>CM036608.1:3772774-4981765 GCA_020745705.1 Hemiprocne comata
TGTTGGCATCACAGGTTCCCACGGTCTGCATCACTTGTCTGCATTCAAGATTTCCTCTCTCTTCTCAAAAGAGTCCTTGGGGTTTAAATGGCTTCGACTGGTGCAACTGGGACTGTCAGAAAAGGTTTAGCAACTGAGCAGTAAACCTTTCTGAGTGTATTTTAGCCATACAGAGTGAGTGTCATAGCCTCAGTGACTAACCTGGCATTTTAATGAGAGCTGAAAGAACAGGTCTTGGAACCTTCACCCCTTACAGCTCACATTAAATTAGTAATATACATTAAATGAGCATCTTAGATGGCATTATTTAAACATAACCTCACAGGACATTTGCCTCAAGCAAACTGCAAGAGAAAAGCCAAAAGATTATGCAGCTCATATGCACGAGCATAGAGCAACATGTTTGCACATGTAAGTGTGCTCAGGCAAGTTCACAAGCTTCAACCTTTTTTGAAGCATATGGACACACAGGGAACAAACCCAAACCCATCAAGACTCCAGCATTTTATAATTGATCATCATTTTTGAACAGGCTGAAGGCCTCCTATTTTCAGGCAATCAGCACCTGGTTACTTTGCTTAAAGATCACAACCATCAGTTTTCCTAGGTCAGGCACCAAAAAGCCTCAGGGATTTCATGAAGCCTTCAGAGAAGTGCCTCAGTTTACCTACTCAGATGTTCCCCTTCCTTTGTTTGTTAATGTGACAACACATTATATGCACAAAGGAGGACAGAAGAAAAAGGGAAGAGAAAGAATGAAAGGGGGGTTGATTGTGTGCTGAATATCACAAAGCAGGTTAGGGACAGGGCTCACAGGAAAGATTGAGAATATCAACTCAAATATGCCACCTTACTAAGCTATTCCTATTGCAGAAAACAATTACAAACTGGGAAGAAAAAAGTAATTTTAAGAGATGAATCTAGTAGGAATTGTATACTTATTTTCCCTCATCAAGAGCTTCACCAGTGCAAAAGCTTCTCCAACAGAAAGCTACACCAACACAAAAAGAGCCATCAAAAATAAACTAGCAATGCTCAGAAATCACAAGCACTTGCTACAACAACACTACTCTTACTCAAACCTCCCTAAGCTAAAGGTTTGGGCAGAAAAAATGTCTCTCAGTATTCTCCAGGATCCTTTTTGTTATGTTTTACTTACAACAATATTCATGTCACGTGCTCAAGCTACTCCCCAACACACAACAATAATTCCTTCAGAAATGTAAAATAGGAATAAGATTCTTTCAGAGATACTCCCTAAAACTAACACCCAACTACCCAGCAGCAGAAACTCAGTTTATCTTGATCCACTGAAAGCTACCCTAGCTCTCTAGGTATCATTGTACTCCACTACTAATTGCTTACTTCACTCTGTTAATATAAGATCTACTTAAATATTGTACATAATATTATTGTAAAGTAGATGCTACACTTTTCCACATTTGGTGTCTCCTGGCTCAAGCAGGTCAATAGTAGACAATACAGCTTTTTTTAATTTTAAGTGACAAAAAACAACAACAAAAAACCCAACTTGCCCATTTAAAGAATTTTGAAGTTAAAATCAACTTGTGCTAAAGCATGAAAAAAGCCTTATTTTCTACTCACCTTACAGTAAAAGCAAGAACTTTTTTTCTCTTCTTCCTAGACATTATTTCCACACACCTAACACTTTCAATCTAGCTTCTTCAACTTTTCCTCTAACACTCTCTAACACTATTTATTATATAAACATTAAAACATAATAAACAAACTCCTCCACCTAACAAAGCAACCATCCTTCTCTCCTGCTTTTTATCATGTGTTCTGATCCTCCCTATTTAATCTCATCTGCTCCACACCTGTGTTCTGGCCCTCCCTCATATGCTTCACACCTGGGATACACAGATAAGCTTTACTTGCCAATTTTCCAATCTCACAGCTGGAAAAGTAAAGCGTGGAGTTTGATTGGCAGGTTTGTCAGAGAAAACAGAATAAAACCCAGAATTCTGAGTTGCTTGTACTTTGTTTTTTTCTGCTGGAGGAGCCTGAGCTCTGAAGGTAAGGAGAAGTTTTTATTTGCATTTGGTGTCTCTGTGTTGTATTTGAGTAGTTACTAATGTTATAGCTGGGGGAATATGTGTGTTTTTTTCTTGGGAAAATTCTTTCAGGACTTCGTTTGAAAACAAAAGCTTTGTGTTACAAAGCACTGAATGTTTTTGGTGTTAATGAGAATGAAGCCTTGTTCTTCTTGATCTGGCTTGCTTTCTACTATAAAGTTAGTAGCACAATGTAAGTAGTTTGCTTAGCTCAGTTCTCAACTGTTGTTGTATCAATTTAAAGTTAATAATGACTTAAAGTAGTGTGTTTCTGTGTGTGTAACTTTCTGTTTTTTGTTCCTCACAATACAGAGTATAGTTATAGGCTTACATAAAAGATAAGATTATAAAAAAAGCAGTAGTAAGTGTATATTCCTGTGGAACAGACACAAATGTTGGAGTAACAAGCTGTGTGGACTGAGGCACTTGATAATATCTGGAGCTTTTTGGTTGTTTGCTTTCTTCTGAGGTACTTTTACTGACAGTGAGAGTGCTAAGGCTTGTTCAAGTGAGACTTGTTACTAATATTAAATGGCTAGTAGTGCTTTTATTATCAATTATTGAAGTCTACTTGAGAGCTTCTTAAACAATAACTAGTTTGTAAGTCAGTATTTGAGCCCTGATGTAGCATAAAGCAACCTTTCCACCAGTGCTTATTGTGAAAAGAAATCTGTGTGAAGGGTTTTATTTTGCATCTTAATAATCTTTGTTGTCTGCTTTGAGTTTTCTTGTTCAGAGATGGGTTTGTTTGCTTTTGCCCTGTCAGAGTAGTGTTTTTTGTGCCTTTTTCAGTTGCAAAGATGAAAGCTGAACAGAGTGTGGTTTTTTGCTCAAGAGATTGCATGTGCTCATCTGGTTCTCCTGGTGGTTGAACCGTGTTCTTCTACTGGCTTTGTCAATAAACTGCCTGAGCCATTTATACTGGGTGAGAAGTTTATACTGGAAGTATTAGACAACAGACAATAAGAAACAACACAAGAGGGTAGCTGAGCAGCACTAAGTCTGAGTTGCTGCCATGTAATAATAGTTCTGAAGGAAAACATGGCTTCTGGATATGCTTTGAGTGGTGGGGCTGTTAGAACTGAGTTTGCTTGGCATATGCAGCACCATGGAGTGTTGAGAAGATAGTGTGCAGCTCTGCAGTAATGGGAGGCAGCTACACCTCAAAGAGCTGCTTCCCTGGAGCAGGAAGAGCAAGGTGAAGGGAATAACCTGGTAAAAACTGAGTTTAGAGGGAGGATCCTCCACACACACTTGTACAAGCTGAGGTGCAGGAACAAGCTAGTAAGAACTGGGCAGGCTCTTGGGGCATGTGGGCTTATGAAAGTGTGTTTTCCTGCAAGTGGGTGCTTAGGCAAATGTGAAAGGGGATGAAACTGAGAGAATACCAGGGAAGACCATGAAAAAACTGATTTGTGGCCCAGAAAGGTTTCTACAGGTGTTTGTATACAGCTGCTTTAACCTGAGCTTACTTACAATAGTCAGGGCTTGTCAACAGCAGTTCAGGAACCCTGAAAGTCTAACTCAGTCTACACAGCTTTCTTATGAAATCCTTCTCCTTCATGCTTATATCAAATATCAGTTTCTCTAATTCACTCTTCTCCCTGCTGAGAAGCATGTATCTCTCTCCTGTGCTGGGCTAGCAGTGAATAGTACCAGGTGAAGGCATTCCCTAACCTACTAGAAGAATTTGTCCTCTCTGGAAAAATAATGTGCTGCAGCTAGGACCTATTGCCCCAAACCCAATCAGTGAAGATCTAGAGAGGATGTGCTGCTGAGAGTGGCCCGGGTGTCCCTACTTGTACCTACACCAGTGCTTCCCAGCCTGTCACTGGGACTGTTATGCAAACAAGTGCCATAATAGGTATGAACACCAGAGGGAGAATCCCACTGAACCCCGAAGTGTACGTTGCTCTTGAGGAGCTTCCTGAAGGGACTCAATGTAATGTGAGAAGGGGCTGTGGAATGGCTTGTCTGAGATAAAAAAAGAGGAGATTTTGCATGCATGGCCTCCTCTCTCATTCTGCACACCCCCCTCCTCCTCGATGTTCCTCAAGCATCCTGGCTCTGTGGATTTCCTTGGAAGCTGGGCAGTGAGTGCAGGGTGACAACACTTCTCTGTGTTTTGGTTTCTGATGCATTGATTCTATTAAAGCAGAGCAGCATGTTGGGTATTTACAGCACAGCTTGGGACATCTTCTGTCAGACTGGTAATGCAGAGAGACAAGCTCAGTGCTGCTTGGCTTCTAGAGAGTGGGGGAAGGGATTAAATGCACTTTTCTCCATTGATTTCTGTCCTGCACTGAAAATCAATGATGTTCTCTCAGATCCACTGAACTGTTTGAAAAGCAGCAGCCTGTTTTGTCAAGTGTGTGTGGAAAAGTTCTGAAGGAATTGGCTCTTATCATCTGGGTAGATGGGATATACACAGTGTGGGCACTGTTATATCGACCTGATAATGACTGGGGTTGTATCTTCAGTCTGTATTAGTTAAATAGGCTGTTCAAATGTTTTCAATTTTATACAGAAAAAATTTTATAGAGTGTTTTGGAGAGGAGGAGCTAAAGGCTGCTTTTGTTTTTTATCTGAGGTTGGGAGGAGCAAATGAAACTTTAATGATGTAGAATGCAGAAAGATAATTTTTATCCATGTTATTTCTCTCTCATGGGATCTTCCTGAATCTAGGATCTGATTTTGTCCCAGGTGGTTGCTTCCTGTCTTCCAGTCAATGCTTGAACAGCTTGTACTTTAAAGAAGAGCTAAGGTACTGAATTCTAAGTGAAGTGCCCCTCATTGCCCACTTCATCAAGGCTGCTGCATTTATTTTCATCCCTGAAGAGAGGGAGTAGGATGCTATCCCTGATTGTACAAGGGAGGTAGATAGAAACTCCATGTAGGTGGGGTTACACAGGAGCTGAAGAGCTTGAAACTGGAATCTGAGGTCTCAAATGCCAGGGTTGACAGCCTGGCACAGGGCCTGCTTTTTCTCTTATAAATACTTCAGGAGTGTTCCCAAGGGAAAGGATTTTTGTCCTCCAAAGCTTGCCTTTGACCTCAAGTTGCACAAGATGGGTGAACTTATTTGATTTACAGTCTGCTGTGTATAATGGACTTTTCTTTGAGTGTGCCTATTTTGGGGGGGGAAAAAAGCAGTTGCTGCTTATGCAGATGTATTTCAGCAAACTTAAACTAACCAGCTGGGGGTCCTGGTACCTGTAGAGCTGTGGCAACACCCAGGTCAGCACAGGATAGCCACTCAAATGCTTACTCAGCTGCTTGTATGGATTTACAGCCACTGTAGGGTTTCAGGTAGGCAGTGTTGCTCTCTTAACACCCAAGTGGGCTAGCTGAGAGTGCTTTGCTTTTCTGAAAAGCAGGTGTATCCTGGGACATGTGGACATGAAGCAGAACTTGTGTGTTAGTGCAATAGAGCAGTTGTGGATATGCAGGCTTGTGAAATGTCATTGTTTCCACGGCCTTGCTCTGTGCAGCACAATTTCTACGTGTTTTACAGCTCAGTAGATGGTCCAAGTTGTCTTCTGTGAACGCTTCTCTTCACTGTGTTTGAGACTTCTTATAGAAACTGAGAGGCTTGCCTTCCCTGCTGTGATGGCAGAAATGGAATGAGTATCTGAGCTAGTTTTTAACTTGCTACCTGCACTAGAGTGAAGCTGAACATGGGCTGTGAATGGGTCTCAGGCTGACTTAAAATGGCTTTTGGGAAGGAGTTCTAAGTGGTATTGCAAGCAGTCACTAAATGTAGACAACCAATATCTGCTTGATTTGGCTTTTTCATCAGTGAAGAGACACAAAATGCAAAATTGATTTAATTTTTAGGAATTTTTTCTCTCCTAGGAACTCAAAGCAATGAAGCAAAAGGAGGGAATCAGTAAGACTAAAAGCTTTATTTCTGCAATTTACTAGCTATGAAAGGGAATAAAGATAATGTATACATGTGAGTGTGTTTATCATTCTGCAGAGCATGTGTGCTTTTTTGAGTCTCTCTCTAGCCCTTGAGTGACGAATCTGATTTTTTTTTCCATGCTGGATTTTTACTGCCTCCAAACTTAACTGTTTTGACACCAGAGAAATCCTCTTGCTTCTCCTTCAAAAGTAAATTTTTTTTTTTTTGCTAGAAACGAGCTCTACTTCACCCACATGACTGGTCTTCACTATTAATCCCAGCTGATGGCAGGGAGGGGCTCTTCTAGGAGGCAGCCATGTGGTGAACATTGAGCACAGTGTTTTGCCCTGCTTCTTTCCTTTTCAGACAAGCAAAATTGTTCTATGCTGCTGTAGATGTGAACTCCTTGCTGCACTGCCTCTGTCTCTCCTTTTCTAGCAACTCGAGGGCCTGAATTACCAGCTGCAGATATCCAAGAACTGTCACTGGATCTGGATAGAATATGGACAAGGAGATGAATAGCAGGAGGGAAGGAAGAGTGAAGTTGGTTGTTTTTCTGGCACATGGATGCAATTACACTCAGTGCATTCCAGAGGCGTTCCTTTGAATCCTGTGCAGGTCTGCCTGCTGTTCCTGGGAGAAAGGAAGAAAAAGGGAGGAAAAGTCCCTCTTGCTTGGAGACGGAATGTCTGCTCTTTCGATCCTCTTTTTAGGTAGGTTGTTTTTTGGCTTTGTTTAGTGCTTTTAATCAAACTTCCGAGAGTCCTCTCTGCAAGACTGAGATTCATTTCTGATGAGAAAGGGGATATGGAAAGAAACTTTTATGGTAAACTCCAATTTCAGTGTTTGGGTTCTGCTGTTTTTCTTGTCTTTTTATTTGTTAGCAGATTGATAGCCAGAGATGTTTTAATATTGGGATTAATTTTTTAGAAGTGGTGCTTAAACAGACTCCTTTTGGAATGTATGTTTCTTGTTTAGAGAGCAGTGCTTTTAAGCAATGAAACTAGTGAGGGGTTTGAACCTCTTTGGCAAAACAAGTGAACAAAATGTCTTTGTCTCGGGAATACTGTCGAATTTTTTAACTGTTTTGATTTGCAGGGGCTTTTAACATTCAGATTTTAAAATAAAAAGGCATTGTTTCCAACTGATGCCTAAGATTAGAAACAGATGTGTTGAAGTGCAAGAGGGAGGTGTTGGGGAGGAAAAGGATGAGAGAGGGCACATAAAGGGGGAAGGCAGGAGATGGGAAGAGAGGGCTGCTGAAAGTAGAGAGAGGAAGAGGCAGAGATTGAGAGTGGAGGCAAGAGGAGTAGAGAATGGAGAAGAGACATTAAAGGGGAGAGTGAAGGCAGAAAAGCTGAAGGGAGCAGTTTGTTAAAGCTGTAGCCTGTGGAGTAAAGAGTTTGCAGCCCTGAGGTCTTTGAGAGGACTTGCCTACAAGACTGGATCAGAAGCAGCCAGGGTTTCTGCATCTCCAGAGGCACTGATGTGATGAGTGAGCTGCTGTCTCCACCCTGCTCACCAGACTGTGCTGACAGGCAGACAGCTTTGAAATCTGGTGTCGTTGGGCAAAAGCTGTTGTTTCTGGGTCCTCCTGTCCCCCAGAAAACTGGGTACAGGTGAGAGAAAGCAAGCTGGTCTTTTATTCTCTGGGAAGAGTTGAGTCCCACAGAGTGGTGTAGTGATGTGGCTGAGCATGGGTAGAATAGTTTTTAAGCAGCTATGAATAAAAGTTGCAGGGGACAGCCTTGTTCCTGAAGTCTCACATGTGAGGAACATGGACTAGACAAATGTCTAGATATCTGAAAAAGAGGCAGCACTTGTAGAGCTGCTGAATATATGGTAGAAAGGTTTTTTCTTGAGGGATTGCAGTTAGCAAAGGTGTTATCTGTAGGAGTGTGGGTGCTTGAACATGTTACAGAATCTGCAGGGGAGTGCAGGTGGCTGTTTGTCTGCCCTACACATCTGTCTTGGCTGTTTGTGTCTCAATATGGTGTTTAAAGATAATTCCAGGAGGTGAGGCAGCAAGGTTGGGATGAACACCCATCACTCAGGGGTGTCTGGGCTGGGTCAGCCCTAAAGAACTTGCCAAGGAAGCTACTCAGTGGAAATGAGGAGATAAATGTGTATTGCTTACCTTGCTGATGGAGACAAAGGGGAAACCAGTTGATCTACCAACCCTGTTCAGCTGTTTAATATTCCTTTATGTTGAAGGGGTGGAGTAAGAGGAGTAAGTTGTTGCCAGAGGAAAGGTGCTTTGGACTGTAATGTAATGACAATTTCTTTGCATAAATAGTGCTGGTTTTATCTGTAAAACAAAAGGGGCTTTATCATTGTTAGCCTTTGGGATAATCTGTACTATGCTAGTAACACAAACACAAAATACGAGTCCCTGCCCTCACCAACTTCTGCCCTCACCTACAAGCTGAGCTTCTCAGCCTCTGAGTTATCCAGGCACTGGTGAGGGAAGGATAAGTGGCTTCCCAAAGCTCATGGCAAAACCTGGAATGGTTTGTTTCCTGGTACTACATTAGTTGGGTAACTGCCCCTTGTCTTGCCCATGCTTTACCTGCCTTGTCAACAGATTAACTTGACCCTTCTGCTCTGTGTCCAGCTTCATTTGCCAATAGAAGTATGTTCCAGGGAAAAGTAAGGAATGCTGTGGTTCCCTGTTCTTAGATCATCCTGAAGCTGGTGAGTCTTGTTTGGTAGGCAGAGAAAATATAATTGATTTCCCTGCAGTAAAAAGGTGTAGAAGTGTCCATGGTTGCTTTGCTAATCTAAACTTTTTTCCACACTAGTTTTTCAGCAAGAAAAGCAAGCCAACTTGAAAGAAAGATTGCCTGGTTTGGGTTTTCATTATTACACATACTAATAGCATGGCTAATGCACACAGTCTGTTTCATGATGTTTGGGGCAAATGAACAGCTGTTTGAGGAGCCAGGAAGCAGGAGCCAATTAATTTTGAGAAGACTTTTAAAACAAGACAAGATTTTTCTAGGTGTGGGCAAGAGCATGACCAAACCTTGCTAGTAAAGGCTAGGTAGGTGAAGCAGGAAGGAGTGGAAGGTGATGCATGCTTGTGTGTGTGCCTACATGTGAGTGTGTGTGACTTCTGATTCTTATCTCAGTCCACAGCTGGTCAGAGTTGTTTCAATCTCCTTGTGTAACATGTTGCACTCTTAAAAATCAAAATGGAAATTTCCAAGGAATATATCTGTGGTTCTTCACTTCTGAGTGTATAAACTTCATAATAGGATGTTGCATTTCTCAGCCAGTAAGAAATCAGCAAATGCTTTCATTTAAATGTTTTGCTGAATTGGTTTAAATTTTTAGGTGCTGGGAAGCCTCCTTTGCCTTTTTCACCCCCCCTCCAAGCCAACATTTTTTGTAATCAAGTATGTTCACAGGGTTAATATGTGCATACCTGGCTTTGACACAGGTATTACATGTTTTTCCTTTGCTTGTTACCTACTGTATGTGCTCTGCCCTTCAGCACCTGAAGGGTTCAGGATCCAAAGCAGCAGATGTGTGCAGGCAAATCAGTCCTACACCTTTGTGTCCTGCTATTGGCAGTGAACCTTTACATCAGTGTTGGGGTTTGCTCCCCACAATGCACAAAGTCTGGCTCATGATTGTGTAACTAAGATGTGTTTGTGTTACAATCAGTATGTCAGACAGGGGTGATGTTGCTGGAGTCAGTGCAGCTCTAACAGCAAAAGTACTTATGCTGATGGGGCTGAGCTCTGCCCTCTGAGCTGGGAGGTCAGTGTCTCTTACAGCTCTGTCCCAGGGGGATGCACTTGCTGCATCAAACACCAAGGCTCTGATTGTATCACTGCACTGGGAAAAAGGTTATGGTGCAGATCCCTCCAGTGCCTGTTGGCATGAGCAATTGGGTCTGACAGGGTGCATTTGCCTAGGTATTCACCAGACTTCTAGCTTGAAAATCTGATGGTCTGGGAGCAGCTCTGCAGCATTCAGCAGTGGTAGGGCAGCCTGGGGCTGTGCTGAGAATACTGACTCTGGCCTTCTCTCCTGCTTGGAGAGCACAGGCAACCTGCAGTGTGCCCTACTGCATCTCCTCGAGATCCTTCTCCTGGAACTAGTGGTGTTACACTCCAGCAAAGCCAAGAACCACTGCAGTGTTGTTTAAAGGACAATAGCACTCCTGCTCCCAGTGAGGTTGCTGGGAAGTTTTAATGGAATGCTTCTGCCTGGAACAAGTAAAAAGCAAAGACTTTAAAGCAACCTGGAACCTAAACTGGTGGATCTTATTCCTATTGGTTTTCTAGGTATTTCCCAAATTTCTTGGTGGTAACTACCAGTATATAATACACTTGTTATTCCCTAGTATTCTCATGGCTCTTTCTCTGTTGCCTTTGCCTGTTTGTTTCATGGTGGACTTAGAAGCTTGGTGAGGCAAAGGTTTTGTCCTGTGTTTTTTACAGCACTTGACAAAAACAAAGCATTGGCTCAGGAGTGAGTACAAAACTAAGAATCTGTAGCTGTGAAAAGAAGTGTGTGTGTGTGGATTTCACTTTGGTGTCATGGGATTTTGAAGGAATGCAGGTAACCTCTGTGTACTTAGCTCAAAAGACTATTCTCCCAAGGACAACTTCATACAGTTGACAACTCATTTCTGTCATGAAAACTCCAAAAGCAGTCAACAAAATACCAAGTGTATGCAAGATTCAGCCTGTTACAGTGGTGTGAATTTAGTTCTAGGACAGGGGAAAGAGCTCTTTAATAGAACACTACTTTAGGAATACCTAAGGGAAGGGAACAAGAAGAAGCAGTGTATCCATTTAGCACTCCAGGGGGAATTCAAAGGAGCTAGACATAATTAAGTGAGTTGCTATCTGGCAGGATATCAGGGTTAACACTCCTTGTGAGACACTAAAATTCTTCTAAGGCCAGGGATGGTTTGCATCAAATATTTCCTGTCAAGACACTTGACAAGAAATGGCCTATTTTCCTCTAGTAGTGCTTTGTTTTTATGAAACAGTTTGGTGTTTTAGCATCTAAAAAAAGTTTATTTGGGGGGTATGCTTATCCTTTATTTTCTCCATTTTAAGATGGGGGGGGAAAGGAGAAAAGGTAACCTTGCAGAGTGAGGGAAAGCAGCATGCTGAGTTGAAGTACTAAGACAAATTAATTTCATGGGAAACAGAGCTGGTGGGGAGGCAACTGTTCTGAATTTCCCATGGAAAAGTGGTGTTTTGCCTTTGTGCCCACCCTGAACTTTGTCTCCTCCATGTAGAATTAGTGGTCTGTTGGTGGGGTACTCTGGCCCACTTCAGAAGGATGTTTTTTTAAGAACAGCACAAGCTTCCCAGAAATGTCATTGCACAACTGGCTTGGAGATACCCTGAGGTTTATCCTCAAGATCACAACAAATGCTCCTGCCTTCCTCAAGGCCAATACAGGGCTTTGTAGGAACCTTAGAGCAGATTTGCAGCCTAGGATTTCTTGGAGTTTTTGGGGTCTGAGAAGAAATGGAACAGTCACTGAGAGAGCCTTGTGTGTAATTAAACTGTTCTATGTGTAAGTGTGCTTGCTACACTGCTAAATGATTGCAAGTGTCTAATACAAATGCAATAGGGTGCTGCAAGCTGCTTTCTGTGCCTCTTCTGTTCAGAAATAGTCCCCACAGCCTTAAACTAAACCTCATATTTCTAGCTCAGTCCCCTGTGTTAGCCAAGGCCCTCATCACTGCTTGTGGATCTAATCAACTTTAGCCTGGCTTATGTGCACACAATATTGTGTGTTTTGTGTGCACCAAAGTGTCACAAGAGGCTACTCTGGGTGCAGCAGGACCTTGGTGGTGCCCTGCCTAAAAGATGAATGGGTCTTTTTTTTCCCCTAAAGCTGTTGCATCTGTTTATAGAAATGGTTAGTTTACAGAAGCAGCCCAGCAAAAAGCCAAGGGTGAACCCAGGTCATTGAGGTCTGTGAATAGATACTCGAATGACAGGGTAGTGGAGGATGCAGAACTGGCTGTGCAGGAAGCACAACAATGGAAAATGTGTGAAGTGATGGAAAATCGAGTCAACAGAAGTGGGGAGAATGAACTTCTATTTTAATCTCTTACTCTCCCCTCCCTTGAATCTGCTGCTTCAGTATTGCTGAGGGGAATAACAGTCCACTCTGCCAGCCAGGGGCTCAAACCTTTCCTTAAGCCATGCTTTTCCCTGGGCAGAATACACAGGGTGTATGCAATAGTGACTGGGAGCTCCAGCAGGGGGTTAGCAACCCAAAATAAAGCTGGCCCTTTTTCCCAGAAGCTCACTAAGTACTATAAAAAGCAAGGGAGCAATGTGAGGAGGGTGGGTGCTGTCCTGCCTCAGCAAAGCCAGGTTTTTCTCACACCACTTTTTTGGTACCTTGGTTTCTTCATGTGACTCATTAGGTAGCTCTGCCTCTTTGTTTTTGCAACAGATTGCAAAGAGGACTGAGCAACTGACATGCCTTGATCATGAAACAAGTCCTGTCCTTACCTGCTGCTTCATCTTCTCCAGGAAAACACTTGGTAGTTTAAAAAGGGAGTTGTTCTAACTCAGCATTTCTCTTAATGGGCCAGACCTAGATTAGTGGTGTCAGAATTGCTGTCCTACCAGAATCAATACACAGTACAGGATATTTTCAGTCTGTCTCTTTTGTGGCTGGAAAATGAGGATGAAGCCCAAGTGTTTGTGACTTGTTAGCAACTGATGAGGTAGAAAAGGCTGAAGTTCAGCTGGATGCCTGCAGTTTAATTGCCTTGGGTAGGAAAAGGTCAGTGAAAATGTTATGCTTGCAATATGCCCTGGTGGGAGAGAGGCTGCTCTCCTGGAAACAGGCTCTTGAAATGCAGTGTGCACAGTTAGAGGCAACTGATGGTCGGGCTGCATTTGATCTGCCCCAGCACTGCTTTTGTAGCATGCTTTGTGGGAAGGGTCACACCTGTGAAGCTTTGGGGAGCTGAGTTGAGCAGGGCCATATTGAGTAGAGAAGGATATCAAGCCCATCCCACAGGAGGGTGCATGCTGCCTAAAGGCAAGGTAGCAGTTATGGCACATTGCTAGAAACCTTGCAGCTCTGCTATGAAGCCTTTTTCCTTTTAATATTGTCCTCAAACATGGGTAGAAGTAGTGATGGGCAGATCATGGACAACCAGCTGAATCCATCAGCTACCATTTGTGAAGCCAAGGACTTTGAGCTGCAGTTTGGAGGGATGATTTCTAGGCAATGGGAAGGTTTGACTTCTTACTTTGTAATAAAATACTTGATAAGCATGAATGGCATTTGGGTACTAAGGTGCTGAGGAGCTCCACTCATGGTGTGAACTGCTCTGCTGCCAGAAGAACCCTTACAAAGGAAATTGGACTGTTAGTTTGAGTTAGTCTGTTCTGCATATGAAACAGGCAAACCCAGTCTTCCTGCTAACATACCTTTGGAGTCCTCACTTGCAGTTAGTGTTAACTGCTGAGTTGGTTGGCAGAGCAGAACCTGGAAGCCAGCTATGCTACATAGTAAGTGGGAGTTCCCTCTCTTGCCTGGTTTTTAATAAAGTGAAAAATTTGTTTGTCTTAGTGTATATGCACCAGTATTCACCCTAAATGGAACTGCTCCTTATTTTTTAACTAGTAGCAGTCACATAATAACTACCCATGCTGCACTGTCAGTGGAAGTGCCCCTCAGAGCCTGTTTTGCAGAGGACAATGATACTTTGCTGGAGTGTCTGGAACAAAAAAAACCCAAACAGCTCAGGGAGGTGTTGGTGTGGCAAATATATGGGCTATAGAAATTTGGATGGAGTTCTCTGCTCTGTTCTAGATCTTGGCAAGTTATGCTAGTCCCTCTGTAGCTCTGTCTGCTGCCTTGTACCTTTTACTCTGGCTTTTTAGGGTGTAAGTTCCCCTAACACTGCCTTTCCCTATGTGCCTGGATGGCATTTAGTACAAGCTAGAGGCCTTTCCAGAACTAGAATGTGAAAAGTGGCTCCTTCCCCTCTTTATGCCTCAGCAAAAATATCAGAATTAAGTGGTTTTCCAATATTTGGAATATTTGAGATCGATGCTGAGTCTTGTAGTTCAGACTGCATAGGCTATTTTTTTGTTAAAAATTTTGATAACATTTGAAAGACCATGGAAATATTTAACATAGGACCCTTTGTAGAGTAGGGCTGCAGAATGCCAGGAGATGGAGTGTTTTTGTGTGTGCAGGGGGGAAAGTCTTTCATATAACACAGCAAGCCTTGAATATTGAGCAAAACTGTCAGGCACTTCTCTTTTTTTTCTATTTAAAAAAATATTGCAGGGTTTTCAACCTTGAAGGCAAATCATTTTATGACTTCATTGTTTAAATTTAGGTTTTGTTTTGCAGGGGGATCGTTAGACTTGAAGCAAAAGCCTTATAGCCCAGGGACTGTCACTTCTGATTACTTCCAGTGACACTTCCAATTATTTCCAATCACAATTCCAGGGAGGAGAGGAAAAAGGAGCCACGTTCTCCAACATTGGGGCTTCTTTCTGAACAAAGGACCATTTATCAAACCTCAGCAAAAAAAAAAAAATAGAGCCAGATCTGGGACTCTGCTGTTAGTAGGGTAATTCCAGAGCAAATAATCTGAAGTGAGACTCAAGCTCAGTGCCTGACAGGGTGCTGGGAATCCTGCTGCAGATCCTGCCTTGTTGAGTAATATTAAGGATATTGCTTCATTTTCTCCAGGCATTAACTGGCATGAGGACTCATTTCAGTGCAGAAAAACGCAGATTCAGTGAATGTTTACTAAAAGCTCTGTGGGTCTTGTGAGACAGGAGCATGCAGAAGTATTGCTCATGGAAAGCAAACAGCTTGTTGTGCTCAAAATGGGAAAAAAGAGTCTGCTGAGGGAGCCTGACTCTGGAGACAGGGAGTGAAGAATCTGGTGCAGTGTTTTATCTGTGAGATCGTGTATCCTTCAAAAAGTGAGGTGACACAGGATTGCCAACGGAAGCCAGAGCACTGCCCAATTTTCAGATGTCTCTGCCAGCATTATTTCAGATTGCTGAAGTGTAAAAACAGCCTTAAAATGGTGTCACAGCTTTTGGTGACACTGTGAAGCCCTTCATTTTGTTAGTTGTACTGCACCAGGTTGGGAGTGAAGTTTGGCCTGCAGAGCATAAGGGTTATTAGCAACCCCTGCTTGCTTTATTTGCTTTAGAGTAGTTCTTCAAGGCCTGAGCTGACTAAGATCAGGGCCCTGCAAACACCAGGGAAACTGTTCTCCATTGTACTAAGAGACAATGAGCAGCAGACCTGCTCTGATGTTAGAAGCTAGATATTTAGGAACATGAGTCAGTTAACACTGGGAGTTGCATGCTGGACCTGGGCAGATTTCAAAAGCAGAATCAAATACTTAGCTTTGTATGGTGACTGAGGATCCCTAACACTCTGCTTTTCAAGTGGGAAGGATCTGTATCAGTGATCTGGCTGAAGTTCTGGTCATTACTTATCACTGCCATATTTCCCTGTAGTTGTTCCTCCAGTGGTGGTGGTCCTTGTTTTCCTGTCTTTATTCTGGGCTGTGTGGGGTTGGATGTCCTGAAGAGCTGCCTGTGCCAGCTTCATCTGCTTTCCTTTAAGGGAAGACCAGTGTGTCCTTTTGTAGCATGGATGCAGCTGTAATACACAAACACTGGGCATTATTTGCCACTTGAGCACAGAGCAGACCACAAATTTTGTCCAAGTTGAGTAACTCAATTCCAGATGAGGAAACTGGCATGATTCCTGTTCCAAGACTTTCAAAGTATTCTGCTGGTTTTGTGGCATTTTCTGTTTCAATGCTTGGAGAAGGTAGATTCCATTGCAGGCACCAGTCACAATGTGACTGAGCTGGTACTTGCAGGGAGCTTGGTGCTAATCCCCTGCAGGCCTCAGCATTTCCCATGAGGAATTGTTTTACTGAATCCACCCAATCTCGATGGATGTTTCCCCAGTACAGCTTTGTCTTCTTCCAATGTGGTCCGTGTTGTGGGCAAAACCCCTCTTAATTTCCATTGTTTCAAGCTCTTGCTTGGAGAAAAAAGGAATTTCCATCAGACAAAGCATAGCTTTTGTGTTGACAAATGCTGTGATTTTTAAAAAAATTTATTTGTCAGATGGGAATGTAAAGCAATTGCAGGTCCTTTCTGGTCAAAGCAGTGTTCAAGATGTCTAGATTCCAGTATGACCAGTGATTTAGAAATTCAGGCTTGATTTTTAACTGCTTGTTAGCTTCAAGTGTCTCCATTTCAAGTGTGAGAAAGGGTCAGTACTTCTGAAGATGCAAGTCTGGGGTGATGTGAGCTTGTTCACACCAACCATGTGCTGTCAGGTGTCCTTTCAGCCTTCAAAGGTTTTGGGATGTATTTGGTCTCAGCTGCTGTCCTGCAGGGTAGGTGTAAGAGCACTCTCAAATGTAGCAGCCTTTCCCTGGTGAACTGTGAAGTGCTCTGAAACAGCTGTAGAAATGGAGCTGCATGAGTCTGAAGACATGTCAGGGAATCGTTTAATGGGTGGAGATAATGCTGCAGCTCGGGAGCCTTCCCATCAGTGCCACTCAGTGTGGCAAATGGATCCCAGCTTATCTGGCTTTGTCAGAGCTCCTTCCCTTTAGCCCAAGGCTACCCCTGGAGTACACAGACACTTCTGCAGCTGTTAGTTAATTCAGACCCAATATGACCTGGTACAAGAAAAGTTCAAAACTCAGAGCTCCTCAGCTCTGGAGCTAAGGATGATCTGACATTGCACAATACTTTTCTCTCTAATTACTTGAGCTTGCATCCTTTTCCTATTTAGTGATGCCCTGGGCATGTTGCTTCCATTGTGGGACAGCAATGAATACATACCCATTAGTGAAAGGCACTGAATGCAGTGGAAGTTGCAGTGTTTCTTTTTCAAATTGTCAGTAAGCATCTTTCCCTGCCCTGCATCCTCTCCTGAGAAAGCACCAGAGGAGGAGGAAAGGCAACACTAGAATGTGAGAGGAACAAAGTGGGCACCAAATGGAAGTATATAAAAGTGCTCTTTTGCCTGTTTGCACTCTTCCCTCCAATGTTGCTGACTTAAAAGCTTGTGTAGAATTCTCAAGTGTCTTAATCCTGGTTTCTTCCTGCTTGTTTAAACAAGCCAGGCACCAGGTTAGCATCTCTTTCTGTAATTCTAGAGCATAAATTCATGCAGTGAGAAGGCTGAAAAGTTGGGAGTCCAAGATATTCAGACATCTGAACAACCATTCAGGTGGGATGCTGAGAGTGCTCATGTGTTGTCAGTTGATGTAAATGGGGCTTGTTCTGCCCAGATCACAAAGCAGTATCTGCTAGCAAGTTTATTGTGCTTTGCTTAGTCCTCTCCAAGGGCTGGTGAAGATGTGGACTGTTCTGTTCTGTTCCCAGAAACCAATGCACTGAGAATTCACACATGCTTAGTTTTCTAGAATGTGGTACTGGGCTGTGGCAGATTCTTCCCCAAACTTGAAGTGTTTCACTACAGCTGGAACAGCTACACTGGGCACTTCCATATACCTTGAAACTACCACTTACTGGAGGCTGTGCTGGGCAGAGGCATATCCTTTAGTTTGACAAAGTCTGACTTCCCTGAGGAGAATCCTTTGAATGCAAAAACTTTTTATCACTGTGCAGTGGCATGTGACACATGTAAGTACCTTGCCTCTCCCTGTGCCTCTCCTGCCTGTCTCTGCTCCTTGCAGGGCAGCCTTGTAGCCTCTCCATGTGGTGCAAAACCACGTGTGCACCATGGATTGCTTCTGGCTGTAGCTTTCCTTTTAGTCCCTGTCCTCGGGGTTGTCCTCTCATACTTCCTTTTGTGCAACCGTATGCATGGCAAACCTACTCTACCCAGAAAAACAGCAACTTCAATAGCTGCTGGCATCCTTCATTCCAATGAGACACTCTTGGAGCATGCTGAAGCTCTTTTAACTCTATGAATATCTTTTCTTGTGGTGTTGGGCTTCATAAGCCTTTGATGGGGTCTGGGATGTTTGCTGTAAATCCTAAGGTTCTGCCAGTGTCATACTGAGGTGGAAACACTCTCCACTGAAAGCACCTGATGTACTGAGTCAGGCATGGGAACATCTTTAGCCTTTGGTAGGGAAATTAATTTGCTGTTCCTGCAAGGAAGGAGTTTCTTCAGGGAGGAATTACCACTGCTTTCCCATCCCTGCTGCTGATTTTAATGCTGCTCCATTTTTTAATGATTAACCTGTATAAGCAGAATGGAGAAAAAACTCCACTAAAAAAGCAAATTGTTTTTCCAAAGCCCCTGTACATCAGAACTGAGCTCCCTCAATATTCTTATTGAAGAGACCTTCTAGTACCTTTTCAGTGAGGATCTGCCTGGCAGTGTGATCCAATTGCTCTGGTTTTGGCATGTTTGTGACATTCTTGGCTTTTAGTGAGTGTATCTATCCAAGCCTCTTCATTCCTTTGTGCCTTAATGTCCCAGTTAGTATAATTTCTGTTGTGACACTGGGCCATAAATGCTTTAGTTCATGAAACAGACTGTGTGGCTGTCTTGTTACTAAGAATTGATCATCTTACCAGCAAATGAAGAGTGTGTGATGGAGTAGAGGCTGTCAAAGAGTCTGACTTCTGTCTCTAGACAATGTCTAAGTAGCCAGGTTTAGACTGGGTCTGAAGTATAGGAGGAAAGGATAGTGGCTGTATATTCCTGATCTTGAGGGAACAGCCCTGCTCATTGCTTTAAATCATTCTGGGGTTTTCTTTTTCTGTGTCAGCACTGTCAGAGCATATAATCCTCAACCAAAAGAGGCCATCCTGCCCTACCAAGAGGAGGACTTAAAGTGAGGAATCCCCTTCAGCAAGGATGTGGCAAGCAGACTGACAATCTGAAAAAAAGGAAAAAATACCCTTAGCCAACATGCATAAAATTAGGGCCTGATTATGATGCAGAATTAAAAACAAGAATTCCCTTCATATGGGGAGCTGGTGAACCCACACAATGGGCAGCACTAAGTGCCAACCAAGCATTATAACAACAGTAATTGAGCAGGTAATGATTATGCATGCTCTATAAGCACCCACCCTCAGTTATGCTCATTCTGTACAGACAGGGAAGATTCCATGTAACAGATAGATGTTATTTCTGCAGATGTTTTAAATAGCAGTCACTGTTCATATATTCTCTGTTCCCCTCTGATCCAGAAGTAGTACATAATATATGAACATGCAGAGTAGATGCCAGGCAAAATGTCTTGGGCAGCTATGAGAGATTAAAGATACTGAACATTAGACTTGCATGAGTTCTGAGTTGTGCTATGAATGTTGAAACAGGCTGGTGTGATGGGTAGAGGAGCTCTGTTCATTATCTGGCTTTCAGGTCTTCTGGAAGACTGAGCAAGATGCTGCTTTTGCTCTTCAGGTAGAGATAGACTTCCTGGGAGAAGTACAGTGTGACTAATGCATGGAAAATGGCATTTAGGACTTGGTAGTATCTTTATAGCAAGTGAGTCAGAATTCTTTGTAAGGAGAAGAGATGGGAAGACAGGACTTTTTTGGCTTCCACTTCCAGTGGTGACTCTGTAGTCCATTGGAATGAAAACTTTGCACTGGTAAGGTTCAGATCTGTTGCTCATTAATTTGTCTTAACTGTAACACCAGTAGGTGACCAAGTCTTTTTGGAGCCTTGGTTTCCCCACCTGTAAAAAGGGAAATGTCTCATGATATGATGTGGCTTATGGTCTTCAGAGGAAGTTACTATTGGTAAATAGTTGGAGTATGGCTTTTATCAGCCCTCTTTTCAAAGAGCTTATAGCTGCTGTCTGTTTGCATTTGTTTCTCATGTCACTGGGATGTAACTGGGCTCTGACAGAGCCAGCTCTTCCAGCATTTAGGGCAGAAGAGGTTGCAATCTTCAGGAGTCATACAAGTCCTTCAATTCTTTATAAATTTTGTAGGAAATACACTCAACCACACTTCCTAAAAGAGGAAATGCTTGAGTCCTGTCTCCTGTGTTCAGAATAAACAGAATCCAGATAATTTAATTTAAAAGGAAAATGTTCTTTTGAGGATAAACAGCCTGAATAAAACATTTCTGAGCCTCCCCTTGTACCATCCCCCCCAACAGCAGCTTCTATCCTGAAGGATGCCAGAAGCAGCTGGCTGATCAAGGGAATTGGCCCCATCACAAACCAGACGATAAATCTTACTCTGTTGTTCTTGCTCTGATCACGCCGGCACCTCTAATCATCCCAAATGCTCCTTGAGGATCAATCAGGACCTTTGAAATGGGCACATCTTATTTGGCTGCTTCTGCATCGATGTCAGCTCAGCCCGGTTGCCTGGCAGACAGATCCTTTGGGTTTGTTTGCAGATGTTAATGAGGGCCGGATGGGCAGTCTTGTGTGGTCCGGGGCTGATGAACTGCTGTTATCTTACACCATGGAGACGTTTGATTGCTCTTCCCTTCTCTACTAGGCAAACATCATAAACTATTTGCAGTGCTATGAGGCTGTTGCAGCTTTTCCATTTGAGCTTGCTGAGCAGAAGAAACACGAGGCCGAGGCTGGGAGGGTGAACTCAGACTTGTAACAGGAAAATGAGGGGTGTGTATCTCCCCTCACTCCAGATATGGCAACCAAAGAGCAAACAGGCATGTTAATTCTCAGTGTGATATTTGCACATGAAAACTCTGTCCTGGACAGAATGCCAGCATCTAATAAGCATGTTTTACAGAATAAGAGGCACATTAAAGGGTTAGGATACACACTTAGTCTGTTATCTCCTTTCCAGTTACAAATAGGAGCTGGTTTGAGGGAAAGAATACATGAACAGGGTCAAAAAAGGGACTCTTCCCTGGCCAGATATTTTCCTAATATTTCTAGTCAGTAAATGGCTAATGTACTCACTTAGCCAACCTTCCTATTGTGGCCCATAAGTTTGCCACAGTTATTTGCACCCTTGATTCAGTTCTGTGAGCTGTCACAATTGCATCAGACTGACAGATGCCTTGGAAACTACAATAATCCAATAAGTATTTAACTTCTTTCCTAGATTCAGCCAGTGAGTCAGACTTCTGCCTGAGAGCAAACATGGAAATAAGGAGTTAGGAGTTACTGGACCAGATGAGACCAACAGTTTTTTCTAAAAAAGCTGCTTCACTCCAAAGTGGTCCAGTGTCAGATGGAGATGGAAGAAAACCCATAATTAACAGTATGTAGAATCACATGCTCATAGGGGAAACTTATTGCTGAATATTAGGCAGTTAAGGACAATCATGTATTTAAAAACTTGAATAAATTAATCTAATGCAACTTGTGATGGAGCCTTCTAAATATCTGTCTTCCTGAATAGAAGTTAAGCACTTGGAATTTATATTCTAGTAGCTGATGCTTCATTTCTTTATGTGCATTCCTGAGCAAAAAGGATCTTATGCCTTTGCCAGTCTGTAATACTCCAACACCAGGTATCTTCTCACCAAGGGTGAACAGTCTGTAATGATGCCAGTTCAGAAATAGTGGTGTCTACTCAAACTGCACCTTCCCAGAAGGAAACCTGCCTCAGGTGTTTCAGTGTGAGCTTACTGAGATTTTATAAAACATGCTTCATGGCCAAGATCAGAGTATAAATAAAAGGCATGGAGACTGGCTTGAGTATACAGGTCTGAACTGTTGAATCTCAGTGAATTTGAGTCTGCTGTAACTGAGAACTGATCCAGCCTGCCTTTTCTGCTTGGTGGCTGGGGAACCTGCTGAGGAATTTGAGCTTTGGCTTTGTGGAGAGCTTCATGTTTCCTGGGGTAGTTCTGTGAAGAGCTGTCCTCCCAGATCTCCCAGCAGCCTCACAGCCACACTCTTTTTCTCTGGCTGGTTCAGGACAGAAGAAAATGGTAAATAATTGGAATGTGGTGCTTTGTTTGGGAGCTTGTGCCTGGAGAGTCTCCTGTAGACTGGGTCAGGGTAGAGGTGCCTGCATGAACTCCTGGCACAAGGCTGCTTTTCAGCTTGTTGAAACAATGCAGGCAGAGTTTAGCTCAGAGGAGGAATGTGAACTGTTAAAGAGTGGGAGATTGACTGGGCTATCCTTGATCTCTCTGGCAGCTCTTGGCACCTCATGTTTTACCTGCTTTCCTTTTACAGCAAGTGTGTTTTTTGATGAGCACCAGTGTGTCCAGGTGAACATAGAGATGACATGAAAAATAGACACCTTGCCCAGATCAAGAGGCAGGGTGTTGTGATTATCTCCCTCTTTGCAGGGAATCAATTAGTCTTGTGGAGTTCTCTGTCCCACTCTGTTCTGAATGAGCCCTGAATCCTGACATCAACTGACCACTAGGGCAGGTTCATCCTCAACCTTCCCCTTTCCAGGTGGAGCCTGGGATCAGGGCTTCATCAAATAACTGTTCTCAGAGGGCTGTAATCTAGAAACTTTCAGAGCTCGTAGCTCTTAAAACCTTGGCATATTCAGGATAGAAGTTAAGATTTGAGGAATTATCAGGGAGTTTCATGTGCTTCTGAAGCAGTCTGAGTGGAGCAAGTAAAGCTGCTTCTTGGAAAGAGATGCTGATAGAGCTGCAAGCTGTCCAACTGTGCAAACATCATGGTGCTGTTCTGTGGCCTCTGCTGGACTGAAAACTTGGATGATCAAAACTCATCAGTTCTGGTTTTGCAAATCCATGAATGTTTCATTTCATTATTACAATTGTATTATGAATTGGGACTTAATTTGGTGACGTTGATGGAACAATGCACTTAAAATGTCCCGTTGAACTGCTGTGAGTTTAAAATATGCATTCTGAAGTGAGGTTCCAGCAGTTCCACAGAGCTGCACACTGCATTACCATGAAGTGAGGTGGCAAGTGCAAATGTGGGTAGACAAGAGTGTGTTAATAATGAGTGGACCAAGTCAGTTTTTAGACTAAAAAAGACCATGCAGGTGTTTGACTCTTCCACTTACTTTGTCTGTTTCAATATTTTTCTTCTGTGTCATATTAGAATAGAGGCCTAACTCATCCTCTGTCTTGTTTTATTCCAAAGATATGTGCAAGGCTGCTTTTGTTTTGAGACTCTGTGGGGTTTTGAGGCTTTGTCAACCTCTCCAACTACTTTTGAAAACAGCCAAACAAACAGAAGTTCACATACCAATTTTTCTTTCATACCAAGAGGGTTTTTTTCAGCATGAATAGAGTCTTTAAAAACAATTTGCTCTCTGGATATGCAGCAACCATTTGATTGTTGCCTCAAGAGAACTGTGTTTTAATTGCTTTCCAGTACAGCAAGTACTGTCTGTGTAGGTACAGAGGGTCTTCTTTACTTGTCCCTCTTTTTGTATATGTTCTGTGTTGTTTCTTTTCATATGTCTGCTGCTTCTCAGTCTCTGCCAAAGAGCACATAAAACCAGAGGAACTTGAATCAAAGGCTTTTAAGTTTGCAATATTTGAATACCTTTGCATTTATCTGAGGGGTTCACATCCCTGGTGCTTTGCAAAAAGTCTCCAGATGTCCAGTTTTTCCCCCCAGCTACTTTAACAAAGATCAAATCTCAAGTCCCCTTCTGTGAGTTTGCTCATCACTCTCAACTTGCCTGTTGTCTCTTTTATACACAAATTTTAAGTTTCCCAATCACAATTGTCTTTGTCACTCTCTATGCAGCATCTAAACAAAATATATCCTTGTCTGAGGGCTTAGCCTAATGTAAATAATAGCAAGCCACATGTCTGACATCTTCAGTTAACCCAATTATGTTGTCAGAAAAACAGGAGTAGAAGCAAACTTTTACTAAGTAGTAATTTGGCCCTAAACATGAAAGCCTTAGATGCTCTTTCTCACTGTCTTGGAAATAGTCAGTGTCACCACATCAAGAGCCTTACAATAGCAGGGAGGCACCAGGCTGCTGCTTGTTTGTTGCATTTATTTTTGATTGTTTATTTATTCTTAAAAGTTCTGTGGGGGAATCTCTTTATCAGCTCTAAAATGTGGTTGTACCAGTAAGAGGCAGTGACATTAAAAGTAATTGACATTAAAGTGTTGTGACATTAAAATTAATCATCTTTGATGGATGTTGGAGACTGAATCCGCAAGGCTCCCGGGTTCATGTTTTAGCAAGTTTTGACATTATTTTCCCTCTCAGTTCCTGCAGCATTTATATAACTGCCTTCCCCACCTGCTGGTCCTGAGACCCTGAGCAAGGAGGGGATGCTGGTCTGGAAGGAGAAGGGGGTTTCTTGGAAATCACTGAGCAGCTTGAGGTGAAATGGCTCTTCTGTTCTCTGCCCTGTGATCTAGGGTCAGATTCTCAAAATCAACACACTGCTGGTGATGCTGGTTCCCTAATTGTTACCATTTTAAGATAGCTCCTGAAATGCAAAGACTGAGTTTAGGAAGGAGATATTGTTGTTTAGTGCAG
Source organism: Hemiprocne comata (assembly GCA_020745705.1). Taxonomy (NCBI): domain Eukaryota; kingdom Metazoa; phylum Chordata; class Aves; order Apodiformes; family Apodidae; genus Hemiprocne; species Hemiprocne comata. The sequence goes on from CM036608.1 coordinate 3,797,140, forward strand.
GTTTGTACCAAGCTGGGTGCTTGGTGCCTGTCTACAAATCAAGCACCCCAAACAAGCTGTTTCATGACACTTAGTTAGCAAGCTTCCAAGTCCATCCTCCCCTCCAGTGCTTGCTTAGGGATTTTCATATGGTTAGATCCCCCTATTTCTACTGTCACACATGCTCAGGGGAAGGGTCTTCACCTGGGCAGGCATCTTTTTGACCTGGAGGTGTAATTTTTAGTATTATGAGCTAAGTTCTCCTAAAAGACACAACATGGCAAGTTCTTTAACTCCAACTGTCCAAGAATGGTTCAGTAGACAATCTCTCCAATTTTAGTTCTTTTATCACATCCTGCATTCTTAAGTCCAATGGACTTCGAGTCGTCTTGCCAAGTTAGTGATGTACACAAAACACCCTGGAAACATCTTGATTGTTTCTTTTAGACCTGATTCCTGCAGGATGTCCTTGCTCAGTGCTAAACCAACTGTGCCTGTCCTACTGCAGCTGCTAACGTGAATATACAGAGCACAACTTGCACAAAATAATCACATTCTACATTTCTGAGTTATTTTCCAACATAATCAGCAACATGATGTTGAAGTTGCACGGGATGTTTGCAACAGAGCCCAGGGAGTTGTTCCCAGGGAAGCTGTGGAAGCCCCATCCCTGGAAGTGTTGAAGGGCAGGTTGGATGGGGCTCTGAGCAACCTGGTCTGGTGGGAGGTGTCCCTGCCCATGCAGGGGGGTTGGATCTAGATGATCTTTAAGATCCCTTCCAACCCAAACTGTTCTATGATTTGTTCCCTGTGCTATGGTAGTTCTAAGCAGAAGAAGCCTTGCCAGAAAACCTGGCTCTTGCAGGATTGAATAAGGATTTTAATGTTGCCATTTTTAGTAATGATGGGGAAAATATTTAAGCTTTGTAACCATTGTGCAAGGTTGAGAAGGAAACACTGTCAGTTGCCAATTCTGCTCATGTGGCACCAGCACTAAGTGAAAAGAAACCCAGAGTGTTTTTCTTTGGGATCTGGAGTTTCTCAAAGGGCTGGAAGGGATGTGGTATCACCTGACACCTGCCTTTTCCAGCCAAGTCCTTTAGCAGCAGCCAGGAATATGAGGAGGGTTAGGGATAGCTGGAGGCTCATCACTAGTCCCATACTTTGTGAAGCAAGGAGCAGGTGAAATCACACCAGCCTACTCTTCTTCCTTTGGGTGGCCAAATCTTAGCTAGGGATCTTCCTTCCAGACAGGGAGTAAGCAGGAGAGATGCAGCCTTTCTTCTTTCCAGTGTAACATTTTCCAACTTCCTTTTTTAGCAATGTGAAACTCGAAGGGGCCTCAGAAAAATGAACTGATGTATTGGGCAAGAAGCCAGATATCTCCTTGCAGCTTGAGCTCTGTGCTGGCTTCCCTTTCTGTCCTGTTGGGAAACTAGAAGCAATGAGCTGATTTATTTTTTTTCCTTTCCCATAGTGGTCTACACAGGGTGCCAGTGTTTGTGAAAGCACAGTGGGCATAAAGCCTTTTTCCATGGCCTCTTCTTGGCACTGAGTGGTAACTTGCAGGAGATTCCACATAATCTAAGTTTTGTAAGAAGCAAAAGGACTGCCATAAGTTAATTTACCTGGAGTTAGAGCTTGTCCTGGTGGTTAGAGGCACTGAAAACTCCTGCCTTCTGCAAGCAGACAGTCAAGAGGTGTTTCCAGTGTGGAGCTTGATTTGGATGTGCAAGGTAAAGAACAAAAGCTAGAGATGAGACTTTTGATGGCTGGTTTGCAGAGGTGCTGATGATGTGCAGCTGTACATGCCCTCAGTGAAGGGCATGATAATGCAACAGCTTGGGGAGGCAGAGAAAGACCAGAGTGCTCAGTTTAGGCAGTGCTTTTATCTAGTCTTCCTTCTGACTGAAAATGCCTTCTTAAAGTGGGAGGGAAGAAGCTGTGTCAGCTCCTATTAAATGGATTTTCCTAGAGAAGCCAAACTAGCAAAAACCCGTGAGTACTGCAGAGACCAGCCAAATATTTTGGCAGCTTTTTGTGGTAATTCTGGGCATTCTTGAAGATAAAGTTAACCCATTAGAATGCTGACTAGCAATAATATAACAAAGCTGATTTCAACTTGCAGGAAAAGCATATTTTGTGGCTTTTGCAGAGAGGGCACCTTCCTGTAAACCTGGGGTTTTAGTGCATTTCCAGTGTCACCAATAGGGGATGGAGACAAAGGAAGCAAACTGGAGTGTTTGAGTTCTTCAGTCCTTGCTTCAGGTCCCTAAATCAGAGCATTGCTGGATAATGTTAAGTAACCTGCAAATATTCAGGTTTTACCATAGCACATTTGCTTTGACCCTTTTTGTGCCACTTTTTGGTCTGTTAATGATTTAGTTATTTTCCTGGCACTTGGGAATAAATTTCAGTGTTGCCCAAGTAAATATTGGGGGAAACCCAAAGTTAAATAGATGTGTCTTTACTTGCAATTTCAAGAAACAACATCAGATATATCTGATCAGTTGCAGCAGCTTTTTTTTTTCCATTATGTGGAAAGAAAACTACAAGCTGGTCCTGGGGTGGAACTCGAGGCAGCTGTGACCTGCTCACAGATAGTGTAGCAGTCAAAAAAGGTTGAGTTCACCAAATAAATGATTTGCTCAATTATCCCCACAGACCACACATGCTAGGAGAGCTGGGATTTACAGTAAACGTGGCTGACAGATGGCAGCCAGACATTACAATGGACTTAATGATGGAGGAGCCCACCACCCTGCTCCAGCAGCTGTGTACACAGTTGGAGTCATTGTGGCTGAAATCCAACTGTGGCACCTAGGAACCTCCCTAGAGCCAAGGCAGTGGGAGAGGAGCACTGGATGCTTTTTTCTGGGCAGTCCAGAAGCTGCAGTGAGGCAGGAAGGCTTAAAGAGTGGGACTTGAGCCTCCTTGGAGCTTGTCATAGAATAATACAAATTCAAGAGGATTTCTGGAGGCCTGTGGTCAAAGCAGGGTCAGTTTACACCAGGCTGCTCAGGATTTCAGCCAGTCCAGTTTTGAATAGCTCCAAGAATGCTGATTCCACCATCTGTGAACCCCTGTTCCAGTAGTTGACTGTTCTCATAGCAAATTCTTTCTTTAACATTTGACTGGAATTCCCCTTTTAGAAGTTGCCTTTTCTCTCATCCACTCACTTTGCACCTCTGAGAAGTCTGGCTCTGATTTCTCTGTCGTTCTCTTGTTCCCTCTGTAAGCTTTACATATGCATCCCTGAGGCATGCAGGTTTTCTTACACAAATTGAAAAGGACAGAAGTGAGGTGCAGAGAAGCTGCAGCTTGTCCAGGAAACCTTACTTCTGCATCGGTGCTTGAGGTCCTTTTATAGTTGGAGCTTTCCTACCAGGAAGCTTAGATGAATGACCTGATCTCCTGTCAAGTCTCTCAAATAATGAAATAGAAATTTCTTCTCCATCACTTCTTGTCAGAAGTGCACAGACCCCCTGAGTTTCTTGTTTCCACGGAATGCCTGTATTCCTGGGCTAGTTCTGGAGTCTTTGTATCCTGTAGCTTTTGTCCTTTTCCCTTTGCAGCTAAAATACCTGGGCTTCTGCAGGAGGAGGTGAATGTGAGCCAGCAATGAGTCCTTGTGGCAAAGGTGGTCAACAGCTTCCTGGGTTGCATCAGGAGGAGTGTAGGTAGCAGGTTAAGATCCTTCATATCTACTCAGCATTGGTGAGATACCATGGGAAGTGTTGTACCTGGTGTGGGGCTCCCCAGTATAAGAAAAAAATATACTGGAATCAGTGCAGGTAAGGGCCACAAAGTTCACTAAGGAACTGAAGTCTGTTTGGAGCAGGGCATTACATGATCTCTGGAGATCCCTTCTGACCCCCACTATTCTGTGGTTCTAGAGCAGCTCGGATGAAACTATCAGAACTTTACAGTAGGTGCTACAGAGAATTTGTTGTCCTCAACAGCAGTTTAAAAAGTGGCTCTGAAAAATGAAGCATGTGTATTTTGACTACAACAAAAGCCAAAACAGTTGGTCATAAGATAGTGTAGTAGAATGTTGTATAATGTATTTTTTGTTCTCAAAGGCTAGGCTTTTCTCAAACACTTTCTTCAATACCTTCTCCTTTCTAAGTCAGGGCTACTGATAGAAACAATTTTTGATGTTGGTTGAGTTGTGGTAGGGGCCTCAGTGTGAATAAGAACACGGGAGAAATTCAGTGATGTTTTTAAGCTGGTCTAGACATCTTAGATCAACTGGAAGGGAGGGAGGACATCGAGTCCCAGTGGTGCAGCTGTGTGCTACCCATTCCTCCTAGGCTTACTTCTGTCTACTTGACCTGACCTTTACAGTATGTTTCTTGATAAGATGCCTGACCTTTTCACATCCAATTAGTAGATTTGTTCAACTGTTGCCTGAATCTCATTTTTACCCTCTGCCCCCCTTCAAACCCTTCTTCCTGTTCAGCATCTCAAACATCATCCTTGCTCACAGAGCTCTCTGTTCTGTAGCTCTGGGATGGGGCTCTTTTGCTCTTAGGACACTGATACCCAACACTTGGTTTCACAAAGGGCTCTGCCTCCCCATCACTTGGGGCATCCCTTGGGATGAGCCAGAGGAGAACTGGATTGCTCTTTTGAGCAAAGGTCACAGGAGTATTTGGCAGGCATGATGCTTGCATGTTCTCATTCAAGGTTTCCCCCAGCAATGGCCCTAGGCTTTTGCAGATTTTGTTGCTTTGCAGAGCCCTTGGTATTTGAGAACATGCAAAGCATGTGTAACACTTTTCAGCTGCTGGCACTGGAGCCCTATGGTGAGCAGAGAAGAATCTGCTTCCCTACCAACCTCATTGCCATTCCAGAGGCAGTTTGTTGATGTGATCATTAGAAATGAAGTGGTTCAGATTGAGCTGTGTAACTCTGGAATAGCATCCCTCCCTGTTGTCCCCCCAACAGTTGACAGGTTTTTAGCTCAAGTAATACTGAAGTTTTGTTTTAGTCTTCCCACCTGCATGTTTGAAAGCCAGTTAAAATGGGATTAAAACAGGCAATACTTGTAGCATGCTTCTATTTCTGATTTTTAAATAGATTTTCTTTTTTAGTCCTTAGTCTTTTCCAAGCATCTTACATGGTAATTTAATTCATGCTTTGAACCCTTAAAATAAGACTAGGGTTTTGATAAATGTACAGTAAGACTAAAATAGAAACAGCACAGGTAAATAGTTGAAACCAAATAAACAATGTTTTTCCACATGTTTTTAAATGTCCCATAACTTTCACAGAAAGGAAAAAAAATGAAGTAATTTTCTTAGGTTGCAGCCTTGTTCCTGCACTTAACCAACCTGATTAATATAACTGCACTGTATAGTCATGTCCTTTTTAGGACTGTCAATGATTGTCAAGTGGAATGGATCCAGAAGTTGGAATTTGGCCCTCAGCTCAAATACTGGAATCCTGTGGAATCATCTTCCTCAGACTTCAGTCTCTGGCTATTGTCTGTGCATGAGAATACCTTAGGTTCAGCTGTGCTCCTGACAGTGAAAAAATATCTATATGCAGGAGTCTATCATACTCTGTGTTAAATAATGTTTCCTGCTTTTCTGTATCTGACTTTTCAGTCCTATTCCTAACTTCAGTATCACTTGCAGCAACTTTGCAGTGTTGCTGTTGGTTAAAATAGCTGTTGTGCTCTGCTTTGGAAAGCTGTTCCTCTGAAGGGAGAATGCTTTCCAAGTTATGCTTGTCCCTTAAAGTCAATGTAAGTTCTCAGGAGGACAGTATTCAGGCTAGTCTTTGGTTTGCAAATGTTACTGGGAAGAACCTCAGGATCCTATTCAGCATGGCCTCACCAAATGTCAGATCTGATGTTTCTTCAGCACAATGAAAACCCACACTCAGTGTGGGGAGGTTTAGTGAGTTGTCTGTGATGCCTGGTTCCTAAGAGGCAGTTGGTGGGTGTCTCCTCCAGCAGTTAGTTTGGTTTGCATTCCTCAGTAATCCCTACTTGCTCAATTTGTAGCTCTGATTCAGAAAGTGGGATTTAGAGCTCTGCCTCTACTCAGAGCCCTTGGTGTCCATGTCCAGATGTCGTAGCTCCTGGTAACAGTGGGGGAAAAAAAGATGATCTATCTGCTCTGAGAGTCTGCTTGCAGCTGGTATGCTGTGGTGCCAAGACTCTAGGAAAGATGCAGGGAGGGAGTTGAATCATAGTGATAATGAAGAACCTGATCTTCCTTTTTCCTTCCTTTTGGTGCATACTGAAGCTGGTGCAAGGAGGAGGATGAAAAGAATGAGATTTAAGTTTTGAATTCCTGATGGGTTCAGTAAATCCAAAGTAATTGATCCTAACTAGTATAGTATTAGTGAGAAACAGCAGCTGCAGGCAGGATCTGCAACATAACTCTAGAGTTAAGCTGCTGTTGTTACTGGTCCAGTGCTCTGGCCAGAAGACTGCACCTTGTATTCATCCCAGAAGTGCTGCAGAGGTTAATGCCTCTCTCAGGATTTATGGGGGTGATGGGGAGGAGCTGCTGCTGTTCATTTTCTGCCCTAGGGTAGGCTGTAGCTGAGGACTTGAGATTGAGTGGATGTGAGAATATGAAAAGTGACAGAGTGCTAATACATTAGGCATTTATTTTGTATCATATTAGTAGTGCTTGTAGTGGATAAGTGAGATGTCATATCATGTTATGTGCAATTATGAGTCTGCAGCTGAGCATCTCATCGAGGTAGCATGGGTGTGCTGACAGGGACTGAAGCCTCTACCTTAAAACTACATCAAACTTCATTGAAAATCTCAAATGCAGAAGGGCATGACGTTTACTTGAGTACCTTCTGGGTTTCTTGGCACCTTTTTGGCAAGCTTAAAACAAATGGAATTTCTATGACAAAGCTGCAGAAAAGCGCAATTAGTTCGGTGCTTTCTAGTTAATGTCTTAAAGTGATGCTAAAGAAAGAGAATCCTCAGCAAAATGTTTTTTATCAGGAATTTTTATCAACCTCAAATCTCTCCCTCTCCCCAATTTTCAGAGCTAACCTAAGCTGTTACAACCTACTGCTTGGATGTTGAAATCTGAAGAAAGATCTGATGGACAAATACTAGTTTTGTTGCTGTCTCTTGTGGTTTGTATTCTGGATTCTGCTCAGTGTCTGCCTTGGGCAGATAACTGCAATTGTGTGCCTTCATTTTTATGGCTGAACTGACAGCAACAATAGGCTCACTGGAAGGCTGAGGCCTAAGCATACTTCTCAGACAGAAAACAGCATAGAAATTATTACTGAAACCAACTTCTCATACTTTCAAACCTCACTTCAAAGTTTGGATGTTTAGGGGTGCAATGTCTCATTCTCTTGCTTTCCTCAATACAAAGCTTTGTAAGGTACACAAAGCAGCCCAGAGATGCTTGCAGAGAAAGGGAATATCAGCCAGCCATGGATGCTTCAGCCCCTGAGCAATCCCTGATATGTACTGACAAGCTCTCTGTACAGATCTGGTCTTCACAGCTTGAACTCACCAGCTGCATTACTGAAAGCCTTGACTGAGCTGTGTTACTGTAAACAGAAGACACCTGGACCATTTTACTGATAAAATTGCCTGGACTAAAGGCTAAGAGACTTCACATGTTCTTCTGTACAAACACACTGTGAACCATTAAACAGGAAGATGCAGTTCTGATGCCTTGTTTCTCTGGTCTCCAGGGATGTAAACCCAGAATCTCCTACTTGCACTTGAATTTAAAATGCAGTGATAAAAAAGACAGCCACAGTACATACATAGTTGGTGGCTGCCTGTGAAGATCCTCAGCTAATGGAAAGCTTCAGTGTTTTTTTCCAATATCTCAAAGTCTCTCCAGGCTTTGGTTTCTGTTGTGTGTGGTGGTGCTAAAGGCAAATGTCCTGTTGGTGTCTTCAGGGACAGAATTTTGCCTCTTGATTCTAGGAATGTATAGGTAAGATCCTTAGATTCTGTGTGGCCACTGAGGATCTGTCTTTAATCTACTACAGAAACCTTGACTTTTTTTCTCTGGGAATATTGCTTCCTTGCTGCTGTGGGGCCATTTCTGAGACCCAGCCCTCTCATTTGTGCCTAGTGGCAGTGTGAAGACAGTCGTGCAGTGTCATGATGCTGGTAACAGCTACTCCACTCCCCTGGCTCATCCAAGGCTGCCCAGGGAAGAAGGATTGGTGGGTAACTCCTGCTCATGCTTCTGCAGCTGGTGATATTTCTGTTGGTAGGAGCCTGTGTATTACTTACCAAATCCTAGCCCCTTTCTGCACTCTTGCTTTAGTTGCTGCAAACCTCTCAGAATCGGAGGCTTTGCTTTGTGAAATGTTGCTTTTTCTGTTCTCCTTGGGCTGCCTTAGCTCCCTTGCAGTTCCAATTCCAAAGGTTTCACATCACCACTTGGAAACTCGGCAAACATGCAGGGTCCTTCCCTTTGCTTTCTGTTGTAACAGCTGCCTCAAACCTCAGCCCCCGAGCACATGTGGTTTGGATTACAGGGAAGCTCTGCAGTGCTCTGTGGATATGGATGGGGCTGGGCTGACCTCTGCATTTTAACGCAGCCAGCCTGCTCCCGTGGGAGCTGACTGTTAGCTCACATTTTTCTTACTTGAGATGTTTTTGCTTCACAACCAAATTCCTGCAATCAAAGGGAGGCAGAGGGCAGCAGGCTGCAGGCAGCATGCACTGGGGCCGGGTCCTGGTCACTTGGAGCACTCGAGCTCCCAGGAGAAGGCAACCTTTGGCCCTGGTGTGTCTGCCAGCCAAGCAATACAGAAAGCAGATGTCCCAGAGCACAGCCTTGGCTGAGTTAATTATCCTTAGGAGACTTTGCCCGCCCCCAGCTTCTCCTCCCTTGCATGAAGAATGCAAAATAGTGGTCTGTAAGAAGACACCATTTTCTGTTTGTTTTGGCCTAAAATGCTGTCAGGGTAAGGAATTGAAGGGGAGTGTGGTCTGAGGGTGAGCTGGGGGTGCTGACCCTGTGGGTTCTCCCTACAGCTCTGCAACAACCCAGCAGAGCTCTCCACTGCCTTGGTTTAGCCACAGCAGGAACTGGGGGGAAAGAGAAGAGAGAAAAGCCTTGATGTACATGTGTCTATTATCCTTACTGAACAGTAATAGCAGGGAGAAGATGTTTGGTTTCTCAAGAGAGCTTAATTTTAAGGCCTGCTAAGCCTTAAATACTTCACTGTAGAACCAGTGTCTGTAGTGGCTTTAGCACGTAGCTGATCTGAGCTTCCATGTCACTTGAGCATCTCAAAGTTTTATTCAAGCTGTAATTCTTGGGCCATAGAAGTAGTTGTCAGCCTCCTTATTTCAGCATGTCAAATTCTAAATTTGCTTCTTGCAAAATGCTCAGATTTATGTTGCTGCCAGCAGACAGAGTCAGGGGCAAGCTTTTGCTTTTCTGTGAAGAAGCTCAGTAAATTTCCTGCAAGACTGTAGCAAGATCAAACTAACTGATGTGAAATGTCTTCAATGCCTGGCATGAAGGAGTGATTCCATGTTGCAACATGGCAAGCTGCCCTGGCCTTTTTGTTTGTTAATTCTCAAACTTTTTTTTGCATATGTCTAATTTAGATAGTGTTTTCAAATACTTTCTTGAGTGGGATAGATGTTGTCAGCACAACAACAACCAGTCAAATGTGCAGGATTATTCAGCTAGAGGAACACTAGAAGCCTGAATAATTCTGTGGATATTTATTCTTGGGGCTAATTTAAATGGTTTAAGTAGAAAGTTTTTGTTAATGTGGACCATTTTGACTAAAATGAAGTACTTATACAGGCAGCCCAACCTGCAGGTCTAGCTGACACAAGCTATAGCATTGGACTCCTGGATGGACTGAGGTTTTTTCCAACATCCTACCTGGATTTTGAGGAGCAGGTGTGTTACTTGGGACCATGGGACCAAAACTTCCTTCTCAGAAGGACCCTATTTTCATATAGTGGAATCATGCAGATGTGAAAATATTTTGAGTATCCCAAGAAGGACTCAAAATGAGACCATAGGATTATTGGTTACACTTGAGAACTTGTCTGTAGAGGACAGTTCTTTCAGAAAGGATGTGATGAGCCTTGGCAACAGTGGCCATTCACTGTTCCCATCACACTTCCATCCAGGAAATATTTTGATATTAATGAAGAAAAGCAGACAGAGCACACCTATCACTGATGAAATGGGAATTGTCCAGACCAGTGCTATAAAGTGTGTGGAGACATGACTGGAATCCCTTCTGCTGCTGTACTGAAGAAAGTTTTCCTCAGGGGCAAATTGGAGTCACTTTCTTCCTGAGTCACTTCCCTCCACAGGATGTCTTGAGTTGCAGGAAAATTACAGGTTGCATTTCTAGTCCTCCTTGGACACCAGTGCCTTGGAATAGTCTGTTGCAAATGTCTTCTTTGGAAAAAGCCAAGATAAAATATAAAAAGTGTAGCTGAAGAATAAACTTCACAGATGTTCCAGGAGCACCTGAAATTTTTTCAAAGCCCATTTTGGATATTCACATCTTAAATGTGGTGTGTAGGTATGATTTAGACCAAGTTTGCAAAGCATCATTATGAATTTCTTTGATCCCAATTCTCTGACTCTTTTTTAGGCTGTTCCTCCCAATACCACCAATGAAGTGATACAGCACAACTTATTACTTTTTAAAGTATACTCTATCTTTAGCATTGCTCCCTAATTCAAACCTTCTTGTGAACCTAATGAAAGATTTAAATCTGGAAGCTCTTTAGCTTTTAGCACATGAATTTGCCCGCAAATAAAAACGTCAGCAAAACATTTATTTTCCCTTTGATTCTGCTTGTATGTTTATGTATATTTGATGTTGGTGTACATGTGCATTTGTGCATCTGTGTACTTGCTAAGGGATGGGCATGAAAATTAACTGAGTATCATTGTATAGGAAAGCACATTAAGGATTGAGACATGTAACCACCACTTTGAATGGTCATCATAAAGGCTAAATACAGTCTCAATTTGCTCAGCACTTCCTGTGTTGCACAGGAGATGGTTCCTTCCCTCTAAATCTGAGGGCAGGCTTTTCTGAAATTCAAGCCCTTGTGTGATACACATTCAAAATCGGGAGTCTTCTGAAAGTGCTGGAATGAATTCTGGGAACTGCCTGAAGACTGGCATCTTTGCATGAGAGATGCAGGATGTTGTCCACTTAATTTTATTTTAAATCTGCTTTGCATGCAGGCAGAATGGCCTGTTCTTGAGAGGGCCAGGGCTCCCTCTGTGTGCCCAGGACCCATCTGTGCCCTTCCCCTGGGCACTCTGCAGTTTGGGTCCTGTCTGAGATGTGCTAGCTTTGCTATTGTTTAAACTACTTGCTCCGAATTTCTTGGATATTGAGAACACTGCTGGGCCATAAGAAACAACCTTTCTCCCTTGGAAACAACAACCTTTCTCCCTTGTCTGCAGGGTGTTGGGTGAGTTATTGTCTTCAGAACAATAGAGCACCACCCTAGTCTCCTCCCCCCAACTACAGAACATTGCATCGCCTGCGGTGCGTCAGCGAGCCTGGCGCTGCACCCAAGGCTTCATTTTTCAGGCCCCCGGCCAGTGCTTTCCAAATGCCGCGGTCCCAAGGAGCTTGAGGGCTCCTGCTCTGCAGGAAAAACAAACCAACCCACCTCTGAAGTCATGGGACACCGGCTGAGTAAGGCCTGAGTAGAGCTGAAAGAAGCAATTCCCCTATTGCCGCACAAAGGATGTGGAACGGGAAGAGGCTTTTTTGGGGAAGAACTGTGGAGCCTGCATATATGTGGCATTACTGAGCCAGACTTCTGGATCTGACTTGTGGGAAACTCATCTCTGGTCTCCTGGAGCCTTCAGGCGCTACTCTGGGCTGGCTCTGCCCTCCTGTGGCTGCCAAGCTCTCCAAAGGGGGAAGGTGTGGAGCCAGTTGGGCATCATCCAGCAGAGCAAAAGGGCTTGCCAGGAGCAGGCTGCTTTTTCAAACTAGCCAGTGTGTGTCCTGGCCAGTACACGGAGGCGTTTGCTGCTGGAAGGGGTTGTCCATAAGCAGACATTCTCCTCTAGTGACTCCTCTAGAAACATAAACCAGGGTGTCTGTTTAGTTTACAATGATTAAAGCACTGTCAGCAAAAACTAAGTTATTTGACCTGTTCTTGCTCTGTCTCATCTACACAAATTCAAGAACTTCAGAAGGCATTTATTATTTGTTGAATAATAAAACATTTTAGCCTAGGAGGGGCTTGGATATGTTCTCTAGTTCTTTTTTCTTTCCAAGGCATGTATTTTAAGTTCTAGCACACATCTGTTTCATTACTGCTTGTTACAGTGAGACACTATCCAAACTCTGGAAAGGCAAGAGGTTTGATAACATGAAGCTCTCTTTGGGTTTTGCATGGGTCATTTCCATAACTGGAACCTTATGTTGGGTACTTCTATGAAGTTTTGAGTTTCTTTTTGACTTTGTGCAAGTAGAAGTGACTGGAGAGAAAGTACCGTGAGGGCTTTGTCTAGGATACCTGCAAAACTTACAGCTATCCTTGTGAGTTCATGGGTGTTATTAGAGAACTAGTAAAGACTAAAGGGACAAGTTGTGTCGTTTTTTTTTAATTAAGGCACATGCCATAGAAAAGTACTCAATATACATATCAATCTGGTTAGCTGTTCAACAGTGAATCGGCTCCAAATTATCTGAGTGCCTGTACCTTTGGAAAAACAAAGGGTGCTTTAGAAGTTTGCAATCACTCTCTTCCTGGCTGTCTCCCTTATCTTCAGTCCTCCTTAGAAGATGAACTTACAGGTACAGGGCTGCTTCTCAAGTGCAGAGCACGTTTGCAGGGGGCAACAAGATCAGACTGAAGTGTGACGTTTCCTAAACACAGTCGATCCAAACCCGAGAGGAATGAAAATCATGCTTGTTATACTTCCTCAAAATGCGATTTAAAATCCCGATTAAGGCTTTTAACATAAAATTAAATTTTTAAATGTAGACTGCTCTGTGCAGTGTGCACAAAACCTTAGAGCTCTGCTGGCAGAGGATTTTGAAAATGTTGCAAATGTTATGTGAATGCTCACTCTTGTGGTGCTTAAATTAAACTTATTGATCAGTCAGCTAGGGAGTGTTAGCCGTGCTAATGAAGCAGCCTGCAGCCATGTGGGCTGTAGGAGAAAGCAGACGTTCCTCTTGGGCAGGATGTATAATTGTATTTGGCAGATGGAGCTTTGAGACTAGTGAATCCCGTGATAAACTGGATTGATTTTCCCTTTAAAGAAAGCAGCTAATGTGGCTGAAAAGGAGCTTTCATTCACATCGATTCGTGCAGAGATCCATGTAGGGGAGGAGAGCTTAATCCTTTCTAAGATTCTACTGTCTTAAAATTGTGTGTGTTTGACATATGTGTATGCATCTAGTAGATGATAGTTTTTAAGGGAGTGCTTAGCAAGTATTGATTAAGTATCAGAAGCTCAGGAACTGAGGGATGGTCCTGCTAACAACTCAGAGGCAGATCTGAGAATGGAAGCAGGAACAGAATTAATTTTCTAAAACCAGAGTTAGTCCTGAAGAAGTAGAAAAAGCTGAGTAAGTGTGTTGGATGTTAATTTTTTTCAGGTGATTTTTTTTTTCCCACTTAAAGAGGTAAAGGAAAGGTTAAAGATCCAATTTTTAAACAGAAGTGTAGGAATAAATTTAGCCTATGCAACCAGAGCTTCTTAAGCTCTTGCCAGTAATCTTGCTATGTAATCACAGGATTGTGTTGTCACACGTGTGACTTCCTAGTGCTGCCAACTCCCACAGCTTTCATCAGTCTCACAACAATTGGGCTAAGCAGCAAGATATTTCATCTCACTTCATTTCACAGGGAAAAAGAAAAAACAAAACGCTTTTAGGCTTGCTTCTTGCACAGAAAAACTTAACGACCCAACCACATTCTGAAGATTCATGCACAAAAGGCATTTTGGGCCCTGAAATCCCCATTGAAACTTGGTTGGAAATCTTTTTCTTTGGTGTAGTAGCAGACCTGAAGGTCCCTGACCTAAATGCCTGTGATTTTTCCATGCCTTTGATGTTTTGGGTCAGTTTTAATTGAGTTTGAATTTACTGTATCAAAAGCTGGAGATGGGCAAAGCCGAGAATCGACCCCTGATTTGTTCAGACGTGCAGTTCGGGTGTTACTGGCAAGTATTTGAAAGGCTCTGCTTCCCTCTCGTGGTTCAGCTTGGTAATTAGATATTTTTTTTAACGCCTGACAAAGCTTTTTGGTCAATTTCAGTTTTTGTTCACGTTGCCCTTCGAAGACACTTTCTTAGTCTCCTTGTACCAGGCTTTTCTAAAGTGACCCCTCTTGTTCCTGGGCTGCTCTCTTATTTCCAGTACTGAAATGCATGTGATGATCATCAGTGTCAGGGAAGAGACTCCAAGCCTTGTCAGGCTGACACAGGAGTGAAGAGCTGGGCTCTGGTGGTCTGGGTGGAAATACTGCTTATGGATGAAGTTAATAAAAGGTGAAGACAAACCCCACGGGGTTAGCTGGAATTTTGAGCGGAGTGAGGAGGTGGGTGCTACTGAAATACTGACAGCTCTGGAGTGTGAAGCCATCTGTTCTTCATGCTTAAATATTAGTGTGAAACTAACTGCCTGTGTGTGCAGAGATGTCCCTTTTAGTCAGCTGCAATCTGCCCAGCAAGCCAAGCTGTTGGGTTTCCTTTGCCGTTATGAAGCCACTGAAGAAGAACCCAAGGAAACCTAAACTAGTAACACTTGTCAGTGCAGAGATGCACCCTTAATCCTGCCCTCTGACCACCAGCACCTGTCTTTCAGCCTCCTGTTGTGTTTGGCTGTCCAAGGCTCAGACTGAATTTAAGAGGGTGGCTGAAGAAAACGTGACTTTGCCCTGTCACCATCGCCTGGGCCTCCTGGAGCAAGGGAGCCTGGATATCGAGTGGCTGCTGCACGTCTCGGAAACGGTGCAGAAAGCGGTAGGTGCAGCTGAGAGGAGCACAGCTGAGAAACTGGTCTGATTTCTATCTTGGTATCACCAGTAGCCTTTGGTTCAAAGAGACTTCTGTGATCTTCCTGGTAAATTATTCTGATGAAATAAGCAGCGATTAGAAAATCCAGCTGGTTTATTTAGAGAGGTGTGTAGAATGTAGATGTTTTGGTTGGGAAAGACCTTAAAGATCATCAAGTCCAACTGCTAACCCAGCATTGCCAAGTGTACATCTTTATAACATATTTATATTTATAATGCACATTTATGATACAGAAAAGTTACTTGGTATTCCTACACATTGCATTGGAACAGGTTGTGTTACAATCAAGTTTTCTTTAACACTGTTAGGTAACCAGGCATCATTGGATAAACTTCAGAATTGCCCTTCGGGTCTTCAAACGCGACCTTGGATTTTGTAGGCCTAGTTTCTGAAACCTTGGTTTCAGGAAGTGTAGTAGTTTAGTACTTACAAAAATTGGGTCTGCAGTAACTTAAATTAGCTAGCCATAACCAGCCAAAATTAAAGACTGCTTTTATATCTTGTGGTATAAGCTGATGTCTATTTTTGACACTAGTATAAATGCTCCAGTATAAATCTCTAGCATGAACACAGTTTATGTATCAGTCTCAGACTTGAAATCCAGGTTTAATTTTCCACCCTTCCACAGGCTTCCTGTGAGACCCTTGGCCATCACTTAACCATGCAGAACCTTAGTCTGCAGTTCCTGAAAATGCTTTGATTTGTTGTTCCACGTGAAAGTAAAATTCCAACTGGCTGACCAGTGACTGTCTTTGCTCCTTAGGTGATCACTTACTCTGGAGGCCGTGTTTATGATGACCTGAATGAGGAACAGAAAGGGCGTGTTTCCTTCACATCCAACTTCCTTGCTGGAGATGCATCCTTACAAATCATATCCCTGCAGTCCAGCGACGCAGGGAAGTACATTTGTAAGGTTAAAAATGCTGGGCAGTACGAGTGGGCTCGCATCACCCTGAAGGTTGTAGGTGAGGTCATTTTATTGTTCTTCCAAAGAAAAAAATCCCTAGACTCATTTCCTGGGGAGTGATTTGTTTCAGCAGGGTATAAATACACAGACACCTCACGATCAGGTTTCACCCTCCAACTCCATACCTGCCTTTGCAGTTTTTTGGCAAAGGACAGGACAAAGGAACAGAACTGTTTTGAGGTAAGTATATTCACCTACAAAATCATATGAACTGTTTTTTCCAAATTATCTCTATGATCTTGTCAGACAAACTAGACTGATATTCTAGCTCAGCTGGCAATTGCCTTGTCCAGATCTCCTGCTGAAGAGACTGTCCCAGCACCCCAAACTTATCCAAGTCAGTAGAGCTGACAAACAAGATGCTGGGTTAGCATTTTTCTTCCCTGATTTCAGTTGATCAGTTGGCTTTTTCATGTATACTGTCATCCCATGGAAGAAGTGCTGTGGCCTGCTAGATGCTGTGAGGGGAAGAAAGAAATGGAGAAGCAGGGGGAGGGAAAGGATGTTCTCTAAAAAGCACCTAGAAGAGGAACATAGTGACACAGCTCCAAGTATTCATGAAGCAAACTGCCTCAGAGTATTAAAATGTGTCATTTCTATGTCTGAACCAGCCAGCTCCACTTCTTAGACCATGAAGCTGCACATAGTTGCAGCTAAAGTCCCCTCATAAACATCACTGGTGTCATTCCTTCATGCATTCCAGAAAAGGCAGCTCTTGGAAGCTGCTTAAATTACATACTTTTGCCAAAGAAAGGCGCTTTTCATTGAGCAAACAGCCTGCTGCATTTGCACGACCTGTCTTCTGTTGTTCTAGGAAAAAAAACCCCAACCTTCCAAGCCTAAATGTCTGCTGCATTTGCATTGACCTGTCTTCTGTTTCTTCTAGAAAAGCCCTCCAAGCCCAAGTGCTGGCTGGAAGGGGAGCTGCTGGAGGGCAAGGAGCTGTCCTTGCAGTGCCGCTCCGCCTCCGGCACCGCGCCCATCTCCTACCGCTGGCAGCGCATCAGCGAGGAGGACGAGAGAGCTGAGCACCTCCCGCCTACCTCTAGAGTCAGTAAGTCAAGTCAGGTCCTCCTGAAGCTCTCGCTGCGCTCCAAGACAGGTGACGCCCACAGGTAGTCAGCTTTTTAACCGGGATCACTTGATGGCAGGGACAGCAGCCCTGTCCCGGGACCTCTCCATGCTGCAGCTGGATGCTGTGGTGGCTCCACCCTCAGCAAGGAAGTGCACGTTTAGTGTTTTGCTACAAATCATCTTTTGTGAGGCATCATTGATTGGTCTTGAACTCATTTGACCTAGAAGTCCGATTTGTGCCTCAGTGTCCTATCCGCTGTTAAGGATTTTTACGTCTTTTTTTTTTTTTTTTATTAATCCTGGTGGTGTTGTTCCTGTTTCAGACATTTCTAATCCTGGCCAAGTCCTGCTGAAGAATCTGACACAGATGAGCACAGGGTTATACCAGTGCATTGCCACCAACGAGGCTGGACAAGAAAGCTGTGTTGTTCAGGTGACAGTGCAGCGTAAGTACTGGCACGTCCCCAGGATTTGCACCACAGCCCTTCCACCTCAGCTGGTAAACTCTGTGCCACACCTTTTGCCCTTTCATACTGGCATCAGATGAAGTAGTTCTCATTCACTGCACTTAGGGGTTGCACAGCAGTTCTCTGGATAGCCTGAAGTGGTAAATACATCAGTTGGGCTCAGATGTTTTGGTCTGTTAGAAATTCTGGTTTTGAGAATGACTCATGAAATACGAGGGGGAGAAAATGGTGAGCTGTTGCTTCCAGAGTCTCCAGCTTTTGAGGTACCTCTGGAGCAATTAAATGAGATTACTCTCAAGTATAAAATCTGTGTGGATAGTCCAGCATTCCAATTCCAAGTTACAAGCCCCCATGAAAGATGGGGAGAAACTTTTCACCAGAGAGTGCAGTGATAGGACAAGGGGGGTAATGGTTTTAAACTGAAAGAGGGGAGATTTAGGTTAGATATTAGAAGGAAATTCTTCACCATGAGGGTAGAAAGGTACTGGAATAAGTTGCCCAGGGAGGCTGTGGATGCCCCTCCCTGGAGGTGTTCAAGGGCAGGTTGGATGAGGCTTGTGCAGCCTGGGCTAGTGGGAGGTGTCCCTGCTCACAGCAGGGGGGTTGGAACCTGATGATCTTGAAGGTCCCTTCCAACCTTCACCATTCTATGATAAACTCTCTAAAGGCAGCTGGAAAGGCTGAATTTGACATGAAGCAAAGTGCAGAGTGAAAAGCAACTTTTGACACGCTTTGGTTTTAATCCAAATTTAATAAAGCCTGTCCTGAACACCAGAGTTTAAAATCAATGTCCTACCTGATTAAGCCAATTAAGGGTCGGTGCATGTCTAGGTGTCCTTTGCATCTGCATGCAAGGAAAAGGGTGGAGTTTAGCATCAGCACTGAGGACTAATCAAATCCAAACAATACAATTTAGCAGGTTTTTATGTGCAGCTCTCAGGGGAGATCTGCAAGTGCTGTGATAAGACTGCTAATAGAGAGGTCTCTTCTTGGTGATTCCATAGCTTTGGAATTTTTCTGCCCAGCCAGGCCTGAAATAACTGGGATATGGTCATGCAGCAAGGAAAACCTGTTTGCCTCAGGCATCTGAAGTAAAAGCACGCTGGCAGCTTTTATGCCAATTGAACTGAATTGGTTGAAAACCTCACTTTGTTTTGCTAAACCTTCCATGGGGACGAGCCTTAAGGAAACAACTTGGAGCCAAATCCAACCTAACCACTCTTATCAAAAGAAGTTGTCATAAAGTATCAACTAAGGGCTCATAGGCACTAGGAAGCCTTCTCTCCTTAACTTTTTTTGGATGAAAAATGCCTTGCACCTGCACTGCATGGGTTCCTTTCCTCCTTTCTCTCTACCTCCCCTCAGGTCATGTTTTTCCCCAATTGAATAATTCATTCTGCAAGTGGGTTGTAATAATTTCAGGGTGAGTTGAAGGGGAAAAAGAAATCCTTATGGGGAAACATTCATGCTTCAAACATTCTTCTGCCTCTAGGAAGCTGCTTGGTGCTTTGTTTCGTGTGGGTTGTCTTGTCTGCCTCGGTACTTCCTGTGGTTCTGTGCTCTTATGAGAGGATTTTTCCTCTTTGTTTCAGTCCTGAGCCATAGCTGAGGGCATAGTGCTTGTGATCCCACCCTTCCAGAGATGAATATTTTCATCCCTGTTATCTCTGCTCTGGAAGCAATGCCTGAGGATAAACTGGTTCAACTTCTGTGTGGAGAGACACACCTGAATACGTTCTGTTCTGATTTAAACCCAGTGCAGTAAGTTGTGGTGTGGACCCTAGTGAGTTTGCAGAGTAATATGTTTGTTTTATGGACAACAGATGCCCAAAACATTGGCATGATTGCTGGAGCAGTCTGTGGTGTGGTGCTGGGACTCTCCCTCCTTTTCCTGGTGGTGAGGCTGACAATAAGGAGGAAAGAAAAGAAGAGATATGAGGAAGAAGAGACACCAAATGAAATCAGGTAATGCCTTTTATTTAATCCCCACCTCCTACCCGCCCTTCTTTCAGTTTCACTCATCTTTTCAGTACAGTTTAAAGTAACCTAGGTGTAAGTGTCCTAAAAGGTTGCTCTAAAAAGCTTTTAAAGTCTCCATGAAATATCAGTGACAAATTTCTTGACTGTGTGAATAATCCTTGTGAAGACATTTCAGGAAATTTACTAGGAAGAAATTCTGGAGTGTGAGGGTGGTGAGACCCTGGCCCAGGTTGCCCAGGGAAGCTGTGGAAGCCCCATCCCTGGAAGTGTTGAAGGGCAGGTTGGATGGGGCTCTGAGCAACCTGGTCTAGTGGGAGGTGTCCCTGTCCATGCCGGGGGTTGGATCTAGATGATCTTTGAAGGTCCCTTCCGACCCAAACCATCCTGTGATTCTATGAAAACTAGATAGCTGAAAATCTCTTCATCCTCCCTCCCTGCTTCCCCCCCACCCCCCCCCCCGGACAAATTCAACATTCAAACAAATTCAAACTCAACATTCTCACACTTGCAATTTCAGCATTTTAAAGCATTTGAATAATCCTCTCCGGTACTAAATTCAACCCATTTGTTCACTGTGGTTCTGAGAGGCGTGGTGTTCGTTTTTAATTTTCAGTTGCAATTTCACAGTCGTTCTTGAGTCTTTTGAACAACTGTGCTCCTGGATTTAGCTGAGGGTGGAAAATCCCCTGAGCTGCTGTGAGAAGAGCTGAGGAGCCCTGTCCTGAGCAGGGGAAGCAAGGGAGCTGACGCATGTGCTCTGAACTCCTCTCTTACATGTGTGTCAGGTCTGCCACGTAACTCCCCTAAGCAGAGATTGGTCTCTAGCCAACAAAGCCTAAACTTCTCAGGAAGGAGGTGCTGGTAAAAAGATATTTCCAGGAATGAGTTCTAGCTGCTCCTGCCCTTGAAGAAACCCTTTGCTGTGCTCCTTCCTTATGTCTGTCTGTAAAAGAGTCCCTGCCCTCATGTGACATCTAGGGACCATTAGGCATCTCCATAATCCAGCCAGCAGCTGATTACTCTGCCTGATGTTGCTAGCAAGAAGGTAGTCAGTCTCTGCTGGTATCTTCCCTTCCCTTTTTCCTGTTCTGCTTTCAAATCCTGCATGCCTTTTTATTTTTAGTTTGAGTTTCAACACCTTGTATAACCGATCCTGCATGACTGTTACCTCCTCTCTCTAAGCCCAGTTCTTGCACTTCTTTCACTACCCACTTCCTTTTTTAACCAGAAGAACTAGCCTCAGCTAGTCCTGTCGAGGTGATTTGTCATTATGAGTCAGGATTACAGAGCAGACAGTTCTATCTGAACTGTTCGCAGTGACACTTGGCTTTCATTCCACAGCCCTCAAAGCTGCACACAAAGAGCCAGTCCTGTGCAGCCTGTATTCCAAATCCACTGGAAAAACAGCTCCATGGAGCTTTAGGGAGCTCAGTCTACAAAGTTACATAGCACAGAATTCAGAAAACCCTGTACCTTGCTCAAACTGCTGGACAAATCACAGAATGGTTTGTGTTGGAAGGGACCTTAAAGGTCATCTAGATCCAACCCCCCTGCATGGGCAGGGACACCTCCCACTAGACCAGGTTGCTCAGAGCCCCATCCAACCTGCCCTTGGACACTTCCAGGGATGGGACTTCCACAGCTTCCCTGGGCAACCTGGGCCAGTGTCTCACCACCCTCACCCTCCAGAATTTCCTCCTCGTGTCTCACCTCAATCTCCCCTCCTCCAGTTTTCATCCATTCCCCCTTGTCCTCTCACTCCAAGCCCTTGTGATTTGCAGCTTCAATAAGCACCTGCTTATTGCCACAGCAATTCAGTCTGGTACAAGGTGTAAGTGTTGCTGTTCTTGTGGTATTTGAGCCCCACCATCTGTTTGGTTGCAGAGAAGATGCTGAGGCACCCAAGGCCCATCTCGTCAAGCCCAGTTCCTCCTCCTCTGGTTCCAGGAGCTCACGCTCAGGTTCCTCCTCAACCAGGTCAACAGCCAACAGTGCCTCTCGCAGCCAACGGACTTTGTCAACAGAAGCTACTCCCCATCTAACCCCTCCCCAGTACAGCCAGAGGCAGATGGAAGGAAAAGAAACAGAGCCAAAGAAAGTTGACTACTCCAACCTGATGAAAATGGGAGCGACGCTGGTGATGGTGCCTGCCCAGAGCCGAGCCTTCCAGACTGTCTGACTGCTCACCAGGCATCTGGAGACTCCTGCTGCCCAGAAACACTTCACATACCACCAGCCACATAGGAATTGTTAGATTAGTTATCTTCCTGGTCAGCTTAATTTTAATCACTTGTGATTGTTCACACCACAAGAAGCCCTCCTCCTCACCTCTTTCTTGCATCTTTCAGCACTGAGGTTCTGATACAGAATTATTTTTTTCCTGATGAAAGAGACATTAGAGGGAAAAGGGAGCCTTCTTTTTAAATTATCACCTTTGAACACTGAACACTTTAAAATTACAACAGCTAAGTGCTGTACAAATGAAATGAAGCCAAACCTCAGGATTTTTTAAAAGGGATCAACAGAGACATAAAGACAAATAAGATTCCAGAAAGGTTTTGTGGGAAGGGAAAAGGTTCTTGTACTGGTGTGGGAGAACTTCCTCAAAGATGTATTCTCTTATGTCAAGACTTTGAAGCAGACTCTCTGCTGAGGGTAGTCTGGTGTTCAGCCTCAAAGGGAACTGACAGATGCTTCATGTTTTCTGCAGTCTTCTAGACTTTTGGAGGCTGTAACTAAAGTGGAAATGAAAGGATCAGTCAAACAGGTGAAGAGATGCAGTAGTAAGGCATGTGTCTGAACTAACCCCTGTACTGAAGAGAGAGGACCCTTTCTGTCATGGAATCAGAGGTGCTTTAATTGCCAGAATAAACTTTATGATGCATCCAGAGAAATATGACTAGGAGCCTGACTCTGCTTTTCTGGTCAGTACTGCAAAACTGCAGTAACTCCTCTGGAGTGGTACCTGTGGCAAATGAGCCTTAGTGTGATGAGATCTGGGCACTCAATCCAGAAGGAAGGCTGTACCCCAAAAGGTGAGGGCTATTAATCTACCAAAAAGCCTGGACAAAGCATTTGGAAGATATCTCTGCTATTACCATGTTGTGAATTGACCAGTTTTGGGATGAGTGATACTTGAGAAGCCTTATGGAGAGCTCTTCCCAAGACTGAATGAACAGCATTCTTGAGCTGACCTTCAGGCATCCAGGTAAGACCAAAGGACAGAGTGAGAGAGCATGGAAAATAGACCAGGGACAGGTAAACAAGCACAATGCTGCTTCCATTAGAAAATATTTGTGTGCATTGTCCCATCTATACACCAAACACTGGGCTACGTGCTATTGCTGAGGCTTAAACCTTAACACAACTCTTAAAACATGGCAAGAATCCTAAGAATATTTGTTGTGATTACATTAGCCAGCAGAAACATTTCCAAAGAATATAAAAGTCTTCAAGTTGAAGGCCAATAGGAAACGATGAGAGATAGGGACAGGCTGCTTCTGGAGGCAGACCTGTCATTTATAATTTCCTCTGAAGGACTTGCCTCTGACCACTGCTACACACAGACACTGAGCTTGTGGGTTCTAGATTCCAGAATTCCTGGACTGGTCATTTTCTATTTAAAAAAAAAAAAAAAGAGGGTGGGTTTGTTTTTTCATTTGAGGGAGGGAAGGTTTTCTCCACTTTTATGGAATGAGTCTACAGAAGATGGACCAGCACAGAATCACAAATCTGTAATTGTTTCACTCCAGGGACTGTAATTAATCTACTTTTCTGACTGAGACTCAGAATTCCAGCTTCTTTGCTTGAGATCTTAGGCAATCTGATCAAGCCAAGCCCTGCCTGGGCTACTTCCTTGTGGGAAACAGTTTTCAAATTTGCCATATAAAACCTGAGAACTTCTCTTCCTAGGAGCTGTCACCCCTTTTCATCACATGTACCAATATTTCACTTGCTTTCTGTACCCCAGAGCCAGCATAGCCATGTTTGGCAGGACAAAGAACTGATATCTTGTGCAGGGAATGCAGTCCTGAGGCACAGACTTAAACAAAGGGGACATCTGGAATTAGGTGTTTGATAAACTGCTTTGGTCACAGCTCCTGGTGTTGGATACTGTGTCATTCTGCCTAGACAGGTCCCCTGGATACTCCAGAGGCCTGTTCCTGGATCAGCTGTGTTTTGGTGGATGTTTTAGTGGCTGTCACTGCTTGGAAGCAGCAGCTCTAAGTGTCTGTGATTCCTCTGTAGTTGCTCTTTTCCTGGGCCCTGAAGGCTGGGGCACTCCTAAGCACTTACCAGGCACCCCAGAGCTGGGAGAGTCCCAAGGTGCATGAGCCAGGACTGCTAAACCAGTTTGTGGCTGCTCCTAGGGTTGCTTGGTGTTACCTGTGTTGCATCTGAGGATACTTACTGGATGCATATAAAACCAGCAATGCTTTTCTCAGTCAACAATACATGCCTGAGCAACCAGAAGCTTATTACCACAAAACAAGGGTAACAATTCAAACAGCTGAGCTGGCCAGGATCCGAGTACTAAATATTCTGCAGGTTAGCTTTGAGTTACAGGCCAGACTGGCAATCAGCACAGAGGAGGGTGCTCTGTCTACAGCCTGGAGGCCACTTGCTGCTGGCTAGGAGAATGTGCCCAGCCTGCTCCTGGCAGTCTCTTCCCTGGAGGCCCTTGGGAATAGGCTGCAGGACAGATCAGCCCTGCCATCCTGGTCTCCAACTCTGGTGGAGATGAGAAGTCATACAAGCTCCCTGATAGCAGGGGATAAAAGGTTTATGGACCTTGGGGAGAAGTAGTTAGAATCAATTGCTGAAGCCTGGGTGTGTGTGGTAATTCCTGGCTGCTCCCTGTCAGGTGGAACACATGTCTACTGTCCAGGCATGTGCAGACTGCCCTGAGTACAAACTTGTGCCAGAAAAAGCACTGTGGTCCCCTCCTGCCCTGGCACAAAGATGTGTGGCCCTGGTTAGAAAGCGTGGACACCCTCTGGTGATGGAAAATCACCAGGTCTGAAACGCTGTGGTGCTTTTCAGGCCACATGTCAGTGATCCCCCAGGTGGACACAAACTCAGTTGCTAGCATGAAGCCCAAAGGGAGATGTTCATTACTCCAAGGATATAGGAGACAGATCATTTCAAAGGGACACGTTCTGAGTGCTGGATTATACTATTAGGAGTTGCACAAGGGAGGCAAATGAACCATAAGCCAAACTCTGTTTTGTAAAATAGTGTACTTAAAGCATTTA
The DNA here is from genome assembly GCA_020745705.1 of Hemiprocne comata. NCBI lineage: Eukaryota > Metazoa > Chordata > Aves > Apodiformes > Apodidae > Hemiprocne > Hemiprocne comata. The sequence continues at coordinate 3,821,873 of CM036608.1, forward strand.
CTGTCATATACCAGTTATTACTAGTGTGATTAAATGCATACAACGTTATGTAGCTTTCTTTTGTTTCTCAGCAGCCAAACTAAGCTTACATCTCTTCTACCTGCTATAATTGGTGTACTTGTACTGTGTCTGAACAACTCAGAGGAAAGCAAATATTTATTATTGATTCCTTTGAATCAATGATTTCATAATTTTTTTTGTTGTTGTTGGTTGTTTTATAAATAAATGTGCTGCAGCTGAAGTGCTGCAGCTCAACTAAACTTGTACTGATGCTCCATCTTCTGTGGTATGATGTGTTACACGCTGTCAAGCTGCATCCAAGGATGAAAAGTACAGTCAAAAATATCACTTTTAAGCTACCAAGGACTATGTGCATATTTGTGTAGAAAGTGGGGGAAGCTGATCTTTTTCATGAGTATTTTTTCAGCCTAAATTATGGGACGCAGAATGAAATATGTGAGACCTTGGGTGTATTGAAGCTTTGACTTCCATGCAGCTATTTCACCTGGGATATTTTGGCTGAGGATGTAGATGCTTCAAGCTAATATGGTAAATAGTACCAGTGCAGACACAGCAGAGATACAAACCTCTGGAGACACTGCCCTCCCACACCTCCCTCTGTGACCTTCCTTCTGCACCACCTTTCAGTTCATCTCCTGAACTGGGTGTGAGGTAACAATGAAACCTTGAACAACTCAGAGCTCTGTTCAGACAGTTTAGATCTTGGCAGATAAAACGTTTTGAACCAGCTAACAGGAATCTCCAGTCAGGGAAGAGTGGGTGGAATTTAGGGTTGCTAAAGAGAACTGTGGTTGGCTTCTCTTGCAGCTCTTCAGCCTTCTTCTCCTGTGGCTCTTTTGTGCAGAGGTCTCCCCACATCAGCAATCTGCTGATTGCTGGGAGTAAAAATTGCACCATATGAGATAGGATTTAAAACAAAACAGGGTGACAACACAGTGGTCTCATAGGTGTGCCCTGTCTACCCCTGATTGATGAGGAAACCCTGTTACTGGCTCCCTCCTGAGCTGATGACATCTAAAAGCCTGATTAGCAACACATTTTTAGAGGAGTTGTGCAATTGCATACTTGTGTACAGTATCAGGACTCTTGGTTATTTTAATCTGGATCAGTTTGTACTGACACACTGAAGGGGGAGAACACAGTGGGAAAGGGAAGGGGCTTCCTTGGAAATGGGTGACTTTCAAACTTCAGCTGGGCTGTGCAGATGCAAGTGTTGTATATTTAACAAATGCAGCTGTTGTGAATAGGAAGCACACCTGATCATCTCTGCTCTCTTCCCAATTCTGTTTTAAACACTTAAAGGAAAAGCAGTGCTTGATCTCTAGTGGACTTAAATTGGCTTAAAAAAATAATGTTGGAATTCATCATAGAATCAGACTGGTTTGGGTTGGAAGGGACCTTAGAGGTCATCTAGTTCCACTCCCCCCTGCATGGGCAGGGACACCTCCCACCAGACCAGGTTGCTCAGAGCCCCATCCAACCTGCCCTTCAACACTTCCAGGGATGGGGCTTCCACAGCTTCCCTGGGCAACCTGGGCCAGTGTCTCACCACCCTCACACTCAAGAATTCCCTCCTCATGTCTCACCTCAATCTCCCCTCTTCCAGTTTTCATCCATTCCCCCTTGTCCTCTCACTCCCTTGTCCAAAGTCCCTCCCCAGCTTTCCTGGAGCCCCTTCAGGCACTGGAAGGTGCTCTAAGGTCTCCCTGGAGCCTTCTCTTCTCCAGGCTGAACACCCCAACTCTCTCAGCCTGTCTCCAGAGCAGAGCTGCTCCAGCCCTTGGATCATCTTTGTGACCCTCCTCTGGACTGTCTGCAGGAGCTCCATGTCCTTCTAATGTTGGAGCTCCAGAACTGGGCACAGAGCTCCAGCTGGGGTCTCACGAGAGCCCAGTAAGTAATCTGAAAAAGCTCCACACAGAATACTTGTCAGTGTCCAGCCTGCTGAGCCTTAATTTTTCTGATATACAGTCAATGAGCTACCTTTGTGTCCTGTATGTTAACAGCCTTTAATTTCTAATGTAATGAGTCATTTGCCAACCTGCCCTCCTCCCTGCACTGACTCACTGTTGGCTTGGGCTGCCTGCACTTGCTATCAGTCTACTGTCTGAAGTACAGTTACACATCTAAATGTCACTATTTAATTTCAAGGTGCAGGTAGTGCTATTCCTAGATCCTACTGAAATTCTGCCCATGATGTTAAAAGAAAACAAAACCCAACAAAATAAAACACACACAAAAAAAAAGGCAATCCCTTGCTAACAGTTTGGTTCCCATGAGACTTGGTGCAGGATCTGCTCAGAGCAGGTTAGCACTGCATGCCTGAGAAGCATCTGATGTGTAGCCTGAGGTTTGAGAGCTCCAGCAGCCTGTACTCTGGACAGGGTGGGGTTGCTGTGCTGGCCATACCTGCTCAGATAGGGGTGATGGTTTGTATTTTGATTGCCCTTACCTTTAAAGGCACAGGAGAGTGACAGCACTCTACTGTCCCATTCCTTTTCCTCCTGCCCTTCCTGTCTCTACCTTTGTACACTCCAATTCCAACTCAAAATGATACCTTCTTTTCTCAGAGGTCCCAGTTCAGGTTCCAGCTCTGTGCATGGCAGAGCAAGAACTGGAGCCATAAACTATTGCTTGACGAGTGACCTCCCATGGGTCAGCACACCCATGCCAAGCTGTGGGCAGCACCAGAAATGCTTTTTCCATTACCCCTGCCTACGGAAGCTCCTGTGCTCCTTTTCCCACTGCACAGCGTCCCAGAAGCTGGCCAGGACACAGGTTTGGTGTAGCCTTCCTCCTAGCAACTCCCTCTGACTTTTCCACTCAGAGTTTTATGCCATTTGATGCAATTCACAGCGCTCCTGCTAGAGCCTGACCCGAGGTGATTTATGACCTCTGCTCAGCTTTTAGCCTCCGGTGCTGAGACCAGCTGAATGTTTGCAGCCATCCATCCATCTGCTCGCCTGATCCCCAGGGATGCTGCACAGCCACGTTTTTCCACTGTTCAGAGCCCACGTTTCCTTTCCACTGGAGTTAAGTCACGCTGAGAGCACGGACACACCAAAGGCTGTCACCTCGTTCCCTTAGTTTGGTTTGGTGCATTAGGGATGAGAAAACATGAGGATGGCTTAAGAACAGAAGCTGTGGAGGGTCCTGCTGGGTGGAGAAACCTAAACCACCGCAGCAGACAACATGGTTTCCTCTTCCTGGGCGAGGATAAGGGTGTGGGAGGAATCGGAGCGCATTGCTTGCTCGGCAGCACGTTAGATTGGAGCAGCAGCGTGCTGCTGGGAGACATTTGCTGCGGGAAATGCTGCAGGAAGCCCTTGGGAAGCGCCCGGCAATGAGCCGCGAGCAGGAAAATGGGAAATGCCGTCATTCCTCTGGGGGCACAGGGAGCTACCCAGGCAGCCCCCTGCACCTCCCGCTTCCCTGCCGGAGCGCCGAGCACTCTTTTCTGGCCGGATTTATCCATTCGTTCTGCTATTAACTGTGTTGAGTGGGTCACCGTTGCGCGGAGCGGTACCGAACATCGCTGCCGCCAGCCCGCTCGGAGCGGCGCGGAGTGCGGGGCGGGCACCGCAGGGACCAGCGTTCACGCCGCTGCCGGGAGCAGGGAAGCGGCGCTCCGCGGGGCGTGCACGGCACGGAACGCACTGCGGGACCGCGCTGGTGGCCCGGGAACAGCGGGGAACACCGGGGCCGGGCCCCCTCCCCGCCCCGCCCCGCGCCGCCATTTTGTGCCCCCCGCCCCGCTCCCCTTTCCGCCACCCGCCATCCTGTATGCAAATCAACCCGCCAGCATCGCGATCTGATTGGTCGCCCCCAGCCTAAGGCGCCTTCCCTGGGGCGCGTGAAATATGCAAACAAGCCTCCGCACGCCGCGTTGCGATTGGCTGCCATTCTTCCCCGCCCCCTCCGTCAGCCCATGTCCCAAACCACGTGTGGCCTCTGGAGGGCTCTGATTGGCTTCCGCGCACGCCAAGCTCCACCCGCGGGGACGAGCGTTGCGGAGCGTTACGCTGCCGGGGTGGGGGAGCGGGGGAAAGCGCATGAAGGTTCGAGAATACCGGCCGGCCGGCGGGTACGCCCCCTTCCTGCTGCGGCACCGGGGGTGCGGGTTCCGGCAGGCGGCCATTGGCCGGGAGGGCGGCGGGGTGCGCCAGCTGATTGGCTGGAGCGAGGAGAAGAGGCGGGCGCTTCTGGAAGGTTCTGAGAGGGTATATAAGGGCGGCGGGGAGCGCGCCGTGAGGTCTTATTGAGCTGCAGCCTAGGGGAGGTGTTTCTCTTCTGTGTGTCCGGGCCTGTCCGCACCGCTCAGGTAACGGGGCTTGCCGGCCCGGGGAGGAAGGTGGTCGCGCGGGGGAGGGCGGGTGGTAGGGCATGGGCCCAGGCCGGGGTGCCCTTACGCCAGCGGGTCGTTGCGTTGTTGGGGATCGGTGAGGGTTGGGGTTGGAGGGGCTTTCTGTCTTTGCGGCGGTGGTTTTTGTCCCTTGCGATGTGGAGGCTTGTGTGCTGCTGCCTTTTTTTAACTTTTAAATCCGATCAAATGGCGGTTTTCCCGGGTCACTTTCTTGTCCTGAAACGCCCGGGGGTGGGGGTGAGGGGGGGGGAAGGAGAGATAGAGGAGACTTAGCGCCCATGTTACCTCCCGCCGGGAGTGCCTGGGAGTGTGCGTGGGAGGGAAAGAGGTGGAGCCGCGTCCGTAGGCGGCCGGGCTTGCTGGGCATGGTAGTCCTGGGAGGCGGGGAGGGAAGGAGTGAGCTCGCAGGACGGCCACGTGGTGGCTGGGGGCTCAGAGGGCTCCGGGGAGCGGTGGGGGGGCGCTGAGACTCCCTGCAGGGTGCGGGGGGGTGGCGTATGGCAGCAGTGCTGGGGCTGTGCCAGGATACATGGCCCGACGGGCTCGGCCCACGCCGAGCGGGGACTGCATGTCCCAGCGCACAAGATGGCGGCGCCCGGTCACGTGAGCGGCGCGGTGCATGCCGGGAGTTGTAGTCCGGGCCCGGGCCGCACCACGTTCCGGCCCGTTTTAAACTCTCCCATTGTGCCAAGGAGCAGGTGCTGGGAAAACGGGGTTTATAATAAAACAATAAGGTATTGTAATTCAAGGTCAATTATACATTTCTAATATTTTTTTTCCCTTCTTCAGGCAAAATGTCGAAAGGACCAGCAGTCGGAATTGATCTCGGCACCACCTATTCCTGTGTTGGTGTGTTCCAGCATGGGAAGGTGGAGATCATTGCCAATGACCAGGGGAACAGGACCACGCCGAGCTACGTTGCCTTCACAGACACGGAGAGGTTGATCGGAGATGCTGCAAAGAACCAAGTGGCCATGAATCCAACCAACACAGTTTTTGGTAAGGCTGCAATATTTGTGGAGCTATTGCGCAGAAGTTCAGCACGGTGGAGGTAGATGTTCCCTGGTTATAAAAATTATTAATAGCAGGGCTTAAGCTTCCTCTTTGAGTTAAAACGCCTAATTTATTTTTTTGTGTGAATAACACAGCTGTGTGACTAATACTCTTTTATTATATTGGGAAAGTCTATGCCTTGCAGTTAAAAACTTGTGCTGCTGCAGGTTGTTCTTGGCACTCAGTGTTAAGTAGCCTTGACCAAGTGTCTCAGTCTAATTCCTAGATGGCACTGCAGTGTAGAGCAGCTGCAGCATTGCTGTGGTGGCTCTGAGGTGACACTGATGTGGCTGCTGCATATCTGAGACATGAAATTTAGCAGTAACCCCAGGTTAAATGTTGTGTTTTTGGGGGGGGTTTTGTGCATTGCTTTCTAGGGAAAACACCGTGTCCTGTCTTTTGAATAAGCGTATTTAATATCAACAACTGTTTTTCCAGATGCAAAACGGTTGATTGGGCGTAGATTTGATGATTCTGTTGTCCAGTCTGATATGAAGCACTGGCCTTTCACTGTGGTGAACGATGCTGGCAGACCAAAGGTCCAGGTGGAGTACAAGGGGGAGTGCAAGAGCTTCTACCCAGAAGAAATCTCTTCCATGGTTTTAACCAAAATGAAGGAAATTGCAGAAGCATATCTTGGGAAGGTGAGGTTTAGGATTTGAGTGGGATGTGATGGGTAGCTCTGTGAGTAGTTAACACACATAACTGAGTTGTTTTACTGGTTTTGCAGACTGTTACTAATGCTGTGGTGACCGTGCCAGCCTATTTCAATGACTCTCAGCGTCAGGCCACAAAAGATGCTGGAACCATTGCAGGGCTCAACGTGCTGAGAATTATCAATGAGCCCACAGCTGCTGCCATAGCCTATGGTCTGGACAAAAAGGTAGGTATGGAGTTGACCACTGATGGCCAGCTAGTGAACCTGCTAAACTAGTTGGAAATAAATTGCAGTATGGAAATGGATCTTCTCTTCCAGGTTGGTGCTGAAAGGAACGTTCTGATCTTCGACCTGGGAGGTGGCACCTTCGATGTGTCAATTCTGACGATTGAAGATGGCATCTTTGAGGTGAAATCCACTGCGGGTGACACTCACCTGGGTGGAGAAGACTTTGACAACCGCATGGTCAACCACTTCATCGCGGAGTTCAAGCGCAAGCACAAGAAGGACATCAGTGAGAACAAGAGGGCCGTGCGGCGCCTCCGCACCGCCTGCGAGCGCGCCAAGAGGACCCTGTCCTCCTCCACCCAGGCCAGCATCGAGATTGATTCTCTCTACGAGGGGATTGATTTCTACACGTCCATCACCAGAGCTCGTTTTGAGGAGCTGAACGCTGACCTGTTCCGGGGCACCCTGGATCCCGTGGAAAAGGCCCTGCGGGATGCCAAGCTGGACAAGTCGCAGATCCATGATATTGTGCTGGTTGGTGGGTCTACTCGTATCCCAAAGATTCAGAAGTTGCTGCAGGATTTCTTCAATGGCAAAGAGCTGAACAAGAGCATCAATCCTGATGAAGCTGTGGCGTACGGTGCAGGTGAGACAAAAATTGACATCATCTGGGTGGTGGTCCTGGTGAATCCGGTGCTATCTGGTGTCTCAGAGCAGCAGTGATGGGAGGCCCCTTGGGCTCTTCCACCTGAATCAGTAAAGCTTTTCAAAGTCCTAAGGGGCTTAAGTTGGACTTGCAGTGATGAATCAGGTTCCAAAGCCATTCGTAGTTTCCACCAGAAGTCTACTAATGATGGCCAAAACCTTCCTTGGATGTCTGAGCGAGCCATGGGCTTAACCATAGGGTGCAGTTGGGGTGTTCCAGAGCTCTTAACACCTGTTTTTTCTTCTCCCCAGCTGTTCAGGCTGCTATTCTCTCTGGAGACAAGTCTGAGAACGTACAGGATCTGCTGCTGCTGGATGTGACTCCTCTGTCTCTTGGTATTGAGACTGCTGGAGGTGTCATGACAGTCCTGATCAAACGCAACACCACCATCCCCACCAAGCAGACTCAGACCTTCACTACCTACTCTGACAACCAGCCTGGTGTGCTGATCCAGGTAAGACCCTGTCAACATTTGGCAGTGGTTGGTCTTTGAAGCAGATCTTGAGCCCCAGAGGTCTGGTGTTCCTGCTGTTGGCAAGGGATGCTAGTAAAGAGCTGGTTGCTGTGGTGAAAGTGTTTCCAAAGCCATTCGTAGTTTCCACCAGAAGTCGAAAGACTGGTGTTGGTCCAAGTACCTTCCTTGGATGTCTGAGCGACCAAGTCACTTCAGATAGCACCTACCCCATTGCCATCTGATAATGTGTGGTCAAACTTCATTCACTGCTTCTTCTTACCCAGGTATATGAAGGAGAACGTGCCATGACTAAGGACAACAACTTGCTGGGCAAGTTTGAGCTGACTGGTATCCCCCCTGCTCCCAGAGGTGTACCTCAGATTGAAGTAACCTTTGATATTGATGCCAATGGCATCCTCAATGTGTCTGCTATGGATAAGAGCACTGGCAAGGAGAACAAGATCACAATAACAAATGACAAGGGTAAGGATGGGATGGATACTGCCTGGGAACTTCTGGCTTGTCCAACTCTGCTTCCTACCCTCTTGAAAACCTGGCTCTGGTGTGTCTGCACCTTCATTTTATAACCTTCAGCCATGGTTTTGGTGCAGTAATCTTGAGTTTCCCATGAAGTGCTTTCAGATGAAAGCATCTCATGGGTTTGTTTTTACTGCCTGCCCAAAAGTGTAGAACTTTGAAGTGTTGGGAGGGAGATAGTCCAATATCTGGAGTAGAAAAGTGATCTGAAAGGCTTCTGTGTTCTGCAGGCCGGCTGAGCAAGGAGGACATCGAGCGAATGGTTCAGGAAGCAGAGAAATACAAAGCAGAAGATGAGAAGCAGCGTGATAAGGTGTCTTCTAAGAACTCCCTGGAGTCCTATGCCTTCAACATGAAGGCTACTGTTGAGGACGAGAAGCTCCAGGGCAAGATCTCTGATGAGGATAAGCAGAAAATCTTGGACAAATGCAATGAAATAATCAACTGGCTGGACAAGAACCAGGTGTGTCACATTCCATGGTTGACCAATGTTTACTTGTAGTGTCTGAGCTATAATGAAAGCTCAGGAGAATGGAGGGAGAGCTGCTGGTTGCTGTGATGAAAGTGTTTCCAAAGCCATTCGTAGTTTCCACCAGAAGTCAAAAGACTGGTGTTGGTCCAAGTACCTTCCTTGGATGTCTGAGCGACCACAGCTTGCAAGCACAGCTCTCAATTCCCCCTCATTCAAGCTGGCTAGCTTGTTAGGATGGTCTTCAACCTTTCATTGGGTGCTCTTGCTCCAGGAGCAGTGTAAGCTGTAGGAGTGAGTTTGAGGGAGTTCTGAACCAGAAGATGGGTTTTTTGTTAGGGAGCTCTTGGTCTAGCTCATGAAACTGTGACTGGGTGGGGCTGAAGATGGGCTGCAAATAAGCCCAGTTTCTTGAAACAGGTCAACTTCCTGGGCTGTATCCACTTAGGTAGAGCACGAGGTCACTGAGCTGTTGTCTTTTTCAGACTGCTGAGAAGGAGGAGTTTGAGCACCAGCAGAAAGAGCTGGAGAAGGTGTGCAACCCCATCATCACCAAGCTGTACCAGAGTGCAGGAGGGATGCCTGGTGGGATGCCTGGTGGATTCCCTGGTGGTGGAGCTCCTCCATCCGGTGGAGCCTCTTCTGGACCAACCATCGAGGAGGTGGACTGAAGACACTGGGCAATGCATTCCACTAGCAGTTAGTGTTGGAGGACCCCGGGTTGGGGGTTAGATTGAAGGACCCAAACCTGTAGGCACATCTGGGTATCTTTTTTTTTGCCAGATAAAAACTCCATAACTGAGCTGCTGTAAAAATAAAATCTTAAGAAAAAAAAAAAAAACATTTTCTGGGCATTTTAAATACTTGAACGTGTGCACAGGAGGGGAGATGAAACCATTGCACTTTACAGTACTGTAAACAAGTGGAAATGCAATTCATGTCCTGAGGAATAAAAACTATTTAATGGGCATCAGAATGTTTGTGTTGATTTCTTTGTGCTTTCTGACCAGTGTGAAAGTAAATTACAAACAGCTCTGCTGGAACAGCACAAGGTTAATGACTAATTAAGGTGCTTAATGGAGCCTGAGTAATAAAAGGGAAGCTCTATGTGGGGACAAGGCTGTTGGGGACAAAACCACCTTCACTTCAAGCTACACAATTAAAAAATTAATTACACAATTAAGGCTTACAGCCCCAAGCAGCTTAGTTTACATGGTTTTTTAGATACCTGGTAGTACATTTTTAAAAGTCTGGTAGCATTTTCAGGTGAGAGCTCGCAGAGCAACAGTAAAGATCAGGTTTAAAACAGGATTACAAAAAGGGAAGTCATCCGTTGGTCGCTGAAGCATTTAATCAGCTCCTTCCCTTGAAGCTGGATCCAGGGCTGGATCTTGAGTTGGGGAAGTTGCTGCTGGGGTGGGGAGGTGGCTTTGGGAAGCCCCCTTAACAGTTAAGCGGATGTATTTTGGGACTACATCCTGAAAATCACATTTGCTACCTTACTAAATACTGAGGGGAAAACCTTTTTCATTCTGAGAGTAACAGAGCCCTGGGACAAGCTGCCCAGGGAGGCTGTGGAGTCTCCATCCCTGGAGACATTCCAAACCTGGAGGTGTTCCTGTGGGATCTGCTCTAGGGGATCCTGCTCTGGCAGGGGGGTTGGACTAGATGATCTCCAGAGGTCCCTTCTGACTCACCATTCTGAGATTCTTCAGAATATCCAGCAATTCCATAAAAGGATGGTTAAAAAAAGCAAGTGCTGCCTGTGGGATACACGGCCTGCAGAACCTGCCACCATGGGGCAGGGACATAGTCCAGCAGGACTGTCCCTCTGTGCCCCCCTCCCCACACTGTCCTGTGCACGGCCAGGAGCTGTTACAAATTATGATTAAGAAATGGACAATAAGCAAAACATTAATTACACTTTCTCACAAAATAGAGGGGGCGGTCCGGGCAGGCTGCCTGCAGTACCGGCGAGTGGCCACAGGATGGCAGCACAGACCGCGGATGGAAACCGGGACGTTTTGGGATGAGGGGTTTTATGTTTGTTGCTCCCCCCCCCTATTCCAGGCTTTGAATTAAATCCCCCCAAAAGTGTTTCTGGCATTTAATTCCGTCCTGAGCAGCGTCTCCCGTTCAGGCTGTGCAATGTTGTTGCTGTAGGGGAGGTAGAATGAAAATGGTGTTTGGAAAGTGCTATTTGAGGGCATTTCAGAAACAGGGGCTTGAGGCAGCATTGGTTACACAGAAGGACATTCCTGGGGGGTGTCTGAGCTATGATTAAAACTACCAATCATCATCAGCACATCAGCACTAAGGGTGCACTCACCTCCTGCAGCCAGAAAACTGGTACAAATACTGAACAGCTCAGGCCAAGAAGGGAGCCCTGAGGAACTGATCCCTGGCCCAATGTAGCCCCGTTCCCTTCAAGCCCCTCTGCTTGGTCGGTTCTGCACCCAGGGCACGGTGTGCCTGCTCATCACACAGCTGGACAGCTTGTCCAGAAGGACACTATGAATGATGGCATCTAAAACCTTTCTAAAATGCAGCAGAATGTCATCCATCACCCCCGTTCACCTGCTGGGCTGGTGTCAGGGTTGAACCAAGTAAAAGAGAAAACTCGTGGGTTGAGATAAATCAGTTTAAGAGGTGCAGCAGGAGCTGCCTGTGCAAGCACAGCAAAAGAAGGAATTCATTCAGTACTTCATATCACCAAGCAGGTGTTCAGCCAGCTCCTGGAAAGCAGAGCTCCCTCACACAGTGGTAACCTGGGGTGACAAATGCCACCACTCCCAACACCTCCTAGCTGTGTCCTCCCAAGCTTCTTGTGCCCCTCCAGCCTGCGTGTGAGGAGCAGGGAAGGCCTTGGCACTGTGCAGGCACTGCTCAGCAGTCACTGCCACCAACCACAAGCACAGCCCCACACAAGCCACTGCGAAGGAATTTAACTCTGTCCCAGCCAGCTCAGGGGATGACCCCAGTGCAGGACAGGGACATCGTCCAGCAGGACTGTCCCTCTGTGCCCCCCCTCCCCACACTGTCCTGTGCACGGCCAGGAGCTGTTACAAATTATGAGTAACAAATGGACAATAAGCAAAACATTAATTACACTTTCTCACAAAATAGAGGCAACGTGCTGTGCCATTAGTGTTGCACGGCAGCATGGAGTTCAACCTGGCATTCTATGATCCTATGATTATCATTTAGTTTCATTGAATTTCTGCTCGGGGGGTGGGGGGAAAGTGCCCGGGGAGGGGGCGGTCCGGGCAGGCTGCCTGCAGTACCCGCGAGTGACCACAGGATGGCAGCACAGACCGCGGATGGAAACCGGGACGTTTTGGGATGAGGGGTTTTATGTTTGTTGCTCCCCCCCCCATTCCAGGCTTTGAATTAAATCCCCCCAAAAGTGTTTCTGGCATTTAATTCCGTCCTGAGCAGCGTCTCCCGTTCAGGCTGTGCAATGCCTTGTTGCTGTAGGGGAGGCAGAATGAAAATGGTGTTTGGAAAGCACTATTTGAGGGTGTTTCAGAAACAGGGGCGTTCTGGGGTTATTCAGGAGGGCATTCCCGGAGGGTGTCTGAGCTGTGATTTAAAACCGGCAGTTTTGTAAGGCTAAGGGATGAGGTTTCACAGCGTGAATTGTGAATAAGCACGGGTACAGGCTGAGGGTGAGGCCACGGGGGGTGTGAGACCGAGGCGGGGAGAGAAGGGGCTGCCGCGGGGGTTCACAGTCACAGAGGTGCTTGCCCGGGGGCACAGTCGGTTTTTGGTGAAGTAAATGAACGAAAACAGTGTCAAACTTGTAAGGTTTTCTGTTCATGGCAACAAAAACATCCTCAAGAGTTGCCTGCAAAATAAGGGAGCTGTTTTTAGGTTAATGGATGGCTAATCCATTTAGGTTAATTCGAGAAGATCTTTAATTCAAGTTATTTCCTCTCTTTTAATGTCTTTAAAAACTTGAAATAAATTTTTTCCTTTGTTGAAAAGCTTAAAGAGTTTTCTTTTTCTGTTACAAGTGTTTCTTGATCAGGCTCAGATTGGGTAATAGGCTGGAATCCTCCCCAGCCTTTCCTGGTTTGGCTAATGCCAAGGACAAGCACCTGGGTAGCTGTCGTGTTTCTCCATTCTGCTGCTCTGGGTAAGGGGAAAGAAACTTCCTTTGGTTCTTGTCTTACTGGAAAGGGCAAAGTTAATTAATAATTTATTTCAGGGGCAGCAGGAGCTGCTGGGATCTTATCTCTGGAAAACCTGATGCAGCTTGCATTGGTAACATGCTAAAGGAATCATAGAATGGTTTGAGTTGGAAGGAGCCTTAAAGATCATCTAGGACAGTTTGTTTTGAATTTAGCATTGCAGCTTCCCTCTGGAGCCTCAGTGGTGAGCAGAGGACCTTTCCCAAGTCTCTCTGCTTGGCATGGAGCTGCTGAGGGAACAGCTCTCCTGCATGATTCCATACTGGATGCAGGGGGGGGTCTGAAATGCTGGTGGTTGGGGCTGCTTCCCAACACTTCAAAGACTAAAGAGTAGGCAGTGGAGTAAAGTCCAGCTAAACAGATCTATCAGCGACCAGTGTTGCCTGTCTTAGAGGAAAGAATGAAAAATGTCTTGGTAAACAGGCTCGAGAGAGGGTTTTTACTTGATATTTCACCAGGAGAGGCTGAAATTTGCTCTGTTGAGGAGCAACCCCTCGGTCCCTTGCAGGTATCAGGAGTGCACAAAAAGAAAATATTAAAAACAGCTCAGGGAAAGTGAGAGCTGGTGGTCAGTGGTGGGTGGCAGCAGCTGGTTGTGAGGAAAGGGCAGGAATCAAAGCTGAGATTTGAAATTGCTGTTCCAGAAAGGCTTCCTGCAAAGGCAAACTGCAGCTAAACCAGGAGACCCAGCAGCCTGCCCGCTGCTGAGCCTCAGCACTTGTCTCCTCTCTCACTTAAGTGCCTGTTTTTTCATCACCCGATTGACTCCGTGGCTGTTTTGTTCCGGCTGAAAGCCAGGAGCGCCCGCCGGAGGAGGCAGTCAATGCAGAGGTCCTGGGGCCTTGCAAAAAGCAAGGATTAAGAGGTTTGCTGCCTCTGAGCTGTGCACCTCAGGCTGCCTTGAATCGGGGCTGCCCGGGAAGGCGGCCGGTGGTGTCCCCGGCAGCCGCTGTCAGTCTGCTGGAAGGCTGGCTGTCCCCGTGTCACCCTCGGTCCTGCCAGGCAAAGGGCTGTGCAGCCCCAGCTCCCCTAGCACAGCAAGCTCCTGGGGTCCCACAATTCCTGCCCCCTCTGGGCTTTCTGGGGATCAAAGCCCTTCCCATGATCTGTGGGGTTGGACTAGATGATCTCCAGAGGTCCCTTCTAACCCCAACCTTTCTCTGATTCTGATTGTGTGTGTGATCTCTACATTCCCCCTTGTCCTCTCACTCCAAGCCCTTGTCCAAAGTCCCTCCCCAGCTTTCTCTGCCCCATCACTGGATTTATCAGTAGCAGACACATGGGTACCCAGCAGCCCTCTGCTCAGCCCTCCTTCTCTCCTTGTGTTTTTTGCTCTTCTTCAACTGTCCTACATCATCCTCATAATTCCTTTCGATTTTCCACCAATACGAGGTAATGGATCAAAACTGGAAGAGGGGAGATTGAGGTGAGACATGAGGAGGGAATTCTGGAGTGTGAGGGTGGTGAGACACTGGCCCAGGTTGCCCAGGGAAGCTGTGGAAGCCCCATCCCTGGAAGTGTTGAAGGGCAGGTTGGATGGGGCTCTGAGCAACCTGGTCTAGTGGGAGGTGTCCTTGCCCATGCAGGGGGGTTGGATCTAGATGATCTTTCAGGTCTCTCCCAACTCAAACCATTCTATGATTCTGTGAATGATTTCTCACTGGGCAGTAGTTTATTTCTGTCATCAAATCCCTGCTGAAATCTTTAGACATGAAATATTTAGCCTGATCCCAACAAACTGCACAGAGTGTAAACGTCTCCCAAGCTGCCTGGAGACAGCATCAGGCTGTAATTTGAAAGGGAGTGAAGTGATAATGCCATGCACACTGCTTTTGTGAGCCTGCATTAATGCATCTTTTGCCAGGGCTGCTCATTGACAGCAAATTGACTCCCACTAATAGTCTGAGGGAGGGTGGCAAAATTGGGGGTGATGCAGGAAATAAAGCATATTGACCAGCCAACTGCAGGGCCTCAGCAGCCTTTAATCTATTATTGCCCTTGATGGGAAGGTTTTAATGCAACTTTACTGTCAATTGCATTTCTAGTGGCACACTCTGCCTGCTGGGGAGCACTGTGAAAATGGCAGAACTTGGATCATGCTGCTGCTTGGAGCTCATAGTTATTGATTGTGGCCAGGCTCGGGAGTCTGGGTTATAATTATTTCATTAAACCATTTAATGGTTATCAAATATGAACCCTTCTACTATTCCATTTAGGAAATGCAGCCAGCTTGAAGTTTTATGGCTAATCCATCCTGATCTTATTGTCTGGGGCTCTCAGGTGGTTGCTGTTCCCTTGGCAAGGCTCTCTGTGGATTGATCCTGGGAGAGCAGCTCACTGTGACACCAGCCTCTCACCTGGCCCAGGAAGATGGGTTTCTGTGTGAGTGAGCTTGTCATCCCAAACCATCCCAAATATAACTGGACACCCTGGAGCCCTCTCTGACCTGGTTTTGCCAGGCTGGAGTCACTCCCAGTTTGCTGAAAGGGAAGCTGGAAGAGCTTCAAATCCTCCTCCCAGCCCTGTTTGGGGGGGGGGAAAGATTCTCAGTCTCTCCCCTTATGGAAGACATTTTGTGCCTCAGTTTCCCCATGCCTCATTTGACCAATGTGGCAGCTGAGAGCACCTTGTAAACAGGATTGCAGGGGGCATGGCAGAAACAGGGTGATCTGGGGGGGCTGCTTTTGGTTCCTGTGGTTCCTGAACCCCTAGAGGTGCACGAACTGTTCCTGGCACTGCCAGGCACTATCTCTGTGGGCTTTGGGCTTGTTCTTTTTCCATTAAAGTGGGCCAAGTCCTCTGAATTCCTCTTCATGTCACTTTTCCTCCTTGTGAGGGGCAGATTAAGCCAGGGTTTAATTCCTGTAACTGGAAATCCCCACAGGAATCAAAGAAAGTGGAGAAATCCCAGGGACTCTCATCAGCTGCCCTGGGGCATGATCCTGCCCTCTCTGACACCCAAGTGCCTTTCAAAAGTCACACAGACCTGACAAATAAAATGTGGCAAAACTGGGTGAATCCAGATCTAGGGGGATCAGGAGGCTTTGAGGAAGTATCTCAGTGTGCATTTGTATTCCAGCTCCATTGACAGCCTGTATTCATTGGCACCTTTTCATTAAAATCCTGGATGCTCTGGAAAAGCTATATCTTAATTTGAACAAACTGATTCCTTTTTCCTGTGGGCAGGAGATACAGTTTCTGCAGAGTCCTTTATCAGTATTCTGTGCTGCCTTCAGGCAGCTGCTCATTTTATGTTGCCTCAACCTGTGCTGACCTCATTTTCTATCACAGAGCAGTGAAGGATTTGGTAAAAATTAGTTATATTAGTAGCTCCCGATACAGCCAGTTTATTTGTGATATGACAAATATTTCAGCCATTAGGATCTTTCCATCTCTTAGCAGCTTAAATGCACTCACTTATATTCCAAATCACTGCTTAATTTAAAAGCCTATTTGTCTAGATTGTTGCAGGCATGAAAAAAAAAAAATGCAGAACACTTACCCTTTCAAATAGGCCTGTAGCACAGCCAGAGTTGTGGCTGTGATTGGATCTCCCACTCCATAACTTCACACTCAGAGAAGCCACAGACTAATCACTTAGTGCACAGCAGAGGCACATCAATTCCATGGAGGAAAGGTGGGATGTGGAGGCTGGATTCCTGCCTCCTCCCCTCCGTGCAGTGATTCACCCTGCCTCAGTTTCCCCACTGGGATATGAAAGGCATTTGCTGGCTTCCTGGAGCTGCTCAGTCAGGCACCAGTTTGGGAATACTGTGTGTGCAAGGGCAAGAAAGTCACTGCAGGGTCAGGGGGGCTACAAAGCCACCCCTGGCAGTTGGTTGGGGTGTTTTGCTGCCTGCTAAAGCTGTCTCTGAAGCCTGCCAGCTCCTGGGACCTTCTCACTCTCTACAAGTACCTGAAGGGAGGTTGTAGTCAGGCTGGGGTCAGGCTCTTCTCCCAGGCAACTAGTGACAGGACCAGAGGGCCTGGCCTGAAGCTGCTCCAGGGGAGGTTTAGGTTGGATATCAGGAAGCACTTCCTCATGGAGAGGGTGATCAGACATTGGAATGGACTGCCCAGGGAAGTGGTGGAGTCACCATCCCTGGAGGTGTTCAAGGAAATGCTGGATGTGGCACTTAGTGCCATGGTCTGGCTGATGTGGTGGTGTTGGTCATAGGTTGGACTTGATGATCTCAGAGGTCTTTTCCAGCCTCAGTAATTCTGTGATTCTGTGAAAAGAGGCTTTGGCTCCGTGGGGGCAAGCAGGCAGGAGATATGTGCTGGTTTCATAATTTGGAGGGAAAGGGGGGGTCATGTTTCCTGTGACCCAAACATTTCTGCTAAGCAAACAGTCAGGTGGCAATGCAGGATGTCTTCAGCCTGGTTGGCCTCTTCTCAGCCCAGGTGGAACCACAGGGAAGGTCTGAGCTGCCCTGTCCCAGTGCTCTGCCTCCTTGGACTACTTCTACCATTCAGACAGGCCATTTCTCCAGGTTTGTTTTTTTTTTTTCCCAAACCCAGGAGACCTGAAGACTTCTTTTAGAGCCTTGCAGGTTTTTATCCGTGTGAGATAACATCAGGATGTAACTCCAGGGTTGCTTTTGGGAGGGCACCATCTCTTGTCAAGTTCAGAGTAAAACCCCAGGAGCTGCTGACACTCTTGCTGCATGAAGGTGGCAGCTCTGCTGGGCAAGCCAGGCTGCCCTTGCTCTCTCCCTCTGTGTATTCATCCCCCTGAGGAACTTCTCAGCTCTCCTTTGACATTTTTCTTCCAACCAAAGCTGGGTAGCAAGCCCATGCTTCTCCCCCTGCCCTGAGTGTCTTCCTGGCCAGTAAAAGTCATTACAGGACCAGAGTTTTCTCTGGCAGCTCCTTCCCTCAGTGACAAGAGGAACTTTCTCCCTGCATTGCCCCTTTCTCCACCAGGCAGCCTCAAGCTCTAGTTCTGGATCCTCTGTTGGAGCTCTCATGGACACACTTAAATTCTAAAGCTAGCAAAAGGGAACTCCACCAAAGAGGGGGTTGTTTATGTTGAAAGGATGAGTTTTCCTTTAACTGGCTGTGAAGAACCCAGAGGCAGGCTGTGTCTTGAATTCCATGCCTTTCCTTCCACCCACCTTTTACCTTCCCTGAGGGTCTGCAAACCTTCCTCCCCCTGCAGGAGCTCCCTACCTGCCCCTGTGTCTCAGTTGTCCCAGTTTGGGTTAGATACACCGACCATTGCCCTCTGGCTTTTAACAGATGAAACTCAAAGGCTGAACTTTTTGGGGAGTAAGAAAGGATCCACAGGTTAACCCAGCTAATGTCTGCCCCCGGGGCTCCACAGAGGGAACCAGTTCCAAGTCTTTATCCAAGGAGCTGTGTTATTCCTTCCCCTGCTTTTCCCTACCCTCCTCCCAGGTCGATAGCTGGTGTTTCTGGATCACACCTTGCAGCTCTGCAGGGCAGATCGTGCTAGATGGGATGGAACACAGAGCAAAGGAATTCACCAGCTCCAAGAGGCAGTTGCTGAAAGTGTCTTTTGCTTTTGAGGGAAGGTTTTTTGCTCCTGGCATCAGCCTCTCGGGCTCTCAGGCATTGCCTGCTGGCCACAAAGCTGCAGAGCATCCTTTCTGATAGTGAAGAAGAAAAGGGATTTAAAAATAAAAGGCTGCTCATGTGCAATTACTGCTTTTGATTGTGTCAGCTGGCATGTTGGACATCTTCCCTAAAGGTAAATTATCTCTAGAAAAGGATGTTGGTTTATGGTCAGTTATGGCAGAACATTCTGACTAAAAATAACTATCCTAAGATAACTCAGTCTAGATAAATTCTCCCGCATGCTTCACAATTAAGGAGTGATGATGGAGACACATTTAATTGCTAGAAAAAGCCATGCAAAAGCAGAGCAAACTGTAATTCTTGCTCAGTTTCACTATCCAACTTGCAAGGCTCTAGGAGTTCAAATGCTGATGGAAGTGCATCGATTTTCCCCTATATTGAATGCTTCCAAAAAAAAAACCCCTCAACAAAAAAACCCAGCCCACCTCCCGTGATGCAAGTCCCATGGTTCCAATTAAAATCACCTGTTAACTTTAAAAGGTCTCTTTTTAAAAAGGGTTTAAAAGATTTTCATTTAATTGATTCAGTGTAAAATGCCCTTTACAATTACCACTATAAACTACTTGTTTCCCACCGAGTAAGACCCAATTTGAGATGTTTATCAAGACTTTGCACTCTTTCCACTCTTCATACTGAGTTCTTAAATTCCTTATTGACAGCTTGCATCTGTCAGCAATGGATATTTTTAGTTTGTTGCCAGAAAGCTTTTTAAAAGGTTGTAATGGCTTGATTTTTGTCTCTGTGGCCTCAAGTGAGAAATCAGCCCTGAATGGCCTCATAAACCTGGGCAGTGCTGGGTGCCCTTTATTTCAGGACAGCAAAATGACATAATTTAACAAATTTCTTCTTTCCTTCCTCTGAATATTTCCATACAGGCAGTGTTGTCTAGTGCCAAGATGACACCCCTTGTTTTTCTTTACTTTTTTGTGTGTCTTACAATAAACTTCCCCAACTAATCAACGTTTTGGCACTGATCAGTTTCTGCTCAACCCTCTGTGGCTTTGATTGTGGGGCTGATCTAGAACTTTGTCCTCAAAAGACTGACACCTCCCCACCCCTCAGTTTAACTGAGGTGAATGTGCATTTGTTAGGAGGCAGTAATTTGTTATTCCAACACATTTCCTGTCTCACTCTGCATACAGACCATGGAAACTCATTTTTTTTCAGGTGAGACAGGCAAATGAAACTTGGTTTTGCAGGGCACAGACAACCTCCTTCTGTTTTAGCTCCCACAGCCCATCAGGGGAGAGTTTGTCCCTCCAGAAAGCCACAAGTTTTCGTGCCTGTGAGCTGGGTGCTTTTGCAGGCAGCCACCCCCCCCTTGCCCCATATTCTGCAAAGTGGACCCAGGCCCTTAACATCAGGCAGAAAAGCCCCAGAAATGATCCAACCACCCGGGGAGGAAAAGCTACTCGTGGAGTGCAGAAAGAGAAGGGTTGTAATAAAGGCTTCAGAAATCAAAGCCCACCTGGTTGGGTGTTTTGAGGTGTCAAGGGAGCCTTGGTGGTTTTTAATCTAGCATCCTTCACCTGGGGAAGGGCAGGTTTTCCTTTTGAGGACTTGCAGTGCCCTGAGGATCACTCCTGTAACCACAGCTCTCTGACTATGAGAAATACTAACATTTTAGCCCCCCAAAAAACCCCTAGTCTACAGTTTCACACCACAGCACCCTTTGAGCCCTCAGGTTTCTGGCTGAAGGGCAGGTTCAGGCACCAGGGAAGGGGGTTCCTGCAGATTGGACATCCAGCTCAGCTGTGCTGTGGCTCTCCAGGCACCTGGGCTTTTCCTCCCCAAAATCCCAGCAGCTCCTCCCAGCTTGTGAGTATTTCAGGAACCAGCAGCAGAGATTTTTTTCCCTTGCAATCAGAATGGTTTGAACTGAGGAAACACCAGCCTGCAGAGCTCCTGGTTCTCAGCCCCCCCAGGCTGTTTTTTCATGCAGCCCCTCTGCCTGCATTTCAGCCTTTCCCTGGTATGTTTAGGGTATTTTCCACCCCGGTATTATTCTGGGTTAGTGTGTGGATGTGAGGGGTATATTTTCTTTTTATTGCCTCCTTGTTACAGAAAAAAAAAAAAAGCTGAAATAATGTGTTTTCAGCTCCAGGGAGCTGCAAGTAGACACAGAGCAGTGCCTGAGCTCTGCTCTCTGCAGCTTGATGATGCTTTAGGGCAAGAGGAGATTAAAAGCAGGGCAGAAGTTGGGTAAGCTGGAACTAGCCCTGCTCTGTGTGCCCATGTCTGTGCTCTGAGGCTAGGAATGGGGGGTTGCTCTGGGTGTGCTCACCTTTCCTGGGTCACCCTGCACACTCCCAACTCCAGGATGAAGGGAAATGCTTGCTGTGTGCATTGGGAAGCAAGGAGAGACCTGTTGGCTGCTGCACAGAGCCTGGAGCATCCCAGAATAGCTGTGAGCACCGTGTTTGTTCTCTCCTCTGGACAGTGTGGGCTCAGCCTTGCTGCAGATAACCAGAGGGCTGTGGGGACAGGGCAAAGTGGGGTGAAGGAGGGATGCTGTGTGGGTGATGCCTTGACCCCTTGAGACCCATCTCCTTTCCACGGGTGGGGAAACTGAGGCACAAGGACATTTGTCCTTTTGCTACAAAGGGTTGGTAGTGAGAGGACAAGGGGGAATGGATTAAAACTGGAAGAGGGAGATTGAGGTGAGACATGAGGAGGGAATTCTGGAGTGTGAGGTTGGTGAGACACTGGCCCAGGTTGCCCAGGGAAGCTGTGGAAGCCCCATCCCTGGAAGTGTTGAAGGGCAGGTTGGATGGGGCTCTGAGCAACCTGGTCTAGTGGGAGGTGTCCCTGCCCACGCAGGGGGGTTGGAACTAGGTGATCTTTCAGGTCTCTCCCAACCCAAACCATTCTATGATTATTTTTTCATCCCTAAATGCAAGCAGTGACTTGAGAGGCTTTGACAGCAGGTCACCCAGAGGCCCCAGTATTGATCTGAGATCAAACTCTGCCTCTTCTCTCTGCCCCAAAAAGGCCATGTTTGAGCAGTAATGCTGCCATTGCTCTTTATACACAGAGAGTCCCTTAGTGCTAAAACCCAGCCCAGCTCTCTGCCCTAGGCTTGCTGCTAATAAGAAAGCCCCACAGATCCTGAAAAAACTTCTCAGAAACTGCAAACCCTGATTGCAGTTTCACACACAGGGGAGTTTGTTCCCCCACTTTCAAGCCAGCAGGATTGAAAGGTCCTCTGCTCCAGCAGGACCAGAGGAGAGAAGATGTTAGTTCACAGCCCCCAATGCAGACATGCTAATTACCAACCACAACAGGTTAAAGTGTCCAGCACAAAGGTGATAAATATAGGTGTAATTATGGGTTATTGTAGGAGCTTGATTAGGATAGCTGTAATTAGCCTATTTTTCCCAATCTTCATTTAGCAGCTAACACAATCAAATGGCAAATATTTTAATTTAAAAGGCCTTCTTGGTTCAGGGGGTTGGGGGGGGTTACTAGAAGAGACTTAATTACTCATTGGTAACTATGAGGTGACAAACCACTTCTTTTGTGCCGGTGGTAATAAAAAGCAAGGCTGTTAGCAGAAAAAAAAACCCACAAAAATAAATAAATTAATACCCAGAAGGTTTAACCCCGGAATTTGGGTTTTAGTCCATGTAAAAAGCTGTCAGCTCTCACCTTTGATTTAGCAAGGTTTAATTTGCAAACTGGCATCTGAACCTCCAGGGAAAGGTCTTGTGTTTCTTCTCTGGGCTTGGGGGAGCCTGAGCACTGGCAGGGAGCACTGGGGGTCCTGGAGCACCCCAGCAGGTACCTCCATCCTCCTGGTGGTCAGAGAGGAACATCTGAGGAACATCTGAGGGCTTGAAGCTGAGTTTCCCTCTTCCTGGCAGAATGACAAAGGAAAAGGGGAGAGAATTGGCAAGTTTTGAGCAGGAGGTTTCTTGGTGTGGGTTTAGCAGTAAAGGGGCATAGAGAGGAGTGGTTTTTAATTCAGGTGGCCAGGGTGCCATTAAGTCCTTCTTCTGATCATTTTTGAAATTTTTGTGCTGTCAGGACCTCCTCAAAGCTCTGAAATTGTCCTGGTGTGAGTGGCAGGCTGGTGTGCTGGCAGCACTGTGGAAAGCCCTCTGGCTGCCTTGTGTGGGATCTCCAGCCTCTGGACAAGGAAAAACTGGAAAAAAAAAAAAAAAAGTCATTTTCCTTCAGTTTAAATAAAATAACCAGCTGCCTGGTCACTGCTGGTGTTGTGGGAACAGGGCACAACCCATATTCAACATATCAGGGTCTGGGGTGTTGCTTTTTTTAAAGAAACCTCCCCTGTTACCACCCCTGTGGATTACGCTGCTCATTTACTGGGCTTGAAAACATTTTCCTGTTCACAAGCTGCACAGATGAGACTCTAAGATTCCTCTCTTTCTTGTTCATTTAGGGGTGAAAAATTGCCAGCAAGAATTCAATTAGCATCATATCTGCTTAGCCCAGGCTGTGCTGAGGGCCTTCCTATCCCCATACTTTCACTGCATCCTCTCCACAATAGCAGCATCTGCTTTATTATGAGTTGCCTAATTGATTTGGACATGCCCAGTTATTGTATGTTAACAATGTCCTCTAGGGTGAATAGTTAGAGGGGAAGGGAGGGGTGATCACAAAGATGTTTTTCTTCTGTTTCTTGGACCTCCTTTCAGGATGAAAAGCTATGGCTGACCTGCTGCATTGCCTTCTTCACAGAAAGGTCCTTAACTTCTGGACCTAACTTACCTACAAATGCTGGTGGCTGATTTTCCTCTGGCAGTTTGGTTTTCTGGTCTTGTGTGGTTTGGTTTTTTGTTGGTTTCCCATTAGAAAATGCACATTCGACCCTGTCAAGAAGGCTTCTAAGCTGTGTGGAAAGGGCTGATGTGTTACATGAAAGTGAACATCTCCTTTATGATTTTTCCTGATGGTGGATGAGTTAAGCTTGGTAGGGAAAGGCAGTAACTTCCAGTAGCTCAGCAGATAGAGTTAGAAAAGCTGGATACCTTTTGAAGTTCACAAAGCTGTTTTTTGAAGAAATCTACATAATTCAAAACCACCTCTGCTTTGGTGGCTGGCAGCAAGATGTTGATGTTCTGTGGGAATTGTAAGAATGTCCTGACTTTTCCTCCTAAGAAAATAGGAGGGTGCTGCTGTGTCCTGAGGAATGAAACTTTTGATTGTGGTGGCATTGCTGATACAGAGCTTCTAAAATTCATGGTGATTATGGGAACAATGATCTGAAAGGAATTGAGCAGCCAGGCTGGCAGAGATGTCCCTTTCCAGGGAGGAAGTGCAGGGCATGTTTGGGAGATGGACGAGGGGAGCTCTTGAGCTGGCTGCCACTCCTGCTTCATGAGAGGGGCAATGGGCACAAACTGGTGCACAGGAGGTTTGACCTGAATATGAGAAAACACTTGTTGACTCTGAGGGTAACAGAGCACTGGGACAAGCTGCCCAGGGAGGTTGTGGAGTCTCCATCCCTGGAGACATTCCAAACCTGGAGGTGTTCCTGTGGGATCTGCTCTAGGGGATCCTGCTCTGGCAGGGGGGGTTGGACTAGATGATCTCCAGAGGTCCCTTCCAACCCTGAGCATTCTGTGATTCATACAAACCTATTAGCATGGCTGGAATATCACTTGCTGGGCAGTTTTATTACCCTGATCTTGCCAGTCTTTTAACCTGGCTTGATTTAGGCTCACGCTCTAATTTCTGGCTTCATTTATAACCACTGCAGAGACACCTCCTTGTTCTTGGTGGTGTTGGTGGCTCTGAGAGCTCGTGTTGTGCTCAGCTGGGAGACACAGGGATGTCCACGCTGCCCTTTGCCATTTCAGGCTATGTCTGTCCAGGCTCTGTATTATTTCACATCAGTGCAAAGCTCAGTCTGGAGGCAACACACGTTGCCCTTATTTGTGCTGCTGCAGGAAAGGAAAAAACCTTCCTGCACCTCATGACCCCTCCTGGTGGCTGCTTCTCCTGTGAGGGCCTCTACATTTTGTAAGCATCACCCAGGAAAAATCAAAGTGTCAAGATTAGGAGAGAATCCACAGCAATGCAATGGCAAGATGGTTCTTGCTGGGAAACATACTGTGTGTTTCTTATGGGAGCTGGTTGCTGGTGGATGTCTGTTTCTGGATCAATTTATGTCTGGTTTCCCTGTCCCTCATCGTGCCAATAGCTTTGCTCCTCTCCTGACCCTGCAATACCTCCTGCTCAGGGAAACTGGATGCCTTTGGAAAACAGATTAAAGCAGCAGGGCCCTGTGTGGACCCAGCTGGGTTCTGTCTCCTCCCCATAAAGGGGGACACGTGAAGTTTTAGATGAGTGTTTGTAATTTAGATAAAGGAAATAAGGGGGGCTCCAGAGTCTCTCTACATTCACTTAAATGTCTTTTGTGGATCTTTGGGCCACACCTCTAATTTCGTGTCGAGTCTCCTGCAGTTAGTAGTAATGAAAAAGAGTTAAATGGTGAGGCTGAAGCTGAAAAGTACAGAGCACTCATGATATCCACCACTGCTGGTGGGTCAGAAGAGGCTCTGGATCAGGATCCCACTGCACCCAGTACAGAGACAGTCCTTTGAACAGCTTCCAGCCATGGTAAATCAAAAGGCAAGAGATTTTTATGATCCCGGCTTCACATGTAAGGAAGTGAAGCATAGAAACACCAAGCTGTGCAAAACTAAACCCTGTTAATCAGAGACAGCTCCATCCTTGGGAAGTTACAGATCAAAGTGGCTTGTGCAGGGTCACACTTGCTCCCAAGTCTAAGCCAGAAATGATAATGAAGCCCAAGGTTCGTGAAACTGCCTTGCTCAGGCACCTCCACCCTCCCTGTCTCTAGGGATGTGACAACTGTCCACCCTCATGGCCCAAGACCAAGCAGGATGGAGACAGCAAGCTGCCACCAGCCTCCTCAGCATGCTCTTGGTGGGCAGCACTCATTAGAGGTGTGTTTTAAAGGGTGATAATTCCCTCCCATGGCTTAAAGCCAACTGTGTCCTGGGCTGCATCAAAAGAAGTGTGGGCAGCAGGTCAAGGGAGGGGATTCTTCCCCTTCACTTGGCTCTCGTGAGTTCTCACCTGGAGCTCTGTGCCCACTTCTGGAGCCCCCAACATAAGAAGGACATGGAGCTCCTGGAAAGAGTCCAGAGAAGGCCATAGAGATGATCCAAGGGCTGGAGCAGCTCTGCTCTGGAGACAGGCTGAGAGAGTTGGGGTGTTCAGCCTGGAGAAGAGAAGGCTCCAGGGAGACCTTAGAGCACCTTCCAGTGCCTGAAGGGGCTCCAGGAAAGCTGGGGAGGGACTTTGGACAAGGGCAGGGAGGGAGAGGACAAGGGGGGAATGGATTAAAACTGGAAGAGGGGAGATTGAGGTGAGACATGAGGAGGAAATTCTGGAGTGTGAGGCTGGTGAGACACTGGCCCAGGTTGCCCAGGGAAGCTGTGGAAGCCCCATCCCTGGAAGTGTTGAAGGGCAGGTTGGATGGGGCTCTGAGCAACCTGGTCTAGCGGGAGGTGTCCCTGCCCATGCAGGGGGGTTGGAACTGGGTGATCTTGAAGGTCCCTTCCAACCCAAACCATTCCATGGTTCTATGATTCTATGGTTAAGGAGAAAAGCAAAGGACATGGAAAGGGGCTTCGCTCCAGCCCTGCAGGACGTGTTGGAGGTGGGTGAGTCTGGCAGGTGTTTGTCCCTGGAGCTGGAGCTGCCTTGGAGCCCAGTGCTCATTACAGGCACATCTACTGGGCCCCTCACCCAGCTGCACTGGGAAGTGTCTGGAGTTCTGTCAGAGGAACTTATTAGGGAGCATTAATAAAACTTGTTACCCTAATTGAAACAAATACTTAAATAAAAATCAAGGCTTCAGGCATTAATGGATGTGCGTGTGGGAGAGGGAACAACACACGAGTAACTTGGCTTCCTGTCCTTTTAGGATTGGATAGCAATAACCTCCCAACGTTGACAGCTAAATTAGAGGAGATGGCTTTCCATAATTTCTCCAAACAATCACTTAATGGGAGCAGTATAATTCCACGAAATAGGTGAATGGAGTACCGATCCATTTTATGGAACCATCAATAAACTAAACCTTGCCTGCTTTTAAGATTAAACTGAAAAAAGAAAAAGAAAAAAGGAGGGGGGGAAAGCCTACAGCCAGGGGAGGGAGAAAGAAAGAGTATTTATCTTTACACATAAAATTTGTGTGCTAGTAAAGTGCAGGCAGTGACAGGAATTTCAATTATTTAATCAAAAAGAAAATGAAAGTGGCTTTAAGTGTTGTGATTTGAGCCAGTGAAATCTAATGTGGGCTCACATTGAATATGAGGAAAATGGGAAGAAAATTAAAGCTGCTCCTACTTAAATCATGTGGTTACAAATGGTAAATTAGTTTCTCGATGTTTTCATTTAAGTGTTTAAGTGGAAGGTTTTATTCTTAATGTAGTGTTGTGACACAGAATAAAAACCTTATCTGTCTCCATAGCTTTTTTTCTTTCCCCCCTCCGTGCTGCTGCCTTAGAAGGCAAAAGGGGAAAAAGCTGCAGCAATATTAGACTGCTTTTGTTAAAATTGGGAGGCAATATGCTTTCACCACAAGCTCATTAAGGTAATAGATGAATAATGTCTATTAAAAATGCACTAGGCTAAATGAATTTAATGTGTGTTGGGGGGGAAATTGCATTTGCCAGAGGATACAAACTGGAAAATTCTCCTTTTTTGTACTTATTTTGAGACTCAAGTACTGATATCAGTTGGACAGAGATGCACAGACCAGCAGACACAGAAGGGTGCACACACACTCCTCTGGTTTGGGACCATGTTAGAAAGATGCACAAGTTTATAATATTCTAAAATATACCCCCTTTAGCTTTGAGGGCGTTTTGTATGATGTCTTGTATCCCATAATTGTCCTGCTGTTTTCCTCCCTTCGAGCTTATGGCTCTTGACCTGTTGGATGTCCAGGTTGAATTTTCCACGTGTGATAACAAATGGCAAATTAATTTGCAAGGATGGCTGCAGGCTGTTGAGTGCCAAGCCTTGATGCCCCCCAAGTCAGAAGAAAACAAAAGCAGGTTTTGGCAGAGAACAAACACTTCCCTTTGCACTGGTGAGCCTGGTGAGTACATTGCACTGATTATTTCTGCCATTGGCTTTGAGAAGAACATAATGTATTTATGGAATAGGTAAGCTCGTTGCTCATGTTCTGGAGCCCCCAACATAAGAAGGACATGGAGCTCCTGGAGAGAGTCCAGAGGAGGCCACAAAGATGATCCAAGGGCTGGAGCAGCTCTGCTCTGGAGACAGGCTGAGAGAGTTGGGGGTGTTCAGCCTGGAGAAGAGAAGGCTCCAGGGAGACCTTAGAGCACCTTCCAGTGCCTGAAGGGGCTCCAGGAAAGCTGGGGAGGGACTTTGGACAAGGGCAGGGAGGGAGAGGACAAGGGGGAATGGATTAAAACTGGAGGAGGGGAGATTGAGGTGAGACATGAGGAGGAAATTGTGGAGTGTGAGGGTGGTGAGACACTGGCCCAGGTTGCCCAGGGAAGCTGTGGAAGCCCCATCCCTGGAAGTGTTGAAGGGCAGGTTGGATGGGGCTCTGAGCAACCTGGTCTAGTGGGAGGTGTCCCTGCCCATGCAGGGGGTTGGATCTAGATGACCTTTAAGGTCCCTTCCAACCCAAACCCTTCCATGATTATTAAAAATACCAGCTGGGTGGCAGCTAAACCAAGACCCAAAAAATACCAGAGTTATGTGCCCCCTGGGTAAGAAATCATAGTGTGTTTTCTAAATCTGTGCAGTTTTCCATCATGTTTCTCCTGTTTAAAAAAAAAAAAAAAAAAAATTAAAAAGGCCAAATTCTGCATGTAAGGACTTTTCTTCCAGTTGAGGAAGTCTTGGAAGACTTTTTGTTATCCAGAAAGTGTTTAGCCCATATACAAAGTTCTGCAGCACAAATACATGATGCAAAGGTGATGATATAGTGCAGTCCCTTTTGTCAGCAAGTCACCATTCCCCCTTGAAGTACCTGCAGATGTTAATGACTAATTAAAGAGGACCTATAGTGTGTCCTGTTGCTGGAACAGGCCCTGGCCATACACCCCCAGACAGGGGCAGTTGGGATTGGGGGAGAGAGGGGTCACCAGAAGCCCATGTGGTTCCTCTGGCCACAGACTCACACCACAATAATGAAGTTCCTGCCTCCTGTTCCACCCCTTATTTATGAAACATTTCTGAAAATGCCATGTTTGACACTGCTAATGGTCCAACTCACTGGACTGCAACTGGCTGCTCTGTTGAAACCTCACCTTGCTAATGGGAAGAGGAGAGTTAGAGAGGGATGTACAAGCCTCGTTTTTGTTTTTTAGCAAGAAACCATATTAAAATAAAATATCAGAGCCAGGAAGAGCTGGAACGACTCAAATATTGTGGGACCAAATAAATTGAGTTTATTTTTTGAAGTGTGGCAAAATCACGCAATTATTATCTTATTAATTTATTAGGAGGTCTCTGACTGCATCACTAGTTGTTTCAGATGACCTAGAGCACTTTAATATTTCCATTTAATAATAACATCAACAAATAACATTAGACAATATTATATTGCATCATATCACCATTTGAATACCTCATCCTTGGAAATGTACAAAATGCCATTTCAGAACTGTAATTTCTAGTTTTAAAGCAGCATTTGAAGATGCATTTGTGAGATGCTGACTGGATTCTCTCTTTTTTTCCCTCCCCCCCCTCCCCTTCCCCCAGACCTGTCATCCACTTCTGGAGTGCTTAAAATAAAGTGCACAGATACAGAGTAAGCTGAAACAGTCAAGAAGCAATATAATACAAAAATGTTTTGAGCAAAGTGTGTTACTCAGATCTTTCTAAAGAACATTTCTCCCTTTATTCTGAAGGCCACAGCACAGACAGCTCTGCCTAATGCAAGTAATGGAACCAATCTCTTCCTTTGATCATCAAAAAGGTTATCTTTTTTTTTTTTGTAAACTAGGCCCAACTAGTTTTGCAATATGTTTGGAGCAAACATGAAAGAGAAAGGGTTTAATTATCTTTCAATAAGGAATGATTCCTTTTAAGAAAATGATTGGCTAAGGCAGCATCAGTTTGGGACTGTGGCTGTGCACGTGACACACGGGGTGTGAGAAATGTGTGCAAGAAGTGACATTTGGGGACAACTTCGGTCTCAGCATGAGATGATATCACAATTTGGGTCATTAAAAGAAAAGGAAAAACTAAACCAGTATGTTTAGGCTTTGCCTTAAGTGATTTATAAAATCTGCTCTCTAGTAGAGAGTGACCTTCTGACCGAAGGGTGGATCATATTTACAAAAGCTTCGTGCAGAGTTTGTAAATAATCACAGATTTTCAACGAGCCAGTCAAAATAGAAATACAGAAGAATGGAGAGGCTTGCTAGAGAGCCAGAGCTAAGGGAAAACTGCTCGTTCACCCTGTTTATAAATACATATCTCCTAGTTGTGATGTGGCAAAGGATTTAAAGGGTTAGAAAACTGGCATTCTTATTCCACAGGCTACCCGGGTTGGATGTTTTTTTTCTGAGGTTCGTGCAGGAGTTACTGGATGAAACTCTGGCTCGTGTGATTCAGGAGGTCAGACTGGATGGTCATAATAGCTTCCTCTGACCTTAGAGTGTATCATTTGTGTGCTTTTTGTTTTTAAGGCTTCCAAATGGGACACTGCAAAGTTGAAAAGTAAAGAGTGGAATTGAAAACAAGAAAAATGTTTGTGTGATTTAGATTTATACACTTCACTGGTTTTTCTATAAGTGGCTCCTGACTTACACCAACCTGAGAGTTGAGGTTAGATATTTAAAGTATCCCTCTAAGTAGAAAAGGTAGATGAGGTTTTCCTGAGGAACCTCAAGCAGCAGAAAAAGTGTGACAAATAATCAGGGGAAAACCACAAAGAACAGCAGGAAACAATGGGAGTATAATAAGGGTTGAATGGAGAAGAAAAGGAAAAGGAGGATTATCCTGCCCCGAAGGTTAAAAGCAAGGACAGAGAAGGTTCATACATCCTGAAATTAGAGCAAGGAGGGAGGTTCTGAGTCATTAGTGCAAAAAAGTGAATTAAAACATTGAGTTGTGCACGTGATTGTTACACAGCTGGAATGAAAGAGAACGAATAAGCATTAATGTGCTAAAGACAACAGCAAAGCTCTGACTAGAGCAGCAAGTATGGATTTTTTTTTGAGAGCAAAGGATTAGCTGAGATCCCAAAGTACAGATGGTCTTGGGTGAAATAATCACCTTTGCCTCGAGGGACTAAGCAATGCCCACGGGTTGGTCAGACGAGGAGGAGGAATTGATATGTAACCAAATGAAGAGCAGACTAATTGAAAGCAAGTCCCAGGGAAACTTCTAAGCCTCCCTCCCAATTTCTGACTCATTCCCAAAAGAAAGATGGGATAATCTTGCTGGGTTTTGGAACAGTACAGATAACCCTGCTGAAGTTGAATACAAATAGAGAAATAAAACTATCCGAGGTCTTAGTTAACAGGAGTCACTAGTTTAGGGGAATTGTTTAGACCAAACCTGTCAATGTCTTAATTTTCCTTATGGAAGTATCCTGCCTTCAGAAAATGTTCAGGATTATCAGATAATGAGGGAAATGTTCAGTACAGAGACACAATTCTGCATTTAGTAATGAAATCCCTGAGCCCAGGCCAAGATAGCTGGGTTTGGGAGCCTTGTAAGGAAGCTACAGTCTCACCTTTTACTCCCTGAAACAATTTTTGCCCATCATTGATGCCATATCCCTTCTCATGAAAATTCTTGCAGCTATTGGTAGTGCTACAAGCCTCAAAAGTACCTTCTTGTCTCAATCACTTCTTAATGTGGTGTCCTCACATCAGCAACACTTCCATCCCTCCCTCTGCTTTTTACCCAGAATTGTAGCCCTAAAATTACCCTGATGTTTCTGGGTAAATCCAGTGATTCTGTTAGAATGACACAGACCCAGGTTTTAACCTTGGAGTAAAATTAACAGGCTGATTATTTCTTTATTTCTCATTCTGTTGCCTTCTCTTCATCTCAGCTACAAACGAAGAAGAGTGTGAGGCTGTGGGCTGCAGGATGATGGGGTGGCAGAGTTCCAAGCCCTGGAAGACCTGGCTGGACCTTCTTCTGACACTGCCATGAACCCTGGTAAGGAAGGAAAGTCTTCTCTGACAATTGCTTTCTCCTCCCAGCCTCTCTCAGCCCTGTCATTGGCACTAGCACTACACTGAGACCTCCTGCCAGGCCCTGTTGTTTGATCACAGAATCACAGGATGATTTGGGTTGGAAAGGACCTTAAAGATCATCTAGATCCAACCCCCTGCATGGGCAGGGACACCTCCCACTAGACCAGGTTGCTCAGAGCCCCATCCAACCTGCCCTTCAACACTTCCAGGGATGGGGCTTCAGTGTCTCACCACCCTCACACTGAACCTGACCTCAAAGTCCACCAAGCCCTTCTGGAACCTGAACTGGTGTCAAGGTGTACTAGAGTGTTGCCAACATTAAAATTATTATCTAGCAACACTGATATGCCAGTGAAGGCTTCAAGTGGAGACCTATCTTGGTGCTGCAGGGGTTTCCCACCACTGCCTTGGTGCCCTTGTGGGTTAAGCTGAATTTATAAAACCTCTCTCCTCATGAGCACAGTGTCCTTGCTCCCAGGAGCCACGATGTTCCCTGGGCAGTTTGCAGGTGGCAGGGTTGGGTGCCAGGTGAGATGGGTCTCGTAGACCTGTGGAGAAAGGGGAGATGTAGGTGAAGGCAGATGGGATGTAGATGGTGAGAGCAGCTGCAATGAAGCACAGAAGTGCTTTTCCCTCTGGCTGGCAGCACCCTCCTTGCAGAGGCACCCCACTGCTTCGAGGTGGGGTGAGGTTTTGCCTGAAGCATCATGCATGGAACATTCTCCATTAAGCCATGCTTTGTGTTCAAAAGACCTCTCTCTATGTTACGTGTGTGGCTACTCAAACTGAGCTCTTCAGACCTCTTCCCTGCAGCCAGGCTCCCATTTTGATCATATCAAGGCTGTCTGTTTTTAATTTAACCCTTCCTTTTTGAGTGGATTTGTCTTGAAAGGCATGAAAAGGCTGGGCTCCCAAGCTACCTTACCTCTTCAAGAGCCACAGAAAGGTAAGAGCATGTATTTTTAAACCACACCAAATGTATCCCTAATGCAACACACTGAAATAAAGCTACTTACATCAGTGTAGCTGCACCGACCTTTTAAATGACCCCTTAGGTTTAAGTCAAATAAACTTCTGTTTTCCTGTGCAAGATTTCCTCATAATACCTTTAAATGATCTTAAGTCTGCAAGTAATGACAAATGGTGTTTTTGCAAGAAAAGCACATGTGTTATGAAGGTTGTTAAATCATAAAAGGGAAGTGTGTGTGTGTATAAGGGAGGGGGGGATCTATGTGCATCTCTACCAGCAGTTTGAAGCTCTTTGAGCCTGCAGAAATGATGTTATTTTATTGAAGAAACAAGAAGCAAACTACCCAGTGGGGTTCACAGACTCCTCCTCACTGGAGGAGGTCTGAACATTTTTGGGTTGCAGGCTGAGGTGCTCTGCAGTCCCACAAGGTGTTGGGGGGGAGGATGCAAGAGGTCAGCACCAAGGGACAATTCTGGGTCCTCCCAATAGGGAAGGGAAAAATTAGAAAAATGAGTGAAACAGGCAAACCTGGTGCTTCTCGCTGCCTTGCACTGACCCAGTCCCTCTCATTTTCTCTCCTAGATGTGTCCCTCAGCCCAAAGAGACCTCAGCTTCTCCCCAGGTTTGGGGCAGTTTCTGCCAAATCTGGGGAAGAGCTGTGGGACCACCTCAACAGAGGACCCTGCCCCTTTGAGAAGAGACCCAACTCAGCTGTGAATTTGGCAGCAAATGGAATTATGTGTGTATTCAAAAATACGTTGAAATGTTTGGTTGCATGCATGTGTCTGGTAAGCCAGAAAAAAAGGTCTTCGAGGAGGGCCACTGGTGCAGCTGGGAGTGTTTGGGGGTCCCCGAGGTGAGATCCATGCTGCTGGGTCCCCATCACCACGAGGAACTGCAGAAGAGGGCCAAAAGGGGAAAAAAAACAGGTAAGAGGCTTGTAAGGCAAAGAGGACACGCTGCCAACAGCACCTGCCGAGGGTGGGAAGCACTTGGCACCCCTTCCTGTCACAAAAAGCCACATGAAATGTCAAATTAAAAAAAATTCCTGGGTGTGAGGACTGCAGTGCAGAGGTTCCCCCCTTCCTGGGGTCTACCTTCCTTTCAGGGGGCTTCTTCACAGGTCTGGGAATTATCACCTCTGCCTGTTGCCCTTGAATTAGCACCTGGGAGAGGCTGTGGTGCCACTGCCCAGTTTGTGGTTGGGTTTTGCTGCTGTTGCACTGAGACAGCAGCCCCATTCCCCCCTTCCCAAATAAAGAAGGACTCTGAGAAGCAGTTCTTCTCCATGTGGCTGTCAGGAGAGCAATCTCTTGCCTGAGTCCTAAAGCTCTGACCCAACCTGGCTGAAGAAACACGTCCTTAATCTTTCAGATCTGCTTTATATATAGATATATTTATATATATACACACACCCCACTGACAAGTAAAGCCCCAGCCCTCCCGGAGAAGCAATCTCAGCTGATGAAATGGCCAGTCAAGCAGCTTACACGCCCCTGGCCGCCCTCCCTCCATTAACAAATCCCGATTCATCACCGTTAATTCATTTGCTTACTCATTTGCTCCTCAGAGAAAGTTGTTAGCCTGTTGTATTTTAAACCCTCAGCCAAAATCCCGGGATGATGCCGAAATGGGCGTTTCAGGAGGGGGTGCTGCAGCTGGTTTGATTGTTTGTTTGGGTTTGGTTTGTTTGTTGGTTGGTTTGGGTTTTTTGTGGTTTTTTTTGGTTCGTTGGTTGTTGTTTTGTTTTGGTTTTTTTTGGGTTTTTTTTGGGGGTGTGTGTTTGGTTGTTCTTGTTTGTTTGTGGGCTTCTTTTTTTTTTTCTTTTTTTCTTTTTCTTCTTTTCTTTTTCTCTCTTTCTCCGTTTCCCCCTTGCCCTTTGTCTTTTTTTTTTCTTTTTTCTCCCTGGAGAAAAAGAGGGAATTCTTGCCGGCAGCAGCGGCAGATCCAGCTCCGCGACGGGAGGGGCGCAGGTACCGCCGGGCAGCGCGGAGCCTTCCGCGGGCTGCAGCGAGCTTTTTCCGCAGCCCTGGGCGTCCCGAAGCGCTCGACTGTCACACACACACATAAAAATATATATATGTATGTATCTATAGGTCTTGATCCCTGGATATGGAGAGAAAAACGCTCCCGCGGGTTTTCCCGCTGAGACCAGGAGCTCTCTGGTGTCTCCCCCACGCCGAGTTTGGGCCCGGTGGAACTGCTGGAAGAGCCACATCTGTGTTTTAAAAGCTACCACGCGTTATAACGGATGGTCCTTGAAACCCTCGCGGGGAGCGGGGGGTGCCCGAGCCCACCCGTGCCCGGCGGCTGCGGGGAAGAGCCGGCACCGCTGGAAAACTCGAGCGCTCCGAGTTCCAGACTCATTAAACCCCCACGATTGCCATTTCTATTATTTTAAAGGGTTTGTTTTGGTTTGTTTTTTTTTCTTCCCCTCATCTATTTACCATTTACCAGCTCATCCATATGGAAGACACGGCTTACGCTTCCCTGAGAACTGTACTTTTAGGACTAATTGATTCTGGTAATTAATTTGTTCTACCTGCTGGATCAGATGGAAATGCTGTCCGTGTGCCCAAGGATTAGCACTTGCCTTTCTAACATCTTTCTTAATTATCTAATAGCATGGGTTGCGCGAATTCTGGCTCTATTAGAACACTTTTACTATTAACGGTAGTGATTGGAATTGTGATGACAACTCGATTTCAACAAATTAGAGCTTAAAATCAGGAGATGAAGGAGAAGTGCCTTCTTTTAATTTCCCTGAGTTTAACATCAATAATTAGAGCAATTTTCTGAGATGCGAACCGAAATTATCTCGGCTATGATGTGGTGTATCACCCTCATTTTAGCAAATTGACTCCGGGGAAATGAATGTTACAGATTAGGGAGGGGAAAAAAAAAAAAAAAAAAAAAAAAAGACAAACTGAGGAAAGACAAAAAAAAAAAAAAAAAAAAAAAAAAAAAAAAAGGTGTTAATACAACACCGAGCGGGGGCTGGATGGGAACAAAAACCCCACCAACCAGAGCGGAGAGGCACCAGCTGCGCGCTGGCAGACAAGTTAGGAACCGAACGTGGGACAGATAACCCCCCCAGATTCTTCCCCCCCAAGTTTTTGCCTTTTAAAAAAAGGAGAAAAACGCTCAGGTTGGGGAAAATGTCCCAACCCCACCGCTGGGACCGGGGCTGAGGGCTGCTCGGTGCGCTGAGCGGTTCCACGACCCCTCCGAGCCGAAGCCTGGGTTTGGGTGGCCCCCCGAGCCCGTCCCCCCGCCCGCCCGATCGCCATTGGCTCGCTGGAGAGCCCCCTTCCCACCGCGCCTCAAAGACGCGCATCTCTCCGCGCAGCGCAAACCCACCCGCCTCGCATCCCCCGGCTCTTTCAGTTTATTTCTGGCTGGGGGGATTTTTTTTTTTAATTTTTATTTTTAAATTATCATTTATTTTTGCACCGGATTTTTGTTGAAATTGTTATTTATTTATTATAATTAAAAAAAAAATTATTATCTTCCGCCCCGGAAGGTACAGCCCGTCGCCTGCTCTCTGGCAGTGAGCGCTCAGCCCGGCTCGCTCCCTTCCCCGCTGCCCGAGGGGGGGGACAACCGAAATGAACCTCAACTTCACCTCGCCCGTGCACCCCGTCTCCGCGCCCAGGCCCACCTCCTTCTTCATCGAGGATATCCTGCTGCACAAGCCCAAGCCCCTGCGGGAGGTGCACCCCGAGCACTTCCCCGGCTCCTTGGCCTCCCGCGTCCCCCTCTTGGACTATGGGTACCCCCTGATGCCAGCCCCGACCCTCCTGGCGCCTCACCCGCACCCTGCCCTGCACAAGCCGGACCATCACCACCATCCCTACTTCCTCACCACCTCGGGTAAGTGCAGCCCCTCGCAGGTGGAACCTGCGGAGTTTGTGGCCAGATGGCCTCGAGGTGGGGACTTGGGTGGGGGCAAGAGTTCACAGGCCCGGGCGGGACATGCTCCAGCAGTGAAAGACAAGCCCCTTTAGGATGTCGGGGCATCTTCCTGCGTCCTTCACCCAACTCGTGGGTACATCCCCCAGGGCAGGAGCCGCCAGCCTCGGCTGTCCGAGCCCCGCCGGCCGCAGCCCCCGGTCCGGGGAGCCCCGGGCAGCGTCGGCTTCGTTATAGGGAAAAAAACCCACCGCGATGCAGCTTGTCATTCGCTCGATTGCCCGAGATCTCGAAGGTTTCCCTCTCCCTTTTTATTTTGAATTATTTTTTATTTTGGACCGCTAACATTTCTTTTTCCTTGAGTTGTCTCTCCAGACGGTGACCTGGTTTCGCCTTTCCCTCTCCAGCAGCACCCCGGGGCTGTGCCAGCTCCCCTTCCCGAGGCTGGGAGATGGTCTCCCGGCCCGGCTGGAGCCCCGGGGTTCTGCCCACGCCGGGATCCGCGCTCAGCCCTTCCCGAGCCCGTTCCTTGCTCTGGAAGAAACCTTCCTCCGAAGTTTCCCACGGGGCAGTCCAAGTTGTGCACCGGCGCGGCCGCAAAGGACCGCTCTCCTCCTGCCCCCTCTCCTCC
Organism: Hemiprocne comata; assembly: GCA_020745705.1. Lineage (NCBI taxonomy): Eukaryota > Metazoa > Chordata > Aves > Apodiformes > Apodidae > Hemiprocne > Hemiprocne comata. The sequence goes on from CM036608.1 coordinate 3,858,868, forward strand.
CAGCCTTTTCCAGGGCTCTCCTAGGTTTTTTCCGCGTCCGTTTCGTTGTGGTTTAATTTCCAGGGGGGGTGAAGGTTTCCCTGCCAGCCTCCCCCCGCCGGAGCTGGCCCCTCCGGCCGCAGGCTGCGGGCGCTGCTTTTGCCTTGCTCGGGGCTGCTTTGCAAAGCCCTGTGTTTTCAGAGCAATAACACCCCCAGAACCAAGCCAACAAAACGATACCAAAACCGAAATAAACGAAAATAATAATTTAAAAAGAGACGCAGGGGAGAGCGCACCCCCGAGCCGCTGCAACCCACCTGGGGGCCGCAGAGGGCAGGAGCCGCCGGGCGACCCCGGTCCCTGTCCCCTGCCCGAGTGTCCGCCGTGTGTCCCCCCAGGAATGCCGGTGCCAGCCCTCTTCCAGCACCACGCTCACGCCGAGCTGCCCGGGAAGCACTGTCGCCGCCGCAAAGCCCGCACCGTTTTCTCCGACTCGCAGCTCTCCGGCCTGGAGAAGAGATTTGAGATCCAGCGCTACCTCTCCACGCCCGAGCGGGTGGAACTGGCCACGGCCCTCAGCCTCTCCGAGACCCAGGTACGGCGGGGATCCCCCCGGGAAGGGGTCTGGCACCTCTCCCCACCCTTTATCCCATGATACATCTCCACCTTCTCTTTTTAATTTTTTTTTTTTTCCTCCTTTTTTATTTCTTTCAACTTCCTCTTGGTCTCCACAGGTAAAAACCTGGTTCCAGAACCGGCGGATGAAGCACAAAAAGCAGCTGCGGAAGACCCAGGACGACCCCAAGCACCCGGGCGGCGAGGATAGCCGGGAGCAGAGCTCCCCCGAGCCCGAGCTGTCCGAGGCGGTGGGCGCCGAGCCCCGCAAGGCCCCCCCCGGCCCCTTCCTGCTCCAGGACCCCGAGGACGAGGTGGACATCCTGGAGGAGGGGGACCTCTGCGCCGGCCCCCACCGCCTCTAGGAGCTCCGGGGCCCGGCCCGGGCTCACCTGCCTCTCCAGGGCGGCTTTGCCCCGGCCCCGCAAGTAGTCGCCCGACCCCTCCAGCCTTGAGTAGAGTCTAGAGGGGAGGGGATCCCAGTTTAGAAAGAGGATTTGATGCGGAGGGAGCCCTTTCCCCGGCGGCAAAGGCAGCGATGCTCCGGAGGGGAGCGGGGGACTCGCGGTACCACCGGCTTCCCCCCAGCATCACCCCGAGCCTGAGCTTTGCCTGGTGGGGGGAGGAAAAAACCAAAACAAAAAACAAAACGGCGAGTTTCCTTTAAGTTTCCCCTTCCCTTCGAAAGATGGGACTTTTCTCCGTTCCCCGAAATCTCATCGGTTTTAAAATAAACGTATACCCGTGCCAGCGTGTTGTCCTTCAGAGAGCGGCAGGCAGGGCATGGCTCCCCCCGCTCCCCCCTCAAACCGCACTCCCGTAGTGCGGGGGCTTGATCCCGGGCAGAGCTTCCAGCACACGCATGTACTAAAAAAAAAAAAAAATTAAAAACTATTAATTGTAGAAAACGCCCTCCAAAGAAACAGGTAAGACCAAAATAACCGTTTATTTAATTCCGATGTGAGGAATGGGGGAGCACGGCGAATAACTCGATCCTGCCAGGGCTGCTCGGAGCAAACGCCATCCCAGCCAGCAAAAGAGCTTTTCCACAGCTTGAGGAACCACCTGCGGCGGCAGCTTGATTCCTTCACGGCTTCCAGGTGTGAACCACCGTCCGGATACTTTGATTTTCCTCTCAAAGAGCCCCAGAGCTGGTCCCACCGTTGGCTCCCGTCCTTCCCCCCCTAGCCTGCTTCTGCCCCACCGCTCCGTATTGTGGTCAGATAGATCACTCGCCGCCCGCGCTCGCTTTGTCTTTATCTTCCTGCCAGGGAAATTGTTTTAATTACCAGGTAAATTAATATTTTTAATATTTTTAAATTTATTTTTCTTTTCCTCTGGGGGAGCGGCGGAGGCTCCCCATCTCCAGAGGGAGGAACCCGGTAGGAACCCGGAGGAGAAGCTGTGCTTGCTCAGATGTTGTTTGTGCAGCTCCTGCTGCACCTGCAAACCGGTGCCATGTCGGTGTCTCGTTAGGTTATCTAAATTTGTTGGTTTTTCCTTTATTTGATTTTTTTAAAGGAGAAGTTGATTTGGTTGTCCGGTGGTGTTAGCACTTTCAGGGTTTTTTTTGGATTATGGGACAAATGGTTTTATGAGGGGAAAATGTGTCCCTGATGAATATATAACATATAGATGATTGAAACGTGTATGTTTTGCTTCGTTTTCGTGGGTTTCCCTTTACGTTTTGCACACGGAAAATAATAAAGATCACACCTTGGAGGGGGAAAAAAATAACCATCCGTCCAGAAAATAGCTAGTTGTCTTTTACCTGGTGTTTATAAATACTTGCAGGACAATACTTTCCATCAAAAAAAAAACTTGCTACAATGCCACCCACCTCCCTAAAAATTCTAATTCAGAATGTAACCCCAACGGGTTTCCTCCTAAAGCCTTGATGTGCTTTGAAGCACCCGCAGATCATTTTGCATTGCCGGGTCGCTGGCTGGAAATGCTTCTCCCATCTCGGTGGCTCTTCTTCCAACACCTCCCTGCTGCAGGCGATGGAAACTGTCTCTTAAACCTTTCGATTCGATGCTGTTGTTTGTCTGCATCCATACTCCGTCGCCCACCAAGTATTCTGTTGTTTTGCTCGTTGCTGATTGTCAGCCTCCCCCTGAGTGCACATTTCATTAAGAACTATTAAAAGTGATATAAAAGCGAAGCTCTACCGTGATATTTATATGATAATTTTTTTTTTTTAGACCGCATTTACTGCTGCCATTCGCAGGGGCAGGCTGTGTGCACACAGCGTGTGGTGCAAATGCCTGGCTCAGAGCTGGGCAGGGGTCAGGGGCTTCACACCAGTTGCTCAGGTGGACTTGTCTATGGTAATAGGATTGGGCAGCAAAGTACTTAGAGAAACACAATTGAAATCCCTTTAGTTCAGTGAGAGAGGCTATTAGCAGCAAGTATAAAGATGTACTCCTTAAAAACCATTGCACCTAGATGAAAAAGGATATTAAAAATCCCGTTTCTTTTTACATTTGTGTGTGATTCCTTTTACTTGTGCAAAGAAGTGTTTGTTCTCTCACTGCTGAAGGAAAAGGTGTGTAAAAATACACCGAGCTGGAAAGAACGCAAAGAAAAAAAGGAAGGAGAAAGTAAAAGCAGATTAAGATGCACAAGTGACAGAAGTTTTGGGGCACGGACATGTGAAAGCAACTTTTCTCTCCTCTTTGCATTTACACTGCTCTTTTTCAAGGCATCAGGTGGACGCCAGGGGGATGGTGGTGTCAGCCAGTGGGCACTGCCAGGCTGTGCCCTCCCAGCACAGATCGGGGGGGGGGGGATGATCAGATGCTGTGCAACCAAGTAGGGTCCCCCTGCACCAAGCACCCCAGGAGCTGGTGCTCATCCCTGCTGCAGGGGCAGGGCCTGGGGTGTTTGCTCCCCCGTGGGCTGGTGATACTCAGCTCTGGTGGTGGCTCTTGAGGGAGGGAAGGATCCTAGGAGCCCTTTAGCAGCGAGGTGCCTTGGTTTCTGTGGGACACAGAGGTGCAATGAGAGCTCATTTCTCTTTCTGCCACCAGCATTATCACACTTAAGATGTTCCAGGTCAACGAGGAAGGGTCAGAATATGAATCGATGAGCACTCAAGCCTCTGCTGTCCCTCCCCTGCCACCGCAGGAACTTTCTTCTTCACAAAGTAGTTACGCTGATCGAGAAAAAAAAAAACCAGCCACAAACACCCACCTGTCTTCACCTCTCTGTGGTTCTAGGCATCTTGGCTAGCATTTAAAATGGCAATCGTGTTTAAAAACAAAGCCACTGATCACCAGCAAATTCAGAGGCAAATACCTGCAGACCCTGAACCGCCCAGCCCCAGGGAGGTCCCCAGCCTGAGCCTGGGCACTGCAGTGGTGTGTACCGAGCCTTGCAGGTAACAGAAGTGCCTTGGGAACAGGCTGCTTATCCCAGAAAGTTTGGTGCAAACGAGGGCAAAACCCCCCGAGATTAAGAGAGAGGAAGGAAACAGTGGCTACCTGAGACATCCCTTCCCTCACCAGGCAGCTCCTTCCAGGCTGGGAAGCAATCCCTGCCGGGCTGGTGACAGGAGGCTGCAGTTTCTAGACCATCTTTTGTGTTTGGAGAGAGGTCTGGGAAGAAGGAAGGGCTGGGGGAGGCATTTCGTTTGTGAATTTCCCTGAATTTTCTCTTTGAATAAGTTAAGGGAGGTTTTATTCCCAGGTCCTGCCTTATTCAGTGAGAACTGCTGAGTTTTTCCTGCTCTCATTTTGCTGCTCTCCCCAAGAAGCTTGAGGAGTAGCAGACAGATTGCTTAGACCTGCTGCCTTTTATTTTTATTTGTTTTTTAATGTTTACATGTTTGGGAAATTCTGGGGTGGAAATGGCTTGCAGGAAATAGTTGCTGGAAACAGGGAATCTTGGTGGATTTCCTATTTTTTCAATAAATCCACGGAAGTCTTGATTTTCACGAAAATTCTTCTGTGTGCTTTTTTGAAATGGAATTGTTCCCTGTTAATTTATTTTAACACCGACGTGGTTGATGTTTTTTGTTATTTTCATTAAAGAAAACAACAAAACCAAACAAAATCTCTAGAAAATCCTTCCACGAACCTTTGCCTTCTGTTTTGATTTTGAGCATTTTCCTGTCTGCTGCCCTTCATATTTATTCAATTTCATGAGACTGGCAAGCAGTTCCAACCAGTTTTTCCCTTCTATGGTCAGCAGTTGATCCAGGCTTTGCGTGCACCTGGATCACGTGTCAAATTCGTTCTACAACTTCTTCTCATGGATTTTTCTCTGCTGGCTGATGTACTTAGTACATTTTTTTTCTTTTTCCAGTTGGTTTCCTGAAGGTTCTGCGGGTGTGGGCTCTGCTGAGGAGCAGAGAAAGGCTAGGGGAACGTGGAGAGGATGCTGAGTACAGCCCTGCAAAGTCCTGAGTGTTGTAGCCTCCTGAATGGGTGACTTTGTTCTTCCTCTCTTCTAGTCCCAGTAACAAACAGCATCACCTTAATTAACTGCAAATTCCTGCTCGGGTGGTCTTGCTAGGCTTCAAAAGTGGCTTGTTTCTGTCTTGGATTTATCCTGTTTCTATAGCATAATAAGCTTAGGTGAAACACCTCCAGCTCTGCTGCTGGAAGTGCCTTGGGGTGGCTGCAGCTACTGACATGCAGCAGAAGATAAATGCAGGTGGGTGTGAAGTCTATGCCTGAGAGAAGAAAGGGTGATCCCACAGAGGACTGCAGTGCCTTTTCTACCTGTTTGTCTAAGGTATGGATTTCAAGGAATAAGTTGGTTTTAACTCATGGTAATCGGGTCACTCTGACACAGGTTTCTGAAATGCCAGGAGCACAGACAAGCTGCCCAAATTCTGTGACTCACTTTGTTCAGCTATTGCTGGGACCACTCAACTCGCTTTTTTAAAGTGAAGACTCAATATTCTCCAGTGTAGTGAATCATAGACTGGTTTGGGTGGGAAGGGACCTTCAAGATCATCTAGATCCAACCCCCCTGCATGGGCAGGGACACCTCCCACCAGACCAGGTTGCTCAGAGCCCCATCCAACCTGCCCTTCAACACTTCCAGGGATGGGGCTTCCACAGCTTCCCTGGCCAACCTGGGCCAGTGTCTCACCACCCTCACACTCCAGAATTTCCTCCTCATGTCTCACCTCAATCTCCCCTCTGCCAGTTTTAATCCATTCCCCCTTGTCCTCTCACTCCCTGCCCTTGTCCAAAGTCCCTCCCCAGCTTTCCTGGAGCCCCTTCAGGCACTGGAAGGTGCTCTAAGGTCTCCCTGGAGCCTTCTCTTCTCCAGGCTGAACACCCCAACTCTCTGAGCCTGTCTCCAGAGCAGAGCTGCTCCAGCCCTTGGATCATCTTTGTGCCCCTCCTTTGGACTCTCTCCAGGAGCTCCATGTCCTTCTTATGTTGGGGGCTCCAGAACTGGACACAGTTCCCCAGGTAGGGTCTCATGAGACCTGACTTCAGTTCTCTTTGGAAGAAATGTGACAGTGATGTTATCACAGCAGCATTGCTCCTAGGTAGAACTGACCCCAGGTCTTTGACCACTCAAGGTAGTCTCAGCTTCTACACTTCCTGAACCTAAAATATTCAGAAATGGTGATACTGGAAAGGGCCCACCAAGCAAATGGTGACAAGTTCTGTTGGGTGGTGTACACAAAAGCATTTCTGCCCCTGTGAAGGCAGCATGTGCTCCTGGTGAGTGACTGCACCCTGTGATAGCTGTGCTGGGGTAGGCAGGTTCTACTCCAGCTCCACCTCTCCCTGAATCCTTAATGCAAAATTCAAGGCCTATTTCTCATTTAAATTCCTTGCCTTCCTAATTTGAAAGACATTAAGTTTTGGTCTCTGCTTTTAAGCTGATGGATGCTCATCATTTACTTGTCTGGTCCCTTTTTGTGCCACCATATCTGTGAGGCAGCAGGAAAAATTTGCATTAGTATTGAGGTAGATCAAAAGATTTTCTTTCCACATTTGCTGCAAGTAATGTCTTTTTCTGGGAGGAAAAAAAACCAAAACAAACCAACAAACCAACCAGCCCACAAAATAAAACCCCAGTGATCCCAGTCCTTTCCAAATGGTTTCTGAGATGATAATGATTAGTGTTTTTAGAAAAATAAATCTATGTCTTTGCCACCCCCTACGAGATGCAGCATTTTATGAGTACACATGGCTTCTGGCTTAGCATGGGTTTGGTATTTAAATGTTTCCTTACATTCTTTTTTAGAAAAGAAAACAAATAGGTGAAACACTCCACTCACCCAGAAAGATCACCCACATTTCTGGGAGATCTAAAAGGTAGCAGGAAGACAGACAGGGAGGAAGGTGATCAATTAAGACATTAAGCATTTTGCACCACATGGACGCATCTGCATGTCAGCCAAATAATAAGGCCATCAGCTCATTTTCAGGGGACTGTTGCCTACTTCAACTCAATCCTCAGATCAAAGAGAAAATGTCTGCTTGCATTTTCTAATCAGAAAAGGGATGCTAATTTAGGTTCCTTAATGTGTGGTGGTAAGAGACTTCTTCAATTAACTGAATTCTATAGCTCAGAAAATAAAAAAGGGGGATACAAAGGGAGTCAGGCTGGAAAGGCAGAAGTTCTCATTAAATCAAAGGTCCAATATTCATTACCTCCAGCATCTGGGGCTAAACACTAAACATGGAGATCATCAAAGGGGGTTTAATGGGTTAAATTGAGAATATAATCTAATTAAAATATTAGATACGAGTAAACAGCTCTTTGATATTCATCTGAAGGTTTCATTAAAATAGGTACTTGAGGTTTGTATTAAGGGGGGGATTATCACTTTTAAGCAGAAAAAAAACCAAGTTGAGGTTCCCTAATCAGAAATGCTTCAAAGTGTTACCATTTGGTTTAAAAATAAAAGTAGGGAAGAAGTGACTGGCAGAGCATGGAAACATTCACCCAGCCTGGCTTGATGGATCATACCACAGGCATTGCACCTTCTACAGAGAGGGGCAAATGCAGCTCCCAAAGGTGAGGAGAAAGCAGGCTGAAGCAGAGGATGGTCCAGTTCCAGAAGCTGTAGTGGACACCTGAAGATGTCCACTGCTGGGCTTTGATATGCAAAACATTCCCCTTGCAACCTGACCCACACTCCCCACACTGGAAGATACTTCTTATCATAGAATCACAGGATGGTTTGGGTTGGAAGGGACCTTCAAGATCATCTAGATCCAACCCCCCTGCATGGGCAGGGACACCTCCCACTAGACCAGGTTGCTCAGAGCCCCATCCAACCTGCCCTTCAACACTTCCAGGGATGGGGCTTCCACAGCTTCCCTGGGCAACCTGTTCCTGTGAGACATCCAGCCAGTGAAATGTTAACCCAGAAACAGGTGAAGTCTTACACATTTCTACCTTTACCTTTAACAAAACAAGCATCTAGAGAAAGAGAAACCCATTTCCAAGACACTGTCTCTTTTATTCCCCACCTTATCTTTCCATTGTTAGCCTCCTTGGATCAGATTGGAGGCTAAAAAGAGGATGGAGGATAAAAGGTGGGACCAGATGATCCTTGAGGACCTGGCATTCTATGATTCTATGATTGATTATGATTCCTTCAAGGAGACTCACCCCTTTTTTTTTGCCCAAAGGCTCACTGTCTCTCCTCTCCTGTGCAAAAGGGGAGCTAATAAATTGGATAGAGCAATTCCACATCATCTCCACCTTGCAGTTGGTTTGGTTTTTTTTCCTTTTAACTAGCCTATTTTTAAGAGATTTTTAGTGTGTTTTCCTCAAAATTCCCTTGCCATGTGTTCTAATTACATTTCCTCTGTTTCATTCATAATTTTCTAAGTTGAAGAACCTCAACCCTGGTAAGAAACCCATCTGTTTGCTGTTGGTTGGTTTGGTTTTTTTTAGATATAATCTGTTAAAAGCTGTTTCCTCTCAAACATGTAGCTCTCAATTATCCTTAGTTACTCCACATCTTTTCCAACTGCTTGTGGCTAATAACAGATTGTCTGCATGATCAGCCAGTACTTGTTCTGAATTTTCTTGACCCAGATGAAGCTTCAAAATGTTGGTCTTGATGTGATAACTATTCACTAACAGGTAACACTGGGATAATTAGCATTGTATGGGTGCCAACTGCTGTTTGGGGTACATTTTTGTTCTCTCTCATTTTCTGGCTTTCTTTCTGGACAGTTTGCCAAAGTCTCTGCATTTCAGAAAAGAGGAACATTGCTGCTGTGAAGGTCATATCCATCAAAAGTGATGTTTGGTTTGGCTGCTTTGGGGACATGCCCACATGTTTTGATGTGTCTAAAAATGAACCAGTGATGACAAGGACACAGTATGAGCAGTCTGAAAAGATGCAACAGTTGATTTGGAAGGAAAATAACAACAGAGATACAGGATTTAAAATGCAACTGTTGACATTTTAAAAAAAATTAGGTATGTTACAACTGATTCTAAAATTTAACAATGATTGAACTTAAGCCACTTTGTATTTCAGTGAAATGGTAAATCAACATGTGATGGCTAGAGCTCGTAATTAAATAGTTCAGTCATTTTCCTTGAAGGTATCCCCAATAATTTCAAAATACTTATAGGATATGAAGGGTTCTGAAAGCAGCTACAACTTGCTTCTCGTTCTTGTGTCTATTTTGCAAAGTTTCCAAGGATTCAATTGGAAGTAAACTGTCTCCTTTGAAAGGCCGTGGCAGAACTCTTTCCTCTTTCACCTCTTCATCTGATTGTCTTGCCTCAGAATTCCTTGGCCTAGGAATCTTCTTAGCATATTCCAGAGCCTAAAAACATAAAGATTGGGGTAACTGAACAAGAGAAAATCTGACCAGTATTTCCAAGCAAATTGAGGTGTTTCAATGTTGAGCCAAATTAATAGTTCTCCTAATTCCTGACCTTGTTTCTGAACTCAAGGTGCTTCAGTGGTGACTGCATGACATCTCTGCAGCGGGCAAAAAACCAAACACCTCAAGGAGATTTACTTTCTGACACCTTAAATACTGAAGCAGTGTTTTGTCTTTAAAAGAGAAAAAGCAGCATGAGTCTCTCAAATGTATAAACTTGTTTTTTTTCCCCCCCCAGTCTCATTTGCTGTGTCCAATTCTGGACCCTTCAGCACAGGAAGGACATGGAGCTCCTGGAGAGAGTCCAAAGGAGGGCCACAAAGATGATCCAAGGGCTGGAGCAGCTCTGCTCTGGAGACAGGCTGAGAGAAGAGAAGGCTCCAGGGAGACCTTAGAGCACCTTCCAGTGCCTGAAGGGGCTCCAGGAAAGCTGGGGAGGGACTTTGGACAAGAGCTTGGAGTGAGAGGACAAGGGGGAATGGATTAAAACTGGAAGAGGGGAGATTGAGGTGAGACATGAGGAGGAAATTCTGGAGTGTGAGGGTGGTGAGACACTGGCCCAGGTTGCCCAGGGAAGCTGTGGAAGCCCCATCCCTGGAAGTGTTGAAGGGCAGGTTGGATGGGGCTCTGAGCAACCTGGTCTAGTGGGAGGTGTCCCTGCCCATGCAGGGGGCTTGGATCTAGATGATCTTGAAGGTCCCTTCTAACCCAAACCATCCTGTGATTTTATGTGTGGAAGGCTGCCTTGCAGAGGGAATGGAAACACTATTACAGAAATCCTGAGACTGAGATTGCCCTGGTTTAACCCGGGACACTTGTTGGGTCTTGTGTTCCAGTTGCATGTATTTGAAAGCACCTGTTGTGTCTCAAGTGGGAGCTGCAGGATCTCACATTCTTGGTGAGAGTGTGTCTTTTGGCATCCAAAGAATGCAGTTTTATCTCTTTGTGATTTATGTGAGGTTTGCAAATCAATGCAAGTAGCTGAGGAATTAAATGGATATTAAACCCCAACAACTTTTCCTGAAGCAGGCACTTCACCATCTTGAAGCAACATCTGCTAGCATGCTTTCAGCACCAGGTAGGTGAGCTCCTGAAGAACAGATTGGCTAAAATCTATGCTATTTCCATAGCTTTATTACTTCCTGCAACAGGGAACATGTTCCTAGTGGGGTCCCACTCTCCTTTATTCCCACCCTTTCTCCAGGAGAACACCACTAGCTGCTTAAGGCAAGTTGTGTGCTGGTAGCTTGGATGGAGTCCTGCTCCATATCCACTGGGTTCATTCTCATTCTGCTGTTGGCAAAAAAAATCAGCAACTCTTGGCATGCACCTTCAGCCAGAATAGATGCACAGATGAGCATGGCCAGCATGCCATGAGGCCAGAAGTTCTTGGAGTTGTTAACAGGAAAATAAGAGTGGAGAAACTATTTTAGCCTATTCTGAGTTAAATTTCTGCTATTCTTTTTCTTTCTGCAAAGTTCAGAATCTGTCCCCTGCATGCACTTTAGAGAGGCCATGTTCTTACCTTCTGTCTTGATGTTGAAGATACCACCTGGGGTTTTGTAGGTAACCTTGGAACTGAAGCAGTGTTTTTCATATTGTACTCCCTAATTTGCTTTGCATATTCCTTTTGTTGCTTTAACTTCTCCTTCTGACACAAGGAAAAAAGTGTATGGTTAATTCCATGTTCAGTGGACCCATCAATCCAACACTTTTGCCACTGGAGTGTTGCATTTACACCTCTCTTGTTTTGCCTGGCTGTGCTATTGATCATTCCTCAGCAGAACAGGGAACCCCAACAAATGGCACAGCTCTTTTAGTCACTCTTCTTTCTTAAAAGCTCTTTCTTGGACCGTAGTGAGGACAGAGCTCAACAGAAATGCAACAGAGGCACCTTTATTCTGAGTGCTCCCATGTATCTGTTCAGTTCTATGTTGGCTGTGCTCATTTCTGTCAGCTTTTGCAATGACTTCTAAAACCTCTGTCTTTACTTTCAAGGCCCAGAATTACATGTTTCATTAATCACAGAATCATGGAATGGAAATTTTTTAGTGTGAGGGTGGTGAGACACTGGCCCAGGTTGGCCAGGGAAGCTGTGGAAGCCCCATCCCTGGAAGTGTTGAAGGGCAGGTTGGATGGGGCTCTGAGCAACCTGGTCTGGTGGGAGGTGTCCCTGCCCATGCAGGATCTAGATGATCTTGAAGGTCCCTTCCAACCCAAACCATCCTGTGATTTTATGACTCTAAGTTCCTTCTCAGAGGTGATTTCTCTGCCATTCTCCCCTGCCTATGTCCACTTCACTTTTCAGCTCACAACTGCAAAGCAGGTTGTATAAGAGGGACCACTCACTTTCTCTTTGATTGCTTCATAGTCAGGTCCAAGGCCTCCAAGCTCCACAGGCAGATTCATGTAGCCTTTTGAGCTCCATGGCTGAAAAACAAGCAGTAGATTTTCCTTTATATGATATCCCAGTGAGCATAATTAAAGCAACTCTGTACTGGACACCCAAGATAAGAGCAGGATTCAACTCTCAGTCCTATGTCTGGATTATAAGTGACCAAAAAGATTGAATTAATTGCACAAGTCAAATTTCACTGTATTTCCTTTGAACCTAGACAGGTAATTGCCAATCATCCAAACACAAAGCAATACTTTCTCAGTCAAAAATGATCTCTTGTGAGCTCTTTTTTTTTTTAACAGCTTGACTATTATAAGAATGAAACTCCAAAGAAACTGTTATAGGCAAAGCAGATAAAAGTACCTGATTTTGGTGGTAAAAAAATCAGGCAATTGGTATTAGTACTAGTAACCTTTTTTTGTTCTCAAAACTGCAATGAAAAATTGCTCATAGACATGAAAAATACTTGCCTTGCAGCACAGCAAAAGCTTTAGAAGTGATGGGTGATGCCATTTCAGTACTTCTTGACATTACTAGAAAGACCCCAGCACTTCCAGAATCTTTTTAATCTCTTTTAAGGACACCAGATCAATATTTAGACGTGGACTATGTTTTAAAAACTTGTCAGTGGAAACTCATTAGGACCAGCTCTGGAGTAATTTCAATCAGAGTAATGCAGAAACATGCAGGAATTTCTATATCCAAATGAAATATGAATTTCTTTAAACTCAACTGCAGAGAAAATAATTCCATGCACTGAATTTTCTATTTGATGTTTCTTTGTGTCAGTTAATCCTATTCTGTTGTGATGTACTTACACCTAACTTTTAATTGAAGGGACTGTGCATGATTATTTAGCTGTCTACAACACAATCAGGGTTTTCTCACTTCATGTAATGAGTGTGACTGCATTTGTTCATTAGGAGAAGCTGGATTTTTCCACCAGACACAATCCATCTTATGATTCTATGACTATTCTCTGTGTTATTCCTCACACATGAAGCCTGGGAAAGCTAATGAGAATACAGGACAGAAACACTAGTTTGAAGTCAGGGGAACAGAAAGGGAAGGAAATTTGCCCTTCAGTTACTATCATAATCCAGCTAATGCTTCTTAGAGGCATTCAAGCAGCAATGCACAAACTGCCTCCTAGATGAAACACATGAGTAATTATTCCAGCTTAGTTTGTCTGCCCTGAGACTTGGAGCTAACTTCTTCAACATTTCATTTGTCATGGACACACAGGGATCTCTCTCTGCTGTTCCACTGCATTTGTATTAACTGGTTACAGTATGAAACTGGACACACAGAAAAGACACAGAGAACCAGGTTTCAATAAGGACCAAAATGGGATCATCAGGAGATTTGTAATAATGTTTATGCTGTTAGCTTTACAAATCCTTTAAGTTTATGGTGGTTCAGTTTGATTCCCTTGGAAACCAAGAGATTTGAGCTGGATAGCAAATGGGCATGATGAGGAGAATGGTGTGGCTGGCTACCTGCTGCTTTATACCAGCAGCTTTACTCTCAATCATTTTATCACTGTAGAACTTAAAGGACAAACACTGCTCTGTTTGTTCTTAGAGCTAATCAAGACTGGAAGAGACAGAGGGAGTGGTGGTGCTGAACAGCCTTGCTCTTTAGAGTAAAAGGATTTTAGTGGCTGTTGCCACCTTTGTCCCTTCATGTTTAATGCTCTGGGCAAGTCAGTGTGTGTCAGTCTCTGTAGCAATGAAATATTTCTCAGTCCCCATTCCTTTTTTTTTTTTTTGACCTTTGGATTGTTAAAAAAATAATATATTAATCAGCAGGGGAAACAGGAATGTAAAACCATTCAATCCACATCTATTTGCTCACCTTCTTGCTGACTTGAGGCTGCTTTTGCCTTTCCATCTGGATGAGATATCCTTCTGAGTTTCTTTGGCTTATTTTCAGTTGATTTCCTTCACCACTTTCTGGCCCTGCCCCTGAAGCACTTTCTCCCTGAGGGATAACAGGTGGAAGCAGGCTGCACAAGTGCCTGTCAGCTAAGTGGGCCTCTGGCAAAAGAGGGATTTCTTGATGGTGTTGCTCCATCCTTTGTGGAGATTGGGAGGTTGTACAAAGGGCTGTTGGTGAACTGTGAACAGAAGATTGAGAAGAAAGAGGGGGGGAAATGAGAATCTCTCTTGGTATCTGGCAGGTAGCTCAACCTGTGCACGGAATGATCCTTGCCCACACAACATCCTGGGAACATGGAGATGGAAAGGTAGGGTTTCATCATGACTTGGCTTGCACCCAAGTGTATGGAAACTGTTTCAATGGAAAAATTATAATGGGGAAACTTCCAGCCTGATGCAAAGCTCCCTTCAGGCAAGAAAACCTGCCTTTACATGGCTTTGGATCCAGCCTGCTGAGTACTGAGATAATTGTCTATATCAAAGAACACTTTTATTTTTATCAAAGCAGGTGAAATTCTGCATAAGTCAGGATTCCCATGCCCTTCTCCACGTGTAGTGAGCCACAACTGGCATGGGAATGACTCTGGATATTCTCCCTGTAAGGCAAACAGGCCTAGGTCAGGCACAGTGCTCTTTGCTGACTGTTTTTCAAACTTCACTTTCCAGCCTCTCAGAAGGAAACTTTCAATTGTGGAAAATTCTATGTGCAAGAGTGCCCAGAGTATAGAACTGTCCTTTTCCAAAACCATCTTTAAAAATCAGTATTTACAGTGAGTCCTTAAGTTTGTAGTAATCTATAGTGGCACGTTTGCAGCAAAATTATTTATACTTTGGACTTTAAAACATTTTCTTGTCCATTTCTATTTTTCCTGGGCATCACAGTGTTCTAATAATATTGTTTTAACATTTATATCCTTACCATAAACTACTGATAGCATAGCTCTGGGACCCTGTATCCACATAAATGTGTCTTTTGCAATCCTGAAGTGATACCTGATCCTTCAGCAATTCTTGAAGGTTGGCATTAAAAGTAGATGAAATATTCCTCTGATTTGGATGTGCTTGACCATTGGTACTGTTATCTCTTGGAAAAAGCTGCACAGGGACATGGTTGTATAAATGTTGCTGGTGATGTGGAAGTCCATTTGGAGAATCATGCTGGTGTTTCTTGCTCTCTTTGCTGGTGTGTGCTGGAGATCTGGTCTCTCCCGGGTTAAACTTATGTAATGGTGGATGAAAAGGACAGGCGGGAAAATCCTGATTAACAAAATGCCTTGAATTTGGGAAATGATGGAAGCAGGTTTGTGGATTTGCTGCTGTATCAGTGCCAAGGCCAACAGAAGGGCTGGAATCCAGCTGTTTCTGGAGTGTGCTGCTGTTGTCTCGCTCCACTGCCTGCATGGGAGCAGTGTGAACTGCTGCTCCTTGGTGGTGCCTGTGGTGCCAAGCCCTCGGCTCTGCTGGTCTCCCCAGTGGTTGTTGGCTGTCACCCCTTGGGAAAGCTCTCCCTTTGAGACTCCGGGTGCCTTTTGTTTTATTTCTCTGGGAGAACTTATTTTGGTGATCCTAAAACAAATTAGCAAAAGCGGGGTGAATCTGGGCTGATGTCGATGATTTCTAAATCAAACACTTCTCCCTGCCCTGTATCCTGCAAAACATTATCCAAAAGCTAAGGAACAACTGAAGGATTTGAGCATACCAGGACTCCTGTCTTGAGCTAAACATACTCTAGATGTGAAGTTTATTTATCACGTCCCAATTACAGCATCAGGTGTTGCCCATTTTGAGGGAAGGGGATATACAAATTACAGGGAAGATACAAATCCACTCTCAGCCTATTTAATCTTTGTCAGCTCTAAAATCCTCCATTTCATCCTCCTGTCTCTCCAGGGTTCTTTTGTTAGCAACACTTGCAATCACTACATAGCACATGCACTCAGAATAACTACTTAGTGGTAGGTATTAAATCCACATACAGAGTCAGATGTTTTGGCCCCAGCTTTAGCACTGGGGAATCCTGACTCCTAGTGCCAAGCTGATGATTTGTTAGCTTGACCTCTGCTGTAATGATTAATGTTCTGGCATACTGCTGGAAAGCATGAACTGCTGCCAAACTGGGACCAGGCCAACCCTTTCCCATTTAAATGGAATGAGCAGCCCTGTAAAATACCTCCTTCATTCTGAAATTCCATCTAGAAAGCACATCTCTCCCAATGAACAGCAACAGAAAATCTTGTTTGTCCTTCACACAAGTGACCAGCAGGGAATTAAAACAGTCTGACTGAATTACTTCGAATACTCCTAATACAAAGGGAGTAATTAGGTTTGCAAATAATAATCCCAGTTGGCTTGGAGTGCTGGTTCTGCAGTTCTTGGGTTTTCATCAGTCCCTTTTATTGCTCCAAAGACTGTCCCAGTGCACTGGGTTGAAAGGTCAGCATAAACCAGATCTATAGACTCACATCTATGGAGAAGGTCAGTGCAACTTCTCTGTTTGCAACATTTTCTGTTTTGTGGCAACCCCTTGATGTCCATGGGGATTTTAGGGGACAGTTCTAGATCAGAACCCTCATGAACCACCAGACATGACCATGTACTCTCTTGTGCTTTTACATTCTTAACAACCAAATAATGCTCTAAACAGATAAGATTCTTCGAGCTCAGGAGTTCTTGGGATTTGGGATCTAGTCTGATTTAAAATAATTCAGTATATAAAGAAACATGTCCATTAAAATCTTGTGAATAACTACTGGCATATATCTAAGGAGTTTTTGTCAGTAATTGGTACTTTAAAAGTAATGAGATTGCAGCTTTACATGCTTTTACAGATATATTTCTATTGAAAAAGGAACATTGAGTTGCTGTGCTTTCAGGTTCCATTTGTCTTCAGGCTTCATTTTCTCAGTCTGGGATGACTGGACACACTGAACTGGTTCCTCATCAACAGTTTTAGGATCTGTAATCTCAAAACTAAAACTGGTTATGGTCACATGCCAACAAGAGGAAAGGATTTGGGCAGGTTGGATGGGGCTCTGAGCAACCTGGTCTAGTGGGAGGTGTCCCTGCCCATGCAGGGGGTTGGAACTGGGTGATCTTGAAGGTCCCTTCCAACACAAACCAGTCTGGGATTCTATGATTTAAACATCTTGGGGAAAGAATGAGAAATCATTTGCCTCCTGTTGAAGCTAAAAAGCTAAAGTTAGGCATCATGTAATAGATAACAAGAAAATGAACACCTAAAAGACACAATGAAAAAGGAAGCAAGGTAGTAGGGACTATTCCTTCTACTTTTAAGAAGAGAGGAAAAGAAAACTGCAGGAACATGCAGCACAGAAACCTACTTGTAACTCTCAAATGCCTGAGCTGCTCCATTTGTATGAGAGCCACTGGATGTACCTAATAACAGAAAAACAACTAGACAATCATTGTCCAGGCAATCAGCCAGTGCACCAAGATACTGAGGGATGACACAGGCCGTAGCAAGGTCTTGAACAATAGGGTCATTCAGAAAAAGATGGCAAAAAGAGAGTAATGTTGGTAGAAAAGTACAAGGAGTAGCTGTAGAAATAAAAAATCTAAACCACACAGCCTGGAAACAATGGCAAACAACTTGTGCAAAACAGCAAGGAAAGGCTGATGGAGCTGGGTCTCTTTAGCTTGGAGAAGAGGAGGCTGAGGGGTGACCTCATCAATGTTTACAAATATGTAAGGGGTGAGTGTCAGGGAGATGGAGTTAGGCTCTTCTCAGTGGTGACCAGTGATAGGACAAGGGGTAATGGGTGTAAATTGGAGCATAGGAGGTTCAAGGTGAATATCAGAAGAAACTTTTTTACTGTGAGGGTGACAGAGCACTGGAACAGGCTGCCTAGGGAGGTTGTGGAGTCTCCTTCCCTGGAGACATTCAAAACCCACCTGGATGTGTTCCTGTGTGATGTGCTCTAGGTGACCCTGCTCTGGCAGGGGGGGTTGGACTAGATGATCTTTCGAGGTCCCTTCCAACCCCTAGGATTCTATGATTCTATGATTCTATGAAACAAGGACATCTTCATGTGGCCATGGCTGTGGCAGCGTGATGGCTGGAAATTGCATCTGAGCAATTTTTGGAGGGTGGCTGCTGGCACTACAGATTTCCAAGCCAAGAGATATCCCCATAAACGTGGTGATCATGAACATTTTTCCTGAAAGCATCCCACTTTTTTTTCCCAATCAATAAAACTTCACAATAAACAATGATTTTTAATTTTGGTATTTATACTTGTGTTGTCCCAAACTATCCTGCTAAGTACTATAGCACATATGACCTCAATCATAGAATCATGGAATGGTTTGGGTTGGAAGGGGATCTAAAAGATCATCTAGATCCAACCCCCTGCATGGGCAGGGACACCTCCCACTAGACCAGGTTGCTCAGAGCCCCATCCAACCTGCCCTTCAACACTTCCAGGGATGGGGCTTCCACAGCTTCCCTGGGCAACCTGGGCCAGTGTCTCACCACCCTCACACTCCAGAATTTCCTCCTCATGTCTCACCTCAATCTCCCCTCTGCCAGCTTAAACCCATTCCCCCTAGTTGTGACTAGAAAAGTTCCCAAATTAGAAGGTAACCACTCAGGCTTGCTGAACTGTGGCTGGCTACAGCCTTGCAGTCAGGAAGATGTTTTTGGTGGAACCTGACTCACTATATTGCTGGATCACCAGGCAGGTAAAGCATACTTCTACATTATCTCTTTGAAAGAGGAACAGGACACAACCTCTGCCAGCATTTTTTTTGTGAACTATTCTATTAATACCAATCAAATTGAGAAAATGATCAAATGAAATTGCATTTTGAGCATCATAAGCTCTGTAATGCCTATTCTGTTAAATTGAGGCCCATAATTGCTTCTCTACTGAAAAGACACAACAAAGACAGCAATCATGGCATGTCATTATCCCAGACTAGAAAACCGGCCTTCGCAGTGAGGACTTCAAAGGCTTGTGGTTCTCCAATTGCATTTGGCTGCTATTGTTGAAGCAAAGGCAATCTTGATTAGGTGTTTACACTGAGGGAAGGCACAGTGCACAGAGAGTCTGAGTGCCTTGGTCTAGAGCCATTAAAAAATTGTACATTATGTTCCTTGCTTTGAAGTAAGGGGCTTGTAGATAGGGAAGCAACTCGTATTGAGTACAGCTGAGCTAGACTGGGCCACTAATTCTCTCTCTTTTTCTCTCTCTCTCTCAAAGAAACTCATCATCAGGTTCTTAAAGAATCAGGCAACACTGCAAAGAACTTGATGCTTTATAAAATGCTATATAAATTAGTTAATATACAGATCAACACACATTTATGGTATGTTTTGGTACATACAGCCTGCTGTCTCTGTGCACAGAGGCAACAGCTATAAAGCTGGCAAGAATGGGGCTGCAAATATTCTACCTGTTGTTATGGCAGTGAAAAAAAGCTGTGGCAAAGTACTAGTGTAAACACTATTAAAAAGTAATAGTGTAAACACTATTTCACTGGCACGGTACCTGGCAGCCAACAGTGACCCTATCAATCAAACAGCTTCAACATCCTGCAAAGCTCAAACTAACACAGTTCAGGCAAAAACCAGGATTCAGAACATGTTTAATTGCTCCAGCAGAAAACACGTGGCTTGTTTGCTGCTCTGCATGCCTGGTGGTTTTGCACTTTTGATAAGAGTTTTTCAGGCAAGGTGACCAAAGTTGGCTCAGTTCTGGTCAACAAGATGCCTTCTTTTGCCTGCTCCAAAAAGACAGACCAATGGGATGTCTCAGTGAAGAACAAGAGAGGTAAATACTTCTTCCTCTGCCTACCCACAAGCAAACACAAATCTAGCTCTGACAGTAGGTGGTGATGCTGTTGCAGTTCTATCAAGGTGTGGAGGAAAAAAACCTCCCCTTTCTACACAGATGCTGGCTGGCTCCTGCTGTGTCACAGCTCCGTGTCCCCAAGGCTCCTTCAGCACAGCAATCTTAGAACACAGCCCTGCTTTTAACTGCTTTTTTTTTTTCTATTACCTATCTTTGACTAGTGTCTGCACAATGGAGTCCTGATCCCTGCCTCCAATACTCACACATGAAACATTTTCAGTACTCCCCAAACAGGAAACATAATCATATCAACACAGCTTTCATTAGCGTCAATCTCCACTCATTATTTTTACCATCAGCCAAATTATAACTGAAAAAAAACAAGTGCTCTTAATAGCTCTGCTGGAAGAAAAGCTTGTCCACAGTTCCACTCCCTGCAATGCAGTCAGCAGATGCCCTCTAGTGTTGTGTCAACTGCTCATTAGCCTTGGAAAATGTGTCACTTGGAGCAGAATGTCTCTGTAGTTTTCCAGGTTAAGAATTTTCCATGCTGCAACTCGTGGGGCAACTCAACACCTCCTCCCTTCTCATGATACGTAATAAGGAGCAAGTAAAAGCATGAAACTCATTTCTAATCGTTCATTAGGAACTGTAATTACATTTCCACTTAATCCTTAATACAACCTGTCTGACGTTTCACAGTCAATCATAAGAAAGCCAGGCCCTTCACACCCAAGTACTGCACAGGACCAGTATCTGGTGAGTGGTTTAAAATATGAGGTTTGGTCTGGCTGAGAAAGCAAGTAGGGGGAAAGGGTTGTCTGACCACCTCTGCTTGGCTCTCATGAGACCCCACCTGGAGCTCTGTGTCCAGTTCTGGAGCTCCCAACATCAGAAGGACATGGAGCTCCTGGAGAGAGTCCCGAGGAGGCCACAAAGATGATCCAAGGGCTGGAGCAGCTCTGCTCTGGAGACAGGCTGAGAGAGTTGGGGTGTTCAGCCTGGAGAAGAGAAGGCTCCAGGGAGACCTTAGAGCACCTTCCAGTGCCTGAAGGGGCTCCAGGAAAGCTGGGGAGGGACTTTGGACAAGGGCAGGGAGGGAGAGGACAAGGGGGAATGGATTAAAACTGGAAGAGGGGAGATTGAGGTGAGACATGAGGAGGGAATTCTGGAGTGTGAGGGTGGTGAGACACTGGCCCAGGTTGCCCAGGGAAGCTGTGGAAGCCCCATCCCTGGAAGTGTTGGAGGGCAGGTTGGATGGGGCTCTGAGCAACCTGGTCTAGTGGGAGGTGTCCCTGCCCATGCAGGGCGGTTGGAACTGGGTGATCTTGAAGGTCCCTTCCAACCCAAACCAGTCTATGATTCTATGAAATCTGACACATTTCTGGGCTATCCCTCCATGTGTGGTCCTGAAGGACAGAAACATGCAAGAGTGGGCACAGCCCTGGAAAGCAATGTGACTACACAATGTTTTTAGGTTCTCAAACTCAACTGTAGTTTCACATATATTATTTTTGTTATGATCAATGCAGGTGGAAAAACATTAATACAACTTTAACAAACATCATGGTTTCCCACTGCAGCTAAAAATTTGTGATTGTTCTCACTATTAGAGGCAATTTGCATGTGCTGCATTGAGCAAAAGTGGGGCTATGCTATTAGCAGGGATAATCATTAGCAAAATTAATGTTGGCCAAGCTGAGAAAAATCAGAGGCAGCAAAAGAAGAAGCACTGATAAGATGCAATGTAGATCCCAAAGGAAGGAAGACAGCATTTCTTTTGCATCAAGATTAAGATCTAGTGAGAGGTCACCTCTGTGTGCATGCAGATGTGCTTTGTGGCCAAGAATTTAAGTAGCTTAACCAGGCTTGTAACAAGGCCACCACTGGGGTTGTGAGGAACTGAGGACTTGTCAGTTGTTCCATAAAGGGTGAACAAGATTCCCACAGGAAATCATAAGTTATCAGTAGCATGATAGGTTGTAAATCTGCTTATCTCCTCTGCTAACCTGCTCAGGCAGCTATTCCATTGTAGCACAGGACAGTCCTCAGCTTGCACCAACTACTAAAGATGGACAAGTTACCTACCTGCTCTTGAAGAACTTCCTGCTTTTTGCTGTGTAACTGAAGATAGGAATTTATCTTCTCTGCCTGTATTCCTAAAGCCCGTTTATTTTTTTCCACAAAGTCTTTTTTGGCTCTTTGGGGTCGAGCTTGTTGAATCTGAAGAGAAGCAGCACTGGGATGACCTCTGAAATGACAGCCACCTGCAGGTGCCTTCCCTTGGCTGTGTAGCCTGGATGGTTCTTTGCTGACCATGCCATTTGGCTCCTGAAGGATTAACATTTTTGGCCCAAACTCTGAGGGTGAATCTTGTGACTTTGCCTCCTGTTGATTCTTTTCCTCTGGGAAGCCATTGGAATGGAGGTAAAATGGATCTTGTGAGAAGTCCCCACTACTTCCCCCAGCATCTTGACATGCTTTTTCTGCCTCAGAAACTTCTCCTACCTCTTTTGTGTTCTTCCAGCTAGGATTGTATCTTAGACTGAAATACTTCTCCAGAGCCTGTTGTTTCCTATTTAAAAAACAAAAAAAGAAACACAAAGTTATTTAGGTATGAATTGCCTAAGTTCTATATATTTTTTTCAGTGTGCAATTTGAGCCAACAAATGTCCTGCAAAGACAGTCAACTGAATTATCTGAGTGCATACAGTATGATTGTTTGTAGGATTGGGATCAGAACAGTTTTATTAAACATTCTTTTTTAAAGGAGAAAATGTAGGCAGGCCTTCCTCTAGATTTTTAACTTCCATTACTAGCAACTGAGAAACTGGCTTAACATTCAGACCCCAGTAGAATACAGTCTTTATCCTAAACTTAGCACAGAAATCATCAGCACTAGTAGAATCAACTAAAATATGAAATTATTAGAACATGCTGCTTCTGCTGTTTCCTTTAAAATGATGTGGCCTACAACAGAGGGTGTGTGTTGCTCATTCTTCAGTGACTCTGCTGTGTGAAGGAAAAGTGATATTCCTGGTAAAATCCTCCTCACATCTCAGTAGAACTGCCTGAGCAGGAGCAGCCTACAGCTCTGTATTTTTAGTCTCCTCATCCCTATGAAACATCCTGATGTTTCAGTAAAAAACTCTCTATGAAAGACTTAATTACAGCCTGTTTTTAATGAGAAGTTACTTTGAGGGAAGCACAGAAAAACAAAAAACAGAAATGTTTGTGTGTTTGGCTTTTTTTTGTTTTTAAACACATCTGAAGCGTGGTTTTGAACTACATTTGTCATACAGTAAACAAAGATGGTCTGCCTTAAAAACCCCACAATTAATTCTGTTTATGATTTCCAGTTTGGCCCGACAGGAAAACCAACTGCAGGAGCCAAATCCATACAAATTGGCTCCCAAGGGATGGGCAGACAGTGGCAGGAGTAAGGAGAGTGGGAGAAAAAAAGCTTTTAATACTGTTTTTTCTTAACTGGACCTGCAGTATAGTCCTGGTTTCTTGGACACTGACAGTGCCATTTACAGGCCCTGAAACCTGGTTGACTCTTCAGCCCCATTTAAATGTACCAATCTGCTGGCTTCTCCAAACTGTGGCATAGTTAATTATACTAACATCTCCACAAATCATTTATTCATCCTTTCTAAATTGGTTACATGCCTATGCCTGGATTGCAAGTAGCTCCTAATAAGAAAAGAATCTGTTTCTCTAGCAATGCTTTTCATTTCAGGTAAGTGTTGGTGCCGTGGCATCCTGTATGCTAGTTTTCCATTGTTAGTTGCCACCCACCACAGGTAAACAGAAAAAAGGTTCTCATATTTTGAAATGAGTACAGAAATATGTGATATAATTGCAAGGATTCAAATAACTGAGTATAATGCCAAAGAGTCCTATTGTGCTGAAATATGTGCACAGCAGCTCCATTGTGTTCTGGAGGCCAGGTCAGTGCACGGGAACAAAATGAGTGTGAAGAGCTCCTTCATCTCTAATCATCTGCAGACAAAAAGTGCACCTTTTATTCCTGCCCCCAACTTGATAGAAAGGTTAGATGGACTCTGTACTCCTCCACAAAAGTGTTGTATGTAGACAACAGATGCAGAGTTTCCTCTTCAAATTCCGAGGTTAGTAATGGATGTAGAGAGGGGGTTTCATATGTATATGCTGTGATATTTGCTCTGGTTAATGGACTGGATTTGAGTACTTACTAGGCTAAGTTCAAACAAAATAAAATCAAATTTCCATTTAATGAAGAGCCTCACATTCAGCAGAGTATTCAGTCAAAAAAATTACTAAAAATTAGAGCATGTTTCTAGGACAATTAACATCATTTGCACTCACAGTGAAATATTCAATAACTGGCCATTTTGCCTGTTGAGGAGGTGAATAAAAGCTTGCTATTAATCATTTAGCCTTCATTTGTTTGCCATTTTATTTTAAGTAGACAATTAAAATGAAACTGCACATTATTATTACTTCAGGTTTCATTTAATCCCTTTAAACTTCAGAATTATTCCCAATTTACAGGGTGTTAAACCTTTCACACACATGACAGCAAATTAAATTTTATGTACCGAGTTGCATGCTTTCTAAAGAATGTTTAAAGGTGATGGTAGACCTGGACATTGTAATTTTAGATTTATAGCATGGAATCATAGAATGGTTAGAGTTGGAAGAGACCTTCAAGATCATTGAGTTCCAACCCCCTTGCATGGGCAGGGACACCTCCCACCAGACCAGGTTGCTCAGAGCCCCATCCAACCTGCCCTTCAACACTCCCAGGGATGGGGCTTCCACAGCTTCCCTGGGCAACCTGGGCCAGTGTCTCACCACCCTCACACTCCAGAATTCCCTCCTCATGTCTCACCTCAATCTCCCCTCTTCCAGTTTAAAACCATTACCTTGTGTCCTATCACAACTATTCTACTTATCTACTAAAATCCTGTGGCTTACCTTCCATTACCATCATCCTTTTGTATTCCAGTTGTGTATGGATTTGTGTCACACTCAGCTCCTTCTTGCTCTTCTAAATTCATCTCCTCCAAGCTATCTTCGTCTAACCTGTTGTTGTCCAGCTCATCAAAAGACAGTCCTACCAGCTCTTCATTTTCATGGATCCATTGCTGGAGCTCTAACTGATACTGTCTCTCCTGAACAAGGCTTTCAGAATGAGACTCTTGACTTGAGGCAAAGCCCCCTCTGCTTGCAGATGGCCTTTTCCAGTTTGCAGGGTGGAAAGCTGGTTGCACAAGTACTCTTTGGGGAAAATGTTTTTTACTCATGTTGCAAGTGTGTGGAGAAGAAACTGAAATATACCTCGTGCCTGTAGAATTCATTCTGCATTTGCCACACCAGTCCTGCATTTGAAAAACATGAGGGCAAGCATAAAAAGGTTGTTCACTCTGTAACAGTGATTATATTTGTTAAAAGCTGGAATTGTGGGCAGTATCATTGGCTTGGGCTCAGATTTCAGTCTTCTATGGTTAAAACAGTTATTTGCTGTCATCAGTTACACTGATTTTCCTTTAAGCAGATAATATCAAGGTCCCTATACAGCAAATGCATGACTTATTAGTATGAAATCTACCTTAAACTGAAATATTAGTGGTAACAAAGCTAATAGTGTAAAAACAGCTTATGAAAAAGAAATTAAGCGATGAAAAAGCAACAAAACTTTATCTATTAACTTCTAAGAGATGAATTTAATACGTTCTCTTTATTCAACCTCATACCATCTCGACAAGTTATCAGCAAGGGAGTGTGTGACAGAGAGGAGGAACACAGTGAAAAGAGCTGGAGCGCTTCTTACATTAGAGAGTTTCTTTTCATTTTAAATGTTCGTAAGTCATTTGCACAACCAGATACAAGAGAAAGTGTTGGGGAGGAAAGAAAGAGGCAGTCTTGTGCGAGGGAAGGTGTGTTAGTCCCAGGGCACACAGTGTGAATAAGCTCATCAAGGGTACTAGGGGTGTTTCACTGGGCGACTTAGGAAGTGCCAAACACAGTCCCTAATTTTTCAGGGTTAGCACTGCTTGTCAGACAGGAGTTGACTCTCCGGGAGGCCTGTTTTCACCCGGGGGGATGCCTGTATCCATTGCTCTCCTCACGCCGCTCGCTGACGGGAGAGGAAAGCCAGGCACCCAGCTAGGAAGTTTTGCCTGTCCGTGAGCATCCCCCGGTTCCAGCCAGGCAGGTGAGGCCTTACCTGGTACCCCTGTCCCCGGAGCTTCCCCACGGCCTGCAGCCGGGCCTTTAGCTCCGGGGGAGAGCCGGGCCTCCAGCCCCTGAGGAGAGCCGGGCCTCCAGCCCCGGGGGAGAGCCGGGCCTCCAGCCCCCCGGGGGAGAGCCGGGCCTCCAGCCCCTGAGGAGAGCCGGGCCTCCAGCCCCTGAGGAGAGCCGGGCCTCCAGCCCCTGAGGAGAGCCGGGCCTCCAGCCCCGGGGGAGAGCCGGGCCTCCAGCCCCCCGGGGGAGAGCCGGGCCTCCAGCCCCTGAGGAGAGCCGGGCCTCCAGCCCCTGAGGAGAGCCGGGCCTCCAGCCCCTGAGGAGAGCCGGGCCTCCAGCCCCGGGGGAGAGCCGGGCCTCCAGCCCCCCGGGGGAGAGCCGGGCCTCCAGCCCCTGAGGAGAGCCGGGCCTCCAGCCCCTGAGGAGAGCCGGGCCTCCATCCCCGGGGGAGCGCCGGGCCTCCAGCCCCTGAGGAGAGCCGGGCCTCCAGCCCCGGGGGAGCGCCGGGCCTGCGCCCCCGCGGAGGCCTCGCTTCGCCCCCCAGTCCCCTCACCCCAAACCCCTCACCTCAGCCGCCCCAGCCCCCTGACCGCTCTCCGCTCCGCCCCGGCCCCGCCCGGTCGCCATGGCTGCAGTGGCAGACGCCGCATCTACCAAGCGTGGAGGGCGGCGGGGGGAGATTGTCGCCCCCTCGGGAAGCGTGGTAGAGCCCGGGCCCGGCCAGGGAGTGCGGGGCGAAGCCATTTAATGACATTATTCCCACTTAATGAATCGTAGAATGGTTTGGGTGGAAGGGACCTTCAAGATCATCTAGATCCAACCCCCCTGCATGGGCAGGGACACCTCCCACTAGACCAGGTTGCTCAGAGCCCCATCCAACCTGCCCTTCAACACGTCCAGGGATGGGGCTTCCACAGCTTCCCTGGCCAACCTGGGCCAGTGTCTCACCACCCTCACACTCCAGAATTTCCTTAGTGACATTATTCCCAGCAGCCACATCCCGGGCATTTATTTAATTGGCTATGCAAACCCAGTTTTCAGCATTTTTCTTACTTCTAGTGAGAAGTAATAATTTCTAATGAGAAAAAGAAATACAGCTTTCTGTTGTCATGTCAATTGCCTTTATTTTAGGAATCCGGGGTTATCTTTCTGTTACAGAAAAGGTTCCTGGTGATGGAATGGCAGGGCTTTGCAGATGTGCAGTCTTGGTGCTTCTCCTAGCTTGCCTGCTGGCTGGCAAGTGACTGTGTCTCTGGATTTGGGAAGTGCCATATGTGCCATCATGCATCCTCCAACCCCTGGTTTGAAGACTTCCATATTCTCAGTAACACCCCTGGAAGCTCAGGAGACTGTACAATTGTAGCACCCAAGTGTTTTAGTTTCAGAGCCTCTTGCAGACTGGTGCTGGCATGGTCTTGCACATTGGAGAGGGATGTTATCATTGTCCAGGTGAGAAACTGAGGCAGAAGTCCCGGCAAGAGGGAGCCACCTCTTTGTTTTTTGTAACACTTCAGACATCAAGATGCTTTCCTGCTTGCTTGAGCACAGCTGAACGTGAGGTTTGGGGTCAGAATGAGATAATACCAGTCCCAGTTAGTTTGCAACTCCCAGGGTTTCCTGCTCAGTCCCATGCTTGCAGAGGAGGTGGCCGAGAAGTTACATCAATATCTTCATATCCTGCAGTCCTCAGGGCTAATTGCAGGTTCCCTTGCCAGGACCCTAATTGCCAATAGGACCTGAGATGGGATTGATGAGCTCTGTTTCTGGCAGTGGTGAATGAAATCCTCTGAGGATTACAAGTTAATCTGTGTGTTCATTGCTAGTAGGTTTCTAGGAGCACCAGTCCCATCTACCTGTCCCACTGTTTAAAGAAAAGCAGTCCTAACTGGCTCTTAGATTGAGGGTGGCTGTACTTTGTGGAAGCCCCCTCCCTGGAAGTGTTGAAGGGCAGGTTGGATGGGGCTCTGAGCAACCTGGTCTAGTGGGAGGTGTCCCTGCCCATGCAGGGGGGTTGGAACTAGATGATCTTGAAGGTCCTTTCCGATGCAAACCAGTTCATGATTCTGCTCCTTGAAATCATAGAGATATCTGAATGCTGGAATATAAGGGACAGGAAACTGGTGTTTCTGCACACTGTACAGATTTGTCACTGCTATACATCCGTTTCCTTCCCACATCCAAACAGTTTCTCACTTATTGCACCGTTTTTGTCTCTTGGATGATCCTGTGTTGTTTCCACGTAGCCTTCTGTTACATATTGCATGTTGGACTTCTGGCTGACAACTGGAAGAGAAACACATTTATTACTGGTTTTGTAAAGGCAGGGAGCTGTGCCTGCCTGAAATACATATTACTTAGGGTGTTGTAGAAAAAGAAAAGGTTACATGCATTCCTAGAAATTGTTAGGGCATCCATCACAGCAAAGACTAAGGTGCCTGGTGTGATCTAATGCAGTTCACACAACACCCCAGGCACTAACTTGTTCTAGAAGTGATTTAAATACTTCATATTTCATAATATTTGAAAAAGAAGGAAAGTTTTGAAAACATTTTGACAATAATTATGAGCCTCCTCTTGTAACACCGTTTATGTGCTGCAGGAAACAAAGGTGCTGGCAAAGGTCCCTCATTCTTGCCACGTGCAACTTGCAAATTCCTCTGGATAGTAAGGGTGGCTGCAAACTGCTCTGGCTGTGGTCAGCAGCAATGCTCAAACAGGAATTAGTTCATGTTGGTTAAAGCTCTTTACCATGTTTGTTCTTCTCATGGCCTGGGCTGTCTTCATTAGATTTAGATTTATAACTCTCCAGTGTCTGCTCTGAAACATCATTTTCTGTGCAGAAAACAAACGTAATTAGGACAATGAGATTTTTCCATGGCTTTTCCTCGCTCTCTGCCTTAGGCAGAAAAATGCTGAGTGACAACTTATAAAATGGGGGTTCAATCATAGAAACACCGAATGGTCTGGGTTGGAAGGGACCTTCAAGATCATCTAGATCCAACCCCCTGCATGGGCAGGGACACCTCCCACTAGACCAGGTTGCTCAGAGCCCCATCCAAC
Organism: Hemiprocne comata; assembly: GCA_020745705.1. Classification (NCBI taxonomy): domain Eukaryota; kingdom Metazoa; phylum Chordata; class Aves; order Apodiformes; family Apodidae; genus Hemiprocne; species Hemiprocne comata. Next base: position 3,887,738 of record CM036608.1, read on the forward strand.
CTGCCCTTCAACACTTCCAGGGATGGGGCTTCCACAGCTTCCCTGGGCAACCTGGGCCAGGGTCTCACCACCCTCACACTCCAGAATTCCCTCCTCATGTCTCACCTCAATCTCCCTCTTCCAGTTTTAATCCATTCCCCCTTGTCCTCTCCCTCCCTGCCCTTGTCCAAAGTCCCTCCCCAGCTTTCCTGGAGCCCCTTCAGGCACTGGAAGGTGCTCTAAGGTCTCCCTGGAGCCTTCTCTTCTCCAGGCTGAACACCCCCAACTCTCTCAGCCTGTCTCCAGAGCAGAGCTGCTCCAGCCCTTGGATCATATTCATGGTCCAGTCATCCTTACTATCTAAGAGATATGCTTAAAACAATATTTTCATTGGCTTGTGTTGCACCTGGTGTCAGCAGAAGCATGGCCATCAGTCACAGGGACCCTTCACCAGTTGTTTGTAACTAGTCCCAGCCACTGCCTATGGGACAAGGACATTCAGCTGAAGGGCTGGAGGACCTGTGTCTTCTCTCTGCTTATCGGGCTTCTCACCTCTCCAGCCCCTTGGAATAAAGCAGCACCAGCAATTGCTCAGACAGCCCCCATTACCCACCTCTCTTCCATACTCCATGAGCTTTTTTCAGCTTCCTCATAAAAAGCAGGACAATGATGAGCAGCACAAAAATCAGAGCAGCCACCAAGATAGGCAGCAGGAGATTGTTCTCCTTCTTTTTGAAGCCTTCAGAGTTCAGGCCTTTACCTGTAAGAGAGGCAGATGTATGTTTGTGTGGTTAAACAGCTTCCTGTGAGTCTCTGGTAATTAAGACAAGAACAACACATCCCAGACCAGGCCAGATGAACATGGTAGGAGTGCAGAAGTCACCTTATTGGACTTAACTTGAGATTTTTTTTTCTACTTACATGAGCAAGAAAAACTGGTTGAAATCAGTAGACTCATGCCCTGGCCCAACCAACTGTAAAATTTACCTTTTTTTTTTTCTATTATTGATACCAAAAATGGTTTTGTTTCTGTGGTCTCTGCCCAAGATTGCAAGCACCACTCACATCACTACCATTATGTGGTCAGAGAGAACCAGCTTGGTGTAAAAAAGCTCACGGCATGTTTGGAAGCTGTCAGTGAAGAGCACTCATGAGTTCCTACCACAGGTGATGATGGAAATCACTGTCACATCTTCACTTGGTGATGGGGCTTCTGTCCTGGAAAGTTCCTCTTCTGTGGTGTTGCCTCTGAGTGCTGTTTCAGTCCCTGGAGGAATGGAAAAGAGAACAGTATTTCTCTGAAGGGCAAAGGGATGCTTAGGAAACCTGGTTTCCCAGCAGCTCTGAAGTCTGAGGCACCTGGTGCTGCATCAGAAAGGGACTTCAGGAGCCCCAGACCTAGAGCTCTGTGCCCACTTCCCTAACATGGTATTTGCTTTTAATCTGAAGATCACCCAAGCTTTATGAACAGAAAATCCTCAGAGTCTCTTGCACATTGTTGAACTCAAAGGTTCCTATTTGCAGCCAAATTAAAACAGCCCTGAGCTTCACTCTGTTCATTTTGGGGCTTTCCCTGTCCATCAGTTTGCTTTGCTTGCTTGCAAAAATGGGAATGAGCATGTCATTCCTTCTCCTAAAGGCAGGTATTTTTTTTTTTGGTATTCATATCCCTGATGAGCTCAGCTCATACCCTTGGGGACACGATCACTCCATGAACCAGCCCATTCTCTCTTTCCTTCTGCATCTGATGTTACTTCAGACCCTGCACAAACCCAGGGGTGAGCTCTGACTTTCTCACACACACAGACAACATATCCTTGTAGAATCAATATTCATTTGTGAAACTGAAATGATCAAGTGAGCCATGCCTGCAAAAACTTTACATTCATAAGAGATTTTCTTCCTCATCAGGTATGTAAGCACAGCCAGTGAAAGTCCTGTAGGGTCAAGCTTTCCATGTATGTTTATCAACATACCTAGGAATTATTTATCAGGATGTAGCCATTCTGTAACTTTTTAAATCACTGATGTAGCACTTTTAATCAAACAGAAGCCAAGGGTTTGTATGTTTCAGGATGTGACTGTTCTCTAATGTTTGTAATCACTGCTGTATGACTTTTAAACAAATATGAAGGAAAAGCAGGTGTGTTTCTACAACAGCCAACTGATCTTTCACTGCACACTGAGCAGGCACCTTTTCCCACCTCGGTGGGTTTTGGCCAACAGATTTGGGCAGTGGAGCTCTTAATTCTTCTGCTGGAAATAACTCCTGGGCTCCAGAGGTGCAGGCTGCTCGGTGCTCAGAGAAGTGTTGTTGGACACTGCCACCTACAGCAACCGGCCAGAGAAGTCCCAGCCCGGGCTCCCACCGTCGGTCTGGCTGCTGCTGCTAATTGCTGATGTGCTTCTGCATCTAACGAGAGAGACTCTGCTGCTTTCATGGCTGTAAAACCAAGGGCTGCCCACACAAGCAAGAAATGCTCTGGTTTATGTTACACGCTTGTTTGTAACGTGGAATGGGACGTTCTCGGTAGCATTTATGTCCTGGTTTGGTAAATTCATGTAACTAAAACCAAACTTACAAGCAGACGTGACATCTGGTTGGAGGTTTTGCTGGGTTGATGTTGAGCTGGCATCAAATGAATCCTCTGGTGCTGCAAAAGGGATGGTTGGTTGTTCAGATCCTGAAGGAAACCCCTCCCCTGCCCCCCAAACAGAAAACAAAAATCAGAAGACACATTTCTCCATCGAACTGATCCTTGAAAAATGAAACCTGTTTGCTCCATGCTCCAGAATGTTCAGGTGCTTTATCAGATCAGTGGTTAGACTTACAGCCCCCCACCTTCAGCCTCACTGTCTTCTGAATATATTTAATGACATGAAATTAGAAAAAAAAAAAAAAAATGAAAGTGAAAACCTTACCAGTCTGTGGTGGGTAGCTGGGAGTGGGGGCTGTGCTGCTGCTCAGCTCTGATGCTGCTGTGGTCACTGGGGAAAAAAGCAAAGTGGATCTGAAGGTTGTGCAAAATGTCCCTCAGTGTGATGGCAACTGGTGGTAGGTGTGTGAGTTAAAGAGGCCAAGCAGTTAATGCCTACCTGTAGGTTGCTCTTCCTCAGACACACGTGTATCCACCTCTAGCACAGTAGGTGTAGGATTTGGTTTTGTCACTGGAAAAAACCAACAACAGCACAACTGTCAGAGCATCTTAGAAACTTTTGTTGAATCAAGCAATCCAAGAAAGACTTCAAAGAATTGATTCGGGTGTGAAGTGATAGGATGAGGGGTAATGGTTTTAAGCTGGAAGAGGGGAGATTGAGGTGAGACATGAGGAGGAAATTCTGGAGTGTGAGGGTGGTGAGACACTGGCCCAGGTTGCCCAGGGAAGCTGTGGAAGCCCCATCCCTGGAAGTGTTGAAGGGCAGGTTGGATGGGGCTCTGAGCAACCTGGTCTAGTGGGAGGTGTCCCTGCCCATGCAGGGGGGGTTGGATCCATATGATCTTGAAGGTCCCTTCCAACCCAAACCATTCTATGATTCTATGAAGTAAGAACAATTAGATTAATCCTAAAGATCAGTAAATAGGTGGAAGGCAAACTTACTCTGAGAATTATTAGACAAGCAGCTTCAGTGTTAATTTACAATATTCACACCCTGCTGTCTTTCCAGGTGGATTTGTCTAACATGCAGAAGACATGGGAAGCTCACAGATTTTTGAGAACATAAACTTTGAGTTATCTTGAAAGTTTTAGGACAGACACCACCTGAATTCTAGCGGCAGCACTGGGGAACTGACCCACCTGTGCTGCTGTGGCTTAATGTTTAACGAATTTTAAGGCAGTTAAGAAGCAGGAAAGTGCCCCAAAATCTTGGTTTGGAGTTGTGCTGCCCCAGGTAGCCCTCTCATTTAAAAACAGACTGCACACATGGGGCAGTTGACTGTGGGCTTTAACTTTGCATATGTATCTGCATAACTTTCACCACTCCAGAGTGGTAAAACAGGATAGTCTCTGCTAAAGGAGACTCCAGTACCCATCCTAGGGAGGTCCTCAAACCGGAAAGATGCCATCAGCTTCTCTTCTCTCAGTGCTTGGTGGTGAACGATGCAGCTGGCTGTGGAGTTGGGCCCATAGGCCAGGACTGTCAGGGTGCTGGTTGTGGTCCATTTCTTCCCATCAGCTTCTAACTTGTGCTTAGTGTCACCTATACAACAATGGCATAAAACACTTAAGTGCATTGTAGTCATAAGCAGTTTAATGAAAAACCTTCCAGGCACAATCTGCATCACTTTGCTCTGCTAGAGCAGCACCTGATTGCTGTGCAGAAGTGGGTCATTGAGAAAATGGATTCATGGGAGCCCAAAGGCAGCAAGGTCATGTTTTCACAGAATCACAGAGGGGTGGGGGTTGGAAGGGACCTCTGGAGATCATCTAGTCCAGCCCCCCTGCCAGAGCAGGATCCCCTAGAGCAGATCCCACAGGAACACCTCCAGGTTTGGAATGTCTCCAGGGATGGAGACTCCACAGCCTCCCTGGGCAGCTTGTCCCAGTGCTCTGTTACCCTCAGAGTCAACAAGTGTTTTCTCATATTCAGGTCAAACCTCCTGTGCACCAGTTTGTGCCCATTGCCCCTTGTCCTATCACTGGACACCACTGGGAAGGGTCTGGCCCCATCCTCCTGCCACCCCCTGTAGATATTGATCAGCACTGATGAGATCCCCCCTCAGCCTCCTTGTCTCCAGGCTGACCAGCCCCAGCTCTCCCAGCCTTTCCTCACAGGGCAGCTGCTCCAGTCCCTTCAGCATCTCAGTGCCCTGTGCTGGACTCTCCCCAGTAGCTCCTTATCCTTCTGGAACTGGGGAGCCCAGAACTGCACACAGTGCTCCAGGTGAGGCCTCACCAGGGCAGAGCAGAGGGGGAGGAGAACCTCCCTGACCCACTGGCCACACTCTTCTTGATGCACCCCAGGATGGCATTGGCCTTCTTGGCTGAGAGGGCACATTGTTGGCTCACGGGCAGCCTGTTGTCCACCAGGTTTTCCTTCATTTTGTTAAAGTGCAGACCTCGCTGCACCTCCTGTGCTCAACCCAAAGCCTCTGCTTGGTTTCATGACTCCCATGGGGACACTTTTCTGCTGTGAAATGTCCAAACACCCACCAGCACTTTTGGTCCTGTCTGAACATAATAAATTGCTTTGCTGAGAGCCTCAGCCATGCATCGCCCTCAGTGGGGAGCTTCAGGGCAAGAACCTGCTGCTTTGCAGCATGTTTGAGGTCTAGAAAAGTTGTTCTGCTGTGTGATATCCCAGGGCATTGAATTTGGGTCTTAAAAGCTGGGGATTTGTGATGTCAAAGATAAAAAGAAGTTGTGCAATATTTGTGCATATTGATAAATATGCTCAGTAAGTTTTGAGGTACAATATTTACATTTGTAATAAATGAATGTTTAATTAAATTAATTAAATCCCGTGCAAGTCCCTCATCATCCCTACAATGCAGGTTTGATCCTTCTCCTTTTGCAGCTTTGGGGAGTTCAGCACAGAGATTAATGGCCTTGCCTTCATTAATCATGAGTTAGAGCAAGCCATGGAAGCTGTCTGATGTAGCTCCTAGTCCTTGACATAATTTTGACTTCTACTTATTTATATCACGTGGAAAAATAAAGATGCATTTCATGTGACACTAGGATGTTTACCCTAAATGCCTATGGTGGGACAATAATTTTTCTACTGTCTACAATGTAGAGGTTCTCCGAGGATAGACTGATGCCTTCTTTTGGTAACACCCTTATTTTGTAAATGAAAGAAACTCCTTGTTTCCAAATTAGCCTTTACAGATAACTTGCTGTGTCACATAGACGAGTATTTCTCAACCCTCTTTTCCATCCCCAGGAGGGTCATGCAAGAGCTCAAAAGGATTTCAAAGTGTTTTTTGCTAGGAAGGCAAATCATCTTTGTCAGCAACGCTCAGTAATTACAGCTGGTTTGCCCCTGCTGAGCCCGGGTGGAACTCAGGTGCTGCCACTAATTCAGCTCTAGTAGCTGCTTTCTGAGGAGTATAAATATTTGCAGTAAGTGCCTAAAGCTGTGAAGGGAAGCAGAGGAAGGATTTATTTGCCTGGGGGCAGTCACCCTCAGGAAAAGGCACGGCAGAAAGTTTGAGATAATGGTGAATCAAGATAGTTTTTGTTCTCCTTCAAAGACTGGAATTCATGCCTGCAAGAGGCAGGCCACCCATGCCAGTGGTCCTTGCTCTGAGAAGCAGCTGGCCCAGCACCATGACCCAGGCCTGGGTGCCCCCTGGGAAGGCAGGTGAAGTGAGGTGCCTCCCCCCAAAGGCTGCCACAGTGCTGAGCAGGAGATGCAGGTAAATTCCCCCTTTTAATTTTGTGGAGACAACGTGTGGTTGGCTTTACATGGGGTGGGATGTGTTGTGCCTGAGTTGTGTGGTGTTACAAATAGATTTTTATCAGGCTGGGAGTGAGGTTGTTTCCAGTTTGAGGTGACCCCTGTTTTTAGAAGAGCACTGAGAAAAATGTGTATGAAAACTGAAGAGGTGATGTGGTGCTTCCCTGAGCTCTTCAGAGCCTCACAGCTGGTATTCCCTCGGGCACTTACAGCTACACACAGCCCAGATTTTCCCAAACATATCTGGGATTTTAGAACCTGCTTTTCCAAGGCTCACACGGGGCTCAGAGCACCTTTCCCCCCACAAAGCCTTTCATGTGGCTCACTGATCAGCTGTGCTGCTTCCTCTGAGCACAAATTCTTCAAGCAGAGGGCTTTCTGTTGTTACTACATTAATCCCTGTGTACCTGGCAGCCTGGATTTTTTTGTTAGTCTTGAGTTCTAGCTAAATTCAAGCTTGCACACTTCTGTTGTTTCCTAGAGCTCTTAGTTTAAAAAAGCCATCTTGAGGGGGTGGGGGGAAGACTACAGGCTAAGCTTTGATTATGTGGCTCGATGATGCAAAATACAAATAGGAGCTTGTTAATGCATTAACATGTTTGTATCTAAGGGTATTTTCCTCACACTTTGGTAAGAGTGTTTCTGCTGTGCTATAGTTAGCTAATAAGTTGGTTATTACTGGAACACAGCCTTCAAAGCTGCTATTTATTTTGTTCACAAGTTAGATTGAGCTACCTGGAGGCTCTGTTCCTCCTCATGTGTTCACCCTGATGTGTTGCAGGGTGGTGTGACTGTTTCCTGGGCTTTCTTCTTGCCCCTCTTGCCTCTGCTAGTGAGCTGCCTGGCCCTGAAAAGATTAATGAGAGAGGCTTCTGTCGGGGGGGTGTGCTCAGCAAAGCTGAGGAAAACCTGCCTCCTGGTTACAACATGGAAAACGGTGATAATGGATTTAACTGACTATGCTTGAGGCTTTGGAAATTGTGCCTCCAGAGTTTTGGTTTCATTTTGTTTTGGTGGAATTCCACTCCAGACTCTCGGGGCTTTTGGTGTGTTAAGTGGTGTTGTGCACTGAATGTGAGCAAAGCAGATGAGCCCTCCTCTCCCTTGCACACACGTGGGAATTTAGTGCTGACTTCTCCAAACCTGTGCCACAGGGGCCTGGTTTGACTGAATGAGTGGTAGTCCCAGCTGTTATGTTGCAGCAGGTGTTTCACCCTCCAGAATCTTTGTGTGCCCAAGGCTGATGATAAGCAATTGTTAGTGATCAATCCCTGGTCCTTCAACACTTACCAGGGAGCTCTATCCCATTGTCCAAAAGCCAGGTAAGCTGGGGCTGTGGTTTACATCCTTGGGTGTAGCAAGACAGTGTAATGCTTCTGTCTGTGCCTCGGGATACTTCCAGTACTGGGTTAGAAGGAGCAGCTGCAGCAATAAGATTTAGAATCAGTTATTGTACATCTTTCTACTTGGTTTCATGAATGGCTGCATACATAGTAGTATTAGGGAGGGGACTGAGTTAAGACCAGGGTTATGTTGTGTTAAGCACCATACAACTGTATGCAAATGTGCAGTTCTGGGGTTGAGGAGCTGGCTTTTTTTCTTCTGAATGTGAGAAAATAGTTCTTGACTCTGAGGGTAACAGAGCACTGGGACAAGCTGCCCAGGGAGGTTGTGGAGTCTCCATCCCTGGAGACATTCCAAACCTGGAGGTGTTCCTGTGGGATCTGCTCTAGGGGATCCTGCTCTGGCAGGGGGGCTGGACTAGATGATCTCCAGAGGTCCCTTCCAACCCCCACCCCTCTGTGATTCTGCTCCTCTGGAACAAAGCAGGTGGAAGAACTTACCTAATACTTCAACAGTCTTGTTCTTGCTTTTGAATGGGATGCTGTAGTAGAGGCACTTATAGATGCCTTCATCATGCACTGTTACATTAGACAGCTGGATGGACAATTCATCCTTTGAATACTGGACAAGTTTGTACCTCTGATCTCTTAAAGCTGTAAGGAAAATAAAACCCAGTGTGCTATGTGTGGTGGTACATTAAAGGAAGGCAGATAATCAACAACAAAATAGGATAGTTTTCTTTATCGCATTCTTTAAATTCATCAACACTTGATGTAAAGTAGCAGTTCTGGCCCAAAGCTTTCCTAGCTGCTGCTGTGTTAAAAAAGGGGCAGCAGTAAACTAAAGAAGGGGCTGTGTGTGCTGCCAGTGGGGAAAAGTGACATGTTTTCTCTTGCTTTTATTCTCGGGAGAGTCTTATTCCTGCGTTTCCAGGTGTTATAGCAATGTGGGTTCTTTCAGTGTCTCAATGGATAGACAGAAGCAAACATTGGGGTGTGAGGACATGATAAGCAGTCAGAAAAGTAGTGTGGCCTCTGAACACAGAGCATAAATGCATGAACTCAGGACCTTTCCCTTCCCTGTTTCCCAAGCCTGTATTTGGCCTTGAAAAAAAATCACTTCCCCTCTTCGAGTGTATTTTGAGATATATAAATGAACACTATGGTCAGCACTCCTCTTGTTTTTAACTGCTTATTAATTGGCTGCTTTGCTTCTCATATTCTCACCTAATTACCTAGATTTTAATGAGACCATCTCCTAGGATGTCTGCACCCTGCTGTGCAGTCCCCTTTCTCTCTCAACTTTCTAGTCTCTGCTTCATCTCTCTTGCTGGATGACCCAGGGGAATCCTGGGGGCCCACAAGTCACAGGGACTTTTCCCACAATTGCAGTACAGAAAGTGTAACTTTCTGCCCTTAAGTTGAACTGAAACTGGGGATGTGTGCCACTCATGAGGGAGAAAAAGACCTCAAACTCTGTTTTTATTTTTGTTTTTAGCTGAGGTCTTGTAGAAATAGAGTTGGGAGAAAATCACAGCAATACTATAATTTATGGAAGTGATTAGATACTAAAGGACTTTGAAATAACCATGGTGTAGAACTTGTAGTTAGCTTGTCATATTTTTAGCTCCATTGAGGCTGGAGGGAACTGATTCATGAAGTGGTTTATTGGAGAAGTGATGTGACAGATTGACAGGGGTGATTAGAATGAAAAATGTCCGTGTGCAATGTCAAGTTTGGTTTCTTTCTAAAGGAGGACTTTGTACTTCCTATTTCAAAAGGAAAATGTTCAGTGTGTCTGGTTTATCGAGGATTCAAATAAATTCAAAATGTAAAAAATGCTTTGCAAACCCTGTTTCTTGTGGGTTTTACATCGTGTGTCTTACTGAAGGATAATTGGGGGAGGTTGAGGCTTTGGGTTGAATCCTTGGGTGATTTGAGATGGATCCTGTTTTGTTCACTCGGGTTAGATTCTGCTCCTATAGGCACCAGTGGGCCTGTTCTTTCCTTAACCTCATTAAATTGTTGTGGCAACTCTGCAAAACTTCAGGTATCCAAAGGGTTAAAGCCATTAAAAGATGGAATGTTTAAAACTGGATTTGGGCAGAATGAAGTGTCTCAGCCCAAAATTGTTGGCATAGAGAGAAAATGTGTCTGTAGCTTGGATAAATGAAGGAATTGTTGCTACTCCTGCCCACCTCTATGGTGTAAAATACTGAGAATATACATATTTGTCAAAAACAGAGGTGATGGAGAGGTGATTTCCTCCCAGATCTTGTAGTTCTTGGGTGCATGATGGGACTAATAGACTGCAACAGGGGAGAGGAACCCCTGCCATAGCCTGCTGTGGTTTTTGGAAGCCTGGATGTCAAAACAGCACAGGGTGGGTTGCAATAGCCCTGTTTCTGACATGGATTAGCTGTCAGTGGCTCAGCTCTGAGGGTTTTGGGATCACATTTTAATCTATTGGTTCCTATGGTTTATGCTGAGAATGCTGAACTTGGGATCCTGGATTCCACAGGAAATGGTTCCTGATACATAGATATGTGAGTCATTGAAAATTGTTAATCAACACTCATCCCACTTGCTCTTGTAACTGAGTAAATAGCAACAGTTCCTCATGATATTTTTCATTCAGAAATAGTAGCAATAATTGTGGGAAATATTAGTAGGCTGATTGGATGTAGATGGAAAGACCTGAGAGGTTGGGATTCCCAGAGCAACTGAGGTGGACCCTTAGTTCCTGGGCAGTTTCAATGGGAGTTGAGTACCCAGTATCATTTGGATAAATCCCAGTTATTGTTATCATTAAAGGCTTTAATTATCTCAAAGGCTTTAACAACCAGGGATGCTGGCTAGGTACTGTAAAAATGGGGAAGAGCAAAGCAGCCCTCATAGAATAATTGAATAGTTTGGGTTGGAAGGCACCTTAAAGATCACCCAGTTCCAACCCCCCTGCATGGGCAGGGACACCTCCCACTAGACCAGGTTGCTCAGAGCCCCATCCAACCTGCCCTTCAACACTTCCAGGGATGGGGCTTCCACAGCTTCCCTGGCCAACCTGGGCCAGTGTCTCACCACCCTCACACTCCAGAATTCCCTCCTCATGTCTCACCTCAATCTCCCCTCTTCCAGTTTTAATCCATTCCCCCTTGTCCTCTCACTCCCTGCCCTTGTCCAAAGTCCCTCCCCAGCTTTCCTGGAGCCCCTTCAGGCACTGGAAGGTGCTCTAAGGTCTCCCTGGAGCCTTCTCCTCTCCAGGCTGAACACCTCCAACTCTCAGCCTGTCTTGTAGAACTGTTGAATTTGAACCAGTAGGGACAGAGCCAAGAGGTGTAGAGAGTGGAAAGGAATGCAATAATTGTAGCCTTGGCTTTGTCAGCACATACTAGAATTCACTGCTTGTTTTCTAAAATCTCCCTCTTGATGCACTGCATTGAATTCCCTGATTAGCAGAAGAGTACCCAGGATTTCAGGCACATTCACTCCTGTCTCTCTTGCAAGGCACGAGTGGATTTTTTCTGTGCTAATCTCGTCTCAGGTCATTGCCCCAGGCTGCAGTGCCAGACCATTCCTGTGGGGTTTTCCATTTCATCAGCTTCCTGCCAGGCAGGGGCTGAATGTGAACCCATCTCGAGGGGGTTTGCTAGCAGGTGAGTCAGCCTGCTCAGGGGTGGGAGCTGGAAAAGCCCACTTCTAAGTGACCCCCCCCAGCCCCCGTGGGAAGTGCTGCGTTCAGGTTTCACACTTACCCCGCTGGGTGTTGAGAAAAATGGCAAAACCGTGAGGGTTCAACCACTGCCGGGCAGAGCTGCTGTTGCTGCTCAGGGTGCAGTGAAGATGTAGGTTTTCTCCTTCCTGCAGAGTTATGGTTTCACTGCCGGCTCCTGGAAAATCCCCTGCCAGAGATGAGGGGGTGGGGGGGGTGGGAAAACCCAAGTATTAAAGTGTGAAGTGAAGCAACAATGCTTTACACAGTAATATGACACCTTTCAACTGTCAAAGGGCTGGAGCAGCTCTGCTCTGGAGACAGGCTGAGAGTTGGGGGTGTTCAGCCTGGAGAAGAGAAGGCTCCAGGGAGACCTTAGAGCACCTTCCAGTGCCTGAAGGGGCTCCAGGAAAGCTGGGGAGGGACTTTGGACAAGGGCAGGGAGGGAGAGGACAAGGGGGAAGGGATTAAAACTGGAAGAGGGGAGATTGAGGTGAGACATGAGGAGGAAATTCTGGAGTGTGAGGGTGGTGAGACAGTGGCCCAGGTTGCCCAGGGAAGCTGTGGAAGCCCCATCCCTGGAAGTGTTGAAGGGCAGGTTGGATGGGGCTCTGAGCAACCTGGTCTAGTGGGAGGTGTCCCTGCCCATGCAGGGGGTTTGGAACGAGATGACCTTTAAGGTCCCTTCCAACCCAAACCATTCTGTGATTCATTCTATCACTCTAACTTTCTTTTTAAAGGGTGTGAAGTTTTTTTCCTACATTAGGAAACTTGCCAGCATGCTTGTACTGATATAAATAAATCCCAGTCATTAGATAGTGATCGGAGTCACAGGTAAGACTTGTACCAAAGGTCTGTGATCTTCACCTGCTAGCAGAACTAGATGTAGTTATGAAATGTTATTCCACATGTCAATAAAGAATTGATAGCAGACCCATTTATTCTTCCTGTGTATTAATACAAACATTAATTTTCATCATTCCATGTTCCATGTTGGAGCTGTTGAACATGATTTGCAAGGAAACGATCAACACCTCTGAAACATGAGGCTTTTTAATTCAGAAATTGTAATGCTGCAACTGCTTTGGACTGGCTTTGAAACTTCTTTCGAAGACAAGATCCACAGACCTGGTCTGGCACAGGTTACTAAAATGAAACTTCATCCCCTCTCCTTCCAGTTCATTTTACAGATGGGCAGTAAAGTGAGCTTTTCTCTCCAGACATTCTAAGATGCATAATACACTTTGGGAAACTATTTGATGACCTGAATGAATTGCCTTCTGCAGGAAAAAAAAGCATGCACTGGAGAAATGACTAAGAGCAGTGCCTGGGTCAGAGCTAAGTAAACAGGCAGTAAGAGGGTTTTATTTTTCATTCCTGTTTTGTATGTTTATATTCTATTTTCCAGGTAGCTGTCTGCTGCAAGTTCCTTCTGCATACATGAGCACTGCAGTCTGGGGAAATGAACCTTTCAGGGCTTCAGCAAAGCTTTTCATTTTCTTAAACATTTAAGAATATACCAGAAATGAAGCTATAGGGCATTCTTGCTGGACCTGGTCTTTTACCATTAAATCAGAGGAAGGACTTGTCTCCCTGTAAGACAGCAGTTTCCTCTGGGATCTGTTGCCATGCCTCATCCTGGAGTTGAGCCCTCCTGACATTTCCTGGGCCAGAGGTGGAAGAATGGTCAGGGATGTAGCTTGGGACTTCACAAAGAGCAGATGCACAGTAGATTGTTTTTCTCTCCTCACTATCTAATCTTCAGAGTCTATAGGCTTGGAGAAGAGATTTCCTTGTAACATCTCAGTACTTCTGAATTTGCAAGTATGGTGTATGCTGCTTTAGCTAAGGAGAACCTGCAATACAGGTCTGGTGTCAGGAGGCACCAGGAGGTGGGTTTTATTCAACTGCTGTGCACCAGTGAGGCCCTGGCTGTGGCTGATTGACCATCACACATGGCACATCAGTGCCTTTGGCTCATGTTTCCTCATGATTCCACCTCCATTTCCTAGGCTTAGTGTCTCAGCTGCTTTCTCAGGGCTCCTGCCACGTGGGGGTCATTTGCAGAGGAGTGGTAGAAAAGGAAAACCTTGCATGGTTTCCACTTGTGCAGACCTGTGTCAGGAGGTGTGTGTTGGTAAGGTAGCAGGGGGGGCCTTGCCTGTGGTTTTCCATGGGGCCCTTCTGCCTTTATTTGTAGAGACAGTTTCCTGTCACCAGCAGCACTGTGGGATTTTTCAAGTCACACCTTTTGAGGTGAGAGCAGCAAGACTAAACAAGGAAAGATCAAGGTGTTGCTTGCTTTCATAAAACAGAAAAAAAGCAGCCCCCAGAACAGAGCATACACATAATTTCCATCAGAGACTGTGGCTTCATTCACACTGTGGCTTCATTCAGACTATGACTCAGATCAAGTTTCCTCCCCAGTATGGAGGGCAGTTTGACGTGGCTGTGGTCTTCAAGCCACAGTAGCCCACCCCAGTACAGTCACTGGGAGTGGGAGATGCTCCTGTGCCAGCTCTGGAGGACAGTGGTTCTTGGACTGTGTGGATCCCAGGTGTCCCAGCTGCCCGGAGAAATTAGCCTGGCATCAAGCCCAGTGATATATCCACCTTCATAGCAACAAAAGGCAACAATTTTCTTGCTAGAAGTTGTAGGATGCAACTGAGCAGAATTGTTGCTATTATTTTAGCCATCAGGAAGTGCACAGAGAACTTGTGGTGTTTGATATGCACTCAGTGCATCGTGTCAAAGTTATCTTTGAAACTGTAGCCTATAGAGACCTCCTGTTTAATAAGCTATTTTTGACCTGTGGCTTCTGACCGGTGAGTGGGAGCCTGAATTAATTCTGGCCCAGAGCAGCTAGGGGTTGTTGTCAGCAGGTACAAACTTGGTTAAGGTTGGAAGGGATCTTAAAGATCATCTAGATCCAACCCCCCTGCACGGGCAGGGACACCTCCCACTAGACCAGGTTGCTCAGAGCCCCATCCAACCTGCCCTTCAACACTTCCAGGGATGGGGCTTCCACAGCTTCCCTGGGCAACCTGGGCCAGTGTCTCACCACCCTCACACCCATGAATTTCCTCCTCATGTCTCACCTCAATCTCCCCTCTTCCAGTTTTAATCCCTTCCCCCTTGTCCTGCTGATCCAATGAGGATCAGCAGCTTTGGGGCAGGAAGTGCTGTTAGTTGGAAAGATATATTGACCCCCAAAATCAGGGCCTTCAAGAGAGTGGGTGTCACAGCATGGAGGGTGGATGCTCCCAGGGCTGTGCAGCTGTACTCACTGACACTGGAAGCAAAGAGCATGCAGGAGTCTGGGAATGTTGGGGGCAGAGGGGCTGTACACTCAGGGTGGAAGCTGCTGATTTGGAGCCAAGCTAAAGGGCACTGCAAGTGTTAGTTCAGCTAGAATATAACTGACAGCTCCTTCAGGCCTGCTCTGTGTGCAGCACAATCAGTGGTAATAAAATACCTGAAGCATATGGTATTGCAGACTGCTTTGTCACTGCTTAGACACTGAGATGGATGTGGCCTCTGTGAATAATACCTCTGTGTGAGAGGTTCACCATGCCACTGCTGGTACTTTGCTATGGTTTCTGCTCCAGCATTGGAGAAAAGGAGGCTGAGGAGGGATCTCCTCAATGCTGATCAATATCTACAGGGGGTGGCAGGAGGATGGGGCCAGACTCTTCCCAGTGGTGTCCAGTGACAGGACAAGGGGCAATGGGCACAAACTGGTGCACAGGAGGTTTGACCTGAATATGAGAAAATACTTGTTGACTCTGAGGGTAACAGAGCACTGGGACAAGCTGCCCAGGGAGGTTGTGGAGTCTCCATCCCTGGAGACATTCCAAACCTGGAGGTGTTCCTGTGGGGTCTGCTCTAAGGGATCCTGCTCTGACAGGGCAGCTGGACTAGATCTCCAGAGGTCCCTTCCAACCCCCACCACTCTGTGATTCCTTAAGAAGGGAAAGGGACTATTGCTTTGGCCAGCACAGGGCTTCTGCATGCTTTCCTTCTGCAAAGGTCAGCAAGAATCCTGAGCTGTAGGTAGCTGCTTTGCTGCTTTTCTTACTTAAAGTCCTTCCTTATTTGTCATAGTCAAACCTGAATCTCTTGCACTCTGCTCTGTATGAAAGGCAGGGGATGAGCAAAGTAGGTATAAGCTGCATCCTCTAATAGGATTAAGGAGATAAAGCATTTAAAATGCTTTTAATTCTCAAAGTACTTTGCCAATGCTTTCTAAATTTCTCTGACTTATATTAGCCTCTTTTTACACAATACCTGAACAAAGGCATATGCAGATATGCAAGCCATGGAAAGGAGGCAGTGATCCACTCTTCAAATTGAAGGGAGAACCTTTGGATTTGCCAGTGTTTCACCACACCAAGCGTGCTGCTGGGGGGGAAATTGGTCTCATTGATACTGGCTTTAGGAGTCAGCTGGAACTCAGCACTGGGGTGCTTTGGAAATTGGGTGACAACACAGCATTAACAACAAGAAAACAACAACTTCCTTGCTCGTGGTGTGCTGAAGCTCTGGAAAGGGAGTTCTCTAGGCTGGACTGCTTGCAAAGGGAGGATCATGTCAGACAATCACTTACCTTGCATCAAGATCAGAGCCACGATGTGCAGCGTCCTGGTGAAAGCCATGCTGTGGTCTGGGTGCAGGAGGTCTGTGCTGGCTTCCTCTCTCTGCTGTGCTGCAGGTCCCTTTTCAGCACAGGGGAGCAGATGTACCATGACTTCATCACTGCTGGGGTCTCTGCCCCCTGTCCCTGTCTCTGCTGTTCCACTCTCTCCTCCCCCGTCCCACGTCTCCTTTGTGTTGGTGACTGCTGAGAAATCGGTGACCTTGCAGGTCCCTAAAATGAAACTGGTGGGTGATAGGACTGAGGGTACTTCCCCTTGCACCCCTTCCAGCTCTGTCTTGCTCAGCATCTGTGCAGGGAAGAGGGGGAGAGATGTACATGGGGGGAGCAGGTAAAGGTTAGGAGAAACACAGGCCTGGGGTGACCCTGCTGGGGACCCCTGCTGCAGTCATCCTCTGCATGCAGGATTTGATTCCCCAAGATGGAGCAGGTTGCCCAGGGAAGCTGTGGAAGCCCCATCCCTGGAAGTGTTGAAGGGCAGGTTGGATGGGGCTCTGAGCAACCTGGTCTAGTGGGAGGTGTCCCTGCCCATGCAGGGGGGTTGAAACTGGATGATCTTGAAGGTCCCTTCCAACCCAAACCATTCCATGATTCTATTATAAGATGAGGGGGCACCCAGGAAGGCAGAGCTTATTAGGTGGGCATCACTGTAGTGCAGGTTGCTGGAAATCCCAGATTTGTGATTTAAATCCTTGGAAAAAGGGTCTTGTGTCACACTGCATCTTGCAGGGCTGTGTGCATGGAAGGTTTGCTCTGCTCTGCTTGCAGCCATCCTGGCAAAACAAGTAACAAAGGTAATCTGCTGTGTGTGGTTTGTGACTCTCTGGGGAATAAAGAGTATGGGTGAGGTGGTTATGGAAGGCTTGCTGAGCACTGAAGCATGGGGTGGAGGGATGACTACATCAAGGAGGTCCCAGAGGACCAGTGGCAGAAGCTGGGTTTCCCTTGTCCCCTTGCAGGTCTGATTATTTCAGGAGCAATCCAGGGCATAGCAAAGCTGCCTGTGTCTCCTGAGTGTGTGATGTCCAGTAACTTCCCAGGATTTATCCAAGGTTGTCATAGGCAGAGCTCCTTTTCATGATGGAGCCACATGAGCTGATTTCTGAAAAGGCTCTGACACATTCTCTGGGCACTGCTCTGCAACTGTCCAACATTTAGTGCAAATATCATCAGAATGAACTGACTTTAATAAGAAACATGATTTAAAACCTGTGTGTATTTGCAGGACATGGATTTGAGTGAACTGGATAAAATGGTTAATTAGAAATTATGCATTTTGCTTCTAAGATATGAGAACCTGTTTTCATTAAACTTTCAGGTGCATGGAAGTGTGGATTTTTGGTGGATAAAAGCTATGGCTTTTATGTTAATTGTAATATAATCAGCTCTACTGGAAAGCAGAGCTGTAGGCTATCAAGTTTAATACAGCTGGTTTGAAAGGAAAGCATCTTACTGGTTGGGAAAACTACTGCTGGATAAAAAAAATCCAGATCAAGAAAGATGATGTGGTGTCAGGGTCAGCGCCGCTTTGGTTTTAAAGTTGTGCTTCCAGTCCCACACAGCTAAACCTGACAAAGAGTAAAATAATTGGGCAAAAACGCCACCAAGCAGTGGAGATACCGCCTGGCACAGAGTCACAAACCCAGAGGCAAAACTGTGCAGCCAGAAACCCGGACTTGAGATCGTTTTGTGCCATCTGGTGTCAGCCAAACGAACTTCAACTTCAGGGAACGGAAGAAAAAAAAAATAGCTCAGATTCCCCTTTCTCCTTGATGCTTCTGAGGCTTGCACCCCATCCGGGTGGGCATCCCGAAGTGGGCTGTGGTGAGGGCAGCATTGCAACCCAAGCTGAAAAGCAGCCCTGACTCCCTTTTTTGTTTCAGGGTCCCAGTGTAGCTCTTTTCTGGCCACACACCCAGCACAGGCATTTTTTCTTCCCTGCATCTTTGCTGGAGCCCCAGCAAACTTTGCTCAGGTGCACCCCAGCCCTGAAAGGGCACTTCAGTGCAGGGCTGGGCAAGAATATTCCCTCCAGCAAAGTCCAACATACTTGAGAGGAATATTTCAATAGCAAGGGCAAGGTGTGGGTGCATGGCATCTTTATTAAATCATCTACCAGGTGTTTTTGTCTTGACTTCTGAGAAATCCCTTTAATGTACTCAGCAAATTAAAACGCAGTGGTTGTTTTAACAGTTGTTAGCACTTGAAAATGAGATTATAAACAACCAACAGACCCCCCCCCAAAAATAAAAAAATACAGATGTCACAGGTAATTACAGCTATTTTTGGCAATACAATTATTTTTTTTAAACAGCAAACGTTTTTCTCAAATAAATACAATCTGCTCACACTAAAAACCATAATAAAGAGAATGATACAACGTGATTAGAATGAGGAAAAAAGTCTCCACTGATAACATCAAGTTTTAAGAGATGTCCACAGACAGAAATGACAGAAAATACATTTTAATGGGAGGTGACAGAAAGGAACTGGCTGTGTATTTTCTGTTATGCAGCATGTGTGGTTCATGAATATTCCCCAGGGAGCAAGTATTTGAGGAAGTGGTGAGAAGTCAGTAGTTCTTCAGGGTGTATGCAACCAATCAAACTTACTGCCTAATTATTATTATTTTTGCTCATTCATTCACCTTTTAGAGCATGTCTGCTACCACCATCGTTTCACATATATTTTTAAAGTTCAAATAATTTCCTCTGTGCTTATACTCTTTTCAAAAACCAAAACAAACCACAAAGCAAACCTATTAAGGCTCCCTTTCTAAGCAGTAGTTTTCATATGGAATTTCAATCCACTTTAAGTTGTGCAGCATTGCAAACTCATTTCCAGCTCTGGGTTGAAATAGGGGTTAGTTGACTACAGCCCAACTCAAAGAGCTACCTTCCCTCTTTTTGAAATGAACATTAATATAACTGGAGACTAAATCTCCCCCTCCTTCTGCATGCATTTCTTAAATCAGGACTGGAAGGGCTGCCCAGCTGTGAGTTCTCCAAATTCCTCATTAAGACAGTGGTGAGTGGTGAGTGGCAGGACCAGGCTGTGCATGGCTCCATCCCAAGCCTGAGGAAATAAAGAGAAGTCCTCCTCTTTGCTTCCCTGGGCTCTGGATCAGGCCTTCCTAAGGACCCACGGGACCCAGAGGGAAAAGTTTACAACCCCTTTCACCCAGTGCAGTCCCCAGGAGCTCAGTGGAGAGGCTGAGTTTGTCTCAGTGCTGTCCACAACCCCCTCCTCATCCTCTTTTTACTCAAGAGCTGCAGTTAATGCACAGTTGAAGTTGACAGTAACCACATCCCTGAGTTATTGCTACCTGGGGGGCTCAGGGCTGCCCATGCAGAGTAATAACACTCTAGCATCCCTTCTACCCTCTTTGTTTAGCAGAATTACTGCCTCCCTTGCCTCCTCTGAAGGTAATTCCTGCAGAATCCTTGTGAACGACTTTATTTGGTGGTGGAAATTACCACTTTAATAATGCTGACACCAGAGCAGAGGAGGAGGCTCCTACCATCAGCTGACTCAGTTTTGAAACTGTTCAGACTGAGTGAAAAGGGAAATAGTTGGGTTTTAGTTGTTTGCTTTTTTTTCCTGAGGTTATAGCCTGGATCCTGGGTTTGCAGAAACAAGCAAAGCTCTGATTTGAGCATTCCAGGGCAGGTTGGATGGGGCTCTGAGCAACCTGGTCTAGTAGGAGGTGTCCCTGCTCGTGCAGGGGGATGGATCTATATGATCTATGAGATCCCTTCCAACCCAAACCATTCTATGAGCATACAGTGTCAATTTACATTCCCAGAGAACCTGGCTCCATGCTTAGAGACATCCTGTAGCCTCCTCCTATCTGCTTCAGCACAGGGAGATACAAAGCCCAGTGATAAGGACAAACTCTTGATCCAACCTGAACTTTTTCAAATACAGCTGCTGCTGTGTTAGAATTTGATTCTGTACTTTGAGTCTTGTAAGTCTGCTAGCCTAAACCTTCAGTTGCAGTTTATTAAAATACTAGATGAACAGCTTCTCCTTGGCAGATCTCACAGAATCATCCTAGAATGGTTTGGGTTGGAAGGGACCTTCAAGATCATCTCGTTCCAACCCCCCTGCATGGGCAGGGACACCTCCCACTAGACCAGGTTGCTCAGAGCCCCATCCAACCTGCCCTTCAACACTTCCAGGGATGGGGCTTCCACAGCTTCCCTGGGCAACCTGGGCCAGTGTCTCACCACCCTCACACTCCAGAATTCCCTCCTCATGTCTCACCTCAATCTCCCCTCTTCCAGTTTTAATCCATTCCCCCTTGTCCTCTCCCTCCCTGCCCTTGTCCAAAGTCCCTCCCCAGCTTTCCTGGAGCCCCTTCAGGCACTGGAAGGTGCTCTAAGGTCTCCCTGGAGCCTTCTCTTCTCCAGGCTGAACACCCTCAACTCTCCCAGCCTGTCTTAAATAAATTTCCAGCTTTACTCTTCAATTGGGAAGAGAGGGGATAAAAAATCTAGGAACTACTTGCCTCCTATACCCTAATTAAACTCTTGGGGTCTGATGCAGCTCACAGTGAAGGCAAGGAGAAGACTTGCACACACTTTAGATAGATCCAGTCCAATGTTTTTTGGGGGCAAAACACTGAAGTGACATTAAATACACATTAATGAGCAGCAATGGAGTGAGAGTGATGCAGCAATTGTTTTGAATTTTTAACATCTCAATTCAAAATGTAAAAGGAACATTTTTCCCCTCAGTGACCGTTACCAACATGAGAGTATTTAACACAAACCACTACGAGAAATCAAAATGCTAGAATAGGATTTTTCTTTTTGAGATGCTTGACACCTGAAAAAAAATCTGACTAGAGCTAAGGCTGCAATTGTCAAAATATCTTCCAAACATCCAAAAATATAACTACTTTTTTAAGGAGAGTATTTTAACATCCACCTTCTCAAACAGAACACTTTTCTGTGTTACTTCAGGCAAATATCAGCCAGTACAATATTGAAGTTGTGCATTCAGGTTTCATGCTTCTGTCTAAATAAACTCCCTGTTATGCTGCTCAACTTGAGCAGCCTCCAGTGTTTTGCACAGGCAGTATTTGTTGCCTCAAATCACATCTTGCCTGGCCCATAGTGTGAAACAAAAAGCAGTCCAGAGAATTACACAGGCACCAGTAACCAAATCAGCCTCGGTGTGATTGTCATCTACTCAGTTTTAAACTCTTTGCAGTGAGTAAAGGAAAACAAGCCAAAAATGCTCTTCAGAACGTCTGTACACAGCCAAAAATAGTTTAAATTACAGTTAAAAACTAAAGTGACAGCAGCATAACTGCACGGGAGCAGTTTCTTCTGTCTTATAAGTTATCTCCCTGACTCTTCAGTATACATCCCTGCTATAATAATGCACTTATGAATGGCCTACTGTGTCCTACCTAGTCATAAATGTACCAACCATGGGCTGTTGTTATGGATGGTGAGAATGGACATATTGCACAGGATGAGCTCTCTGCTGACCCCAAATCCCTAGGGAATCTGGTGAAACAAAGCTGAGCCAAAACCCCTTCTGGTTTGTCATGTTGTGGTTGCTGAGCGTTTGGCCTGGTTGGGGCAGAAGGGATTGAAGTTTAGATCACTCCTTAATTGCTCTGACTGCTGGAAGTGCAGCTGGGTCACAGCCTGCTGGAGGTGAGAGCAGTCCTGCTGAAGGCTTGAGAGGTTAAACTGACACAAAATCAAGCTTTGATCTTGCTTTGAATAATAAGCCTTTGTCAAAGTTGGCCAGCGTGAACTTCCCTGCCCTGCAAACATTTCAAATGAGGACACCAACACTTGCTGCAGAGGGAAAGCTGGTCAGAGAGGGGTACCTAGGATGCCAGAATTTATTTCCTGGTGCTTCTGAACTTGCCTTTGATGGTATTCATGGGAATAAGCAGACTTCAGGCCTATACCAAGAAAGAAGTATGCCTAAATCTCTCCCATCCCATTTAAGCACATTTTTTAAGTACCTTCTTAAAGTGAACCTACATGGATAAGACCTCTACAACTGTCTGCAGGAACTTTCACCCAAGGCTGATGACTTAAGATAATGCTAATCCAAAAGACACCTCCTCTGAAGCCAGTTTCCACTATGAACTACCCACTGTGCTGTATTTTGCATTCTGTGAAGCAGCTGGTGTGGGGATCTTGCAGGCTGTTGCACTAAGAGGACCCTTCTTGTCATTTCAAAGACTTTTAGCTACAGATGGAAACCTGTCTCCTCAAAACAGAACCCTTCCAACCAGATAAAGAGCATCTTATTAGGCCCACAGCATGTTGCTCCTAAATGTAATGGTTTTTTCAGCTCTTCTTTGTCTTTATGACAGATGGCACTTAGGAATTAAGGAAAAGGAAGCAAAGTATGCTGAATTTCAGTGGCTTTTTGATTTCATCATGACTTCCTGAAGAAAGCTGCTTACTGCAGAACCTCACCAGGGTTGCCAGAAAAGCTCAAGGGACAGAAAGCCACCACTGTGTAGATGACCAGCACAAAAATCTCAGTATAAAAACTTTTTTAAGCTCTTCTGAAGGGACTTTAAATGACACAAACACTTTAGGCTGGGTCTGTGCACAAGGGTGGATTTCAATAAAAGGGAAACAACCCTCCAACTTTCTAAATCCTTCAGGTTTGGTTGGAAAAGGCTTATTTCATCTCCACTTAAAAGCAACTTCTCCCAGTCTTTGTTCACAAACGGTGCCGTCTTTTGACGTGCAAACTTCATCTGTAACTGAGGTGAAATTCAGCACTTTCTTCTGCTGTGGATCAGTCTTTGCACCCCTGGTATGTCCAGCACAAGCCCTAAACCAGGGCTGAAACAGAGCAGGGGAATCCTTTGATGCTGCCTGCAGAGACAATGCTGGACTTGAATTTCCAGCTGGTGGTGAAACGCTTGATGGAAGCTGCTGAGGATGTGGGGTTTGTGTCTGAACAGGGTGGTAACGTGGTCCTGAACAAGCCTGCAAATGCTTTGCAAAAATAGTAGTGAAAGAAAAACAACCCAATATCCTGAAAGCTTGACTTTTACACAGTGCTAGTTGTTTCTAACATGGTGCAGAAGGCAGTGAAAGTTACTGTTGTTATCAGAGCTCCGTTCAACATGGGGAAATACACCCCAGCTCCTGACTAAAGAGAGACTCCTTGCTGTGCAAGAGCTGCAATCTGAATTCTAATTTTTTTTCCCCTCACTCCCTTTTGTATTTGCCTGCTCGTAGATGAGGATTTTCGCATGACTGTGGCTGTGAGAGAGATGCTAGAACAGCTGCTTGTGTGACCCACTGAACAAATGATGACTTTTTCCACAGTCAATAAGCACAAGAAAGAAGAGACATTCTCCAATGCTTAGGAAGGCCATGGGTTTTCCTTGCTCCTGTAGCTTTGCCTATTCTTGTAGTAAGGTTTCTCTCCAGTTAAAGCCTCCAGTTGGTCCATGTGTGAGAGGGAGGATGGGAGGGTCTGTAAGCTGCCAAACACCTGTATCTCCCAGTTCTTCACAGGAACAAAACCCCAAGTAGGGAATCTGTGGGAAGAGAGATGGAAATAAAGGCAATGAGCAGGGATTGAGCTGGGCAGGGAGGGAGCTCCCCTAAGGGCTGAAGTCCTGCTGTTCTGCTGGAGCATTTCACTGTCTTCTCTCTCCCTCCCTCTCCCCAAAGCCCATTTTCAAAAGGTGACTCTAGGACTCGGGTGTGACAGTCAGACTTTGTGCACCATTGTGGTGTAGGGCAGAAGTGCCCTGTGATCTGTGGTCAGGGTGTTTTTGGCACTGGAGGGCACTGTGGGAGGTTCTGTGCAGCTCCTGGGACCAACAGGCACAGAGCAGAGTCACTGCAAGTCCATTTGTAGGTGGGCATCTGACCCCATGCTACCTGTTACAGAAGTGACACGTTGAGATAAACCTCTTAAACCAATCTGCTTTACTCTCCTGCCTTTAGAAGCAGGTGAAATTCAGTAACAGGCAGAACAATCAGACAACAGGAACAAAGTGTCCTCTGCCTGGTTAAGCAGATTGCAAATTTGTTTTCTCTTTGTGAAGTGAGCAAGCTTTTCTCCTTGGTGGCAATTACCTTTCGGACCATCTGTACAAAGTCCTTGGAGTTCTGTGGTGAGAGCCCTTGGAGCTGGCAGGTACAAGCTTCCAGGGATGATGCATGTGCCACAATCAGGATGTTATTTCCTGAAATAAAGGGAGAAATGCAAGCTGAGGAGGGAGACAAAGCCAGCTTTAGGGACTGGTGTCCAAGCTCAAGCAGACCATTTGAAATCACAGAATCACAGACTAGTTTGGGTTGGAAGGGACCTTCAAGATCACCCAGTTCCAACCCCCCTGCATGGGCAGGGACACCTCCCACCAGACCAAGTTGCTCAGAGCCCCATCCAACCTGCCCTTCAACACTTCCAGGGATGGGGCTTCCACAGCTTCCCTGGGCAACCTGGGCCAGTGTCTCACCACCCTCACACTCCAGAATTTCTTCCAAAATGGGTTCAGTTCCATCACATAACACATTAAACTATGTGCATGGGGGGAGAGAGCTGGTCTTGTTTTTCATGCCTTCTGTAGCACTTACCTTTGCCTTTACATTCACTGATGATTTCTTTTGTCACTTGGTAACTTCTACTTATGTATGTATCATAAGATTCAGAAACCACTAACTTGCTGACAGGAATATGAGGTCTGTGAAGAGAAAAACAAGTATGGTCAATTGGAAGAAGCAATAAGGTCAGGATTGATCTGAAAGTATCTGTTTCTTTAACTCATCTGATTCCCCAAATCCCCAGAGCTGTCTTGTGTCAGGACCACTATGATGATTTTTAAACTTCAAGACTCAGGTATTTACCATTCCTGCATTAAGGCATTTCAGGTAGCTGGGAAAAATAGTAACTTCTTCCTCCAGTCATAGAATGGTTTCCATTGGAAGGAACCTTAAAGATAATCTAGAGGCAGAGAAGTAAGGGAAAGGAAGCAGAAAGTTCTATTTTTGTGCTGTGGTGCAAGGAAAAGACCCAGCTTTTCCCTCCATCCAGTGCTCTGATTTATCTACAGGAATTACTCCAGTGAGAGCAGACAGAGAGCACTGGGAGAGCTGTGTCCCAGTCCCCCACCTAACCAGCTGACCACACAGAGCTCTTGTGCTGAGAATCATTTTGGTGGTCTTCCCAGCAGGAATGTCTTTCTGAAGCAGAGCCTCTCCTGTGGTCCAGCTGCTCTGCCAAGTGGTACCCATGTGATACCCTTTCTGGGATAAACACAGTGCAAGGACTTCTATTTAGATACCCTCAGAGTTGGGATTTTAGCTGCAGGCCAAGAGGATGCAACACAAGTCATTCATGGTATAATTAGATATGGAAAAAAAATCCTTTGTTTCTTTTTACGTTTTCTTGTTTTTCTTTTTAATGTTTCAGCTGCTTATTCCACTTGAGGGTTCTTAAACACACGGGTGCACTGTGGAACACCAGCATTTCTGGTGACACCAGAAACCACACAAGGCCAGCCACAAAATATTTGTCACCAAGCCCACGTAGGTGGAAGATGTGTACTATGTTGTATCATAAATGTTTTGGTTTGGTCTGAGACTGCTCACACTCACCCTAAGACAGAAAGGGCTGCTCTCTGCACAAAGTCATAGTGATACAGACATTGCAGTGGAGGACTGGAAATGTGTGACCTTTCTGGAGTTTCCTTCTTTGTGGGAGCTCTTTGAGCCTGCCTTGTATAAATGAATCATAAATGTGAGAGTAGGAAGCCCAAACAGATCATCTTGTCTATTCTTTGCCATGTGACTATTTCTGCTGGGTTTTATTTTGCCTTTCTCTGTTCAGCTTCCAGGAAAAAGCATTTGTGTGTTGGGATGAGCAACTTCCCTGGGGAGTCAGAGGACAGAGTCTTGAGTCTTCCTCCTGACTCTGGCTCCAGGTTGCTCCCAGCAGCCCCTCAGTGTTTGTTGGCAAGGATATTGGGAACACAGAGGTATGGCCATGTGGCTGGATAAAAGGAAAGCAGCAGAGGTTGGCAGCAAGGGTGTGGGTTTGGGATGTGGAGCCTAAGCAGGCAGCAGGACTGGTCTGTGCAGCCCTAGGGCTGGCTGGCAAAAATTCCAAGCTGTGGGAAGGCCAGCTCTGCACTTTTGGAGGAGCTTTGTCAGGGCCCCTGAAAGCTGAGTGAATTATCTTTGTGTTTCCTTTTTCTGCAAAGCAGGAGGAAAGATCAGTGGTGCTTATCCATTTGCCTTTCAAATGTTTTTTTAAACAGATGTTTACTTTGGGTGCTTTCACCAGCTGTTTTTAGGTTGAATACTATGAAAACCCAGGTCAGAAGCCTTCAATTTTTTCCATTAAAAACGTTTCAGAATCAATTGCTGAGAAGTGATAAATGCTCAGGGCTTTGCTTTTTGATAGAAAACCTCAATTTTTGATGCCACAGGAGACCCTGAATTGCTGACAGGTGTAAACATGTTCCCCAGGGTGACACAAAATTTAAAATTAAGATCCATTACCATATTAACTGGAAAAAAAAAAAAAGAGAGGAGCTTTTTCCTCTGGGGAAGGTGTAAATCAGCCCAGGATTGGTTCAGTCTATGAGTCTGATAACTGAGTCAGCAAAACTAGTTCTGTTAGCTGAGCTCAAACTCCTCTAAGTTTTAGGAAAAGGGTTAAACGAAACAAAAATTAACTTTGAGGGTGTCCTGGACACCTCAAAGATGCACAGGGTGGAAGGAGTGATGGAAAGAGGACCTCCATGGTCAGCAATATAGCTGGATCCCAGTGAGCTGGGAAATGGGGTTGATAATAAGCCAGTTCTCAGGTCACGTTCAACACAGCAGCCTCGAGCCTGCTCTAAATTCATTCTGGGAGCTTCAGCAGCATTTCCAGCCACTGCTTAAATTTAAAAACTCAGCAGAGTGTTGACTTTTCAAAAACAAAGTCAAAAAGCAATGCAAGACCCTCTCACCCCCCCCCCTGTCTGCTACCTGTAGGTTGTATCAACACTTAGAGTAGCTGCAGCTAAATCCACAGGGGGTATCCAGGCAGGTAGTGTGTTCCCAGAGACCCACTTGGTCCACTCAAACAAGCCTGGCTCTACTCGAATTTTCAGGTTGTTCTCTTGTTGCATGCCTGGAAAAGGGAGAAAGTAGACCCAGGTATCAGTGAAAGTAGCTGGGGTGGAAGGCAGCAAGACTTTGCAGCTTGAATGCTTCAGTTTGATTGTAAGTGGGCTTTTTGTCTCTCTCAGTAGTCGGTTGATGACTAGTAGGTATGAAAGATTAATTGTGTAATATATGTATTTGGCATTTGATATCATAGGATCACAGAGTGGTTAGGGTTGGAAGGGACCTTCAAGATCATCTAGATCCAACCCCCCTGCATGGGCAGGGACACCTCCCACTAGACCAGGTTGCTCAGAGCCCCATCCAACCTGCCCTTCAACACTTCCAGGGATGGGGCTTCCACAGCTTCCCTGGGCAACCTGGGCCAGTGTCTCACCACCCTCACACTCAAGAAAATATTCCAGGGAATGTAAACCTCTGGCTGGCAGCTACATATAATATACTGAATGTAGGCATGACTGTATTTTGTAGCTGTTTTTGACTGTTTCCAATGCCAGGGCACCTCATGCCTCTGTCACTAGTTCCCAGTTTCTGCAGTAAATTATTCTTACTGGGGGTAGCAAGTTTCTTGGTGGTAGCAATTCACTCATTCAACTAATCCTCACTCTGAATCACCATTTACTTGGGTCTCCCATGCCAGGCTCCCTTTTATCTGCTTGGCAGTGTTTTTTCCCAGCCAGTGAGGAGAATGCAGCCTTTCCTGCTTGTGGGGATCTTACCTTTCAGGATATTGTGTGCTGTCTGTACACACCGCAGGGATGGGGAGCTGTAGATGTAGTCTACAATGGTATTAGTTTCTAGCAGGGCTTCACCTGCAAGCAAGTTTCAACACTCAATGAATAAAATCAGACAAATGGCATTGCAACAGCAGCATGTCTGCCACCTAGAGCACCTTCCCAGCTTATGGTTTGGGAAAACATAGAATGGTTTGGGTTGGATGGGACCTTGAAGATCTAGTTTCAACCCCCCTGCATGGGCAGGGACACCTCCCACCAGACCAGGTTGCTCAGAGCCCCATCCAACCTGCCCTTCAACACTTCCAGGGATGGGGCTTCCACAGCTTCCCTGGGCAACCTGGGCCAGTGTCTCACCACCCTCCCACTCCAGAATTCCCTCCTCATGTCTCACCTCAATCTCCCTCTTCCAGTTCTAATCCATTCCCCCTTTTTCCTCTCCCTCCCTGCCCTTGTCCAAAGTCCCTCCCCAGCTTTCCTGGAGCCCCTTCAGGCACTGGAAGGTGCTCTAAGGTCTCCCTGGAGCCTTCTCTTCTCCAGGCTGAAAACCCCAACTCTCTCAGCCTGTCTCCAGAGCAGAGCTGCTCCAGCCCTCGGATCATCTTTGTGGCCCTTCTCTGGACTCTCTCCAGGAGCTCCATGTTGGGGACTCTGGAACTGGACACAGTTCTCCAGGTGGGATCTTATGAGAGCAGAGTAGAGGGGGAGAATCCCCTCCTTTGACCTGCTGGTCACACTGCTTTTGCTGCAGCCCAGGACATGGGTGGTTTCTGGGCTCCAGTGCACAGTGCTGGCTCATGTTGAGCTGCTCCTTCACCATCACCCCCAAGTCCTTCTCCTCTGGACTGTTTTTGATCCATTCTCTGCCCAACCCATATTTGTGCTTGGGATTGCCCTGACTCAGGTGCAGAACCTCTCACTTGGCCTTGATGAACTTCATGCAGTTTGCACAAGCCCATCAAGGACATCCAGCAGTGTGCTGGACACTGGGATAGCTGTGGAACCAGGACACATTTTTCTGTATGAGTTGCTCCACTTGCCTCTAGGTACCTAAGCACTTTGCAAAGAAACCACTGCAGCTTTTGCTCTGTTTCTGCTTCTCTTTGGTTTAGCCAAAAAGCAGCCAGCGTGCTGAGAAAAATTGTAGAGAGCTTGAAATTAATTTAATTTCATTTATGTGCTCTAAATCAGAATGACTCAACTCAAACCCAGCTTAATTCAGTTGGCTCCATTCTTTGCTAGTATAAATTACCATTTCATTACACAGGTGGAAGATCACTGAAAATGAGATAAGAATCAACTCCACTATTAGGGTTATTAATTAATATTCTTGCAATGCCTGAGGGAACCAAATGGGAACAGGGATCTGCTCAGCACTGCACGGACTTGTAGTGAGAAAGAGTGATATTTTTGTTATATTTGAAGAGGCAGGACAAAGAAGTGGGAGTAAGAAGGGGTTATTAACCTCGACTCCTTGTGTTTAATGATGGCTGTAACCACGTCAAACCGATCTATAAATCTCCTGGGAGGAGTGGGGTAACTGAGAAGGAGCAGCATGTCTCTCAGCCTCACGGGGAAGCTGCTGGTTTGCTGGGGTCTCCAGAGGTAATCCCACCTCCAGGAATGCTCCAGGTCAAGGCCGTGTGGCTGCAGATGGCTGGCAGGCTGCAGCAGGGCTGGCGGGTTGGTGGTGCCTGTGTCATGTCTGCAGTTGCCTGCTCAGACCCACTGGATGCTACCAGCCAAGTGTGCTGTGATCACTCCCAGGTTGGCCTTCTGTCCTGTGCATATTGGGCACCCTGATGCCACGTGGCCAGGACTCTGAGCATCCTGCTGCTGTACAGTGATGTATTTTTGTTTAAAAAGCAAGTTTAATTTTAGCTGCCCTACTTTGAATGTGACCAGCACCGAGTACTCTAAAGGATTTGAATTTGAGGAAATGCTAAGTACTGCTCTCTGAAGCTCGTGTCTTTAAGGGGCTGGGCTCCCTGAATCACAGGGGCTCAGCATCTGCTCCTTGGCTACCAAATAATTTTCTCTATATCCAAACCAACAGGCTCAGAAGTGGGGGAGGAGGATGGAGGGGTGGGAGGACACTGGAAATAATTTGGACTGTGTTTTTTGCCACGTAAACAAAAAGCCAGAGAGGCTGATAAAAGCATGTTTGTGCAGCAAACTGCAGATCAGGATTTAAGATTGCCAAAATCAAGGGAAAAGTGTGTTTTGCAGGAGGTGACAGTCATGCTGCTGCATTTCTCACCAACATTGGTAGTAACAGTGTCTTCCAGGGCAGCATGTTCCCAGGATGGGCACGAATGCTCTTCAATCCCAGTGCCAATGGCTCTGATTTCATACCACGTCCTAGATTTTGTGCTTTGTCTTTCCTTCAGCTGCAGCAGCTGAAGGAAACAAGGTTTCCTTTGGAAGAGGAGGCTTGCCAGGGAAGGTGAAAGGGCTTTCCAAAGGTTCTTGAAACATCTAAATCCCATTAATTCAGGGCACCTCATTTTTTCTTTGTTCCGCCTCGCACTTTTGCTGGCTGGGTGTGTGGGAGGAAGGTAGTAAAGCTTCCTGGGCAGGCCCTTGTCTGCTGAGGACAACTTACCAACAAGCCTTGCCTGTGTACAGCCCAGCACGGTGATGGGGGCATCCTTCTCATAATCCCTGAAACCACCACTTCTTTGAGGTAAGCTGTGAGGCATGTTCAGGTTACTGCGCATGTACCTGCCTGTGAGGGAGAGGTCAGAAAAGCAGATGCTGCAATTATTCCATCAAGAGAGAGGCAAGGAACATCGTGCCTCTTTCTACCCTCTTCCACCCCAACCTCCACACCCTGCAGGTCCTGCCTAGGTTTGGCTGCTGAGCAGTTTTTCCTTGGTTAAAACCATCATCAGGAAGCTGAGAAAATTAAGTATCAGTTCAAAATCAGCAGAGAATGTTGCTGATGTTTCTGAAGTTCTCTTGATGACTGTTTTAGTGCCTCAAAGGAAAATCATTTCCATCCCACTCGTAACAGCTCAAAGCAACACTTTGTGTGAGGAAACCACAGCTTCCATCTCAGCTTTGCCCCAGGCAGCTGCCACTCTCCTTCCTTTGTCTGAAGATGAAGCCTGAGAGACCCAGGGGAGCCAACTCACCTTTGGCATCAAAACACTGTGACAGCCAGTACTTCCCAAACACAACATCCATCCTTTCCCCATGTCTGCAGACAAACAGGCAGCGTTTCTGAGGCCCTGGCTGGCTGGTTATTCTCAGGGGCTGGAAGAAAAATTACAGGATGCTTGACCTTCCTGTAAATGCAAGGGTTTTTCTGAGATCTGATTTACTAATGGGAGGCAGGACCAGGCATCTCTACCTTTACCCTCGTGCAAATGTGGGTAGAGAAAACTCTTCTGAAGCTGGGAAATTTATGCTGGTATAAAACTGCTACAGTGAGCAGAGGACAGGGCCCTGCCACCCCATGCCCAGTGCAGGTTTGAAGACTGTGATGTCTTCTGTGCCCGTGGTTAATCGTGTCATTCAAAAGCTTGTGGAGAACTTGAAGTTGTAATTTCTGTTGCAGACAGTGAAAGGAGACCAGAGAGTGAGTTGTTGGGGAAAGCCCAGCTGCTGGCAACTTGCCACTAAAACTGTGTGTGATCTGTGTGTGTCTGTGGGTCCCTACCTGCACGTTCTGGCAGATGATAGTGAGTGGCCCTGCGTCCCCAGGTCCTTGGTCTTCCTGCTGTCTTCTTTCCAGAGCTCCATCAGTGAAGGCTTGCAGGGATGGGGAAGATGTAGTATTCAGAATTGAGTAGGACCTGCCAAAAATAGAAAGATGTTGGCTTTGGGAATGCTTTGGACTTCTTGTGCCCAGGTTACAGTCAGGACATTTCTGCAGTCTTCAGGAACTGATGATAATTACTATTATGTTATTACGTTATTATTTCTGTTTTAGTGCTGCACAGAGCACCTTGCTAGGTGATGCACACAAATGAAGAGACAAATGGCATCTCAACAGGCTTTCTGTTCCCTTAGAAACAGTTTCACAGAACAGCAGTTCCCAAACTTTGGTCTGTGAGGCACTGTCAGCCCTCAAATATTCTAATGGAAAGACTTTCCTCAGAGCCACAGGATGCTCCCTAAGACCATCTGGGGACCAGCTGCACACTACCTCCTGTGGGCTTGTGGACCCAAGTTTGGGAACTAATGGCTACAGAGAGTTGCAGCATAAGCTGTTGCTTCAGCAGAAAGTTGGAGCACAGCCCTACCTCTCCTGCTGGGCAGGTTTCAGGGTTCCTGCACTCAAAATAGCTTGTATCCCCTAGGAGGGACATGGCATGTTCAGTCTGGGTTGTTTTTTCTGTTTTTCAGTGCTGTCTGTTCAGTTTCCCACCTACAGAGGGAATTTACTCTCACCAGTGCTTCCTGTTAAGTGTAGCCAAAGAGATTTAATCGATCCCATTCTCTCTCAAGGGGCTTATCTAATGATGGTCCCTCTGAATAAAGCTCTTATATCTAGATGTACACCAAGACCCTCAGGTGTAAATCCCAACAGACAGTTGCAGAAGCTGCAGTGACCCTCTGCTGATTAGGGAACATTGATGTTTGCTTAGTCATTAAAAACCCCACGTTGTCAGATAGTGTATATGGTCATTTACTTTGACAGGAATAGTTGCTGTTGCTTGTGCTTTTCCGTGCCTTAAATATGTCAGAAGTTGCTTCCTGGCTTAGCACCTAGTTAGGATAAAATCTCAGAGGGGTTTCTAAGCTGTTAAAATAACACCAAGTGCCTCCATCATTGAAACAAAAATAGGTCATCTGCATTTTTGTAAAGAACTGATCTGCAAGATCGTAGGATTTGCACCAGTTTAAAGAAGAAAAAAAAAAATCACATGGTTGGTCCTGATGTTAATCCCTTACCTGGTGGAATGAGGGCACCAGGATGAGACTGAGGTACTGGCTCATTCAGTCAGGTGAAGGTGCCAAGCAGAGCCATGCTGGTAGGCAAGGGGAGTGGGAGGTGAACCAGCTGAGCTGGGGACACTGTTGGTCCCTGTCCAACAGCCTGAGGCAGCAGCCACCCTGGACACAGCCTGCTGGCAGCTGATGATCTCTCCAGCCTCCTGCTCTCACTCTTTCAGACCTGACCTTCTAGTGTTACCCATTCTCATAACTATTCATTTTATTCATGGTGAGTTCCCAACACGGGCTGGGCTTGCTCCAGGGATCTATTCCTCTCACTGCTCAAATGCAGGCAGGGCATCAGAGGTCAGGACAGCAAATGCCTCTGAGTTAGGCACAGAACAACTCTGAGGTGCAAGAGGGGTGGTGGATCTTGAAGAGCAGTTAAATGTAGGCAGGAGAGCTTTGTGGATAAGCTGAGGGAAATATTACTGGGTGCTGCTATGAGAAATGGTGTCTAACCTTCCTCCTCAGAATATATGCATGTGATATAGTGCAGGCAGGAGTGCAGGCAGACCACACTTCCAGCTGGCAGGATAAGGCCAACGCTGATCCAAAAGCTGCCTGATTGCATTAGTGTGTGCCAAGCCCAGGGCAGCTAAGCCCTGAGCAGGGAGCACAAACAGACTTTTAGCTCTGTATTAACTGGTCAGCTTGGAGTGCAGGTGCAGCCAGCACAGACAGACCCCCACTGACCTGAGAACTTGAATATCCCAAGATGAGAAGCATCTCAATTTCTTAGCCAGGCCCCATATCTATTGCAGTTCAAAGTGGATCTCAAACCTGAGCTGTCTTTACTTCTATGTTGCATCTTCCAGCCCCTCATCCTATCTCAGCCCTTTCCTGCTTTGTCCATATGACATCTTTTAAGGACACTGGTCTGGAGAATACCAAGGATCTGTTTGGTCACCCCTCTTCCCTTTACCCCCAGGAGCTGCTGCACAGTTTCTGAGACTGCACTATCTATTTATAGATCCTAGGATTTGCTGTGAATTATGATGAGGCAAAGGCATACTATCTTGCTGTGTCTGGAGGAGAGCCACCATTCTGACTTCAGTGGTATCTCCTTGATGTTGCTGGAAAACAGAAACCACTGAAGCTATTTCAGCTTAGTCATCTTCTAAGCATAGGTCATTGTTTGGAAGCTTTTCCCAAAGGCTTGTGGTTCCTCTGCTTGGCAAACAGAGACTGAAGGCAGACAACAACATCTACTGTCTTCTGGATGATGCCTTCACTGCTGTGTCCCTGCAGGCAACGTCCTCCCAGGCAGGAAAGGCCCCTAGAAGAATGGAAATGCTGGAGCAGGGGATGGAGAAAGGGTCTCTGTCATGGCACAGCAGCACTGGTCCCCAGCTCTGTGTAGGAAAAGGCTCCTCTGCCACATCACTCATCATGATCTAGAGGGGAAGGATCCCTGGGGAAAAGGAACCAGCCACTGTTGCAGAATAGGAGGAAGACAGAGTGGGGGAAAAAACCCACTGAAGCCCAAATATAGCTTGGAAAGCTAGGGATGTTTTCCCTCCCCCTTGTACTTGCTCCAAGTCTGATTTCTCAGGCTTATTAAAAGGGCAAGGAGGAACAGCTCTGGCATCTTATGGGGAGCAGAAATAGGCTGCTGTGTAATATCTACAGCACTCCCATCCCTTTTGGGGCAGAGGTGGTGACTGTTTCTAGCTTTGCTGGTAATGGAAAAGCACTGCAGGGAACCATCACTAGCTTTAGCTTCTGGGTGGTGCTGGTCCCCAGAAACAAAAATAGCACACTTACTTCTGCCACATGCCTTTATATGCAGATGTGGAGAGACCCATGGTCTTGAACACTTGGTTTTTGTGGTTTCTGTGGGGCAAGTAAATTCTTGTACCTTCACTGGGCTTCCCACATCCTCTGGGCTCTGTGTGCTGAGGAGAGAGTTTCTTCTTTTGACTTGGTAGCCCACTACATTTCAGGCACGAAAGGCAACTTAAAAA
Organism: Hemiprocne comata; assembly: GCA_020745705.1. Taxonomy (NCBI): domain Eukaryota; kingdom Metazoa; phylum Chordata; class Aves; order Apodiformes; family Apodidae; genus Hemiprocne; species Hemiprocne comata. Next base: position 3,922,596 of record CM036608.1, read on the forward strand.
AATACCCTGCAAGAAATTTGCTGGGGAGCTTTTAAGGTGGATACACACAGAAGTATCTTTAATATGTGATCTGTAGTTTGGTTTCATTCTAGATAGTTTGAGCTCACCAGTAGCTTCTGCTGCTACCAGGAGAGGATCTCCCCCTTGGTAACATACAGGGGGAAAAGTATTTGTTTTCAACATACCTATGGCCAGATCCTCTCCTAGGCTCAGTCAGAACAGATCTCCTGACACTGATACAAACACAACCAGTTCCCATATGGGTCGTGCTGTGTGGATTGCTGAAGCAATTTAATGAATTTCCAACCTATAGCACTGATCAGAGATCAAATATTTCCCCTCACTGTTACCAGCAGGTCCAGCTCTTGGCACGAGAAGAAATCATGCAGGGATGTGCCACAGCAGGAAAAAAAAAATGTAGCTTAGGTGTATGGAAAATCCTTTGGGTTTGCAGAACAGAAGTGATACCATTCCTATTTTTAGTAGCCAGGGAAAGGATTCAGACCTGGAGTCTCTCAAGACACAACCTGGTTTTGTGGGCAGTAACTCTGCCCCGAAGGCAAAGCCTCTTCTCCCCTGTTAAAGAGATGATCAAGCTTTGTCCTCTCAGTGTGGCAGCCTGTTGGTGTGCAGCTGAGGTGTACAGACCTTAGTACAGAGCAGGGACATCTCTGCTTCATGTTTGAGCACTGCTAGGCAGGAGGGTCAGTGTGCTGAGCAGAGCTCTTGAGGCACTATTTGGATATTAGCCATAAACCCCATGTCCTGCAAAGGCCACAGTTCAGCTTCTGCCTCACACGAGCAGTGCAAGAGGGAAACCTTTTTCAGGTGAAATGTACAGGAACTAGCAATTTTATTTTGCTGTCTTAAAAGATGTGATCAAATATCCCAGGACAGCCTTTTGTCTGTTGCATCCCTCACATGGTATAGCCAGGGTGCTGCAGCCCAGAGTGAGCTGTATCTTCATGTTGATCTCAATAATACATGATTTTCTCTTGAAGAATGCAGTCTCTTGGGACTAGGAGGGAAGGAAAGCTCCATGGCTGTTCTTTCTTTCTTTCTCATCCTCTCCAGGGATGAAACAAGACGTGGCTATGTACAGAGAGGCAGCACAAAACAGCCCTTGGGATAACAGCAGCACTCCTCTAAAGCAGCCTTGGTCCAACACCACAAGCTGGGGCCCATCTCCAGCACCCCAGCAGCTCTCCTGCACCCTGGTGAGTACTGCCATGCTTGCTTCCAGTCTACAAAATGAGGATATCTGTGTGCTGTTCTTCTCTTACTGCAAGGATCCTACTGTGAATAACGTGGCCTAGACAGCAGTGGGTTTTAGGCTGTGCTTTCCTTGCTATATTGTTTTGACCACATGACATTTTGTAACCTAACATTCCCTGTGGGAAGTCAAATGAGACTGTTTCTGGGTATGTAATGATGTTTTTGATAAATGCTCTATAGTGCATACTCTAATTCATGATTGATGGCCTTGAGCTGTAATCAGGGACAGGGCATTTCCTTTTTTTGCTTGTCTGGAGGCAGAGGTGCTGGAGTTACAAAACATTTGGCTTTTCCTTCAGATGCTGCTGCAATAGTAATTCTTTCCCATGCTACTCCCTAGGCCTTAAAACTCTTCCAGGCACTGTAGGAAAAACCCCTCCCAGAATCCACTAGAGCAGGCTGCTGCAGTGTATGTGGAGACCATTTCTGCTGGCAAATTTTAGGGGAAGAAAGGATGGTCTTGCTGGATTGCAGACTGGAGGATCTGGATAAAGTCCTGTCTTTGCACAAACACTCTGAGTTTTCCCATGTGTCTTGATTTTCTTTTCTTTAAGCCCTGGTTACTGAAGGTCTTTTCTCACGATGAGAGTTTGATGGGAACAGCCTGGGTAGAGATAGGTTTGTTCTGTTTTGGCTACCATACAGATGGAAGCCCTTTATTAGTGGTGGTCATTTTTCAGAGGGCAGGCAAGAAAAGAATAGTTGGTTGTGATATGAGGGGTAAAATGAGTGATCTCCTGCTATGCTTGTCCTTGCCTGACAGACTCCTGGGTTGAGGAGGACTCAGGGCTGGTTTACAGAAGGACAGTGGTTGGTGGCAGTCACATCTGGGAACAGCCTGCAAGCTGTGATTGCCCTGGGCCTGCCCTGTCTGTCATTCACCAACATTGCATATGTTAATGCTGAGAAGTCCCAGGCAAAGCAAAAGACTGCTTGCCCTTTTTGCTCTTTTGTTTCCTGCATTTTGCTTGATTTGAGGAGTTGTTGGATTAGTTTCTATTTTAAGTGCTGAGTTAGGTCTGTTCCTCTGGCTGTCCTGTGCTGACATGGGTTACTAAATGCTTTCCCTTTCTGCTCAGACTCTACACAGGTCATGTTTGTCCACTGAAATATGAAATATGAACTGTATTTAGTTCTGCATCTCCATCTCTCCTCTTTGTAACCAACCTGCTCCCTGGTGTGACCACGACCAAACTCTGTACCTGCACAGTGCTCAGCACAGGGGCAGCAGGCAGGAATGTGCCTCTCCCCTCTCCTTGTTGTCTTGTGCTCTTACATACAAACTACTCCCTAAGCTCCAGATTTGCCAAAGGTGCAAATCTTGGATGCTTAGAGATGCAGAGAGTGCTCAGACCCACCCCTCAAGCACTATTTTTTTTCTTGTTGTTTCATTTCCGTGAAAATCAAGAGGCATAAGGCATAACCTTATTCAGAAGGTGAGGTCTGCATTCTCCTTGGAGCCAACAGTGGGCAGGCAACCAACTGCTTCTCAAAATCTTGCTAGGTATCTTAAGAAACATTGCTGACCCCAAGTCCTCTTCCCCAGGGAATTATACACGAAAGGTCTCGCTTCCCAAATTAATGCTCAAATTTCAACCTTCCTGATTCTGCTCCCCACGACAGAGGTGTCTACACAGCAGTGGCTCTGCAGTGGCCATCTGCTCAGGCTCCCTTAACCAGCAGCAGTGATCCTGTGAGTAACAGTTGCTGAAACATCTTAGCTAAATAAATCACATTGTCCTCTAATCCCATGTGCAGGGACAGCATCTGCTCTTCCTTTGCTGATGAGATGGGACTTTGTGTGCCAGTACATTTCCCCCAGGCGACCTTCTCAGCAGCCCTGGGAGACTCTTCACTTACCCAGGTGAAATCCTGCCTTGCTGAGCCCCCTTTTTACAGAGAGGGAAACTGGATTGAGACTGAGCAGCTTTACCTACCCATGAAACACCCAGGTCCCACATTCATCCGCCTTCGTGATGTAATTTTCAGGCAGTAGCCCAGAACAGCCAGTTGCAAGGGAAATGCCATAAATCCAGCCCTCACTTGTACTGGTTTGTTCCACTGGGGACATGAAAATAAAATCCCCTGGGACCAGCTCCAGTTCATCGTCGTTCTGGGGGGTGTAAGGATAGATCACTTGCAGAGTCTGGGGGAGAAATAGAAGCACAAATGAATGAAAGGATTTGTTAATGGAAGGGAACCTTTAGCAGAACCAGGCAGGAGCTCCATACTGCTCCTTTAACCTTTCCTTCTTCCCTCTGTTATTCCAGTTGTGTCTTTGACAGCCAGGGGGAAGGGCAAGGATGAGTTTTTAGGGCAAACAAAACCACGACTGTGTGCTTAAATCAAAGTGTCATGTTAAAAATGGAACTGAAGTCTCATTAGCACCTGGAATTTACACAGGTCTACTGGCCAGTAACCATTTTTGGCTTACCTACTCCTGCTTGATCTAAAAGGGCAGCTCTCCTTGTTGCTATTGCTTTTCAACACCAGGCAGAGACACTGTCAGGGAGCTCACAGGGTTGAATTTTTGACAGCAAGGTCTCAAAACTGTTCATGAGAATGCCCAGGAAAAAAGTGCAGGTGGTGAGAAATACTGGGATGTGGCCACATTGTTTTATTTGTACTTCCTAACATGAGCAGGATGAAGTTAAAAGGGGAGGGAGAGATCAGTGAGTATAATTCTGTAATCTTCACTGGAGCATGAGGAGTCCACACATATTAAATGTGTTTCAGTAACTTCCCTTGGACATGGCTGCAGCAGTCCTCCATTTCAAAGGAGAACAAAGATGTTATTGTCCCTGGCCAAGCCTAACTTCTGCAATGGCATCAAGCAAAGAAACCCCACCATCTGCTGAGCAGCTCTGATCTCCTTCATGGTATCAGCCCATTTGCTCACTAATCCTCCAAGACTATTTGTGGTATCTTCAAAGGAAGATGGAAACTAGTCACTGTCACCTGATACCACAAGGCCAAAACTTTCACACGTGGTTGCCTGGAGTTAGATATGCAAAGATGTGAGCTGGTTTTCATCAGCAGCACCTTTTGCAGTCAGTGATAGTGTCGACTACTTGCTGTTTCCAAAGGACAAGATGACTCTTTGGATAGGACAGGAGGCTGTCACACGTGGGGGAGGCATGGCCTGGGCTGGGTCAGAGCACTGTGCACGAGAGACTTCAGCTCTCCAGAAGCTTTGGTGTCTGCTTACTCTCTGGTGTATCGTGTGCTGGACTAAAATCACTTTTTCCCACTCCACCACAGGTTTGGTGTGTGTGATTCTAGACAGTGCACTTTGGGATTAATCAGCCCAACCTTAAGGGTCTGGTTATGTGCCTGAGCAGACACCTTCTGGAGGTTCTGCCCTCCTCCAGAAGTTGATTCATCTCCTCCTGAGACAGGCATGTTGGAAGGGTCAGATGACTCACTTTGTGGAGGTGCCTGTTCCTCAGTGCAAAGGGAGCCCCCAGACTGGCTCATGCTTTAGTGGTCTAACCTGGAGACATTTACAGGGAGGTGAGATGACTCTCATGAGTGGTTTCTCTGTGCCCAAGAGCCAAATCTATAAAATGGAAATAGTATATTTTTTTCTGTATATTGAGTTGGAAAACAACTTTACTAAGAAAACTATGTTAAGCCACTTAGATACTGCAGTTATAGGTTCCATATGAGTAATTGACATATATAGGCCATGAGGGTAAATATCTCTTACATGATGAAGCTAAATGCTGTGATTAATAATGTCCAGGCTGTACAGAAGAAATGGATAGTGATCAGGTTCATATACTGGCCTGGTTCTTGACAGATCAGACCAGCTTCTGTTGAGCTAACAGGAGAGTATTGTTAGAATTAATTAATCCAGCAGAACATTCTTCCCACAGGAAGCAAGAAATAGTATAGAATTATCATAGAATCACAGAATGGTTTGGGTTGGAAGGGACCTTCAAGATCATCTAGTTCCAACCCCCCTGCATGGGCAGGGACACCTCCCACTAGACCAGGTTGCTCAGAGCCCCATCCAACCTGCCCTTCAACACTTCCAGGGATGGGGCTTCCACAGCTTCCCTGGGCAACCTGGGCCAGTGTCTCACCACCCTCACACTCCAGAATTTCCTCCTCATGTCTCACCTCAATCTCCCTCTTCCAGTTTTAATCCATTCCCCCTTGTCCTCTCACTCCAAGCCCTTGTCCAAAGTCCCTCCCTAGCAAGTCTAGAAGGTGGTATGTTTGTTAAGATGACTGGTGGGATGTGGAAGTTCTATGTCCTGGCTGTCCTTGTGGGACCTGAGGCAAATTCCTTTGTCTAGTCTGATCTGTGTATCCATACAGCTCTCAGCAGGGGCCACAGGAGTCCTCCTTCAGCTCACAGCTTGTGAGCACTCTCGAGCTGCAAGTGCAGCTAAACCAGCCTGTGACTCTGCTAGGTCCTCTTTTATTTTTAATTTTTGGACTAAAAGAGGCTCAGAAAATGTACCTCGTGGTTAACGAAGCGTATGTCTCGAGAGAATATCGCGGCGAGCCAGTCGCAGCCCAGCTTGACATCAATGTTCTGAGCTAACTTCTCCAGCGTGGGCAGGTGGTTGGTCTGGAAGTGATAGGCCAGTGTCACGTGGAGCTGCTTCTTGTGGGGCTCCACGTGAACATCTGCAATGAGAAGATGTCAGTTAACAAGTGACTATGGAGATTAGCAGCGTTTTGAAGATGTCAGTGTCTATCGCCTCTGACCAGGAGCTGGACTTCTAAAGACAGCTTGAGCTGAAGGAACTGTAGGGCAGTTTCTGAACAGGCTTTGGGGAAGTCAAACTGGCTTCCCTGGATATGTTGCACCTTGGATCAAATTACGAGAGATTTGTGGTCTGATTCAGTCCTGGGTCCCACCAGGGTGGCAGCCAAGGCACCTTGCCAAACAAAAACAACGGGTTTCTGGATGCTGTGGTAACAATTCCTGCCATTTTGAACCCACTCAACCTCCTGCCAAAAAAAGACACTTTTCCAGGAAAGGGGTGGTCTTTTTGTCATTAGCAGATGAGGATCTCTAAAAATCTCATTTTTTACTCTCCCTCCTCTGTTCTCTCTCTTACAGTAGCAGTTGTAAATCCATGGAATTTACAGGTTCATGTGAGTTGATTAAATCTTTTCCCTGGACATTAGCTGGATTACTGCTTTGCTCAGTGGGAATGTGAGGTATTCTAGAGCTGTAGAAACAGATATTTATATGATGATTCCAAAAAATCCTGCAGAAAAAGAACCTGTATTAGGAAAAGATTCCAGGAAGCAGAAAGGTGAAAGTATGTGAAATATTTGGACTCCTCCAGTAGATGTGGAAATCATAGGGTACATGGTTTGCACGTAATTTATTCTTGCTTCTTCAACCAAAAATTGCAATTAAATTTGATTATTCAGCCGAAATTGCAGCTATTCAGAGACTTGACTTCAAGCACCAGCCAGGGGTAGCTTTGCAAGCTTATCCATCTTTTTTTTTTCTTTTTGATCAGCAAGCAAAAAATATGTTCTGGGTCTCTGAAAAAGTCCCAGAGACTTTAATGTGATAACCTGACCGAGCTGTGTGCTGCAATGCAGCAACCAGCTTCCCCTAAGAACCAGTTGGAATTGGAGCAGTTGCAGGGGCAGAGGCTTGTTGGAAGCCATTAGTGTTTCCTTCTTCTGGGCCAGTGTTTTTGGGGTAAGAACTGCCCCTTCTGACTGTGTTTGGAGGCTAGGTCTATGCTGTGCCAGGGGAACACTTGTACTTTTCTTGAGTAGCTCCAGCAGTCCTTGGACCCACTTAATGTCTCTTGTGCTTGTTGCTGCCTTCCAAAATGTGTGTTTGTAAAGGTAACAACCATTTCCTCCCTCTTCTAAAGGGATGACAAGTCCTAGGTCGCTGTCAGGTGGAAGCAATGCATTTCAGAGGTGTAATGAACCTCCCACCTCTGCAGCTCTTCCTCTGAACCAGGAGCAGAGACCTGTGGCTGGTCTGCATGGTGTTACAAGGTCCCAGTCTGGCACAGAAGCACCCCAGGGACTCAGAATTTGCCATTTTTGATGCACATCAACTCCAGGACGAGCCTGTGGTAATGATGGACTAGACCAGTTGTGTTGTGACTAGTCCAGGCTGAGCGTGACAGCCACGGAAGGTGGGAGGATCAGTCAGGGAGCTGTTGGAGTGCTCTGCTGCTGCTCTGACTTCCAAGTTTGGAGGTAATCAAAGAACACTTGCAGACATGCACTGGAGACCATTGGAGCACTGGGTGCTCTGCTTATTTACCCTCTCCCAGCTCCTCATGGGCTCCCCCCTCCAGAACCAGTAGAGGACCAGACAACAGAGCCAGTGCGTTGGTACTGAGGTTTGATGAGGTTCTCCCTAGGTTGCACTTGGGGTCTTTTCAAAAGTCCTCTTTACATCTCAGAAATGCAGCAAAGAAATAAACACAGCTTTTACATGGTTGAGGAAGGGTTTGTGGCAGTGGCTTGAGGGTAGAGCATGGAGCAGGAAATGCTCAGCCTTGCAGACAGAGCATCTATCTGAAAGGTTAAGGAACCACCAAATGTCAACTTCCCTTTCAGGAGATAACACTTGAGACTAAGTGTGATCTTTCAACTGAAAAAGCACTGAAACCCCAAGCAGCCGATGGGGTGTTCCTCTCAGGCTCTTAGCCTTCAGGCCACTTTTAAAAATCAAGTAGGAGCTTAATGAGCTCCTTTCCTTCATGCCATCAAAACTTTGGTTTCTGAAAATGCCCAAGCCTTGACCAAGCCCTGAGCTCTTGGTAGGTGCCAGCACAGTCACTCACCTGCTTTAGAAGCAGCCTCTGCAGCGAAGTCTGCAGCAAACTTCTTGAGCACCTCAGCACTTTCTTCCTTGACAAAGAGCCCGATGAAGTTTGAGGAGGTGTAGAGCTCCAGAGGCAGAGGGGCAGGGAATTTGCACTTCCACCGCATCACGGTGGCCTGCAGGGCTTCAGTGAGAGCATCGACCTTGCTGTCCTCACACTGCCAAAGGAAACAGGACAAGTCTTTCTCAGGTGGAGAATCATTCCTTCTGCCTGTGCTTAGCTCTCTAATGCACTGGGTAGAGAAAGGAAAGGCGTGGGTGGGAGTGAATCACAGAATGGTTTGGTTTGGAAGGGACCTTGAAGACCATCTAATTCCAGCCCCTATGGAAAGGTCTAACTTTGCTATAATGCAGTGAGAAAAAGCACAGGGTCATAAAAAAAGTATGTTTAGAAATCATCTGCCCCTCCCTTGTCCTCAAAGCAGGATCAGCTACATCCAAGTAAGCTTCCTAACCTCCCCCCTCCACTCCCCATCTGATCTCACGTTAATGATGACTTGAGATGATGAGAACTTGGTCTTCAGCTGCTGCTGTTCCCTGAAAACAACCTGTGTGAAACCCAGTTACCTCCTCAAGAAGCCCAAGCATCAGGCAGCTCTGGTGACACCCCCAGCTCCTGAGCACAAACCCCTCTGCAGCGACTGAATGGAGCGTGTAACGACTCCCGCCCGAGCCTGGCAGGGGCTGCTCATGAATGTATGCATAAAGGCAAGGGAAAGAGGAGCTCTGGTTTACCATAAAGAACTGGCAGAGGGTGATATGTGGGAAAATGTTGTGAGCTTTGTTCTTCCCACAGATCTGCTTTGACTGCTGCCAGAACTCAGACAGCTTCTGAGCCAGGGGGCCGGTGGGGCGCAGGTAGAGGACGTACTCGCGGGGCAGGGTGTCATCCAGGAATGGGTCACCCACATGAGAGAACAGCCTGAGAAGGAGGAAGAAATGTTAGCTTGACAGAAAAAGGCATGTATTTTTTCAGCAACATTAGCCTCCTCTGGTCTCACTCCCTTTTGTTCTCCCTTTATGGAAAAAATCCGCTCTGGCAGGTCAGGCAGAGAGGTGCACTGTCTCACTTGCAGCCCATTACCACTACTCAGTGATACAGAAAATTGGTTTTTAGTTTCAGACAGAGGCTCTGAAGATCTAACTTGGGTCACTGCTGCTGCCTTTCTGACTTTCAGTGTGCAAAACACAGGGAGGAGAGCACCAGAAATTGCTCAACAGCTTTGAAAAGGCAGCGCTCAGTTTTCTGTTTACACGCTGGGGTGGAGAGAGTAGTGGTTCCTTTCTCTCACCTTTTTTTGCTGTTATTTGAGATCACAAACTCTCTCAGACAAGGCTTGTTTCTGGATTGCTTATTTACAGCACTCAAATAACGGCTCACTAATTTCGCTGGTGTATTTCATAGAGTGCCCCTGTTTAAACACATTCCAGTGGCTAAAAAAAATTAAATTCCCTGATTTTAGTCTTTTGAACATTTATTACTTCATACCAACCAGTCGCATGCTGCTTGAACGCTTCTTCCACCTGTTGATGCCAGTGCTTTTTGTCTGAAGAGAGAGCAAAATAAAAGAGCATTTCAGTGGTGCTGGGTTATATGGCTGCAGTCACAGGCAGTGCTTTAGCCTGGGTCCCTGGTGGGGAAGGGCTGTGCTGGTGTGTCTGGGAACCTGCAGGAGAAGTTTTCCAACCTGATGGTCTTAGCCTTGGGGCTCGTTCTCAGATGGCAAATCTCTTGAACACAGTTTGAGGGGCAAAGTCATGCAGGCTGGTCAAAAGAGAAGATACAGACCTCTGGGGTTTCCCTGCTTGGCCTGGGGCTTTTCTGGGTAGTGAAGTGGCTGTTGGCATTTCATGGCCTCTCTGGTCATTTGCTCAGCATGAAAATCAAAAGGTTTGGGCCTTGTAGCACAGACACTGCAATAGCACTGAGGAAATGGCAAGTTCAGCTGCCACCAGAGGCACAAACCAGAGATTGCTCAGGTTACAATAACCTGTCAAAATTTGCTAGCTCCCTCCAGTCCTTGCTACGCTGAAAGTGCACTTTTGCTTTTTCCCTTTAGGATGCCTATAAATCCTTTTCCACTCCAGCTAGGAAGACCCAAGTCTTCCATTCATCAAGTTTTCCAGTTGCAGAACAAACCAGCACAGTGTTGCTTAACTTTTAGACATGTAAAAGTGTTTTCCAAATGCTCAGCATTGAAATGCAGCCGTGGATCAGCTCAGCTTTGTAACTCTAGGAACTGTCAAAATGAGGAATTCACACAGAACCCAACTGGCATGAACATTTTGCAAAAATTAGCAATGAAGGAGGCAGAAAAGGATAGAAACGTTAGGGTTGTGGGGCAGAAGTCGGGCCCTCAGTTGGGTATCAGGAGGCAATAGGTGATTTCTGAGCTTCCTACATAAGAAGGGCAGGATTGCTCTCAAACAAGTGCTACAGGCGTGGTAGGAAGGAGGCCAAAATGAAAGGGGTTGCTGGTTTGATCTAATTAAGCAGCACACAATTGTGCAGAAAAGGTGTGGGAGGAAGGAAGGTCTGAAGAGCAAGCCTTTGCAGAAGGCAACGGGGGTCTCCAGGCTGCTGTCTGCAGAAGCCAGGGAAGGGATCCTACAGGTGGGCACTGCCAGAAAAGGATTTCCACCCTACAGACCCACCATGCTGCACTGGTAGACAGAGGTGTCTTTCCCAGTGTTAGAAAACAGGAAATGCATTCCAGCACCAGAGCAGCTCCCACTGAAGGTAAGGCCCTGCTGGCTGCCCTGAGGTGTGGGAACAGCCTGGGGACTGACAAAGGGGCCAGTTTTATTCTCCTGATGCTGATTTGACTGAAGCAGCTGCCTCCCTTTTGCTCTGCGGGTTACACACCATGTCTCAGCTGCCTGCTGGTAGCAACAGAAAATCTGACTGGGGAGAGGAAAACTTCTAGCTTACACTGGCCTGCCCCAAACCTTAGCCTAATCTTACTAAATATGGTATGATACAGCTTGTGAATAGTGCAAAAAGCCTTCCTGACATCTTGAAGTTAGAATGTGTATGACCAAAAGGACAAGACCAATGTGTTAATCTGCTGTGAGAAGATGCTGCTGGTTGGTTCTAGGAAGTGGGTCCAAGTGAGGGAAAAGGGTCATGACTCCAAGGTCTAACCCGTGGCTGTAGGATTAGGGCAGCACTTCTTGTTTCTGCCCATGGTGCTGTGTAGGATGTTTACTGCCCTTTCTGTCTGCAGTGATGACTTTTGAAAGCACTTTGATAACCATGGGGGAATAGGCAACGTTACCCACCAACTCGTACACGTGTTGTTGACTCAGCTGAGTTTCAGCTCTGCCCTTGGCTTCCTCACCCCTTGAATATACATGTTTTTGTTCATTTTGAGAGTAAGAGGAAGGCAGAAGGAGAATGCTGCAAAAAGGGCTGTGTTGCAAATGGGTGATTATGAAAATACTTCCTCCCCGTAGCATTTTGCTGCCCTTATCTGCCAGCATTCATTGGAGATCAGCAGAGTGCTGGTCCAAGCACCTGCCTTCTGGAAGGATGTTATCTTGTGCAGTCAGTATTGTAGTTTGGTCTGTTCTATCTTGCTGACTTTTCCCTGGTCTGGTTCAGATGCACTATGCAAAACAGCCCCTGCTTTGCTTTGAAAAGCAGTTCAGACAAGAGCAAACAGCAAAAAGCCCTCCTCTTGGCCAGGCTGGGAACCTTCCAGGGAGGCTGCTCCTCGAGCAGAGCAATGGTTGGCTGTGGATCTTCCCTGGTTTCATTGTCCATTTCTGTCATGTTGCCTGTGCTCAGTTCACCTCCCCTCTTGCCTGGGTTGTTTATGCTCTTTAAAACACGAGTAAAATGTGACTCTCCTAACCGTACATCTTGCCACTGAAGTGTGTCTGTCTGTGTTGCATCCAAGCCAGTGAATTAAAACCCCCCTCCCTGTAAAGCTCTGGCTTGGAAATGAGCAGTCATGCCTGTTGCAAAGTGGGGGCAGACAAGCTGCCTCTCAGTCCTGATTTACCCCCTCCAGACCCCAGAGCGGATCTCTGAAGGAGTCATGCACAATCTAGCAGGACAGAGGGTTCTGCCACCCACCCTTGTTGACTTGTTCTCTTAATGAATTGATGTTTCCTTGGAACAAATGGCACAATAGAGCTCTGCTGGAATGACTGCAGCTCCTTCTCCCCTGCCTTTGTGCTCCCAGGACCCCAAAGGGCGTCAGAAAACATTAGGCTGGGCCCCAGTGCTTTTGTTTAGGAGTGATTTCAAAAGGTGCCTCTTCCATGGGGACAATAAACTCCCTTTTCAATGTAATTTTCAGTGCAAGGAGGAAATGCTGCATAAACCAAACAAAAGCCAGGGTATATTTTTATCACAGGACCTGAAGCTGAGGCTCACTTTTTTTAAATGTAATGCTGGGAATGGTGATGATGCATCCCTCCCAAATAGCCTTCTCTGTAGCCACCAGCCAGGACCTGGAGACGACTCACCCTCTGGGTGTTCCAGCTCCCAGGCCTTGTCAAGATCAACTTTCTAAAAGCTGAGTACTCAGAACTCATCACAGCTACATCTGGTCACCTACAAAAATGGCCTGATTTTCACAACTGCTGAGTGCAGTGGGAGCTAGATGATGTATTCTGCTCCAAAGAAAATCAGGTCACTTAATTAGGTGAGTAGCTATGGCTTAGGTGCTTGGATTAACTCATGCTGGGTAGCAAGTGTTGGCTGTAGTATTGCAGCTAGTGCTAAGAAGTGGTTTTGTGATGCAGATGCACCAGAAAAGAGAAAAAAAGCCAGTAAAGAACTTATTTTTCAGGATCTACCAAGCAAGCATTGCATAGTGACCGTTTCTAGTCATGAAAAAATTGCAGCTGGATTCAGACAGGAGGTGGAAAGCTTTGAGCAGCATTACTAGTCCCTTCAGACACCCAGCTCCTTCACCTCTTAACTTCTGCTACCTCTGAGATGAAGTACAGGGAACTGATTTAACAATGCACAGCAACACACATACCAGCAGTTTTGAACAGAGAGCAAAGGAGATGCTACATCCAACTGCAGGTCTGGAGAGGGAGGATTTAGGGAAGGGGAATGAAGATCCTAATGGTGTCCTCCCAAAGCACTGCAGGTATTTTAGCCACCATGGCGCATCCCTGGAAGTGTTCAAGGGTAGGTTGGATGGGGCTTTGAGCACCCTGGTCTAGGGGAAGGTGTCCTTGCCCATGCAGGGGATGATCTTAAAGGTCCCTTCCAACCCAAACCATTCTGTGATTCTATGCTTCTATGATTTTTTTGATTCCTGAACATCAAAGGTCTCCCTGTGATGCTCTTCAAAGTCAAGTCACGAGGAAAATCTTCCTCCACTCAACCACTGGTTGAACAGGATCAAAATATTGCTAGGAAGCATCCTAACTCAGGAGTTGACCCCTTAGCCTGAAATGTTAAAGCAGAAACAGTGTTGCTGCCCTGGAATATATATATTAATGTGTAAATGGTGCCCATTTTAACCCCAGCCCACTTAATAGGTGAGCACACAGCTCTGCGTGCTACAGAACTTCACCCATTATTGTTGAAGGATTTTTGGCTTCCTGCAATTTTGGGGTAGAAAAAAAAAAAAGGCAACAGGGGAATGTCATTTCAGCTGGGAAATGTGCATCAATAAACGTGAAGTATAACAGCAAAAATCCCGTTTACTTCAGAGGAAGTGACTGTAATGGGGAATGATGCATTAACCATCAAGAGAACCTTCAGTCTCAGGAATTCTTCCTCTGGAAGGGCTCAGCTTTCTTATTCCTGTCCAGTTTGAGAAAGGATGGTGTGTGGGGCTGCCAGTGGAGCTTTGGTGCAGGGGGTAATGACCTGCCATCCGGGAAGGTTAATGCAAACAGCAGAAGAGCAAGGGATGGGGGTGAACTATTTTGAGAGAGTTCTTTATCTGCACCTGCATTATACTTCATCACTCCAAAGGTATGCAAACTTTGGGGTGTTGATGCCTACAGCAGAGACCAGCTGATGTGCAGGGTGCTGTGCTGGGGCAGGGAGGATGAATGTGTTTGTGCACCGTGGCTGTGCAGGGTCCCCAGGCTCCAGGGCCACCAGCAGGGGCTCAGACACTGAAGCCCTCGGTGCTGGCCCTTCAGGCACCTACTGAGCAGAGCAGGGACTCTGCAGGCAGCCTCCTCTCCTCCTCACACGTTCAAACACACCACGGCTGAGTCACGGAGCTGGTTTGAACCCTCAGGTCCAACCAGCCTGTTTGTTCTCCAGAAGCAATCTCTAATTTATAGGAAGTTGGCCCTTCTGGCTGCTGCTTAGGGCTGAATTTCCCCATTTCCATTCAGACCCTGCTGTTGGCAGAGCTGACCTCTCTCTGTTTGTCAGAGGGAGCTTGCTGTGCTGGTGCTCACAGAAGCAGTTGAAAATCTACCTCAGATCCACCTACGAGTTGTCTGCCTACAGAGGCACCCAGGGATTTGTGAATGAGCAATGGGAAGATGGAGGCAGCCTGTAAAAGAAAGGGAATGACTAAATCTTCCCTTCCATTATGTGCCTCAAGCCTAGACAAACTTCTTATCCATGAACAAAACCCCTCGGAAGGATGAATTAATCATTTCAAGCAGCCCTGGATCTTTGGCCCATAAAATATTTAGCTGGGTAAATAAAGATTTTTTTTTTGGAAACTGCATTAAAGATGATGGAAGGACTTGGCTCTTCTCATCATTAGGTTCAGTTTGAAGGACTTGCCTGACTTGATAAGAGAAGAATTATGAATCATAATTTATGCCGAATGAGTTTGAAAGAAGAATGCTGTCAAATAGAACATTTCTGTTAGGATTATAAAATAGGCACCTTTACTTTTGCTTTTGTGTGCATAAAACATACCTTTAGGTAAACATATGCCCAAATAGGCATGTGTACCTATTTAAAGCTTGACTTTTGTCAGTCTATGTTGGTTTATGGTAAAAGAATAGACAAGCAAATGCTGGCTGGCTCTGGGGAATGCCAAAAACTAGGCCTTTTCTAGAGGTGGCTGCTGTTGCTGTTGGGAGCATTCCTGTCAGTCCAGGTCCAAGGTCAGGGTAACTGCCTCCTTAGCTCACATGTCATGGTGCAGGAGGCCCTGAATTCCAACCCTGCTGTGTAGCAATATGGATAGGGAACATCTTCTCAAATCTTTGCAGAGAGTAAAATCCCCAGCTTTTTGGTATGTGTTTGTTTCCAACCTGCCCGATCAAGTCACCTTTACAGGTGACTTTTCACCCTTTGTTTATACCATTAACACTCCTCTAGTGGAAATGTGTCTATTTTAGGCTTTCACTGAACAATTGCACATTGAAGGACAGTTTTGCAAGCAAAATGTCTGTCAGTCTAATCACTTGATTATTTGATGTAGGGAAAGATACCCAAATTCCAAATAACTGACGACGTGTTTCATGAATTGCTCAGTTGTTCTACACTCCAAAATGGCCACAGTGAGGTGTTCTTTCCTTTCCAAATGGCTTTCAATGTGGGTTATTCAAATGCATTCCTCTGAATTCTCAATGTGCAGAATTCTGTTGGTCACCAAAAATCATATGATACCATTTCTGTTCTTATTTGGGTGACCTTACTTCTATAAATAGAAACAGGGCAGGAAGGTATCACTAGGGATCAAGTTCCTGTTTAGGGTAGTGGGTTGGGGAGTTTCCTTTTCTGAAGTTTGTTAAGAAAAAAACCCAATAAACCTGGATGGTTTTGCAAGGCAATAAGGACTCTAACATAAGCATCTGGCAGAAGAATTACTTTCTTCACCGAGCTTTGGCTCAATCCTTCCAGCCCTACCTTAACTTATCCTTCTGTTGCTTCCCACACATGATGGAGGACATCAAGTCCTCCTCACGTTTATTGAGTGACTCTTAATTGCAGCCACATCCCCCCAAAAAACACGAGCTTGTTGCTACAGGCTGAGAGCCCCTCAGGAACACACTGTTCCCTACCATGTCCCCAGGTTAGGTCAGCCAATGCTACAAGCAGATCACAGCCATGGAAAGACCCAGCTCTTGCCTGAAATACAGGAACTTTCAGAGGAGTAGAGGGAACTGCCTGACTGCACAGTGGCTAGGGAGGCTGCAAGATTTCAAGCTGTGCTATATCCTGTAGGTCACATAAATATTTATAGAAGGTGCCTGGCAGCATGCTAGGGCTTGGTAGGTCTTTTCCTCCTTCCCAAGGGGTGGCTGCTCACTCCCAGCCATGGAATACCAACCTTTGGTAACAGGGAAGTGGCAGAAATGGGAAACAGCATCAGAAATAAGTTTGGGAAACACACTGCTATGTATTTCTAGTTTCCATAATTAAAAAGAAGCTCATTTTTTTTCAGAGGACAGGCCAGCTGGCAAACTGCAGTCTGGCCACAGGATGATGAGTTTTAAGTGCAAAGGTGAGGGCCTGGGTGTGTGTCTCTGTTTTACATGTTTATTTTTTTAAGTTATGTAAGCTTTTGAAGGTGGATTTTCCCCCCCCTCTTCTTCAGGACATGTGCACTAAGTCATTCCCCAAATCTTCAGCTTAGCTGGCTTGTTTAAAGCCAAAGAAGAGGGAAATACAGACTCATAAAAAGTGCCTGGGATAAAGGCAGGAATGCAGCAGCCATTTAACATTTTTTAAAGAGATACACAGTTTAAAAAGGAAACAGGATATTATTTTCTTTAGAACAATAACAGTACAGCTTTTTATGAGGCATGGGCTTGGATGTCAAAGTCCTGAGCCACTCCACCAGGTCCCTGGGTGACTGAGGAGGAATGAGGTACAGGTATTTTGGCTGATTTTAACTGGTCACACACTATCAAAATTCCTTTGTCCTTTTTGTTCTCCCCTTCACCTTTGGATGCAAAAACTTGTCATTAGTTTTGCTTACAATGACAATATTGCTTTTAGTTTTTCTTTGAATTACATTTGTTGTCTGGCTGCTTAGTTCACTTCATAAAATGCTTTGGGTTGGAAGGGACCTTCAAGATCATCTAGATCCAACCCCCCTGCATGGGCAGGGACACCTCCCACTAGACCAGGTTGCTCAGAGCCCCATCCAACCTGCCCTTGGACACTTCCTTAAGCTTTTCTACCTATGTATTAATCTAGAAACAACAGGAGTACTGAAGTTGGAGATTTAGGGAAATGATGTCTCACAATTCCCTAATAAAACTGGCAAGTACTTCAGCTGGCTGGTTCAGGAAGGTTCAAAATGTTGATGCAGAGCAATCACTGCAAAAGGGTGGCAGGCTTAATGAAGACAGGTAATAACCACTGCTGGTAAAGGCTTTGCCAAATTCTGAATATTAGCAAAATAGTCAAATATAGATCATAAAAATAAATTCAAATAGAAGGTGGTTATAACTGGAGCACATCCAGCAGAGCTGCATCCCTTTTAAGCACCTGGTTTTAATACTGGTCAGAATGCTGCAGAATGACCAAGGTTTCATTATGCACGCAGTGCAGGAGGGCAGGAGCTTTCATCCCAACACTGTTAATACATTTTTAGCTAACCAGGAAGACAGTGTCTTTGCAAGGAGCCAAGTTAGAGGTTTAATTATGCTCAAATGTACCATCTCGAGTTTCAGTGATAGCCAGCAAAGGAAGCAGTTGTCACGCTGGTTGGAAAGAAAGAAGTTCACTCGCAGCATTCAAGACAAATGTGACACTTTCTGCTTGCTAACTGCTCTGCTTCCTATGCAGAAACGAGCTGGGCTGGAAAGGGGATTTGTCATATCTTGGTTTTTTGTAGCAAGGTCCTCTTTTTTTGCTACAGCCTCTTTCTCCCCTCGTGAGTGGGTTTTAGGCAGAGCGTGGATCTGCCACATGGCTTGGCTGGAGCAGGGAGCTGGGCCAGGTGGCTGCACATGGCATGTGGTGCCCAGTGAGCACTGCTCACATGTGAAAGGCAATTGTCTGGCTGCCTTTTCATGAGCACCTGCCCTCCCATCTGTCACCTCAGCTCTTGCTCTGATGGCACAGCTCACCTTTTATAGAATCACAGAATGGTTTAGTTGGAAGGGACCTTCAAGATCATCTAGGTCCAACCCCCTGCATGGGCAGGGACACCTCCCACTAGACCAGGTTGCTCAGAGCCCCATCCAACCTGCCCTTCAACACTTCCAGGGATGGGGCTTCCACAGCTTCCCTGGCCAACCTGGGCCAGTGTCTCACCACCCTCACACTCCAGAATTCCCTCCTCATGTCTCACCTCAATCTCCCTCTTCCAGTTTTAATCCATTCCCCCTTGTCCTCTCCCTCCCTGCCCTTGTCCAAAGTCCCTCCCCAGCTTTCCTGGAGCCCCTTCAGGCACTGGAAGGTGCTCTAAGGTCTCCCTGGAGCCTTCTCTTCTCCAGGCTGAACACCCCCAACTCTCTCAGCCTGTCTCCAGAGCAGAGCTGCTCCAGCCCTTGGATCATCTTTGTGGCCTTCTCTGGACTCACTCTAGGAGCTCTATCTCCTTTTTGTCTTGGGGCCTTCAGAACTGGACACAGTGTTCCAGGTGGGGTCTCATGATAGCAAAGGGGGAGAATCCCCTCCCTTGACCTGCTGGCCACGCTTCTTCCAAGGTCATGGAAGTGGGGGTGGGTTTGCTATGGATGCTCTGACATGCCAGGCTCTGCCTGGTGTGGGCCTTTCTGGAGAGACGTGTGCTTGCTTCTCTGCCCCCAGTTTCTTAAGGCAGCCCAACTTTACTCCTTTGGATGTAGAATTTTTTAGTATCACGTTGATCTTTAGGAAAAAGAAAAAAAAGCCACAACTAGCACTTTAAAGTGCCGGTGTTAACATTTTCCAGCTCCTTGGGGTTTCAAAACAGGAAGTTTGGGGGCGGTGCAGTTGCACAATTTGCCAGCAAGCTGCTGCTCTGTGAGGTCGGTGACATGGGCTGTACCAGGAACTTGAGCCCTGTGAGCCACCCAGGCCTTCATTTTCTGGGACAAATTCTCTGATGCAAGGAGGTTTGGATCTGCTGCTCCTATTAGTTGGAACCTTGTGGTTGTAGCTCCTCTTGATGGCCAGTGAAGAGTTGGCTTGTTCTCCAGGGACAGTGTAAACCCCAGAGTCAAGGAGGAGTTTTCCCAGCCTGACAGAGAGGAAGCAGGTAGAGATAACATGGCCCAACATCACCATAGTGTAACTGAAGACTGAAAACAACACATTGAGCTACTCAGTTTGGATCTTGTGATGAAACTTGTGACAGAAACTTCCTTCTAGCTTAAAGTCTGGGTCTTTGCATCATGCACATCCTCTGAGGGAGAGTTTGAATGTTTGTCTGAACTTGCTCTGACTTGATAGCCATGAGACTTGGACTATACCACCCACTTATGTGCAAACAACAAACACCCCCAAAGTGGTGTTCAAAGGTGGTGAAGTCTCAGGTTTGGACCTGCATAGCCTAATCCCTTCACTGTTTCAGTTCCTTTCCATCTAGTAGAGGGAAAGGAATACATCACAACTAAATCCCACTGAGGGCTCCACAGTGAAATCCATGAGCCCATCTGGAATTTAATACTGACATTGGTCAGTGCATGAGGTGGAGTAACTTTCTCCCAAGAGGAAAGGAGATGGTTAATATCAAAGCAACGATATTTTGTGGTTAGTCTGAATATCTGTTTGACAGAAATGGAAGAGTTAAGACACCTATGTCCTGACAGCTGGACTTGGCAAGCTTGATTTGGTATTCTTAACACTAGTTGCTTTTTGCTTTATTTCCTGCATTTGGAAGAGCCAAGCTGTGTTCATTTGGCACCTTGTTTTCTTAAGTAGTTATTTTCTCATCTTCATGGGCAATGTCACACAGAATCACTGAATGGTGGGGGTTGGAAGGGACCTTGAAAGATCATCTAGTCCAAGCAGGATCCCCTAGAGTACATCACACAGGAACACATCCAGGCAGGTTTTGAATGTCTCCAGAGAAGGAAACTCCACAACCTCCCTGGGCAGCCTGTTCCAGTGCCCTGTCACCCTCACAGTGAAAAAGGCTTTACTCATGTTTACGTGGAACCTCCTATGCTCCAGTTTGCACCCATTGCCCCTTGTCCTATCACTGGACATCACTGAGAAGAGCCTGGCTCTGTCCTCCTGACACTCCCCCTTAACATATTTATAAACATTGATGAGGTTGCACCTCAGTCTCCTCTTCTCCAAGCTAAAGAGACCCAGCTCCCTCAGCCTTTCCTCCTAAGGGAGATGTTCCCCTCCCTTCATCATCTTGGTGATTCTGTGCTGGACTCCTTCAAACAGTTAATCATGAGGGATCTTACATGTTGTCTGTACTCATGGGCTCACAACTTTGCTGAAAAGGCAAACCCCAGAGACACAAAATGGGAAGTAGATGCCTAGTGAAGAAGCTAACCATGATTTCACCCCTAAAATAGACTCAGGCAAAGCACCAAGAAGGAAGTATAAGAAATTAAGGAAGGTGGAAGGAAGAAGGGTGGGGTGCTGAGATAGTCAGGTTAAAGGCAAAACCAGATACTTAAAAAAGCCTCCTGCTCTAGACAGCTCTGTTCAGGAAATTTTAAAGCCTTGCTGTTTTCAATAATACAACTATTTCAAAATACTTGAAAGACATATTCCTTGCTTACTCTTTCTTGCCATCTAGGTAGGACCGAGTTATGTCAATATTCTTAAGGGAGACCTGGGCAAGAACCCCCAAGTACTGTAGGAAATGGGGGCAAGGAGGGTTAAGGCAGCAGATGATGAGGCACACTTGCCACTGACTCAAGGCTGAAGCACCTCCCAGGGAGGGCTGGGGTTGGGGGTGCCATGGTACTAGAAGCTCTGTCTTGGGGTGAGAAGTTGTACACAGGTCTCAGCCTCTTGCTTCAGAGATTGTGAAGTGTGTGGTTAAACCAGTGAGCTAAAGCTATTGTCAGAGTTTCCATTGGGGGGGGGGGAAAAGGTTAGTTAGCAAGCTCTGGTCTGAGTATCAATTTGGGTAACTGTATTTGGTCATCTCCAGGTTGCTCTGTGGTCCTCAGCTGACACAAGTCTTGGCTGGATGTGGTGAAGCCTCTAGCACAATCCTGAATGTCAGGAAAACTGCAGTCAAATGAAGCTGTAACAAAACATCTGATGGGGATTTTACAGTTAGCTCAGCTTTGACTTGCTGCCTCTTGTTGCAAGAGGAGGAAATTTAGGCAAATGTAGATGCTTTTGAGAGTTCTGCATGCTAAAGGAAGGTGGGATGTCCAAACAGGAATGAATTATTGCTGCCTTAGTATCTTTCCTCTACTAGCCTTGAGTGGCAGAAGCTATAAACATGCACAATACATTTATTTTGCTGCTATACAATTAGTAACAATGAGAAGTCAGACACTTTTGGCCAGGCTTTAAAGTCTAATGGCAGATTATATATTAAAAATGTTTTTGTAGTGTCTGATTAAGTTATTGGGAGCTTGTACATGTGGTCCAGCCAAGAGTTTCTGAAAGGTTTAAATACTAACTATGGGAGGGTTAAAAAAAAAAAGCCACATTAAAAATATATGTTTGAAGTCTAAAAGGGAACAGGAAATGAAGAATTGTGATAAACTAAGAAAGAATGATATAAAGAGGGATCTGAGAATGTAATGAGAACTTCACCACAGACTGGGAATACTTCCCTGTGGATTTTTCTGATTTTCTTATGGCCTGTCAGTTCTAACTGCATAGTCTTTATTCCTGTATCTGATCATATTCTTGCAGAATAAATAGGTGAATTACAAAAAAGAAACTAGAAAGACTTTAATGAGACCTGGATTTAGTAATTATCCCTACACCAAAGAGTATTTCTGCCTCTATTTAACCTCAAGCATGTACTTAAAGACTTGAGCAAGGTGTATGCACACACCAACTGCTCTCCTGCTCAGCATGAGCTGAAAGGTGATTGCAAATCAAGGCTTTGGGTCTATTCTTTCTTCTGGCAGAATGTCTGAGGATTCTAAAACAAGTAACTTCTTTTCAGTTCACTGAAAACCCTCTCCCAAAACCACCCCAAAGTGGCATACCTGATCAAAGGTCTGTCACCCTCAACACAGCAGCTGCGTGGCCCTGCTCTGTCCCCTCACCCTGGGGTTCTCCTTGACCCAGTTAATAGCCTGCAATTCAAGGCTCCTAAATCTACCAGGTATTTTGATGCACTGCTTACTCTAATGCTCAGTTCTTGTGTTTGTGGAGGAACAGCTTCACCTTTCTGAGGTGGTTGTTTAACATCATAAAATGCTCTCTGCAACTGCTGGGCACGGTGGGGCTCAGAGACCTCAGCAGGGCACAACCACAGTATAGATCATGGAACATCAGCTCAGTAGGTCTCTCCCCTAATCATCTCAGTCTCTACTGAACCATCTAAGTAAACACAAGCTGCATTAGATCTTAAAAAGTGCTCAGCACGTAGCTTCATCCAACCACAGGAGATAGGGATTCCCAGGGCTAAGCACTGCTGAAACCCTTCCAACTTTACAGTGGCAGCTATCAAGGGGCTTGACTCCCATCCTGTATTTTTTTTGCTCATCGAGAACCAATGTGAAGTGGGTTGCACAGCAAGGAGCCAGTCCTCACCTCTCTTGCCTGAACAAAGGTTGGTGTTTACGTGTATGAGGATTGAGACATAACCTGGTCTGTGCTCTGCCTCCTCTGTTCATGCACTTGGCCAATACTATAACTGATGTTTGGTGATTGCTCAGGTACATAAATGGTGGGAGGTTTAGGGCTTCCCTTTAGTTAAGAGTTTTGACCATAAGGATTCTCAGATGAGACACACTGTCTGAGTACAAAGTGTTTCTCCTCAGGATTTTTCCTTCACCAGTCACCAAAGGCAGCTAGCACTTTGCCTTAGCACTTTACCATCTCCCATGTGGAGAGACACTTCATCCTGTTGCCAGGGTTGTGTAGGAGGCCAAATCTTGGATGCCTGCCTTGAAGACCTCGTTATCCAGCTTGATCTTTTGGGGCAGGTATTGTTAGACAGACAGACACAGGCTGGCATCACCTCATCTCCCTAGCACAGCTCTCCCCCACGCTGAGAAGCAGCACTGCTGTGGGGGTGGACTTCTAAAATTATTCACTACACCAGTCTTTTACAACTGATCCCCATCTTACCTATTGTGTGTGTGAGATCTTGAAAGCAGGCTAAGAAGTGCATTTTTTTTTTTTCTTAAATGATGGGATGGTAGTCAGCCTGTCCTGTGCTGTCACTGCTCCACTTCAGCTCTTGTCACCACCAGCAGCACTAGCAAGTGCAGCGTGTCAGCAGTGGCACCCTGGAAGAGCACCTTGCAGTGCTGCCACTGCAAAATCATAGCTATGCTTCCAGGAGACCCCTTCTCTCCACCCTGTCAGAGTGGGCTCTTGGGAGATGAAATAAAACACAGCTATAAATTAAATGAATGACAGGTGCTGAGTGTGGAGAAGGATTGGTTAGAAAGATTGGTTATGAAGTCCCCTTGGGTGTTTAAAGCCTACTTTGCTATGCAGGCTTGTGTGATTAGGGTAGACAACTTAGACTGACAGGAGTTTCCTTCTTGGTAAATACTTAAATACTGCCTTGTGAAAAGCAGGCAGAAAAGGAGAAAACTGGATGTCAGTTAAGAATAATTTTTGCACTAAAATGTCAGAGGCTAATAGCAGGGCATGTATGGGAAATCTTGTAAGAGGTGAGAGAGCCCTTTCAGAGTCCAGAATCATCTTGCATTTTTTCTAGGTTTTAAAATTTGAGGGTATCCTGGGACCACGTTTCAAGCTCTCCTCTGCAGTGAGGCCCTTCTTGAGTCTGGTGCTCACAGGATCATGTTGTGTCCATGAGTCTGACTGTGACTCTCCCCAACTTCCTACAATAACTTCTGAACCTGATAGTATATTTAAACCCAGTATGATTAGAGGTATCAAGGATATTTCATGTCTTGCTTCTGTAAAAATAGGTTCCTGGATAGCCAGGAGTAACCTCAGGAGTGCCCCAGCTGTAAAAGATAGTGAAGTGAGCTTACTTGGTATTAGACTTCAGAGGATCCCCACATTAGCAAGCCCTAGGAAACCCTGCAGTCAGAAGAAAAGCATCAACCATCAGAAAGATGTGCACAAAATGAGGCTTTGTGAGCTCTGGCATTCCTGGAGCTGGCTGTTCAGAGCCAGTGAAGGTTCAAAGGCAGCTGCTGCATGCTCCACACATTTTCCTGCTGTAGATTCATCAGGGTAGGCAGGGCTTTTGTGCAGACAGTGAAAGTCTGAGCCAGATCAGGACTCTCTAAATAGAGTTCAGATCTGGAAGTGCATAAATGATACCAACACAAGCCCTTTTATACTGCCACAGTTGCAGATACATTGGGAAAGCTTTTGCAGTAATTACTATCCTGGGAAAGCTGAAAGAGCAGAATGTGTGTTTCAACAAGATATAGGAGGGTCCCACAATGACAGGAGCTGAAGCTTAAAGAAAGTCAACAAATCCTGCAGGATAATGGCCTCCCAGCTGCAGAGCTGCAGGTTCCTGTGCTCCCCGTGCTGGCAGCTGCCAGTTCTGTGTGTGTGGGCAGATGAAATAACAAAACCTTTCCTCAGTCCTTCCCTCTTCTCTGACAAGACTCTGACTTCTGCAAGCCTCTCACTGCTCCTACCTCTCTCAACAATTTCACTGAACACCCTTGGGAAGCATAGATGAGAGGAGGTTCCATGAAACAGGAATTCTTGTGTGCAGGCCGGGGATCTTCTCTCTCTCCCTTTTCACCTGTGGCAATACATGATCTCAGGCTGCAGTGGAAACCAGACCTTCCTCAGTGCATTCCTCCTGCAGTTCAACATTTAATGCTTTATCTCTGCAAAGCATGGTGGCAGACGTGTTTCTTTGCAGGGTGAAAATAAATTCCATGGAGTGAGGCTGAACTGGTTATCAGGGAAAATTCTCTTGGTAGGAGACAGACCTCAGTACCATTTTCTGCTGCTTACTCTTTCCTGCATTAAGGTTTTGGGATGTTTGTGGGTGCTAAGTCCACTTCTGCATGGATTCCTGTGTGGACTGACTGAACCCCAGGGAAATTACTCCATCCTGCAAGACAGATAAACGTGCAGGGTGCTAAACTGCATCAAGACCATGAGGTTTTCAGAAGAGCTCAGCATTAGCCTAATTTTGCTCCCAGTGGTATTGAATGAGGCAGAATTAGGCTGGAGCTCAGCTGCTGGAAGCTGTACCCTATCTTCCTCTTGCTGTAGTTCTCTAAAAATAAGGAGTCCAATTAAATCAACAGCAGTAAAAAGTACGAGGGAATGTATAATTCATTAAAAAAAATGAAAGGCTGTCTTAGAGCACTGATCAGCATTTAGCAATCCTGCCACCAGCTCTTCCTCTTTTCATTCTTCCTTTTTAATCAGTGATTATTGTTGTATCTCTTTACATTATGATCACATATTCTGGAAGTATTTCAATGTGACTGTGTTCCCAGGGAGCAGTAAACCTAGTCACAGGAGGAAAACGAGAAACTCCATGAAAAGAGGAAAGGAAAAAACCTGTTCATGCCTCCAGCCCTGGTCCTGACACTCAACTGGAGCCCTGCTATCAGTGAAGGATCAACATTTGCTCACTGTGATAGTCAAGTCCTTCATTTGCAACACGACCCTGATGAGAAACTAAAGCCCAAGACATTACTAATTGCATGTCCAAAGTTGTCTCTCAGAGTTATTGCTCTCCCTGTTGCTGTTGTTCTGTATCTAGCACTCCCAGATAGAAAAACTGGGTTTTTTTTGGTCTAGGAAGGGAGTGTAAGTCAGTCACCTGTGAGCACAGGGCTTTGTCACTTCCCAAACAAACGTTTCACACTTTTACTCTCCCAGTACAGTGTGAAGGGAGCTGGAGAGGATGTGCTCTTCTCAGTTATCCTGGCAGGAAGCCCCAGAAACTGTGCTGGATTCACAGCAAATCTGGAGTGACTCCCATCTGGGTTGCCAGGAACAGAATCTGGCTTATATTTTGAGTGCCAGCTGTTAGTGGGAAACAGTAAGACAACATGGAAGGAGAATCTGTATCAGGCACCAGGGTGGCTTTTCATCAGTTTCTGCCTGGATTTCTCCACTTTTCCCTTGTCTAGCAGAGTTTCAGATTGAGTCTTTGTGCCAGTAAATGTGGACAGTGAAAAAGGCAGTAGTGTAAGGAGGGACTTCTGCCTCCAGGAAAGGTTGAGGGGGATTTGCTCCATTAAACCAAAGGAGTTGGCACCAACTGCTCACTTGGTGGGTAGTTTCAGTGAACTGAATGAATCTTGTGGTGGTGGCATCCTTCCTTTTAAACAGTTATTCATACAGTAGGTACTTGCATCTAGGCTCATCCTTGCAGTCAATGGAGGCACTTGGCATGATTATTTTTGGCAAGGGCTGACATTTCAAGTAGGTCAGATGACTCATGCTCTGCAAGTGCCTGTTTCTCCACATTGCCTGGAAAAAGAGTGAGACAACTAGGCCAGACACTGGCATGGAAGGTCGTGTGGAAGGGACTCTTGCCCTCTGGTTTTCTCTGTCTCTTGCTGCTGTGCTACATCCTTTTCTCCTGGATATTTAGATCAGAATTCCCTTTGGCGTTGGGAACTCCTGTCTTTCCTGTCACAAAAATAATAGTACAACACTTTCCAACTAGTACCTAGAGACAGAAAGAAAAAAAAAAATCAGTTGTGAGAGACCAACTTGGTAGGGTGGTCTCTTTGCTATAAAGAGCTGAGGGGAAATTTTTACCTTAAGCCATGCAAGCAGCTTTTCTGTATGACTCAGTTTCTTTATCCTCAACTAAATACCCCTCGAAGAAACTATCAGTAGAACATCACCCATCTTGAGGTTTCAGTGAAGTTTAGCAGAAAGTTATGCTGCTGTAGAAGAGCTCAAGGAGGACTCAAAAGGCATCATCTTCTTGCAGAGCTCTCTGAGCTTTCAAAGTGACAGCTTTAGGGACTCGTATTTCTATGAACATCTGCCCTGGACTGTATCACAGCTTTGTGTCTGTTAAACAGAAGGGACTCTTCTTGGTTTGAAGTAGAATTTCAGCTAGTTCCTGCATTGTTGGTTTGCAAAGTCCTTTTTGGATAGCCAGTCACGTGTGAAGGAAGAGTTGAGTACTGCAAACCTGGCTGCCCTCCGTGCCAGACTAGTTTGTACAGTGTATTTTTGAAGGATCACCTCCTCAGGTGAGTCCTTTAGGTATATTCAGGATTCCAGGATAAAGCCCTGCTGCTGCCAGATGGAATTAAGATCTCTCCAAGCTTTTTTTTTTTGTGTAGGGAACAGTCACTTTTACTCCTTTGCTGACTGGGCGCTCGTTTCCAGCTATAGGCTGCTGCTCTGAACTACACATTTGAAGTTATTTTTGAAACCCTCAAGTTGCATCTCTCCCTTTTTGATGCATAATTTAGATTTTAGCCTCCTGTAAATTACATGCCTAAGGAACTGCTGATGCTTCTGGGGGCAAAAAAAAACAGACAAAACACAACAATAATAAAACTGGACAAAGAATTCTTTGTGGAGACCGTTCATAGATATAAACACATTTCTCCTTCTCTGAGTTGTCCCTATTTTTGTCTCTGGGGTGTTTACATGAACACAGAACCTCTGTTGTTTGGTAATTCACCAGTTCTCATGAATTCCTGATGCACATTAGCCACGTCATGAAATCACAGTTCTTTGTGGAACCCAGTTGGATGGATGGATGAACTATGGGTGGAAATAAGAAGTAGCTTTTTTTTCTAATGGAGGAGCTTCTTCACTGCAGAAAAGGCTTGCCAAGCAAAACTCAGGGAGAAACATCACACTGAAGTTGTGAAGGGGCTTGAGTAGCTAGATTGAGTGCTGGATTTGCCTCTCTTCTGCTGGTTGATGTTGACAAATCTGTTTATTTCTGGGTGCATCTTATAGTGTGCCCAAAATAGAGGTGGTGAGATCTCTGGCTGCTGCTGCTGCTGTTCTTTAATTTACCATAGATTTCTTGCAAAATCTGCTGAAGCCCACAGAAGAAGACCCCAGAGGCTTAGAAAAGTAGAGTAGATCTGGCTAAGACATGAAGAGGGAATTTTTGAGTATAAGGGTGGTGAGACACTGGCCCAGGTTGCCCAGGGAAGCTGTGGAAGCCCCATCCCTGGAAGTGTTGAAGGGCAGGTTGGATGGGGCTTTGAGCAACCTGGTCTGGTGGGAGGTGTCCCTGCCCATGCAGGATCTAGATGATCTTGAAGGTCTCTTCCAACCCAACCCATTCTCTGCTTCTATAAATGTCTTTGGCCTTAGTATTCTAATTATAGATGTAAGCATTTTGGCTTAGAACCCCCAGTATATGAAATGCCACTGCTTCCTACTGAATCTGGCTTAAAATTAGTGATACTAAGTCCAAAGTTAATTAAATTCACAGAAAATAAACCTCCTGTTGAACAGCTAGGAGGACTGAAGATGTAAAAGGACTCTGCATTGTACATGATAGCTGACTGGGATTGAGTTCATCTGTGCTGCTCCTGAGGTTAAAAAAAAAAAGAATAAAAAATTGCATGAAAGTATCTATTGGGGTCAAATTGAGATACAGTGGGGGGATGGAAAAAAAACCCTAAAAATGGGATGTTTTTCTAAATATTGGAGGCAACATCAGCAGGTTTTTAAGTGTGTAATTTATAGGGGAAGTGACTCAAATGAAATTAATGCACTTTAAAAAATCGGCAAAGTGTTGAGGGCATAATAACCTTTGAAGCATTTTAGAAGCCCTTTCATACTCATATTATTAAGAGTTCCTCAATTCTGTAATTTTACATCCTTTATGAGACAGCTCCTGATATCAAGTGATTATTTCAGAATCAATGAGTTTCATTAGAAACAGCAAAGTCAATCCATATCCTTCCTGGCTGGGGAAAAAAGCTTAAGAAAACATCCTAAAACCTTAGCGACCGTGAAGGAAAACAATGTTCAAGTTTCCTTGTTCTGGTTATTAAATTTCACTGTCTTGAGGCCAATCTCATTATCTCCTGTCCTTCGTCATAAGTTTTGCAGTCCTCTTTTGGAGAAGGTGCAAGATGGAGAGAAAAAGGGGTCAGAAAGTCCAGTTCATCATGGGATGATTTGGGTTGGAAGGGACCTTAAAGACCATCCAGATCCAACCCCCTGCATGGGCAGGGACACCTCCCACTAGACCAGGTTGCTCAGAGCCCCATCCAACCTGCCCTTCAACACTTCCAGGGATGGGGCTTCCACAGCTTCCCTGGGCAACCTGGGCCAGTGTCTCACCACCCTCACACTCCACAATTTCCTCCTCATGTCTCACCTCAATCTCCCCTCTTCCAGTTTTAATCCATTCCCCCTTGTCCTCTCCCTCCCTGCCCTTGTCCAAAGTCCCTCCCCAGCTTTCCTGTAGCCCCTTCAGGCACTGGAAGGTGCTCTAAGGTCTCCCTGGAGCCTTCTCTTCTCCAGGCTGAACACCCCAACTCTCCCAATCTGTCTCCAGAGCAGAGCTGCTCCAGCACTGGGATCATCTTTGTGGCCTCCTCTGGACTCTCTCCAGGAGCTCCGTGTCCTTATGTTGAGGGCTGCAGAACTCCAGGTGGGGTCTCACGAGTAAAGAGGGAGAATCTCCAGTTCTTCCATCCATCCAACTTTGTCCCCACATTCTCTTTCCCCCTTTACAACATCCTGCCTCTCTGACTTCCACCACTTGAGTTATCTGCTGAGTGAAAAAATTCTTCCTTGAGCTTGTTTTAATCCTTCTGTCTCCTGCACCAGCTGTAGGACCCAGACAGGCTCTGACATTGCTTGTGGCCAAAGCAACGTGTAAAATGGTAACTGAGGCCACCAGTATCACACAGTAGGGAGCTACAGATCAAGAGATGAAGGACATTTCCTAAGACCAGAACACATGATTCTGGGTAAAAGCCAGATAAGTGGCAGCCTCACACCTTGTCCATGAGGATTAAAGCTTTCTATGTAGCCTGAAAATCAACTTCTTTCCTGTCTGAGAACTACATGTTTGCAAACAAAACATGTCATTGTTGGAAAGAGTTGAAAATGTTTGTTTTCAAACTCGGGTTCACTTTTAGGGAGTGGGTTTTCTGAGGGAAACAGAGAATTCTGACACCACTACTGAACATTTTGCCCTTCCCTTGCCTTGGTAGTAGAACTTATGGCTTGGCAGGGGTTTCTGAAGGGTCAGCTGGAGGCAGGCTCACCTCCAGGCTATCTCAGGGGGGAAGAAAGGTAACACCACCAAACTCCCTCCTGCCTTTGACCCAAAGATTGCAAACACCCTGCACAAAGGGGCTGGAATTTGCTTCAAAAGGAATCAAACAATAACCTTTCAATGGATTCCATCCGTAATAAACAAACCACGATTCCCTTCCAAGCTTATCTGAGTGCCAAGTTCTGTGGTTACCATACAATGGCTGCATTGTTCTTGTGTGCTGCAGGGCTAAAATGTATTTTGGTAACTGCTGCTCTTTATAACACAATTGTCTGATGACAGTTATTCTAGCAAACCATTAACTCCTTCAGCCCAGAGAGCCCTTCCAAGCAGGCTGGATAAGCCTCGAGAAGCTGATTTCACCCACCAAGCATTGAAGAGAAAGTAACATTCACTTGGGACTCTCAGTGTTAGATAACATGTAAATTATGGTGACTCAGAGTGGAAAATCGTAGATAAGAATTACACAAAGACTTATTTAACCACCATCTTATGATTTGTTCCCAGCACATGAGTGTGTGAGATACATACTTTGGAATAATGCTACTATTTGGCCATCCCCCCTCCCTGCAGCTGTCTTGGAAGATCCGAGATACAGAATAAAAATTTGCATACATATTCACATTCCCCACTGAGGCATGAATGAACCCTGAAACAGTTTTAATCACTGGTACATTTGTGACAAAAATGTTAATTCCCACAGTTACACTCTCAGGAAAAAAGCTTGCTGGTTTTTGCTAGAGTGCCAGGGTTACTAGGGGGATATTCCCATGTTACAGTTTGGAAATGAGGCAGAGGGAAAAATCAAGAAGTTAGTGGGTGATCCTAAGCAGTGAGAAGACTGGAGATCCTAGAATCATAGAATGGTTTGGGTTGGAAGGGACCTTGAAGATCATCTAGTTCCAACCCCCCTGCATGGGCAGGGACACCTCCCACTAGACCAGGTTGCTCCAAGGCCCAATAGATTCAAGGTGATGGTTTCCTAGGCTTCCCTCTGGACTTCAAGAGCCACCCAAGCCTCCAAGATCTGCTTGGAAAGGAGGCCAGAATAGGCAGAAGATCTGACTCTCCATGGCAGGAAATACTGAGAACAGGGGTTTTGGTTTTTTTCCTAGTGTGTGCAAGTGGTATTTTTGTAATTCAGGCTCAAGTCACAGCCAAACTCTATCAACAAACCAAAGAGCCAACTATGTTCACATGAGTTGGAGACCAGTTCCAGCAGTGACTGAGAGTTTAAGGGTAGGAGCTGTTTCTTTCTCTTGCATCAGTCAACGTGCTAACATCCTAAATTATGCTAAGGAAACATGCCATTGAGGAGAGCAAACAGCTTGACAAAAACAACAAAAAAGTGTTTTAATTTCTGCAGGACACGGGTTCATAAATAAGTGCCAGGGACTGAGCCTGGATTTCTAGAGAAAGGCTGAGAAAGTTCATTATATTGTAGAGAAGGAGTTTCCATATTACTCATCCTGCCCATCTCCCAGACAGCCCAGAATTGTTCCCAGTAGTATTGTCTCATTTGCTTTCTCCAGCTCAGTAGGCAGAGGCTCAAGGAACAAGGCCAGCTGATCTTGCAATTAGAAATGTTCTTCCTAATCTGCCACTGTCATTTGTCTTTGCTCATCTTCATGCATTAGCCTTGATGAACTTCATGAGGCAACCTTAATTGCATTCCCTTCTGGCTGCTTAGGGAAGGACTTTTTCAGGAGGGTTTGAAGCCAGGGTGGTCAGAGCCAGAGCACAGAGCTTTGGCAGTCACAGCAAGGGACTGTGGCCACTAACAGCCCTGGGCTCCTGGTCCTGCTGCTTCCCCAGTCTGTGATGCTCCAACAAGGGCATGAGATTCACATCCCTGTCACTCAGCCAACCTACATTTTATTCCTTCATTCACTGCAGCCTGTCTCGGAAGATCACAGAGTGGTAGTGGTTGGAAGGGGCCTCTGGAGATCATCTAGTCCAGCCCCCCTGCCAGAGCAGAATCCCCTAGAGCAGATCCCACAGGAACACCTCCAGGTTTGGAATGTCTCCAGGGATGGAGACTCCACAACCTCCCTGGGCAGCTTGTCCCAGTGCTCTGTTACCCTCAGAGTCAACAAGTGTTTTCTCATATTCAGGTCAAACCTCCTGTGCACCAGTTTGTGCCCATTGCCCCTTGTCCTGTCACTGGACACCACTGGGAAGGGTCTGGCCCCATCCTCCTGCCACCCCCTGTAGATATTGGTCAGCACTGATGAGATCCCCCCTCAGCCTCTGGAGCACCCGAACTGGGATTGTTTTCTGGCATGCTGAAGCGTGAGCTTCCCAAAACAACTTTGTTTTAGAAAAATCACCTTGTTTTGCAGAGATTTAAACTGCTTAATGTCTTTAGCCTGCTCTGAAAACCCCATCCCTGAAAGACCTGGTAAATTAGAGCTCATCTATAATGTCCATGCTGTGCGTGCTGAAATGGAGCTCAGCGTGGGGTCAGTAACATGCAGAGGGAAATGAAGCACATTAGACATCCATGGTATGGTAGAAGGGCTAATGTTTCTGTCTTTCTAGGAAGCTCTGTGGGAAGGCAATTTGCAGGCCTGCATTCCCACTTGCCCACCTCTGTCCAGGATGATGGAGCAGGCAGCTCCTCCTGTGCTGCACTCCCCATTTTTCCTTGCATTTTCCCTGCCTGTATTCACATGATGTTACCTCTCCATTACTTAGATGGAGCTTTTTGTAGTAAAAGGCATCAATATATGTATAATTAGTACTTACTAGCTCGTGACCTTGATGTCAGGAGAAGGCTTTTTGGTTCTACCAGCACTTGCATTATTAATGCAAATATCATAACAGTTAGTGGTGAGGAACCAGGATTTTCTTTCCTTGTGCTACTGTACATAAAGGTTTGTCTGAGGACAGATCAAGCAGCTTCATTTGTATTTGCTGGGTCTAAGCTAGAGCTCCTTAAAGATGCTGGCATTTCTAAAACCTCAACAGATTTTCTCACTAGCTTCAGATACTGGTTTTGAAAAGTTGAGCATTTTTTATGCCCAGTCAACAAAATCTGATGGTGCTGGTGCTGTATGGGGACCAGCAGATAGGGGAGGAAGACAGAAAATGTATGCTAGGCTCAAGTGTAGCTTGAGGGAGGCAACTCAGAAACAAATACAGTGAAAAAGTCATTTACAGGAATGATAGATTGAGCCTTGTGGGTGTCAGTGTGTGTGTCCACCCTCAGAGCATGAGTCTCTAGTTCCTTCTTCATCCAGATCTCAGTCAACTGCAAACTGTGTTTTCTGATCCTGTGGGAACCTTTCTGACCATTTTAGTTTTTCAGCAAATGATTGCTTTTCATCTCCTAGCATTGCTATTTGCCTGGTTCTCTCTGAAACCAACTCCTATTCATACTAAATGCAGTGGCAAAACCTCAATTTTATTTTGTCTATTTAAAAGAAAGGCCCAATTGTCTGTTCGTTTCAAAGAAAAAGGCCAAATCATCTGCTAGGAATTTTTCCTGCCAATTTTAATTCCCTACAGTATTTATAAGAAGAAATAGAAGGTAAAGAAGGGTGTTTTTTTGTCATTTCCTCCATCTCCTGCAGCAGAAATGTTGGTACCTGGTGATTAGACACACGATAGATGGGGAGAAAACTGGCACTGAAATGTGGGCTCATTAAGGAGCTTTCATAAGGCTGTAATTTAGGCTTAAGAGTTTTTGAGTTTTGATTGTAGGCAGATGAAATTTCATTAAAAAAAGCCACTAAGGTCCCATGGAAATGATATGTTTTAATCCTGAAATAAAAAGTAAAGAAGCCAAGAGTCTGGAAAGCCTTCTGAAGTGTGAGGAGTCCTGCCTGGCCTTTCATCATGTCATCGACAGGACAGTCTGAAGCTGCTTTTGGTTTGTTGCAAACTGACATTTTCCAGGTGCATAAGTAGGCCTTAGAAAACTGCAGAATTTAAATAAAGCCTCCCGACCCCCCCCCAAAGTTTAATCAAAGCCAGCTCAATTGTCTGCATCAGACAGAGGAGTTAAAAAGACACAAAAAAAGCTTGTGCAGAAGCGAGGAGAAATGTAAAGGCTAAAGGCTCCTCTAACCACCAAGTATCAACTTCATCGCCCACCCACCTCCCACATACAACTAGAAATAACTTTAAATAATTTATTTAAGTGTGTCTGTATTGCAGTTACATATTTAATGACTTAAAGGGACAGTGTTTCACCTAGGAATAAATTAGAATTTTCCATAATTCGAAGGCAACCATTACTCCTGCACCCTGTTTTCTGAGAATTTCAGAATGCTTTGCAGCACTTGGGGGGTTCACTGAGCGAATCCATCTCAGGTTTGTCACCACCTTTATTAACAGCAAGAAAACCACTGCACAAATGGGTTTAGTAGCTAAACTTAGAACGTGGTAATTTGGTGAGAGAACAAGGAACAAGCTAATTCCCCTGTCCTGCTCGCTGAATGTTAGAAGAGAAAAAAAAACAAACCCTCTCTCATCTTTATTTCTGCTCCTATTGTTTGCTGCCTGAAGAACTGTCTTTTTATAGGCAATAATATATTCAGGGATTTAAGGACAAAAAAGTTAAGCAGGAATGGTAGTGGCTGAATAATGGAGACACCATTTATAAAGGAAGAAAAAGCAGAAGCATATACAGGAAAATTTCATGTTGGAATTATCTAAGCTCATTAGAGATGGAAACATCTGACTGAGTCATGTTATGAATTTTATTAAGAATGGTGAATAGTTAATGTATCTGAAGTTGCCTGTCCTTTCCTGTAAAGACCATCACCTTGACAATGGTCACATTTTGGTCCAGCTACTTCCCAGGACATTCTGAGTTTCCTGTGTTGTACCTATCAGTACATTTGCAGAAAATAATTTGGGTTTTATCAGCATAAGAATAATCCTGAATGTGCATTGTTGTTTTTTTAATGAGCTCCTCCTCATTTTGACCTTGCAAATGGGCAGGAGGGCTGATGAAACTGAGCTCTGGCTTGCTTGCTTTTTTACCACACCACGTTTGACTGCTTTGAAAGAAAGAAAAAGAACCAAAAACCCAAGCAGTTTGGTCGGCCATTTCTGTGCTTGCAGCTTGCTAGGGCAAATACACCCCCAGAAAAGGGAGAGGATGTAAACTTAGACTTCTGGCATCATTTTCCCCTTCCCCCTGAAAGAGCTGAGTGCCCTTGTGGTAGGATGCTGCATTCCAGAGCAATGAGGCACAGCAGAGATATCGAAGCAGAGATAACATCCCTGTGCAGTGCCCACAGATGTGTCCCTCAGTCCCCAGCTATGGCTGGAGTTGGGCATCCCTCTGTGGAAACACCCCAAAGCATCACAGTCGATGTATAAATTCATGCAAAATTCCTCAAATCCTCTGAAATTCCTCTCTCCTTTATCCAAACACTGCCATGCTCACACTAGTCCCCTTGCATGACAGAGACCAAAATATCTCTTCTTTCTGGCAGCAGTGAATCCATCTGATGTGTGTGATACTGTGTCTAATACCAGCTCCTTCTTGATCCCTTCTCCTGCCTCCATGCTTAGACTAAGACCATTATGGTGCTGCCCTTGTTTGTAGGCTGGGATATATTGTGGGCGTGTCATATGATTGTGATTCATCTGAACCCAGGGAGGTGTCCCTGCCCATGCAGGGGGGTTGGATCTAGATGATCTTGAAGGTCCCTTCCAACCCAAACCATTCTAGGATTCTGTGATCTGGGGAGTCTGGCCTTGGTGAGTACTTCCTTCTTGTCTAGGAAATACTCAGAGAAGCCCTTCCTGTGCTGTTGGTGATGTGACATCAACAGTTCTTCTAGTTTTGCAGTCCTCTGAGCACTGAAGGACTCAGCAAAGAGCCAACACCATGTGGTGCAACCATTTTGTTAAGAGAGGAAAAATCATGATCTCTAAAGCACCGTTTTCCCCTGTACAAATACATGGTACAGAAAAGCTAATTATAGCCCCAAGGCTGACAATTATCAATGACAAACACAAACCCTCCAACAAACCCAACAGTTTCTCATTTTCAAGAAGTTCTAGAAATGCTCTCTTAATGGCACTACACCTGAGCTACATGTCAGCTTTCTTTTCTGCTGATGCTGCTCTAGAATGAATCACTGCTTAGAGGGAAAGCACAAAGCAAGGAAGCAGTCAAGCCCTGGCAGGCATCTGAATCTCAGGCATCTTGCTTTATTTTCCCTTTCTCAGTGGCAGATGGTAGCTTTGCAGGGGTGTTAAATCTGCTCATAACTAATAGGGTGTTGGTTTCTTCAAATGCTCCATCTCCACAGGAACAAACCATCAATTCTCACTCTAACATGGCACAGCCCAATAGCCAAGAAACCATGATTTGACTGGGGGGGGGGGAAAGATCATCATGCCACCTACATGACAAAACCCCTTATCAAATAAAGAGTAATAACCCAGTGTTGTTTACTGCACTTTCTCCCTTCTTGTGTATTCTATTAGTGGAAGAGCTGCACCCAGTGTGCTGATCCCCAGAGCCCCCCCAGCCAGGCTGCTCAGGCATGCAAAAATATGCAGGCTGAGAGAGAAGCTTTAACTTCCTTCAGGCCCAGAGCTGCTGTTTGTTTGAAGGGTAAGACACCATCCCTGCCCTGAACAACTCACAGCTTCAACAGAGAATGGAGTAAACCACGTATCATCCTTGGGACCTCCTAGCATCAACCAGGGAGTGGGTCAGATGTGTTGCACAGGCCTCAGCCCTTGGTTGACTAAGCTTTCCTTTCACAAAGCAGTGCCATTTCTCCAGCAGCACTATCATTTTGGTTATTCCCCTTCCACCCAAACTAGCACAGCCCTTGGCTGTATCTGGGAGTGTTCATTGGCCTGAAAAACCACCACCTAGATAAATCCATAATGGCCCAAGTTGTTGCAAGGAGCTGAAAGCAAAGCTTGAACAAGGAGCTTGCAGCACTCTTGTGGGCAGGCAGCAGCTGGGGTCTTGGGGGGGCAACTCCTGTGCCTGGAAAGCAGATTTCAGTCTGCACACACAGATTGCCCCCCAATACCCCTGCCATGTAGTATTCTCAAATGCTCTGAGGCTCTTGCATAAGACTGTCATAGAATCATAGAATGCTTTGGGTTGGAAGGGACCTTCAAGATTATCTACTTCCAATCCCCCTGCATGGGCAGGGACACCTCCCACTAGACCAGGTTGCTCAGAGCCCCATCCAACCTGCCCTTGGACACTTCCAGGGATGGGGCTTCCACAGCTTCCCTGGGCAACCTGGGCCAGTGTCTCACCACCCTCACACTCCAGAATTCCCTCCTCATGTCTCACCTCAATCTCCCCTCTTCCAGTTCTAATCCATTCCCCCTTGTCCTCTCCCTCCCTGCCCTTGTCCAAAGTCCCTCCCCAGCTTTCCTGGAGCCCCTTCAGGCACTGGAAGGCTGCTATGATTACTGGCACAGAATGTTGTGAAGGTTAGAGTATAAACCCATTAAGAAAAATAAATATGAATTAGGACTGGGTCAGTGATGGCTTTCAAACCTTTTGGGCCAAATGCAAAGTTTGGCTCAGGAAATTTCCAAGTTGCTGACTGGCACAGACTAAGATCAGAAGAACTGCTTAGTGGTGTATTAAGCTAAATGAACCTTTCCCCTAACGGGCTGTGCAAGTCTTGTATTTTTCTGCATGCCTGTTGGAGGAGGAGCAAGCCGTTGTTATTTACAGCATGAAAGAAGGATTTCTGACATCTCTAGTATCATAGCAGGCCAGGACTGATGGCTGAGTTCAGTGTGATAAGTGTGGTAGAGCCCCACTGCCAGCAGGGGATTTGGACTGCCCATTTATCACTGTGTAAACGTGATCAGAATTAAGCCCATTCATTTCCTGAACCCGCTGGCTCACATCCTGTACATGTTCAACCATGCAGTGGTGTGCATCTCTGAGATGAAACCACAGAAAATGAGGCCTTGCAAGACAATGTTCACACACCACTTTCCCCAAAGCAGTGTTCATCTCAAAGGTCTGAGGGTGATTTGCTCAGTGTCCTCTTCTTTTTAATCCCTATCCTCTCTGTTGTTCCACAGCAGCCTGCTGTTAATCCAGGCCACAACTTGCCAAGCATGGGTGAAATAGTCATGTAATATGTTGTGCAAACATCACATTTTATTAATCAGGCATCAAGTTTCTACGAGTGTGGTCAGGAAGACATCCCTCATCAGAGCAAATATGTTGTAGGACAGGTTTGTGTTTCTAGTGCTGGCCTTTGCTCTTAATTTGCTTGTGGTCTGAATTGGTTAACACTGCAGACCCTCTGCAGTAGCTCTCTGGTTGGCTGGGATATGTCCTTCAGCTTTTGTAAGTGGTGCCTGTTGTCAACGTCCAGGTTCTTTTCTGAACCAAAGGAGCTCTCCTGGCTTCTGCTGCTAGTTCTGATGGGTTGGGTTGTACTATAGAAAGGGGGGGGGGGGGAAGAATGCCACACACTGGCCACAAACTGCTGCCTAACTTCAGCTTACAAACCTTGTCTGGTTAATATATATATATAGTGGGAACATATGGTTGTGTCTGCATATATAAATGTGTGCATGTGCCTGTGTATCAATAGTAAGTAGGTACATTGCTGTGTATTTTTACACCTACTCACCCTACATAATCCGAGGGATTTTCAGCACCATAAATACACTGTATTTCAATAGATATGAAATCGCCTTCAGATGTTGTGGGTGAGCTAGATAGTTGCAGAAGGGTGGCAGAGATGGAAGAAACCCTTTCCTTCCCTGCTTCAGAAATACCCAGGAGACAAACTGCCCCTGTGCTGTGTCATGACAAGTTCCCCAGGATGGCAGGGGGGGGGGCAAAGCAGGGAGCAAACCCGAGGACCAGTGTTTGGTGGAGGAAGGGGCCACCACTATCTTCTAGATACTCTGTCCTTCTGTTGTGGCTTGTAAAGATTATGGAAGTGGGTGGAAGTCAGAAGTGCTCCAGAGGCTGCCCTGGCCTTGGCAAGAAACCGGAGTGATGTGACTTATAAAAAGTCACAGCAGTTTTAAATCTGTGGAGTTCAAGGGGCGAAATTATAATTTCTCTCCTTCAAATGCATCATAAAGAGGAGAGGAAGATAAAAAAAAAAATCCTGTATTTCAACATTTCACCTAAGGTGAGCCAGCAAAATCACCTGCCAACGGAGCTTATTTCTGTGAGCAGAGCCAAAACCAGAAATAGCTGCTGGTGGCAGATTTACAGCTCCACATTCCTGACCTTTGTTTCCTGCCCAGAGCAAGGACAGTTGCATGATGCACTCTGTCTGACGTGCTGCTGGGAGAGGGAAGGGATGGAAAGGAAGGCAGGGACTGTGTTTCTGGGATGCATTCAGTGCTGCTTTGCTGGGAGCTGTCACATCCTTGGGAATACGTGATCCTGTGGAGACCCTGAGAAGGGAGCAAGTACACCCAACAGCTCTGACAAAGCTGCTGGTGGAGAATGCCTGGAAAGTGTTAGCAGGACAGGGAGGAAAGGTTTCCCCGTGTTCACACTCGTGCTGAAGGAGCAATGTGGGGAGGGAGGGCAGGAGGGATGGCTCTGTGGGGAGGGAGGACAAAGCAAAGGGTGGCTGTGCAGCTGGGTGGGAGGGAGGTCACGATGGCTGTGGCCCTCTCCACATCTGCTCGGCTTGTTTCCCCAGCCACAAACCTCTGCAAAGATGTCAGCTGGCACTGAAAGCCCGGTGGGGGGACGATGGCACAGAGCTGGATGCTCACGGTGACTCAGACACCTCCTCAGAGTCAGACCCTCTGGTTTCTTCAGTGCTTTCTGAAGACTTTACTCAGTATTGGTGAAGCGCATGGCTCTGAAACCCAGAGGGTGGGTTTCCTACTGCCATTTGCTTTGTGCAGCCATTTTGAACACATGCAAAGGGGGGGAACGACTCCCCTTCTGACAGGCTGCCCACTGTGCTTAGCTGGCACAGGGACAGAGACCAAAATATTTCTCTACTGCAGCCCATCCCATTCACTGAAATCAATGGGATGCAACCATGTGTTTAGAGCTTTCTTGAACGGGAACCTAAATGTCATTTTCTGCATGACTTAATAGATCCCATTCACCATCAGCATAGAAGATTCATTGTCAACAATTACTGCAAACATTTACACGTTCTCCTCTCAGCCTGGTCTCCTGACTAGCTGAAGCCATGCCAATCTTGCTGGCCAGGCTAATCACATTTCCTGGATGAAGCTAGTTTATAGATGACTTGGATATCACTAGCACACGAGGGAGGAAAATCAATGCTTACAACCCAATTCAAAGGCTTCTGAATCCAAGGGAATGATTCCTCTTCAAGCCAGCATGCTCTGAATGAGGCCAGCCAAAAGAAGGCTTTGATAGGCATTGATTTTTGAGGGAAAGGAGCTGCATCTGTTGCTCGGCTTGAAAATGAGTTGTTTAAAAGCAAAAGCAAAATCTATGCTGGCTTGGGGAAGGTGACTGTGGCTGTGCAGAGGTTGTGATGATGAGAGCCAGGCAGGCTGCAGTCTCTAATGAAGAGAATTGAGAGGGGCTGTGTTGGATACACAGAAGTGTACTCTGTTGTGAAAAATGAGACCGGGAGAACTGATAATGAGAATGAAGAACTTCCTTTGATTATTGCTTCTCATTTCCTATAATGCAATTTACATCTTTAGAGAAAGCCCTTCTGTTAGATGTTAGATGCCTTTGCCTCCTCTGTGTGGTTAGAAGATCTTAAGCACTAGTATTGAAAAAGAAAGGTTAACCTGCATAAGGTAGAATATAAGCATCTTTTTCTTCTGATTTATATGCCAAATTAATGCAGTGTAAACCCATAGGTATGAGTGGAGACACTTCAGGTGTACAGCAAAATGTGGCCAGCAGGAAAGTGCAGAATGGTAGATGGTAGCAGCCAAGATGGTGCTGAGAATGAACAGGAGGAGCAGAACCCATCCTGGGTTGGTTCTGGATTTCTCATGAGGACCAGGGGCAGGACTGTGCCTGTGGTTTCTTTTCAAAAAGACAGCTGGAAACAAGATGGAATTGTTGTGAGTCTAGATGCCTACATACTTTTGAAAATCTAGCCCCTAATCACCTTTGAAAATGGCTATTGAATTTGTAGATTATGTTACACAAGTCATACCAGGTTGTAAAACTTCTTTACTGTGAGGGTGACAGAGCACTGGGACAAGCTGCCCAGGGAGGTTGTGGAGTCTCCTTCACTGGAGACATTCCAAACCTGGAGGTGTTCCTGTGGGATCTGCTCTAGGTGATCCTGCTCTGGCAGGGGGGTTGGACTAGATGATCCTTCGGGGTCCCTTCCAACCCCTAAGATTCTGTGATTGATTCTGTATATGCAAATTGGATGGGTTGTTTGGCTTTGGACAAATGACATAGACTGAATTTGTCAAAAGCAGGTGCTGTTTTTGAATGCTTCCATTTCCGTTGTGCAAGGATTTTCAAAGATGGTGAGCATCATGCATCTGGGATTGGATGTGGCAGTGCTCACACATGCCTGTTTTTACATGTTTAAGATTGAAAAACTGAAAGCCAGTTTTGAAAACAGAAGCTTAATCCCTTCTGTACGTGCAGTTTCCGTGTCTGTGAAATGGATGTGATAACACTTATCACCCTGCTGATGGCTAAGAAAGCTGCTGGAAATTTCTCTGCCTTCCTGTATTAAGGGGCAATGTCTGTACTTGAAACCCTGTTTCTTTACAAGTTGCAGAGCAGGGACACAGGCAACAGCATGGGTAATAATTAGAGCCTAATACTGGAATTGCCCAGCTCAGAATAGACAGAGTGCACGTATACACAAGATAAAAAACCCCCTGCCTGATTAACACCCGAGAGGAAATGAAATTAGAGACACTAATGCAGATAACCAAATGGAGCAGTTCTAATGTGGGATGGCAGTTAGTTAATGGTAACAGCAGCAACAAAGGAGCATCAGGAAAACTCCACCCTGCGCCACAGTCTTTAAAAACAAAATTGTTTCAAAGGCCACAAGCTCGCCCTGCATTTCTGCACCTGAGTAATCCCAACTGGAACCGATGGAACTACCTCACGTATTTGAACCTGAGCAACATGTTTGATTCCTCTGCCTGACTGGCACCTAAATTCATCCTGCTTTCCTCCTTGAGCCTGTGGAAACCTGCGTGGTTCCTCGGAGCGTGCTGTTCAAAGGATGCCGCTGCCTAGCGTGCTGCTGCAGAGCTCGGCTTTGCCTTCCACCTTGCAGGGCTGCTTGTACACTAGGCATGCTCCTCAGCAGTGGAAACAACTCTGCCCAGGGTGTAGATGGAACGTATCTAGGACTTGCCAACAACAATAACAAAAATTCCGGCGTTTTCAGGAACTTTCATTCCAACCGAAAACTTGTCTCGGCTTTGACACGTACCTTGAAGCAAAGGGACAATTATCTAGTCACAACGTTCAATCCCATTTGCATAATCCCATCTAAATGGTTCAACTGCTTCAAATATTTTAGTGATTAGAAAGATACCCCACAAACAAACCGACTGCTTGTTCCTGATACTCAAAACTACCGTGTTGCAAGTAAGGGAAAGATAAAGCAGCGTGGAAAAAGGATTCCTTCCTCACCATTCCTTACACCCCCTACCTAAGAAACCACAACATTTAATATATGTTACTGAAATGAAAGTGACATCAAAGGTCCTGTAAGACTTGGGGATGTGCTGCAGCACAACTGAAATAATATTTAGTAGATGGCAAGCTGAGCTAGATGCCTTGGAATAGTATCTAATTGCCACATAAAAGTACATTTTGGCGCTAGTTATGGCCTGGTGGCAAATCCACATTACTGAGATCTAAACCCAGTCCTGCAAGAGACTCTCTTTGTGTCCTCAGGCAAATACCTTATAGTGCTTTCATGCTTGTTGGGAGGTGTTTAATTTGCAGAGACACCGAGCATCAGCTCGCTGAGGTTTTCTTTTCTCCATTTTAGCTGGGGGGCCTTAGCTCTACCCTTTTAGAGTTCACTTTGCAGCAGATGGGCCTATCCAAACAGCAAGCACAAGCAAAGAAGTCAGCAGCTGGTCACAGGAGTTTCTTAGGAGAACGTGAACAGGATGGCAGCAGCCTGCCCAGTGAGTGCCCTTGCTTAGTCTGACTCACACCAGAAGCCTGGTGAGACATGTTCCTTGGGTGCTGGAGTTGTCAAGCCACAGCCTGGGCTGAAATCGTAGGGGTTGATGCACCAGCAGAAGTTTCTCCCTGTGCGATGCACTTCCAGAGGAGGGAAAGGCTGTGTGAATGATGGCTGGCAAATGTGGGATCAAACCCCAGCCACTGAATCACAGAATGGTCAGGGTTGGAAGGGACCTCTGGAGGTCATCTAGTCCAACCCCCTGCTGTAGCAGGATCCCCTAGAGCAGATCCCACAGGAACACTTTCAGGTGGGTCTTGAAAGTCTCCAGAGGAGACTCCGTGCACTTCTAATGTGCTATTCTCTCCTTTACAATTCCCAAGGATGTCAAGTCCTTTGATCCCAATCAGAGAATCATAGATAATCAGGTGATTTCTGGGTAAGATCCTCAGCTGGCATGTGTCACTATTGCTCCAGCAAAGTCAATGGTGCTGGGCTGATTTACACCACCAGAGGCTTTGCCCCTTAGAACATGAATGCATTTATGATACAACTATGCTATGGAAGGGGGTCAAGAAGACTGTAAAGGGAGTATGTTTCTTGTAAGGTGCAGCTCTAAGTTACATTTATTCCAAGGCTTGTTTCTGTTGCCTGTGGACTAGTGTGACTATGAACCAGATCCAGTTCTTGTTCAGTTTGAGATTTCTTTGAACAGTGCCTGGGAGAACCGACTGCAACTTATCCGTGGGTAATATATTGTGATTTGACACTTGCTAGGACTTGGCAGCTACTCTCAGAAAGAAATATTGATTGTGAAGAATAAATTCAATATAATAGTAGAACGAGGGAGCAGGACATCATTGACACCATTTACAGCCTGCAATTCTGGAGTGCCCTTTGTCTCCAGTGGATGGCAAATGTTAATTAAGGTGCCCTCTCTGGCATCAACCGACTTGATGTATAGTCTCATTTTACATTT
The DNA here is from genome assembly GCA_020745705.1 of Hemiprocne comata. Classification (NCBI taxonomy): domain Eukaryota; kingdom Metazoa; phylum Chordata; class Aves; order Apodiformes; family Apodidae; genus Hemiprocne; species Hemiprocne comata. The sequence continues at coordinate 3,966,891 of CM036608.1, forward strand.
TTGCTGTCTGTAAAATGGGAATGATGCTTATTTCCAAGTAGCTGTTCACAACAGTGCCATTCTCGTGCAGCTGTGAATTTCACCCATCAATCTAACTCACTGTAACTACGACTGGGAGCAAAGGATTTTGGAGGCAAGGCTGGGATCACTGCCTGCCAGCAGGAGATGATACTGGCTGCTTCCTCATGTGGCCTCTCCCTCTCCTCCTCTCTAGAGACAGTTGCTCTTTCTGCCTCCTATTTAGATTGCTGGCTCTTGGAGCAGGGATGATGTTTTCCTTTTCTGTTTGCACAGCCCCCAGCACAACGGGGCTGTGGTGCATAAAAATCAGGCTCCCTACTCACTGGTGCCACAAAAGGGAAAAACAATTCTAGTGTGTCATGTCAGCACAAACTCAGGGCTCGAAATTTGCGTCTTGAAACTGATTCAATTGCTCTCAATAAAATCAGGGACAGCTTAAAAGACAAAAAAGTCCCACTTTTATCTATCTCAGGTATTTTGCAGTGCCATTTAATGCTTGGTGGAAGGGTATCAAACATCTGGATCTCAGCCCTTCCAGAGAAGCACGTGCTCAAGGGCTTTGCTGAATCAGGCCATTAATGAGATTTGTGTCATGCAAGAACTACTGCACTACGTAGAGGAGAGAGAAAATAGTCATTTGTACAAATCAGGAGATAAAAAAACCTCTCTCTGAAACACACCTGTCTCCACACTGGCAAGTATTTCCCAGTCACCAACCACGAATGACAAATTCTGCACTATCATGCACTGCAGAACCTAGGTAATACTCCATGAACGGTGAAAAAAGTGGCACTTGCATTGAGTTTGATGAAAACAGAGGGGTTTGGGCCTGAGTGAAATGCAGTTGAAGCCTCTTTGGATGTGAGGCTATGAAAGGCCAGGGTGTTTGTGAGAGTTGCTATCCTTGGGTTCCCTCTGCCTTTGCAGCACAGCAGACAGCTATCCCAACCCTCACTCTTTGCTCAGCCACCTGCAGAACCTTTCACTAGTGTTTTCATGCTAATCCCTTGCTGACAACTGGCCTGCAAGGTATTTGTGCTGGCAATGACAGACTTCAGTCCCAAGGACTTGGATTTAGTGTCTGGGGAAGGCAGAGACATCAAGCACATCTCCTGTCACTCATTCCAGGTTCCAGTTTATAATTGCTTGCTTGCTGTTTAAATGTTCTGCTGCTGCTTGGCAGGTGACAGAAACCACTCAGCTCCTCTCAGTACCTCTCAGGATATTGTCATATCTGCACATGCAGCTCTGCTCTCCGTGCTGGTCTTTTTTCTTTTGGGAATCTTTGTTTAAAAAAAAAAAACAAAAAAGGGAAGGCTGAGGCTTCTTGGGGAACAGAGGAGTGATGGCTCCTGCTCCATGCATGTATGAAGTTCAGCATCTCTTAGCTGCATACTGTGAGCTGTGGGTGCTTCAGGAGTACCTTAAAAAGTGCCTTTTGCTGCTGGAACTTACCAAAGCTGCAGGAGAAATATTGGGAGAGTGGACTTGAAAGGGCAGCACATGCGTCTTATGTACACAGACAAGAGGTACAAGATGTCTAGGCCACCATTTAGGTGGGTTGTGAACTGCTTTGTTGCCATGACTTTAGCAATTCATAGAATCACGGAATGGTTTGGGTTGGAAGGGACCTTCAAGATGATCTAGATCCAGCCCCCCTGCATGGGCAGGGACACCTCCCACTAGACCAGGTTGCTCAGAGCCCCATCCAACCTGCCCTTCAACACTTCCAGGGATGGGGCTTCCACAGCTTCCCTGGGCAACCTGGGCCAGTGTCTCACCACCCTCACACTCCAGAATTCCCTCCTCATGTCTCACCTCAATCTCCCTCTTCCAGTTTTAATCCATTCCCCCTTGTCCTCTCCCTCCCTGCCCTTGTCCAAAGTCCCTCCCCAGCTTTCCTGGAGCCCCTTCAGGCACTGGAAGGTGCTCTAAGGTCTCCCTGGAGCCTTCTCTTCTCCAGGATGAACACCCCCAACTCTCCCAGCCTGTCTCCAGAGCAGAGCTGCTCCAGCCCTTGAATCACCTTCCCTCAACTCATCCTATTATTTCTTCCTGTTTTTTTTTTCCCCCTCCACTTTATTCTGCTCTCTAGACTCAGTCTTTGTGCACAACCAGGCAGCAGAGGATACGGTGGGGACAGAATAATGCCCAGCAAAGCCCAGGCCTGTTCTTTCCAGGTCTGTTTATACAGGGGGTGAGTAAGACACAGGCGCCTCTCACACCCCATTGTAATGCACAAAGCCTGCAGCCAGTCTTGGTGATGGCATCCAAAACGCTGTCAGCTGCTAAACTACAGCTCTTTTGATGACTCTGCTTGTTGAGGATAATTAGACTGGTGCAGTACAGACACACACATAGATGTCTCTATTCTTTTTGCAACTGCAGAGCACATGCTGTGAATCTACTATGAGCACCACTTAAAACCTAGGGTAACATTTTCACGCGTGAGCAAGACTTGGGAGTCTAAGATTCACTTTCCAAACTGACTTAAAAAAAGCAAGACTCATCAGGAGCCAGCACTTGACAGTTAAAAGCATCAAATTATGATTTTTTTTTTCAAATTTTTGCAAGTTTCAGGAGGTCCCTGGGGCTGGAAACACTCTTGGAGCATGGGCTCTTGCACAGCAGGGTGGCAGCAGTAAGCTAGGGGTAAACTTCTAATCTAGGGGTAAACTTTTAATCTAGGGGTCAACTTCCAGAGGGCTTTGTAAGGAAGTGCTACAGAATTCTGCAGAAACAGGCCAACATGCTGCCACTGTCACCAAGCTTCCAAGAGGGAAGATTAATCAAGATTTTATGCAAACAAGGCTCCATTCAAATAGTCCACGCTGGGTATCTGAAATCGTGAGCTGCTCTAGTGAGTCTTTGTCTGGAGAATCTCATCAGTAAATTTAAACTGGCTCCTGACAGTAGTATCAGGTCTGTGAAGTGAGAGAGAAAAGGGACAGAAAAGGAAAAGATAACATTGGTATCTGTATCACTTGAAACTGATATGTAGCTTGGAAGGGAATTACATACTAAGGATCAAGTTATTAACTGCTTAGTTTTTTGACACAGAAGGCACAAAGTAATTTTGCAGGCTCTGTCATTGACACGTGGGGTCTGGGTTGCACTGAAGCTCCCCTCCTTCCCAGTACAATCCAGCTCAGGACAGTTGCTCCAAGACACAAAAATCATCAGAGAGACAGAAACACAAGCCAGCGTTCTCTTGTCATCGTGTCATTTCTACACCAAAACAAACCAAGTACTCAGGGACCAGGAAACTTTCTGACATCTCTTACAGTGGTTGCCAAAGTTAGATAGCCCTGAAACACATCTCAGAAATCCAGGGATTGTTGTCTTCTGGCTGACTTGCCACTGAACCAGGAACTCACTTCATATGGTGATGCTACTTAGGTATTTAAATATGAAATCCCAGTAAGGCACTAGAAAGATGTGGGGTTTTTCTCCTCCCCTGGACATTTGGTTTTGGGGCAGCTCCTACAGCAAGTCTTGCAGTGACTCGCTGACCTTGGCTGTGCTGTGAGCAATCTGTGGCTAGGGATGCTCTGTCCTTAAACAATTTTCTCCATGTTTGTGGCAGAAGCATTTTCTCTGTCAGTATCAGACCTGAATATCTGATTGTCCCACTTCCTCCAACCATCAGATATGACTGATGGCAGTTATGTGTACAGCATCCTGAATCACTGAGGTGATATGGACTGCTGCTGCTGCCCTTATTATTTTAGAGTGTGATCTTATCACAGGGACAACTTCTCCCACCTCTGACAGGAGAAAGTCTCTCTCCATTTGAAAATTTTATACCATGTCATGGAAATAGATGTTTTACTTAGACCAGATATCTAAGCCTTATGATTAAGCTAATAGACTGAAAGTCAACAGATTTGGGTGGAAGTCCCAGCCTAACTACAGATTTGATGTATAAGCTTCTCTGTGCCTCAATTTTGAGGCTAGAGAGTGGAAATAAAGAGCCCTCTATGTTTTATCACTTGAGATCTTTAAAGCAAGGAACTGTCTGATAGAGATCTCCCCCACACCAAACACACTGGAGCTGCTGGCATGTAACAGTCTGAATCCTGCACTCATCATCTCCTGGTCCCACAGCAGAAATCTGCAATAAAGCCAAGGAAAAAAAAAAAAAATCCATATGCAGAGGAGCCATGGGACTGGGTCCCAAATGTGTGTTTGCTCCAGCCTTTCTCCTGTGCACCTTCCTGGCAGCTGCTAACTCAATTGCAGTATCCATGTTCCACTGAGCAGTGCAGACCTGTTGGAGACCTTCCAGCACAGATGTCCAAAATTGTTCAGAGGCCTCAGTGCTGAACCTGGGAACTGCAACACACGAACCAGGCCAGTTAATTGCTCAAACCATTGCTCAAGTTCCAATGCAGAATCTCGGCCGTTAAACCCCGGCTGGGGAAAAAGAGCTGCCTGCCCCACAGCTTCTCACAAAAGCTCTGACAGAAAGGGAGGCTCATGATAGAGGAGGCAGGTCTTGTCCCAGTGATCTGCCACAGGGTGCACCTCCAGCAAGTTCTACCTCTTACAAACGGGTCACAAACGCTTCCTATGAAGCTCCTGCTTAAAAACGTCCATCACTCTGATGGCTGTACTGGGAATGGAAGGATTTTTGGTTAGAAGGTTTCTATTCTGCATGGCCCAGTGGTTCTATCCAAGCCTGAAACCCACTTTTTTGAATGATGAGCACACACAGAGCATTAGGGGAAGCTTCTGCCTAAGCCTTGTGGCTGTATCACCTGGATTGTCTATTCAGGAGCTGAAGATTTCCTCCAGTGCTGTTAAACTTGGAAGTTCACTTTCAACGTAGCCTTGAACTGTTGCTTCTAGAAACACTTCTATCCATCAGCTCCTTCACTTGAGATGGGGTTTCTCTCCACACCCCGGGCCAACACAAGTCACTGTGAACCACGAAACCCTTCTAAAGCTTGGGCTTAAGTGGGGAATTATGGGATGCCTACACTTTGGGCTGGTCCTTTGTAGTAGGATGAATTTCAGCCAAAAGCATTTGCAGAAAACTAATACCCTGAAGGCAAGGCCATGGAGGAACAGAACCCACTTCAAAATCCAAAGATTATCTGCTGCACTTTTTTTTCCATGCAGCATTTTCTCAAATCCAGCTTAAACCCTAGAGGAATGAAAGACTTTGCAGCCTTTCTGTGCTGAATGCTGCTATGTTGCTAAGTCTGTTACTAAGCAAAACATGTTTTAGCAGCCTAGAAAACATTTTCAAAACACAAGAGAAGATTTTGCTGTTTGTAAACTGGATCTGAGCTGCTTTTCTTTGAGAATAATGAAACTCTTAATACTCCTAAATTCTCACAGTGACTGAGAAAGCAAATCAAAACCAGACTGGTTTGGTTCTATTCAGGGCCAGGGGAAATGTGGTACAGCTTTGTGAATTAACTCCTCTTCATGCCCATGAGCAGAGTTGAACCCAGGTGGTCTTTTGTGGGAGGGAGGAAGGAGGAAATGTGTAGCACAGGGGAAGCAGTGAAGTTGATTCATGGTAAACTAGACAGTATTCCTGTCTATCCCATTTTTATGAGGAGGAAGTGTTTGCAATTATGGCTAGTGTCAGCAGATCCACCCAGGAGCAAAGCATCACACACTGAACCAACATTAGGGACCTGCCTGTAGAAGAGAACAGAATCGTAAGACTGGTTTGGGTTGGAAGGGACCTTCAAGATCATCTAGATCCAACCCCCCTGCATGGGCAGGGACACCTCCCACTAGACCAGGTTGCTCAGAGCCCCATCCAACCTGCCCTTCAACACTTCCAGGGATGGGGCTTCCACAGCTTCCCTGGCCAACCTGGGCCAGTGTCTCACCACCCTCACACTCCAGAATTTCCTCCTCATGTCTCACCTCAATCTCCCCTCTTCCAGTTTTAATCCCTTCCCCCTTGTCCTCTCCCTCCCTGCCCTTGTCCAAAGTCCCTCCCCAGCTTTCCTGGAGCCCCTTCAGGCACTGGAAGGTTTGAGTTATGACAGGGGCCAGAGTGTTACCTTCATTTTCCTAGGTCTGGATCTCTTCTGAAGCAGTACCTCGGGGCTGTCCCTTGAATTCAGCCTCATAAGCAGAAACTCAAGTAACATTTTAATTTGTACATATTTATATACTATTTTCCCCCTCATACTAGAATCTTAACTTTCTCTTTTTGAAGATGTTTTGGAGGAGTTTAAATTCTGACCTGAAACTTTCGATCACTGAACTTGCCTATTCTGGAGCCACACTGATTTTTTTGCACCATGCAGGCTAGAGGATTTCAACTGCTTATCCCTGTATTAGTTCCAATAATTTAAGTCTGGTCAGAGGCTGTCTTCCATCTTGAAAGGACTTGCAGTGCCTCACTAAGTTTTCCAACATTTAGCATTTTACATATAGATTTTTTTAATTGCTGGTACTTGCATAATAGTTGTCAGTGCTCCCCTGTGGTTTCAATGGTCTGTAAACTACATTATGCTTCCCTTTCTATTTATTCTCAGGAAGGACTATCATCACCTATCTATCACACAATAATGAGAGGTGCTGGCTGGCAGTCAGACTAGATTTGTGGGTGCAACCACTGCCAAGAGATCCACAACAAGAAGAGGTACAAGATTTTTCTTCCCTGTGAGGGTGGTGAGACACTGGCCCAGGTTGCCCAGGGAAGCTGTGGAAGCCCCATCCCTGGAAGTGTTGAAGGGCAGGTTGGATGGGGCTCTGAGCAACCTGGTCTAGTGGGAGGTGTCCCTGCAGGTCCCTTCCAACCCAAACCACTCTATGATTTCATAGCAAGTGGGAAATAACAGTTGTGTGAAATCTTTTTCTTGAGGAAACCTGTTTTTGTGTTGATGGTCTTGAGACACGGGGGATCCGGTTAGATTTTTGTGTCACTCTGTGTAAAATGTTTGTCTCAGTGCCCAAAATGGCAATCATAACATCACCTTTGTCTTCCTGCCTTGCTTAAATCAGAAACTACTTGGGATAGGGACAGCATCCTCCTGTGTGACTAGACAGTACGTAATGTAATGGGCTAATTGCAAAATGAAGAAGTAATGATTGTGTGCTGACAAAAAAAAATAAAACAGAACAGCTCTTCATGGTAACAGTCCAAAGTGATGACACTGCAGTGGTTTGAGCAACAGGTAAATGCATCCAAAGGTGATTTAGAACAGCCTAACTGAGTTTGAAGCTCTTGCTGGGAAGAAGGAGGAAGAGACAGACAGACAGACAGGCATCTGGCCGGGAGCACACAGCAGAGCTGCTCCACTACCTGTGTCCACAAGGACTTCAGTGGGGGAGTGGGGAAACCCCTGGGGTCTCAGTCTGTGTTGTGGGATATTGACATCAGTGGGGCTCTGTTAATTTCAATGCCTCAATTTATCTTTGCTCAGAAATGAAAGATTTGCCCTTCTTTGATGGACCCTTTATCCCCATAAACTACATGCAGGATGGACAAATAAGGGCTTATTTAGTAACACCTTTATGTGAACAGAAGATCCAGGGCTGTTTTGCACTTCATACCCGAAGTGTAAATGCTGATGACATCCTTTGTTTCAGCCTGCTTCATCCAATTTCCTACCTTTAACTGAGCTAGGCTACTCTAACCATCCAGTAATACTTGGAAATCATGTTTAGTCTTTCACCTTGTATGATTGTAGCATATATAGGGTGGAAGTGGCTTGCCCAAAGTGACACAAAACCAGGAAAATAAAATGAACATGAGAATCCTTAGCTCCTGTGAGCAGGGCAAGCCCAGGATCATCCTGGCCATCTGAGCTCTTACTGCTGTTATAAACTGTAAGCATGGAAAAGTATTACTAAATAATTAACAATTTCTGTTATGACTAGACAAAATCTGTCCTATTGGTTAGGAGTGTGAGGTACATGAAATTACTCAAGCTAAATTAGAAGCTGCAAGTTAGACAATGTGATGATCTCTCAGGACCTCAACACTGTCTCTATACCACATGTGAAAACAGCACTCTTATGATCTCCAGGTAGCTCCTGGGTCTCTTACCCATTTTCAACATCCCTCTCTGTCCCCTGCCTCAATGAGTCCCCCCAGCTCTAACAACAAGCCAGGAGGCCACTGATGCCAACAGCAATGGCACTTTGTGACATGCCTGAGAGACTAGTCTGACAACTTGGAGCTTTGTTTTTCAGAAGCCATCCCAACAGATGGTCACCACTTTTAGGTATCAGCCTGGCTTGTATCTGCATGCAGGATCTACAGGCACGGATCTGAAATCCCCCTTTCCCCTCAGTTCTCTGTCTCCTGTTGTAACTGGGGCTTTGGGGTAGAAAACAGATGGGAGAATTTTGGGAGAAGACTCAAAAGGGCTTTTTACTTTAAGGCTACTTCTCAGTAACATATTTGGGAGAGTTTTTGCCTCCTGGGCAACATGGTAGTCTCTTTCATCCACACCTGCACAGTAATATGCTGGGAGTTAAAAAGCAGCTTCTAGGAAGCAATGACCTCTAGGGAATGTCCTTTTGCCATCTGGTCTTACCCCTCATGCCTCCAAACCCGTGTGCTGGCCCATGGTGTGCCCTTGGTGGGAGTACTTTGTGGCTTGCTTTTAGTTCCATTTTGCTGCTTCTCTGAATGTTAATGATGAATTATTTGTCGTATTTCCAGCAGGCTGGCATAGGGGCACTAATTGCTGCTTCAGCTTGGCAGAGTGGGCCCCCTCCCAGCTCAGTTGTCACACAGGGTTATCTGGATGTATCTTGAATTTAGTATCAAGACAGTTTCACCCAGCTGGCTGGTTATATTTGCAATAAGTACTCTTTGCAGTTGGGGATATTCTACTCCTTTCTCTGGCTTGCTCTCTCTGTTTAACCTTCCCTGCCTCCTATAATGAAACTTTGGGTCCATTTCTGTCAAACACTAGTGTTTTCTTGGGCAATAACATGAACCACAGAGATAGTTCCTCAGCTAACAGGTGACTGGGGCTGACTGTCAGCCTTGATGGCACAGTTGTGCAGGTAATAGCTAGTTTCATTCATAGTATCAAGCTGTTTTTTTTTTCCCTCTAGCTGCACAGAAAGATGCACATCTGTTTTTCCAAAGGGGCAGGGCATGAAGTCACCAGCCTCCTGCTATCTCCATTTGCATTCATTGTAGAGAAATGCTGTATGTTGATTGCAATAGATAACTACAGAGCACTGCCAGACATAAGGAGCATAAGTAGGACAATGGAAAACACACAGTTAGATTTTCTGTCCGTGCTAGTGGATCCATGGCAATCTCATGACTCCACACATGTCCTGAAAACAGCACGTGTGTGTGTCTATATTTCTAAAAAAAAAATAAATACCTGCACAAAGACAGGCTGCACAACCACTGAGTTCTGTCAGCAGCAAAAGGAAAACTTAAGCTGATCAAGGAATCATCCAAATCCCCGCTGGTTTCATTTGCATCCTAAAGCACACAGCCACACTTCAGGAGTCACTATGTTTAAAACTGGGAGAGTCATTATTAAGTTATCATTAGGTTGCTACCTAATTAATTTAAAGCATAAGCACATGCAGGGAGATTACACCAGGGCATTGTAAAGTCGGGCAAGAAAAACCAACCGCTTTGGACTATGGAAATTTTCTTTTACGGCTCCGTTCCTTTTTCGTTGACTTGTATGTGGATTAAGGAAAATCTCCCGGGTGACCGAGTTAGCCAAAGCAATTGCGCCAAGGGCTCCTTATTTTCAAAGCATAGGAACGAGGGGCTACGATTCCAACTGGGGGTGCAAAAAACTGCCTCCCTGCCGATCCCAAACTTTGCACCAATGCCTGCCGGGCGCTGCAGGCGGGCTGCTCCGGGCAACACCGAGGCCCTTCAGCACCCCGCGGGCGGCACCTGCCACCCCCTCCCGGGCCCTCGCCGCCTCCCTCGACCCCCGGAGCCGGGGCAGGGGGGCTTCTGCCTCGCTGCGGCGGCCGCCGGGAGAGACGACCCGGTGCATCTCTCGGCCCTTGCAGCACCCCCGGCCGCGCCGGAACGCTCCGGGAGCGCATCCCCGCTGCCCCGGCCGCTCCGGGAGCGCATCCCCGGGAACGCATCCCGGGCCGCTCCGGCAGCGCATCCCCCCGCTGCCCCGCATCCCCCCGCTGCCCGGCATCCCCCGCGGGCCGCTGCTGCCCCGGCCGTCCCCGCGGCGGGCTGGAGCAGCGAAGCAAAAAGGCGCCCGTCGCTTCTCGCCGCCGTAAAACGAAAGGGGGAAGAGCCGCGGGGGGGAAAAGGGGGCCGCACGGTGACTTACGCCCGGGCTTTGGGGAAGCCCATTGACAGCAGGATCTCCAGCGACGAGCCATGTTTGATGGTCCCCGCGCGGTGCTGCCGGTTCCGCCGGGGGATGACTTTGCTGTACAGCTCGTCTTTGGCAGCCATGGCGTGCGGTGCGGGCTGCCCGCGCTGGGCCATCACGCAGCCATCGCCGCCCGCGCAGGGCCATGCACACCCGCAGCGCCCGGCCGGGGCAGGGCCCTCCTCCGCGCACAGCCCTGCCCGCCGCGCTGCGCAGCGCGCCCACCCCTGCGCGCCCCGCGCAGCCCACGCCGCCACCGGCGACTTCGCAAAAGATCGGCGGGGCGGTGAGGAGAAGCCGCCCGCCCCCGCGATCCAAGCCGCCTCCGGGCGGGGGCGGGGGGTTCAGCACCCCCTGGGGCGGCAACCGGGGGTGGTTGGGCCGTGGGGAGGGGGGTTGGGGCGCCCCCCACTCCCTGAATGAGGGGTGGGGGGATGCGCTGAGCAGGGCCGCTGGTGGAGCAGGTTAAGAGAAGGAAGGTTTGGTTTAAAAAACAAAAGCACGTGCGCAAACAATTATTTGGGGGTATTTTTTTGGAGAAAAAGCTCTGTAGGGTATTGGCCTGGCAGTGCAGGAGAGGGGGCAGAGAGGAAGTGGGGTCCAACACGGACTGCAGGGGCTCTGCCCACCTCTTGGCACTGCTTTGATGTGTAGTTAGAGGGAAGAGAGTTGTGCTCCAAAATTTCCACCTACGTCTGGTGCTTCTGCAGCCTTCTCAGCCCTCTCCAGGCCGGCCCTTGGAATACCTGGCCTTAGAGCGTGTCAGTCCCAGGGCAGGGACTGCCCTCCCCAGCATAAGGTCCTCTGTGACACTCAGCACTGTTCCTCTCCCTTGCTCCCCTCCCACGCAAAAGCTGCATGTTCCTATGGGCTGGGTGGGACAAATATTGCTGCTTTCTTCCTACTTGTATTTCAGCTCAGGCTTTTGTTACGTTTGGGGTGTAAACCATGGGGTTTTTATGTGGCAAGAGGCATCCTACTTCGTCCTGTTTTCTGATGTCTCTTCTGCCCTCCTTCACCACACAGCCCACAGCCTCCCTGCTTTCCCCTTCACTTAACTCATAGAATCATGGAGTGGTTTGGCTTGGAAGGGACCTTAAAGATCATTTAGGTCCAACCCCCTGCATGGGCAGGGACACCAGCTCAGCAGATAGCACCACTCATCTTCTCAGAGGAGGCCCAGCTCACAGGGCTATGGAGAACAACACGAAATTACAAAAAGAAACAAAAGAAATAAAACCCATTAAGAGGCATTTTTTTTTAAATTCAGGTTTCAGGTTGGGGAAGGAAAGCAACATTGGCAACAACAAATCTAGTACTACAGTTATTGTTAGGGAAAACAAACAGCCCCGTTCCATTTTGGTGTTATCAATGGAGCCAGAGATGGGGGAAAAAAATTAAATAAATCCCCTCCCAACTATCCACTCCTTTTCCCTGCCATGCCCAGTTGATTTTCTGCTGCTCTGCCCAAAGGCATGGTGAGAAAAGGCCCCATGCTGCAGCCAGCACTCCCGTGTGACACTGGGGGCTGTGTTCCCACAGGGACAACGGGCCGACGAGTCGTCCTCGCGCCGCCTGAACTAACAAGCACCGTGAAAATGAAAGCCCCAGAAGGACACTGCACAAAGCCCTGCTTGTTCATCTCTTCAAGTCACTTCTTAACTCCTTTGATGTTGCTGAGGCACTGATTCTTTCCTTTAGCCCACTATTAATTGGCACGAAGTTCATTCAAGGCAGTGGGTGAAAGCAAGAAGCGTTTAGTCACGGATTTCAGCTGGGTTAGACGTTTTGCGACCGTGAAATTTGGATCAGGCACCCAATCTATTCCATTTTACCAGAGGAGGAGCAGTAAGGGTTATTAATAACAATATTTCCACTGAAACATGTATTGCCAGAGCCCCCAGCACTGTTCATCACCAACAAACTCATCCCCAGCCGTGCCAGGAGCACCACAAAGATTCAGCTAATTCTGGACCTGTGAAAGGGGGAGATGAAAATGCCAAATTATTACCCAGCCTACCCTCCCATTTCCCAGACAAGCACAGCAATTCCCAGGAGAACCTGATCCAGCAATTCCCAGGAGAACCTGATCTATGTACAGGTGTTTGCAGCCAAGGGAAAGCTGTGAGGATTTGTTGTGTTTTGATTTAACTTGATACGCTTCACTCATACATGTTTTTTTTTTTGCTCCAGCTGTGTTACCCAATCAGGAAATAACAATAAAAATGTAATTTGCTATGGAAGTAGCTTCCAGGGACTTTGCCCAGCTAAGAATCCCTTTCCTCTAGCTGTGACAGACTCACGTGATCAGTTACAACTTCTGTAACGTCATTGTTTTTAATACTGAAGATTTTGTTGGTTGGAATTGCTGCAAAAAACTCCATCAAAGTTGTTACAAGAAGGAACAGACGTGGGATGTTTACACATCCAGGCTGAGTGTGTCGTTCATAATCCACCAGTGAAACTGGCTGCATACTGGCTTGAAATGGTTTATTATTGCAATCTTCATGTCCTTGTAGCTTTAGTGAGTGTCTCTGCATTTGATCTCCCTCTGCTTTTTTTTTTACCTTAGAACCCCTTCAGTGGGAAGCAGACTCTTTTTTTTCTTCTCAACAATTAAATACGTGCCTTGAAATAATGCTTCCTCCCACCTTTTTTTTTTGTGTGATTGAAAGCTGAAAATGAAAGCTATCTTAGTGATCAAATAGGGAAAGAAATGAAAATAAAAGCAGAAGATGAATTTTTAAGAATGCAAACCATCAGAACATTGTTTCAGTCCCCTAAATTAACAATCATTCTAGTGAAAATAATGAAATATACTAAAGGATTGTGCCTGTAGGAAATCTGGGATGTGCAGTTTGTTTTGAAATGCTGTCAGATTTTCACGTAACACCTTTCCCATTTATTTTTTTTTTACATGCCCTTCCCTCTGCTGGCCTGATCCTAGAAATTTCTGTCTGTGCTTCATTTATTCCTGCTAATTATTTTCCTAACTTCAGTGCAACAGCTTCCAGGTGCCTCAAGCCAGGTAAGTGTGCAAGTTCCTGCAGCAACAGGCTTGTCTTGTGTTCTCTCTGCTCTCTGTGCTCTTCTACTGTTTTCCTGAGTGGAACTCAAATATTACTCCTTTTCCTACAGGAAAATGCATTCGTAGGGGATTATTTATATCACTTCCTTCAATGCAACACAATTAGTTGTGGGGAGAGTGTTTAAAAATGCCACACTGGACAGTGAGTGGGAGTGTTGCTATATACCTCAATAGGAAGAGGTCAAAGTCCTAAGGAATTTGAGCCAAATTTAGTTGTCTTCCCTGCCTGATGCCACCTCCTCGTGTTCACATGCAAAGGGCTGACTCTCTAACAAAGGAAATATTCTGAATTAAGCAGCACAACAGCAGGAAACAGAGCAGGGGTTTTGCTTTCCTCCTTCCTAACCTCCCTCCCTTAAAGAAAGGGGTCGGGTGCTTTCAGAAAGTCCTTGTTCCAGACTCTGCTTTTGAATTATTACCAATTGGATTGCATTGTTGCCCTGGGGGGGGAGGGAGGGACAGGGACAGGATGTGGAGCTCCTCCTGGGCCAGCACCTCCTTTTCTAGGAGCAGCAAGGGAAAGACTGGAACTTCTCCCTTCTGTCCCCAGAGAATAGAAAGAGAAAAGAAGTCTACCATAAGGCAGACATTGAGCAAAGGCTGAACAATGAGGGACACAGCAAGATCCCTGTTGCCTTGACTTTGAGCCTACCCTTGCAATGATTTGCCTGACATGGAGCTGTGGGAGACAGTCCAGAGGGGACCATGAAGATGATCCAAGGGCTGGAGCAGCTCTGCTCTGGAGACAGGCTGAGAGAGTTGGGGTGTTCAGCCTGGAGAAGAAGAGGCTCCAGGGAGACCTTAGAGCACCTTCCAGTGCCTGAAGGGGCTCCAGGAAAGCTGGGGAGGGGCTTTGGACAAGGGCAGGGAGTGAGAGGACAAGGGGGAATGGATTAAAACTGGAAGAGGGAGATTGAGGTGAGACATGAGGAGGAAATTCTGGAGTGTGAGGGTGGTGAGACACTGGCCCAGGTTGCCCAGGGAAGCTGTGGAAGCCCCATCCCTGGAAGTGTTGAAGGGCAGGTTGGATGGGGCTCTGAGCAACCTGGTCTAGTGGGAGGTGTCCCTGCCCATGCAGGGGGTTGGATCTAGATGATCTTGAAGGTCCCTTCCAACCCAAACCATTCCATGATTCTATGCTTATGGTGTCAAAAATGCCTTTGAGGATGAGCATCTGAATGTGCTGAATAATTACAATTAAAATGGAATCCACCCTCAGCACTTTTTACCCTCTTTTTTTTTTTTCCTCCTGAGTTTCCAAATGTCAAGAAACGGTGATTTATCACTGAGAAAAATGAACAGCTGCCTCACACTTGATTCAAAGCAGCATGAAAATTGAGTCAAAATTGGTAAGAGCTTTTACAAAGCTGAGACCAATGAAACTTGAGCAAACTTCAGCCTGTTTCCTAGGTGGTTGGTGCTGGCTCTGTGGGCAGTGCTTTGGGATTGCTTGGGCTTCTTTGTGTCCTAACACCCATCTGAGCATGTTTGGAACAACTTGGTGGAAGTGGAAGAACAGCATTCCTGAGGACAGCTTAGTCTTAAATCCTAAAACACCTTTCTCCAGGTATTTTACCTGTTTGGGCTTTGATAATTGAGTTGGAATGAGCATTTATTTGTGGCTCTGTCCCTCAGGGGTAGTTTCCTACCTTTGCTAAGCATCCATCTGCCTAGGTACTTACATGAGCTTCCTCTTCTCTCATCCCTGCAATATTTGAGTCCCTCCAGAGTATTTAAAAATAGAAAGAGCAGCTGGTTTATAGAACAGGATTCTGTATTTTGTCCAGAAGGCTGTGAAAGGACTTTTCTCACCCTTCAGTGTATCTACCTCACCTCAAACCTCTGCCATGACATTTGGGCTCTGGGAGGATTCAGCAGGGCTGCAGAGCATTCCAGAAGAACCAGAGGATTTTTTTATCCATCTCCAGCTTTTACTGCCTTGAGGCTGTAACTCCAATCTCTGCTGCAGACGTGGAGGTGTGGGGGTGGATTTGGGCCCAGGGTTGCTCACAGCACTATTGGCTTCATCAGAGAGCAGCTGGAGCTTGGGCCTTGGATGATCCAAGCTGGCCACAGGCACTGGAGAATTTGCTTTTCTAATTTGGATTTCCTTCAGATTTGGAGTGCATTTTCCTCATTACATTAAAAAAAAAAATTAATCAATTTTAATTTCATCATCCCTTCATTTGTGCATAGAGCTGTGGAGCCAAGCAGGACCATCAGGTGTGAGCCAAGAGGCAAAGTGTCCTTCAGATATTGCACTTTGAGAGTAGGGGATAGGAGATGACATCTAGCACAGCTTGCCTCTCAACCCCAGTTCTTAGTCTAAAAGAAAAATGAAATAACATGTGTTTTCAACTGGTTGGAGCTATTTTTGGTTGGAAGGCAACAGGGGATTCTGTGTGAGGAAGACCTCCTGGCTTTCTTGCTGGATGTGCCTAGGAAGTGATTTCCTGGGCCAGCTCTTCTCTGGAGCCCAGTTCACTTGGTTTGGTGGCCCCGTGGAGTGAGGGTGCTCAGGGTATGTTGGGGCAAAATTTGCCTGCCAGGAGGGATGGCAGCTTGGTTTGACAGTCTCAGCAAAATGGCCTTTCATGGGTCGTTAAGAACTGAACAAACCACTGCCACAGGACCAGTGAGGAGCTGAGGCTTTGCAAAGACAGGCTTTCCCCTCCCTCAGCCTGTGCAGTGCCCACTTCTTTCATTTATACAGCAAATATTCCTTTTAATTTAATAATGCAGTGCAGCAGACCAAGGGGAGGTGCCTGTGAAAAACACCTGCCAGGCTGGTCAGTGACATGGAGGGGATTTTCAAAGGGAACTAAAGCCCCTGGAAAATGAGCACATGGGTATGAAATCCACTTACCCTGGGCTTCAGAAGCAGGGTGAGCTAGTGCCTGCCGTGCTCTGCTCCCTGTCATCCTGGGCTCTGCTTGGAGGAAGAACAGTTGAGCAAACAAAAGATGAGCAGGCTCCCAACTTCCAGGCCATGTGCAAGAAACATCTTGAGCGTTGGCTGTCTTATCTGTTGGAGTTCATGTCTGGTTCTGCTACACTTGTATGAATCTAGTTGATTTATTTGCTTGGGAAGGAGCCAAGAAATAAGGAGGTACAATAGAAAGCTGCTGGGATTTCCCCACCTCCCACACACAGTAAAACACGCTGATCTGCCAGGGAGGTTGTACAAAGTCTGAAGCATTTCTGCAGAGGCCTTTCTCTTTGTCCTTTGTTTTTGTTTTGTTTTTTTTTTTGTTGCAATTCTTATTTTTTGTTTGGTTGCATTCCTGTGTCGTTAATGGGGCCCTTGTCAGATTGCTTGTCGGGAAAAATGCATTTTCTTTTTTAATTTAATATTGAAAAAGAAGGGAAGGGGGTGTTTGGGGGTGTTTAGGGTCACTTGGAATCTTCCCAATTCTGTTGTCGAATTGTTTGAAAATAGATGAAGATTGGTGCTTTGGTTTAGTCTCAAAGACAGGCAATCATGAACTAAAAGCAGCTGAGTGACACTAAGGTTTGCTCTGGTTCCTTTTCTCGTTTTTCTTTAGTTACTTTTGCTTTTTAACTTTCTTCTCTTTGGATACAGCAGCAGGCTTTGAATGGAGAAGAGAGTGGAAATGCTTACAAGTGAAAGTGAACATGATTAATCAAGTTTCTTGACTCATTGAAATAGAAATAATAAACCAGCAATAAAGCAGGGATGGTAGGCAGAAGCAAATCTTGAAGAAATACTTCTGGTGTAGTCATCAAACATGTTTAGAAGCATGAGAGACCCATTTTTAATGTTTATGATAAGAATTTTCTCTGGGAAACGGCACTTTAATAACACACATTTTTATTACAGAAGAGGGTTGCTTTCCATGCATGTCTGCTGTCGATACATTTCTGTAGCTTGAGAGGAACTTAAAGATGTGATTTCAGGATGAAGGGACATCAGCCAACATCCTGCTTCAGCTGGGAGGGTTTGCAATTCATTCCGTAGTTCAATCTTCATTATATGAATGGCTCAAAGGTAGAGGCTGTTCCCTGAAAATTAAATTCCACCATCCTTGGCTCCATGTGTTACTCTTTGCAATCATTTACTAAAATGTCACATTCACACTGAGGGCATAAATTTACATGGTGCTTTGATATCAGCTGCTACTGTCTTTTATCTGCCTGCAAATTAAATAGGCTCAGTCAAAACTCTAATCTCTACTAATAATACTTAGCATAAACCTTGCTCTTGTCAGCTGCAAATGGAATAATTAAGATTTACTGGTTAGTCCTAGAAGGGTCCACATATGTTTAACTTCACTGCTCAGCACAGCCTCCTGGTAGTCCCAGCAATGAAATTAAGTCCATGCATCAGTGTCTGCTGGGCTGGGGCCCAAGGTAAGACTTGATGCCTTAATCAACACTTCACATAAAAATAAATGTGTTGCTTTGTCCGTGCTTTGGAGTTTTGTTTATCCAGCAGTGCTAGGATGAAGTGCTTTGCAGTGGTGTTATCCTACTTGTGCTCCTTGTTAGGATTTGGAGGGGTAAACAAAACAGGGCAAGCAAAGAAGGAAAGAAAAGAGTTCCTGTTTGCAAATAATTTCCCATCTGTTTCTCATTCTGTTTCACTCCGGGGAATGTTTCCACACTGTATATGTCTCATTTTAAAGAACACAGAGTTTTGAGCTTCCTACTTCTGACCTGGGTTCCTACTTCCCTGGGATCTGTGTCAATGGCCCGTGGGCCTGCTGGAATCCTTGCTGTGAGGATTAAAAAGCCCAGAGTAATCACAACCAAGCTCCAAGCTGCTGTCTAAATCATAAACGTGCAACAAAAAAATAACAACCCCCAAAAACATGATAAGGTTTTGTTGGAAAAAGGGCTTTTGAATCATTCTGCAGCACCAGTAAGATGGAGAATTGTCGTGGCTGTGTTCAAAGTTCAGTCTGAAAACTCCCTGTCTGTGTTAGGACTGGTGGGATTTTCCACCTCAGCCTCTGAAATGCTGAAGACAAAGTCCTAAGTGACTGGGTTCAGATTCCTGCTTCTAGGGTCTAGTAACATATTTTTAGAGGCATTCTGTCCAATAGCAGTAGGTGAAATTGTTGAAGATAGACAAGTAAAAATATGGAGAATTACCAATTATCCCTGTTAAGTAGTGGGAGGCTACAGCTACAAGGCATCTTGCATTGCACTTCACTAAAATGGCTGCCTTGAAGCCACGGGATATAAATGAGATTCTTCATGGGTCCAGGCAGCAGGACAAGGGGAGGGGGGCAAAAAGTTCTGCCACAAAACCACCCAGCTTTTGTACCGTTGTGCCAGAGTGTGAGCACAAACCTGTGAGTGAGACTGACAGCCTGTTGCTCCTTCCCCTCACCGGGCTGGATTTTGGTGCTGCACTTCCCTCTTGTGTTTGCTGATTATACTGGATTTCCTCTCTGCCTGCTTGCCAGGCACACACAGAGCCTCACACTCCTCAAGAGTGTCCCCTCAAACCCTGGTGACTGGTGAGCAGCTTTTTTTACCCTTTTGAGATTTTCTTCTTCCCAAAGAGTTGCAGGAATAATTGAATAATCCCCCACACCATTTTATTTTATTTTATTTTTTTTTTTTTTTTTTTTACTCCTGAGGCTCTGAACATAGCATGAAGTATCCCTGGAAGTGTTGAAGGGCAGGTTGGATGGGGCTCTGAGCAACCTGGTCTAGTGGGAGGTGTCCCTGCCCATGCAGGGGAGTTGGAACTAGATGATCTTGAAGGTCCCTCCCAAACCAAACCAGTCTGGGATCCTGGGCAATAATTCTGACCAGCTTGTATACCATATGGCTGAGGTCACAACAAGAGGAGTTGCCATGGGACAGTGACATTTTGTCTTTTTTTATGAAAGAAAAGTCCACGTAAGGGAACACTGATTCCTCCCAGGAGGGTCCTTTACCACTCCAGACTGGAGAGTTTAAACCAGCCTTTAAATGATGGCACAATCAGGGTCTGGTCCCAGAGCTGCTAAGTCTGAAATATGATTGTGTACCCTGTATTTTTTTTAGGCAAGGGGTGAAGCAATGAGATTTTCTATCAGCAGTTGTTTCAGCACAATTTTCTAATTTTTGCTTGAAAGAAAATTCATGTAGCTGTGAAAACCCCAGAGCTACAGTGACTCCAGTAAATTGTTTCTCCCCAGGATGAATGAAGAGGTTAAAGCTGCTTCATTACAGTGTGACTAAAGGTGGTTTATTCCCTGGTTTTGCTGTTCCTAAGCTGTTTCCCAGGGGTTAGTCTCAGAGCACCAGTGCTCCCACAGAGGTATTTCAAAAGGAGGAGCCACCACGGCATACATGGACATTCTGCTTTGTTTCTGGAAGATTGCTCTGCATTCTGCACAATATTTAGGCACTTGTTTGAAAAATCCAAAACCCCTGACGAATCCAAACACAGAATTTGGTAGCAGATGGGGCACACAAGATCAGGCATATACAGGCAGATGCCTGTCTTCCTCCCTCAGCTCTGGATTTGACACCAGAAGGGAGGCAGACATACAAGTTGGGATCAGCTTCCCTTAACTATGCTGAAAGGGATTTCTAACACTGAATATTGTATAGAAATATTCTCCAATCATGCCTTCCAAAGACTGGGAGTTGCTCTGCTGAGATTTCTCTGTCTCTCTGGTGAGATGCAGCCACCTGATCAACACAAGTTCCCCTAGGGCAGGTGAGTGTGGAGTTTTTCTTTTCATCCCACACAAAGTAGGTTTCCTTGATGCTGTTCAGTGTGCACCACGCTGCTCTCAGCTATTGATTTGGAGCAGGGCCGAAGAGGAAGTTTCCAGCAGGTCAGGAACAGAGAGATGAGAGCACTTGATTTTAATGCAGGCCTCAAATGACTTGTTTCCATTTATCCTCCTCCTTGAAAGCCTGGCAATTATTTATTACAAAACAAGGAAGGGGGGGGGAAGGAAGTGAATCGAGGTACAGTATCTGCAGGCCAAGTGTGTGATTGAAGATGAGGTTTTCAGACATGACATGAGACCTTTAATGGGACTGCATTAGTGTGGTTAGCTAGAATGGGATCCTGAGCCACATGCTGCCTCTCAGAGCACTGTGAGGTGCTTTGGTAGTGGTGGAGAAAGGGTTGTGGCTTGTTAGGGATGAATTGTCATCCTTGGATGTAGATGAGAGCTTTCAGCAGAGAAATAAGAAACTTAAGCCAGGCTGAGCCACGGGCAAGGCAAACTAAATTAACTGGCTTCATTCATCCATCCATCCACGCTCTGATTCAGTCTGGGAGTTAGTGTGCTGGCTGCTCCTGCTGGGTTTGGGCTGAAGATTTCTTATCCTTTGCCTGAAACTTATCCCTCCTCAAACCTTAGTTTACTTCTGACCAGGAGCAGCTGTGTTTCCTCAGGGAGCAGTGCAGGATTACAGCGAGTCGACTCATTCCATTTTGGGTGCTGCATCAGGCTTTTCTGTGTGCTTGGGTCTCTTTGGAGAAGTCTGTTGGAAGTCATGAGTCACTGGAGAGGGGGTGAAGGCACCAACCAAGTCGAAGGAAGCAAAAAGTTCACTTGTGTGCCAGGTTTTGCACAGGTGTCAGACTAACAAGAAATGGGCCATCAGGCAGCAGCAGAGACCAGAGCTACAAGGACACCTACATGGAAATAACAACTGTTTTGGTGAATCAGATCTTCCTGGCTTCAAGAGTGGAAGTTGACAGTAACTCAAACAGAGGTGTTTTTTTTATTTGTTTGTGGAGCTTTGCCAGGTTTTTGGTTCATTTGTTTTAACCTGGTCTCATCAAAGCGTAAAGAAGAAAAGAAGCCTTTCGAGGTGGGAAATTTTTAATTAATCAGCTGGTAATTCTGGGTGTAGGTTGATGGCTTTTCCACTGGGGAGGAGACTGTGGTGGTTAGAAAGGTCATTTGTAGCATGTGGTTGTAGAGAATTCTGCCATTATTTTGTTGCTTGCAGCCTGGGCTCTAATGCCCACTCCAGGAATTGCTAGGAGCAGAGATATGGGATGAATATGCCTGGAAAGCCTCAATCCTGAACAAGCTACTGATCTGGGATGGGGGGGGTTGAGATTATGGTGCAGCTGGTAGTGGCATTTCAGCCTGTAAAACTTACCTGATATCTGAACTTAATCCTCCAAGTGTTTTTGAGGAAGGTTTTGGGAAAGGATTCTCCCAGTGTGTCAGCAGAGTTTCCTTCTGGATGGCCCATGGGAGATCAGTGGAAGCTTCTCTGTAATTCTTACTGATTTCTAATGGCTTTGGATCAGGATTCTGCAAGGTGTTGTTTGCTGTCATTGCTGTGTTCCTGCATCCTAGAAGCCTAAAAACTGGAGGACTTTGGTTACTTTGGCAGCTCATTAGTGCAGCACTAGGGAATATTTGTAACCCGTTCCTACGCTGCGCCTGAAATCCCTCTGACTAGAATATGATGCTCGTTTTGTGAGAGGCCAATACTGATGATGATGATGATGATGATGAAGAAACAGCTCCCAGGGCAGTTGCTTATAAAGCAGATGTCCTGATTCCCCTCTGAGGGACATCAGGAGAGGCTGAGAAAACTGGGTTTGTACAGCCTGGAGAGAAGGTGGCTTCGGGGAGACCTTCTTACCATGTTCCAGTACTAGAGTAGTACCTAGAAAGGTTGGACCAGATGATCCTTGAAGTCCCTTCCAACCTGGCATTCTAGTATTCTAAAACACCTCCCAACACCCACGCTGTCTAGACCAAGGCTCTCATATGACCAGAGCAGCAGGGCCTTAAAGTGAAGGCAACAGTCCAAGCTTAGCAAATGATTTGGAGCATTAAGCTACGTAAAAAGTTTGTGCAGGAGGGAAAATTTTGGCAGGGGAAGAGTTGAGGTCCTGTCATTTCCTCATGAGCTTCTTTGGAGCTGAGGGTCTGCGTGGGGTGGTGGCACTTCCAACGTGCTGAGCTGTCAGTTGGGCAGCTCTGTGTCATGGACACATATTTCTGCACAGAATCGTGTCCTTCCTTCCTCTGCAACATCGTGGTGGTGGAAAGGAGCCCCTGCACACCAGCCTCATCAGAGGATCCTGTTCCTAAGTGAAGGCTTTGACACGGAGGTTAGGTTTGGCTCAGTTATTTCATCCCTGGCTGTAGATATTCAGGCCTGGCATGTCAGCCTGTACGTGGGGAAGATGGGAGCACAGCCAAGGAGCTGGGGCAGTTTTAGAAGTGAAAAAAGCAGTTCAGCACCCAGAGCTCTTTCTGCCCTGGACGTTTCTCTTAGTCCTACAGGCTCTGTGAAACTGTGAGGAGCACCTGGAGAGCTTTTTTAAAAGCAGACTATAGCTTTTTGCCCCATCTAGTGGGTACACGATGTATTGAGCCTGGAATTTATTGGAATAGTTTAATTGCAGCGTTCAACTTCTTTAATGCAGCTCTCAGTCCCCGGTTTTAGTTTTGCCTTGTGGCTTCTGTACTTCACACAAGTATGAGCTGTACTTGTAACAGGTTAAATACACAGAGGGGGTTCTCACACAGAGAAATAGCTCAAGAATTAGTGATTGAAAGGAAGCAGTGAGTGAATAGAGCACTTTTTTTTTTTTTTTTTTTTTTTTTTGGCAGAATGAGATTACAAAAAGAGCAGCTTGGAAAACATCAAGATTTTCTAGGTGAGGGGATGGGGTTAAAATGATGGGTATTTAGAAGCGGGGAAGAACAAAACTTAGAGAATATAAAGCATGCTCTTCTGAAACCCAACACATTTCTCTGGGGGAATTTTTAATCAAGGGATTCAGGTGACAAATGCTGTGTGGCTCTGGCTGTAACCTTGCTGGGGTGGTGACAGTCTGGTCTGTACCACATTTGTCCATGTTCTGCTTTTGAAGAAATCAAGGTTTGCTGTGCCTCAGGCAAGCCAAGGTGGGGAAAATGGGGGCTTCCTGTAGATGTGGAAGGTGTATTAGGGGTCTTTTCCTGCCCTCCTGCTTGCAGGGAAGAGGAGAATTGGGACCATGAAGCCAAGAGCTCTGTTTTTTGGCTAAGAGTGTTTGAGCAGTGTTTGTGTGAGCCTTTGTGTCACTGACCTCTGCCAACTGTGAGAGAAGAGCAGCTGGGCTCTGGTGCTCCCGTGGCCTGGGTAGAGGTCACGAGTGGTGGGACTGTCCTGCTTACTGTGTACACATGGTCTGTCAAGGAGGAGCTAGCAAGTCCCAGGAGACCCTAGTGAGGGACAGAAAGGGGAGAGGACAAAGCCAGTCCCATGCACAGGAGATGGCTCGGGTGGGGTAGCTGTTCCTGGGCTGATGCTTTTATAACCTGGGGCTGTTCAGCCTGGAGAAAAAGAGGCTGAGGGGGGATCTCATCAGTGCTGATCAATATCTACAGGGGGTGGCAGGAGGATGGGGCCAGACCCTTCCCAGTGGTGTCCAGGGACAGGACAAGGGGCAATGGGCACAAACTGGTGCACAGGAGGTTTGACCTGAATATGAGAAAACACTTGTTGACTCTGAGGGTAACAGAGCACTGGGACAAGCTGCCCAGGGAGGCTGTGGAGTCTCCATCCCTGGAGACATTCCAAACCTGGAGGTGTTCCTGTGGGATCTGCTCTAGGGGATCCTGCTCTGGCAGGGGGGGTTGGACTAGATGATCTCCAGAGGTCCCTTCCAACCCCCACCACTCTGTGATTCTGTGTAGCAGTGCTGCACATTGCTCGGGTCAGGGAATTCTTTCCCCTTTCATGTCCCTTCTCCAGAATAGCTATTTCTTACTTGGAGAAGGTCTCTCTTTTAAAAAAGCTAATGTTAATGGCTTATTGGTGTTGCAGTTTTAAATGGTGCAGGAGGACTCTTCAGTGTGCAATGAGGCTGCTCTTGACATTTGTGAGAATAAATAAGAATAAAATAGTTTTTAGAATGGCTAAGCAAATTCACTTGGATCCAGGGTAAAGTATTAAAACGCTGGCACAAAATTAACCTTGCTTTCCTGGGGATGCCATGAGTGTGCTTAATGTCTGACACATCCTATCTGACCTCAACATCATTTGGTATTTTGCAATACTATCATGGAACTGCCATCCGAGGCCTGAAGGCCCCTGTCCATCTTCATATGTGTCACTGAGTCCCTCCAAACTTTTTCATGAATCTTATAATGATCCTGTGCTCCAGAAAACCCCTGGCAGGGCCAGCCTGTAGCAGTGCCAAGATGGGAATTGTGTGGCAGCTCTGCCATCTGCCAGGAGGCAGAAATCATTTTCAGACCTCAGCAGAGAGAAGGATATTTCTTGCAAGAAATTTCATTACCACGTTTAGCTGCTGGGCTAAAGAGGTGGGTCTGGGCTAAAGGGCCATCTGGCTTGAGGATTGGTAGAGGATTTTCATAGAATGAAAGAATCATAGAATGGTTTGGGTTGGGAGGGACCTTCAAGATCATCTAGATCCAACCCCCATGCATGGGCAGGGACACCTCCCACCAGACCAGGTTGCTCAGAGCCCCATCCAACCTGCCCTTCAACACTTCCAGGGATGGGGCAGCCACAGCTTCCCTGGGCAACCTGGGCCAGTGTCTCACCACCCTCACACTCCAGAATTCCCTCCTCATGTCTCACCTCAATCTCCCCTCTTCAAGTTTTAATTCAATTCCCCCTTGTCCTCTCACTCCCTGCCCTTGTCCAAAGTCCCTCCCCAGCTTTCCTGGAGCCCCTTCAGGCACTGGAAGGCTGCTATGATTACTGGCACAGAATGTTGTGAAGGTCCAATCTATTGATCTCGTGTGCATAATGTCCCCTCCATGTACACACCAGCACAGCCTGCATTGGGTCTCCTGGGAGAACCAGCTGCAGCATCTGCTCTGGGCTGTCTCCAGAGGAAACAACCTCTTTGGTGAGGGATCTTAGATGCAAACCTAAGTTGCTGTATTGGAAGTCTAAGTGAAGGGCAGAACATTTTGTCTTAAGGTCATTGAGCAGTAGCTGCTGGTCTCTGTGTGTTAGGATGTGTTGATAAAATGTTCACACATGGGTGGAATTGCAAAACATCACCTTATTGGAAAAGGTGGAAAGTGTCTGTGGTTGGCTGGAGTTCAGGAGTGAAAGAGCCTGAGTTTTTGTTGCTTTCTTCCATCCAGATGGGAGGCTAAGCCCTAATTTTTAGAAAACTTTCATAGGGAAGTGAGACTCCTTGAGCAGCTGCTGGCCCCCTGGGCCACGTTATCACCTGGGATGGGAGAGGCTCCAGTCCAAGTCTGTAACAGAAAAAAGACCTGAACCTAAAAATGGCATTTTCCAAATAAGAGACTCAATCACAAGGGCACTTGGCTGGATAGGGGTCAGGGTCTCCCTGAGACTATGATCCATCCTCTGGTTTGGTCTCAATGGAGAACATCTGACCCAATATCCTTCACAACTTTTTTTTTTTTGTTGTTCTGACAAAGTTGCAGTAAAAAATGAAGCCCAGCTGGAATAGCTACTGCCAGCTACTAATTACCTCACTGGGTTTGATGATAGAGACCCAGCTGCTAACAGAAAAACATAAGTCCAGCAAAGGGATGAGAGGCTTGACTGTGAATTTGCATTTAGCTGGAGTTTGGAAAAGTCATTCTGGAGTGGAACCAGTTTTCATATGTTGGTGGACAATGGGACTTAGGTGGCTAGAGATATCTGTGGGGATTTACCAAGTATTTGGTGGATCTTTCTGTCCTTAGACATCCTTGTGAATCTGGGCCATTGCTTCCAGCAGTTGCAGGGGGCATGAAACCAGATAGCAAAGAAGGTTACAATAATAATAACAACAAAACCCTCTCCTTTTCACGGTCTGAGGAAACATACAAGACTCTAGGGATCTCCTTGGTCAAAGTTCAGCTCCTCACACACTCAGCTGGAGGACAGGGGTGTAGTTTAGAGGGCTCCACAGAATATCTGGTTCATTCCTTATCACTCATATGATAGAACCACAGAATCATTTAGGTTGGAAAAGACCTTTAAGATCATCCAGGAACAGATTGAAGAGCTGCAGCAAAGACATGGAAAGTCACAATCCTAAAGCACTGCAGACAAAACAAAAAGGAAGGAAATCAGTGCCCTAAGTTCATTCCATTGATACTACATGCAAAATAAAGTTCCCAGAGTATGACAAGAGCTGGAGCATGGTCTGAGGTAGAGAGATGTCATTAACCCAGTACTGGAATAGTGGAACATCTTGCCTGTACAAGCAGCTAGAGTGAAAGCCTGCAAACTGGAAGAAAACAGAAAAAATGGAAAGGAAATTAATTCTCTGCCTCCGAGCACAACAGATGGGTCACCTCTGTTGTAGGTAATTTCTCATATTTGTGGCCAGCATGAAGAAGACTTAGAAATGTCAGTGTGAGGTAACTGTAGAAGTGTGGCATGCAACCACAGATTCTTTTGTCAGAAATGTTGGAGATTTTCATCCAGTCTGTCATCTCAGATGGGAGATCCATTGTAACAGGTTTCCTTGCAGGATATAACAAGAGACACTGTCTGTTCTTGGGAAGTTGAATATAAATAGCTCAGAGAGTGGCAGGCACAGCAGAAGCAATAGCCTTCAGTTACTGGTGGATAGATGAGGAGCACAGAGGTGGCTAAGGGTTGCCACTTGAAAGATATAACTGTAGATACCTTTAAAGGATGGTCCTCTGGGATTTATTCAAGGTCATGCAAGGAGTTTGTAGCAGAGCCTGGGCCTGCATCCAGATCTGCTGACTCCCAGTGTGGTGCCTTAAGAAGAAAGGCTATCTTTCATCTAAATTAAACCCCCACGGTTTCATAGAGGCTTCAGGGCCTCTGCCTAATCTATTCACACAGCATTCATCAGCAGAGCATCCAGGTGCCACTCTCCTAATCTCTTAACCTTGCCAGAGTCTGTCATGAATATTCTGAGCACCTAGATGGCTTTCCAAATGAGAGGAACACACTTTGCCACTCTCTGCCTCCACTTCCCTTTTACACAGCTACACTGTGTGTCTGATAAACAACCCCATCCTTTATAGCCTCAAAAAAAAAAAAAAGACAAAACAAAAGACAAACCACCAGGAGGATGTCCAATTAGCAAATATCTCACTTAGCCATATTTTTGAAGCATCTCTTCTCCCTTCACCATTAGAACTTCTGCACTATAGGAACATGGCCTGTCACCCTGCAGCCCGCCAGCTGCATAAAATCAAGGCATCAGGCTTTTTTAATTGAATGCATAATGAGTTGACTGGCAGGTTTAATTAACAAAACTCATCCTGGGTATGCACCTGGAGGTGAAAATAAGTTTAATCAAGAGGAGTTGGCAAGTGCCAACAGCTCTGTCGTGTTTCCACCCCCCGCCCCCCCCATTTTGGTGTGTTTCAACCAGGCTTTGTATTTGCAGAAATAGCTCTGGGTGCTGATTAATTATCTTTTGCCCAAGATTGATGAGTTGTTGCAGCCTGCCTTGTAATGAGAACTACTGCTCCTGGAAAAGCTGCACTGAAAGCTTTAATAATCAGTCTGCCTTAGATAAACTGTGTATGGCAAACATTCAAGGTGCCTGAACATAGCAAGATTGAGGCAGGAACCATGAGATATTGAGTTATTTCATCTGAATTACTTCTGTTTTGAAATGGCAACTATAGCATCTTTGGAGGTACCTCTGTGTTGATGGACAGTCAAAGGCAGAAGGTAAGAAAATCATAGAATCATAGAATGTTCTGGGTTGGAAGGGACCTTCAAGATCATCCAGTTCCAACCCCCCTGCATGGGCAGGGACACCTCCCACTAGACCAGGTTGCTCCAAGCCCCATCCAACCTGCCCTTCAACACTTCCAGGGATGGGGCTTCCACAGCTTCCCTGGGCAACCTGGGCCAGTGTCTCACCACCCTCACCCTCCAGAATTTCCTCCTCATGTCTCACCTCAATCTCCCCTCTTCCAGTTTTAATCCATTCCCTCTTGTCCTCTCATTCCAAGCCTCCTCCTGAAGACAAGGCTGGAGGATAAATTCTCACACCTAAGGTTAACCTGTGCTATCATGCTCTCTGTCTACAAGCCAGGACACTCACACTATTTCCACTTCAGCCTTTCTGAAGCGAAACCAAAAGCACAAAGCTGGGAGGGTGGAGATGGGGAGATGCACCCCAGAGGTGACTATAGGTGAGTGCATGTCCCTGGCTACCAAAACAGGCCCCTGGACAGCTGAGACCTCTGGGTGTGCATGTGATGGAGCTGCTGGAGTCCCTCACTGCTTGCTCAGCATGGGAAGGTATCTACCAAGCCAAGTTCTAGCAAAGGTTGTGGGCGTTCTACGGGGAGGTTAATGCATTCAGGCTGTCAAAATACTCTTCCTGCTTATCACCCAGTTAACATGCCCTCTCTTTCTTTTGCCTGAAAAGGCATTTGCTATGGTGTTCTAATACATGGGCTGTGTTCAAGATGTTGGTGACAGCTGTTGTGTGACTACAGGAGGGAAATGATGACTCCCTAATGATAACATGTCACGGCGTGTCTCTTTGCCTTGCCTTGCCTTTAGACAAACGTTTCTTCTGCCAGTGTCTCCATCCTTAACGTGCAGTTAGTTGTGTATCATTGACATGGATACTGTGTGTTGGGCAGAGGGCTTTTAAAACAAAACCTCTGAGGCTTTCTACCTTGTCTTTAAAGGATGTGGAGCTGGCAGAGAAGGTGCCCTGTGGGGTAACCTGCTCCTTGGGATGCTTCATATCTGAACATCAGTAGTGCCAGCCAGTTGTCCTTCAGGGTGATGGTGCTACAACAGTCTCAGTTAAGGACCAAGCACTTGGGGTAAGGGATGTGTGCTCTCAGGTATGCTGGCAGCTTAATCTCTGATGTGACTTGGATGGCTTTACCTTGGGAAATTCTGGAAGGGCTGAAGCTGTTGGAGAACAAGCCTGTTAAACACGTGGAGGTGGCTGTCCAGATGGGCCACCAGAAGCCCCTCTGTGCTGTGGTTTTCAGCTGGGATCTAACACCTCCAGCCTTTGCAGGGAATCTTGTCACAAAACTCTAAAGAGAAGTGACCAAAAAAAGTCTTTTGTGTTTGCTTTAAGGAACCTACTGGAGTGACAAGTATGTTTAACCTAGTTTTTAATTCCCTCGATACGAGAAAGTTTCTGTGCCCAGGCAGAAGGCCCAGAAGGGTTATGCATCATTTACAACCCAATGTTCCAAAGGAGGGGCAGGCTGGGGGTGAGTGGGAGTGAACATGTAGGTTGATCATCCTCAGCTCAGCAGGAGCCACTGCTCTGTGCAGGGGCAAACCCCAACGGGTTAACAGCTTCTGGCAAGAGCAGCAGGTCTTGATTCCCTCTTGCTTCCTCCTGGCACAGCACAGAAAGTGTCCTTGCACTATGGTCAGTTACTGCTCTGGACAGCTTCCAAGCCATATCTGCAGGACCTTGATGGGTTTTGGGTCTCCCAGAACAACACAACAGGTGTCATTTTGCTCTGTGAGACACAGTGGTCCTCGCTGATGTCCCGTTGCATCTAGGAGGCAGCTGTTTGTCTTTGAGTTGTGTCTTGCTGCTGTTCAGTAGAAAAGACCAGGCTGTTTTAACAGGGATCCTCAAATAGAATCATAGAATGGTTTGGGTGGGAAGGGACCTTAAAGATCATGTAGTTCCAACTCCCCTGCATGGGCAGGGACACCTCCCCCTAGACCAGGTTGCTCTGAGCCCCATCAAACCTGGCCTTGGTCAGCCTGTCCTTGATTATCCTTCTGGTCACCCATATCTGCTTGAGGGTAGGAAGGCTCTACAGAGGGACCTGGACAGGCTGGGTTGATGGGCTGAGGCCAATTGTGTGAGGTTCAACAAGGCCAAGTGTTGGGTCCTGCATTTTGGTCACAACAACCCCAGGCCACACTACAGGCTTGGGGAAGAGTGGCTGGAAAGCTGCCCAGCAGAAAAGGACCTGGATAGTTGGTTGACAGCCAGATGTACATAAGCCAGCAGTGTGCCCAGGTGGCCAAGAAGGCCAACAGCAGCCTGGCCTGCATCAGGAACAGCGTGGTCAGCAGGAGTAGGGAGGTGGTTGTGCCCCTGTACTCGTACCCTGTACACACTGGTGAGGCTGCACCTGGAGTGTGGTGTTCATTTCTGGGCCCCTCACTCCAGGAAGGACACTGAGGGGCTGGAGCATGTCCAGAGCAGAGCTACCAAGCTGGGGAAGGGTCTAGAGAACAAATCATATGAGGAGCAGCTGAGGGAACTGGGGATGTTTAGTTTGGAGAAGAGGAGGCTGAGAGGACATCTCATCACCCTCTACAACTACGTGAAAGGAGGTTGTAGGGAGGTGGATGTTGGCTTCTTCACCCAAGTGAACAGTGACAGGACCAGAGGAAATGGCCTGAAGTTGTGGCAGGGGAGATTTAGGTTGGATATTAGGAAGAATTTTGGTACTTAAATGGTGGTCAGGCCCTGGAAGAGGGTAGCCACGGAGGTGGTGAAGTCACCATCCTTGGTGGTGTTCAAGAAATGTGTAGATGTGGCACTTCAGGGCATGCTCTAGTGGCTGAGGTTGTAGGGGTTTGTGGGTGTTTTCTGGTGGAGTGTGTGTGGTTGGTTGTGGTTTGTTTGGGGTCTTTTTGTGTTGACAGTTGGACTCGGTGATCTCAGAGGTCCTTTCCAACCACGACGATTCTGTCATCATCTCACAACAGACTATTTTGCACGATGGGGGAAAGATGCAATGGGGCTCCTGCCTCTAGAGCAACTCATTCACCCAGAGCCTGCCCCCAAATATTTGAAACAAGGCAGGAACAGCAACAACAAAAGGTGTCTGGTGAGATCTGGGGATAGTATACCCTGTTGATAGTCAAGCTGTGGTTCCTGGGAACATGCAGGTGGCTCCATGAGCATGAGAGAGAGGCAGTGGAGGGCTGGGTGCTGCAGAGCAGCCCAGAGGGTACCCTGGAGCATGGCTGAGGCCAGCATCTTCTGCCTGTGCATGACTCAGTTGCATAGCCATGCTTACCATAGTCCTGAATGGAGACATTTCTGGGGGAATTTGTTGTCATCTTTCTCCAGCAAGGTGATCCCAGAGCCCTCTTAGTCTTGGGCTCTTGGAGAGCTGAGGTGTGTGTCTTGGGACTGTTGTGTGGGGATATGAGTCTGCTGCTGAGAGGCTCTCCCCACAGACAGCACGCTCTTCAAGAGCTTGCAAAACTAAGGCAGGTAATGCCATGAATGCAGGCCAGACATTTTTAAAGTAGGACTTAGATTTTGAAAGTCTTTATCATGGTGACCTTTTAAAAGCCCTTGAATTTGCTGGGGGGTTCCTTGCTTCTGTGAGCTCTGAGTTGTATGGCAGGTCAGCATGATTCCTGACATGGAAACTCATGGACAATCTGTAGTTGTCTCCCAGAAGGGATTTTCATTTTGCCTGTTGGTAAAAGAACATAAGCTTGCAGGAAGGGAAAACACACTATGGAAGTTGTGTCAACACCTGGTAGCTGTGACAACCATAGAATCCAGAACAAGCTGTCTTCCCACTCTGTTGCTCAGAAGTGTGGTATCTATGGGGATGACTACATCCTGGCTTCCCAGAGACCCTCTTCTGACACAGCCAAGATGCTATTTCTGCTTCAATTTAGGCAGCCGTGAGAAAAAAACCAACAGCAATCACTTTAGCATTGTGACTGAAATATGGGCAGAATTCCTCTGTTTGTAGATGGTTTCACAAAGACCCTGCACAGTGTTTTTGTCGAAGTACATGGCTCTGTCCCTCTCTGAGGGACTGGTTTTATCTCCTAAAGGTAGATTTTCTTTCAGGATCGATGCCAGGAGTTGAAAGGCGAGCTTTCCTTCATCCCCTGTGTGCTGATAGAAAACAACACAGAATAGTTTTGGTTGGAGAGGACCTTAAAGATAGAGTCCAACCATATCCCAACTCTACCAACCATTAACCTAACTCTGCCAAGTCCAATGCTTAAACCATGTTCCCAAGCACCACATCTGTACGTCTCTTGAACACCTCCAAAGAGAGGGACGAGCACAGAGGGGGTTTTTCTTCCCTTTTTTGCCCGCATGGTCGAAATAATCAGCTGGGCAGGGTCGAAGTGAAGAGCCTGCAGGTCTAGGTCGCGTCTGAGGAGCAGCAGCCACAGGAGGTCAGTGTTGCACTGTGGATGTGGCTGCAAAAAGGCAGCGTGGCCTTGGAGGAAAACTTGACCCAGAAAGGAGGGTTGAATTGGTTTTGGGGCACTTGTGGGTAGTTTGCCACCCTGCTTGACTTCCGTGTCCAGCACAACCCGGTGCTGGTGAGGAATGTGTTCCTGGGTTTGTCACAAGTAGGAAAGGAAAACTGCAACATGAGTGTGGGTGGATTTGGGGACCTTTGAGAGGCGGCTGGAACGACACTAGATGGCTCAGGCCTGCCTTGCTCTTGGCAGCTGCTGGCTTTCCCCTCCAAATCCCTGCCTTCTTCTTGGCCCCAGCATTGCCTTGCAGCCTGGGACAGCTGCTGGCTGGAGGTGAAATGGTTTGGCAGCCCCGGGCCAGCTGGAGCAGAAGGGTGTCCAACATCCCGGCGGCTGCCGTGCAGGTGGCCTGCTTGCTGGCAGCTTCGCTCCAGTTATCAAGGCTGAAAAGCCCCCTGTGCCTCATCCCAATCCCTCTGCCTGCAATTTCTCCTTCCAGGGTGGTCTGGGGGCAGGTTGGTGCAGGAGGCGTGAGGGATACGGCGACTGTCAGGGTCGTGTCTGGTTGCTGAGAGAAGATTTGCATTCCAGGAGAGTCCAGCCACTGCCTTCCCCCAGGGCTCAGGGCTCTGAAACATGTTTTAAGGCCCATTCTTAGGGAGCTCTGGCAGCTATTTGATGTGGTCTCAGTGCTTTTAGAGAAGGACTGGGACAATGACAGAAGCGAAACTCAAATATTCTCCAGTAGGCTCTGTGGTTCCTTCATTAAAACCAGACAGATAAACAAATTACAGCCAATTATGAGCACGTCCTTCAGTTCCTCTTCAAACAGCTTTTTGCTGTTTTAAAAAGCCTTAAATAAGGACACAGCCTCCTGAGTCCTGGCTGTAAACTGTTGGATTTAAGCTTTCCTTGTGCCTCTAGGTCCGTTGCCTTTGCTGTCTTCTAGCTGTCTGATGTGAGCTTTTCATTCGTTTGGCTTTTCCTGGTGAGAGGCTTCAGAACAAGATTCCTCGTGTGCAGTCTTTGATGTTGCACCACAAAGAATCTCCCCTTTTTCCTAATGCTCTGCTGAACCCCCATTAAGAAGCAAAAAAAAAAAAAAGGAAAGTTGTATATAACTAGGTTGAGAGGAAGTGGGGTGACCCATGCAAATAGTTTTTGTGTCCCTTACAAAGGCTCAGATGCTATGGTGATGGGTTCAGCAAAAAAGATCTGAACTCATTTAGGGTTGAGCTCAGATGTCTCTGCACTGGCTGAAAGGCAGAGGGGACACAGCTGGGGATAGAGAGGTGTCCCTGCCAAGCCAGGCTAACACAGCCCATCCTTTCAGGAGCAGTCTGCAGACCTGACCACTTTGCTGTCTCTGCAGACTCATGGGTGGTGGGTGTGCTGTGATAACACTCATTTTCAGAATGCAAAGAACCTGCAGCCCCCAGTCTTGAAAACATCAGGTGGAAAACTCTGTGGAAATTCAGCCAGAGTTTTTCCTCCTTCAAAACCAGATGAATAGCTATTTTGCTTAATTTGACACTTAGCAGCTTCTGCTTTGTTGCTTTGTTGACACCAGGCTCCTGATATTAGGACTCTGTCCTTGTTTTCCATGTCTTATGCCATCTAATCCCTTTGCACTTGAGCATCTCGGATTCTTCCCGTGCACAGCACTCTAAAAGCTGAGGGAGAGGGAAAATGATTGTCTTCATCATAGATTAAAATAAAGCTTTTGATTTTTATAGTCAGTGTCTTTGCAATCTGGAGGGCTGGCTGTAGGCATGGAGCTTTGGGAGTATTTTGTTTTCACCCCTGCTTGTGGTTTAAAAACAAAACAGGTGCCATCAGTGTAGCATGTGAATATTCAGCTTCATGAAAAGGCTTTGTTAGAAGTGTGTTTTTGGAGAGGAGAAACCTATGCACTGACCCTTTTCAGTATCATCTGATGCACAGACCATGATTAGAAAGAGTAGGGGAAGTTAAAAATAACCTGTGGAGGAGGCATCCTAATGAGCAATTATCATTCCTTTCCATTGACTTTTGCAGCAAGACTCTCCATGTGTTTAGTCTTCTCGAAAGAACGTGCCAGATGTTAGAGGGAGCGACTTGTTAAGTCCCTGAATACTATTCTCACTGAACCATTGTCAGGGTTTTTTTTTAATATATATTTTATTTCATTTTATAACTGTTAAAATAATTGGGCCCTGAACATTTTGACCTGATAACACGAAAGAATCTTGGCTGGCTTTCCTAGGGCTCACGTTTGTGAATAGAAAACTCGGGGAGCGTTTGCCGGAACAAAGCGACGTTTCTGCATGCAAAGATCTTCAAGAACTTAATCTGAGGTGGAATCATCTGGCTTCAGAAATGGTGCCTCCTGGCAAAATCTGACTTTTGCATTTCAACATCCTGCACTTTAGTCTTCAAGGAAGCCTTTGTGCTTTTGTGGGGGCTCTGCTGTTCTCCCAAAAGAGGGTTCTTTAGAAATGATTGGCGACAAGGCCAATTTCTACCTTGGCAAACGTGGGGAAGGCGATGAGGAGAGCGGACGTCTCGTTACAAAGGGACTGAGGCTCTTTGCCATCCCCCCTCTCACGTAGGAATCTTAATTGGATTAAAATACAAATCTGTAGATTGTGATTTTGCATGCTATGGATCCCACCCTCTTGTTTTTAGGCACATTGGCCAAACTCAATGAAGTGCACTGTCAATGTTTTAGCTTTGCCTTTGGTGTCCCTCGGTTGGAGCTCATTAAGCATTCGGGGAATAATAATTCTAGGGCTTGAACTTTGATCTGAGGAATCTGGGAAAGAAAGGGCCGGAAATTGCAGCAGCCTGATTAGCTACCCCAAGTTGATCAACTTTTCTGCCAGATGCAAGCAGAGCTCCCAGAGGCTGAAAGACAATAGTGTGAGGGAGGGAGAGCTGCCTTGGCCGTGTTGTGTCTGCTCTGATCACATCCCATTTCTGTCTCTAACACAGTTTGAACCCCTTTGCACAGACCCACAGCCAACCAGGATCTTTGTCCCAAAACATCCACTTGGCAGAAAAAAAAATGATGATAATTTTTCTTTTTAACCCTAATATTTTTCAGAATCGCAGAACGTTAGGGGTTGGAAGGGGCCTCAAAAGATTTTCCTGCATTTGGGAGTTGTGTGGTTTCATCTAGGACTGGGAACATCCAAATCTCTTGAGAGAAGCTGAGCCAAAGCTCTGAGGGAAAGGGTATCTGGAGTCTAACACTGAACTTGGGGGAATTTCAGAGGGACAATGTGAATTTCAGTGTGGCCAGACCAGGATAGACTCTGTGTGCCAGAGTTTTACATGATGAGATGCACTTTACTCCTCAGGTGGAAATTTAGATGGGGGTATAAAACCTAAAATGCTTATATTCAGAGCAAGGCAGAGTTTGTAATAGATTTTCATTTCCCCCAAAATATCATGAGAATTTCAACTCCAATTCAAATACATGTTGTGACAACCTAAATTCGATGACAAACCAGCTTTAGCACTCAGCTGCCTCTGACTGGAATTTTTCTGACATTGGTGACTGAAAAATCCCAGCTGTAATTGAGTGAAAAGTGACATCAAGTTGTTTCTCACAAAGCAGCATGAGGCTCAGATCCCTTTCTCTCCTAAAGTAGATGGAAGATGGAGCTGCCAACATCAGGATACCTCGAAAGTACAGAAATATTGAACCTTCCATCTTTGGAAAGCTTGCTTTCTTGTTGTCACTTTTGTCTTAAAACTTTTTGCACCTTTTATTTCTGTAAAGAGGTACATCAGATGTCGACCTCGATATCTAAGGGAAAGAAATACCCACAAGCCACTGCTGCTTAGTGCCATGTTTCTGCACCCTTGGCCAGCTGGCAGAGGAGGAATGGGATGTGGAGTTTTTCCAGAACAGCTTTTGAGGAAGGAATTTATCTTTTCTTATTTTTTATTCCCACTAGAAATCAAACACTAAATATTGTAGTTGAAAACCCAAATGATTGAGGTTCCAGAAGTAAGACATCACCGTGTCTTCTGAACTGTAATTTCAGTGTTTCTTGGTCCCTCTCCCACAAGGCTCCCCATACCAGGCGTGGAGTAGATAAGCTATCAAATTGAAATGTGCTCAGAGTGTTTTTCAGGAGGAAAATAATGTTGTATGAGAGAAAGTTTCCTTTTCCAATGAAAAATATAATACAGTTTTGGCCAACTCCCATCTGCCTTCCATTCCAGATCCTCCGTGTTACGGTTGTGTGTGTAGTACCAGGAACTATCTTTGATAGGACTTTGGAAATTCTATCTCAGGTGACTGGGTCTCAGTGTTCATGATGGAGAGGTGTCAAAGATCAGATTTAAAGTTTTCTGTCCCAATGTAAAGCTGAGTTTTGGTTGGAGGCAGGAGGCACAGCGACTGAGGAAGCTGATGCTGTTCCAATACGTTGTTCATATCCTGGAGTCTTTTAATTTCCCCTGGCTGCTGTTGCAATAGCACCATTTCACTGAATAAATTAATCAGCACGTAAGACTTGTTGAATATGGAGACTCCAAAACCATGTTACACTTGTGAATTTGATAAAGCTGCTGTAGTTGGTGGTTAGTCATTATTTTTCCCTCAATGGGTGAAACGGTTACAAGAACCTCCACTATTGTTGCTAGAAAAAGTGGCTTCCTGTGGTATAAAGTAATTTTTTTTAAATAGGAAACATATGGCTGGTCCCTAACAACAAAGTAATATTCAGGTGCTGATGGCATATGCCTCCAGTCATATTACAGGAAGCTATCTTGGAAATCTGGTGGCAGAGGCTTATACATGAATTTTCAGGAAGTGGGGTGGGGGAAAGGAATCTGAAACTGGTATCAGAAATACATGTACATTTTGAATTTCACTGGAAGTTTTTTGCTATTCCTAGTGTCTGATATTCACCCCCTGTTAGCTATAATAAACAGATACTGTGTGAGGTCTGCATTGCTCCATTTAACAGTCATCTGAGGCAAAACCCCAGTCATGCCATAATGAGAGCCCCTCTCAGGACTGGGTGTCTTGTATGATTTCACCTCCCTGTACCTAAGGTGGCCACCTCTGCAGAATGGAAGAGCTCCAAATTGCTTTATAATCATAAGGTTAGAGTGGATGCTCAATAGTCCCTCCCTATTCTCCAGTTCAGGATCACAAGGCCCAGATTGTCCCTAGGCAGATGTTTTCCCACTTAGAGTTTTGTTAGAAGCCCTGAATCCCTCGGTGAGCAAATGTGGTGTGTCTTGTACTAAGAATAAGAAACCTTGTATTCTAAATGATTGTTATTCTTCTCCTTTTTGTACCAGCCTTCTAGGTATTTGTACTCATTGTCACTACCCATCCCACCACTAACCCCCAGCTCCCCATTTTAAAAAATGGTAACTCACCCAGTCTCTCAATCCAGCAGTAAGTCAGTCAGTTTTTTCTCGTGTATCATAGAATCATAGAATGGTTTGGGTTGGAATGGATCTTAAAGATCATCTAGATCCAACCCCCTGCATGGGCAGGGACACCTCCCACTAGACCAGGTTGCTCAGAGCCCCATCCAACCTGCCCTTCAACACTTCCAGGGATGGGGCTTCCACAGCTTCCCTGGGCAACCTGGGCCAGTGTCTCACCACCCTCACACTCCAGAATTCCCTCCTCATGTCTCACCTCAATCTCCCCTCTTCCAGTTTTCATCCATTCCCCCTTGTCCTCTCACTCCAAGCCCTTGTCCAAAGTCCCTCTTCAGCCCCAATATTCAGGTCCCTTTTCAGTAGGATTGATTAAGTGTCTACAGCTACGCATCTAAGATAGTGCTATAATAAAAGTGATAAATGAGAAAGAATAGTGTGTCTGCAAGAAAGTTAGCATGACTGAATGAAAAAAATGCACAGTGTAATTTATTGTCAATGAAGAACCATCAGCAGGAGAGAGTGAACCTAATTCATCCCAATTAATTAGGTAAGGGACTTAAAACCTTGGTCTTCTACAGCTCTAGCCACAGAGTCACTCAGGATCTCAGAGGACTTTGGACTCTACAAAATCTTAAAAAGAATTTTAATTGACTGGTTCAAATCTCTGCCAGAACAATAACCAAGGAAAACTCTCTGAATTGTACCTTGTGTGGGAATGTCACCGTGTCAGCCGTTCCCAGAGCCTTCACCTGGGCATTTCTCTGCACGTCCAGAGCTATTTTAGCACAACAGTTTGTGCTGTTTAAAGCAGCCAGGCTGTTCCTTGAGGGAGGCAGGGGGCCGGTCTGCCTGCCCTGCCACCCCCTCTGCTGCAGGCAGTGGGAATTTGCCATGGGGCCACCAGTGGCCACTCCCAGTGTGGGGTGGCAACAGCCTTCTCCAGCTTTGTGCCACCTGCTGATCTGGCTGGGGTCCACCCAGACTCTCGGCAGTGTCCCTGTCCCCCTTCCCCCCCAAACCTGCAGGTAGTTTAACAACCACCCTCCCCTCCCCAGCCCAATAAACAGAGCGTCCTGCTGCTAACAAAGAAAACTCGAGTCATTCCCCAGGTAATTTTCCCTTCTTCCCAGCCTTGGGAAGCACTAAATCCGTGCCGGTGTGGTGGGCTGGGGAGGGGGCAAACAGCAGCAGTCAGGAAACCCATTTTCAGGCACAAAGCACAAAAAGATGATGTTTTTCTGGGGCTGGGGAGGCTGCTGCACACTGAAGGGATCCAAGGAGAATTTTGTGTGACAGAATTCCCGACACGGGCTGCCCTCCACTGAAGCTTCAGGCAAAATAAAGTGTGGTCAGCTTGAGGTTGGAGAGGCTGGGGGAGAGCACAGAGGAGGAGGGCATCCCGGAGCAGGAATGTTTGTACAAATAAAGGGGGGGAATCCACTAAGGCTCTTCCTCCCCTGACAGTTTGTCGGCAGTGCCTGGGTTGTGTGTGCAATCTCCACATGAGCCAGTCGCTTGTCCTACAAAAATGATTTGTTAGACAAGTACAGCCAGAGCTGAGAGCAGGGGGAGGTGGAAGGAGTCAGGGTGGAGGGGGAACCTTGGAATGGGTTCAGGAATGACTGATGGGCTCGACTGAAAATTTTATCCGACTGCTACCTTATGGGGGGGGGGGGGGGGGTAGAGAGAAGTGGAAGGGGGAGAAGTGAGAAAAGGCAAATGGAGAAAGGCTGGGCTGTCTGCTCTAGCATCATGATATTTCATTTTTCACCACTAAATGCAAAATTGATTTTTATTTTTTTTTAGATGAATTAAAAAAAAAAAAAGACCCTCTACCTCTCTGATGTAATTCCCAGACAAAGGAAGCTGGAGCAGACACCCCAGACAATGGATAGTCTTTTCTCCCTTAAAGCATTTGCCTTTCTCAGCAATTAAGGTTAAAAGAAAGAAAAAAAAAAAAAAAAAAAAAAAAAAAAGCAGCAGAAAAACCTCATTGAAGGAATGAATTAAAAAGGTGACCCCGGAAAATGTGGCAGCCTTTTTATTTGACGAGGAATCAAGTTCACAGAGTGTGTCACCAGAGGTGCTGTGATTTGGTCGTTTATTTGTTTCCCGGCAATAAGAACATTCCTTTTCAGTCTGGTATCATCCTCTCATCATCTCCCTCCCTCTTTCTATCCTTCTCTTCCTCTTCTTACATCCTTTTTCCTTCCTCCCTTTTTTCTCTCTCACCCCCTCGCCCTTTTTTTTCTCTCTGCTTGCCAGTTCAGGCATTCTCACATACATTACCCCTTCCTTTCATCTCCGGAATGACCTGAAATGACCTTTTGCCTGGCACTAGACGTGACTTAACTGATAATAGCAGATACTCGGGGGCCTCAAGCGGTGGCTTGTCTGAGCACGTAGAGAGAGGGAGGGGGGTGGAAAAAATATCCCTCTTCTTTCCATAGGGAAAGCATGAGCTTCTCTTTGTAGCAGCATTTCCTGCAAGGTAGCGATTAATGACGCTTTGTGCTGCTTCTCGCCCGTTAGATAAAATCCTTCCAAAGCTTTCCTGACAGCATCCATCCCAAAGCTGCTCCACAAGGAAGGGAGGGGCAACGGGAATCTGTCTGCAGGTGGTTAAAAACTCCACAGCATCACTTTTATGCCACTGGCTACGAGTGCTCTGCATTGCGTCTCTGTCTTTGTGCTCCCGTCTCAGCCAAATACTTGTTGGAACAGCAACAAACGTCCTTCTGCCTTAAATAATCGACACTTCTAGGTGACCAATCTGGGCAAAAGGTGGTTGTTTGGCTTCTTAATGTCCCTCGAAGCCATCAGGGTAAAGATAAGATTGCAGTCAGAGCCGCTGGGTTTCTGATTTTCTTGTTTTAATTTTAACTATTTATTTGGCTACTCGGCGGGGCTGGGTGAGTTACCACAGCAACGACTGGGAGTCTTGAACATGAAAGGGCTCTTATTGTGCCGTGTGGTGCCTCAGAGATACAGAGAAAGGAGGAGGCGGGGAGGAGAATTCCTCTTTAAAGAAACAATAGCGAGACATTATGTGAACTTTGGGGGCTTTATAATGAAGTTTGAAGGGGAGAAGAAGGGGCTACAGCAGTCTGCAGGGGGAAAAAAAAAAAAAAGTGCTGGCTTACAGAACTTTGGGAAGAGAGGTGTATGTGTTTCTAGAAATATTAATTAATTAACTGTGAAATAAAAGCTGAATATATAGACGTGTATTTAGTTCTTTTCTCTGGCAGATCATTTAGCTAGTCAAGCTGTTGGACTGCCCAAGCAGATCAGAGCTCAGGGTCAGAACCCAAGAGATGTTTTTTATTTTATTTAATTTTTTGAACTTTGTTCTGCCCTTTCTTTTGAGGGACAGGAAAAGGAGTGGGTGTTAAAATGTCAGGAAAAGGTACCACAGTGTGGTCTGCTTGCCATTGTCCAAAATAAAGGGGCAACTGAAGGTCCAGACAAAGGGAAAATGTGGATAATAGGGATACTAAAGGATGCAGAGCAGAAGTAGGAGAATGGCTTCATGCAGAAGCAAGGGAGGTGCAGGGGAGCTTGTTAGTTCAGATTTTCCACTGTCTTGACAAGATCTAGCCTGGGATTGAATGTGGTGCCACTAGAGTGTCCCTGTGTTGGGCTCCCTGTGCTCCAGAAGGGTTTACTCCAGTGCCTGAAGGGGCTCCAGGAAAGCTGGGGAGGGACTTTGGACAAGGGCAGGGAGGGAGAGGACAAGGGGGAATGGATGAAAACTGGAAGAGGGGAGATTGAGGTGAGACATGAGGAGGAAATTCTGGAGTGTGAGGGTGGTGAGACACTGGCCCAGGTTGCCCAGGGAAGCTGTGGAAGCCCCATCCCTGGAAGTGTTGAAGGGCAGGTTGGATGGGGCTCTGAGCAACCTGGTCTAGTGGGAGGTGTCCCTGCCCATGCAGGGGGTTGGATCTAGATGATCTTGAAGGTCTCTTCCAACCCAAACCATTCTGTGATTACTTGCTGCAGGCCAGAGATGGCCTGATATCTGTGCTGAGCCCTGTGCTTGGCTTGACCCTCCCAGACCTGAGCTGGGACCAGCTCAGGGGGATGGCCACGCTGTATAGAACTGGGAGTGACTGTGTGCAAATGTATCCCTGAATATTTAGGTCTTAATTTAAGTTCTTGGGGCAAGGAGGAGTTTCTCTCAAAGAGCCCCTGTTCTGTTCTGTTCAGCTGTACCTGGAAATGGTGGCTGCTCTGAAGAGTCAGCTGTCATCACACCTTTTGTCATTAAGGTAACCCTTCCCAGATGTGCTGCATACAGAAAAGAAATGTAATGATTTCTAGTCTTCCACTGAAGAGTCCTTGTGGTGAAAGCCCCAGTAAGCAGGGTGGCAGCACTTGGATTGGAGTAATATATTCTGGTTTCTCTTCCCCAGACAGTTTGAGTATGCACTGCAGAGCTTCTGAGCACTGGCACCTTGTCACCTCCTGTAACTGAAAGATAATGCAGTTCCTTTTCACAGACCCATTTGCAAGTCAATTTTGACTTTTCTCCCAAGTATTCACTTGAGCTCCAGGTATTGTCACTATTTGGGGTGAGGGCAGAGTGGTAGGAATCTGTAATGGGGGAGCAGGGACCTGCTCAGATAGCATCTCAGCAGCTTCCTCTGCTGTTCCAGCTCACAAGGATGTTTGTTTTGCTTAGTGTGGGTTGGCAGTGAAATGGTAACCATTGGTACTGGGCAGACCTCAAAGCTCCCTGTGAAACTGGTCTGTATCTCCCACACTTTGATAATAGAATTTATCTGGAGTGATCATGCAGCTTGCCCTGAAATTCATGTGGTTTCCAGGCTTCAGTCATTACAACTGAACACAATTATTGGAGTTCCCCTGAAATTTCAGAGAAATAGCACCTTTTGACAAGGGAGAAAAGGGAGTGGGGGACTTCACTGAACGTTAACTTTAGTCTAGCAGTTTTAAATCAACCACGTGTCATTTGTAAAATGCTTCCCATTCCTCTTTGCCTTGTGATAAGCAAACCTTAGTGTATTAATTGTCAGTAACATTAACATCAGACATAAAGGAATAACCATCTTTTTGTGCTGTCTCTGACTGCAGTGCTTAATCTCATCACCTTGTTACACATTTGTGTATGTTGTGTATATGTAAGACGTTTGCTGTCCTGAAGCATTTTTATAACAAGATTGCTTTTTCCTCAGCATTGCAGTGCATATAGTTTAGAAACTTTAGATTTTGAATACTATTGTACAACTACTTAGGGTTACTTTCCCTCTCCAGTACAAGTTCAAACTCTATTCTTAATTAATTACCTGGGTTTCCAGCTCTTCCTTTCAGACTACTGTCACCACACGGAGTGAAGTGGATTAAATTACTGTTGCAGGTGAAGGACAAGTCAAATCATAGTTTATTGCCTGAAAAGCATGGCTGCCTGAAGTGATGCTGATTGTATTTTCCTAAGGATGTTAATGTGTCAGCTGTCTAAATGTCTCTGGTGGTGGGATCATAAAGGATTTCTGGTTTCTTACCTATAGGATGCCTGGAAGTTAGGCTGAGATCCATCAGGATAACCTTGGCACTAAACCTTCCTCTAATTCTCAAAATCTATGTGAGTGTGAGATGAAGCTCGGGAGCAGCATTTGGCTGCTTGTTCCCTGTGCCAGAAACTTTAGTTAAATATGTTGTCATTGGCTTTGTCTTCCCTGCTCCTCTACTTGTGGTTAGACTAAAGGCCACACCTCGTCACCCAAGTCCCTGAGGCTGGTGTCTTCTGCTGGCACAGGTTCCTCTGAACACCTGCAGAAGTGACATGGAACAGAAAGTGGATATGAGGCCATGTGAATATGCCTGGGAGTCTTTGCCATATTTTTTTGCAGAGTATCTCTCACAGTAGGATGAGAGGTGCTGTGTAATAGGAGTAAGAGCAGAAACGATTATGAGCAACAAATTCACCTGCTAAACTCTTTACTACTTAATATAAAAATACTTGTGTAGTACTCCTCATACATGGAGCTTTATAAATGGAGCTGTTCTCTGGCTGTAGAGGACTGTAGCACTGTCCCAGCAACTTGACAAGAACCCAGTTCTCAGAAACAATCCTCCCTGTCTGCCCAAGCCATGGCCTCTCTGTGGAGACCACAAAAGAACCTGCTTTTCTGGTATGGACAAGAACTTACTCAATACTCTGAGACTTAGAAGCCCTTTTCACATCAGACACCAAACAGTTATTTCCTCTTTAATCAATTGCTTAACTTCTGCATGTTAACAACACCAACAATAAGTGATTTAGATAAGCTTGGGTTGTTAGGAAATCTTTGTAGAAACTGTGCAGGTCTTCAAGCGTGTGGAAATGGCTGGTAAAAGCATTTGTATTACTTAGTCCTTTGAAAATACAGAAACATAAAAAAGAAATTATATCCAGGGTGAGTTGGATGGTATTTGTGCATCTCAGGAGTCACGAGCTGGAAACTGGAGCATCATTTCAGAGTTTTGACTCCTGAAACTTGTGTCTCCTTCCAACTGGCAAAGGCACAGTGCTAACCACAGAACAGTGCTGGGGCTGTCTTGCTGGGTTCTCCAGAAGTGCTCTGCTTTCCCTAGAGAAAGAAGCTTCAGACCCTTCTGCCTCTTCCCTTTTTACATGTCCTGTCTTGACCATGCATGCATGTGATGCAGTGTGGGGTCTGTGGGCCTGATGGGTGGTGGATGTTGGGACTCCTGATTTTTT
Source organism: Hemiprocne comata (assembly GCA_020745705.1). NCBI lineage: Eukaryota > Metazoa > Chordata > Aves > Apodiformes > Apodidae > Hemiprocne > Hemiprocne comata. The sequence goes on from CM036608.1 coordinate 4,011,511, forward strand.
GGTCTCATGACCTGGGAGTCCTGGTGGACAACAGGCTGCCAATGAGCCAACAATGTGCCCTCTCAGCCAAGAAGGCCAATGCCATCCTGGGGTGCATCAAGAAGAGTGTGGCCAGTGGGTCAGGGAGGTTCTCCTCCCCATCTGCTCTGCCCTGGTGAGGCCTCACCTGGAGCACTGTGTGCAGTTCTGGGCTCCCCAGTTCCAGAAGGACAAGGAGCTACTGGGGAGAGTCCAGCCCAGGGCACTGAGATGCTGAAGGGACTGGAGCAGCTGCCCTGTGAGGAAAGGCTGGGAGAGCTGGGGCTGTTCAGCCTGGAGACAAGGAGGCTGAGGGGGGATCTCATCAGTGCTGATCAATATCTACAGGGGGTGGCAGGAGGATGGGGCCAGACTCTTCCCAGTGGTGTCCAGTGACAGGACAAGGGGCAATGGGCACAAACTGGTGCACAGGAGGTTTGACCTGAATATGAGAAAACACTTGTTGACTCTGAGGGTAACAGAGCACTGGGACAAGCTGCCCAGGGAGGTTGTGGAGTCTCCATCCCTGGAGACATTCCAAACCTGGAGGTGTTCCTGTGGGATCTGCTCTAGGGGATCCTGCTCTGGCAGGAGGTTGGACTAGATGATCTCCAGAGGTCCCTTCCAAACCCCACCACTCTATTATTCTGTGATCTCTTCCATTCATTTCAGTGCATAACCTTGGGCACGTAGCTGCAAACTCCCATTTGTGAGTGGGAATGGAAGCACTTGGCATGTCTTGAAGTGAAGACTCCCAGCTGTCTGTGTGTTCCCCTACCCCAGCCCTCAGGTGTGTTTGAGCTCCCTGCTGAGCCCTCGGTTCAGAGCAGAGCATTGAAAGGTGCTGGTGCTTGACTTGGAAAGGCCACACTGCCAGCAGTGACCCTGCCCCACCTGATGCTCCTCCAGCTCAGGTGAGCAGCAGGCAGCCAGTCTGAGCATCCCCAGGAGCTGCAGAGTCCAATCTACACGTGCTTTAATGAGCCAACTGGAGCTGACAAGAGTTTAGGGAGCACATTGTTAACCGAGGCTTAGGGAGCAGGCTGAGTTCTGCAAATTGCAGGTGCCACTGAGGGGCCAAACTTGTGCTGTCCTCAAGAGGTCTGCATCACTCTGCTGCATTAAGTACATGGGTGTTGATCCTGGGACAGAGACAGGCATTCAGATTGAAGGAGACTTCTTTAGGGGGCAATTATTTTCCCCTGGAAATTTCAAACAGAAGGAAAAGAACAAAGAAGTAAGACGGTTTTGTTTGTTTGTTTGTTTGTTTTATTTCCTCTGAAATTATTCATCTCTTTTTTAGAAGTTATTTGCAATGGGGAGCTTTTGGTTGGAGTTGTCTCTGATTTTAAAGGTCACTCATCCAGTGAGAGGCAACGTGACTCCTGAGCTGAGTGCTGGGACACTCCCCTGGTGAGGGGAATGCAGGTGCCAGTCCCTGTTCCAAGCTCTTTCTCTTGCTTTTGTCCCATGGCTGTTCACTGCAAAGTGTAAAGTATGGTTGAATTAAGTCTACTGTGTTTTCAAACACATAAATGTGATAAATATCCACCTTGAAAGGCACTGCATTTAATATGGACTCTCACTCCTGATTGAGGATTGTGAATTTCTGCTCAAGTCCGGAACAGAAATCTGTTTTAAACCACCCAGGTGTGTAATTCTGTGGACTTTGTAAGTTGTTCTTTCACATGGTTGCTACTTCTGAGGTACCTTAGGTGTTCTGATGGGTCAGTAGACAGGTAAACAAGAAAGTATATGCCAGCATTTCCTTGCACCATGGACCAGGAAGCACAGAATCATGGTTTGAGTTGGAAGGGGCCTTAAAGATCATCTGGATCCAACCCCCCTGCACGGGGAGGGACTTGCTCTTGCTTTATTATATTAAAATTGCATCTTAAGTACCTGGGCTTTTTCTTCTGATGGATAGGTTATATTCCTAGGCGAGTTTCATTAATGATTGTAATTTAATTGCATAAATTTCTTGCATGCTGATAGAAGAATAGGCCCCCTGCTTCAGTGTCTGAAACATTCTGGAGTGGTTTTTCCTCCCAGTGTTATGACTTATTTCTCGAAACATTTTTATGTAATTATTTGTTTAAATGTCAAAAAATTGCTACAAATCCTGCAAACATTTGCCACTAGGTGTAGCACTCAATACCAAGAGTTTTAGTCCTGCTGACTTTTTTACAAGTATATATTTATGGCAGAAGTACATTTAAAAAGTGGTTTCCAAGTAAACACAAGACAAAATTCTGCTTGCATGAAAGCTTTGCTGAGCTGTGTGTGTATTGATGGGATTTACCTCTGTAAAAAAGGAGCCTTCAGGAAAGCTGGGGAGGGGCTTTGGACAAGGGCTGGGAGTGAGAGGACAAGGGGGAATGGATGAAAACTGGAAGAGGGAGATTGAGGTGAGACATGAGGAGGAAATTCTGGAGTGTGAGGGTGGTGAGACACTGGCCCAGGTTGCCCAGGGAAGCTGTGGAAGCCCCATCCCTGGAAGTGTTGAAGGGCAGGTTGGATGGGGCTCTGAGCAACCTGGTCTAGTGGGAGGTGTCCCTGCCCATGCAGGGGGGTTGGATCTGGATGACCTTTAAGGTCCCTTCCAACCCAAACCATTCTATGATAAAATGAAAGGCTTTCACTTCCCTAGCAGCTACCAAGGTCGTTCCTTCAAGGCTCTGTAGTGATGTGGAGATGGGTGAATTCACCCAGACACCTTAAAAACTAATAAATCACTAAAGGGGTTGATCAAAAGAAAAAGTATTATGTGCAGTGGGGTAGTGCATGGTTAAAGGCACACACATAGACAACAACATTTGCAGGACAGGGTGCTTTTAAATTCATGGGACAGAAGACAAACATACCATGACACTTGCTTTGACCCTGCAAACTACTTAACCAGGAAAAGCTAAGTTAGCAACAGCCAAAGAAAGGATGAGGGAGAAGTTAAGAAGAGAGTTCTTCAGTGGCCTGAAAGGGGAGGGAATGTATACTTGAGGGGGGAAAAAAAAAACCCAGCAGATGTTTTCAGGTGAAAGTTACAAATCAATTGGTGAAACCTAAAGCTGTGTTGGAATTTCTGGATCAAGAAATTTGGATAGTCAAGTGTCAATATACCCAAAAGTGAACTTGGCATATTGCAAGTTTTAACGACCTATTCCATGAACTTTTTCAGCAGGGATGATTCAGAAACATGCCCTCTCTTTCTCAGTCTTGTCAAATAAAATACTGTTACATTAAACCAAAGTTTCTCAAATCAAGGTGGCTACACTTGAAATACCCCACCTGGGACCACCTTGCTCATGGGGATACTTCAGAGCTACAAGGCTTAGGGACCCCCTAAATCACAGATGCTCCTTGGGGGAAGTCTGTTGACTTTCCCATTGTTCCCTGTCTTTACAAAGTGCTTGGGGAACTCTTAGCAAAGCAATCCCCAGAGGCAAGCTGTTATAATCCTAGATTAGTGAAAACTCCAGCAGAATCTCATAAAAAATCAAACGTTGATATGGTTCTGTTGTCATAAATCTCAACAATGAAGTGAGAAAATGAAACTGTCACCCCTCTCCCCCTCTCTGCCACAGATTGTTAGGAGTTAAACACAGTGTTACTTAAAGAAATGCAAAATAAACCCCAGAGGTAAAGCTTAGCAGTTCTTTCAGTGCTGCAAAATTTTGCTTTAGAGATGACTTTCCACTCCTCTCACCCCACTCTGGTTCCAGAGCACTGTGTGTGCTGGCAATGAAGACTTTTTTTGTTGGAGTGCCAAAGCTGAACTCACCAGCAACTTGAAGTGGAAAAAAATGAAATGGATCCATTTGTTTCATGGGGATGATGCATATCCTGTGAAAAGCTCTTGGAGATGAAATTTAAGGCAGACTGTACTGGCTTTTAACTGAGGGAGGTGATTAAGGAGATGGATATTATTGCCTTGTTTTTTAAGGTCTTGGCTCTCTTGTTGTGTATATAGACAGTTGTCATTTTTCTCTGAGATGTTTATGGACAAAATCTGGAACTTGCTTTTGCTGCTAGCTCCTGGGAAGTGCTAAGTCTGGAGGTTTGCACGTGGGAATTGGTAGACTGAGGTTGTGACACTGGCTAGCCACTTAGTGAGGTGTCTGATGTTGGAGGAGCCACTCAGAGGAACGTAGCAGCTGCCTTTCAGGGAACCTTTCCATCTTTGCTAAGGTTGTATGATCAAGGAGACCAGAAAAGAAAACACCTCACCTTGTCTGGCTTTGGTAGGAGCTACAGTGAGATTTAGGGACCAGTTGCTGTGATGTCTGAAGAGTCCTGCCTTTTGACTTGTCTTTCCATGCTTCCACCCTCACACTTGCAGGGATGGGGCTTCCACAGTTTCCCTGGGCAACCTGGGCCAGTGTCTCACCACCCTCACACTCCAGAATTTCCTCCTCATGTCTCACCTCAATCTCCCCTCTTCCAGTTTTCATCCATTCCCCCTTGTCCTCTCCCTCCCTGCCCTTGTCCAAAGTCCCTCCCCAGCTTTCCTGGAGCCCCTTCAGGCTCTGGAAGGTGCTCTAAGGTCTCCCTGGAGCCTTCTCTTCTCCAGGCTGAACACCCCCAACTCTCTCAGCCTGTCTCCAGAGCAGAGCTGCTCCAGCCCTTTTTATTTTTCTCTTTTCCTGTTTTTTTTTTCCCTCTTTTTCTTTTTTAAATATCATGTCTAACTCAAGTTCAGCTGTATTGAGATGAGAAATGTAGCTACACAAATGATGTAGCTCAACTCCTTCAGAAGCATCTCACTTCACCAGCATCCCTAGAGGTATTTATCATGTGTACCTATGCACACAAAACATTTAGCTTTGAGACAGCTCTCTCCTGTGTGAGGGGAAAAATTAAATTCCCTGAGCCCAGTCCTGTTGCTCATGCAGTTTCTTTCCTCCTCCCTCAATCAACTTGATTTTGCCTGGAATGGAAAACTGTAGGTTGTCACAGGAAGTGCTTGCTGTCATTTGTTATTCCACAATAAGACTCTAAAAAAACCCCACAACAACTCATTCTTGATCTAATTTGTGAAATTGGAAAGTATTACAGGTCAGGAGGAAAGAAAGAGTCCACATTTTTGAGAATTTTCTTTTTCTTTCTGCTCTGCTTCTTTATGTCCAGTTGGGGTTGAATCAACTGGAATTTTGTGGCTGGATCTTTCCTGGATTGTTTGTGGCCTTTTGTCAGTGCAGTCTGAGATTCATCCCAACAATCTTTGTAATCATTGCACCCAGTTCCCTTTGATTCATCAGAGATGGGAAGTGTCTTGCCCAAAGTTGTGTGGGAGACCAGTGGGATAGTTGGATAGAGTTGGAAATTGCTTCCTAGGAACTGGTCTGTCCTCCTGTCCTAGCAAAGCAAGTACTTTGCAGCATCTTCAAAGTTAAAGTTCCTGACAGTTCAACTTTAAATACATCTAGATGACCTGGTGCCTGCTGGAAAGCTTGCCAGCTACTCATAGTATTTAATTAAAAATATAAATGCAATTACTCCTCCTAGATTTTATTAGATCCTAAAGTTGGAAGTGATTTTAGGCAGTTTGGTCAATGTTTGTAGAAATCATACAGTTTCACTCTGTTTCTTTGAGTCCAGTTACTTGGGTACCTAGTCTTAATTTCCTGATATTTTACCAACTGGAACAGTCCCAAAGCAGGTTAGCATTTTGTCCAGATTTGAATGAATTTGTCAAATTTGTGCTTTCACTGTACCTCTCTGAAAATCCCTTCTGTACCATGGATGTTAAATGTTCCAGTGGCCTCCCTGAGAGGAAATATGGGGCCATGATGCAATCTTATCATGGGATGGTTTGGGTTGGAAGGGACCTTGAAGATCATCTAGTTCCAACTCCCCTGCATGGGCAGGGACACCTCCCACTAGACCAGGTTGCTCAGAGCCCCATCCAACCTGCCCTTCAACACTACCAGGGATGGGGCATCCCAAACCTCCCTCCCTCTGAGACAGACTCTGGAACCAGCTCTGAAGGTTCAAGAGTCTCCTGCAGAGCTGGGCCCTCCATGGTGGTAGCTGGGAAGGGCCTTCTGATAGGAAGCCCATGCTGGAGCAGGTTTATCCTGAAGGTCTGCAGCCTCTGGGAACCCATGAGCTTGTTCATCTGATTTTCTTCCTCTCTTTCTCTAAGGAGGGGAAGTGAGAGAGCAGCTGGATGAGTGTCCAGCAGCTGGCCAAGGCCAACCCACCACAACAGGCTCTAGAAGACACCCCTGAGTTATACCTTGTCAGCCAGACCACCCCCTGGAAACCCATAGCTCCTCTTGGGGCTGTTAAATGAGAAATGGAAAGGGCTGGATGTTTCTCTAGACACTCAGAGACAGAAAAGTCTTTTCTGCAGTTCCAGCAGGAACCTGGGAGCCCAACTCCAGCTGAAAACAAATAGATCTGAGGCTTCTGAGTCACTCAAGTCCTTTTGAAAATATTGTCTATAGCCAAAAGCTAACATTTCAGTTGAGAGGAGCAGAAACAGAGCCCCACCCTTTTCAGTCTTTCTTTAATTTGTTCTTCCTTGCTAAGAATTGAAGGATGGAGGCATCTGAACACCAAGAACAATGATGATGAGCAGCAGACAGCATCCCTTGGGAAATCCTGTTCTTCCCTCAGTGTAGTACTTCAAGTGGCCACGGGACAAGGAGGACAGGTAGAGCTGAGCTGGCCATGGAGCAGTGCTGGCACATGCAGCAGTGTCTGCTGCTGGCATATGGTGGAAAAATCACCATGAGTCTCCAGTTCCTCTGGGCAAAAAAGATGCTGTGAATAGCATGGCCAAGTTTCAAGCTCTCACAGTGGAGTGGGAAGCGATCCAGGCTTTGCTGGTGTCAGGAAGGAGAGCAAAACATGCATTTTATGCATCCTAGGGGGAAAAGGGAAGCAAAGCTACCCCAGCTGGAGCTGTCAGCTCTGGGAGGGGCAGCCATTTGGCTCTCATTAGAGGTGGCAACATCTGAAGGAACAATGGTTCCCCATTGGTTCTTGCTGAATGTGTGTTGGTGGGCTCTGTCCTTCACCCCAGGAAGGACTGATGCCATGCCAAGGTCTGTTTCAGGTCTGTGCCTCAGGGCACAGCTTCCTGGTTAAACAGAATATGAGGGCAGCATCCCAAAACCCAAGTGGTTTCTCTGGCCAAAGCTTGTACCATCCCCTATAGGCTTTTCACTCACCCAGGCTTTCCCCAGTCCTTGTCCTGACTTGTGGATGCCTGAAGGACACTGGGTTCTCCTCTGTCTGTTGCTGACAGTGCATCTGGGAGTCACCTAGTAGCTTCAGGAGGATGGGGCCAGACTCTTCCCAGTGCTGTCCAGTGACAGGACAAGGGGCAATGGGCACAAACTGGAGCACAGGAGGTTTGACCTGAATATGAGAAAATAGTTCTTGACTCTGAGGGTAACAGAGCACTGGGACAAGCTGCCCAGGGAGGTTGTGGAGTCTCCATCCCTGGAGACATTCCAAACCTGGAGGTGTTCCTGTGGGATCTGCTCTAGGGGATCCTGCTCTGGCAGGGGGTTCGACTAGATGATCTCCAGAGGTCCCTTCCAACCCCCAAGTCTGTGATTCTTTGATCTTAGGCATAGCACACCTCTCTTTTTTCCTGCTCCCTGCAATCTTGCCCAACTCTTAGCTCTTTAAAGGCCCTAATTGCAGAGCCCAAGAGGTGCTTTGGCACCTCATTCCCACTTAAATTTGGTTTGGACTGTTACCTGGTATGTCATCCTGCAGTCCCAGCTGAAAGGCAGCTGAGAAGTTACAGGTAGGACAGTTTCCTTCAAAGGAACCAGTAATCCAGGACAGAATATACACATAGCTGAGCTGGTCCTGAGGGACAGGCCTTGGAGCTTGGGCAGATGGTGGTCATAGAATCACAGGTTGAGATCATTTTGCCCCCAAATTAGTGGGTGAACAATCCAACACTTGGTGAATTCTGCTTCCTAGTGATAGGAAGGTCCACAGAGATTTCCAATAATTCACAGGTGAGAGAAGATTTGTGGACTCGAATGCCCTGCATGGCTTCCCTTTCAGGAAGAGCATTGGAGGTGGAGTGTTTTCCATTTGGACACAGGACCTGTCTGAGAGCTAGGCCAGTGCTGTGCTCAATAAATCATCGTGCCAACTGCTTCTGGGTAATTAGGCATGAAGGGGATCAGCAGTCTGCTCCCTCTGCTGTGGCTCACAGATGCCTGTTTGCAATGTGCCTTTAGCTTCCAGGGCTCCAGCCCTGTGCTGCTCACAAGGAAAATGTCTCCTGGGCATCCAGCAGCTTGGAGGTGTTCAGCAGTTCTGCTACTGGTGCTGTGGGGAGGTGATGTGTGGTGACAGTGTGTGGTTCCAGCTTGAATAGAAGAAGCATGGCCAGCAGGTCAAGGGAGGTGATTGTCCCCCTTTAGTCAGCTCTTGTGAGACCCCACCTGGAGAACTGTGTCCAGTTCTGGAGCCCCTGATATAAGAAGGACATGGAGCTCCTGGATACAGTCCAGAGGAAGGCACAAAGATGATCTGAGGGCTGGAGCATCTCTGCTCTGGAGACAGGCTGAGAGAGTTGGGCTGTTCAGCCTGGAGAAGAGAAGGCTCCAGGGAGACCTTAGAGCACCTTCCAGTGCCTGAAGGGGCTCCAGGAAAGCTGGGGAGGGACTTTGGACAAGGGCAGGGAGTGAGAGGACAAGGGGGAATGGATTAAAACTGGAAGAGGGGAGATTGAGGTGAGACATGAGGAGGAAATTCTGGAGTGTGAGGGTGGTGAGACACTGGCCCAGGTTGCCCAGGGAAGCTGTGGAAGCCCCATCCCTGGAAGTGTTGAAGGGCAGGTTGGATGGGGCTCTGAGCAACCTGGTCTAGTGGGAGTGTCCCTGCCCATGCAGGGGGGTTGGATCTAGATGATCTTTAAGGTCCCTTCCAACCCAAACCAGTCTAGAAGTATCTGAAGCAGTTCATTCAGCAGTCCTCTTGTGAGGGCCAGAGGGGGTTGCAGCACTTGTTCATGTTGTAGACAGCTGTGGTGCTTGCTCAGTGTCACTGTCATGTCACCATCCCAGGGTCACACCACGATGAAGAAGCACACACACATGCTCCTAAGGTACATCAGCGCAGTGTCCATTGGTTTGGCTCCTTCTTCTGGTGGCAATTCAATCTCCTGGATGCCACATTGAATCACACACGTGCCCTGTTCATCTAGCTGGGCTGAAGAAGTGGTAAGGAGCAGCTGAGGACAACCAGAGTGTCTCAAATCACCACAACTGTTTGCTACATTAACATGTCTAACCCTTGGGTTCACCAGTTCAGAGTTTAGGGTAATGCCTTTTAGTCTTGGGTAAGATGCACTGTCCACCTGCTTCTGATGTCTTTGTCCCCCTGAACACTTCATAGGTTTAGTTCTTGGCCCACCAAGGGAAGTGGCTGAGATATCCAGAGACAAACATCCAATTTAGCTTCCTGTGTAGGCAAAGGAAAGCTTTGGGATATGAAGTGGAAACAAACCGAAGGGAAAAGGTTTCTGGTTAGTGCATTTGGGTTCAATTGCCCTAACGTGGCTGCTTCCCCAGATCTGCAGGAAACTTTTCTCTGGGGATTTCCAAAATGTCTCCAAATTCAGTACACTGGAAATCCAGCAGAGCTTGTTTTTGCCAAGCAGTTCTATTTCCTTTTATGATTTTGAATGAAACCAGGAAGAGCAGGGGCGTGTGGGCAGCTCAACTATTTTTTTAACAAAACCCCAACTTCGTTACTCTTAAGAGCAAAGGACCCAACAGTGGCTGGGAAACATCTCCATGTGAATCCTGTCCCAGTGTGAAATTTGCCATTTGGAATCCAAGAGGTTTCATCTGTGTCGTGGTCTGTCCTGTTCAGATCAGGACTGGACACTGAGTTCTAACCTATTTTAAAATGCAGAGTGCTGCTCATTCTCTTAGAGGTCTTAGAGTGATAATGGCTCGTCCAGTTGTAATTCTGATTAGTGCTCCTTCCTCTGGCTTTTGTTATTTCATTTTAACTCTCAGGACACTTCTTTCTCTGAAGTTGGGGCCAGCATCGACTTCATTACAAAAAGGGCTCCATTTCCACTCCTGTCGTGGAGGAGAATTGAGATGCTGAGTGTAACCTCAAGGAAAAAATGGGAAAGCGACTGCAAAGCTTGAAATAGAATGACAAGCTTTAAAAATAACACATGCAGTTTTGTAGAATTGCTTTTTCTTTGGCAGCTCTTGTGAATTTTGTGACTTGGGGGGGGGTTTGGGGGGTGTGGGGGGGTGGTTCCTGCTGCACAGTGTGTGAACACTCAGACACAGCAATATTGTAAATTGCAAATGGAAGTGCCAAAACCAGTCTGTCCTGTGCAGGTCACTGGAGTAGACACAGCTCTTGCCTGAAAGCATTTGTAATCTAAAACCCCAGCACTATTCCCATCAAAGGGAATGACAAAACTCCATGTGATTGCAAACGGAACAGGATTAGGCCCTAACTAAATAAAGGGTGCTTTTTTATTTCCTTACTATTATTAATTATTTTTTTTTGGTCACCAGATACTCCTTCCCTGTGACAAATTCAAGTAACTTTTGTTGAGGAATCTGTTGCCCTAATTTTGTCTGAAAAACTTCTTTACGCAGCATTCTTCCCTCACTTTCCAGGTTTGGAAAGACAAGATTGGAAAGAGAATTCCCATCTGTTATTGAAGCATTTAATCATCCTTTAAAAGCTGGTGCAGTTTTATTTTCTCTGGGGAGCGAGTAGCATTAGCTGAGGCATAAAGCAAACTATACCAAGTGTAGAAAAAACTCACCCTGATGTCCTGTTTGACAAAGTGACCTGCAGGTCACAACCTGAGTTTATTGATCTGTGGGGCCTTGGCTGGGTGTCGGGCATGTTTTCTGGACTTTGGTTTCAGCTGCATTCCTGCCTTCTGAAAGAGTAGGGGGTGTGGATTTCTACTAGGAGTAACCACTGGGAAGGAAGTAATGTTCATTAAGTGTGCAGTGCAGGACTAAGCGTGCTCAGTGAAAAAGCTTTTCTCCTTTTGCCTGTCAAGCCCTGTGTTTGAACTCATGCCAGAATGCCGGATTTACTTTTCGCGGAGAAACACTACCTGGCTGGACTGCATTTTTTTTTTCCCTTTCCCTCCTCAGTCCCCGGAAGATTGGAAACAATATTCTTTTGATGATCAGGGCACCCTCCCTAGTGCAGTTTGCTGCGTGCAAGTGGGACTCTTGCAGTGGAGGAGGAAGACAAACTTTGCTACCTGTGAAACGAAGACTTCTTAGGTCAGTAAGAGGGGTGCAGGGAGAACTTTGCGAGCAGCTTTTGACTCTTCACTCGTGCTTTTCTGGTTTCTGCTCTCCTCTCTCCCTTCCCATCTTTAGCAGAGCTGAACTTTGAGGGAAGTTTTGCAGCTCCCTGCTTGTTCAGCCTCCCTGATAAGGTAAACTTGTAACTGAAAACGTTCAGAGATTTGTGGGAGCTGAGCTTAGTTTTTGAAAACTTCAGTTGCTGGGTAGCGTAGAGGTTTCTTTTCTCCACTTTTTCTTCTCTTTCTTCTTTTTAGTGCTTGCTATAAATGCAATCCTTTGCTTCCAGTGTGTGTGTGTGTGTGTGTTTTAAAAGACTGTTCCCTCTTCTCTCCCCGCCCTCTCCCTTAGAGCTGAAAATGCGACTCGTTCTTGAATAATAAACTCTGTATGTTATCAAGCACATCTTGTGGCTTGTTCATGTGATCATTTCCAGCCTGAGCACGGATGTTTTGCCTTTTAATAGATTTGCAGTTCTTTCTGCAAAATGAATTGCAAAAAACTGTTAGCAGAGGCGTGAGAGAAAAGCAATTTTACTCGATCACAACATGTTTTAATATAATAGACTATTGTGCTTTTACATTTTTAAGTGCTCTCTACTTTTTGATTTTGAAGGCATATTTAGAACTTCACTCTCTTGAGGTTGAGATATTCCCAGAAGGGGAAGAATAAATTTTTTTGAGACTTCATGCTGCCTGACGGAGATTTTTCTGAACAGAGGCCAAATGGTCAAGAAACAAAATGACCACTGAATAAGAAGTGAAATGGCCTTAAAGAATGAGAAAGTGCCTGTAGTTAATGTTTGTTTGAAGGAGGTTGTTTGGCAGTTTCTGGCGTGACATTTTGTCCTCTGATGGTCTTCAGAATGGGTGCATTGCTTATCAAAAGTTAGCATTTCATTTTGTCAGTGCGACGAGTACCTACCAGTATGTGAATTGTGTGAATTTTAGAAACTTGAGCTCATTGAAGAAATAACTCCACATGCAAATGTAAAATCCTTGTGTTCGGGAACTATAGATTTATTATTTGGTTCCTCTGAACTCGAAGTTGATTTCCCGTGCAAATGAGCTCAGGAAGAAGAATGGGGAGCAGGTTAGTCATGGTGCAGAGCTCCTCGTTAGAGGAGAAGTGCATAATATCTTTGCAAGCTACAATGGGTTGGGCTGCTGCTCCCCACTGCCAGCTGAAAACTCTCCAGAAAGAAACCTCAGCCTGTCTTCTTTGCAAAGGGTGAGAGCAGAGCAAAAAAAAAGTAGGAGTGACTGGGCTGCACTGACTGATTCCCACTGGGATTACCTGTGTGGACGTGGAGGGATGGGGAGCAGCTAGGCCAAGCAGAAGGAATCTGCAAATGACCAAAGCTGAAGCTCTCTGATCCTTCCTTTCATTTATCCCCTGAGATCCAAGAAAGGTTTTGATGAGTCGAGGCTGGGAACATTTCTTTGTGTCTTTCCTCTCCTTTGATTTAACCTGCAGGGGTTTATGGGCTGGGGCAGGGTTGTGCTGCAGATGGACAGGGACTTAGTGTGGTCACAGCCTGGGCTCTCCCCTCGTTGCATGCACCACCTCCATTTCCTTTGCTGTGAAATGGGGAGGGTGACGGGAGGGTCTTTTGTAACGTCCTTTGCATATTTATAGAAGAAAAAATGCCTCGTGCTTGCAGAGAAGTGATAGGCCCAGGCTGTGAGACCACACATCCAGATTTGAGTTTTGAACATGAACTTCTGGACCTCAGGGCCACAGATTTAGCTTAGATCCTTTCCGTGACAGTGGAAAGGCAAAATATTGTCCTTCTCCAGACACAAACAACATGGCCACCCTCGTCCTATTGTTCATTTTCAGGTATCCAAATCCATCCGTTTGTATGAATCCACTTCACATGCAAAATGTAATTATGGACAGGAAATGGTTTGGGATTATTTCATTTTCCTCTTTTCCCCTTTGCACTTCAGAGGCTTGCAGAAGTTCTAAGTGGAAAACAACTCTTAGGCCATGAAGCCCAGATCTCAACATCCCTGCTTGTGATAGAACAGTTAAGTCCATTAAATAAGTACCAGCAAGATTTTTGGCCACTCAACCATTTTAGCCTCTTGCCCATCTTTATTTTCATCCTTCATCTTCCCAGGTATTCCCAGGGCCTTTCTAAGGTTTCATTTACCTCCAGAGTGGAGCAAACAATTGCAAATGTCTTCAGCATTCTGTCTGTCTTTCATTTGTGTCCCAAATCCTGGCTTTTGGAACAGGGTAAATGGGGGAAAACTTACAACGTGTCTTTCCTCTCTGAGTTCCACCTGGGATCTTGCTCTTTGAAATGGAGCTGTGTCTTCTGAAACCAGCCAGGATCAATAGGGAGAGGTGGAATTTGGATAGAGGAAGCAGGAGGTGCAGGAATGGGACAGATTTGTATCTCCTTGAGCGGCGTGTTGTGAGTTTGTTCGTGTCCCAGGCTGTGCAGAGCAGGAGGACCATGGTCTTGGGTTTCTGGAGGAGTTAATTGTGGCAGCTTCCTTGTTTCAGAGCTTAGATAGGGACATCCTGCTGAGGCTTTTTTTTTTTTTTTTTGAGTATCAGAATGTCAAGACCCATCTCAAACACCCTGGCTAAGTCACTCAGAAAAGCAAGCCAGCTGGTGTCCAGCACGGTTGTAGCCAAACAGACCCCACATGGGTGTATCTCTAATGGGCCATTCTTGACCTCCAGATGCTAAATGTGATCTGTTCTGATAATGTACCCTTGTGATTGGTGGAATGTTCTCTAAAATGGGCAGAACTTTCCATATTGATAAGCACAGTGAAGTATAAAACAATTAAGGTATGATTTATTACAGAGGAAGCTGCACTAGATGACATTGCATCCCTTCTGAGGAAGCACAGAGTTTGCATGACATGTCAGGATGCACAACTGAATTTTTTCCTGTCTAGCATAGAAGTGCAGGGCAAAAGCTGATAATGGTACTTGTAGCTGCAAGGAATGAGCCTTTTTATTTATTTATTTTTTAATTTTCAAAGCATTTAACCTTTTCACCAGAGGAGTTTTCCCAGCTCCATCACTCTGGAGGAACCAGGTCTCAACCTGTCTCCTCTGGTCTGTTTCTGAGCCAGTCATAGCCAGATGTAGAGCCTGACCAGCCAGGGCTCTGCTGTGCTGAAGGGCTTCAGCAGTGCCTTCTCCTCCCCATTGACCAAAGTGAACCAATATCATTCTTTTCTCTCTGCACTGGTTCAAGGAGCCAGGAGGAGATGCAAAGGCCTTCAGAGCAGAAGCAACCAAACCTGGATGATTTCTAAGGAGCACTTTTCCTCAAAGTGGTTGACTGTAAATAAGGCAGGTTGCTGCAGATGTTGCCACATCATGGCTCTGTGTTTGAGACAGAGGACAGTGACTGTAAACAAATGAGAATCCTTTAGTGCAGCACTGGTGTTAATGGTGAATTCCTCCATTTCTTTTGACAGGTTGCAGTGGAAATGAGAATTCCATTTACAATATTGTTCATGGACTCCACAAATGTGAGTACAAATACAGTTCAAACCTGCACTCTACTTCACCTTCTGTGGAAGTGTGAGTCTAATGATCAAAGAACAATACACAAGTTAATGTTGTGGGGGTTTTACATGAAGCAAACAAACAAGGGGGTGAAGGGGAAAGTGACATATTTGACAGTCTCTCACTGGCTTTGCACAAAATGAGGGGTCATTTGGATTGAGATCCTGCTGTATTTGGGCCAGAGTTGTCTCTGGAGGAGTCTGGGAGGGACAGAAGAGGAGAAAAGCTTTTAGCTCTGTCTTGAGAAGCCTCCTGGGTAGCAATTTCAAAACCTCCTGTGGGACTGAGGAGCCTAAGTCCTATTTTTACAAGTATTGTGGGAACTTAAATCAGACTTTAAAGCTTTTAGGAACCTGGAAACACAGGTAGGAGCCCCATGGGATCTGTGAAGTGTCTGAACAAGTTACGTGCCTCACTCTGAGAGTTAATACTTAACTCACTGTTAGGGGTGTTATAAAACCCACTAGACTTCTGCATGGATCTTCCCATATCCTTATAAATCTTCTAGCACCTCATTTCAGAGGAACTGTGATTCATGAATCCTGGAGCCTGAGTTGAAGGTTCTCAATGGCTGTGATTTTGAATGTATGATCCATTGCTTTAAAATAGCAAGTGAAAATAAGGAATGCAACACATAATATTAGTGTCTGTTGGTGCCTCCTGAACTCGTTTCGGCGTTCCCCAAAGTTCAGGGGATTTTTGTGTTCAAGGCTTCAGTTTCTGCCACTTGAGAGGCTGGCGAGTGCTGTAAAATTGAAGCTTGAAGTTCACTGCAGATTCTGGTCAGTGCAAAAGTTTGTGGGAGTTGCAACCTGGGCCAGAATTCAGCATCTGAATCCTTCCTGGGCAGCGATGCAAAGGAGGAGGATTTTCTGCATCGATATGCAAATTCCCCAAAGGAATGGGGGCCTCTCTGAATTGCCTCTGTGTTGCAGTTGGGGTTCAGGTGGTTGAAAAAAAAGATGAGCTTTGTCTTCAGAAGGCAGCAGGGACTAGGGTTGCTCCAAAGTGCCTTTGTTTGGGTATATCCAAAGCTATCAATGCGTCATTCTTTCTGCTTCAGCTGTTAGAGACTCCCATCTTCTCTATTGATTTTACCCAGAATTCTTCCTGCCCTTGAAGGTGTGACCTGCACCTCAGGCTAATTTATTTCTGTCATGGCTGCAGCATTTTTTTAGAGGGCAGCGGGGGTAGGAGGGAGAGAACAATGAATTCAACATGGAATATAAATCCCAAGTCTGTAGCCTTCAGACATTCCACTACATCCCCTGCTCCATTCTCCCATTTGGCATTCTGCACGGTCTTGGATTAAAAGGGGAAAAAAAAAAAGGCAGGCATTTGTATAACTAATCAGGTGAGCCATTCTGGGGTAATCCCTTTGGTCACACATGCTGGCATGGATATTCACATTTTTCCAGGCTTCCAAAGCATTTGCAGTGATGTCCTAGTTTATGAGCTGGAGTGAAAAGTCTCACCTTGGTGGCTTGGAAGTGTCTTGGGTCTGAGCACTGCTGACAGGGTCACAGAATGGTAGGGGTTGGAAGGGGACCCCTGCAGATCATCTGGTCCTGTTGCTTTAGTGGATTGAAATTTGTGTTGTGGAACGTGGGTGGGCCAAGACTTTGGTTTTGTGCTGAAAACCCATTGTAGACCATAGTGGTGGGGGGTGTGATGGATTTTTATTTTTATGTTTTATTTTACATTGTATCACAAGTTCTTTCCAGACAGAAATGTGAAACTAAATGATGTGTAAACACGGAAGTTGAAACTCTACAAACAATGAGCACCTGGCTCCTTTCATTATTCTTTGGAAATCAGGGTGTTTGGCCCTCATGACCTGCCTGTTTAGCTCAAGTCTTTCCCTTCTGCCCCGTGGAACTCATCAGTAGCAAAGGGTTTCTCTAGGCCAAACGTGTTGCTTCCAAGTTCCCTCACAGAAAGGCTGAGCATCCTGGGCTGCAATGGGTCGTGGGGAGCTTTGTGGGAAAAATTATTGGACTGGTCCTATATCCTGGGCATGCCTGGAAGGACTGGGATAGGTAGTGCAGTGTTTTATGGACCCCTTCCTCTCACCTTGCTTGGGTTTTTCCTCAGTAGCCACCAATTCCTCTGAAATGGGAGGCACAAAGTGCTGAACCCTGCATCTCCAGTATGATGATGGTGATAGTGCATGATTTCCTGGTCTTGACTGGTGGATCTCTGCAATTCAGACCCGAGTTTGCTGTTAGTGAGTCCTCCAGCAGAGGAGAGGCAGCTTTATATTGAAACACAAGGTTCACATCAAGCCAAGGTACTGCCTTCCTTGGAAATTTAAGGCACATACTTTGGAAAGGTTGACCCAGGAGTACCTGGCCTGGGGTGAGTGCTTGGGGTCAGGGCAGTGAGGCCAGCTGGGAAGGTCAAGCTGCAGAGGAATGCAGAGTGCTCTGGAGTTGAAGCCTATGAGATTTCCAGGTGATCTGCTGAGAGCTGCTGCTGCAGAAAGGACTAAATGAGCCTGGGTTAACTGAATTTAGTGAAACTTCAACCAGTCTGGCCTGAATTTAGAGTTTATAGTTAAATCTTGTTACTTCCCATGTGATTTGGGATCCAAGTGGGTCCATGGCACACAGTCATAACGTTTATTTTCCTTCCCTGGAACATTTTCTGCACTGAAGCCCTCAGAAACATTTCTGCAGCACCTACTGCTATGGAGAGGAAAAGTGGAACAGGAGGTATCAATTCTGAGGAGAAATGTGAATAAAAAGAAGGTTTATGGTTCATGCAAGGGGCAAAGGGCTGCCACACCATGGGAAACGAAATGGTTCCTTGGTATAAAGTGTATTTTTTCCCACCTCCACTCTCTACACTGTGGCAAATATGACCTCCTCCAACATCTTGGTTATTGCTCATGGAACAAAGCAGCCAGGGCTGGGCATTCAAGCATGTAGTCTCCTTGTATCTTGGCATCTTTGTGTTTATAGGTCTCACTCTTTTTTTACTTTGCCCCTAATAGCAATAAAGTCAAACAAGATCCGGTCATTTCATAGCATTGCCACTCTCCTAAAACAGAGGGAGGGAGGAAAAGAAAGGCAGTTCCAGCACAGAAAAGACCCTGTGCTCCTGTAAATGATTTCTTGAGCCTCCAAGGAAAAGCTGAAAGAGAGGGAGGAATAGAAATGTTTACCTGAAATGTGGCAGCAGCCACCCTTGTGGTTCAGCACAATTCCTTGGGCTCTGATTTATCTCTGGCTGGAACCCACTTCATGGGGTTTCTTTTGGTACCAAATCACTGGGGAGGAGTTGCCCAAATTGTTGTTTCCTCAGTTTTTCCAGGAGGGTTGCATTTTTAATTCAAGTAGGAAAATATTGGGTAGTTTGCAGCTTGGAGAGAAACCGTAAGATCTCAGTGTTTCTTCCACACTTGAGTTGCCACCACCAAAATGCTTTTGAGCTCCAGGTAGAAATCAATGTCTGCAGCTTGGGTGCCTGTCCCCCCACAAAACTGATGTTTCAACAGAGGTCTTCAGTTTTTTCTGGGTTAAAATCGAGGTGTCTGCTGTGGACACCTCTGGCTTCTTCTTTGGCTTTCATCTTAGCATCATGATGGACTTCCATCTCATTTATATTTTCTCCCTGCCAAGTGGGGTGGGGTGGCACCCACTGGACAGGCTTGGAAATTCAGAAAGAAAAGTGTAATAATTAGAATGCCTTATACCCTCAATTGAGTTTAACCCCTCCTTGTGTTAAGTGCTGTATGTTCTGAGTAAGAGTCTCCAGGTCCCTGAAGACATGACTGGAGGTAGCAAAAATGAAATGTTATTGCTGCTGGTTTGCAAGTCAGGAATTGCCCAAGGTGCCTGATCCTCACTGGTTTATTGCCAGTGAAGTGAAGAAATCCAGAGAAGGGCCACAAAGATGATCCGAGGGCTGGAGCAGCTCTGGAGACAGGCTGAGAGAGTTGGGGTGTTCAGCCTGGAGAAGAGAAGGCTCCAGGGAGACCTTAGAGCACCTTCCAGTGCCTGAAGGGGCTCCAGGAAAGCTGGGGAGGGACTTTGGACAAGGGCAGGGAGGGAGAGGACAAGGGGGAATGGATTAAAACTGGAGGAGGGGAGATTGAGGTGAGACATGAGGAGGAAATTCTGGAGTGTGAGGGTGGTGAGACACTGGCCCAGGTTGCCCAGGGAAGCTGTGGAAGCCCCATCCCTGGAAGTGTTGAAGGGCAGGTTGGATGGGGCTCTGAGCAACCTGGTCTAGTGGGAGGTGTCCCTGCCCATGCAGGGGGGTTGGATCTAGATGATCTTTAAAGTTCCTTTCAACCCAAACCGGTTTGTGTTTCTATGATTCTTTTGCTTCATGATGGGCCACCATCATTTGGCAGGCTGTCACCAGGCAGTGTTGCAGCACTGCTGTGTTTTCTGTAAGAATGTGCCTGCTGTCCTTCTCTCAGTTGGTGGTGGTGGCAGTGCCTTCCTGAGGAGCTGCTTTGCAGCAGGAATTCTCCTCCTTTGGTTTTAGAAACCCTTCAGAGCCATCAGCACTGAAATCATGTCTGAATCCAGTTCACCTTTGCTTCATGGCTGCTTGCTGTTCTTGAAGTCTTGGGATTTTTCACCCTTTACTGTCCATCCTGTGTCCCCAGTCCAACCCCAGAGGCAGCCTCCTGTCAGTGAGGGGAGAAATGAGTCCCAGGGCTAATGGCAGAAACAGAGAGTCAAAGATAAGATGTATAAAGTGTAGTGGGAAATTTTAGGAGTGAAAAGCATTCCAGTCATGCAACTGTGTGGTTATTATTTAGTGCCTGATAAACTAAAACCATCAGTGAAGTTTTCCAGCATGCAAGCAAAGGAAAAATACCTAAAGCTGGGTCTGAGAGAGATGCTTGGGAAATAATTTCATATATAAGGAGGCCTCTCATATGCTTCCCAGATGTACAATCCCATATGTCTGTTCTGTGAGGCTGATTATGGAATACATGCATTTATAGCTCAGAGCAGAGGGAGAATTGATTTCTTTCTAGAGTGGTGTGGATATCACTGTGTTCAAGATAATTAAACATTAGAACTGCAATCCACAGGCACAGATCCACCCTGGTGTTGTGGTGTGAGAGACTGTGGAGGAAACTTTGGGGTGTAAGTAGTGGGGATGTGAGGGTGTGTTGCTAGACAGCTTTTCTTCATTTGTGGTGTAAAATGAGCCGGGACTGTGTCCTGGAGCCCAGAAACCCCCCATGTCCTGGGCTGCATCACAAGCAGCCTGGCCACCAGGGCCAGGGAGGGGATTGTCCCCCTCTACTCTGCTCTCATGAGACCCCACCTGGAGAACTGTGTCCAGTTCTGGAGCCCCCAACATGGAGCTCCTGGAGAGAGTCCCGAGGAGGCCACAAAGATGATCCGAGAGCTGGAGCAGCTCTGCTCAGGAGACAGGCTGAGAGAGTTGGGGTGTTCAGCCTGGAGAAGAGAAGGCTCCAGGGAGACCTTGGAGCACCTTCCAGGGCCTGAAGGGGCTCCAGGAAAGCTGGGGAGGGACTTTGGACAAGGGCAGGGAGTGAGAGGACAAGGGGGAATGGATGAAAACTGGAAGAGGGGAGATTGAGGTGAGACATGAGGAGGAAATTCTGGAGTGTGAGGGTGGTGAGACACTGGCCCAGGTTGCCCAGGGAAGCTGTGGAAGCCCCATCCCTGGAAGTGTTGAAGGGCAGGTTGGATGGGGCTCTGAGCAACCTGGTCTAGTGGGAGGTGTCCCTGCCCATGCAGGGGGGTTGGAACTGGATGATCTTTTAGGGTCCCTTCCAACCCAGAACATTCTATGATTCTATGTGTTGCTTGTGATGCTTAGACAGCTTTTCTGGTTTGTTGTATCCAATCCTGCAGGTACGTGTGTAACTTTACTCTCAGGAGTAGTCCAAAGAGGCTACTTAGTGCCTACACACAGGAGCTGTGTGCCTCAGAGTCCCAGGAGATCCCAAGTGTAGTATGTCTTGTGTGTTCAGTAGAGTTGCTCCAGAGAGCTCACCATTCAAGCTGACAAGACAAAGGGAGTATTATTGCACATTTAGATGGAAAGGAACAGTGGGCTTGTCTACACTGGAACAGTCAGATGTTAATTCGTGTTAAACAACTGATGCATTTAGAAAATTCATGAGTTAAAGTGCATCAAACCTCTTTGTGGTCCCCCTTGTTCATGGTGAAAGTGATTTCGTTTAAACTTGATTCGCTTCCAGAGTAAATTTAGTGAAACCTAATTAAAGCCACTTTGATTCTGAAGTAAAAAGTCTATACAGGCATTTAAATGGTGCTCAGCTCACTTCCCTCAACAATTAATATGGTTTAATTTGTTTGAGTGCTCTGGTGTAGACAGACCATCTGGCACAAAAACGTTAAATGCTTTGTCCAGAGTCCCCTTTCCATTTTATCATTCCCTTCTTGTAGCTTTTGGATCTTTTGTCTTTAAGCCTGAGCTCCAGGACACTGTGCTAATTTCAGCTTTCATAAAATAAAAAAGGCATGATTTGTTGCAGAGAACGTCTCTGAGAATATTAACCCCAAAGGTGTCAATATCTGAATTCAAGTAATTTTAAAGATGTACTTGCTTTTGAAAGTTTGGGTTTGGAAAAGCTGAAGCCCTGGAGGGAGTGATGGATATTGAATTTTAGTCAGTGTCATAACTGAAAATCTAATCTCTGTAAAATCGAGCTTAGAACTGAGTTATTCCATATGTAGAGGGAAAAGAGCTTGGCTGAGCCATGTCCACAGTTCTGATGAGATCCAGTGGGTGTGGGTTGAACCCGTCCAAGTCCACCTGAAACTCCCAAACGTGAGCACACCCAGGAAACTGAGTCCAGAGCATTTAGAAGCTCAGGCTAAAAGGAGAAAATGGAGTTTTTTTGACTTTTAAGCCACTGTTAAATGGTTTAATGTTGACACCAACTCTGTTCCATGCAGGATGCTGGCTCTGGGCTACAGAAAGCAGGTGAGCTGCAGCCCCCTCCCATTAACCCTGAGCTTCAGAGGCCACGTGGACCCCTTGAACCTGAGCTGCCAGCCAGCAGGACAGACTGAAGGCACCCAGGGCATGATGATGAGTGTTCCTCAGCTCCAATTAAATAATAAAAATGTGCAAATGTGGGTAATGGGTACCTAAAGTTTTGCCATTACTGCTGTATTTAGAAATGAAGGTATTTGACAGACCCGTGATGGGTTGAAGTAGAATAATTTTCTATAGGTTGGGACCAAGACAAACAGAAATCTGTTGGGTTTCATTTCCACTCGTGTCGCTGGCTTCCTCTGTAAGCTTGAGGGGCAAGTAATTTAAGTGTGTCTCAGTTTCTTCAGCTGTCAGTTGGGGGAATTACTTCACAGGAGGATTGGAAGTATCATTATAATGATACTTGCAATGTGCTTTCATATGCTGGGTAGAGGAGTGGGAGCCTTAACATGTACAAGAGAGAAAGAAAAAAAGTAGGTTAGCTTGTCTGAGCTTGTCACGCTTCTACTGTGTCAGCAAACTCAGGGAGACAAGAGAAAGGAGAGAAAGAGAGATATCAAAAGAATACATTACATTAAAAAGTAAACAGAGAAAGTTAAACTTGAAGTGGCGAGTGAGAAGTTTCACAGGACCTGTTCTGTGCTGAGCTGCATTAACCTCGCTTTTCCATCATGTGCCAAGATCCTTGTCATCAACAACATGCCACCAAAAATCACCAGGCAATCCCTGTGTCCACCATGTGGTTGGGTGCTCTGGTGAACTGGCCAGGCTGAGGTTGCTCTGCCTGTGAAGAAAGGCCTTTTGAGGAGAGTGGGAGATTTTTCCCTGGTGATGCAAAAAACCAGGGATCCCTCTGCCTGGCTTGCTGTGGAACCTGGTGCAGCTCCAATGTTTGGAGAGCTTTGCTTTCAGTAGGACTGTACTGGCCATCTGTGGCACATCAGAATGGGGCGTGCAGCTGCTCCCTGGTGCAGTGGTGATGGCAGCACTAGGGTCCTTGCCTTGCCCCTTGTCACTGGTAGTGCTGAGTGGCACAAGCTTAGGGAATGACTGTGTTGAATTTGATCTGTTCTTCCTCCTGTCACAGACACGTGAGAGTTCATTTACCTTTCTGTGCATGCAGGGTTACTTCTCTGAAAGCTGCCAGAGTTGCACAGAGCAGCAGGACTGGGGAACGGCTTTCAGAGTCTGCTTTTTTTCCCCTCCCTTTTTGTTTCAGTGGGAGCAGAAGGGATTTGTGTGGGATAGCTGTTTCCTCTGAGCTTTGTCAACACCTTCACACGAGGCTGGGCTGCTACGCCCATGGTTCCCTTGGCTTCAAAGCCCCTGTGATGTGGTGCTGTTGTGCATCGTGTTGTGGTAGAGCAAGATGTGGTGCTGTCTCCTGTTGGAGGACACATCAGGCAGATTGATTTGCTGCCTCCCCGTTTGTGTTCCTGCAATATGGATTCATTTCTGGAAGTGGTGGTGTGTGCTGCAGTCCTGCAGAGCTGCTGCTGTTTGGCATCTTTCAGCAAACTGGCCACTGAAGTGCTCTTTGGACCCAAGGAAGAGATGCAGTATTCCCTTTCTTTTCCTTTCCTTACCCTATAGTTAAGATGACCAGACATAGTTTGGAACTGTGGTTATATTCTAGGTCATTTAATCTGTTTTGTCTGATCATGAAACAGGCCAGGGAGTCTTCATATGCACACCTATAATAGGGCAAGTTTTCCCATATTAAGTAAAAAGCACGTAGGGGAAAATTCTTGACAGTCAAGATCTGAAGGGTTAGTTGTGGTTTTGCAGAATGATGGGCAATCACACCAGCTGTAAATGTCCTTTAACTGTATCCAGTCAGAAGAGATGCAAACATTGTTTTTCTGCCTTGGAAGAATATCTTTTTCCATATCCACTTTGACCTGTTTTACTGTAACAGATTCTGGATCCACTCCCTTAAATCATCCTAAGCAGAGTCTGATGGAAACAAATTGCCCCAGAAAGCTTATCCTAAAACTCTGCCTTTTGCACCTTCAGCAACTGGGTAGTTGTTTTTTTTTTAAGAAAAAGTGCTCAATTTGCATCCTAAGCCTCCTCAGGCTGCCTTGTCTGTGGCAAAGCTGGACTGCTTGGAACCACGGGCTGAGCAGTATAATCTTATTTTTACACATGGTCAGACTGTTTCACCGTGTGTCATCTGAAATGCACCCTTCCTTTTTGAAAAACCACAAGTGACCACAAGCTTCCTCTCAAGTGCCAGAGAACAGTAAGTTTTCAAACGGACTGATGAGTCAAGAAGCAGTGGCAGGAATGGAGCAGAAAGCTCTTGGAAAACAAAGGGGAAGGTGGCACCTGTCATTAATGTCAGTGCCTGTTCCTCAGCCAGATGAGCTGAGAAACACCAATGCTGAGAAAACACACCCCAAAGGCAGGACAGCAGCCACTTCAGGTGTGGAGGGCAGGACACATCTCAAAGGCATTAGGAACAGAGCATGGAAACTGCTGTTTGCTTTGGGAGCAGCACAATCTTGCAGTGCTGGGGAGAAGAGGAGGGCAGCAGGAACATGAAGCTGCCTTCCTGCAGGTTGTGTGGCACTGGCAGAGAAATGGGGTGTGGGAAGGTAGGCAAGTGTGTTTGGATGGGAGTTGAGCCACTTGTATGCATAGGAGCAAGAGCATCTTGGACATATTTTGGGCAGATTTTTGTAGTGGTGGTGTTGAGGATCTGGATAAGGCCTGTAGAGAGAGGCAGTCACAAAGTAATGGGATCTGCTTCATCTTTCAAATCTTGACATCTGCAAAAGGAGGTTATTTCACCCAAGAAAGCTTTCTGGAAGTCATAGAGCTTCACAGTATCTGAGTGGCTGAGGATTTTGCCCACCATTTCTCTAGGTTAGAGCCACAGGACCTGATCAAGTTGACCAGCACCACAGTGAAACAGGGAGATGAGCTTGTAAAATGCTCTCTTGCTGAGAGATGGTTTCATCCTCTTGCCCAGTCTGAGGTTCTGCATCTGGAGCCATGGCAGGGTAAATCTTAGCCAGCTATTTTTCAGCAGTTATTGTGCCAGTATTAAGGTATTTCACTGAGGGCTGGTAACAAGAATTAGAGCCAGCTTTAATGACAAAGAAACTGATGTGCCACGGTGGTGCATTAGAAGAACTAAGACACATATTAAAAATTATCTGTTCAAGTAGCTCTGTACTTTTAGATAGGAAAGTGACTTGCTTGCAGTTTTAATTGCTGCCTTCAAGGTGAGACTAAGGGAAGTAAACTTGTGAGATTCCGGTGTATTTGCAGAGTAGGGTAACCCAGAACTAACTCAGGGTTCCTCAGCAGTGTAAACAAAATTCAGTGTTGCCATCTCAAGGGTTTCATAGAATCGTACAAGAGTTTGGGTTGGAAGGGACCTTAAGGATCATCTAGATCCTGCATGGGCAGGGACACCTCCCACTAGACCAGGTTGCTCAGAGCCCCATCCAACCTGCCCTTCAACACTTCCAGGGATGGGGCTTCCACAGCTTCCCTGGCCAACCTGGGCCAGTGTCTCACCACCCTCACACTCCAGAATTTCCTCCTCGTGTCTCACCTCAATCTCCCCTCTTCCAGTTTTGATCCATTACCTCTTGTCCTAGAAAAATATTTCATGTAGAAGCATGTTGGTTGGTAACACTGTCTCCATGGATTTACTTGAGAATACATGATTGTATTTTTTTATGTCTGTCAAATGTAACAGAATTCAGCTTCACAACATCATCTTATTCTGAGCAGGGAAACTGAGGCACGGGGCAAGGCAAGGACTTGCCCTGGACACCAGATTGATCTTGGACCTTGGGCCTGGCTCATAGTGAGCTGGAGTAACACCAGTGGTACGAGATTTATTGCTTACTTCATCCTTCTCCCCCTGTACCAATAAATCAAATGAGACCATTTTCTTCCTGAAGCTGGAACCTAATGAACTTAAAAGCAATCTAAGGATGGAGTCCTGCAGTACAAAATAACTGGCAGTGCTAGTGCCCTGTTCCATTTACAAAAGCAAACCAAGAGCAGTGGTGAAGTTATTTTTACTGTAACATGAATTTACTTCAGACTGCAGCCACTCCCAGAAGCTGCCACTTATTTATTTAAAGAACTTCTTGGTGCCCAGGTGAATAAAGCCTAGAGTGACTTGAACATTTCTTAAACCATGCTCCTAGGGAATGGCTCTGTCTGCAAGCAGTGGACAAGAATGGGCTTACATCATGCAGTTTTGGGCCCAATTCTAAATGTTTCTTTGTAAACTTTTTGTGCAGGGTAGGGGGAGAAAGGAGATGAAAACTGAGTAAATCAGTGAAAGCAGATTTCCAGTGGCCATTTGTAGCCAGCTGGCTTGTGTCCTTTGGAAGAAAAGGATGCAAGGGAGTGTGAAGTGGCTGGGGGAGAGAAACATTCTGCCAAGGGAAGAGCAGAAACCTGCTTGTGGATGTGGAGCTCCAGCTTCTGCTCCCAAGTCTCTGGAATTCCTCTTGCCAAGCTGAATGTGTATGAGAAGAGGGTGGCAAACTGTTGGAAATACTGTTTTGAAACAGCATTAACAATGCAAGGCTGAGTAGAAGATCCTTTTTCAGGACTGGTGGCCATAGCTGAGTCCTCGAGCTTTGGGGATCAGCCTTTGCATGGGAAAGGGTGGTGATGCAGGAGAAGACATGGAAGTCAAGGGTAGGAGAAGGGGACAAAGGGTTTAGATGTTGTTGGTTGGAAGGTAAGGCTGAGTTAAGAGGGAGTGTGAAGCTTGCAGGAGAAGGGGGTGCGTGGACCTGCAGGTGAGGCTGGGAAGTTTGAACCCAAAGAGTAATGCAGGAGAGAGTCAGTGAAGCAAGGAGTGCTGTGGTCAGAGCAGACCATGGAGTGAATGGGAACATTTCCCACTGCAGATAAGAGGAGGGCCTGCCTGAGGTGAAGAGTTCTCAGCCCAGGGAGGTTATTAAGTGTCTGGATTCCTGGCGGCTGGCCTGAGGACATTGTTAAGAGAGGAATGAAGTCAAGCGTGGACCCCCACTATGGCTTCACTGAATTATATTTAATATTTAAGCCTTTTAAAGTGGAGAGAACTGCAGAGGAGCACCTCTTAAAGAGGAAGGAACTCAATCCTTATAGAACTGTTTGCATTCTCCGTGACGTTTGTTCAAAATGCTACTAGCAAATTAGCCTGAAAAGCAGCTTGGAGAATGGATGCTTTCTAGTTGATTCACAAGTCCTAATTACTCCTCCTCTCTCCCCTTTTCACCCAGTGGTTTTTTTCTTTTTGCTTTGGTCCAGCAGCAGGATGGCAGAGTGTGTGATTGATTCTCAGGTGGTGCAACATGAAGCTGATCAAAAGGTTTGTTTTTTTTTTTCTGTAGCAGTTTTACTTCCTAGAGGACAAAGCATTCCGTGTCATCCCTGGTTGTCAGAGGGAAGTGAAGGACTGGAGAAAGGAAGTGACTTGTCACCCAGCAGAACGATAGTGTAGAAAAAAAATGGAGCTCTCTCTTTATGGAGAGAAATTGATCAGACTGCAGCATTTCATCCAGGGAAAACGGAAAGTCTCTTTTAGAAGTTGGACATTTTAGAAATGAGACCGTACCAGAAACTGAAGGTTATTTTGTAAGGAAACAAAGCCCTGTTCCAAAGATAACTGAAGTAACTGGAATTCTTTGCTTTCCATGGGAGTCAGTCTTTATTTAACAGTGCTTGGTAACAGGCAAGATAACACCCCATGAACTGTTTCCCATCTCAGTCCCTAGGCCCTGCAATAAACACTGCTCCTCACGCAGAGCATGGTCAGTTCTTAGATCTCCATACAGAGAAGGGTCAATTGGCTTCTGGTTGAAGGAGGAAGGAAGAAGAACTGGAGGTGAGGGTATATTGCAGCAACAGGCTGCACAGAAGTGAAAGAAAGTGGAAGCAGAGGGTGTTTATGTCTCACCTGCTACAAATTATCCTCCAGCAGAAGGCAGGGAGGAGGAGGAGTGGTGGGACAGGCAGCGTGCTGGGAACAAAAGGCTTTTCTGTCTCAAGACACTGTGCACCAAGGTGGACTCTCCATGCTCCTGCTGCAGCCTGCTTCTCTGGGCTTTGGTTTCACCAGACAGACACGTGCTATGGAAAGGTTTGGAAAGGCTGGGCCAGAAGTTGAGGAGATCTTTTGCTCCCTAACGACCCTCAGGCCGTGTCCTGCTCTCGCTGGTCAGCGTTTTGCTTCCAGGCTAATGTTACAGTTGTACCAGAACTCGTTCCATCTTGGCGTTTGATCCTGGGAGAAAGGGAAAAATCTGGTCAATACGGTTCTCATTAGCCAAAAAAGCTGTAACATGCTGGAGTCATTAGTAGTTTGTTGATTGAGTTAACCGTGCAAGGCGGGCTGCAATTGATCATCTGCATTCTCATTAAATATGCTGCAGTCTCAGAGAGTTTGTTATGAAACTGTTTGAAGGACATGAGGAATCTTGGTTCCAGCCAAGAGCACCAGTTTCAAAATATCTTTTGGCTCAGAGCTCGAAGTGTCTAATTAATATCAGAGATGGAGCTGAGGTGTAACACAAAAATACTCTTTCCAAAAAGTGTTACTATGCAGAGTCCCGTTTCAGCTCAACATAGGGAGGGAGATCGGGGCTGAAACTTGAATCCAAATCTAAACTTTCTTAGTGCTGCAAGAGGCAAGGGAAGCTGTAGGGCCTGTGGCCAGAGGATTTCCATTTGGCACTGTCTAGTTGGGTATTTGAAGGAAGGAAGCATTGCTGGGCTTCATTTAAAGATAATGAGGTACAGTAAATCCTAACCAAAAGTCAAATTGACTTCATCTTTGCATTGCTCATAAGCTGGTCTATAATTTAAAAAGATAAATAGAGAGGTGATACAATTTCACTTTCAAGAAATGGGTGAACAGGAGTTGCTGAAGAGTGTTACCTTGAAAATATATCATGATCACTTTAAACCTTGTCTATGTCTTTCAGCTTTTGAAATGCTGAAGATCACATCTTGAGGGAATTTGTTAGAGCCTTTGAAGTATTTTTATGTCAGGCCCCTATGGCAGAAGATTGTACAGATCAAGAAAGCACCGAGTAGATTTATTCACAGAAAATGCATTTAAATTACCCAGCTATATGGGCACACATTCTTCATTTACAGCCTGGTGTCTGGTCTCTGAAATCCTCCCAAGAACTGAGGTCATAGAATTTGAAAATGAGCTTCTGTACACCATACTTTCTGGCCTTTCAGATGTAATGTAGTCTGTACTGTGTGGTAAATTGGACAGAATTCAGAGAAGAGCAACAAAAAACGATTAAGGGAGTAGAGGAACTGACTTACATGGAAAGATTAAAGGCGTTACAAATTTGTGGCTTGGTGAAGCAAAGACTACTGCAAGTCATTGGAAGTTTCTGGAGACAGGAATGCAGCTTCCAAATCCCTGGTCTTGTCTAAACCTGTTTTTGTTTGTGTGTTTGTTTTAGAGCAAAAAAAAAAACAACTTTCTGGAGCAATATCCTCATCTGGTGTGACTTACCACAGTTCCAGGGAAAACAATGGAGCTGAGGGATCTGTGCCAAATTGTACTGCCCAAAAATGCCACCCTTGTGCTTTTTTAAAACTGGCAACAGCAGGAGTGGGAGCAGTAGTTTAGGGAGGCAAGTGGTGTTTTAACTCCTGCAGGCTAATTCCTGGTATAGTCAGAATACAGGGTGGTTAAATGCAGAAGATACTCAGCCATCTTCCTTCTGTAGTTCCTTTGAGCAGAGCTGGTGCCAGAAAGCTTCAGATTTTGTTTAATGCCTCAGCTGAATATTGGCAAAAGGATGGACTGAAAGGACACTTCCCTTAGCTTTCTCTTCATCACTTCTTGCAGAGAAGCCAGTAGAGGAAAGCCTAACACAGTCCCAGAAAATGGAGGGACGTTGCCATGAGAAGTACTGGTGTAATCAGAAGTACTGGTGTAACCAGAAGTATTGCAGGTATCATCCACTACCAAATGTGTATGACACGCACGGTCTGTGCAACATTTGCACAGAGGAGCAGTCTGTAAATACTCCAGTTGGTGAGTGTAGCTAGTTGGAATGAGGAATAGCAGCTCAAGTTTTCATCTTTAGAAACCTTTAGGTCTGAGTTGATCAAGATGGTGGCCACTCTGCAGACACAAGGAAGGAATTGTTCCCCATGGTCGGCGGGGATTGAGTTACAGTGAGACTGAACAATTAAAAACGTGGGCTGACTCTTAGGAAAATGAAGTGTGAAGCCCATTCTGCTGTGAAACAGTCTCAGAAGGGAAGTGATGGAGGCCCTGTTGCTCGGGATGTGGTGCTTTTCAGAAGGATGGAGTGTTAATTGAAGCATTATGGCCAAATTTTAACTGAGGAGTTAATTTCTGGCTTCCTTGCATGCTCCTTGTTCCAGCTGGGTAGGGAGTTACCCTGTCCCAGGGCTGAAGTGTGGTGTGGCTTGGCTGTGTGTGGAGTCCAGGAGCTGCCACCCTTCACCTAAGGGACTTTTTATGAGATGGGGGAAGCAAGCAGAGAGCTGGGAGTGTGGCAGCTTCTGGATGGAAGTTGCTCCAGACACCAGTTTCCATTGTAATTCAACGTGTGGTCTTAACTGAGGGATGAAAGAGGCCAAACCTCTAAAACATAACTAGGACTCATTTTCAGTCTTGAAAGTTGCACGAAAAGAGCAAGAGCATCATAAGGGCCTGTGGAGGCTGTGCTAGCCTGTTGCCTTCATCCTGATTTCTGTGGGTCAGGAGTGGGGCAGAGTGACCTGCCAGACACCTCATCATCCCCGTGATACCCAGCTCAATGGATGAATAGAAAAAAAGGAGAAAAAACAGCCCTCCTGAAATGGGTGTTTGGAAAATGGGGATTTTGAGTGTGTGAATGAGATGAACAGTCAGACAGGAATACTGAGTGTGGCCCAAAGATGCCAGGGGAATTGTTTCCATAGAAACACAACTGTGGAGGCTCACATGGCTCCCCCATCTCAGACTTACAAATTCGGATGATTATCTTAATGGTCAGCATAATGGCTTGAAAAGAAGGGAGGTGATTAGTAAAATTTGATCCGAGTTTGTTGCAGATGTAGGGAGCATTGTGCTGGAGTCTCCCTCTGATGGCAACTTAGAATGTCTCAAATGCTGAGCGTGTATCACTCTGATTTGCTGCAGTAAATCAGGATTAACTCCTGAGCAGTGAATGGTATCCTACTGGTGTCAAACAAAGGGAATCAGACCTAGCTTCTTTTAATTAACTGGGAGAAAAAAGATCTACATTTGTTTCTTGGGGCATTGTTCTTTCACCTTTGTCATCCAGTCCTTTTGCATGGATGCAGACATAATCTTTTGCATGGAAATCAATACCATTCAGAAATGCCTCAGGAAATATTGTTCTGCAAGGTACTCAATGCAAGTCCATGCCTTTCTGTGCCAGAATTTATGAGGGGCCCCGGGAGTCTGTTTTCTTCATTTGTTCATGGAAATATTTCTCCTTGGGAAATCCAAGATGTTTAGGACTAATTTATGTTGCCCCAGTCCCCTTCAAAGAAATTAGCACCTAGAAGTGGTGGGTTTGCTTTGTGTCAGTGGGCTGCTGAGTGTGATGGGGATGATGCTGTGATGAAATGAGTGAGCTTTAGTGACATTGACAAGGGGCATTCGACTCTCATTGTTAGGAAATGAGGGTGTTCTAGGCTTTTGGAGGACCACAAAGATGATCCGAGGGCTGGAGCAGATCTGCTCTGGAGACAGGTTGGGAGAGTTGGGGTGTTCAGCCTGGAGAAGAGAAGGCTCCAGGGAGACCTTAGAGCACCTTCCAGTGCCTGAAGGGGCTCCAGGAAAGCTGGGGAGGGACTTTGGACAAGGGCAGGGAGTGAGAGGACAAGGGGGAATGGATTAAAACTGGAAGAGGGGAGATTGAGGTGAGACATGAGGAGGGAATTCTGGAGTGTGAGGGTGGTGAGACACTGGCCCAGGTTGCCCAGGGAAGCTGTGGAAGCCCCATCCCTGGAAGTGTTGAAGGGCAGGTTGGATGGGGCTCTGAGCAACCTGGTCTAGTGGGAGGTGTCCCTGCCCATGCAGGGGGGTTGGAACTAGATGATCTTGAAGGTCCCTTCCAACCCAAACTGTTCTGTGATTGGGTGGTTCTATGGGTGGCATTTCTAGGTTCTGCGCCTACTCTCTTTTCTGGTGTGAAGAGTGTTTCCCCTTGAGGTTTATTTTGTGGTGCTGTTGACCAGTCCTGTGCAGGCACAAGCAGAGTGGGTTGCTGCCATGCTTCAGGAGCAGCTGAAAAGATGGTACTTCTCATGTGCTGGGAAGCAGGAAGGATGAGAAGCATCCTGTGGGAATACTAATGATCAGGAGTTTCTCGCCCAGTAACCAAAATGTATCCTGAGAGCTCCCAGAAACCTCCAGATGCAACACCCACAAAGAACTCAAATTTCATGTGGGAGAAGAGACTAAATCAGAGAATATAGGCCTGAGCAACCCCAAATTAAACCCTGAGGTTTCAAACCATCGTGCAGATGTGTGGCTTGGGCTCCTCTCTGCGAAAGCCTGTGGTGGCCCAGCCATCTCCTGTGATTCTGTAGTTGAAGCTGGGCTGAGCTGACTTAGGTCTGTCTGATTTTTAAAGCAGCCAAAACTTCACAACCCACAAGCTTCATCTTTAATGATAGTCATTTGTGCTCTTTTTAGAAGAGACTCTGTGTGGAGAGGGACAGGAGAGCAGGAAGTGGAGACAGGACAATTTTGTGCACTATTTCCAGTAACTGATGTTTGTGAGGAACTGTCCCATTATCCAAGACAGTAATGGCTCTACAGCCAGAAAAATACATGGTGTTATCTTTCTGGGTGTATGTGGGGGGGAAAAGGAAATTAAAGGCTAAAATTATGGGGGAAATGGCTCCCATCTTTCCTCCTGGTGTGCCCAGCTTCTCCAAATTGTCAAAGTTGCTGAAGACCCTCAAGCTTAGCCCAGCTGCAGCTCCAGGCTGGTCTGTTGATAAGCATACATAATGCTTCTCCAGGTCCAAGAGGCAAACGTCCAAGGTTTAGGAAGGGTCAGCCAGAAATGACATAGCTCCAAATATGAAAGGAAATCAAAGAGCTGCAGGGTTCCACCCAGGAGAGAGGAGAGGGCAAGAGGCAGCTGGGCCAGCCAGCCCCAAACAGGATTATCAGGAGGAGACGCCCAGAGAGAAGCATTTTTCCTCTCCAACTTCACGTGTGTGAATTCAGTGCTAACCTTGACCCGTGCTTTCAGTTGCCTTGTTTTGAAATGCCCTTCCTTGAACTGAGGAGTGAGAGTGCTCTTCCAGTGCTCCTAAGTTGCATGTTTTTGTGGTGAATGCAGTAACGTGTGGTATTTTTCTGAAGAACCTGGATTGCAGAGTGACAGGAGTGTGTCAGTAGCATTGAGGCTCCCTAATTTCAGTTGGAACCTCAGGATGATACTAAAATTAAAATTACAACACTGCTTATAAAGGGAAGTGGGAATTTTTCTGCATTTCCACACGTGAAACCTGTGAACTGTTGTCATGCAGACAACAGCTTAATCCCTTGATCACATTCCTTCACTTCTCCCATCCTGTGGGATTCCTTTCCATCCTGTAGTCTTCTAGGACTCTCCTCTTACTTTGTTTGAGAGCAGGGCAGCATCTACGAGAGCATTTAAGTGACTTGGATGTCCAAGTCCTATTTGAAACAAAAAAAAAGCACCTAATGGCCAGAATTTGGAATGTATTCAGTTGGTAGTGACGGGGATAGACTGAAAATGAGATGAAAGCAAACAGCAAAGGAAAGACTTGGTGTCTAGTATTTCTTGAAATAAACAGGAATTTAGTGTTTCAGTGCTGCAGGAGATTCAGTGGGGTTCCTAGCACTGTCTTTAGGACCCTAAATGCCTTTAAACTGCTGGTGACTTGTAAACCTATGTAAGGATTCCAGGCTTTGTCTCATTTCTCCCTTAAGCTTTACTGCAGTTGGCTTTCCTAACTCAACGAGTGTGTCAAAAGATCCTACCTCAGGAGTGCCACTGGTGTGCTGGCTGTGCCAGGACATCATGGGACAGGCACCCAGAGCTCCTGTGAGCCCTCACGTGGCACAGGGATGCCCAGCAGTCCTGCCTCCAGTGCTGTCACTTGTTGGGGACACGTTATGGGTCGAGCAGGGAATGTGTCCTGCCCTGTCCGTGTGTGGGTTGGAAGGTAGTGGGGACCCCTGAGTAGCTACTCCTGATTTCCCAAAACAAGGAGAGAAAAGGTGCAGCCTCTACCTAAATCCTATCTCTGAGCAAACATCCACTCTATCCTCAACACTGTTGGGAAGTGGAAGGTTGTTAGTTTACTGAAGGTTTTTATCCCTTTCAGTGAGACCTTTTGTTGCTGAGCTGCCTCTGCACATGAAATGCAGGCGGTTGCAGCTCACACTTCCCTGACCCATTTCCAAAGCTATTTCATTTGATTGTGTTGGGTGATCTTTC
The DNA here is from genome assembly GCA_020745705.1 of Hemiprocne comata. Lineage (NCBI taxonomy): Eukaryota > Metazoa > Chordata > Aves > Apodiformes > Apodidae > Hemiprocne > Hemiprocne comata. The sequence goes on from CM036608.1 coordinate 4,045,784, forward strand.
TGAAATGATTTCTTGATTTTTATCTGAAATCCACTGATAACGGTTATTTAAGCTCCTTCTGTGCTATCTGGTTGTTTTAATTTCAGGGAGTACGTTGAGGAGTTTATGTATTAGTTGTTATATCGATGGATAAGCCAAGCAAGGAACATTTGGAAATCCACATATTCCTTTTCCTTGACCTATGGTATTTGAAAAGCCTCTTGCATGCCATTAGCAGGTTGAACTTCTCTAAACATTTCTCAGTATATTTAGATTTTGTCTTGGAATAGTTTGAGTATGTACATGTAGGTTTTTCCTTTATCCACCCAAGCCTATTCATTGCCCATTTGGTTTTCTGTTTGCCATTTATTTAATACTTTTCCTTGAAAGCAGTGTTGGTTTAGTTTGTGCTGGATCAAGTACACTGATGAAAGCCAGTTAGATGTAGTGCACTGAAAGCTCCCCTGAAAGCTGTGAACTATTGTGGTCTGTGACTGACAGAGACATGATTTATATCCTGGGTCGAATGAGGCACCTCTGCATTTCACTTCACCCAACTGTAGAAGGGTGAAAGTAGCACCTCCCCCTCCTGGGTGTGCCAAGATTTAAACAGCATGGCATGAAAATTGTAACACTTGTGTATTTCAGAGGTGATTTTGTCCAGGTTCTCACGTGTGTGAATTGTCATTCCCAGCTTTGTGCTGCTGAGCAGTTCAGTTGCTTGTCAGAACTGGGCTCCAATGCACTTGAAAATCTTCAGATGGGGGGTGTGAACCCCCTCTATTGCTGGCTCATGTTTACCTCAGATTGGAGCTGATCACCCCGGATTCACTGATCATTCTAGGGTGGTGCAGGGGAGGCAGAGAGGCCTTAGTTTCTAAATTGCAGATATATGCTGCACTGGTACCAAAATTGGCTTTTTATGATCAGGTGTACTCTCAGTTTAGTGTCAGTTGATCCTCTGACAGACACTGTGCTTTTCAGGATGTGTTGCTCTCCCACTCTATCTCCCCGACTTCTTTCAGATGCAGCTCTGTGAAAATAACTTGAAATGGGTTAAAACCTGGTAACTCGATGCCTGATCCAAGGAGATCTCTTCAGTGTTTCACTGAGGTGATCCAGATGTGGGATCAACAGAACTACATTTACACCCTCTCCAGGAGGGTTGGGAGGCTTAATTCACTGAAGTGTGCAAGTCACTTTGGGATCCTTGGATGAGAAAATAAAACACAGGAGCACAGAGCTGGAGGAGTTCTAAAGAATATCCTTCACTTTGAATTTCACAAGCATGCCAGGTCTCTCTTACACTGCCTCTCTAGATTCCCAGTAGCTGCACCAGGAGTTAGATCTGGTCCTAAGGCAGAGAATTAATCTGGATTCTACTTACAAAACATATCTCTCAAGTGAAACTTTTGCCTATATTTTTCCCAGAAGATTTTTCTCTTTCAGTCCAGAATTTTATCAGCAATTCTTATGCTAACAGGGGTCAGGAGATGAGATGTTTCTCACGTTACACTTGAAGCTTCTCATGAATAATGGCCTGTATCACCTCTATTGTCTGTCCAAAACATAAGCAACCAGACATAAGGCCAGAGGAGAAATTTAAAGAGTGCTGAATAAGCCAGCAGGACAGACCAAGAACTAAGATGGTCACAGGGTGAAACAATATACAAAATAACAAAATACAAGGTAGAGCAGATGGTTATTTGGGGAAATATCTGAGCAGATTAACTACTAGGCAGCTAGAGAATGAGTCAATCTCTAGTTAAAAAGTACCCTGAAATCTTCAGAGTGAGATTAACAGAAGCACAGATGAAGATCACTGTAGCCAAAATAAATTAGAGGTTATTATTCCTTAGTGAATTTTCTTAAGTGTTAAATAGAGCACATCAGGCTTTTCACAGGAATCTGAGGGAGGTTGCCATACTTAAAACTATCACTGGCTCCTGTGTAAGGACAATCTGTCTATTTTGAAGCAATTTTCCCCATCAGCATTGTCCTTCACTTCTTTCTCAAATTAATTTCTTTGCCTTTTTTGTTCTCATGTATTTATGTGTGTGTGTGTCTTCTGTATGGAAAAAAATTGCTGCAGTTTGAGCAGGATGGTAATCCCAAAATACATAGCACTGGAAATTGTCATTGTGGGAATTTTAGTTCCCCCCAGCCCTCCAATCTTTTTGTTTTGCTTCAGTAAGACTGCAGCTGCCATCTGATTTGTATTTATATATGCTCTTTATAGATATTAATGCAATAACAGATTAAACCTAAAGGAACTGTTACTACACAGAGAAATCTCAAGGTCTGAGCTTGCAAACACTAATTCCCCTGAAGAACTGTAATCTTGTGCATTGTATATTTGAATTTAATGGGGACTCTTCCATGCCAAAGTTTCTCACATATGGAAATGTTTGCTGCAACTTCAGACTTCCTCCATATGTTGATGTCAATTTGTTTTTTGCAACCTCAGTACTGTTTAGAAACCTAAGTCCCTCTGATCATGGTTTGTGAATGCTTTTTCACTTCTGCAGGCTTCCTTGTACTGGATTTTCAATTGCAAAAGTGGCCCCAAACCTGACTGCTGTTGGTGGAACCCCCTGATGACACTGGGCTAAGCTTGGTTTACAAGGGCTTCCTCAGGTATTTTCTTTGAGGCCTGAGCAAGCTCGTAGGTGACACGAGTTACTGAGTGGCAGCAGGATTTTTACAGTATCACCACCACACGTTCTAACAGTAAATTCCTAAAAGAAGCTGGATTGTAAAACTTGGAAAATCATACCCTAGCCCAGTGGCCAGTTAGAGTGCTTGTATAAATAGCTGAAGGTGTCCAGGAAACAGTGGAGTATATCAAACTCCTCTAGTGTAGTTGGCCTCTGATCTCAGTGTAAGGGTTCAGACTCACTTTGTTTTGTTCTGTGAGGGGCTCAGGTGCCAAAAGCTGTTCAGAGGGTATTAGTTTTGTCACATTTCCACTGGAATATGAAGTTTTGATGAATCCACTTCAGACCAAATGTGGTTGGTCTCTTGGTCCTTTTGAGGGAAACCCAAAAAATCTGTCTCTTGAGCTCTAATACACAGGTATCAAACCCATGCACATCCTCCAGGGAGGCCAGAGCAGTTTATAATCCATACATTCTGCCTTTGAAAGTCTGAATCATGCTCACAGTGCACGCTCAGCCTGTCGTGTTCTGCTGCAGGAGGCTGCTGAGGCGAAACACCAGTTTCAGGTTAGTTTTGAGTTCAGTAATCATGGTCATTTTTACAGCCTAATGGAAGGGTAACAAAGTCTTCCATAGTGCAACTTACTGTGACCATCAGGGAAGTTGTATTTCTGCAGGTTCAACAGTTTACATGTGACTAATGTCCTCTTGGAGAGGAGGTGACTTCCCTGTAAAACATGCAGCAGCTGACTTACAAGAACGTTGACATGTCTGTGTTTGCAGTTAAGGCTCCCTAACCATTGGCATAAATCTGAGGAGCATCTGATAGTCCCTCAAATTCTCCCACTTCTCAGCTTTTGAGTGAATAAGATGTTCTTGGCCCACAGAAATGTAAATAGATTATTTTTTTTCCCTTTTCTGTATCCTGATATTTTTTAAGATTAAGCTCCTTTTTGTAAGAGTTACCTCCACGTCTGTCAAGACCAAATACGTGTGTGTTATGTAGATGAGTGTAGTAGAGGCAGAAGAACAAGAAGAAGGTGAGAATCAAGGTAACAGACCTGAGAAAATGATTAGGCACTTGGAATTAAGAAGGGATTTGCTTCATAAATAACATTGTCCATAATGTTTCTCACAAGTTTCCTGCAGTATTAGAGGAATGCATGAGACACATCAGTTCATGTGTCAAAAAATCTTGTGGGACAGTTGAGATACTGGCTAGGGGTTTTGAAATGTGTTCTTTCCAAATGAAGTAGGATATTCAAGAGTTGTATTGATCTTAGGCTGCTACATCCCTGTAGGAAACCTCAGTGTTAGTCAGACAGGAGTTCAGCGCTTTGGAGAGAATTAATCTTGTCTCATTTTAAATGTCTAAAAAATCAGTAGTTTAGGGCTCTGCTGGTCAGTCAGGAGCTCTTACTAACCAGTGGAGAGAAGGGGGCATGATGTGAGCTGGTTTAGATCATCCTGTGTTAGGAAGCAGTGAATTGCCTGTTGGCAGGGTTGGGTTGCTCTTGCTATTCACTGCAGAGTGAGACCACAGGAATAGTTTTGGCAGCTGATTTTTCACATCAGGAGCAAGAGGAGTATGTAGTGTCAGCCCCCAACGGGTAATGCTGGTGTTTTAAAAGTGGTTTGAGTTTGGAAAGATGCAGATACAGGCCCAGTGGGCTTGTCTTTTGTTGTTTGTTGGTTGTTTTTTTTTTAAACAGAGTCCATGTATTGGTTCTGAAAAATCTTTACAGCATTTGCAGGCACTTACACAACTCTTGGGGAAAAAAGAAGGGGGGGAAAGTGCTCTTGTCCTTTAAAAACAAGTTGGCCCTACTGAATTATTGGTGTTAATTAAACGACTTGGGAAGACACCCCTGATGAAGGAACAATAGCTAATGGCTCTGTCTGGAGGATGATGGCCTGTTGTTTGCTCCTTTCCAAGCTGGGTGGGATGGATGAGTGTGGGGCCGTGGTTCTTGATCTCTGCTGTGGAGCAGCCTCCACATTTCACTGAGTGCTGAGCAGCTGGGACTCCTGGTGTGGTTTAGTCTTCCACCTTCTGTGCTATACCTTTGATGTTATACCTTCAGGAGTCAGAATGGAAAACTACATCCATTGGAGAGCTCTTCTCACCACACTCCATGGCTTTGAGTGGAGATCCTATCCAAGAGAGGCCAATTAATAAACTCCTTTCTGCGCCTCCTCCCTCGGTGTGTGGTGTTGTCCTGTTTCAGATGGACTGGAGCTTGTCCTCAGAACACCACACGTACTAGAAGCTGCATTTTTCTATAAATTAGGAACAGAACTGGCCACCAGAGATAGAAAATCTGGCAGGAGGAGCTGATTTGACATGCTCAGAAGAGCTCACAGTTTCACTGCTGTGTGCCCTTTGGGCTTGCAGGGAAAAACAAGGCTGAGCCCTGCCAATATTTGTATATGTGATTCCATTGTTTTATCTGAGGATGAGATCAGTCAGTGGAGAGAGCCCAGAACAAAACTAAAGTGCTCTATTTAATTCCATGGTATCATGAGGAATGTGAAGCTGGGGTCACCCCCTACCCTGCCCCACCTCACCCCATCCTGATCTGTAGGACTCCTAAACCAATGTTCCTCAACCTTTTCTCATTCCAGGTGCAACAGGCTGTCCTTTCCTGTGCCTTTCTGTCTCATTTAGGTGCCTGGGAAATACAGAATCATCCCAATACGTATCCTTTCCTCTTTTGGACATCCCCATGCTAACTTGAGAGCTGAAACCACGTCTGAACTCTTCCAGCCTTGTAATTTTCTTATCTGCCTTTTCATAATGTGTTGCCAGAGAATGATTTGTACAATGCAGGTACTGGAACCTGCCAGCTTTTATTTTGATGGGAAGGGGTGGCTGCAATGCTGTGATTTGAACAGGGATGTGGAGAGAGCTAAGGAGAGGACTCCTAGATAAGGAGACACTGGGGAGTTTTTATAGGTGGTGGCTGACGAGCTGCATCCTTGTTGAATTGATTGTTTTAATGCTGAAATTTAATTGTAGTATTAATCATGTGCTAGAGCACCAGGAGCATTGTGAAGGTGTCATCTTAGCTGCTATTTCAGTAGAAAGATGGAAATGGAATTATGGCATCATTTAAATGTTTTGATCAGCAGGGGCTGAACCCAGGACCTTGATAGCTGAAGCTCCGTGTTTCTGTAGGTAGATTTTCCACCACGTGGGACAAGGTCTGCCTCCCAAAGCTTAGATTTGGTCACGACTTTGAACAGTCCAGGTAGATTTTTTTGTGTGTGTGCCTGTTTGTGTGACAACAAGACAGGTTGCTGACTTCTTCTGGGCTGCCAGAGGCTCCCCAGCTTTTGTAGACAGATGCATTACCACAAGGCCAGATGCTGCTGCTGCCCCAGCCACCAAACAAGACAGACTATTATAGAAGCCTTCTCTTTCTCAAATCCATTTGCAGTGGTCTCTCCCAAAGCTCCTTTGAGAGGGATGAGGAAAAGAACCCTGAGAACAGCTACTGAAAGCTTGTCCAAACCCATTAAAAAAAAAAAAAAAAAGAAAGAAAGAAAGAAAGAAAATATCAGAGTGTGAGTCTGTTTGCAGTTACAGCAGAGGGAAGCAGATGTAAGCAAGCCTGCCTGTGCCTTCTGAAGCTCTGTTGGCTCCTGGAAGGCAGCCAGCACTGAAATAATGGCTGGAGGCAGCACCCCTTTCTCCCCTCTCCCTGACCTGATGGCAGACAAGGCATTTGTACATTATTAAGCTGTGGAGCACACACTGTGCTTTGCAAGTGGACAGTGCAGGGCACTGTTTGGAGCTGAAAATCTCCAGTCACATACTCGGTGTGAGAATCTTGCATAATGTCAGAAATATCCCCCCCCCTCCAACTCCTGCAACCTCCCCGGGCTTCAAAGGCACCTCCCTGGGTATAGATGCTGAGATAGACACAAAAACTGCCTGGGGTCGTTGGTGATGTACATGTTCTGTAAGTCAGGAGAGATGATCAAGGCTGACTCCCACCCTGAGGTGCTGGTTGTAGCTTGGAGGTCCCTGAGGAATGTGTCCTGCCTCTGCACTCTGCAACCTGCTCCTCTGCAGGGTGGTGGGGTCCTGAGACACCTCTGGCTGGGTGCCTCTACCTGCTCTGTGGGGAGAGGGGGAGATACAGTGCCATGCAATATAAATATTTTGGATTGGGCTTCCTAGTCACAGTTTCCTTTCACTTTTACAAGTTTCTCATCCTGGTTTTCTTTTTTCCTATTTCTTTAGCCTGCATTCAACTCTTGCCTTACGTTTTAAACGAGTTGCCTTTGTTTCTAATTTATTTATTTAGTCATTGTTCTTTGTCTGCCAGTGAGTGGGCATCTCTCCCTGTGCTGTAGTTGCAGCTACTTTGCAAGTCAGCCCATGGGCATTTTCCCATTTCATAGAATCACAGAATGGTTTGGGTTGGAAGGGACCTTCAAGATTGTCTAGATCCAACCCCCCTGCATGGGCAGGGACACCTCCCACTAGACCAGGTTGCTCAGAGCCCCATCCAACCTGCCCTTGGACATTTCCAGGGAGTGGTGTTTCCAGGTCCCCTCCTAGGCCTGCAAGCTTACACTGCATGTGTGCCAGGGCTGGGTACAATCAGATGCATTAACAAGGCTTTTTTTTTGAGGTGCTGCTGACATTTGGAATTGCTGATCCTATAAGATGCTAAGAGGCAAAGCCAGAAATGATCCTTTAGAAGCACCCTTTGATATTGAAAGGATGGATGAAGTGAACCTTAAAAACCCTCCCTTGTTTTCTGTTGTTCCATTTCTTGTTTTCTCCAATGAAGATTTCTTTTCCCTTTCTGAACACTTCCAAAACACACAGCCTCACTGAAAGTCTGTTGCTCCCAAAAGAACGGGGTTTTTGCAGGTTTTGACCCGGGTCCATCTCCTGTCACAGCTGCATCTTCTTTCCTTTGAGGTAAAGCCAAAGCTGCAGAAATAACTGTCAGCACTGGAGCTGGAAGCCTTCATCTGCTCCCAAGGAAGGGGTTAATGTTGGCAGGGACAGTTCATGTCCAGTTTCCTGTCCAAGGCAGCACAACGGGATCATTTCTGTAGGCAAGATGTGTGTCTCATTGCCTGTGACCCACCTGTGTCTCCTGGGAGGTCCTTCAGACCACTCCTTCCTTCCAAGCTGCTCACCAGCCACGAGGTGGTGAAGCCTTTTGCTATGAGCTCTTCTTTCCAGACCCAAACACGAGGGACTCTGCAGCATTTTAGGAAACCCACAGCTGCCTACTATTCCAAGAGAGGGTATTTGGGAAGTCAGGCATTTTAAGGCCAAAAAAGCTACCTTTTAAAAGACAGTTCAGAATGGAATCCTTTTAATAATCACAATATTCTGGTTAATTGCAGTTTTCTCTTTCCTGGAGTGTTCGGCTTCTCCGAACAATCCCCTCAACATTTGCAGTGAGGGAACTGAACTGTGCTTGGCAGCTCCCTTCTGCAAAGCCTCCGTTTCTGTCATTGATCCAAAATCTGATGCCAGTTCACTGACATGAGGTCACTCTAATTTCATCTCATGATCATTGGTAGACTTGGTTTTGTCCTGGTTGCCCTCACCCCTTGCCCAGCTCTCTCCCCGTCTTCGTTCTGTTGGAGGTTCATCACTGCGTAAGGTAACTCCATCCTTGGCATGTTCTGTGAGCTGGAAATTTTGTCACTAATTATTGCCTTCGCATCAGAGGACGAGTCCCCAAGCCCTGCCCTGTGAGGACTTCCCTCCTCCATGGCTCGTGTTGCAGCCAGGACATTCCTGGTGAGCAGGAGGCTTCTCAGGGTTGACCAGTCCAAGCTGGGAAGAAAAATGGACTCCTCTTTCTAATCTAGAGTGTCTACCTACAAAACACTTCATGCTCTGTGTGCGTAGCAGCAGAAGAGAAAAGACCTGTCTGGAAGGGAGATGGTCCTGCTTTTAAACAAACAAAAAAAAGGCCTGTGTGATTTTTTGCTTTGAGTCTTGCACTCAAGACTTGGGGTGAGACGGGGATGCAGAACCGCGGCTTTCACAGAGTGGCTTAAACAGCCCCCAAAATCTTGCTAGGAGGATGAAATTTTCTTTTCCCTTTCTGGTCACGTTTTAGCAGTGGAGTTACTCAGCGAATTAATAGGTATAGAAATGCAAAGCTCTTTTCTTATTACACGCCATCGATCTGATTGCAGTGTCATTAATTGAAAGACTCGGGAAATGTGATGGATGGTTCAGTTCAGGATTCCACATTCGTTTTGGCATAGCCCTGCAGGAGAAAAGCTGCATGAAGCTGATTGAAGGGCTCTTTTTGTCTGACATGAATTATTCTTTCATTGTCAAACCTTGTAACAGCATTCAGACATAGGGAGATTTACAATGTGAAATCCTAAATGGGGTCTATTCTTAAAATAAAATTAGAAAGAAAAAAAGAGAGAGAGCGAGCTTTATCTTGCAATGTTGAAAATAGCTACATTTGGAAAAAAACCCACAACTATTTCTACAAATTAAATCTCTTCTGCAAAACCCAAGGGGCTGATGTTTCTCACTTAATTTTAAATTATTCCAGTGGTAAGGCCTTAAATGAAAAAAAAAAAAAACAACAAACCCCAATTGCTTTAATCACATAACTGCTGTCAACATTTTTATTACGTTCAAATATATTTGTTCGTAGGAGAGGGTTGGTTTGTTCTTTCCACTGCTGTCATTTACCTAGCAGCCCAATGTGTCCGTTAATCTGTGAATCCTGCTTGTCCTGTGAAATAAGGCAAGGTTTTCTTTTTCTGTGGGGAAAACCTGTTGTTTAAATGCTTGTTTTTAGGGAAATCATTCTGCGTTTTAGAAAACATAAACATGGATCAGTGGTGTCTGCCGACAAGGTGTCATCTCTCTCCAGCTTGTGTCTGAGGGCAAATCTTACCAACTAGCTTTGAGATTTTTGCTGTTGATCCTGGGCAGTTCTTTTGTTAAATTCCTGTTGCTCTTTTGTCTGTTTCAAAATTTGTGCCCTGCTCTGAGGACTGTCTGCAGCCCTAAGAAATGTACCAATTAAAAACCTGTAGCAGAGAGGTGCCGATCAGCTTGGCTTTAACACACGAGGTCTTTCAGGAAGTTGAGGAAGAGTTTTGAATGCAAAGTAGCCACCCAACTTGTAGTCTCATTTAAAAATAAAATACTGAAATAACATTAGACGAGCTCTGAATCAATGTCATGCCTGTTACAAATGCTGGAGCTGGTAGAACAGCTAGATTACACAGGGCAGACAGATGAGATGAAGAAGAGCATTCGATTACATTACATCTGATTAGTGGTGTCTATTCATCTGTGTTGTTTGTCTTCTTTTTTTTTCAAAGAAAGCTGAATTATTTTATCAGAATGTGGTATGTTTGAAGGAGGCACGGGCTCAGGGCTCAGACAAGGAGCTAGAAGAATGGGATATAAAATACAGTAGTAAAACCATCCAGCTCTGGTTTTACTGCCTTTCCCCCCCTTAGCTACCTTGGAGTCTGACAGCCCTGTGTGCCCAAGTGGTCTCAGCACAGAGATAGCCACGGGAATGATTCCAGCCTCTACTCTTCTATTTAACTCCTTTTCAACCCCAGAGAAGTTATCGAGCGATTAGTTGCTGTTTGAACTCCTAAACAAATGCCTCTTTTCACCTGAGCTGTACATTTGCAGGCAGCAGCCTGGCCCGATAAAAGCGACGAGTAATTCACGTTAAAGTGGGAAACAGCCTTTTCAGACACCAAGAAATAAAACGCATTGATGGGAAATGTTGTTCTCACCCCCCCCTGCCCCTCCCCCTGCCTATTCTGCATGTAATACCCTCGCGTACGTGTATTTTAAGGTCTCGTTGTTCGGCGAAGGGTGAGATTTATTTTGTAGGTTTTGTTATGCTTTTGTCTGCCTGGTGGGACCTGTGGCAAGGGGAGCTGGAGCGGGGCTGTGCCTGGGGGAGCTGCAGAGCCTCTGCTCCCCGTGTTGTGCTGCTTCCCCGTGCCCTGCCTTTCTTGCAGAGAGCAAAGAGCCTCCGGTAAACTCTGCACTTGGCAGATTGGAAATCTCCTGTCTCCACAGCGCCTGCAATTCCCAGCAGCTAAGTTTGGAAGTGGAGCTGCATGGCGGGGCAGCACGGCACCCTGTTAAGCAGCCTCGCTTTTAAAGCCCGTTCTTGCTTTATTTTGTGCCTTCCAGTCAGCTCTGGGACTTGCACTCAGGGCTTCTCTGGCAAAGCCACTGTTTTGCCGCAGCTTTTCTTTAGCCTTGCTTCATTGTGAGCACCTTCTGTGCTGTTGGCAGTGGCCAGCTGTAATCTTCCAGCCACTACCCTGTTCTTAAAAAGGTGAAGGAGTTATTTCTTTAAGGAGGTATTTCTGTTCTTTTAAATGGAAGTTGTATTTTTTTTTTCTTTATGCCGTCTCAAGCCAAATAAACTTGGCAGTTTCTGGGAGCCCAAACCTGGGAAGAACGTTTTTCCTTTGGTGTCACCAATTAGCCTCCCATGGAAGCTGATAGAAGTAGAAAGAGAGCTAAGGACAGGGGGTTGTGCAGTGTGCTTTTCTTGCTGGACTCTCTGACCATATTGTCCATCAGGAAAAAAACCACAAACAACGCTTATTTCTCAAACTCTTCCTGTCAAACTGCTTCATTTTTGGAGTTCCCTGCACTTCAGAACGTGGGGTGTAATTTCTGCAAATTCAATTAGAGTTGGGAGCCCTGGTCGCTCTGATGGAATCGGTGTAAATAAATTTGTCCACAGACTTGTGTTGTCACCTTTGAAATGCTCTCTGCTCATGGAGAGCAACCCAGCTCTGTCTTTTCTTGTGGTGGAGTCAGGGTGGTGGTGCTGGATTTTGGAGCTTTTTCATTTTGTTGGGTTTTTTTTAATTTTTATTTTGTTCAGGGCGTTTTTATTTTATTTTTTTTTTTAGTCCGTTTTGACAGTTTTTAAGATAAGCCTCATTTTTGAGGTTAAGAAGAAGGAGAGAGTAAAAGGTACCGTATCTTTCTTCTTAATTGCTTGGCTTAAGTCTAAAACATCTGAAAAAAAACACCCTTAAAATGATGTTAAAAGTAACAGTGGCTTAATTAAAAAAAAAAAAAATAGTAACAGATTTAGCTTACCCTCCTTATGGACTTAACCTCGGGAAATTAGGCATCCTCTCTGTCCCCTCTGGAATAATCAGTTTCTTCTAAAATATATATACGAAATGACCAAATACATCTCCATCATTTACATCTCTAACTCAGAAATGATCAAAAAAATGGAAGCACTGCTCCCGGATCAGAGAATCTTTCCGTTTCAAGCCTTTAAGTCACCATTTATTCCCATCGAGTTCAGCTTAATTTCCTTTTATTGTGTCGTGCAAATGAAAATATACAACGCCACGTCTAATTGTGTTCCTCCTCACATTAAGAGCCTGTAACTTTACATAACAATGAGCAAGAAGCTTGGAAAAAGGCAGAAACAGATGCAATTATTTGTTGCTAGCTAAGTTACTGTACGTGACCCAGGTGCTGGAGTAATATTTGCATGTGTTTCTCACCTTTGTTCACCCAGACACATGGGGATCTGGAGCTATTGCTGACTAATTGATAGTTGTAGTAACTGCTATAGGCTCCTTAGATTAGAAATGCATGCAGACGTGTGTCTTGATTCAAACATTAAGGAACACACACTCTCACTTACTTACATGGGCAGAAAGTCTTCATACTATTAGAGGTGTGTGATGGAGATAGCAGGACATAAAACAGAAGAGAGAGAGACACAGAGAGAGAGAGAGAGACAGAGACAGAGAGATGGCATGCAGCATATATACCCCTACAAATAGTTCTAAAATGCGTTTGCAAATGCAGAAGTCTTCAGAACCATCCAACAGTTCAGCACACCCTTTTTATCTCTTCTCTGCGGGACGTCTCCATCCAGATTACTCGAAAAAAAGCGGAAAAGGTGAGAGCTCTGCCATCTTAGCTCTGAATTCATCTGATTTCCTTTTTTTTTTTTTTTTTTTTTTTTCCCCTTTTCCCTATCCCCCCCTCTCCCTTGTATTCCTCATGCCATTGTCCATTCTTATGATGGCAGCCGCCCTTGCTCTTGAATGCAAGTGTCACAGCAGGAGCAAAAAGGGTTCAGGGCTGCATTGTCAAAGCCATGGTTGCCTATTGTTTCTTAGCCTTTCACTGCTCTGCTTCTCCGAGCCTCTTTCCCTATCAGTGGCCCCTGTCAAGGGGAGGAGTAGGGAGAAAATTGCAAGAGTTAGTCGTCCTTTTTATTGCACACTGTTATGATAAACAGCCCAGCAATACATCCCACAAAATTAGGAATTATAACGACGGGAATGGAGGTGGTGGGGGGGGGGGAGAAAAATTCTTTGTACGTTTGCGTTTGTCGCTGCCCTTATGTCAAAAGCTTGGTTTCTTAGGAAAGACTTTTGTATTGGTGTTTTGCCCAGCAAAAAAATAGAGGCAGCTGCAAAGTGAACAGTGAGCTATTTAGCCACAAGGTAAAAAATTTCCTGTTGCTATTTGGATACTGATGCTTTTCAATTTTAAGGGGTCGGGGGTGGGGGGGGGGAGCAAGCATGACTGAAAGCATTTCTCTAGCTGTCCATTCGTTCATCCATCCATCTAGATTTTGTGTTTTAAAGCAATTGCAAATGATTTTTTTAAAAGGCCAGAGAGACTGTTTGGAACTTGGTTTTATTTGAAAATATCTCAGTGTAGAACGAGGTTTGTGTTGCAGATGATTGAATCTTGCGTTGGGAAATGAAGGGGGAACGATTGTCCTGCTCGTGCCAGAAAGTGCTGGTTTGTCAGGTCACCTAAAAGTAAAATCTTGTCACAATTTCTTCCTTTTGTGGGGGGAAAAAAAAAGTGTACAGGACTTTACTTGACATTTCAGTATGTGTTTGATTGCCTTGTGTGAACAGGCCAGCTCTCCCGGTGTTCAAAACTTCAGGGAGGTTACGAAGTCACGGCCTCAAAAAGTTTTTTGTTTTACTGCATTTGATATGAAATTGTTTAAAAAAAAAAAAAAAAAAAAATCAGTATTAAAATATGGCTTCCAAGAGGAGTAGAAACATACCTACGTGTTCAAGTTGTAAATAGTCTAGTCATTTCACTTCCAGTTTGGTTTTTCTTTTTGTCTTAAGAAATGTAACCAAGTAAAAGGGAAGCAAATGCAATTTGGTTTATGCTTTTTAACTGTATAAACGTGAGCATCTTTTCAACCCTCAAATGTATAGTTACTCTCCTAACTGTACAGTATATTTAGCAGTTTGGGGATGTGTTCAAGTCTATTATTATGTTCTTTTGACTGAGCTATTATGCTATTAGAAATTATAAAAAGAAAACACTACAGACCACTGAAATATGTGCTCCTCGAGTCTGGATATCTAGGTCACTGCGAATGTCTAGGGCTATTTTATCGTGTCTAATAATAACAGGCAGAGTGCTTTTACAGATGTAAATATGGTTTAAGTCTTAAAGAAGCTTGCAGAGAAAACCTGCTGATTTGTTAGGCTCCTTTTCCGATGGTGTTTAAGAATGTCTGGTTGTCTGAGTCTCTCAAAGGAGAAATGTTTGTTGTGGGTTTCTTTTGAAAGAAACGGGAGCAGAGATTTCACCTGAATTCACTTTTAACTCTCAGGCTGCTGAAACAGGAGTGATTTGATGGACAAATTCTCTTCATCCTTCCTACAGACAACTTGCTTTGCCTTTTATTCCCCCGTTAGTCTTTTTTACACATACACATTGCCGTGCATCGCCAAGTTCTGGGTCAAGTATGTGTCTGTTTGGAATATCTTTAGAATTGAAACTTTTTTTTTTTTTTTTAAGAAATGATGAAAGAACTCTGGCCTTGTTTTAAATCAACCTCCGAATGCAGCCGAGGCCACCCTGGGAGCACAATGTTTAATTTCCATTCGACATCTGCCTTATATTTACCATTGCAGACCAGTGTCTGGGTGGAAGGAGCACTCAGGGCTGATAAAAGTTTGGTACCTCTTTTGTCAGAGGTTGTCATTTCTGTTCTCTCAATCCGGGCTGTCATTTTGTAAAATCTTTTGTCATTGGAGCTGAATGGAAAGCCTGGAGTGTGCAAGAGATTAAAGAAATGGGGAAGAGGATTCCAATGTGTAGAGCAGTTCTGACTCTGAGACAGATGGTGCCTAATCCTGATTTTCCTGACTCCAGTGGAAATATCGAGCTGTCCCACTGAAGCCACCTTTGAATCCTGATGGAGCATCAGAATCAGGCCTGGCTCATTTCTTTGCTTATCTTGCAATGCTTTATGCATGCAGAGCTCTTCTTTTACACTTCTGCTGATAGATGCCCACTGGGTGACTTCCTGCTGATTCCACACGGGTGTAAAATCCTCACTTTCAGTCATTACTCCGGGCTCCTGCTTGTAGAAGTGATACCAGGCTGACCTTCCAGGGATAAATATTTGAATAACTTGATGTGTTTTCTTTAGGTAGGTCTGGGTAAGGAAATATTATCCTCTCCAAAGAACTGGGGTGGAATTTCGTGTGTCTGGACATTCCAGAGTGTCAGTGGGAATGTGGTGGTGGTGGCTGAGATGTTAGGTCTACCTGGGAGGAAAAAGAAGTTTATTCAAAGCAAAGGCAGCAGGATTTGGCCCCAGAGATGTGTTTTTCTGTAAAAAGGATGATTCAAGGGGATTGACTGGAGAAGTGTGACAGCCTTGGGATTAAGAGAGAACTGTTTCAGGTAGAGAAGGGGAAACTTCGCTCTGTGTTTAATTTTTTTAACGGAATTTTATCTCCTTATTTATCATGACAACTTCTGTTCATGTTGTTTTTAATATTAAGGGGAAAAAAAAAGGGCTTTTCACCCGCCCAGATCCATTCTGTAATCTGGGCTTGAAGTGCTCAGTGTACAGTGTCAGCTCAGTCCTAGGCACCTGTTTAACTTTCTCCCGTGGGATTTCAGTGAAGCACAACCCTTACAGTCATGCTCTACAGAGGAATAACTTTTGCTTTTCCCCCCCCCATAAGAGTAATTTGACGACTTCAGTGGGAATTGCTCATAAACAAGACAGAGAAAGGGTCCTCTGGATTCTCCAGCAGGCAAAAGTCAGGGCCAGAAGTCTCCATGAAAGACCAACCCAAGACCCAAGAAGAGCATCTCACCTACTGCCTCTTTTCCAGACACTCCGTCCTGCACTGAGCTTCAGGCAAGTATCATTTTCTCCTGGTTGGAGCTTCATTGGTGAGTCCTTGGAAGTGCTTGCTTCTCAGCCACATAAATGTTGTCAGTGAAGTTTTGTCATGGATCCAAGGGCAGGTTCTTGCACACCAGTGTGTTCCTTCATGCCCTGCCACTGGCCTGGGTGGCTTTACATGCTCATGAATATGGCAGGTTTATATAGTCCGAAGTGCAAGGAGTGCTACCCTTACTAAGTCGTGTCAGGAAAAGCTGAACTATTG
Source organism: Hemiprocne comata (assembly GCA_020745705.1). NCBI lineage: Eukaryota > Metazoa > Chordata > Aves > Apodiformes > Apodidae > Hemiprocne > Hemiprocne comata. The sequence continues at coordinate 4,061,857 of CM036608.1, forward strand.
GATTAACCTTTTACTAATTCCAAATCCATATCCTGTTACCACCCGAGACATGAGCAGGTAGAGCAATAGCACTTTAAATCACTGGTGAGGTAACATACTACATTTACTAGCCTTTTGAGTGTTACAACCTACCAAACCCAAACCTTTGCAATTAATTTTGTGTCCAGGAGGTCTTTGCGTGGCATGGGCAGCATCTTCTCCAGGGATTGTCACTGCTTGTTTGTAGAATTAGCTTTTACTCAGTAGGGGCAAAGTGATTTCAGCTTGGCAGATAGAAAATCGGGTGGTTACAGCCCTGTTAAAAGTGGAAGCATCTGAAAGAAGACATGGAAGAGCACATTACCTTCCAGTGGGAAAACCCTGCCTGGAGGGACTGACTTAGCCATGGGAAGCTGGGAGAGAAGTGTGGAGTGAAAGGCTAGCCAGGCAATTATTGTACTGATGGGTAAGATTATGTTGGTTTTCAGTAAATCAGTGAAAATCTGTGGTTAACTGTGCCTGTTGGAAAGATTCTGAATACAGAGTGTAAGGGGACAGAGCCTTATCTGATGAGAACTGCCACAGTGTCCAACACGAACTGGAAGATCTGCTTTGAGTGCAGGACGTGAGGCAGATTGAAGTTCTTGTGCAGAACTGTCTGGTCTTCCCTGAGGTTGACAGAGTTTTGTGCTGGCAGGTTTCATTCTTCCTTATTCAAAACATCTGCCAGAGTTTAACAGAAACAGAACTTTGAAAGCCATTAGTGTGTTAGCACAACAGAAAACTTCCAGGGGATAATATTGGCAAGAAAGAGGAGAGAGTTTTTAAAGAAAAGTTACATTCTTTCTAGCTCAGGGTAATTGCTGTATTTGGATATTTTGTCAGAAGTGCATCATATGCTCCAATATCAGCCTTAATTCAGATTTCAGAACACCATTTCAGCTTTGCAGGGTATCAGTTTGCCACAAGGTGATTCTGGTAGGCAAATTATTTGTGGCACAACTTCCGTTTTCTTTCTACCCTTGAAATCTACTCAACTGCTTTCTCCAACCTGTGTGTGGAATTCCCACTTTTATAGATGTGAATACATTTTTCTGAACAAGGGGAGTCAGTGGTTTGAGAAGAGGGTGAATTCTAATGGAAGGCACTTCTCAACTTGAAGGTCCTGGTCTATGTCTTCAGTTGCTACAGAATTTGCAGTCATGTCTGTAAGGGTACAGAGGCCTGTCCAGGCTTTTGTCAAAGCAAAATTCAAGCTCTGCAGTGTTGATAGTTTTCCCATCCTTCGTGGGTTTTCATTGTCTTGTCCAGCTTCATCCTGTATTCCTTGGCATGTGCTGTCTACAGAGAATAATCAGCTAAAAGGACACTGAGTGCAGGTGTGATCTGGTCCCAAATGCCAAAGGAATGTGCCAATGTTAGGTTGAAATGCTGAGAAAGTAATAAAGTAGTTGAAAGTCATGTTATTCCTCCAGAATTTACCTCAGTTTCTGGTTCTATCTCCCTCCATTATGCTGATGATACATATCTTGACATTCATCTCTGGTTCATATTCCCACCTGCGCATAGAAAATCCTTCTAGTCTTTGCCAAGTCATCACCTTCTCAACATGCAAATCCCTCCTCAAACCTCACTTCTTCAGTATTGACGACCTGAAATGATTTATTCTTCCAATAGATCTGCATATTTGTCAAGGTTGTAGATAGATGAGCTGCACAGTGGGTACATACCTAAATGAACTGTGCTGTATTTTCACTGTAACCATGGTTCTTCTTTCCTCGTTTATTTAACTTTCTTGTTTGCTTGTTTCATTGTGAAATAAGCTGATAAACAGCTTGAGTTGGGCCTTGATATCAAGTGATTTAATTTATCCTTGTTATACATTTTGAATTCTGTGTAAGTAATAGGTAAGTGGTAAAAATAATCAATTCAGGTATAAGTTGCAGCTCAGAAAAATATCTGGTTGGCATGAAGATTGAGCAACACGCAGTGGGCAATGGAAATCCAACAGTGGGGATGGTTGCCAGGGCAGGATTGTGTCTTGCTGAAAGCAACAGGGTGGCCACGAAGATGATCCAAGGGCTGGAGCAACTCTGCTCTGGAGACAGGCTGAGAGAGTTGGGGTGTTCAGCCTGGAGAAGAGAAGGCTCCAGGGAGACCTTAGAGCACCTTCCAGTGCCTGAAGGGGCTCCAGGAAAGCTGGGGAGGGACTTTGGACAAGGGCAGGGAGTGAGAGGACAAGGGGGAAGGGATTAAAACTGGAAGAGGGGAGATTGAGGTGAGACATGAGGAGGGAATTCTGGAGTGTGAGGGTGGTGAGACACTGGCCCAGGTTGCCCAGGGAAGCTGTGGAAGCCCCATCCCTGGAAGTGTTGAAGGGCAGGTTGGATGGGGCTCTGAGCAACCTGGTCTAGTGGGAGGTGTCCCTGCCCATGCAAGGGGGGTTGGATCTAGATGATCTTGAAGGTCCCTTCCAACCCAAACCATTCTATGATTTTATGACAAGGGACTGGATAAAGCCCCGAGTAACTTGGTTTGATCTCAGAGCCTGTGTTGAGCCTGGGCTTAGACTAGAGACCTTCTGATGTCCTTTCCAACCTGAATCATCCTGTGATTTGGTGGATGTAGGTGGCCAGATGCTGGGAAATTGTGAACATCCGAAGCTGGTAACTCAGGCCAGTGGAAGGAGCAGGTTTCTGGCACGTGGCCTGGTAAAGCAGCAGACAGTTTTGACCTGTGAGCCCTGAACATGTAGTGCCACCGTTTCTACTGGCAGGTTGTGACTGCTGTGCAGAGTTAGGAGATCCACTAGAGCAGCCTCATCTCTGGAAGGAGACAGTGATTCAGCCTCACCAACTGCCTGTGGGTGCTGGCCTGGGATCTGGGGACTCTCCAGCTGCCCCAGCTGAGGTGAGGCTTGGGTGGCTGTGGAGCCCTGCCTGTCCTTCACCAGGGCCAGGCTGATGGAGGTGGTGGATGGACCACCAGCCCGTGCTGTGGTGGGCTCTGCTGTGGGCAGCTGGCTGGGGCAGAGCTGGGGAGATATCATAGGTTGAGGCCAAGCCAAGAAGGGATCAGAACCTTGGGTGGAGTAACATATCTGATGAATTTAATTTCTTTTTCTCCTTTTGGACAGTATTCTCATATATAAAAAGGCCTGAAATCTGCCTTGTGTGCAGCTGTCACCGTGCCCTCTCTGCTTCTTTGATAAATATACATTTTCCTATTTGCATATTTTATCTTTTACTGGGATTTTTTGTTTTTTCCTTTTAGTTACTGCATGTCTTCCCTCTTTGAACTATCAGGTAACATTAATATCAGGCAGAACAATCAATCTACAGAAGATCTGAAGGTGATAAGAGAAATCTAAACCTTGGTAAATGATCTTTTTGGCCATCTGCTTCTTACTTGTTTAGAAAGCTGCATTCAGAGAGTGGACCAGCCAAGGGACTTGGTGACAAACCTGCATTGTTCTGTTTCAAATCAACTTGTTGTGGCTAAAGCTGACACTGTTAGTTTCCCAGAATGCCTGTTGTCATTTCAGTGCAGTCTGCTTTATCAACCAAGCTGTGATTAATTGCAGCAGGACTGCTTACAACTTGAAACAGACCCCAAATGCTGATCTCCCCCTTAATGCACAGATCATCTCGGGGCTGGCTGTGCACATGGTTAGTCTGTAACCCCACAGATACTTCTGCACACGTGTGGCTGTGCTCATGTGGAGGGTCCAGTTGAAGCTGGTGAAACTACAAGTGAGTAGGGAGCACGTGTTGGTGTAACCCACTGGTATGCATCTGATGGGTGTCCCCTTCTCCTGGCAGCTCAGGAAGTGCTGCTGACCTGTGTCTTGCCCTTTCACGCACTTAAGCAGGCACACAGGAATATTAGTTTGTCTGGCGTGCTGATCAGCCAGCCTCCCCAGGGACCAGTTTTTCTGCCTTGTGAACTGGATCTGTCCCCTGAACTCACCAGCTGCCTGTTCCTCTCGGTGGGTTTGTGAGACTTACAGAGAACAAGCTGCAGATGGGCCAGTTTGGATGCTGGGAGCAGGACCAGCCTGGCTGATTATGCCAGGTTAATAATAGGATCAGAGAATGAGTTGGGTTGGAAGGGACCTTCAAGATCATCTACTTCCAATCCCCCTGCATGGGCAGGGACACCTCCCACTAGACCAGGTTGCTCAGAGCCCCATCCAACCTGCCCTTCAACACTTCCAGGGATGGGGCTTCCACAGCTTCCCTGGGCAACCTGGGCCAGTGTCTCACCACCCTCACACTCCAGAATTTCCTCCTCATGTCTCACCTCAATCTCCCCTCTTCCAGTTTTAATCCATTCCCCCTTGTCCTCTCACTCCCTGCCCTTGTCCAAAGTCCCCCCCCAGCTTTCCTGGAGCCCCTTCAGGTACTGGAAGGCCCCTGTGAGGCATATATATATATGAGGCATATAATGTCACATATAATATGGCATTGTATTTTTTAGGTCCTGAGCTGATCTCTCTCCCTGGAGCAGTGCTGAGATACATTGGGATAATAGGTCTTGCAGAGTTAGCTCATCTGTGTGACACAGAGCTGCTGATGGAGACTTAGCAGTCCCCCAACTCTAGGCCAAGCCATAATTACTTGTGTGTTCTGGCCAACACTGTAGTTGTCATAGTGGAAGCTCAACAGAGATGCCTCAGGCCAGTCTCTACTGTTCAGAGGAGGTTGATCAGTCTGTATTGTGCCCAAATCTCAGAGGAATTGAGTCTGTCTTGGCTTTTAGACTTTGACCCTACAGCTCAGGCTGTAAAGAATTGTTGGTTTAAATTTGGAGGTCCCAGGTGCAGTCCCAGGATAGCTGGACAAGGTAGCTGGGACAAACAAGCAAGCTCAAAAGCCCCAGGCTGCACGTTTCTAGATAAAAAGCTTATGAACTATTACTACAATTTTGTTTCTGTAACATTACAGGCTGACTATGAGAAAAGAGGTGACTTTAGATGTCTTCATGAACTAATCCACCATAAAGCTGGGCGTTGATTATGGTGCTAACTGGTTTTATTACAAGGGAAATAGAAACAGTAAACCTAATTCTCATCTCTTACTGCTTTGTCTCTCATTGTAACATCATTTCAATTCAGTGGGATTCTCCACTACAAGCTATAAAACAAGGATATTAGAGTGGCTACAAAGGAATACATAAGATTATGAAAAGTGGAACACAGTGACACACAACACTCCTGAAGGTTGTAAGAAATTGGAAAATAAAGAAAGAATCAGAAAGAGACCGGGTAGTTGAGCAAAAAGGCATTTTCCTAAGTAGGTTTAAAATCTCTGCTCTTCCAACAAGCAGGAGTTTATAAATGCATTCTTCATCGTGCCATTACTGAATCTTTCAGGTAAAATGCAGAGCAGGTTTTGCTTTTCACTTTCCCTGGCTGTGCTTGCCACGTGACCTGATGAACAAAACACAAGATGCTCAAGTTACGAAATCAGTCGGAGTTATGAGTCTGTTCTTGATGTCTCCTGAATGGATTTCAGTGAAGCTTGGTGTGCTTGGTTGGGACAGGTTTTGGCTTTAGTCCAAGATGGCCTGACACTGGCAAGAAGTGCAAACCAACAGCAAAGAGTGGGAAATTGCAGGACCAGTTTGCTAGGACGTGATGTTTCAGTAGGATTGCATAGCTTGTGGCAAAAACTCAGTGGCATTGCACCATGAGAGTGTTGGGCTGGTTCCTCACCCAGGAGGGCATGGTTGAAATGGTGGCTGAATGCAGCTCACAGTCTGGTTTATGGGGTGACTGAGGGGAAGGACTCCACTTCCCATATGTGTCACTGCCACCATTAGGACTGTTCTGAATCAAATAACATGCACAGGATTCTCTAAACCTGATGGGGCTGTGAGCCACCTGGTCTAGTGGGAGGTGTCCCTGCCCACGCAGGGGGGTTGGATCTAGATGATCTTGAAGGTCCCTTCCAACCCAAACCAGTCTATGATTCTGTCTTTTATATCAGTCAAATCTTGGTCAAATCCAGGCAATCTTTGCTAAAAATGTTATTTCCCTCTTAAGAGTCTTAGCTGAGAGGGGTTTAACTTCATGGAAGCTGATTCAGCAGCCAGCAAGCTGGTAGGAGCCTTTCAGGCAGCTCCAATGCATTTTAGGGCAAATTCTTCCTAAGATGTGGATTATCCTGTATCTACTTAATTACAGTGAGGTTTTCACCCCTCTAAAGAAGCTGGTGGCTGAAATCAGCCACCAAATGGTACAGCAGACAAAAGTGAGCTCCCTGTCCTAATACCATGATCTTAAAATGCACTGGACTCACTGGAATACTTCTCAGTAAACCGTGCTGCATTTTGCATCTCTGTTATTCCATGTCCCTGTTTCAGCTCAGCCAGGGAAGTCATTGTCAGGTCAACAGCCTTCATTTCCTAGTCAGTTTTCCTAGAGAGTTGAGCCACAGTTTGGTTTAGTCCTCCAAGACCACTCACAGGAGGAGATAGAGGAAAACCTCAGCCTGTTCCCTGAGTTAGTCTGGTCCAGACAGATGGTGGTTAATTCACTTAGCACTTAACTGCAATGATGAAGGACTTTCTGATTATTTTATTTAGTTTACAGAATGATCTCAGTGCAGATAATCCTCTGAGCTCAGGGATGGTGCTGATTTGAGCAAAAGCCCTTGAGTACCACAAATGTCCCTCCTTCCCCTTTACAGTTTCTTCTAATGCTCTTCTGGTCCCCTTTGGCTCAGCAGCTTCCATATTCTTCCGAATTAAAAATTAGCCTCCTTGATTTATTTCCCTATTTCAGTGGCACTGGAGACAGATTAGAGGAGGCTGTTTTACAAGTCAGAGAAGGAACCCAAAAGCAGAATTAGCTCTTCATCAACTTGCATATCTCTTTTTTTCTGATAAGCAGGTTAGCTATGACCCTAACAGAAGATACAGACACAACATAATATTTATAATATACTTTATATTCTCATTATAGCCCTTATTAAAAGAACGAAGATTTCAACAAAAAGCCCTAACTAATTGATAATTATGCTCTTTTTTTTTTTTTGGTAATCATTTGATAGTTTGAAATAGGACCAAAATGTGCTCATTAATCCTTGTCCCTGATGTCAGTCTTGGTCCAGGACCTTTGCTCTTGTTGCCAGGGCTTGGAATTGAAGCAGCTGAGGTCTGGGTGTGGTAGCACTGCAGTGGCTTTTCTCCCTGACCACAGGCAAATCCCTGGGAGCAGCATTTTGAAAGAGAGATTTAGGAATCCACTCTGTTCATGAAAATAACGTATGCTTCAGCTCAGAAGATGATATTAATTGGAAGGAATGAATTCCCATAGCTTTCTAAGTTTTTTTACTCATCGTTGATAGTGAGCTTAGTGAATTACCACTCGGTTGTGCTTGGTGCCTTCTACACGTGTAGTATCACAGAATCACCAAGGCTGGAAAAGACCTTCAAGATCATCAAGTCCAGCCTATGACCAACACCACCACACCATCTAGACCATGGCACTAAGTGCCACATCCAGCCTTGCCTTGAACACATCCAGGGATGGTGCCTCCACCACTTCCCTGGGAAGTCCATTCCAATGTCTAATCACCCTCTCCATGAGGAAGTGCTTCCTAATATCCAACCTAAACCTCCCTTGGAGCAACTTCAGGCTGTGCCCTCTTGTCCTGTCACCAGTTGCCTGGGAGAAGAGCCCAGCCCCCACCTGACTACAACCTCCCTTCAGGTAGTTGAAGAGAGTGATGAGGTCCCCCCTGAGTCTCCTCTTCTCCAGGCTAAACAACCCCAGCATCCTCAACCTCTCCTCATAAGACTTTCCAACAATAAGCCCTGGATATTTATGGAATGGGTCACAGGACTTGTGTGGTAACTTTGCAGGTCACACTCCCTGCCTGCACTCTGTTTTGTTCAGGCAGAGGTGAAAGGCTAGAGCTTTCACTGTCACCAGCCCCTGTGCCTCTTCTCTGTCCCCCCGTGCTCACAGGTACACAGCCTTCTTTGGCTTTCATAGAGTCATGGACTGGTTTGGGATGAAAGGGACCTTCAAGATCATCTAGATCCACCCCCCCTGCATGGGCAGAGACACCTCCTACCAGACCAGGTTGCTCAGAGCCCCATCCAACCTGCCCTTCAACACTTCCAAGGATGGGGCAGACACGACTTTCCTTGTTTGCAGTTGTAGCTACTACTTTTGGTTATTCACTGTGCAGGTTGGTACTGTCTTTATATATATATAAAGGTCATTTATATCTAAATGGAAAGCATAACAAGATCTGTGGGAATGAGCAGATCCTGGTTCCTGCTGAGTGACAGCATTCTAACCCTTTGTAGCCCTGACTCCTGCCACATGAAGTGCTCTTATACCAGCACTCCTGTGTGGCTCACCCTTATTATCTAGTGTATTAGCCATGGTGGAATTGGGCCCACAATATTATGTCACAAAATAGAAAACACACGACCCTGCACCAGCTGTAATAGCATAATAGGATAAGTGCAAGGGAGAAACAGCAGGATATAATAGGTACTCAGCTGCTGCAGAGATGGGGCCTCCATATTTACCTAGATAGAAGAAAGCTGGAAAACTAGGGCAACTTAAGAACAGAGTGACAGTGGAAGTGCTCCAGGAGGTGGTTCTGGGGGAATTGAAAATGCAGCAATAGGGGTTGTTATATAATAAATAACAATAACATCTGTGCTTCGTCCTGTTCATCCTGAGATACTTCACCCAGCTGCTTTACAGAGCTCAAAGTAGTCTTGGGGCCTCTTTGGTATTAGCTGTCCTAATTCCATCTCTTCTCCCACTGTATAAAAGCCTCTATGCAGTGTTTTGTGCTTTATTATGTCTGGAGTGTGGAGAAGCATTCATCTGCCTTTCCCGACCTGAAAGTCCTGAATTCCAGTGGCTTGTGGGGTAGAGAAACGTGTCTGGATGACCAAGGCCAGCCATGCTTCCTGGTATTGGAGAGTGGATGGAACTCATGGGGATATGGGAAGTCCAAACCCCACCTGGAGTGCTGGGTCCAATCTGCCCAACATCAGAAGGACATGGACTTGATGAACTTAAAGGTCTTTTCCAGCTGGGGTAATTCTGTGATTCTGTGACATGGAGCTCCTGGAGAGAGTCCAGAGGAGGCCAAAAAGATGATCCAAGGGCTGGAGCAGCTCTGCTCTGGAGACAGGCTGAGAGAGTTGGAGGTGTTCAGCCTGGAGAAGAGAAGGCTCCAGGGAGACCTTAGAGCACCTTCCAGTGCCTGAAGGGGCTCCAGAAAAGCTGAGGAGGGGCTTTGGACAAGGGCAGGGAGGGAGAGGAAAAGGGGGAAGGGATGAAAACTGGAAGAGGGAGATTGAGGTGAGACATGAGGAGGGAATTCTGGAGTGTGAGGGTGGTGAGACACTGGCCCAGGTTGCCCAGGGAAGCTGTGGAAGCCCCATCCCTGGAAGTGTTGAAGGGCAGGTTGGATGGGGCTCTGAGCAACCTGGTCTAGTGGGAGGTGTCCCTGTCCATGCAGGGGGGTTGGAACGAGATGATCTTTCAGGTCTCTTCCAACCCAACTCATTCTCTGATCCTATGATCTCCATGCTTCTTGCCTTTCCTTCCTGGCAGCAGGACTGCAGTGTTTCCATGCTGTCTCCCACGGGAGGTTTTTTGCTGCAGGTTGCAGAAAGCTGGTTTCCTGTGATGGTAGCAGGGCTCTGTGCTGAGCTGTGTACTCTTTCAGGCCAAGACATGACTTCCTGGCACTCGTTATCATGTTTAAGATGTGTTTTGCATGCCAGCCTTTGATGTGTACTCCTCTTTGCTCATGGCTTTCCAGCTTATCTCAGTTACCAATTTTACTTTTAACTTATTTGCTGACTTAGGTTCAGATCCTCCTGCTTAAGTGATGAGTCATTTTTTTACTTGCATAAAAATTTGCATTTTCTTCCACAGAGGCACTTAGGAGCAGGTTAAATGAACCATTTAGATGATTGAGAGAGAGATGCCAGGGGAAGTGGTGATGTGGGCTGTGATGCTCTTTTGTTACTCTTTGATTCAGATGACTTCAGTTGCTTTCTTAGATGTGGATTGCTGAGTAGTGCCTCCCTCAGCCTTGCCCTCCCTTTCCTGTCATCCTTGGACTGAACTGGTTCGAATTAATTGGTGGATTTGGGATTGTGGTTTTCCCCCCAGTGCTGTGCCATCTAACAATAAAATTGACATCACAGTTGCAGGAATTGCCAGGTTGGACTCAACTGGCACACACGGGTGGGAAGCTGCACACAGCAGCCTGTAGTACAAGAAGGAGGGGGGTTGAAAAGTAGAAAATGAAACTTTTAAGCATGGTGTTCTTTGCAGATCTTCTCAACTGGAGCAAGTGGGCATAGAAGGAAAACCTAGTTTAGAAAAATCCCCAACTATGAAACGTAATACATTTTAGGAGTTTTAGAACCTTTCCAAGGGGTGTGTAGTCTTTCCACAGCTTTGTGAGGTTTATTAAGGGCAAATCAATGTGGTTTTTTTTCCCTTTTTTTCCAATATACAGAAATGAAATCATTGTGCTGAATTACAGGTGGTCAGACAAGTTACTAAGTGAGGAGCTGAACTTGCTTCCCTGAGGAATGTAACATGAGTTTAAATCCAAAGTAAGGAGGGGGCATTTGTTCTTAGTGGTAGCTTTGAGGGCAATAGTTGGAATGTCTTCTGTGGATTCAGGAGAGGTTGAAATGAATGAGCCATTTTGTGTAATGATGAATCAGAATCATCTGCATGTCAAGTCTGCCACGGGGAGAGAGAAGGACCTGTTGAAATAGTAGGAGCTGGATAATTTCTTGAGTTGTGGTTAACTTTGAGGACCTGGTTTGTTAATAATTGGGTTAAAGCATATGATAATTCTTCTCACGTAAATGTAGGTTCTCACCTGGCCTATATAATTGTTACATCAGGGTGTGCCCTATTTTGCTAATTTATTCTGCTCAGAACATCCCAGAGGCAGAGTGTGGTGGTGTCCTGTCTTCCCAATGGGAAGCTGAGGCATGGATGGGCTGAGTGACCTGACCCAAAGTTAAACAGAGCATGATGGCATTTGAGGGACCTGAATGAGGAGGGCCCTGCCAAATTTTAGTCTCAGACCTTCCTCGTGGCACAGTCTTTCCTACTTGAACATCTGTATTGTTGGCTGGTTATTAGTTGGGTGATTTGGGTAGGTGTGTGTTTCATAGAATCATGGAATGGTTTGGGTTGGAAGGGACCTTCAAGATCATCTAGATCCAACCCCCCCTGCATGGGCAGGGACACCTCCCACTAGACCAGGTTGCTCAGAGCCCCATCCAACCTGCCCTTCAACACTTCCAGGGATGGGGCTTCCACAGCTTCCCTGGGCAACCTGGGCCAGTGTCTCACCACCCTCACACTCCAGAATTTCCTCCTCACGTCTAAATCATTGAATCATGAATCACAGAAGGGTTTGGGTTGGAAGGGACCTTCAAGATCATCTAGATCCAGCCCCCTGCATGGGCAGGGACACCTCCCACTAGCCCAGGTTGCTCTGAGTGTTGTGAGTATCCACATCCAACTGCACAGACAGCATTTGGAAGCTGGGATACACTTGAATGGTGAGGGGGTGGTTTGGAGGTGGGGTTTGTTATTAAACAGCCTCTTTGCGTGGGCAACGTGTGTGTGTTTCTAAAACTCCAGGGTCTCCATGCTCTCCTCCCGTTTTAAGTCTCTAAAAAAAGGTGGGGAACAAACATCCATATTCAAACCCGCCTTGGAAAGACATTTTCCCGGCGCGGTGGGAACCTCAGCCTGCCAGTGCTGGCGTGTCACATCAGGGGCTTCAATCAGATTTCAGTCTGCAGCCTGTGGAGCACAGAGCCCGTGTTAACTGCATTTGCACTGATTTGCCTCCTGTAGAAGCCACCGAGTTGTTTAGCATTATTGATTCCTCTTGACTTATTGGGTGCATTAGTTGCCGTTGACCCTGGCATCTTGCTGGAACAGACTGGCCCGTCATGTGATACTGTCTGGCTTTGTCCTTGTTCTGAGTCAATTCCTGGTTTACTCAGCAGATGTCTTTTGTTCCTGACAAAGATTGCTCATCCCATTGTTCAGGGGTTAGCTGTGTGCCCCCTCCAGCCCGGGGTCCTGGGTCCCAGCCCTTCCTGGGCCAGACTCCCCTCCCCTCCCCTGCCCCCAGTCTGCTCTCCAACACCAGAAGGAGCCTGGGTTGCTTTTGCTTTTTTCCCTCTTTCTCCCCAGGGGTCTGGCTGGATTATTTCTGAAGCTGGCTTCTTTCTTCTGGGAAAGTAAGCCAGTGAAAATAGATTTTAATGTTTGGCAGTGTTTTTTGGGAAGCACCTGGGCCCCACCTTGGCTAAATCAGCATCCATCCCTCCTTGGTTTTGATTTGCATCCGTAGAGAATCTGACCCGCCGTGTCTAGAGAGATTTATTGATTTATTTATTTTCCATTTTCTGGGTGAAAATTCATTGCATCCACCTGCTAGAAGGTGTGGGGAAAAAGTTACAGGCTATGACAGGGATTTGTGTGGCAGCCTACAGGATTTGGGTGCCTGATCCACTTCTGTCTCCTGCCAGCATCTGCTAAATTAGGCATTCTTGCTCTTCAAACCAAAATAGATAAATCACTATAAACCAAAGGGAGACCCTCTCTGTCAACATGACTGCAGTTCTTCAGGTGCCTTTGGGGCACTGGAGCAACCCCGTGCTGTAGGGAGCATTTTGGAGTGTTTGAAAAAGCAGGAATCTGGCTCTTCCACAGGGTTCTGGCATGTCTGGGGGGGGAAAATGAGCATAGGGAGCAGGGAGGGAGGAAAGGAGAACTCAGCTCAGCCAGCACCTCTGCCTAAAGAAGGGCTCAGGGTACTGCAGTCCGGGGCAGGAAAAGCTGATAAGTTCTTTGTTGTCTGCTAATGGCTTTAGAGTTCAGGGCTTTTCCTTGAGTTCTAATATTTCTCTTTGGCTCTAAGGGTATTTTTAAGAATTTCACTGCTTGTGGGGTACGTGAAGGCCAATCCAGGGGTCGGGTTCTCCTGCGCTTCAGGTCAAGTTTCTGTTCAGTTCCTTCTGTGTGTTACATTTCCTTTTCTCCCCCCAAAAGCAAGAAGAATATCACTGAGTCTGATTTCTGCTGCAGCTTAGAGCATCTGAGCTCTGTGTGTCAGCATTCTGCTACTTCATTGCAATTCTCTGCATGGAACCTGAACCAAGTCCATCAAAGCTGCTAAGAGGCCCATTGATTTTTGTTGTTTGGTTTTGTTCCACTATTACTTTGTCTCAGGAGCTAAATATTTCCTTTTTGAAACTTCATTTTAGTGCCTTTTTAACTTAAACCCGCACTTTTCCTCCTAACCCCACAATAAATTATGATGTTAACACCTTACCTCACTGACTCCAGCTTTGTTCATATGGCACAAGGATTCCTAGAAAGGAGGTTGTTGTGTTTTTTTTTTTCCTTACTATATTTCTGTCACCGGTGGGAATCGGAGGGCGAAAGGGCAAAATTAAATGAATAATAATAAAAAATCTGTTAAAGGCAAACTGATTGTGGTGGGGAACTCACCTTCCTGTCAGCCCTGTGTGTGATCCCCCTCTTCTGGCAGCCTGTGGGATTGGCCAGGGAGCGCTGCAGACCAGCGCGGACAAAAGGACTTGGGCAAACCTGGTTGCAGGGGTATCGTTTTCATTCTCCCGGTGAAAGACCTTTTTGGAATTACGGAGCAGGATGTCATTTAGCTGTGTATCAGATCCACCGCGGCCTAACTCATGGGCTTGGTGTTGATTTGCTGCAGGGAGCTGGGTTGGATGGACGTGCAGCCGGAGGCAGCTCAGCTGTATTTGATGTGGTTCTATTTTTAGTGTGTCTTGTAGGATTGACAGTGGGGGAGACTGGTTGTCCCCTGTCTGGCACCTGGTGTCGTCCTTTGTGCCTCTGAGAAGTGAAGGTAAAAAAGCTGCCATTCCGATTGGGTGGTGTTTTACGTTTTAGTTGTCTGGGTAAAAAATCGGGATGGGTGGAAGGCAGTTTAGAGCCAGTCCTGGAGCATCCTCAGGAGGGGTTGTGTGAGGCATGAGTAGACAACAGACAAAAGAGTTCATGTCAGGTGCCTGATCTGTCTGCCATGGACAGTCTTGCTAGTGAAGAGCAAATCCCTCACAGGGTGAGTGTCAGAAAATGAAATGGGAGATCAGGTTTGAAACTCCTGGGCTTGAAGTGTTGCAGTATTTTTCTGGCCTACAGGAAAGCTGGGGAGGGGCTTTGGACAAGGGCTTGGAGTGAGAGGACAAGGGGGAATGGATTAAAACTGGAAGAGGGGAGATTGAGGTGAGACATGAGGAGGAAATTCTGGAGTGTGAGGGTGGTGAGACACTGGACCAGGTTGCTCAGAGCCCCATCCAACCTGCCCTTCAACACTTCCAGGGATGGGGCTTCCACAGCTTCCCTGGGCAACCTGGGCCAGTGTCTCAGTAGTGCCTCTGGGAACTGCCATAGTGCCAGTAGCATTCGTGTGACCCTTACTGGTGAACCTACTGGTCTTTAATCAGGTGCCCTCTTACCCTTAGGGGCAACCCTGGAGAAAGGGATGAGTCAAAATCTGCAGGGGGGGACTGCAGGAGAGGTCCGGTTGAAACCCAGGGCTCTGCCAGAATGGCTCCATCTCTCCCTTTCTGCTAGAAAGTTTCCGAGGAGTAATAAATTCACTCCAGATCTGCTCTGAATGCAAAATTGATCAGACTGCAGGAGCCAGAGGGAATCAATGTGGGGGAGTGTGTGTGTGTGTGTGTGTGTGTGTGCGGGCGCCTGCGCCCTGGGCAGCACGGGCTGGGTGTGCACTGCAGATCCATGTGCTCCCTTTCTCTCCTTCCCCCTGCACTGGCCTGCAGATGCCATGGAAAATAGATTTTTTTATTAAATCAAAAGGTGAACCGTGGCATTAGGCAATTCTGAGCCATCTGTCTTGTCAGGACTCTTGGTGGGGGGAAGGCACTTGAGGTGGTTATTTAGAATTATTCATTAATAAGTCGCAGCCAAAGATGGATCCTTCTGTGGGAGAGAGACATTTTCTTTTTTTCTGGTTTTCCTGCAAAACCCATCAGGAAGCACAGGTTCTCTTTCCCTTGGAGAAATGTCAGCACACACAGCACAGCCCGTGGTGTGTGTGTTTTCTTTTCTTGCCACCAAAGAGCCTGGTTCTTCCCAGGTGCTGAGTCGTTCCTGAAAATGCCAAGCACCTGCAACTCCCCCTGCATACAGGGAGAGCTGCAGCTTCCTCCAGCCCCTGGGATGCACTCAGAGGTGTCTTTTAAACTTACAATAAGCTACTGTGAAACAAAGCAACAGATGCTGAGTCATTAGCCAGCAGTTTTGAACTGCTCTGTTCCTCCGAAGAAGCTGGAAATGGGTTGGTTTTCCTTACCTGGGGGAGCAGGGGAGGACAGGAGGGAATCTGAAGATACAAGGACAGAGCTAAGGTTGTTTTGGTAACCTCTTCTGGGTTTTTAATGTCTTTCAGCACTGGTGTTGCTTTGAGCATAGATTGTTTGGGGTGTTTTCCCCCCTTATCTTTTTAATTTTAAACTGACTCAGCTCTTCCTCATTGCTTTGTTTTTCTGTTGTGCTGCAATCCACAGCCAGGTTCTGCTGCCATGGTGAAGGGCATTTCAGAGTCCTGCCATGTGTTGAAGCAGCTCTAAAGTTAAAACAAAATGAGGCTACGTTGTGCTCCTCCTTTCTTTCACTGATGTTCACTATAGCTTGAAGAAATCACCACCTTGCTGGAAGAGATTTGCCTTCCAGCCTGTAAACTGGGCTTGTGCTTTCCAAGGCCCGAGCTGCATCTTCCCATTATTATTTCAATATTGTATCATGCTGAAGAGCCTCTGTTTTCAGCTCATGCCAGAGATTACAAAGCCCCAGAACCCTCTTGTGTCCCCGAAGAACCAATCAACCTAAACTAATACTTTAATGACTCCTTTTCCTACCAAGGAAACAAATTCAGGCACACACACACACACACACACACACACACACACGCATGAACAACAACAAAAAAAACCCACCAACCCACCACGTTTATTTTTTTTTTTCTAAAAGAAGCTAGGGGCTGAGGAGGACCTCGTCTGGTCAATGAAAGAAAGAGACGGATGTCTGGTGCCATGGCAATGGAACAGGGATTACTTTGCACTGGAAAATAGGTTCTTTTTTTTTTTTTTAATTCCAGTGGTTGTTTTTTTTTTTTTTCTCAGGCAGCGAAGAGTTGTCACCGAGTCTGAGAGGCCCATTTAGAGGAAAACGAGCCTCTGAGTAGGATTGAATGCTTGGCTTTCAACAGTCTGCTTTGCTTCTCAGGCAAGGCAGGATGCAAACACCCATATTTGTTTAGAGCACTTTCACCATCCCAGTGTGTGTACATATGTGTGTGCACATATTGATATAAAATCAGAGGAACTGGACTGGTAGGAACATCCCTTGGTAAGAAAACTGTGCAAACATTTGTGAGTAAAAAATATCTAAGATGGTCAGAGATATTGGGCATGATTCTGTGAGAATGCATCACTTCACTGCTGGGGTTACTGAGTCTGATTTGGGGAGGATTTAGCATTTTACTAGGCTAGATTTTGACTGGGATTAATGAATTCTGATTACTGCAGGTCAAGAGGAACTGGGTTCAGACTTGGGCTGGTAGGAACATCCATTAGTAACAAAACTGGGCAAACATTTGCTTGTAAAAGTATCTGAGATGGTCAGAGATACTGGGCATGATTCTGTCAGAATGCATCACTTCACTGCTGGGGCTATTGAGTCTGATTTGGGGGGGATTTAGCATTTTATTGCCATTAGGCTAAATTTTGACTGGGGTTCATTAATTCTGATTACTGCAGGTCAAGACATTTTCTGGCAAAAGGTATTTTTTGGGGCAAACACTGGTTTGTGGAGGCTTTGGTTCTCTGGTGCTTCCTCCCCACCTCGGGTTCTAAACGTTTCTTTGGAAACATGTCACAAAGTTTCCAACTGAAGAAAAGATTTTGGTTAAGACAAGGTTGTTTTGAAAATTCATCTTATTTTTGTAAACATTTGACAAAGAAATTGGCCAGTGGAAACATACTGAGGTGATACTATCTAGTATCACCTAGATACTGTGCTAGTTTTTTTTAAAACTGTTTTGAATTTCTGAACTTTTTAGAGATTTTGGCTTTTTTGGTAACCTCTTGGGATGAAGGGAAGGGTTGTTGGCACATTTCTACCAGCCAGGAGATGATGGTGTGCTCTCATCTGGCCCTTTCTTAGTGAATCCACCCCCCCAGCCTCCAGACGAGGAGGTGCAAAGTTTTCCAGCAGGTAAAATGAAATTAAAAACCTTTATGTGACTTTTCTGGGCTGGCTGAGGGATTCCCAGGTGATACCAGCTCAAAGCTCTGTCACATCTGGGGTCCCCTCTCATAGAATCATAGAATCATGGAATGGTTTGGGTTGGAAGGGACCTTCAAGATCATCTAGATCCAACCCCCCTGCATGGGCAGGGACACCTCCCACTAGACCAGGTTGCTCAGAGCCCCATCCAACCTGCCCTTCAACACTTCCAGGGATGGGGCTTCCACAGCTTCCCTGGGCAACCTGGGCCAGTGTCTCACCACCCTCACCCTCCAGAATTCCCTCCTCATGTCTCACCTCAATCTCCCTCTTCCAGTTTTAATCCATTCCCCCTTGTCCTCTCACTCCCTGCCCTTGTCCAAAGTCCCTCCCCAGCTTTCCTGGAGCCCCTTCAGGCACTGGAAGGACCTTCCCTAGCCATGAACTTTGAGGGATCTGGGCTGATTTCTAGCATTTTTAGGACTGGCCAGTGTATGAACTTTGCAGCCTTGCCTGCTGGGTCACTGAGAGACACGTTTCACTGCCATGAAGGATGGCACCAGTTGCAAACCCTTTCCCCCCTGCCGACATCCTGAGCTGATGTTGCTTTTTGCCACAGTCAAATTGCCTTTAATGTGTGAGCCAAAATACAATTTGAAACCATCTTCATCTGACTCTGGGCATGCCCTGCTTTTTGCATAGCAAGGCCACATTAAAGCCTTTGAAATCCTCCTTGGAATATTCTGTGCTCTCTGTCCTTTGTGAGCTGAGGAGATGTTAGAAGCTGTGTTGTTGTAAATCGTATGTGGATCTCCTCTCTCCTGTCTGGAATGAAAAATAGCTCCTCTTTTTCATCTTCCCTCATTTGCTAAAAAGTAACCAAAAATAATCCCTCCCTTTTTTTTTTTTTTTATTAATGTTTGGGGTAGGTGGTGAAATGTGCCAGGTTTAAAAAAAATATGTGACCCCCCTCCTTGTTGAGTGATTCCGAGCTGTGAAACATAAAATCTCTGGCCAGGTAAAAAATTTGAGTTGTCATAGCAACAGCAGGATGGCTATTTATTTTTGGATTTCCATTTTCACTGATTTATTTAACACATTGACAATCCATTTATAATGAAGAGGAATTCAAGAGGGTGTTTTTTTTTCTTCCTTCCTAGGTTTATACTGAACCAAGGTTGGGTTACTTTTTTTCGTAGAAAATAGGCAAAGATAAAGGAGCTAAATCAAAAAAAACCTTGTGGCTTTCAGGGGCTTTTTGTGTGGACAAATACAGGTGCTGAGTGATGCACGGGAGAGTGAAAACATGATTGACTTGTTTGTTTTGTGTCTTTTAGAAGAACTTTAGTGTTAGAAAACAGAACAAAGATTGAAGTCCAGTGCAGCTGTGAGGCACAAGAGCCATAGGTGCTCCCCCCACCTGCCTTTGGTTGCCTGAGCACATTTGCTGCCAAGGAGATGTCATCAGAGCCACTGCAAGTGACTCCTCCTGCTCCATCTCCTTGCAGAAGCCAGGGAGTGCCCCAGGGCCATGACCAAAAGCCATCTTTCTCATTTTGGCTGCAACCTCTGCCCAGGGAGTCTCCATCCCTGGAGACATTCCAAACCTGGAGGTGTTCCTGTGGGATCTGCTCTAGGGGATCCTGCTCTGGCAGGGGGTTGGACTAGAAGATCTCCAGAGGTCCCTTCCAACTCCCACCACTCTGTGACTCAGGCTCAGCCTCTGCAGAGCAGCTTTACCTGCTCTTCATGTCCCAGTGGGTGCCTGCTCCAGGGCTTGGAAGGAGTCACAGAGCAGCCTGGATTTTGGGGAGCCCAAACATCCTCCATGCTTCAGCACAGGTTGGGTCCAAAAACAGTAAAGGTGGCCTTGTCTCATTTTGGGGGTGTTTGTGTTAAAATGAAAGGTTTTGTGTCTGGGGACTGAAGCCATCCCTGGATACAGTCAGCTCTGGAGCTAAGCAAACAGGCACCCACAAAATGAGTGGTACCTGGGGATTCTCATAGCTTACAGCAGTGAAACGTAGCAAAAAGGCACAAAAAATTCCTGTCCCTTATCCATATCTCCTCTTCCCTGGGAATTGTGTTTCAGTGCATGGCTTGGAATGGCCTCAAATTTAACTGCCACACAAGCCAAATCAGGTCTCAATGCTTGGTGGCTTTTGAAAGCATTGGGAAATTAGGAGGTTTGAGGCAGATTTTTGCAGAAGGGAGCAGGGAGATGAGAGTGGAGTAACACAGCAAGGGCAAAGCCAGCAGATTGCTGCCTGCAGAACGTGGCTGAGAGTGCACAGACACAGCAGGTTGCTGCACGGGTTTTCTCCCAGCCTGTCTTTCTGCAATTGCTCTGCAGCTTGGCTCCTGTCTGGGGTTTGTTTCCTGAGATGGGTTTGGGTGACTAAGATTGATGGCTTGAAAAGAACTAGTATTGATGACACATTTGTAAGGCTCGATAAAAATGGGGAGCCTGGCAGATACTGGGGAAGTCTTCAATCATTTTCTTTTATTATTGCTATTTGTGGCCCAAATCTGGGCTGTTTTCAAGACAAGTGTGCCAGGAGGCTAGCAGCTGACCAGAGTAAGTGTTGCACGTCCAGTCCAAACCTCTTAATTTGGGAAGCATAGGCTTGTTTTTGGGGCCAGTCACTTCAGGAAAAGGTAAATTTTGACCTGTGTGTTAGAGAAAAACAAGCATTATTTCTGGATGTGATCACAGAATCATGGAATGGTTTGGGTTGGAAGGAACCTGAAAGATCATCTAGTCCCAACCCCCCTGCATGGGCAGGGACACCTCCCACTAGACCAGGTTGCTCAGAGCCCCATCCAACCTGCCCTTCAACACTTCCAGGGATGGGGCTTCCACAGCTTCCCTGGGCAACCTGGGCCAGTGTCTCACCACCCTCACACTCCAGAATTTCCTCCTCATGTCTCACCTCAATCTCCCCTCCTCCAGTTTTAATCCATCCCCCTTGTCCTCTCACCACAAGCCCTTGTAATCTTGAGCAGACAGAGAGCAGAGTCCTGCCCATCAGTCCCTGGTGCCTCCCCCATGTATCCTGGTGGAGGATGCAGATTGCAAACTGTCTTTGGGCCTGAGAGGGGGGGGAAGGGTGGGAAAACCCCCAAAAAATCAACTTCCAGACACAAATACAATATGGACAAGTCATAAACATTATTAAAGCAAGTCTATCCCTGCAGGGCAGGTTTTTCTTCATAATGCTTTCCTGATTACATTTCTGCAAAGCTGGGGAAGTGAATAGTGGGCTGATTATCCATGGACTATGATCTACATCAGTGTAAAACTGTTTCCATTGTGTGTGAGAAGAGAACTTTGCATATTCACTGGAAGGGAACAGCCATCCTGCTTCTTACTCCATCCTCAGCTTCACAGTGGGCCTGATCCCAAACACAGCCATGTCAAAGGGATCCTTTGTTTGGGCTCTTCTTACACCCCCCCATTACCATTGCAAAACCTGCCCTGTTTATCATCTTAAATATACATGCCAGGAATGGGCCTGGTAGGTGATCAAACCCCAGACTGATCTGTCAAACACTTTGGAAAATAGGTAGATGAATGGACCTTCAACTAGGAATTATTTCTGCCAAGGCTGACTGAAAAAGAAAAAAAAAATGAAAAATTACTGACTGGGACATATGAACAGGATTGTCTCTAATTGTTTTTTTTCTCAAAAACCCTAAACCTTTGAGAGAAATCTAAGTCCTTTTACAGAATGCTTTCTTGGAGCCAGACTCCAGTTGTTTCACTGACTATGTTGAAGATTTCATGGCCCTGCTGGCTGTGAGAGGCCAAAACTGTGTCCAGTTCTGGGCTCCCCAGTTCCAGAGGGACAGGGATATGCTGGAGAGAGTCCAACGGAGGCTATGAGGATGATGAAGGGACTGGAACATCTGTTTGAGGAAAGGCTGAGAGACCTGGGACTGTTTAGTCTTGAGAAAAGAAGACTGAGAGGGGATTTGTTGTTGTCTATAAATATCTGAGGGGTGGGTGTCAAGAAGAGCAGCCCAGTCTCTTTTCAGTGGTGCCCTGTGATAGGACGAGGGGAAATGGCACCAAGTTACAACAGAGGACGTTCCACCTCAACATGAGGAGAAACTTCTTCACTGTGAGGGTGACAGAGCCCTGGGACAGGCTGCCCAGAGAGGTTGTGGAGTCTCCTTCTCTGGAGACTTTCAAGACCCGTCTGGACACGTTCCTCTGTGATCTGCCCTGGGTGTTCCTGCTGCAGCACTGGGGTTGGACTGGATGATCTTCAGAGGTCCCTTCCAACTCCTATGATTCTATGAAAACTGTTGTGTGGGCAACAGTCAGAAAGAGTCAGTCAGACTTTGTATAAAGATTTGTGTTGGCAAGTGTATCACAGAAAAGGCCACTTACGCTTGCAACAGAGCAGCAGAGACTTTTTCCACAAATGCACAAGGTGCATTAGTTTTCATTATTCAATTCTGAGAGAATTGTTCCCAACAGCTTAATTAACATTCATTTACTAAGTATTCAACCATTTTTTTTTCTGTTAAATGTAAAGATCAGTGCTAGGAGCTATACATTCTGAAAGATAATTGCACCATGTAATTCTGGTGTTTCACCAATTTATACTGAAATACTGATGGATAAGTTCCAACATGCTTTTTTCCCTCCCCCAAGCATATTTCATAATCTTTTAAATCTCTCTCTCCTGAAAACTTTAGTAGAAGGTACAAATCCTCTTATGTAATGGAAGTTTAATGCATCTGGATCCTGCTAACCCAACAAAAGCACTTCAGACTGATTTCTGTTTTCAGAAGTAGAAGTTGTTAACAGGAAGCATTGTAAGTAGGAATTTATGAGGGACAGGCAGTAGCAGAAGGGCATGACTAAGGATTCTTGAAAAGTTCAGTGCTCCACTTTCACATTAGAAATGTGAAGTATCTTTTCTGATTTTCATTAACATAACTAAGAATAAAAACCTTCCATTTTCAAATAGAAAGGTAATGCTAAGTGACACTTTGCATAATCTCCTTAGAAGAAGCCACTCTGTAAGTCTGACTGGTTGTGCCATGGTTCTAGTGTTGACCAAAGTCTTGTGTAATGAACTCAAAACACAGGGAGGTTATTCAGAAGGATGAAGGAGGATCTGAAGAGAAGGAAACCTCGCTCATAAACAGTGACTGGAACAACAGTTCAAGTGGTTTGTATGTTTGTCATGAAAATTAGACTTTGATAGAGCCAACAGTAGTCAGGGTAAAGAATTTGGTTGTGAATTTATACAGCCTGTGCAGAAAGCTGCTGGTTTGCTACAGTAGGAATCTGTTGGAAGGCTTCAGAGGGTTCTGCCTCAGGCTGTTGGATTAACTGCTTCAGGAAGGTTGAAGGGGGTTCCCTTTAGCCCCACCACTGCTTCCTAGTGTGTGAACAGAGCACAGACTGCACAGAAAGACCTGTGAAATCCAGTAACATTTGTTGAATTTGCTACAGTGTCCTGCTTAGTACTAAACCAGTTTCTGATGACCTGGGTGTGTTCTTCCACTCTCCAGTTAGCACGCCAGGCTTTTTCTGCTGATCTGCAGAGAGGGGTTTCCTACCTGTGTCTGACAGCATTCTTTCTCTTCTGCATCTCCTCTTTCTGCATCCTGTCCTATTTGCTAAAGAATCAAGTAGGACTTGGAGAGGCAGCAGTTCTGCACCCTGCTCTGTCCTGGAAAGTCCCCTTCACTGACAATGAGCCATAGATCAGCCTTTCTTCCTGATCAGTCCTTGGCTTCTTTGGCAAGACCCCTAAGATGGATGCTTGCTGTGATAATGATGCTGACATTTGCACACCAGGAATTGGAGGGAGACTGTCACTTCGTGTCTTACAGGCCTGCAGTGACAATCCAGTGCTAATGAGTGCCAGGCCAGTAGAGGCTAGTGCCCTAAACTGGGTGACCTCAGCCCATTCTCCATTGTATCTGCTGGGTATTGCTGCAGTTTGCCCCCTCAGCAAAGATGTTGCACAACCAGTTAGTGACCACCCAGGGCTGGTCTGTTTAGGCCAGATGCCATCTTTTTTGGGCAAGTGTACAGATCATGTCTTGAACTGTGCCAGACACACTGTTTGTGGTTTGTTTTCTGCTTAGGAGCCTGGCTGAACAAAAAGGACATACCTATGTCTGTATAGATTGATATGTACCAGCAGAGTTCACGTTAGGTGAGACACGAGGAGGAAATTCTGGAGTGTGAAGGTGCTGAGACCCTGGCCCAGGTTGCCCAGGGAAGCTGTGGAAGCCCCATCCCTGGAAGTGTTGAAGGGCAGGTTGGATGGGGCTCTGAGCAACCTGGTCTTAGTGGGAGGTGTCCCTGCCCATGCAGGGGAGTGTGGGATCTAAATGATCTTGAAGGTCCCTTCCAACCCAAACCATTCCATGATAATGTGACACCCAGTAGATGGTCCCTGGGGATTATAATGAGGCACCCACAGCTATACAGCATGTCCTGGCAACCAGGAGGGCTGGCAATTCCCATGCCTGTCTTTCTTTTGCAAGTCTTTGAGTTCCTTTTTGGCACATGCATGCAACGAAGCACAAGATGCAAATCCTGCCAACGCTTCTTGTAGAATAGATGACATTTATATTGTTATGCAGTTTGCTGATCTAAACATACCATTGCCTTGCCTTGATAGCCCAGGGCAAGTGCTAATCAGCTTGTTTCGTGGGCACCATGCCATCTGAAAGGGGGAACACAAATAGAGACAGTATGTGCATCATCTCGGAGTGTTGCAAGAACACGACTCCCAGCTGAGAGGATCCAAATGTGTCTGTCTCCTGAGCTTGCATGTTGGCATGTACAAGATAAGTGACAGTGTTAAATATAATGTATTTGGAATAAATCAAGATGATATGGCTGAGCTGCTTCAAGCTCGTTTTCATTATATAGGTCACTGATGTAAATTGGCACAGCAGCATTGCATAGAGTGGAGCTCGCTGATTTTGATCTGCTGAGCATCTACCCCATGTGGCTGTGCTCTGTGAGGAGCTTTCCTTCTCCTTTTGCCCTCTGGGGCATCCTCAGAGGCTGTCTAGTCTAAAAGGTAACGTGTAAGATGAGGCGTTTGGGTTCCTGTGTTGTCTTCACAGCTCTGGCACTAGCACTTGACACCGTGCAGTTTGCCCTCATGGGATCTGTGTGCCTTGGTTCTCCTCATGTTGTTTCATTAGTAGCCTAGCCATGGAGATGATCCAAGGGCTGGAGCAGCTCTGCTCTGGAGACAGGCTGAGAGAGTTGGGGGTGTTCAGCCTGGAGAAGAGAAGGCTCCAGGGAGACCTTAGAGCACCTTCCAGGGCCTGAAGGGGCTCCAGGAAAGCTGGGGAGGGACTTTGGACAAGGGCAGGGAGGGAGAGGACAAGGGGGAATGGATGAAAACTGGAAGAGGGGAGATTGAGGTGAGACATGAGGAGGGAATTCTGGGGTGTGAGGGTGGTGAGACACTGGCCCAGGTTGCCCAGGGAAGCTGTGGAAGCCCCATCCCTGGAAGTGTTGAAGGGCAGGTTGGATGGGGCTCGGAGCAACCTGGTCTAGTGGGAGGTGTCCCTGCCCATGCAGGGGGTTGGATCTAGATGATCTTGAAGGTCCCTTCCAACCCAAACCATTCTATGCTTCTACTAAAAGCTTTAATCAAGGTCTCAGGAATGGCAGGCATGATGGGACAGTTCACATGACTGGAACACTGAAATGGATGGATATGGCTCTTTGAAAAAGATGGACAAGGTAAAAAAGGATTTTCTTTGCACCGATTTCCTTGCTTGTTTGCTCCTCAGATTGAATTTTTCTGGCCATGTTTTCAGGCAAACTCGGTCGGTGGATATTCCAGAGAAACAATTCCATTTGAAAACCCCTGAAGATGCCCTGAAAGTGGATACTCCCCTGGTGCTCCATGGGAGTTGGGATGTACAAGCAGAACTCTAATAGCTGGCTTGAATTCATTTTGGAGATCTGGCCCTTATCCCAGCCTTTTTGAAAGATAATCATCGTTCAGAGAGAGGTTTTCATTCACTATAGGATACACTTTCTACTTCACTGTGTAATGTAACCTTCCATACACTCAAGGAAAACAAATTACAGAGCTAATTGCTGAACTCTGCTGATATAATACTTGAAATGGGTCACGTTAGATAAGAGTTTATGTTAAAAAAAGAAGAAATGATCTCCAGGAACATGATTGTTTAGGGAATATTGATTTGTGGGAGTTAACGTTTTCACTTCAGTTGGTATCCACCAAAGTGGATACTTAAGTCACATTTTTAGTGTAAAATAAACAGGTCATTAGCTGTGAACCTCGGGTGCAAGATGAAGTCCATTGTTTTGGGTTGGGGTTTTTGTTGGGGGGGAGGGGTTGGTTTGGTTTTTGAGGTTTTTGGTTTTGTTGTTGGGTTGTTTGTTGTGTTTTTTTTTTCAATCTTTAAACTTCAGTTGGCATTGGGTCAAACTGTGGCAAAGATTTTTATTTTTTAATTGAAAAAACCCACCCTAATGGACTGAGATGTGGGAGGATGCTTTGAAGGTCTCATTGTTACTTGTTCAGGTCAGACAATACTCTCCACCTTCTGTCTCAGCCGACTTATCAGTAAAATTACTGAGTGTGGATGTCCTTCTCTTTCAGGATCTACCAATACTGGTGAAATCCCTTCTGACAACCACACAACAGAAGCTGTTGTCCCAGTTCATGGCTGCTCCTCCCCGCTAGCAAACAGCCCTTGGAGGAGCTGTTTGTAGGTGAGATGTTCAGCAGCCAGTCAACTGAAGTGATCAGCTTTTTGCTCCTTTCTGTTGTAAGAGCCTTATCAATTTAAAAGTCCAGAGGAGGCCATGAAGATGATCAGAGGGCTGGAGCAGCTCTGCTCTGGAGACAGGCTGAGAGAGTTGAGGCTGTTCAGCCTGGAGAAGAGAAGGCTCCAGGGAGACCTTAGAGCACCTTCCAGTGCCTGAAGGGGCTCCAGGAAAGCTGGGGAGGGACTTTGGACAAGGGCAGGGAGGGAGAGGACAAGGGGGAATGGATTAAAACTGGGAGAGGGGAGATTGAGGTGAGACATGAGGAGGAAATTGTGGAGTGTGAGGGTGGTGAGACACTGGCCCAGGTTGCCCAGGGAAGCTGTGGAAGCCCCATCCCTGGAAGTGTTGAAGGGCAGGTTGGATGGGGCTCTGAGCAACCTGGTCTAGTGGGAGGTGTCCCTGCCCATGCAGGGGGTTGGGACTAGATGATCTTGAAGGTCCCTTCCAACCCAAACCAGTCTGTGATCCTATGATTCTACGAATTTTGAATTGAGCTGATAATTTAGAGCTCAGAAGCTTTTTAACCCATTCCTATATTTGTACAAAGGTCTGCAAGGCTGTGGTGTCTTACACAAGTCCATTGCTCCTTCATGCTTCTTTTTCTTCTTTTGCTTCCTCTATTCTGTGCATTTTTATTCTTTGAATGATCCCCAGCTGCATTGTGTGATTTCTTGCAGCTAAAACTGATCTCACCTGTGAATTTAACACTGTGACTCTGAAGGTATCACCGTGTCTCTGGTGACTATCAGCGTGGTACTGGCACTTGCTTGGTCCTTGAAAGAGAGTGAAGAACAGCAGGGTGAACTCTGTGGTGAATAATCCTGTCGTGTGGAAGTGATTTGAAGAACTAATCAGAAGCAGAAATAAAAAAGACCTTCTCTTCTGAAATGCAGAAGGTCAGGTAGAACGAAGAGCAAACCTGGAAGCAGAGAATCTGTTTTACAGCAGTGAAGGCAGAGGATCCTCCCTGGGATTAATTTGGCCATTGCCAGTGTTTGGTGCTCCAGATAACATGACTTCCATAGCAACCAGTCTTCACCTTGAAGTTCCTGGGTGCAAGGATACGTATGAACTAGAAAATGGACTTGAGTTTCACCAAGATCATTAAAAAACTAGCTTTCCATTTTTTCCCGCCCACCATCCTGCTCGGAAAATGGGTTTATTTTTGAAGTCCTTAATTGAGGGTGAAGATTTAGTGTTGGGCAGATGCTGTCGTTTTCTTCCTACCCCTCCAGCAAAAAGCCACTTGGAATGTGCTGCATTGGATGGGTTGTCAGTGATGAGCATCTGCAAAACCTGCAGCACATGCCCAGGGACCTGAAGTCAGATGATTCCTGTGTTGCATGGGCCAAGTTTAATCCCAGAGAGAATGTTACAACACAGGAAGAAACCCCTGAAAATAACAGGAATTGGTACAGTATTTGGGCTGTAAACACAGGTTAGAACAGTCTGGGTATTTGCTTTAATCCTCTTGGATTCTATTTTGAATTGCAATGTTCCTACTTGCTAAACCACTTTCCATTTTTGCTCTGTTTCACCGTGACATAAGGAGGAGGGATATTTTGGAAACTGGAAACTGCCACTTGCACCAGAATGGCATGCCACTAATTTTTGCAGGTTTTTTTGAACTGAGCATTGCCACTCTGAAGGCTCTGTCAGCCTCTTCTTCTAGGATTCCCCACCGAGATCCCCACCCTCCCACAAGGCAGGACATGCCCCAGGTTACAGGACTTATGTTCCTTTCTCTGCAGGCTGTGCTGCCTCACCTGCTTCAGGATCAGGCACTTTGAAATGAAGAGCTGAGTATTTCAGAAGATGAGCTGAGTGTTTGAGAAGATGAGGGAGTTTGGATTTGTGGGCTCTTCCTCTCTTAGGGCAGCAGAACAGATACAGTGGGCCCAAATAGTGCCAAAAGATCAGGAGTGGCAGCTCATCCTTAGTGTAGACAGGATGAAAAATGGCTCTGCAATGTGTGTTGGTGGAGTTTAGCATCATTTCAAGGAAAAAGGTCCAACTTGCCATGAAGCCAGTCTCCATGAAGAGTTTGGCTTTGTGGAACCATCTGTGTAGCTTGTGGGCTGGAAGAGAGGTCAAGGGGTAACAGTTTTAAACTGGAAGAGGGGAGATTTAGGTTAGACATCAGGAAGAAATTCTTCACCACGAGGGTAGGAAGGCACTGGAACAGGTTGCCCAGGGAGGCTGTGGATGCCCCATCCCTGGAGGTGTTCAAGGGCAGGTTGGATGAGGCTTGTGCAGCCTGGTCTGGTGGGAGGTGTCCCTGCTCATAGCAGGGGGGTTGGAACCTGATGATCTTGAAGGTCCCTTCCAACCCAAACCATTCTGTGATTCAGTGGCTGATGTTGCACAGAAGCTCATAGTGAAGCAGCCTGGGTGGTAGGTAAGAGCTGGAGGTGAGAATTGATTATTTTTTTCCCTTCCAACCCCCCCAGGATAATGAAATATTACATGGCTCTTGCTTTGCACCTTGTGCTCAGCCAGATGTTTGGGTGAGGTTTCTCAGGTGTGACAGGTGGTCAGGTTGGGGGAGAATCTCAACATATGTACATAGTGCAGCCTCCTTTATAGAAGGGGTAAACAAATCTCACTTCTGCTTCTTTTCTTTTTTTCCTTTTCCCTTGAGGAGAAATTTGGGAAATGTCACCCAGTGAGTTTAATGGAGGGCTTGGAAGAAGAAGAAAAAAAACCTCTCCTGTGTCCACTTGTTTCTTAGGTACACCACATTACCCACAGCTTGTCTCACCACTCCCAGAGCAAGTTTGTGTAAGTCCTAAAATAATTTCATTCCACTGGCCCACAAATATTCCCATTTGCTCAGCCTTATATAGAGTAATTACTGTTTAACATGGCAGCACAGCTGGGTCAGGGCTTATTTTGGGTGAGGAGATATAAAAAGCCTGTTTGTGAAAAAAAAACACACAACAACTAAATGAAAAAAATGACTGTGTTTGTCAATCAGTCACTCTAAACAGATGAGTCTAGAAACTTGTTAGTTTACTTCTTCTTTTTGGCTTGTTTTGGTTTAAGAGTCAGCATTCAGGAGAGCACTGGTGTTAGCACCAAAGGCTTCCAGCCACCTCCTCCTGGTTTATTTAGGTATGTTTGCACTTCAGTTGACCAAAAATGGACCTGTTAGGTAGCCAGGTGTTGTGGTGATAGTGAGGGAGTAGTGTGGGGTGGCACAAGCTCAGGAGAAAGGGTCAAGTTTAACCAGTGGAGACACGGGAAGTCCATTTTCCTGCCAGGGGATGGGTGGGAAGGAGCATCTTGAGGGAAACATCTGGGCCCTGTGCTCTCCTCCAAAGAGGTCTTTGCATTTCACGGGCTGTGCACAAAGCAGGCACTTCATTCCCACAGCTCTGCTGGGGGGTGATTAGCATTTTTTCAGAGCCCCACATCAAAGTTCCTTCTCATTTTAATATCTTTGATATCTACATACATTTATGCATGCATTTCATGCTTGTGCATTTATGGATACAGCTGGAAAAAAAGGCAGTTCAGCTCTGGACATACAGGTATCATTTCTTCTCTGCGACTAAAATCCAGGTGGCTCTGTGGGAACCAAGTTGTTCAGCTGTTTATTGTACAAGAGTTCAGGAAGTTGAGAGGATTATATTCACTTTCAGGCTTTCCCATGCTGGGTTGGTCATTTCACCTTAAAACTTAGCATCCCAGTCTGTCTCACAGAAGACCCCAATGCTTTTAGTCATCATGGGAAAGAATGGTGTCCACTGGGGCACCACAGCAGGAGGCTGTGGATCAGGACTCAGGGTTTGGTTGTCTTCTTCTACTTATGTTATGGCCTGGGACAATTCTTAGCACTCTTCTGTGCCTCTGTTTAATAGCAAAATGGGACTAGAAACATTGAGTTACCTTGCAGAGAACTATTTAAAGATGAAATGTCAGGTTTGGAGACCTTTTAGTAGCCTTTGGCATCAGGGAAGGAGAGCAGTTACGAGACGTCTCCCTGTGGTTTGGCTTTATTAACAACATGGACTTCTTGAGAAATTGTATTAATGAAATGAAGCTGGGAAACAAACTAGAAGCAGACAGACAGAAACCAAATCCCTTCATGGCCAGTTTACAGTGCAGTAAGTAAGGATGGCTGTATCCTGGGTTGTTTTTTTTTCTGGTGAAACATTCTGAAATGCATATGGAAAAGAGTTCCTGCTCTGTGACAAAACCGACAACTGATATTCCAGTAATTTTTAAGGCACGATAAATCTGAAAAGAAATACATGGGCAGTTAAGAAAAGCTTTCAAACTGGAAATCTGAAAACAAAATTGCATCTGGGAACACGCTGTTGGCTCAGGAATGGCTCTCGGGTTTCTTGGCTCCCTGTTCTCCATCATCTGTGCCAGCCAGGTGGGGAACAGCAGCCTGGAAGCCCTGAGGTCCAAGCCTTGGACCAGAAATAGATGCAGATAAGGGGTAATGGTTTTGAACTGGAAGAGGGGAGATTTAGGTCAGGCATCAGGAAGAAATTCTTCACCATGAGGGTAGCAAGGCACTGGAACAGGTTGCCCAGGGAGGCTGTGGATGCCCCCTCCCTGGAGGTGTTCAAGGGCAGGTTGGATGAGGCTTGTGCAGCCTGGGCTGGTGGGAGGTGTCCCTGCTCAGAGCAGGGGGGTTGGAACCTGATGATCTTGAAAGTCCCTTCCAACCTTCACCATTCTGTGATTCTACATCATGAGAAGCAGAATTGGGCTGGGGAAATATTCCTATGGATGCATTTTTTCTTCTTCTTGGGCTTGGGGTTTCCTGGTCAGGTCATCCATCGTGCTATTCCTTATACTCATGTGTTTCTTATTCCTGTTCACCCAGGTTGTGCCTGCTGGGTGGTGGAGGTGAAGAGCAGCACCCCTTTCTTGCTGAGGACAGGAACAACGTGGTCATTCAGGATAGAACACGATGCCAGGTAAGGGAGCACACCTTCCTCCTGGGGTGAGCAGGCAGCAGTGACCTGACCACTGTGATAGCCACAGCAGCAGAGGTTCTAACACACCAGCTCTGCCTTTGTGGTGGGTATTTCCTGCTCGTTCATGGCAAGAATCTGTTTTACTCTCCACAGCAAATCAAAGAGGTCCAGCTAAACGTTGTTGTGTAGGTACTGACAGAAAAGAGAAAACAAGTTTGATTCCAGGCCATCAGGGACCAAATCTTTTCCATTGTAGGTTGCTTCTGAATTGGTCTGGAAGAGCTTTCATTTTATTTGAAAGGCTTTTATTGATCAGAAATGCTTCTTCAGTCATAGGCTCTGTCTTCTTGAATGGCTGAAGCAAGCTTGACTCATAATAGGAGTTCTTATTTGAGTTCATTTTTATCAACTAGGTTGTTGCTAAATTTCAGGCTTTTCTTCTCTGTGAAGGTATCTGGAAAAGGGGCACATGGTTTAGAGATATTAAAAAGAAAAAGTGTAGGTTTCCTTCCAGTCCATTAATTTTCTTTCATGGAGCTCTGTACCAGTTTGAGTGCACAACTGGGGGGATGAAAACACAGCCATCTACACTATTACATAAGATCAGAAAGAGAACAGATTTGTTTTGAAGCTGGGTATAATGCATTTGTCCAAAGTCGTGAACATTTTTGAGAGCTCAGAACATTCTTCCTGTTCTGCCTTAGGATGAAACTTAGATCATATGAACCTGAGAGAGATCCCAAAATTCTTGAAGCCATTTAAGTAACTGTAGATGTAATTCAAAGTCCTTACTGAGAGAGGCCAAAGAGGGATTTGAACCTGATTTTTATGTGTGCTCTTTTCTTCTCTTTCCTCCTTTTAACTTGAAGTTCCATCTTATATTGAAGCAACCATCCCATTTCATAAAAAATGGATTTATTCAGGTCAGACACTTGGTTGTGTTTTTTTAAACCGAGCGAGTGTGTTGTGTCCAGCCACCCCCACCTCTGAAATAAATAAATAGATGGCTGTGGAAATTTCCATAGAAAATTTTCCCATGTCTTGCCTGATAATTGTGCTATTTTACAATGGTTTAAGTTATGACTCTTCCCACCCAAACCTCTGTATAATGTGCAGAGAGCAAGTGGACTGTCCAGCCTAGGAAGATCTAGTATTTTGGGGACAGCATACATCCAAGCTCAGTGGATGGCTTGGTGGGTTCACTGACCTCTTGTAGGCTGTGTACATGTCTAGAACAGGCTAGAAACTGGCCTGAGCTCCTGCTGCTGCCAGGCACTTGCAGTCCTGAACAGAAAAAGAAACACCAGTTTGTCTTCTGTAGTCCGGATGCTGACTCACCTGTGTGGTGACAGAAAATAGCTGAGGGGTTGGTGTTTCACCAGTGTGCCTGGGGGTGTTTCATCAGCTGCCTCACTTGGGCCAGTTAAACTGCAAAGATTTAAGGCCTGGGGCCAGCTCAGGAGTTCCTCACACGTAACCTGGTTGGACACCCGATGCCTGAGGTCCCCATCGCCCGTAAGTTTTATTCCCTGGTTGGTTTTAAAGCCATTGGCAACATCCAGTTGTTTGGCACTGGTGTTTTGTGGGTGCTCGGTGTCAGTGCTCATCCATCTTGCTTGGAGTTAGAAACCTGTTCCAGCTCATCTGCCTCTTCTCTGCACCTGGTTCCAGGCCTTCACCTGGTCTGTGGTGGGACCAGCGAGCTGTCCCACAGCTGTCTCACTGGGTTTCACTGCCCAGTAAGGGGGTTTTAGTTGGAGAGGGGAGAGCCAAGCTGAGAGGGATGCTGCAGACCAAGGAAGACCTGTTCCCCAGTCCCTGCAGGCTGGCAGTGGCACGGCAGCATTGCTGTGGTCACTCTCTGTCATCAGCCATCCTGGTTCAAGCCAGGGAAACCTCCTCTGGCCTTCTGCCGTGTTTCCATGCACTCTGCCTGCCCTAGAAGGCCTCCAGACACCTTCAGACCAAGCAACTTGCTGGAGAGGGTACTGCAGGAAAGATTTCTCCCCTGCTGGAGACCTTTTCCTGATTTTCAGAGCCAGGTGCCCTAACAGGTACACAAGCTGGGGACACTGGTTCAGACAGGGCAGGAGTAAGGACGCTTGCTCTGTGCCTCTGGATCAGTGCACAGGCAGGATCACACAACTGCAGAATTGTTCTGGTTGGAAAAGACCTTTAAGATCATTGATCTGCTGCTGCTGCTCCTTGGATCATGCTGGTTTGCATGGTCAGGATCAGAGCTTCTCCTCAGGTAGAGCCTTGCACTGGAGCTGCAGCAGCTGCCTTTGCTGCTCTGCTGGCACCTCCCCTCACCAGCATGGCCAGGACAGCTAATCCCAGTTTATCTGAATGCAGAGACATGGGCAGCAAGAAATTGAATGCAAATGTGGCCTCGCCCAGCCCTGCTCCTTCTCACAAACTATTGATTACGTGTCTGATTTGCTCTCCCCTGGTAATAGGCCACAGGCAGAAGCCAATAGAGCGAGGAGGAGGAGAACCTGTCACAATCTTTCGATGCAGCTGGGGAGCAAATGAGAGGAGAAAGCCTGTGGATTGGGCTGGGAGAGAGCAAGGGTGGGGGAGCTGTCTTAGCAACAGCAGAAAGCAACTCCTTCCCCCTCCCACCACGCAAGCATGCTGGAAAGTTCCTGATGATGTTCCTTAATGTGTTTGTCTCGCTCACGCCAAGTCTGTACGTGATTTGGGTGATTTTGCTGCATGTGTCAGTCTACCCCTTTTCTCCATGGTCCTTTGGAAAGGGTAGGAGGGAATTTTTGTCTTTGTCTGTCCTACTAAAACCAGCTAGTGAGCTCAAGGTAAAGGGATCTGCTGCTGGACTCACTTCTGTGTAAGCCCTGAGAAGAAAAGTGGGGTTTGTATTGTCTTTTTCTGGTTGGTATCTTCCTCTTGCCATCTTTCTGAGACTGGTGTTGAAACAGCCAGTTTTTTGCCAGTCTGTTGTGACAGTAGGAGCTGGACACCTGGACTGTATTCTCCTCTCTGCTAAAGAATTCTTATAAGAAGCCAGGTGAATCCCTGTCCTTCAAAATCTAGATCACTTTGTCAGGTTGCTGGCCTCTCTGGTCTGGGAATTAGAAGAAAAGCTCTCTCAGCTGAGGCCTCCCTGTGATCTGTGGGGCTGAGAAAAGCCAGTCCAAGGCACCACCCTGCTTTGCCTCTTATCTTTTCTCTGCCTTACAGCAGGAAATGTTCTTGCTGTCTCTCTCCCTCTCTCATGCTCAATCTATCACTGGTTTAACCAGCCGAAAATGAAAACGGCAGCTAAACTTGTCCAAACCTTTTGAACGTGTATTGGAACCAACCTTTGCCACGTTCAGGGCTCCCTTGAAAATGACCTTCCTTGTCCTCCTCTCACCTGCTGCCTCCTCCTGCTCATAAGCATTCACAGGTTTATCTCACTGTTTGCATGCTGATAATAGACATAGATTTTGTTAGTCCTGCATCTGTCGAGACGGCGGCGACAATAATAGAAGCACCGTCGGGACCAATATATATTGGTCTTAGGAGTGTGTCCAATCATGTCTGGGTCAGGGAGCCTTTAACTGCAGTGTCAGGGAATTTAGTCAGCTGTCATCACTTCTTAATTAAAAATAGCTGAGACTCACTTACATTCCATTGCTGTGTGTTAGCTCGTTTGTCATCTTGTCCTCTGCTCTCCAGCAAACCCCCTAAACACCTTCAGGAAGGGACAAATGTTTGCAGCAGGTAAGAAGGCAAGGGAGAAGAGGGTGGACAACCCTGTGCCTTAAGCTGCTCTTTGGGGCAAGAGTTGGCCAGAGCTGAGCAGGATTCAGAGGGGATGGGGATACATGACACTGCAGTATGAAATGTCCTCTGTGTATTTTCTCTATCTAAAACGAGCCTCTCTGCATGGCATGTGTCAGGGAATAAATCAAACAGTAACTGTCCTGGGGTTACAAGAAACTTCCTTGCGGACAAACCAACTCCTGTTTTTCCATCTTGAGTTTCCAGCATCTTCCTCTGGTCCAGGACTCTCCAAGACAGAGTGTTTTTTCAGTATGATCCAGTCAGACCTTTCCTATGTACATAAGTGATTGGGTTCCTAATTCCTAAATGGAATTTAGTGCTATCTGTGATTGCTGTCACCTTCTAGTAGGTTTTACTAATTTATGTGTGATATTCCTGAGGGGACAGGGAGATGAGGGGTTACACAGAGGTTCAGGAGCTGCAGAGGGAAATCAATAGCATGCTGTAATATCATTACTGAAAGAAAATGTATCCCCCCTCCCCCTGCCAAAAAAAAGGAATTTATTGTGATTCGAGCTAATGCCTGGAGCCAAGGGACAGTTTTTGGCATTGGGAGAATTATTCTGGCTTCCTTTTTACGAGTAAATCAGAGGTGGAAGGGCATTAGACTGACTAACTTCCTGAACTGGAAGTTGCATCCGGATTACCATATTTAATTGCCTGTGATTGACCTACCTTCCATGAATTTGGCTAATCCATTTTTGAACCTGTTTATAGATTTGGCCTCCACAGCATTGGGTGGTGATGAGTTCCCTCCCACCCACCATTAAATCACATATTGTTTGAAAAAGTTCATCCAGGATGTCCTGTACAATGCTATCAGTCTGTCCAGGGAGTAAGTGGATGGTTTTTGCCAGGGCTTCACATTCCCTGAGCCCAGCTTGGTGGTGATTCCCCATGAGACCACATCCATCCCTTGGACTCAAGAAGGGAAGCAGCACCTGAGCTCCTCTGCTTCCCCACCCAACTTGGGCTGCAGGGACCAGTGGTTGCTCCCACGCAGGGCAGGTTCTACAGTCTCAAATGGTGATTTTTCTGGCCAGACATCGTTGTTTCCCTCAGGACTGTGTTCCTGTGGACTTGGTTGAGGATCCAGGGATACTTGTTGGTGTTCTAAGGATGTTGTATTTCCTGCAGAGGGAGAATTCATGGGCAGCTCGTGGGGTATACCTGGATTAACTGAAGATGTTCTCTTCAATCTGGGCAGTTTTTTCTGAGTGCAGTTCAAGAAAACTGTAGAACAGTTCAGAGGACTAAACAGGGAAGCCCACTGGTTTGACTTGGTATTTTGGGGGGATTTTGAGTTATCCTGAGGTGTGCTGGTACAGAAAATCAGAAGCAACAGGTAAAAACTCAGCTGAACCCCAAGCATCAAGACAGACCTTCATGTTAGTAGAGACATTTTCAGACTGCAGATTTTTTAAAAAAAAAACTAATTAAGCTCTGATGACTTCAGCTGTATTTTCAGCCTCTGATTAAGGCCATGATACTAATTAAACTCTTGAATTATTAAAAATGCAAATAGTCAGACCTGTGTGCAACAGCAGACTTGTGTTTCCATGCTCCAGGACAGCAGTGGGAATATTTGGCAGAGTCCCTTGTGGTGACAAGTTATTCTTTTCCTTTTTCTTCTAATTTTTTTTTTTTTTTTTCCTCAAATGGCTGCTCTCCACTCGATGCAGAACTAGAAACATCAGCTGCTGGGCTAAATGTCTCAACTGCCTTGCAGCTAGACAAGTAAGTTTGATTAAAACACAGCAAAGTTTTGGAAGGAACTCTGGGTCTCTCTGTGGCATTTCCACTGAATGGGCTGTTGGGAGTGAAATACCATCTGGTCCTCAGAGAGTGAGTCTGCTTTCAGTAGCAAAACTCTTGGAGCTGCATTTAAGCTACCTACTTTGTTTGTCCTAGTTCAAGAGCATGATCAATTATTTAGACCTCTAGCTGGTCTAGGATCCTCCCAGATCCTCTCTCTCTGGCATCCCCCCTGGCCATGCACACACCTTCAGTGAGATGAATATACCAGGAGGTCTGGTTGTGGTCTTTCCTTCAGGGATGTCTTCATCCTGTTACTGGCACCATCCTAGCAGGCACCAAGCAGCTCTTCTGAGTAATAGTCACCCTTGTGTACAAGTACAGCTTTTGAAGTAGGGTTTTGCAATCACAAGCAGGGCTTATCTGCAGATGAATAGTCCTGCAGAAGTGCAATGAGCTGCTCTTTAAGGTAAGATGGGAGTCCACGGAATGGTAGGGGTCAGAGGGGTCCTCTGGAGATGGTCTAGTCCCAGTTGTGTAGGCTGGGAGGTGGGTGAGCAAATGTTGCCTCTCGCTGGCTCACCAGTGTCACCATGTCCCTTGATCACGGACATTTCTCTGCTTATCATAAAAGCTTCTGCACAGCTCCAGAGCCAAGAGCTCCAGTGCCACCCTGAGTACCACTTCTGCACCCCTGCCTATACCCTGGTCAGTCTTTTGGTTGTGCAGCCTTTCTTCTGGCTCAGGCACTGGCCTGTGGGACTCAGGAGTCTCTGTCCCATCCTGCAGCTCTTTTCCCCTTGCCATTCTGGAGGCTCTGCTGGATCTGGCAGTGTTTGCAGCCAGGACCAGCTGGGATATTAGAGGGATATGCCAGCAGGCAGTCTAGTTATAACCTGCCCAGAGGGAAGTTTCTTCCTAGTGCCTATTTAGTTCATAATAAAGACATACATTTTCAAAAAGGTGCACAAGACACCATTCAAATGCAGCAAGTGCATGTCAGATGGCATAAACTGGAACCCTCGCTGCTGTTAAGTGACAACAATTTACTGGAGTCACCAGATTAAAATGTGATCCAGTGTCTCCAGTTGAGTCCAGTCAATGGCAGCTGAGGTGGTAAAGCTATGTCAGTTTTTGCTTCCCCCTCTCGACTGTCCATTTAGTTATGTTAAAACAAAGGGAAAAGTGGTCATTGCTTTACCTATGACAACTGATTTTTTTATTTTTTTTTCATCCCCCTGCTGTAATGGGCTGCAGGTGTTTCACAGCCAGCCCAGGCTAACAAGGACAGACATTTTGGCCACGTGCCAAAATTATAAAACTGTCCAGGGAGAGAAGAAAAGACAAGGGGTGGAGGTGGAGGGGTTGGGGGGAGGGATGGGAAGGAAAGGAAAAAAAGAAAGCATGGGAGTCACTCCATGCTGAGATTTTGTACTTTTGTGTCTCCTGAAGTGAATACATCAGTCAGGAGTCAAAGGTTTGAAAAGTCATTCAGCCCCTCCAAATTAGGAGGTGAACCATCAGCAGGGGAGGCTGGAGCTCTCCTCAGAGGCTGCAGGCCAGAGCTGCTCACAGGGACACCAGGGTAAGCCTGGAGTATCTCCACCAGAGTTACAACCAGCTCAGATCCTGGCCTGGTGTATGTGTCTTCCTGCCAGAACAACGTTTTGGACCCAGCCCTTTAATGTTGTATCACCATAGTGATGGCTCCTCTGCTCCACAGCTGATGAGGAACCACTGTGGGGTTGTCCAATGTTAATTAATCCCTTTTAGGCAAAATTTGAGCTCGGTGGAAACTGCAGAGACAAGGCAGCCCATTCAGAGCTCTGCTCTGCTCTCACCCTCTTCAGTTTTAGCACTATGTCTTGCCCTCAAGTCCCACGTGCCACAGCAAATCCCTTGTGTTGCCTGGAGGTTAGGGATATGATGGGGAAGTCAATGGGAAGGAAAGAAGATATGTGCTGAAGATATGCACGTGTCCTTCCAGCCTCTGCAGATGATGCTGTTTGGAAAGCAGGCTTCCCAGAGTGCTGCATGTTTGGGTGTGAGCCAAACAGCAGCCAGGATAAGTGAGCACAAAGGAAGAGCTGAGGCACTGAGGGGCTCAGATTGAGTTTTCTCTCAGGCATTGTAGCTAAGGAGACATCACATCTCCAGAGGTCCCTGTGACTTTCTTCGGGGAGTCCCTTACCTGAGGTTATCTCAGGCAGGTCCCTAAAGGTAAGTGAGGTGTTTCCAAGCCTAAGGGCATGTCCATGAGGAGAAGAGATCCCAAAGCTAGTCCTGACTTCAGGTGGCCATGGCCCAGGGTCACAGAGATGCTCTGATCCCGATGGCTCGACTGCTCATGGAAACCCATCCTGAGCACTTCTGCCTCTGTGCTGATCCATGTCTCTGGGTTTGGCTTAGTTCTCTGGGACACACCTGGAGTGTCCCTGAGCCCAGAGTGCAGACATACCCCTGGGCCACATCCTGAAAGATGCCAAAAGGCACTACCCGGCCCACCAAAGGGTTTCAGGGTTCAGTTACCATAGTCATGGACACATCTGAGGTAAATTTACTTCACTGGATTTAACACGGCAGATCCCAACCACAAATTTCTTATCCAGGTTTGTTTGGAGCCAGGCTTTGGTTCAGGCCAAGTGTTTTGTTTTGTTTGTTTATCTAAGATATGGTTTTGGATGCTTAGCAGAGGGAAAAAAAAAACAACAAACCACAACAAAAACATAACTGATGGCTGATAATTATGTTAATTTCAGATCTCCTTTTTGGCAGCTGGATGGGAAGCACATTCCACTGCAAAGGAAGGATTACGGAGACAAGGCTCAAGATGTATCCAAAAAGAATTCGAGTGCTGTGCTTCACACATCCCACCACCACAGGTCAGGATCTTTTCCCTGGTGTCAGTGTTCTGGGAGTAGCTGATAACTCAGCCAGGTCCTGCATATGGATTGAAAGGTGGTAAAAATGCCACAGATGAAATTCCCGGGTATCAGGCAGGAGTTGCACAGTTGTAAGCCTTCACTGATTTTTTAAAATGGTTCTAGATCAAATGTTTCATAGTGAGCAAAGGGTTGATGAAGTTTCAGGAAGTGCTTTGTAATGAGGCAGCCTGAGTGAGCTTTGAGTTTTCTGCTTTTTTTGGATGGTCTTTGGGTTTTGCATCAACCCAAGCAGTTTGGGTGGAAAAGTCTGTGAATTGTGGCTTGTTATTTGCAAAGTGCTGAGAACACTATGACATCTCTGGAAATACAAATCATGATAGTGGTAATGAACAGCAGCTTATCAAACTATTTTGTGATGGCTTAGGAATCCATGGATTCTTCTGCTCTCTGGTTCACCCTGTGCTTTGATTTCTATCTTGGGATGCCATTAAGTGTGCAGGTGACATCTGGGGCAGTTCCAAAGAAACTGAATTTGCTTTCTTTGAAAGAGTTCCAGATGGGGCAGGATCTGCAGCTGATGCAAACCTGTGTCTTGGGTGGCTTCAGGAGAAGTTATTCCTGAATCTGGCAATCAGGATTTGATTCTTTGGCCTAGAAGTTTAAGTTCCTTACAATTCCCATAAGCAGAACTCAGTTCTAGGATGGCTTCCTGGTGCTTTGATCACTCCTTTAGTTAAATTCAACATGGTTTATGCATGTTCAGCTGCTGAGAAGATTAGGTGCCCAGTGTAAATCATTCATGCTTACTTTGAGACTGAAAGCTTGTTAGGTGCACAGTGTTTTATAGTGTAAGTGCAGCAGAGAAGTTCTGATTCACTTGTTCTGGATGTGCAAGCTCCTGGAGTTGAAGACTGGTTCTGTCTAACGTTGAGGATGTGGCTGTGC
Source organism: Hemiprocne comata (assembly GCA_020745705.1). Lineage (NCBI taxonomy): Eukaryota > Metazoa > Chordata > Aves > Apodiformes > Apodidae > Hemiprocne > Hemiprocne comata. The sequence goes on from CM036608.1 coordinate 4,102,291, forward strand.
TGCCTGGGCACAGTCCTGTGCTTCCCAGCTTACCTTGGGGTGAGTGGAGAGAAATTAAATGGGTGCAAGAGGTGACTTGGACTTCAGGCTGATTGAATATTGCTCTGAAAGTGTCCAGCTCTCCTGCTGATCAGGGAGAGCTGAGGGCACAACAGAAAGGACATGGGTTTGGGGCACTGCTGCACAGGGTTTTAAATGTGCTGCAGAGAAAGATGCCAGATCTCTGTATGGGATGTCCTGGTTTGGGAGCTGTTGTGGAGATGGGATACAGAACCACGTGTGTATTGGGTGGCAGGGACATGACTTCATTTTCTTTTCTTCTTGAGCTTATCTGAGGGGAGGAAACTGTGGACGTTATCTTTTTCTGAGTGGAAAAACTGATTTCAAGTGCATACGTTTGAAACTAGCAACAGTGTGAGCCAGGTTAACTTGACACAAAAAGCATTTGAGGCCAGAAAATCTGACTGAGCCTAATTAGAACCCAGGGTGCCTCCCAGCACTTAGAGGTTTCTTTTAAGATTATGATGAGCCAACAAAACATCTTAGTGAGAGGTGGAATTGGTATGAGCCATGTTTGGCATTTTACTGCTTAGTGGTGGCAACGAGAAGCCCTGTGTAGAGATTTTAGGAGGAAATTGCTCACCACAAGGGTAGCAAGACACTGGAAGAGGTTGCCCAGGGAGGCTGTGGATGCCCCCTCCCTGGAGGTGTTCAAGGGCAGGTTGGATGAGGCTTGTGCAGCCTGGGCTAGTGGGAGGTGTCCCTGCTCACAGCAGGGAGGTTGGAACCTGGTGATCTTGAAGGTCCCTTCCAACCTTCACCATTCCATGATTCTATGACTCTGTTATCAGAACCACATGTGCACAAGCCTGGGTTGATTCACTACACCCACTTTTTGGTGCGTACCAGTACCTGAGTTCATTGCACAAGAGCCCTCAGATTCGATGGGGCTGAATCACCTTTGGAGACTCTGCTGACCTGCTGTGGAGCCCGAGCAGACTCTGCTCTTAACAATCAGTTGCCTGCACCTTGTTGGGATGAATCCAAGCCAAGACGTGGTGTCCAGTTACCACAGTGAGACGACACATGGCCCGAGTAAATAGGAAAGGAGACTAACAGGTTCTCATGACATGATCTGGAGAGAAGAGGCATTGCTGTCTGCCAGCTGTTGAATGCTGCTGGCTGGTTTGCAGGCAGGGGTGAAGATTTAAACAGCTGAAGGAGGGCACGGTAGTAGTTTTGTACGTTTCTTCCCAAGGATTTATTTTGCTCTGAGGCAGTGCTCTCATTACCACTAGCCTGGATTCCTCTGCTATCCATCCTGCCCACGGCATGAGGACTGGCAGGGCACTGCCTCTGTCTGTGGGCTCCAGCCCACTCCATCAGTGCTGGAGCAGGGCTGGGAAGCTGTTGTGGCTGAGCACAGCCAGGCTGCCAGGAGGAGCAGGGCTGCTTTATGCTGGCTGGCAGCAGGACCTAGTCCCTCCCCAAGGCAGCCCTCTCCGTGCCGTGCCAGCAGGTGCTGTGCCTAGCTGGGCGCTGCCAGGCTTCCTCCCGCTGCTCTCCTGAGTTTTCCAGCATTTCAGCTTCTCTCGCGCTGCTGTTTTGAACCCCTCCGCCTGGTTCCCAGCCCTCGGTGTCTGTTCAGAGGCTCGGTCTCCTTTGCTGCTGTCCTGCTGCCAGGATTGGCAGCCGGAGGCGGTGGCTTTGCCTCTGGTCTGGCGCTCGCTGGCTCCACCGTCTGGACCCGGTCCCGAGCACGGAGCTCAGCAGCCCCTAACAGGTCCCCCTGCCTCCTCTCCAAGAATATGATTAGAGGATTGAAACTGAGCAGGCAGCTGGTATACTCTCCCAGGGCAGCCTCTGTGTCTGGGCCTCCTTTGTTTTTTGTCCAAATCATATCTGATTCATTTCCAAAAGTGTTTCAGTCCGTCAAACCAGACCAGGTGCCTTCAGCTGTACTCATTCCTGAGATGCCAGCTAGGAACAAAAGCATTTTGGGTTGGTCTTAAAATAGGTACGAAATGCATTTCCAACTAGGATGCTGGGGTTTTTTTTTTCTCCCCAGTTAAAGCCTTTGAATCTTCCCTTATTCTTTCCAGATAGAAAATTGACCTTGTTCAAACCAATCCTTGGTCTTATACCTAATTTACTGCATCCCCTTTCACGAGATCTTCAAAATTGTTTCATGCCACACTGCAGTCTCTGCAATATGATCTGTAGCTGCATTCTTTGCACCTTGACCTCTCTTGGGTTTTTTGCATGGAGTAAAACTCCCAGCAAGTCAGATGAGAGGTTTTGCTGCAATATGTTTTCCCATTCTGCTCAGTAATTTGCCAGAGCAGAGGAAAAAGCAAAAGAAACCTTACCTTGCCAGCCCAAACTGGTGGAAGTGTTTAACAGCTTGGGTGGCTTCTGAGCCTTGGTTCATTTCTGCATCCCTCTTAACTGCCAAGCGAAGTGCTTTGTCCTCCAGACTGTCCTCCCTAGAAGCAGCATGAGCAGCACCACTGGCACCAGGGCTACAGAAGGGCTCCTGATCCTGCCAAGAAGATGGGTCCTGGTTACGGAGCAGAGATCTGCCAACCTTCTGTGCTGGGGAGTTTGCAAACTTCCACAGTGCATCTGGTTTATTTCAGATCGTGGACTGCACTGAATGGTCCTTTTGTGTGCTCTGTCTCCAGCTACTGAAGCTGGCTCTGAAGAAGCCAGAGATAAATATGACAGCTACTGTTACAGAGTATTCCCTGGATACTATGGCCTGACCTGCACCCACTGTCTATCTTAACGTTGTCAGCAATCAAGTATATATTTCTGTGTGAACTTCAGCCCTTACAGTGTCACCAGAGATGGGCCAAATTAAACACAGAATCATGGAATGGTTTGGGTTGGAAGGGACCTTCAAGATCATCTAGTCCCAACCCCCTGCATGGGCAGGGACACCTCCCACTAGACCAGGTTGCTCAGAGCCCCATCCAACCTGCCCTTCGACACTTCCAGGGATGGGGCTTCCACAGCTTCCCTGGGCAACCTGGGCCAGTGTCTCACCACCCTCACACTCCAGAATTTCCTCCTCATGTCTCACCTCAGTCTCCCCTTTTCCAGTTTTAATCCATTTCCCCTTGTTCTCTCACTCCAAGCCCTTGTCCAAAATTCCCCCCCCAGCTTTCCTGCAGCCCCTGTGTGTTTGTGTATGACTGGATCAATAGCAGGGGAATAGGAGTGTTCCTGTGCCTGTGTTTGTCATTATCTGCCTGGGAGCACGAGGTCACATGAAGTGGTGTAGAGAGAAGGGCTGGTTCATCACACCTCTGAGCAGCACATCTTTGATGCCAGAACCAGGGTTTCCATCGGTGGATCTTATCCCCAAAGAGTGGTTAGTTTGGAAAATTGAACCCATTTTGTTTGTATTTAGGCACAAACACCAGAAAGACATGCTTATGCCTCTAGTACTTGCAGTTCAGTTGCTGGAGTGTCACCAGTTCAGGACATCACCCAGTCAGAGCAACTGGGAGCCCAGCTCTCCCTGTGCTGTCTCTGGACAGTGTTTGACTAGACTGCTTTTATCTCTCTGTCTGTGGGAGTTGAATCTCTACACAGAGACTGCATTGCTTGGCATCTAATCTGCACTAGTTGACTCAGTCAGCCTCAGAAGGCAAGGGGGAGGGAGATAAGTAGGAAGAAGAAAGGTGGGAGTGGAAAATAACATATTTGAGGGGACAGCAGGAAGCCTGGGCTCATTCGCATCTTGGGAATTGCTCAGGACAAGACCAAGTGAGTGCTTCCTCATCCCCTCTTTTTGGGTGTTTTTTATTATTGTTGTTCCCCTGCGGGCCAGGAAGAAAGGAGGCCTCGTAGGGCACGACTGGGGGAATCCCAACATGGGCAATGCCCTTAGGAAATGTCACTAGAAAGGCAGGTATCCCAGGTGGGTGGTAACTTTGCCCCGCCAAGATAGCTCAGTCACAAAGATCTTCTTTATGTTCTTGTCTGTGGTACCTGGATTTTCATTGAAGATCACTCCTGCAGTCCAGTCCTTGCTTATGCCTTGAGGGTTCTCTGCATGGAGGATATTTTGATATATATTTGCTTGTTACTGTTTGCTTTTTCTGTGGGGAGGTGAATCAAAATGGAGACTAAATGTGGTTCCTTGGTGAGGGAAAGCAAATGAGAAGGATTTCTACAAGATAAAAACAAATGTTGCTGCTTATGGACAAAAGGGATGGGGGTTGTTTCAACCTGCAGTTTATGTGAGAAGAGAGGCCACTGTGGAGGTGGAGCCATGAAGCAGGGCAGGAAGGAGAGAGGTGTAGAGTTGTGTAGCTTTTCAAGTGCTTCAGGACACTCCAACATCAACATTGCCTTGTGAATGCCAGGTAGTGTCACCTATTCTTGGTGAAGTTGGGGATCTGCTCACATTGTAAAGATCAATCATCCCACACTCTCTGAACAGGCAGAGCTGGGATCACAGGATGCCCATGGCGTGTTCCCTGGACTTCAGGCATTGGTTATGTCTTGTCTTTGTCTGCCCTAATTAAATCAATAAATGGCCTTTCTAGTCACCTGGGCAGCAGGTGACAAGTTGAGCTGCTTGAGGTCATTGTGGAGGGCATCCCAGCAGCCTTTGAAGAAGAAAAGGATTTTGATCCAGAATAGTCATGATGTCCTAGTTTCCTAGTCCCTTGGGCCAGCTTGTTCCTAGAACAGGGCTCTGAAAGCAAATAGAAAAGAACAGGAGAGAATTGTCTTCTCTCGGGGATGATCTAAGAAATCTAGTATTTCTGTTGTCTCAAATCTTTCACTGTTTACTCCAGCTGTCACCTTTCTTGTGTCTTCTGTGCCTCTCTTATTAACATCTTAGTAGTGCTGTGATGATTAGGTGAGCAGATTATGTGTCAGTGTTGCATTATGATTTAATTCCTGGCTGTAGTTTAGCAGCTCCTGGTTGCACAGGCATTGATGGGAACTGTATTGTGTAGGTTGCTGTATAAACCCAGTGCTTATTTATTAAGGTGAGATCATTTCAAGTGCAAGTGGGTAGAAATAAATCTTGATTCAGATTCCTCTGGCTCCTGTGGTTGCTTGAAGTCCAGATCAGCTCCAAATGGATCCAAATTTGACATGCAGTGCATGTTTCAGGTCAATTCAGCCTGACTCTAAGACTGACACAGCCTCATTCTCAGAGGTGAAAACAAATGCAAATCCATGTGCTGTGTGGTTTGTTCTGCTGGATTAGTGGGGTTTTTTTCCCAGACTGCTGCAAGGGCATTTGCAGGTGTTCTCTCTATAGTAGATGTTGTTTCACAGTGGGTCATGCAGATGTTTGGAAGAGTGGCCACTCTCCCAGGGTGTGTCCCTGGGTGTATCCTATCTTCCTAGGATAAGGCTGTGTTTGCAGAAACCTGACCCTTGCCTTCCTTCCCTAGGACACTCTGAGGTGGCTCATCATTCCTAGAACCTCGTGCCTTGCTCTACACTTGAGGTTTGTCATAGAATTGTAGCATGTTAGGGATTGGAAGGGACCTCTAGAGATCTTCTAGTCCAACCCCCCTGCCAGAGCAGGACCACCTGGGGCAGGTCACACAGAAATGCATCCAGGTGGGTTTTGAAAGTCTCCAGAGAAGGAGACTTCACAACCTCTCTGGGCAGCCTGTCCCAGGGCTCTGTCACCCTCACAGTGAAGAAGTTTTTCCTCGTGTTGAGGTGGAACTTCCTGTGCTCTAGCTAATACCCACTGTTCCTTGTCCTATCACAGGGCACCACTGAAAAGAGACTGGCCCCTTCCTCTTGACACCCACCCCTCAGATATTTATAGACACTGATAAGGTCCCCTCTCAGCCTTTTCTCAAGACTAAACAGCCCCAGGTGTCTCAGCCTTTCTTCATACAAGAGTTGTTCAAGTCCCTTAATCATCTTTGTAGCCTCCATTGGACCCTCTCCAGTAGATAGATCCCTGTCCCTCTTGAACTGGGGACCCCAGAACTGGATACAGACTTCCAGCTGTGGTCTCACCAGGGCAGAGCAGAGGGGCTGTATTTCTCAATATAAACTAAAGCAGCACTAATATCCCGGGATTTTATTTTCTTTTCTTTTTTGCTCAGGGGTATAAAACGGGTATCTTTTAACCTGTCAGTGTGCATTTACAACACATCTGAGGTTTGAAAGAGGCTGTCCAAAAAAGAAACCCAAGAGTAATAAGAGTGTGTTAGTAGAGCCAGTAGGCATTGAATAGTCTCTGTGGTAGTAGAAGAGCCTTAGGCTCCAACTGATTGCTAATTATGTGGCTCTATTCCTTGTTCAGAAAATACCATGCAAGGTTTGTGAAGGAGGTGAAGTGTGTAAAACTGTGGAGAGTTACCAGTTTTGGGGGTGGTGGTTTTTCCTTTTTATTTTCCCCTCCTTTTTTTTTGTTTGTTGTTTTGTTGTTGTTTTTTTTTTTTGGTTCCCATGCCTCAGTTTGGTATTAGAGACCAGTCTCTGGTTTGAAAATGAAGCCACATTCCCAAGTCCTGCCATCCATCTCTTAGAGCCACCGTGTAAAGGGCACAAGTTATTCCACCTTAAAAAGAAAAGAGAAGGAGAGGAGGGGGAAAAAAAAAAAAAGGAAAAGGGGGGGAAAAAAAAAAAAGCAAAAGCAAAACCCACGCTGTGCAGAGAGGGAGAGAGTTACAGAAAGTGGGCCCCCTGCTTTTTTCAGAGGGGGAATGTAAGCAGATCCTTGCTGAAAACTGCTTCACTCAGCAGTTTTCAGCTTGTTTTAATTGGCCTGGCCTGAAAGAATTCTGAATGCTGTACCTGTGCCAATGAAAATGCAAATGTTTCCCCCAGATGAGGCACTGGGAGTGCCTGTGCCCCAGCTCTGATAGCAGCAGCAGGGGCAGGGGGACGTGTGTGTGATGGGAAGTGGGGAGGCCTTGATCTAACCCAGCTCAGAAAACAAAGGGCTTTGGAAAAATGAAGCGTGAATAAGGCAGACCAGGGCAAAATGTAGGGTGTCTGCTGGAAGTCCTGCAAAACCAGGAGCTGTTCTGGAGTGAGGTTCATTATCCTCTCACCTGGCGCTGGACTCTTGGGTTCCTTGCTAATTTCAAGGGAAGGTGATCTCTCTTTCTTTCTCTTTATTTGTCTCATTGTTACTCACTGTAGGTTTCCTGTCAGAAATAAGGCTGTTCCTTCAGGGGCAGAGGTGCTGCCATGGAGGGACCCCTGGGTAGGGTGGTGTTAGGTGCCACAGCCTGTCCTCAGAGACCATCTCCCCACAGCAGAGCCGAGGTTACAAACTGATCCCAGCCTCTGGCTGCCTGCAGGGATGAGTAGGATGGGCTGGGTGATAGCAGGGGTGTTTCTGCACGTGGAGCTTGGTGGCCAGGCTGCTGTTGAAGTAGGAGTTGATGGACCCTGCTGGATGTATTGATGCTCCCCACGTGAGCCTGGGTACCAATACCCCTCATCTCCTGAAATTCCCCATGCTCTGGGGAATCCCTCATTCCTCCCATTCTGACTCCACCCTGTATGGAGTACAAATTATAGGCCCACAAAACTATGTTCTTACACACCCATGAAGCCTGCCTCTTGGTGAAGGACACATACTCACATTCTGGAATGAGTGAAGAAGAAAAATTACCTGGCTCAGCTTATTTTCCTGCCTCGTGTCAAATTACAGCCCAGTTGTGAATTGGAAAAAGAATTAATTTTCAATAAATGGTTGATCAATCCTTTTCTGTCTTTATAACTCCCTACACAGTAATGAATGTGCATTCTTTGCATTTTCCAGATAAATATCCAGCATCTTAGGGTATTTAAAATTAGATCTGGATAGATTTGCAGAGCAATGATTATTCTGAATTTCATCTGAGGCAATTAAAAAGCATCATTATGACATTTAAGGTGATATTTTTCTCCCCTATGTTAAATAATTATAAATAATAATAATGATTAAACAAATCATTCTGTTCCTCCCTGCCTGGATCAACCTTTAGGTTAATAATCTAAATCATTAAAATTCATCTGTCTCTCAAAGGATTGAGCAGTTAAAAAAAAATTGGAGGAACCTTTCTGCATAAGGGTGATTGATAATTACCAAAGCAAAGATGTTAGATGTTTTGTGGGCGAAAAATTCTGAAGGCTCAGCAGATTCATTGGGGTTTATATTGGGCAGGTGGAGGTTGTATTTTCAACAGGTAAACTTAGGCCAGTTTTAGCAACTGACACCCTCTTTGTAGGATGCTGCAGAGGTCAAGTCCAAACCAGCTTCTAAGTAGCTTGGCTCTCAGGAATTTGTGGCTCACAGCTGCAAACTCATTGTGTGACCTGAGGTCACTGATGGCCATTTTTGGAGATTATTCTTTAATTACAGTGGGACTTAGGCCCTTATGGATATTTATTTTTTTAAAAACTTTTTTCCCTCAAACTGCCTCTGTGGGTGAGATTGCTCTTGACTAAGTTCAGTCATCTAAAATCCAGCTGTCCAGACCAAGCTGCTGCTCTGGGGAATAACTGGTAGGATCTTTCATTTCCCTCTGCTTTAGGGTGGGCTGATTTACCCCCACAGGTGCCTGGATCTCTTCATTGGTGATATAAAGGGTCTAAACAATTAGATGAGAATTGAAAGCCAACTTTTGGATGGTTACAGCTAAAAGATGACTCTGTCTCAAGCTGTCTCTCAGCCTCTGAAACCACTCTTCCAAATGCAAAGGTGATGTGGTACAAACTCTGAAATACTGGTTAGCTTCTTTGTTGACTAGATGGCTACCTGAAAGTTATAAGGACTCTTTTGGACTTTACACCTCTCTGGATAATTAGAGACTTGCCTGGCCACAAAGAGCCAAGGCAGAATGGATTTCCAATGTGGGAAGGAAAGAGAAGGCTTTCCCAGTGGGGTTTTTATTGGATTGTGAATTGCTCCACCTATTTGCAGAGTTTCTCTGAAGCAGTCTGTGTTCATCCATCTTTCCTCTCTCCCTCTGGGCTATTAAATCTCTTCCCACTCTGCTAAAACCAAGCCTTCATGTTGTCTTAATAAATAGCTTTTCTTGTTGAATGGGACTGTCCTTTGCAGGAAAATATGCCCTTCCAAGTAACCAGGGTACCCTGTACACAGAACACAGGCTAAGGGGACTCTCCTTTAAAATATGGGGGGGGGTGTGGAGTGACATTGGATTTCCCTGAACACAGACAGTGGCTGTTGAGAACACTCTCCTCTGTCTTTCCCCCTCCCTTTTCCCTTTCCCCCTCCCTTTTCCCTGTCCCCCTCCCTTTTCCCTTTCCCCCTCCCTTTTCCCTGTCCCCCTCCCTTTTCCCTGTCCCCCTCCCTTTTTTTCCCTGTCCCCCTCCCTTTTTTTCCCTTTCCCCCTCCCTTTTTTTCCCTTTCCCCCTCCCTTTTTTTCCCTTTCCCCCTCCCTTTTTTTCCCTTTCCCCCTCCCTTTTTTTCCCTGTCCCCCTCCCTTTTTTTCCCTGTCCCCCTCCCTTTTTTTCCCTGTCCCCCTCCCTTTTTTCCCCTGTCCCCCTCCCTTTTTTCCCCTGTCCCCCTCCCTTTTTTCCCCTTTCCCCCTCCCTTTTTTTCCCTTTCCCCCTCCCTTTTTTTCCCTTTCCCCCTCCCTTTTTTTCCCTTTCCCCCTCCCTTTTTTTCCCTTTCCCCCTCCCTTTTTTTCCCTTTCCCCCTCCCTTTTTTTCCCTTTCCCCCTCCCTTTTTTTCCCTTTCCCCCTCCCTTTTTTTCCCTTTCCCCCTCCCTTTTTTTCCCTTTCCCCCTCCCTTTTTTTCCCTTTCCCCCTCCCTTTTTTTCCCTTTCCCCCTCCCTTTTTTTCCCTTTCCCCCTCCCTTTTTTTCCCTTTCCCCCTCCCTTTTTTTCCCTTTCCCCCTCCCTTTTTTTCCCTTTCCCCCTCCCTTTTTTTCCCTTTCCCCCTCCCTTTTTTTCCCTTTCCCCCTCCCTTTTTTCCCTTTCCCCCTCCCTTTTTTTCCCTTTCCCCCTCCCTTTTTTTCCCTTTCCCCCTCCCTTTTTTTCCCTTTCCCCCTCCCTTTTTTTCCCTTTCCCCCTCCCTTTTTTTCCCTTTCCCCCTCCCTTTTTTTCCTTTTCCTGTTCCTCTTCGTCCTTCCTCCCTCCCTCTTCGTCCTTCCTCCCTCCCTCTTCGTCCTTCCTCCCTCCCTCTTCGTCCTTCCTCCCTCCCTCTTCGTCCTTCCTCCCTCCCTCTTCGTCCTTCCTCCCTCCCTCTTCGTCCTTCCTCCCTCCCTCTTCGTCCTTCCTCCCTCCCTCTTCTCCGTCCTTCCTCCCTCCCTCTTCTCCGTCCTTCCTCCCTCCCTCTTCTCCGTCCTTCCTCCCTCCCTCTTCTCCGTCCTTCCTCCCTCCCTCTTCTCCGTCCTTCCTCCCTCCCTCTTCTCCGTCCTTCCTCCCTCCCTCTTCTCCGTCCTTCCTCCCTCCCTCTTCTCCGTCCTTCCTCCCTCCCTCTTCTCCGTCCTTCCTCCCTCCCTCTTCTTCGTCCTTCCTCCTTCCCTCTTCGTCCTTCCTCCCTCCCTCTTCGTCCTTCCTCCCTCCCTCTTCTCCGTCCTTCCTCCCTCCCTCTTCTCCGTCCTTCCTCCCTCCCTCTTCTCCGTCCTTCCTCCCTCCCTCTTCTCCGTCCTTCCTCCCTCCCTCTTCTCCGTCCTTCTTCCCTCCCTCTTCTCCGTCCTTCTTCCCTCCCTCTCCCTCTTTCTCTCCCTTTTCCTGAAACACATTTTCATATTCCCCTCTCTTTTTTTTCCTGCTTCCGTCCCCTCCCTCCCTCCCTCCCCCGGCGCCCTCTCTTCCCGGGTGTCCCTGGCCGAGCCGCGGTGCCGCTGTTCCCACTCGCATCTCAATCCCATCTCAATCCCATCTCAATCCCATCTCAATCCCATCTCAATCCCATCTCAATCCCATCTCAATCCCATCTCGATCCCAGCGAGTCTCCTCACTCCATCCCCAGCATCCAGCAGTTCCCTGCAGCAGCGGGGCTGCCTCTCCCTGGGGAACAGCCTTGCTCAGGAAATGTAGCTATTTCCGCTCTGGCTGCAGCCAGGAAATGAGGAGGCAGCACTGGAGATATTTTTTGAATTTGATGGGATTGATTTTTTTTTTTTTCCCCCCCCCCTTACTTTATAGCAAGGAATGCTCAGCACCAGCGGGGTCCTGCAGGGAGGGGATTTATTGAAACCTTCACCCTGGGGAGGCAGTGTCTCAATTTGGGTTTGTGTCAGGTTCAAGCTTTGGGTTTGGGGTTTGAAAGCAGCAAAAGAGTGAATAACCAAAGATTTCACGGCAAAATAGAACACATGACTTCACAAAGTGTTTCTGCTTTCTGTTGCTGGTGTGCTCGTCTGCTGCTTTGCTCGATTTTAGTTTGCTCGGGTTTGTTTTAGGCTTTTTGTTTGATTTATCAAGTTAAAAAGTCTCCTCAGAATCCAGAGAGGTGCCTTTTGGGTGCTGCACGTGGAGAAATTTCCGTCTGCTTCCACCACAGTGAGAAGAGTTTCAGATCCCACACTCCAATATTGCCCCACTTCTGCAGTCATTTTCAAGAGACTTTCTTAAAATTAATCTCAGGAGAATTTAAAGCAGTCAAGGGTACTTTAGTTTTAATGGAAGATCTGTGGCTAATCCCCTAGATTGTTTGAAAAAAAATCTTGGCCTTATTAGTGTGAATATCCTGTAAATTTCTACTGCAAGTAGTGATTCAAACACTGGAAGCAAGCATTTCCAGTGAAAATGAAAAAATAATGATGGTAATCATTTGGAGAGCTCAGTTTAGAAAGATGTTCTTTTGAGAGCTAAACAGAGGATCATTCTTGCAAAGCATTTAAAATTTCACTGTTTTTAGAAACAGACCCACACTTTGACACTCTTTGGGAAAGCTTTTCCTCTACCTGTTGCCTGTTCTCCTTCAGGGAGGGAAACATTTGAACAGAATTTATCATTTAATCAAAATATTTACTATTTAAAAAATAATAAAATTAAAATATTCACTATAGATGGATTTAAAAGATTCTGTGTCAAAACGGAATTTTTCTTTAAGGTATGAAACTAAATTAAAGCAGAGCTAGTAAAAGTCAAAGCAAAAAGTTAATTCTAATGAGATGTAAAACATTTGTGGAGAAATTTTTGAATGAATTGGTGCCTTTTTGTGCCGGGGGGGTACAGATACTTGGAGATATTTGGAGTTTTCCTGTGTCCCAGGGAGTTTGCTCTCAGTTTGTGACTTGCTGTGATGCTCTGGCATTGCCCTGTTGTGTTTTGCTTGGTCTCTGCTTAGGTTGGCCAAGGGAGGTGGGTGTTCTCTTGGTGCAGCTCTGTTGCTCAAAGAGCAGGGAAGGCTGGAGGCCTGAAGAGACAACAGGGAGGGAGAAAAGGGAGGGAGTGACTTGCTTGTAGTGATCCAAAAGGAAGACATCAATCTTCTGACCTGCAAGATGAGGCTCATTCCCTCAGCACCCACTGCCTCCCAAGCAGAGTCCCAGATCTTCACATATGTGATAGTCCCACGGAGTTCAGTTGTGGCTAAGGAAACACAAATATTGTTCCTCACACGTGGAGAGCTGCTCGTGTACTGATCAGATGAAGAACAGAGATCTCCATCTCAGCCCTATTAACTTCATCACACAATCCATCATTGAAGTGGGTAACTGAAGGCTCAATCAGGCAGTTGTGATTTTGGCTGGTGCCTGCAGAACAGTGTCCCCTTGAGTAATTTTGTTTGGTCTTGGTTTTTATATAGTAAAGCACAAATAACATTTACTCATGAGACAGACTAGGGACACTGCCAGAAATAGAGGCTCCCAACAATTATACAGGATGTTGCTGTGGTGTTATCATATGATTCATCCACTATGAGTATGAACAATTGTTAACCTCAAGACACTCTCACTTTCACGCCCTCTGACACACATACCATGAGGACAAATATCCTCAAGATGAGTAAAACATGAGGTTTTAACTCGTAAAGGGCAGTTCATTACAGGTTCATGTGTGAAGCCTTAACTTTGCTGTCCAGTCCTTGAGCATGGGGGTTCTAAGGAGGATTGTCACTAAGCAGAATGGTGGGCTTGCTTGGTGGATCCTTTCTGGGTGCTGATTGACCACAGTAACGGCTGTGGATAGAGCCTGTCAAAATGGTCCATGGTGGAAACCACTGAAATCAATTACAAAGAGAATAAATTTGGCCCAGATGGTCTGATACAACGGAACAGAATGCAGGAGGGAGTTGTACTGAGGAACACATCCAGTAAAGCTGGAAGAAACATGGCCAAAGGCATTCAAGGGCTTCCAAGAGTCTTGTTCTTGTGGAAAACTTCTGTGCAGGCTTTGCTTGAACGTAAGCTTGGCAGTTATAAATTGGTAGAGGAATAGCAGCTTGTATCAGTTGAGCAGCTGGACTTTGAGACTTGTAGTTGCAAACTTGCATGTCCTGAATGTCCCTTACCATGGATAACAGCTGGATAAGGAGTGGGCTTCTGTGCAACCCCTCCTATTGTAAGCAGTTTGTTATCTTATGTACCCTAAGAGGAGGGCCACGAAGATGGTCCAAGGGCTGGTGAGCTCTGCTCTGGAGACAGGCTGAGAGAGTTGGAGGTGTTCAGCCTGGAGAAGAGAAGGCTCCAGGGAGACCTTAGAGCACCTTCCAGTGCCTGAAGGGGCTCCAGGAAAGCTGGGGAGGGACTTTGGACAAGGGCAGGGAGGGAGAGGACAAGGGGGAATGGATTAAAACTGGAGGAGGGGAGATTGAGGTGAGACATGAGGAGGAAATTGTGGGGTGTGAGGGTGGTGAGACACTGGCCCAGGTTGCCCAGGGAAGCTGTGGAAGCCCCATCCCTGAAAGTGTTGAAGGGCAGGTTGGATGGGGCTCTGAGCAACCTGGTCTAGTGGGAGGTGTCCCTGCCCATTCAGGGGGGTTGGATCTAGATGATCTTGAAGGTCCCTTCCAACCCAAACCATTCCATGATTCTATGATAATGCTTCCTGTCGATGGTTGAGGGCCACCACCGGGTGTGCCTTTGGCAATTCTTGTTGTCGAATCGAGTTTAATTTCCCTCTGGACTCTCCTTTCAGACCTTGGCTCAGGCCCTTGCTGGTGGTCACCCATCTTTTGCCAGCCCCTTTGCCTTGCGAGCTCCCATCACTAGATGGCACTGCAATGGCAAAAACCCGCCCGCCGGCACTGCCGGGGAGAAAGGCCAATTTCACCGAAAAAAAAAAAAGGGGGGGATGAAATTCAAAATTTGCATGCAAAACAACCAGACCTTAAAATGCCTCTTCAAACTCCTTAAATTCCCGTAACGCTCTCTGTAAAGATCCAGGACAAGGTCCTCACTTATGACCCAGTGGAGCTACACCAAGTTATGCCACCCACAGCTTTGGCCCATAGAGCTCACATGAATATCCCAGCCATACTTTGCGTGTATATATTATTAGGTCAGGAAATTTGAGCAAGGTTTCAAATGCAGAAGCACTAAAGCAAACAAACATGGTGTTTTCTCTTCAAAATTAACCTTTCCTCACTCTTCAGCTTTTGCTCACGCTTCCCTACAGGAGAACGTTTGGAGTCGCTTTGCAGCCCCAGACTTTGTGGTGCAATAAATTAAGCTACAGGTCATCTCATTTCAGTTCTCTTGAAAGGAAGAGGCTCTGCAGCATTCAGTCCCATTTTGTGGCCCAAGGGGGAATTTCAGTGGTGCACAGTGTTGGTTTGGTGTTTCTGCAGGAAGAATTGCACCCGAGGAGCCCATGGAAATGAAACATACGGAGTACGTGTGTTCCTGTGTGTTTTCTTAGGTCTGGATTAGAGCCCTCATTTATGACCCAAGATTTGAACACAGAGGAAAATGTCACAGTATAGAAAAATAAACAGGGTAAAAAGAAATGGTAGAAAGGGAGTCTTCACCATGCTGAACATCATCCTTTTTGGACGTCACGAAGACAGCTGTTGGCTGAGAGTGAGATCCGAAGGTCTTTTGTTAGGAAACGTTATTGCTGAGATTTTCACTGTTTGGATTTCCTGTTTTCCTCACTTCTGAACCCTTCAGCTTTTGTAATCTAAGCAGGGTCAGGTCTGGTCATCCGTGGGGAAACAGACTGACTGTGAACAACAAGGCCATGTAGTGCAAGAGCAGCACTGGGGAGTCAGTAGGTGAACGGCTGGGGAGGCAGCCAGGATCCTCACCAGAGTCTGCTCTGACCTTCTGTGTAATGCTGGCCATAAGACTTCCCTGCCTCAACTGCAGCTGTCTAGATAAAGAATATCTCATCTATTCTTGATTTTAAAATGTGGAGTGGTAGAAAACCACCCCCTGCCCTTCAGAAGTGCTTCTAGGGGTTAATTGCCTTTGGCTGTTAAAAATGAGTGCCTTTTTTTTGGTCTCCTTAGCTGTTCTTTCCTTGCCATTACGTTTGGGTATTACCTCTGTCTCCTGACAGAACAGCACTTGTGGAAGTTTTTTGTAGAAGTCTTTGATACCCAGATATGATAAGCTCAAAAAAATGCTCCAAGAGCCATCATCTTCCAGATGAGATGTGAAAAGTCAGATTGGAACCATTTGATCTTTCTCAAAAACTGTACTTTTGAAAACACGTGGCAAAATCCATTCAGGTTTTACTATCTGCAAACTTCTCCTCCAGTGGCAGTGTCATAAAATGCTTTTGACAGTCCTGGTCTGAAGTGGTGATCCCTGTGCATGTATGTGCCTTTGTGTCTCCATGTGATATTTTGGCCTGTAATAGCTAAACCAAATTAGCCCTAGAAGGGACTTAATTAGACCAATGTAAAGGGTGCATGATTAATTTAGGTTAAACGTCAGGAAGAAATTCTTCACCACGAGGGTAGGAAGGCACTGGAGCAGGTTGCCCAGGGAGGCTGTGGCTGCCCCCTCCCTGGAGGTGTTCAAGGGCAGGTTGGATGAGGCTTGTGCAGCCTGGGCTAGTGGGAGGTGTCCCTGCTCAGAGCAGGGAGGTTGGAACCTGATGATCTTGAAGGTCCCTTCCAACCTTCACCATCCTATATAGAGAGAGACTGAAAAGTCCCACCAACTGTGTCCACACTTGGTGGCAAGTCATATAACTATACCAGCAGAGTTGATGGGATATAATCCTATTGTGGTAGGTGCCAGTAAAGTTATTTTCTAATATTATCTGTCACTGTGTGGTACTTAACTGTTACTCTGAGTAACTATTGGATAGTTGGAGTTGGACTAGATGATCTCTAGAGGTCCCTTCCAACCCTGACAGTGCTGTAAAGTCATGGAGCACTGTACATCCTGGCTGTGTATCAGGTGAGCCCATGGAGTAAATCAGTGCTGTCTGCTCATCCAGTTCTTCCTGTGGAGGCTGAAGGAACGACTGCCATGGTGTTCTGAGCTCATTTTTCCTCCTTCATGTGTATTTATTTGGTCTTTTCTCACCATCCATGGAGTATGACTAGGAATTCCACGTAGTACCATCTCTGCCAGCATCCCTCTTTTCCTTCTTACTATTCAGTTTCTTACTCCAAACGTTGATTTTCACCAGCTAGTAGGTTAGGTCTGTGCTGGAAGTTGGTCCTCACAAGGCTAATGTGTTTCCTTCTCTTCCTCATTATGCATGGCTCATTTTCTCACAGTTGTATGTTGGCTTTTCTCAGGGTTGTCATGGCACAGCTCATCCATGCTTTTCAGTTCTTTTGTGATAGTGAAATCCTTCCAGCTGTAACTGTAATTCAATTAAACTTTTTTTGAAGGACAGCTGGGAAGACTTTCACTTTGTTGATTCTCTTCTCATTTATGGTGCTGTCTTGATGAAAGGCAGAGAAATTACCTGGATTATCTCAGGGTAGTTCATAGAATCATGGAATGGTTTGGGTTGGAAGGGACCTTCAAGATCATCTAGATCCAACCCCCCTGCATGGGCAGGGACACCTCCCACCAGACCAGGTTGCTCAGAGCCCCATCCAACCTGCCCTTCAACACTTCCAGGGATGGGGCTTCCACAGCTTCCCTGGGCAACCTGGGCCAGTGTCTCACCAGCCTCACACTCCAGAATTTCCTCCTCATGTCTCACCTAAATTTCCCTTCTTCCAGTTTTAATGAATTCCCCTTTGTCCTCTCACTCCAAGCCCCAAGTTCATGTGTTTGTATGAGGACAGTTGGATTCTTGGATTGCTGGCTGGCTGGTGTGCAGTTTCAGTCAAGCTGTTAGGTATCTGAAGGTGTCAGGGCTATTCTGCAAATTGAACTCCAAGGTGGAGCAAGGGGACCCAAGGTCCTGCTGTGGTATCTCTCTGTCATCTTCCCTGTGGACAGGCCTGAGTGGAGCCATGTGCTCCATCTCTCCTCTCCCAAGCAGGTGGGCTGGGCAGCAGCTCCAGTTCTCCCACTCACCGACCCTCCCAGCAGCATTGCTGCAACAGGACGTTGTGATTTACAAGGTTGATCCAGCAGGAAATTCCTACCTCCACCCCCCTGGAGCAAGGAGGAAGCAGGAGAAACTCTGACTCAGAGTCCTGCCTGAGTCACTGCAGACGTTCCTGGGGTGGTGCTGGGTCCCACCAGCCCCTCTCCTGACCCTGCTCTCAGTCACCATCATCTCAAGTGCAGCTGGAATTAACTTGCACTCATGCCTGGAGTTATTTGAGGGGGAAAATGAGAAGCTACATGTAGAAAAAGACCTGATTCAGTGAATGCTGCCCTTAAATACACGAATAAACAACTTATGGCAGGTGCCTGCAGTTTAAGATAATCAAGGGGGTATTTACTGGAGAGCAGAAAATACACTTAGTTAAACAAGTCTCTCTTCTGTTTTTTGGCTTACCACAGACTCGCTGAAATTGGATGGGGTCACTTGCTGTCTGGTCGCAGATAATAAATCAAAGGGCTGAAGAAACTGCAGGAGAAAGGGCATGAACTGACCAAACATTTAGCTGATTGTAGTGAGCGGCGGCCCAGCCAAAGTGAAACTTTCCCAGCGAATTTTCACTTATCTCAAATCCAGTTATTCCCTGGAGGCAGCTGGGTTGTCTAAGTGAATAGAGGTCACTTTACCTTGACTAAACAATGACTTTGCTATAGTCGGTGCCAGCTCTGTCGCAGTTACAAAACGTACTTTAAAGGCTTGTTGGTAGCAGGCTGCCAGGGTGAATGAACCAGTCAGTCTGGTCTACTTTGGGCAGGATTTAGGATGCTTAGTTAGCTGAAGCTGTGGTCAGATCAGCTGATTCTGTTTTGTGAGGGGGGATATAGTATGCAAACGAGCAGGCAGAGGCGGACAAGGAGGAAGCGGACAGGAGCTGGGGGAGTGGAGAAAGGATGACTTTCCTCTGATGTCAAAAATCCCATCATTCAGTGCTCGCAGGGAAAAAGACGAGAGGAGAAGAATGTGGAGAGAGAGAGGGAGAAGAAAGGAAGGGAAAGGACACGCTCATTTTGCTCCCTAATTCTGTAGGCTAACATTGTCCACCCTAACGGGACGGAGAAATGAGCCTGATCCCGAGTGCCAAGTTCTGAGCAGCCTTCCAAGCCCCGGGGATTGTTCACAACCCTGTCCCGATCTGGACTTGGTTAGTACTGTCTTGATATGAATAATCAGGTAGATAAAAATGATCAAGAAACTTACTGCAGTTTCCTCAGGGCTCTCTCTCGGTGTTATCTTTTATTTCTGGCAATGTTAACTTTCTGATCATTGTCTGTGTTTGTTAGAGGTGGGAGATCTCCAGCTCTCCTAGGATTTCTGCCGGGTTGTGAGGA
Organism: Hemiprocne comata; assembly: GCA_020745705.1. Classification (NCBI taxonomy): domain Eukaryota; kingdom Metazoa; phylum Chordata; class Aves; order Apodiformes; family Apodidae; genus Hemiprocne; species Hemiprocne comata. Next base: position 4,121,006 of record CM036608.1, read on the forward strand.
AGGACCAGAGCTGGCTGGAAGGGAATTAGTTGGAGCACCAGACGCAGGAGAGCTGGAGCAGCCTGGAGCTCTGTCCAGGTTGCTCATTCTTCCTTCCTGATTTCCAAAGGTGCCAGATTTGTCCTTTGTGCATTTTGCTCTGTGCCGTTGCCTGTAATTAGTTTCTCAACTGAAAAAGCTTTCTCCACTGGGAAGGGAAAAAAAAAAAAAAAAAAAAAAAGGCAAGCCAAAAAACAACCCCACACATTTTTGGCAACGGGTTGTTTTTCTAAGCAATTAATTACGTGCTGATTTTAAAAGAATTTGAATCCTCCTTCCACTCGGTGTCAAGCATGGATTTTGTATTAATCACATCACTACTCTCTGACTGAATAAGGGCTGAAAAAAAAGATGCAGAGAGTAAAAATTTCCTCAGGAAATGAATCAGACGAGGAACCTCTGCCTCATCTCGCCTCCTACAAATGAAGAAAGAGAGTGATTTTGTCAATGGTGGGTCAATTTACAAACATGTCCTTTGCAGCCTGAGTCATAAGTAGTGATACATTTCACAGCAATGCAACCACAGATGCAGTTTAAATCCAGGAATGAATGCCAGCTAAAGATAAATAGAAATGAATCCTCGTGCCTGTAATAGTAATGAGAATGAAAATGCAACCTGTCAGACCTGCTGGTGTGTCAGCCAGCTCTTGCTGCTTTTTAAACCAGAGTCAAAATTCTCTCTCTTGCTTTAAGGGGAGCAGGATAATCCCTTGGGACGTGGTTTTGTGGTTTCCATTTGCTGATAAGCAAGGGAGAGATATGGATTTTTACAAGTGGAGCTGGTAGAGTTACCTGCCCTGTTGTGGGCACATTTAGGTCTTCCTGCGTTGGAGTCTGAAGGAGAGGGGACAGGGTTTCAGTGCAGTCCCCAGTGAAAAGGGAATGCTCCCAGGTGGGTGGCACCTCATTGTGGGGAGGTGAGGAAGGAATCAGGAGCACAGGTGGGGAGCAGCACTGTTTCTGGGGCTGGCTGCAATGTGTTACTGGGCTTGAATTTTCCAAAATGTCTGGTGGGAGGTGTCGCTGGTCATAGCAGGGAGCTTGGATCCTGATGATCTTTAAGGTCCCTTCCAGCCTTAACCATTCCATGATTCTAATTTTTAGGGGTTTTTTAAAATATATTTATGTTTTTATGTTTATATTTTGTAACGCCAGCCTTTGTTGGTGTTATAGCTGCTAAGGGATGTGTAAAAACTCTTGTCATGAAACTACCATCAAGATTTGTTGTTGTTGCCGTTGTTGTTTTGGTTGTGGGTGAGAGAATGAAATTTAGCAGAAAATCTGAGCTGAAATATAAAAATTGTAATCGTTTTTCACCAGTGCCACTGTCCCCAGTGTTTCCTGAGACTGACCCTTGTTAAGGGTGTTATTACTCATGGTTTTGTTTTTTACTGAGGTTCGTGTAGTCACCTCTAGCTTGCCAGGCTTCAAAACTGTCAGGCAAGAGATCAGACATGGACCAGATATTTTAGTGGGTCCACCAAAATCAATGGCAGTTACTGGCCAAGATCCATCCATTGGTGTCCTGGAGTGTAATAAGATGAATAGCTGAGATGCTGCAGGGCTTTTTCTTAAGGATAGTGACCATCCTTGAATGATCTTGATATTAAACAAGCTCAGAGACATGGGTTTTACTGCATTTGTTTCTTAGTGGGTGTGCAGTCTTTCAGTCTCGAAGCTGAAAGACCATTTGGTTTGCAAATAATCAGCATGTGCCTTTGTAAAAGTGCTGACACTGGGGCAGCAGCAAAGGGTTGGGAATGGGATGGAGAATGGCAGACCTGGAGTCAAATTTAAATGTTCTAAGTCACTGCCCAGCATTTTAACCATAAGATCAGCCCTCTTCTCTATAGGGTTAAACATTTCCTCTTACAAAAAGAGCCAGAGGCTCTTGATTATCCATGCAAAACAGGCCAGGGCTTTGATTTGTAAGGTTTTGTCTGACACACTTTTAAATGGGTGAAGCTCAATTTAGATTCCAAAAGAAAATCTAAATTTGATGGTTCAGGCATATACCCACTTTTCTCTCTTATCCTCAGGCACCATTCTCCACCCTTCCCCTTTCCTCCTCACAAAAATGATCCCACCTAATGCTTTGAACCCAGAAAGCATATTTCAAGCTCAGTGTGGAACAATTAAACCAATGATCTGGAGGCTTCAAGGAGAAAACTGAGCTGCAGTAGCTCTGCTTTGACAGGTCTTTGGAGGATTTCAAGGAAGTTACACCCACTTCATTCATGATAATCGGCTGTTTAACGCAGAGCAGCTCAGTGTTATGAATGAAAGGCAGCATGTTTTGGCTTGCAGAACAACTCACAAATCTAATGCTTCACTCATCAAATAACCAGCCACATTAAAAAGAAAAAAAAAATAAAAATCTGACTTCATTCTTGAAATGAAATTAATGAAGGCAAGATTCACTGAAAAAAAAAAACACAAACAACAAACAACCCAACACCAACAAACAACCCAACACCTAAAGCTGCATCTTCTCTTTCTTTAGAGATGCAGAAACATTTTCCCTCTCCTTATGGTGGATTTGTGAGTTGCTTTGGCTGGACAAGTGGAGGGGGGGGAATGGGAGTCTGGGAGCAGACTTTGATGCAGCTAAACCCAGGTCTTGTGCTTTTGATCAGAACGTGCTGGATTGCTGGTTTTCATCTCATTTTGGTGGCAAAAGGGAAACAAGGAAAGAGAATATTAGGGGTGGTATATGGATCTATGGAAGTAATCAGTTTTCATTTGGATGGGGTTGTAGGGGCCCTCTGAGAAGCTGTGGGCTCTGAGCTGTGCCTCAGTAGCCCTGCTGATTAGAAAGACATTGATTTTTGCCCACTGAACCTGGTTTTGGGGAATATCACTAGTTCCCCAGGTGTTGTGCAGCTGCTGGAGCTGCCCTCTGTCAGGTGCCTTCATGCCTTCTGGCAACACTGGGTTTATAGACTCTAGAGAGTCTTGGATGATAGTAGGACACCTGGGAGGTCATTGTAGGCAAATGTAGTGAAGGAGATCTTGAATTAAAGGCAAAGATATCAGTAATGCTATCAAAAATCCACAGCAATAGGAAAGGCCTGGAGCAGCTAAAAAATTAAGGCCTGGGGATCCACCACTTTAATGTTAATGAGGAGAATAAATAGGTTTTAAAGAAGTTGAGGAGAGTGTTGTGTCCCTTTTGATGTCTTCTGTGCTGTCGTTGCCATACGATGTGGACGGAGATGTTGAGAGGCTTGTTCTGCTTCTGCAAAATCCCAGGGAATCACAGAATCATGGAATGGTTTGGGTTGGAAGGGACCTTATAGATCACCTAGATCCAACCCACCTGCACGGGCAGGGACATCCTGACAGAACAAACAAGAACTGAACTGGCTTTTCATGCTGCAAGCAGAGCAGGAGGCAGAGAAGGTGCAGTTCAGCTGTAGGCAGAGGAGTCATGGGAGAGCCCTGTGTCCCTTCAGACTCAATTGATGCACAGATTGAACATTATCCTTGTGTTTCTGGAGCTGTTCTCTCTCTGGAAGAGGGAGTTTTACTCAAAAGGAAGCTAAACAAAATCAATGGGAGAAAAGTCAATTCCACGTGAGGATCTTTCATCTTTGTTCAGCAGCTGAGAGCCTCTGATGGGAGGTGGGAAAACAACTTATTCTCATCTTTTTTTTACACCAAAATAATTCCCGGGACAATATTCAGCTAAAACCAGGATCTCATTAGAGCCCTTTCCACTTAGCAGTATAAAAAAAAGGGCAGGCTGGATATAAACTCCTGCCTGGTGCCCTGCAGGGGAAAGCACATGAAGGCAGAGGAAGGCAAAGGTGGGTGGGATGGTGCCTGGAAAGGGAAGGAGTGGGGGGCATCACTTCTTCAGCTGCTGTGTACAATAAACTAATGTTCTTCTTTCTTTTTTTTCTGCTCTAGAGAGCTGTGTTTGGGGAAATCAAGAACTGGACAGATCCTTTCTTTCTTTCCACTCGTTTTCAGGGTGAGTGAATTCTCTTGTCTTCACTACTGCTGTCATGTCCTGTGCAGCCAAGGAGTGTGACTTAAGGTTCAGAGGAAAAACCTCTCTTTTTTTTAATCTTTGCCCTGATAACACTGCACTTAATTTAGCACCAGTGAGGCAGAACATTTGGATTTTGTCATCCGTTTCCAAAACTATTGTTGGCTTCCTATTTCTTTGTTCCCCCCTTGCTACTCATTTTAGATTTACATTTTATTATAGGTGCCAAAAAGATAAGTTAATGCCAACTTGATGATTAATTAACTAATACTTTCCTCTGCCCTAGGATGGAAAGCCTTTATCTAAGTAACCTATTAATTATTATTTTATTTATCACTGCCTGGGTACATCTAAGTGGCTTGGAGTGAGAGGACAAGGGGGAATGGATGAAAACTGGAAGAAGGGAGATTGAGGTGAGACATGAGGAGGGAATTCTGGAGTGTGAGGGTGGTGAGACACTGGCCCAGGTTGGCCAGGGAAGCTGTGGAAGCCCCATCCCTGGAAGTGTTGAAGGGCAGGTTGGATGGGGCTCTGAGCAACCTGGTCTGGTGGGAGGTGTCCCTGCCCATGCAGGGGGTTGAAACTAGATGATCTTGAAGGTCCCTGCCAACCCAAACCATTCCATGATTCTATGATTTGATTTCTGCCTGCCTGAGAAACTTGAGCAAGAATTTATAGTAACAGGATAAAAGAAAGCCAGGGGAACCTTAAGCTCCTTATCAGAAGGTGTGTCTTAATGTTGGGATAATATTTATCTCTATTTTGCAAGCCCCCAGCAGTGTCACAGTCTTGTTGTCAAAAGTGGCTGGGAATACACAGTTCTGAGGCTTTCTGGCATGCTCAGAAATGCAAAAATCACTAGAAGGCTTTCCTAAGGTATCTCAGCATGGTTGCCCAAGCTTAGAAATTGTGGAAAAAGCAAAGCTAGGAGACTTCCAGCCTCCCTGACCTCAAGGGTGCCTGGTGTTGCTCTGCAGAAGTTTCCAGGAGCCTCTGCATGGCCAGTTGTGGGACATGTCCCTTCTCCCATGAGCTGGTAACAGGCTCCAGACATCTCACCTCAAGTTGGTGTCTTTCCAGCAGGAGACTGGGAATTCAGGATGGAGGTCAGAGCTGCCTCTGCCCCTGGGAATGGTTATTCAAAGTGCCATAAATGCATGGGATTAATGCAAGACCATAGCTGTGAGTAGGTTTAGTGGAATAAAGGAAAAGAAAGGAGGGAAGTTGGGTTGAAAAATGATAATAAATGTATTGGTGGTGAGGCTGGTTACCTCATTCCCTTGAGATGATGATTAGGCATTAGGAATGAGGTAAGTGCATACTTTATGGCACTTCTGAGGATCTTGCCCATGGGCAGAAATTAATGCTGTGTAAAGTGAGAGGTGTTACACACACCAGGTAAAATTCCTACCAGGAAGAAATGGTAGGACACCACATAATATGCTTAAGATTTCCAGGAGTAAAGGTGACTGTACATAAAGGTGCTTGACCCAATCAATCCATTTGTAAAGGGCTTCACCTTTGGAGGTCTGAAATCCCTCTCTTTGTCTTGAGATTCATCCCTCTCTGTGTCTCTACTTACTGATGCTCTAAATGACAGGTCTACTTGATGTCCCCATCGATGTCCCCACTGATGTTGTTGTGTAACATGGGGAATAACACAGAGGGGTGCAGATGGCATGATAATGGAACTTGTGAACTGGTGGACAACCTGGGTGCCTGGCTGTTTAATAAGCACAGCAGCTTTGTTCTCCTGCTGCTGAATTCAGGGTCCCAAGGCCTTTTGGTTTTACTAAGCCCTGTGCATGAAGATGTTGACACCTGTTAATCTGCTGAGGTCGCTGGTGCCTAAATTAGAAGTGCCCCTCATTTCAGAAATCTTGTAACTTACCCTCGACCTCAGTGGGAATAATCTGTTCCTGGATTGGGTGAATAATGGGCTATTTTTAGAGGGGGAGGGAGTCAGGGAGATTAGGGACAGAATCAGGAAGTGAAGGGAGGTAAGTCTACGTTTTCCCCCTCCTGCACAGGGAGTTTTTACCCCCCACACCATTTTTTCCTCATACTTAACACGAGATGTTTGCTTGGAGCTTTCCCAAAGCAACATGCAGAGCTTTCAAGGATTTGACAGGATGAAGGAAGAGAGGTAGGCAGCAGCAGCAGTCACAGGGGCATATTCTTCTCATCAAGCATCTCAGGAGTTAGTGTGGTCACCTCAGATGTGGGACACTCCAGGTCGATTACCCCTCCTTCCTTTAGGGAATCTGAACCACATCCAGCTTGCAGGAATGTGAGCTGAACTCCAGCCTACATGAACACTTCTCTGATTCCTTGGTCTTTTCACCACTGGTCTTGTGCAGAAATGGAAGATGATCTCCTTCCAGGGCTTTGCATGTCATTGACCATGCAGAGGCCTGAGTGGGACATGCAGGGCAGTAAACAGTAGAATCGCAGGATCATGGAATGGTTTGGGTTGGCAGGGACCTTCAAGATCATCTAGATTCAACCCCCCTGCATGGGTAGGGACACCTCCCACCAGACCAGGTTGCTCAGAGCCCCATCCAACCTGCCCTTCAACACTTCCAGGGATGGGGCCTCCACAGCTTCCCTGGGCAACCTGGGCCAGTGTCTCACCACCCTCACACCCATGAATTTCCTCCTCATGTCTCACCTCAATCTCCCCTCTTCCAGTTTTAATCCATTCCCCCTTGTCCTCTCACTCCCTGCCCTTGTCCAAAGTCCCTCCCCAGCTTTCCTGGAGCCCCTTCAGGCCCTTGAAGGTGCTCTAAGGTCTCCCTGGATCCTTCTCTTCTCCAGGCTGAACAACTTGAGTCTGATATTTTGAGAGTCACTCTCTTGGGCACCTCAGATTCCCAGATTTCCGTGTGAAGAATCCAAGTCCTTTTGTGAAATGAGCCCGAGACCATTGGGGTAGGTTTCTCACAGTGTGAATTTTACCTGCAAGAGTTGTAGCCCCTGTGAAGTTTTCCTGTGCCTCTTCAAAAGCCACTTTCCATTGGAAGGGCAGTATCCTGGTGGCAGCCATTCCCTCTTTTATAAGGGAATTCCCAGTAGATGCAAAACAGCTCCAGGGGCATTTGTGGAGCAGCTTCCTAATTTAGAGCAGTTGCTGAATGTTTAAAAGTTATGCCAGTGGACCAATGTCCAGCTCTAAATTTGGAGAGTATTAAGCTGTGCCCCTGGGCTCTGTGTCCCCATAGCTTAGCATAGAGGGGTCCTTCTTGTGGATTATGGAGCAGCTGGCAAAAGCAGGGAGATTTTGTGGCTTGGAGCTGGTGAAGGTAACAAAAAGCAAATGTCATTTAAGGCTGAAGCTGAGGGGAAGCCACCCTGATGGTTTGGGTGAGCCTGTTTCTCACCCAGTGCTCTCTGCTTACAAATGTTCAGATAACTGTGGAAAGAAATGAAAACCAAGTGAAGCCTCCAGTATACAACAGAGAGGAAATAGGAACAAGGTGTCCAAAAATGTTAGAACCATCTGGTTTAGGAAGATGAATTAACTGTATCTTGCATTAATATAGCTGCTTTGTATTAAGTCCTTTCACCCATAAAATACGGCGACTGTGCTGCCTCTGTTTGAAGTGGAATGTTCTTAATGCTGCCTATGAAATGGGTCTCTAGGCCCAGGGACTTTCCTAGACATGTATCCTTTTCCCCTAAGCCTGTGCTGTTTCCAGGAGATCTGTGGCATTGTTCTTTTGCTGAGGATCAGCTGAGCAGGCTTCTGAGCCTCATTATTATCAGTGTATTTACACCATCAGGGAGAGCAGAGTTCTACGCTGCAGCAGCTATTGAGGCACACAATTACTAGCACATTTGCAGCCTGTGAGGGAGGAGCCCTGTGGCTGCAATATCTGGACAAGACTCCCAGTTATTAGTACCTTCATAGTATCAGAGGGGAGTTTTCAGGATTGCAGTAGCTGGGGAAGCTCACGATTGCTGGGACATGTGCCACGGGAGTGAGGCAAGGCTCGTGATGTTTGTTGGGTTGCCCATCAGTCTGTGTCCTGATCCTGCTCAGTCATGCATGCTGGGGACAGCTTATCCATGGTGCTCAGAGAACGGGGTGCCAAAATCCTTTTGTAGTCCATCAGCAAGGCTGCTGGAGGACCTCGCAAGGCTATAAAAGGAATGAAACTATATTAGGGTCTGTCTGTCCTTCTTCTTTCCAACAAGCAGGGATATTCCCCGTGATTAAATTGTTGGGGCTTTGTAGGAGGTTAAGAATTTAACAAAGGCACTTTGTCACACAAGGTGGGCTTTCAGGAGAGGTTCCCCAGAGAAGCTCTTCCTCTGAGATGTTCCCATACCTGTATTCTGTGTGTCACGAGCCAAACACAGGACAGTGCTATCCAATAGATCACGGGACAGTGCTTTGATGTTTTCAGCAAGTAGTCTGTGGTTTGGATTGTTTTCATCTCATTTTCGGGGTTTTCTCTCATATGCCTGTGCTTGTGGCAGAAGAAATAGGCTGGGAGTGTCACACACGTGTGTCGTGCTCCAGATTTCTAGTGAAATAGTCTCTCCTGGCTGTGGTTATGAGCTCTCTGAGTGTGGTGGGTGATGCATTAAACTCGGTGCTGGGCTGGTTTCATCGAATGATAGAATGGTTTGGGTTGGAAGGGACCTTCAAGATCCTCTAGATCCAACCCCCCTGCATGGGCAGGGACACCTCCCACTAGGCCAGGGTTGCCAGTGAGTTTTCCAGCGTCCTTAAACTGAGACAGGCATTGAGAGGGTAAATTGCATTTAATGCAGGGTCAGGTATGGGTGTGGGACAGTCGATACCTTCACAGCTCAAGATTCTCCTATTCAGCTGTCTTTTAAATGAAACACAGATGTCCTGAGTTCCAGCCTATGCCTGAACCACAAGACTAAAGGGAGGAGAGAGTGTATGTTTATTTGAGCCCCTTGTTACGTTGCTGGCAATGTATTGCTAGTTTCCATCCCCATTTTTTGTTCTCTTAGCAATCCATTTGCTGTTGCCCTTTTCTTCCTCGCTCAGGCAGTAATCAACACACTCCAAAACACAATGGATTCCTTTTTTTTGTGGTGAATCCCCTACTCGATGCAAACATTTGCTGGCCTCATTTCTTTGGGATACATTTCAATGGGAAGAAGAGGGGAAAGTATTCCTTGTTCCTAGTGAAAAATTGCACTGGCAGCCTGGGTTATTTTGTCGGACGTGTGGCTTTAAGTGACGCCTTTGCCATCTGTTCTGTCTGCTAATTATGAATGCAAAACAAACGTAGCCCACAATTGCTTCATTTAGAATAAGGGAGATGGCAGTGACCAAAATAGTTTTATTTTGGTGTCAGATGCTCTTTTTTATTTCTCCTGTCTCTTCCTAATGTAAAGCAGGTCTGAAGCACTTCTCCCTCTTCCAGTTTGCAGCCGTCGACATTGCTGTGACAAATGAGACCATTGTCTACATGCTCATCCTTTAGGCTTTTTAAGGGACAATCCCAGAGAAACAAGGAAAGGGACATTTCTTGAACTGCAAGGGCTGGTTTCAGATTTCACTTTTTTACTTCAATGATGCTGCTCTTAGATCTGCAAGTATCTAAAAGATTGATGCCAGGGTATCTCCAGAAAGTCTGACTGCGTTGTGTGAACCACTTTCTCAGTCTGTTTCATAGAATCACGGAATGGTTTGGGTTGGAAGGGACCTTCAAGATCATCTAGATCCAACCCCCCTGCATGGGCAGGGACACCTCCCGCTAGACCAGGTTGCTCAGAGCCCCATCCAACCTGCCCTTCAACACTTCCAGGGATGGGGCTTCCACAGCTTCCCTGGGCAACCTGGGCCAGTGTCTCACCACCCTCACACTCCAGAATTCCCTCCTCATGTCTCACCTCAATCTCCCCTCTTCCAGTTTTCATCCATTCCCTCTTGTCCTCTCACTCCCTGCCCTTGTCCAAAGTCCCTCCCCAGCTTTCCTGGAGCCCCTTCAGGCACTGGAAGGTGTTCTAAAGTCTCCCTGGAACCTTCTCTTCTCCAGGCTGAACAGCCCCAACTCTCCCAACCTGTCTCCAGAGCAGAGCTGCTCCAGCCCTATGATCATCTTCATGGCCCTCTTCTGGACTCACTCCAGGATCTCCATGTCCTTTTGATGTTGGGGGCTGCAGAAATGGACTGAGAACACCAGATGGAGTCTCACAAGAGCTGCATAAAGGGGTAGAATCACCTCCCTGACCTGCTGGTCACGCTGCTGGTGATGCAGCCCAGGACACGGTTGGCTTCTGGGCTCCAGCACAAGGTGTCAGCTCATTTTGAGCTTCTCCTCCACCATCACCCCCAAGTTCTTCTTCTCCAGCCTGTTGTTGATCCATTCTCCACCCAGCCTGTATTTGTGCTTGGAATTGCCCTGACCCAGGTGCAGGACGTTGCACTTTCACCCCTGGTTCCTCTCACCAGAAGCAAGTTTTGTTCCTAGTGAAACAACACGGTGCTAAGGAACAATGCATCCTCCTGTTGCTTTGTCCAGCACCTGAAGAGGTGAATTTTCTTGCCTTTAGATTGTGAGTCCAAAGGCTTTTCTCCTGAAGGTGGGTGATCCATCTCCTTTGGTGAGGGTGCAGAGCCTGGGTTATAAGAAGCCCTCTCCATGTACTAATTAGACACTGCTTGCTCTTGAGCATTTCCTAACTTGCTGCTGACTTACTTCAAGGCAGGGCTGTGGCAAATCGTTGAGGTAACACTAGCAGAGCAGCCACGGATTGAGGTGACCTAGATTTAGAAAATGGAAATGAGATAAAATGCTCACTGCACTCTGTTCTGAGGGGACGTGCAGCCAAAAAGCTGAAGGGGTGGAACCATTTATCTTTGAGTCATTTGAAGCTGAAAGAGGCAGGGGTTTTTTTTTCCCCCCGTTAGGTGGCTTTATATGTGCCAAGTTCTGACCCTATTTATTTCACTTGTCCTTTCTCTAGTCTCGGGCCAAGTGGCCATGAAGGTTCCCACCCCCCCCAATAAGACTGGCTGCTTTCAGATACACAGCTGCTTCTCTCCAACCCTCCTTGCTTTGGTACTGAGCATGTAGACACATGTCTCTTACCCCTCCTCCTTCCCTCCCCAGCCATCACTCTTGCTATGATAATCAACATGTTTCACTTTATTTTCTGGCTGGTTCCTTGTTGTAGGGAAATGGGGTTACAGTATTTTTATACCTGCTGAAAAGCAATGTTTTGGACAGTAGAAGACCTTCCTTCTTCCTCCCCACGGATGTTCTCCAAGAAAACTTGTTGTTTTGTGCTTGAATATTCTCTTTCCAAGTTAATTTGAAATTCTATCCACTACTTTACCGTTTTCCTGAAGTTCTGGTTAATTTTTTTTCCCCCTTTGAGGGTGTACAAAGCAAGACTAGAGAGGCACAATCTCTCAGTAAGAGATTGTATGTGGAAAAATCTCTTTCACCATTTTCAGCTCCCAACAAACTGTCCTAGCACAGCTGAGACAGAAATATGTGGAGTGCTACGTCACGTCCGGGGTGTGAAATGCCCAAATCAGGAATGATAAACTGTGTGGGGCTGTCTTCCAACAGACAGGTCTCAAACTCTGTCTTGGAACATTGGGCAGTTAGATCAGGATCCTGGCCTAGGCTGGAGGCCACCTCTGCTGCAAAACAATTACGGAAAGTTCTTCAGGATCTTACAGCAGGAGAGTTACAGATTTTGTTGGTGTCCCAGGCCTGAAGGATCTTACAGCAGGAGAGTTACAGATTTTGTTGGTGTCCCAGGCCTGAAGGATGATCTTGTGGTTTAAGCATTTGGACTGGAACCAAGAGATGTGAGAGAAATTCCAGGCTCTGTTGTGCACTTCCTCTGTCAGCTTCTGAAAATCTCTCCTCCTCTCTGTGCTTTCATTCTCTGCCTCTAAAACCTCATGCTCTGCTCTCACCATTTCAGTAGCAAACTTGCAATATTGAAAGCTCCTGATCGATGATGCAGGTAATTTTCTGAAAGTCTTCATTTTCAAGTTAAAATAGTGCTCTAGCCCCATGCACCTCCAGGGGGGAAAATGGTTTAAAAATTGAAAAGTAGGGCACAAAACCTCTGATAAGTGTGAAGGACACAATGATTAATGCTATTTACTCAGCCTGGTGACAGTGAGAAACAGCTCAGAGTGGTTGAGGGGTGCAAGGCATGGAAATGAAGGTGGGATATGTTTTTCTCTGGGTTCAGGTAGAAACCCAAGGAAGGAGTGTCCATGAGCAACCCCAACAGGCTGGCCAAGCAGAATCGGGTTTGTGTGCCTACATAGCTGTGTTTTAGTAAGTTTAAAGTGCAGCAGTTCTGGTTATTGGAATCCACTTATTTGGAGAAGCACTTTGCAAATGACAGTCACAGTGTGATGGAGGAGACTGGGGTGAAGGTTTGTCTTCCTGGCACCTGATATGGGCACTTGCCAGCTTCATGTTAGAAGGGAAGAGGGAAAGGCAGTTGCTGGAGGCTTCCATTAGATGTGGCACCATCTGTTTCATACTGAATTAATTTGTACCTACTCGTAGGTTTGTGTGTCTAGAATAGTATACAGAGCCACTTGTCCTGTTTTGGGTGTAGTGTTTCTTGTTTTGAAGGTCTGGAGTGATACAAACGTGACAGCAACATTCTTTGCTTGGAGCTCAGGGAACCAGTGGCCAGAGGAATGAGCCTCCCATGGCATAATGCAGAAGGAATGTGTAGGTGTGTGCACCTCTTCTCCTCAGGGCACACGTGGCAGGCAGTGGCAGCTCCAGGGAGGGCTGGGTGGGCACCTGCCCTGGGCTCAGCACCCTGAGCACCTCCTGGTGTTAGGCAGGGTGCCCTGAGTCCCAGTGAAGGGGGTTGTCCAAAGGGTTCCCACACCTCCTCACCCTCCCACGTTTTCTGAGGAAGTGCTCCCTGGACACGATGTGGCACTTTGGTGCTGAAAACAAAATTGGCAAATCCTTGGGTGTGTTTTCCAGCCTCGCTGGGGTTGGTTTTCCCTGGCTGAACTTTCACATGGCAGCTGCTTTTTGAATAAGCAGCTGTGACCTGGGTTGGTAGTAGAAGTTGAAGAAAAGATCCCCTACTGTCGTGTTCCCACCCTGTGTTTTTGCTTACCTACAACCCCTGTAAGGTTGTTCCCACTCTCATTGCTATTCTGGCTAAAATTTGCCTTTGCTGATCTTGTTCTCTTTGTTACAGCTTTGACTTCAAGGTGAAAGAAGGTAGATTTTTTTCCTCTTGAGGATTTCTAGGATAGGATATATAGAGGACACCATTTCCTGCTAGAAAGCCTCAACAGGTGTGAAAAATGTAATCCAAACCATTCACAACATGTGAGTGTTCACTACTTGGTGCACTTTACCCACTCTTGGACAGTGTAGCAGCTTTTCCTCCAAGTACAAAATCAAATCCAACACAGGCTGAGGTCAAACTGGGGCAGTTGCTTGTCAGAAGATGCAATTCTGCATGTCTTGTTGCTGGTTGCATGATACATCTGGTTGTTCCCTTTGAAATGCAGTTTTAGCCATTGCTCCTGTGTGTCTGTCTGGTGGAGCAGACCCAGAGGTTGAGACTTTTGGTCTCTTGCTGCTTTGCCTGTGTTGTGGTAGCATCCCACACCTGGTGCCTGCCAGCCTCCCAGAACCTGATGATGTACCCAGCCCACTGAGAAACAAGAAGGGGTGTTTTTCCTGCTAGAGGAAGAGATTGGAGCAGATCTCACTTCCTTGCCTGTCACTTGAGGACAGTGGTGATGAGGCCATGAAAAAGCCCCATAGCCATTAATAGCAGCAAGGTAGAAGATCTGTTACAGAAACAGCAAAATGGAAGTGGCCTCCTAAATTAAATGACCTGCCTTACATTAAGATCACATTATATGAACCCATAAGTGGTCCAAAACTACTACTCTGTCAGGTCTGTTGTAATGGTGACTCCATGTAACCCCTTGAATGAGACCTACTGTCTCTGTCTTAAAATCCAACTATGAATCAGTTTGATAGATCCCCATCTTTTACTCCTTGGGAGAAACGGAACTCTCTTTGCCTGTGGTGTTTCCACTGAAAGCAAACAATATTGGTACAGATTTTTCTAGATGGCTGTGCCTTGGCTACAAGCTCCACACAAGTGGGGTATTCTTCTTCTCTGCTGGAGATTTAGCTTTCTCTTTGGATGCTTCCAAAGGGTTCCTTTCTCTAGGTGACTTTAAAGCGTGACCTGTGAAAGGATTGCTTTTCCTTTCACTGAGGATGCACAAGCTTGTACCAAATGGTAGGTATTATCCCCAAATATTTGCTCAAGGGCAAGTACCTCTCAGACCCCCTGCAAGGATTTTATCTCCTCATCTTCAAATTACACCGTTCAAACAGACAGATAATGACACATATAATGATGATAGAATCTAAGTGCGACTGCAGAGAGTAACATTTAAAAATAATCATGTACCTCTAACTAGGTCTTATAAAAGGAAGTCTTAAATAGCTAGAGAGAAGCAGATGCTTTGGGGGACTTGTGGATAAAAATAGTGGCTTCCAATTTGCAACCAAAACAAAAATGTAGCCCCACTTAGTCAACCTCAACACTTAGAAATTCCTTTGAAAACCTTAGGGCCCAGAACTGGGAAAGCATGTAAAGTACTTGGTGCTGCACCCACAGTGGTTTTAGCTTCTTTTGGCCTCTTTCTACCTCACTTTACTGTTCCTTGATTTTCTCTCCATATCAGTGCCCTTCAGATACCTTGTCTTACTGGGATTGGTGGTTTATTTAATAGCTGTTGAGTGGTCTGAGACCTATGGATTCTGTTTTCCTTGGAAAAATGCTCAAGTTGTGGCCAGGCTATAGAGGCATGACTGCTCCGTGGGCAGAATGGATTTTGACAGAAGCAGGGCAGGGATCTGGATGGGATCTTTGCCCAGTATTGAGCTTATTCCTTCAGGCAGGGCTGCTTGGGGCTCAGTTATCTACCTCAGTGATGAGGGACTGAACCAGCCTCAGCAGAGCTGGATGTGTCTGCTTTGCAGGGTGAGATTTTCAAAGGCCAGCCACAGATGGTTCACTAGAGGCCAAGGCAAATATCCTCTTCCCAGCACAACTGGTGTGGTTGAAGGTTGAAATGTCTGCAGCTCTCCCCCCTGGAGCTCACCAAGGGGAAAGAAATGTGTGAGCAGCCCCTGTTCCAGGGTGATATCTGGTCAGGTCTACACCATCTCCTTTGCTGGTTTTAAGTTAAAATGACTCATTTTTCATTGACACTTAGGAGAAGCTGTGGCACCATCCCTTCTCCTGGCTCTGCTGCAGAAGCAATAACTTCCTTCAGAAGCAGTTTAGGTGTGACAACATCCTCCCATCTGCAGGCAGGTGCTTTGGCTTTGCCTTGTTGGGCTTGAGGCATCTATCTCCTCAGAGGGACTGACCAAGCTGGGGAAAAGCAAGTGTTTCTTTTGTGCATTTTCATTTCACTTGGAAAAATGCTACTATGTGAGAAATAATATTTTCATGATGATTCCCACTTTTTCCTTCCCTGCTAGGGCAAAAGCCAAACTTTTCTTTTGAACAAACAGTTTTAACTTGTTCATTTGGTTTCTTTGTTTCAGGTGGTTCTTCTCAAAGATGAGCAGACAGGTGAGTCAAATGTTTCCCTTTCCAGTAGATGTATGGAAGAGGGATGAGAAATGACAAGTGGAGGCAATGCTAGGCACCTCTGAACTTCAGGGAGTGGGGTTCAGGATGCCTCTGTGGCCACCTGAGCACCAACCCACGGAGAGGCATTTTTAAAATACATTTTTCATGCTCTGGCTTCCGTGTAGTGCCACAGAGTGACCTGCTTTGGAGCCCAAACTTAGTGATTAGAACTTTCTGATTTTCTCCTCTGTTGGTAATGCCCTCACACTGTCATTTGGAGCTGAGAGGGAGGCACGTTGCCACAGTTGGCCCCACTGGGTGTCGTGATAATGGTCTTAGGAGTGAGACTGTCATTAGATTAAGTGGAAGATACCAGTGGAGTTGTTCTTGATGGCCAGCCTCTCCTTTCTCCACATGGTGCTCTGAGTCCAACTAGACTTTCCCTTTCAGATTTCCATATTGTCCCTCCTTTATGCCTTGTCAAGAGCATTAGTCACAGTTATCCATTTGCATCTTACATTGCAGCTGAGACAAAGCCCAGGGGATGTGTGGCTGCTCAGCACCCTCACCCCTGCCATGGCATGGGCTTCAGTCATGGAATCATAGACTGGTTGGAGTTGGAAGGGACCTTCAAGATCATCTAGATCCAACCCCCCTGCATGGGCAGGGACACCTCCCACTAGACCAGGTTGCTCCAAGCCCCATCCAACCTGCCCTTCAACACTTCCAGGGATGGGGCTTCCACAGCTTCCCTGGCCAACCTGGGCCAGTTGCCTCCAAGTCCTACATGTGGACAGCAAGTGCTGGAGCAGGGAATGAGGGTTTGGTCTCACATGTCCAAGGCATGATGATGCTTCTCCTGGATGGGGTGGCACTGTGGTGTGACATGGAATGTGCTGAAATGAAGGCAGGGAGCCTTCTCAGCCCTGGCATGGAGACCCTCTGGGGCTGAGCAAACGGGGTCACTTCTCCTGTGGTTTTGCTGGCTTGGGTGTAAAGTGAAGGTGATGCTCATGAGGGCAGCTTGGATTTCCCCTCTGGAATATGCTGCCTTCAGTACAAGCCCTCAGTCAGAGCTGGGAGCAGGGTGATGCTCCAGGACTAGCTCCAAGGCACAGCCCATGAAATTGGCTTTTCCTCCATGTGCTGCTGGTGAATTTGTAGATTACTGGATTCCTCATGTGAGGATTGAAATCCTTGTGAAATGCAGCGTACAAAACTCGCCAAAGGCAGGGGCTGAATGTTGTGCTGAGCTGTGCCTGAGTGGGAGAGGGTTTGAGGCTGTGAGAGGTGGAAGGAGGGACTGAAGAAAGAGGTGTATTTCCTGCACCCAAATAACCAGGAAGAGAAAAAGGAACAACCCAGAGTTTAATTTTGTCCCAGCCAAGGGTACGTTGCCAGTTACTGGAGGAATGGATCGTGCTGTGCACCTTCCACAGAAGAGTTCAGGCTTTGATTTAATCCCCTTCCTAAAAGTAGAAGGTGAAAGCATTGCCTCTGAACGTACGGTTTGGGAAGATGCACATCGGGGACTGAGGAAAAAAATTAAATCAAAGGGTTGTTTCATGTGTATATATGACCCCACTGTGCTGAGAGAATGAGCTGGACTCAGGCCCTGAACGTCTGGTGGCAGCGAGCGGGTCCGACTTTGTTGGAGCTGGCAGGGATTCAGGCATCTGCCCCAGGGGCCAGGGCTGGACTGGGAGAGCTGGGAGAGCTGGGAGAGGAGCAGGAGACACCCCCCCAGGGAGCCACAGGAAAGCTGGGCCAGGCTGCAGCTCTCTGTATCGTGCCTGGATAACACTTCCTCTTTAAAATTCCCTTACTAAGCTCAGCTCCTATATTTTATATTCAGCACGAAGGTTCCCGCCCCCCCCCCACCCCCCAACCCCCCTCCCCAACCCTCCCCACCCACTGCCACCCTCTCTGCCTTTAACTTGTTAAGTTGGGAAGATGATATATACACACAGTTTGCTTTGCCAGGCAGCCCGTTTAAGGCCAAGATTAATGCAGTGCATTGGTGCAATCGTGCCGCAGTGCTGCGTGATCGGAATACGAGATGGAATATCGGGGGAAAAGGCCAGAAATGTGCCTGGGTTCTGAGTTTACACAAGTCGCCTTAGCAACTTGTCTGATTTTATTTATTTTTATTAAGGATTGGGGGGAGGTGTGGGGGGGTGGGTGTGCGTGCGCGCGGGAGCGTTGTCCCAAATCACCAGTGAATTAAACATTCCCTGAGTTTTCAAACAGCTTAGGTTGATAGTTTTGTTGTTGTTGTTGTTGTTTTTCCCTTTTGTTAAATTAGTGGCTTCCCCCCCACACTCCTTGGAGGGAGGAGGGTACAGGGGGAGACTCCTAAAGGGATGGCAGTGGGGCTGGGGGTGGGGGTACTGCAAGACTTTTCATTGTGACTTCTGGAGAGTTGGTTTCTTTCCAGTTGTTCACATCTCAGCATGTGGAATTATTGTGCTTTCTCTCGATTTGCCACAGAATTGGCAGTAGACTGACATTGTTAGTCACTTGAATTGTACTTGGATCCGGGCTGATTTATTTATTTTTTTTTTATTATTATTTTTTTTCACGTCTTTATTTATTTGCAAACAATTTATTTTCTTCTGAAAATATGCACGATATATTTTACAGTCTGTAAAATGGAGGAAAGCAAAAAAAAAAGAGGGTGAGAGGATTGTGGCAAGACTGTCCCCTGAACCATCCCATTATTCCCCTCCCCATCCAGTTGGTTATTTTTTTAGTTACCTCCTGAAGAACCCCCCCTCCCTCCCTGTAGGAGGGAGTGGCCTTTTAGTGATCAAGGTACGTTGGATTGTTGGGTGTGTTGGTTTTGTTTTGTTGTTTTTTTTTTTCCAGTTTGTGTGATACTTTATTAATAGCAAGAGGCAAGAGAGAGGACATGGGGTGGGGAGAGCAGGGGAGGAGGTGATGGCGGGTGGAGAGAGAGGAAAGAGTCATCCTCGAAGTACTGTACCTTGAAATAACTCAAGAGAAAATAGTTGCTGCCTCACTTGAGTTGCTTTCAAAACCTTGCTGTGCACTTTTACTTTTTCTTCTACTTCTCTTTTTTTTTTTTTTTTTCCCCTCCAAGCTTTCCGGGGGGAAGGGGGTAGGGAAGGAAGAAAAAAAAAAAAAAAAGAAAAAGAAAAAAAGAAACTGAGCCAAAAAAATGTTGAAGGCTTGATCTTGGCTTCTATACAAACAGATGTTGCCTGTCATTCCGTTGTTAAGCAGGCAGCAGATTGGAGCAAGAAGCAGCAGTTTAGGGGGAACTGCAGCAGAACTGGAAAGTGGGAGCTATATAGACATATAAATATCTTTTTTGTTTGTTTTTATTCTACACATAAATATTTTTTTTCCCCTGGAATTATCTCTAATTACAACGTGCCTATTTTCAATTTTTTTTTCCTTTTTTTTTCCTTTCTTTTTTTTTTTTTTTTTTTTTGAAGTGGGCAAACCAAACCAAAATGGAAAAGCACTAGGAACTTTCACCCAATTTTTCCCAAAGCAGCTATCTTTTGGGTGGTTGTTTGGTTTGGGGTTTTTTGTTGTTTTTTTTTTTTCTTTTGTGAGAGCTTTTCAGTTGGCTTTTTCTTTTTTTTTGGTCGTTGTCCTTTTCCACATAGGTGAATGTGTGTAGGGAAGGGGGTTCTGTTGGAAATGCTTAAGGCGTTCTCGGTAAGTGAACGTTTGCAATGCATTAGGTCAGGGATTCTGTTGTTTTTCTTGCTGCTAACCCTGTTCCTGTTGGGTTTGCCCTGGAGTTCTTGCTGTACGTGGAATTGTGAAGGTTGAAGGCCTTTCTGTCTCCTTTCCAAGTCTTAGCAACGTTGTAAGAACAAGAATCACGTTGTTTATCCAGTAGAAGTTCTAAGGAAGCACCGCTACGCTCCGTATCGTGGCTCTTTTGTGCTCTGCATGTGCTTGTGGGTTTCATTCCCCCTTCTTTTTATGCTCTTGGTTTTTTATTTCCCACTTCGTTTTTTATTTCCCACTTCGTTTTTAATTTCTGCGCTCTGATTTAACCATCGTGTGCTGGGGAGGAGAGAGAAAATAGCCAAACACGGGGAGTTTCGAGCCGAAAGAGTTAACAGCTTCTTGGCACAAGAGCAGCAGTTTAGCAACAGATCAATTCATTTAAATGAAAGAAATCACAGACCAAGCCATCTGATTTTGAAATTTCACATCTTATGCTTCCACTTTAGAACAAAGCTCCTGTTTTTCTTTCCCCCTGATTAATCCACGCTGCTTTTGTGTAGGACCGTTGGTTTTCATAGAAACCCTAAGTTGTCTGTAGCCTCTTTTTCTCTTAAAATACAAAGTATGGGGGTGGATTCATCTGCGAGTTGCAGTTAGTTCTGCTGTAAAGTCAGCCGTGAACCTCTGCACATAGAACAGCTGGTGTCAGAGCTGTTTCCACCCCGGGTTATTGTACGTTTCAAACAGCTTCCATTTTCTGGCTCGCAGGCTGTATAAACAGTCACCTATGGGCTGTGAAAAATAGTCTTCTCCAGCCATTCTGAGCACCCTGGGGGCATTCCCTGGGTGGGTGGGTCTGGCTGCACAGGTCGCTGATGCAGCCCTGGCTGGGAGGGCATTTTCTTTGCACAGATAGGAAGTATCTGTCCCTCCAAGGGTGGTATCAGGATGTAGTTGGTCAGACTGTGTGTGTGTCTGATGGAGGAGTTGTATCCTTCTAGGCTTGATAATTGTATATTGACCACAAGCCACTTTTAATACCTAGTTAAAGTCTGGGAAAGATCACAAACAACTTTTTGTTCCTTTAAATGCATTTAATCCTTGGTGCCAGTCCCAATAGCTTAGTTGCTACGTCAAATAAAATAAATCGGCTCCTATAGAATGATTTTTGAAAAAAAAAAAATCTATTCTCACCTTCCTTTTACACAGTCTCTTAAAAAAAAATAATGACATCAGTCTGTTAGGATAAATGAATGTGTTTGGTGGGGGAGTTTGCAGCCCCCACTGAATTTTGGTGGCAGCTTTTGCACCGTGCTGCTGAGTCCCTTCAGGGTGGCATGGCACCCAAAGAAGGGCTGTGGTGCTTGGGCATGGGTGCCCTCCTGTCAGAGGGGCAGGAGCAGCAGCAGGGTGGGGGGGATCCTTTGGTCAGGCTGCTCCCCAACCTCTGCTTCCCTGGAAGAAACCCCCAATGAGGAAGAATGGTTTTCAGCTGCAGAGAGTAGCTTTCAAAAATTAGGGGGTGGTGGTGGTGGAGGAGGAGGGAGGTGGGGGGGGAGAAGTACCAACCTTAATGTAACCAGGGTTGATTGTAGATCTGGAGGGTTTTATTATTTCCTTCTCTGACACCAGATCCCAACCGTGTTGGAGGGAAACGCCAGGATTGGGAGCGCGAGTCCGTCCCCCCCCCCCAATATTAGGAATATTTCTGTGGGTGTCGTTGTGGTTACATCACAGAGCTCTCCTTCCTCATCTCCATTCTTGTGCAAAATTCAAATAATTCCCCCCCCCCTCCCCGTTAGCAGCTGTGCATGGGTTTTTAAGTCGGTCTTTAACATTGCGAAAGGAACAATAAAATGAAAGGCAAAACCGGCATCTTAAAACTTGGCAAGTGAAAGCAGCTTGGACTGGCAGCCAAGAATCCTGCTGTGGTGCAAAAAGAATAGCATCCACGAAGCCACCACAATCCAGGGTTTCTCTTCTTTTTAACAATCGCATCGGCAGAGAGAAATAATTATTCCTTGTATCAGTGTTAAAAGAGTCAAAAAGCTTAAAAATGCTTGGTTGGTGAAGCTTCTCAAAAGCAGGTAACGATCCTCCTCTTTGATTCTGTTTTATCAGACTTTAATTGGATAAGGCTCTCGAGATGATAACTAATCAGTTTCAGAAGTTGGTGTGTGTTACTAACGAGCAGGGGATGCATTTGCTGTTGCAACCTCCACGTAGCTTTATTTCTCTTTATGGCTTTGGTGGTAGCAGGGTTGGAGAACTTCTGAAATGTTCGTGTTGCAAGAAAGGATTGCTTTCCACGGGTTGAACTCGTTGTGTGGAGGGGGGTGGGCAGGAGTGGGTTGGCCCAAGGTGTGACATGGAAAATAATCTGTAAAAAAAATAATAAAAAAATTAAAAAATGAAAAATCAGGCTATCAGGAAGGGGGGAGTGATTTCTCCCTTAGGACCTTGTCTGTTCCTTTTGCTTCTGAAGCTGTAGCCTCTGGAGACAGAAAGGGAGAATCCATTTCTTGAAGATATGCCATGAAAATGCCCATAAATATTTTTGTCTTCCAGAATATGTTCCTTGAAGGGTTGGGCCTAGCAATATGGCAGTGCACGGTCGAGAAGAAATCTTGTAAAATGCTGCTCCTGAGGTAATCTGGTTTCTCATCCATCCTCCAGTCTGTATCTTCCTTTTCCTTAGAATTTCTTAAAATTATTTGAAATACAGAAACCTATTGATGCAGCTCTTTAAACCTAAGATAGAGCATGAGTGTGTGTGTGTGTATATAAATATGTATGTATATACATTTCTGGGCCTAAATAGATTTGGGTTAAAACTGGGGGGGAAGGAGAAGGGGAGAAGAATGGGAATGTTTCTTATTTGTGTTATTTTCGTGGCAGAAGTATGAAATGGCTGCAAACAGCTTTTTACTCAGGCACACAATGCATTCCATACTGATCAATTTTCCTGGACAGGGCATTTATGCTTTGTGGTTTGCAAGAATACCACCCACAGACCAAACCCAATGTTATGTCTTTAGAGACGTTATTTCTACATGTTTCCTTTTATATTCCTTTGGCTGTAAATCTAGAAAAATGCCACTTTTGTATTGGGTTAGTGCTAATAAAAGTGTGTTACTTTTTTGGCTGCCCCAGGTTCTCGTGCCAAAGCCTTGTTGGTCCTGGGATCACTGACTTACTATAAAAGTCATAGTGAAGCAAAGGATCCTTAGCACAAGGTTATCACAATCCTTCATATAAATAATATGATCCTTTATGTACAGGTTGAAACTTTGTGATCTTAACATTCTGGACAAATACAGTGTGAAGGTGATTGATTTGTTTGTCTATCATGGATTTTTCTGCCACTGTGTGTATGTCCATCAGGTTTTCAAAAGGTACAATAGCTCTATGATTAATCAATGTAGGGAAATGCTTCAGACCCCAGATTGTGCATGATCTATGGCTCTCATTCAGTCAATATATTTGATATAAGTGAAATTAATCTGTAAAAGCAGTGCCCATTAAAATAATAATAATAATTCATACTTTTCAAAAAACAAAACCCTGTTCATTTGCTGCTGCCTTCCTCAGCTCAGTGTCTCAAAAATTGTCCCTGTTTAGCAAAATAAATGGAAAGGAGTAGGTTGGTTCCTGGATACTTGTAATTTACAGCATACAGGTGCCACTAAATGCAGCCTCTGTGCCACCGAGCTGCCTTTCTCAGGAGTGCAGAAAGGCTTGGTCAGATTTATAGTGGGGACCTGGCTTGAGTGATTTATTTGGCATATATAGGTGCTTTTCTGGAAAGAGCTGTTGCTGCTTTCTCTCTTTCTCTCTTTCCTTTTTCACCAGCTGAAGCTGTGGCGATGGAGCCCAAACCCTTGTTCTTCCCTTTTGTTTTGTAGAAGCCAATCAGGTAGCCAGGGAGCTGGAGGTGGTTGGGCAGAACTGCAGCAGAGATCAGGCCTCCTTTAGGCAACTAAATAAAGGACGTATTTTCTGTGTGGGTCACCACCTAACAGCTGCCCTCACAGGCATGTGATGGGCTCTTAGCAGGTCTGGCTCAGTTCTGTCTCTGAGAAGAGCTGCAATAATTCAGTAATAAAGAGCAGTTGCTGAAGTGCTTTGGGTGCCTGCAACCTCCATTCAGAGCAGTCAGAATTGAGGACACATGTCCTGTACCACAAGGAGGTGTGTACAGGCCACCCAAATGGTACCTCTTGCTTTCCTTCAAGGACTTGAACTAGCCCAATGGTTAGAAAAATGGCATTGTGAGCTGTTAAGGGAGGAGGGGGAAAGGTTATGAACTAGGGAAATGTAGTAAAAATGTAACCTCAGTGAAGATCATTGCTTTGTCCTGTCTCCTATGAAAAGTATTTCTATGTCAGCAGACGTGCAAATTAGCTTCCCTTCCTATGCATACATTAATGTAAAGGCTATTAGAGTCAAAACCAATATAGAGAAAATGCTCTTGTGCAGTGGTGCTTTATAGCACGGGAGTGACATGCAAAAGTCTGACAGAAAAATCCCTTCTCACTGTAAGAAATCCTGGGACACGCAGCAGCAGCGGCACCGACTCCTAATCTCGTGTCTATTAGAAGGGTCAAAAGAAAATTTGCATTTAAATCTTAGGTTGCCTGAAAGGCATGAGCTTTGTAGTGGGAAGGCTTGGGTTATTTTTGGTAGGGCAACATTTGCTATATTCCGTTTGCAGTTGGGTTCCAAAGCAGTGCACAATACGTGTGTTTGTGCCTGATGTGACTCTGTTCTGTCTGCAGGACCTCGTGCTCCCTGACCCCACTGCCTTGACCTTGCAGGGCTGGAGCCTTCTCCCTTCTGGCTGCTCCTAAATTGCATTTAGGATCCAACAGAAAAGTTGATCCTGATTTTTTTTTATTTTTTTTTTTTCAAAGATGCTCAACCCCCGCAGCTCCTGTGCTTGGTTTGAATTTCGGGTGCTGAGAACTTGGGGAAAAAAAAAGCTGGACTCTTTTTAAGGTAGGTATCAGAGTATAAGCCTAGGAATCTAAATTTAGAGGATCAATTTAGATAACCTTCGGACAGATGGCCAAAGTTGCACCATCTTTATTGCTGGATGGAACAGGAGTTTCTTGTAACCCAGCCCAAGCAATCATTCCAATAGAGGAAAATTGTATTTTAGTGGCAGGCTGCAATGGTTGGAGTGATTTATTTTAAGAACCTACCCAAGAAGCGGGGGAACTTTCTCAAAGCATCCAAAGAGCAAAATTCTTTTCCGAGCGTTGACTGTTTCATTTTCTAGAGAATAATATTAGTTGGCACCCATACAGCTTATCTTCTGGAGGAAGAGGAGAGGGAGGAAGTGGAAATTCTGTGACACTTGTAAGCAACAATGAAGCTCACGGAGTTTGTCTGCCACTTTTCTGTGGAGCTTATAGCCAGGCTGCTTTTCAGCCTGCTTCCCCACCAGTTGCCCACCCCAATAACATGTCATTAATGGGAAATGTTAGTTGGGCAGGAAAGAAAGCTTGGAAACTTCAGAGGAGGGAGGGAATGTCTTTTGCTTCCAGTGGCAAAACTTTGCTCCACGACTGTTTAGAAAAATCCTAAAGAAGTTTTCTATTTGTCTGTGTCATTTTAGGAAGAAATGCAGTGAGACAGCAGAGAGCTGGGGTTAGGGGAAATGGCTAGACTGGTTAGCAGAGTGAAAGGAATTTTTTTTTTTTTTTTTCCCTTGAAAAATAAAATTAGAGTAGAACCCCAGACCAATAATGACTTCTCTGGAAGTTAAAACAACTCTTACGCAGTGACTTCTTCTGTCTCTTTCAACCAGGCTGCCAGAATGGAAACAAGACAACTTCTCCTGGGGTGGGGGTATGCATGAGTATTGCAGCTCCTTCTACACACACCAAAAAAAACCCCCTTGGTGTTTGAGAATTTGCTCCACTGTCAGCAATATACCTCCCATGTTGGCTTTAATTCTTCAGCCCTGTGTAACCATCAGTAATTCTGCCCAGCAAAGCACTTGTGAGAAAGAAACCCAGACCTGCTTTATTTTGTTTATGTGCAAATTTGTTCTATTTTGCTGCTGTTGTGGTTTTTTTTTTTGTTTTTTTGTGTTTTTTTATTTTGCAAAGGGTTCCATGGGAGTTAAGGAAATTGTAGGAACAGAGCTCATGTTATAGCTAAGTCAATAAGCAACTCTCCTTCCATCCTACAAAGGAGGGGGTTTAAGGTGCTGAGGAGAATGAAGGCTGCTCTGTACTAACAGCTCTGAGATTTCATTTGCAGAAATGGTTTTCCTCTTTAAAAAAAACAACAAACAACAAAACAAAACCAAAGCCCAAACCTAGCAAATTACAGAAGAGATTCCTGCCTGTTGCCACAAACCCGTAGATCCGAACTTGTGGTCATATTCCACACAAGCTTGTATCTATAGGTATGTGTCTGTCTGGCAAGTGCACAGAGTGTTTTATTTATGCATTTCAACTCACCCTGTTCAACTTTGCTTGTTTGTGTCTTTCCTCTTAACGCCTCCTTCCCTCCTCCCTGCTTTTTTGTCTGCAGAAATATAAAATTAGAGCTGCAAATCTCGTTCTGCAATGATCATATCAGTTTTCTGCTTTGGTTACTGTTAAAATACACTCATGCAAACCAGCAGCTCGTTTGTGCCTGAGTAAAAGGGGACAGGGGAGTTATCTGGCATCAGACTGAAGAAATTCAATCTTAGATCCATTATGTCTGGCTATGGGACACGATAGGGAGCGTTCTTAGGGTGTTTAATTCTGAAGCTGTTGGGAAGCAGGGAAAATTGTTTCATTTATAAAGTAATGTGGATCCATTCTTTACTTAGTGGCAGCAATTTGGGAGAGGAAGAGATGCTTCTGTTTGACTTCCTATCAAGGAGCTGTGAATCCTGGATGCACTGCAGGCTGGCAGCTCTGAAACACGGGCGGGTGTTTGCCCTCCAACTCCAGTTCTCTCTCAAAAATGAGTTTCTTGTAGAATGCCATTCCTTCTGATTTCATGGTATTTATGTCTCTTAAAAAGACAGGGAATATAATCATGCTGTAAATTCCCCCCAGAAATGGTGGAGCAGGGGAAAAAAAAAAAAACCTGGCCATGTAAACAGGCAGCATAAAAAAAACCTGCTGCGGGAAACGGACGTTTTGAAGTTGTGGAAGTTGATTTTAGAAGTCATTTTTTAAACCTCCAGCCTCGAGATTCTCTCTGAAAATAATCAGGCTGCAAACTCCAAATAAAGCCTGACTGGTTCTTTCCAGCAGCCTTCAGTGTTAATTCTACCAAAGATTTGGTCTGCATTTCCACTTTTGAATGGCTCTGGTTTTGAACTTGGCTGCTGTGACGCACAGTGCTGCAGTCCAAAAAGAGGTTCTTTTTCTTCCTTGCAGAATTTCCAGGGTTTTCTCTGTGTTTTCTCTTTACTAGAGAAGCATAAAACGATGTCAAAGAAAGCTTCTGCTCATAAAATTTCAGTTCATCTGCTCCTCTTTCTCCCAGTGAACTGAAACTGGCTGCTGAGAAAGAAAACAAAACGCACGGTTTGGAGTTTTATGTGACGGTGAGTTTGGATGTGGGAACAGGGGGTCAACATTCCCCCCCTGCACGTGTAGGAAATTAAGAGGGAAAGATAAATCCCTTTCAGGTGAGGGTGCTGCACAGCCTAGTTGTGGGAGACTACCTAGTCAAGGTCTCCTTTGGGACATGGTGCTGGTTCCTGCCTCCACTTTGGCTTTGCTTCATCCCTAGTGGAACGAATGGGGCCCATCATGGGTTGTGGTAGAAGCAGGATGAGATTGCATCTAGTTGTGACAGTAAAACTTGTTTTTCCCAGAGGGGCTGTGAATATTCTATGTATTTTGGGTTGTTTGTTTGGTTTTTAATTGTTATTTTTTAAAATGCTGTAAATATTCACTTCATTAGCTTCCTATGTTTATGGCTATAAAAGAAATATTGGCTCATTTAGCCTAACCTCCAAAGAGAAATGAGCTGGTCAAACCCAGTTCCCAGCATAATACATATTTCTGCCTGGTGGTCTCTGTAAAGCCATTTGGAGACATCAGGCTTCTGGCAGAATGTGCTGAGAAAAGCCTGGAATTAGTCAGGGATGTTTCTAGAGGCTGGCACTTCAGGTGACATTGCTTTGAGAGTGCCAAAAGCCCGTGGCAGAGGAACTGGGCAGCTGTGTTGCAAACTGAGACACCACAGTTGGGTTTGAAAGCATATTTTTGGATTAGAAAATCCATGTTTGCATCAAAGAAGGGGGGAAAGAGGAAACAGATTCTTTCATACAATATTTTAGTGTAGTTTCTCACTGACTATGTTGGGACCTGCTAATCAATATCCAGCTTCTATCTTTTCTGTTGCCTTTTGGTATGAGACTTGATCTGGGATGCTTAGAAAGCAAACTTAAGTGCTAGGGTGCAGGCCCTGTGCTGCTGTGAGGAGAAGCATCACAGTGGATTCTGAGGCCAAGCATGTTTTCTGGTTGCTTCTGGTTTTCTGGTGCTTGGCAGGGAGAAAGGGGAGCTGTGCCACTGGGTGGGCACGTGTCAGCTCAGCCTGGTGGAAGATGGGAGATGCTGTGGCTTTAGCTTTAGGAGACAAGGTGAACATGCCTAAGGAAACCTCTTGCCACGAAGATGGTCCGAGGGCTGGAGCAGCTCTGCTCTGGAGACAGGCTGAGAGAGTTGGGGGTGTTCAGCCTGGAGAAAAGAAGGCTCCAGGGAGACCTTAGGGCACCTTCCAGTGCCTGAAGGGGCTCCAGGAAAGCTGGGGAGGGACTTTGGACAAGGGCAGGGAGGGAGAGGACAAGGGGGAATGGATTAAAACTGGTGAGACATGAGGAGGGAATTCTGGAGTGTGAGGGTGGTGAGACACTGGCCCAGGTTGCCCAGGGAAGCTGTGGAAGCCCCATCCCTGGAAGTGTTGAAGGGCAGGTTGGATGGGGCTCTGAGCAACCTGGTCTGGTGGGAGGTGTCCCTGCCCATGCAGGGGGGTTGGAACTGGGTGATCTTGAAGGTCCCTTCCAACCCAAACCAGTCTGTGATTCTATGAACACTGTTGTCTCCTGTAGCAAGAGGTGCAGGAGCGTGGCTGCAGTGAGGCCAGCCTGGGTACAGCAGGTACAGCAACACCAGCAACACCAGCAGCCTCTCTGAGCAAGGTCATGGTTTCTACCATGATGCCACACATAGTTTGGGTCTTTTCTGCTGAAGTGCAATCTCATGGTACCTGTTTGCTTGATGTTGCTGAGGCTGCTCTCTCTGAGCCAAAGTTAGTACTTGGGATGGCCTGGCTCCAACTTCTGCCTCCCTGCCACTGGCTCATGTGCCTTTCCCCTCCTTCTCCTCTTACATTTTACTACATTTTTAGTTTCGTTTCTTTCTTGTCAAACCAGCCCCTGTTCTTTTCAGCTCTAGCCTTCAATATTCTTCCCCACCCCTTTGCTTTGCAGCTCAGCCTTTTGAGAAGAACTGCATTGTGTTTTCAGCCTTAATTTGTATTGCTTTGCTGCTGGTTGTATTTTGCTGCACTTCATTAAGTTTGAGAGTGAAACCGGAGTCTGACAAAATGATGTGAAGAACCTTGAAATGTGTCTTCCCTTTAGGATGGAAAAAAAAAACCCACCTAATTGGAGTCTGTGGAGCGTCTACCTGTATGTTTCTTATGATTTATTTTTTTTTCCTCACTTTGTTGATAAGGAGCTCACATTTATGCAGCAGCTTTGATCCAAGTGGCACACGGAGTACACAGAGATCTCTTCATCTGTCGCTGAGGCACCACGACAGAGTAACAGAATTGCTCAGGGCTGGAAGTACTGGAAGCTTCACCCAGTTTGATGTTGCAGGGGAACTTGGAAAAATAGCAGGCAGTTACTGGAGCTGGAAACAAACCAGAGCAGCTGCACATAGAAAGTACCAGGAAGGCCTTAGGGACATAAAAAAAGTCCCAATATCCTCTCCAAAAATGGGTACCTTAATTAATGCAGCCCCTTTCCCTAGCAATAGGCAGGGCTGTTGCTTTAGTACTTCCCAAGAGGGAAAAAAAGGCTTCCTGTCAAACTTTGTGGCTATATCTGCACCTAGGGAGGCTTCACTATGATTGAGCTTCAGTTGACCAGAGGCAGAGTTTGAGCCAGAAGCAGTAGTTCTTGTCTGAAGAAGCAAACCAAAGCTTTTCCAAAGCAAACACCTCTTTTTCTTCTTTTTTTTTTTCCTTTTTTTTTTTTCCAGTTTTGGTAAATTGTGCTTTTCCCCCTCCAAATAACAAGCCCATTTATTGTTTCTTGCTGCCACCTTTCACTGAAAGCACCCATAAGGTCCCTTGCAGACCAGCATGCTGTGTGATATCCACTGGGGTATGAGAAGTCTGGCAGTTGTGTGCTCCCCCTTTTCCCAGCCTCATCTGGAGTGGAGCAGGATGAGCCCTTGTCAGCAGAGGAGCACACAACAGCACTGGGGTAATTAGAATCACCAAATGCAAATGGGACTCGTGAGAAGCAGAATGGAAGTGTGTACCCTGGAGTTTGAACCAGATCCAAATACTCTTATTCAGATAATCAAATCTGGTTAAACTCTTAAATGGCAGATAAATAACTATTTCAGTAATCTGATTTCCCTCTCTCTGTTTATTTGCTTCTAATCAGTAAGGGAGAAAAGAAGGAGAGGTTGGACCAGATGATTCTTCAGGTCCCTTCCAACCTGGCATTCTATGATTCAATGGAGTTCTTAGCAGAGGGATCCAAGACTAAGACATCTGCCCTTGAGCCAGGACGTCTCCATAACTTAGGAGCATCTTAGGAGATGTGCTCCAGGCAGAGTGCAGAGCTCTTGGTTGTAGATAAGCAGTATCAGGATGAAAAGAGATCCTCCCCAAGCCACCTCTGAGGTAGCACCGAGTTTTGGTGCAGCTTCCAGGCAATCAGCTCTGAGTTCCTTTGCTTTTCAGTGTATGTGTGAAACCAGCCTTGGCTCTTGGTCCTTAGTGTGCTGTGCAGAATCTCAAACAAAAGCACAGGGCACTGCTCAATCACAGAGCAGGTGTGAACTAAGCAAAAATCCCTAAGTTTTTGGGGTCATTTTGTGTCATCAGCCTTGCAGCCCTTGCTGCCTTGTGCCGCCTTCCCCACCAGGATCCCAGTTCCACCCTTAGCCCCAGCACAGTGTGTCTGTGTCTTGTCTAACCCAGGCCTGATGCTGCACTCCAGCTGCTGACAAAAAGCTACCCTTCCCCTAGAAAGTCCCAGATCCTGAAATGTAATATTGAGTAAATAAATCTTCACATTGCTGTAACTCTTGCTAAAAGTTGAGGCCGAGACCGTTTTTGAAAAAGTTTGGGTAGCTTTCAAAATATTTCCTTGCTCTGGATTTCAGCTGAGCCCAGATGAGACTTCTTTCCTTATTTTGCAGAGTCTTGAAGTTCCAGCCCTGTTTAGTGTGTCTGCCAGGCTTCTAGGAGAGCTCTCCTAGCTAGAGTAAACCCTTGAACCTCTTGAGGTTCCTCATCACGACCAAGTTCTAATCACTAAGTTTCAGCAAGTGAAGCCTAATGGATGAGATGACCAGTAGGAATCATGTCAGCATTTCCATTGTAAAATCTCTTCTTCTGTCTGAGGTTTAAGGAAGTCAGCTGTAAAAAAGATCACTCCAGCCTGAAATTTAGCAAACAAGATTTCAGAACCTCAGACTGGAACAATATCATTTGTGGGTTTTGGTTTTTGGTGTTTTTTTTTTTCCTCAATGACTTAAGGAAATATGTTTGCTTCATGAGGATGTTCTGCTTTCCACCCCCTCCTTGGCTAGCTCTGCAATAGCCTGCCTGGCATCTGAGAGTGAAGGTGGCTTCTTCCTTCTTCTCCACCATTCACATCCATAAAGACTCGGAGCCAAATGGCAGCTGATGATTTTGTTGATGATGGTAACAAAATAGAATTCAGCTTTCTTGAACACATCTGTGCTAAGTTTCCATTGCTGGTATCACAGAATCACAGAATCACCAAGGCTGGAAAAGACCTTTAAGACCATCAAGTCCAGCCTATGACCAACACCACCACACCATCTAGACCATGGCACTAAGTGCCACATCCAGCCTTGCCTTGAACACATCCAGGGATGGTGCCTCCACCACTTCCCTGGGCAGTCCATTCCAATGTCTAATCACCCTCTCTGTGAGGAAGTGCTTCCTAATATCCAACCTAAACCTCCCTTGGAGCAACTTCAGGCTGTGCCCTCTTGTCCTGTCACCAGTTGCCTGGGAGAAGAGCCCAGCCCCCACCTGACTCCAACCTCCCTTCAGGTAGTTGAAGAGAGTCATGAGGTCCCCCCTGAGTCTCCTCTTCTCCAGGCTAAACAACCCCAACATCCTCAACCTCTCCCTATAAGACTTTCCCTCTAATCCTTTCACCAGCCTTGTTGCTCTCCTCTGGACCTGCTCCAGCACCTCAATGCCCTTCTTGAAGTGAGGGGCCCAGAACTGGACACAGGACTCGAGGTGAGGCCTCACCAGTGCTGAGCACAGGGGGAGAGTCACATCCCTGCTCCTGCTGGCCACACTATCCTCACTGTCTTGTTGGTATCTGGAAAGTCACAGGGGGGTTTGTAAATGCACACAAAACGTGGTGTAGCTACAGGGAATTGGTACATAAAGCACTATTTTCTGTGTTATTTGGGAATATTCTGCCCTTGGAAATTCTGCTTTTCTGTGGATCATGACTAAGTTGCTGCTTTGCACTGAAGCATGGTTTAAAAGAATGGACTATTCCAGCCATTCGCTCCTCAAAAATCAGGTTTGGATTTGAATGGTCTCCTTATTCTTGGGGAAATTAAATATAGGTTTGTGTAGTGTAGGGGAAGCAGGTTTCTGAATTCTTCTCTCACCTGGAGTCCATGAAGGGAACAGGCAGCAAATGAGAGATGCTTCTGCAGAACTAGGGTCCAGACTAAAGCTTCATCTAATGTCTTCTGAGGTCAGTGGCCTTAAGTTCAAAGGGAGAAACCCTTGATCTGAGAAGAGCTGCTACACTGATATTTCCTCTCCTATTGCAAATAAGTATTCACTGAACATGAATTCTGTCTTTCCTGGGATAACACAGCAGTCTTTTTCACCTTGACTTCAGCTACTGTGTTTCAGGAACCAAGAGGGTTACACCAAGTAAAAGGACATGATCTTGTGATTACACTGTTGCTTTAAAATCAAACTGACAGGGCTGGGACAGAGATTTCCTTTTGTCCACACAAGTGTGAAATAATTCCTGTGGCTCTGGAAAAGCAAGAGGCCTAAAAGGGTTCAGGAACAAGAGGTGCTGGGGCACATGGACTTATAGAGGAGCCCACAGCTCCACGTGGGATGCAGTTCTCCCTGCCACAATATTTAATTGGAACTTTTCTGACATCGATACATATCGTAATTGAACATTGTCATTAGATTGCATATTTACCCTAATTACATAATTAGGTATGATTGTGCTAATTGGGTAAAGACATAATTGACAAAAATCACCAGAAAACAAACATGGAGATTCATGCCACCAAAAAAAAAAAAAAAAGTGTCTTCATAGACACTGGTGCTGGGAATCTCTTGCTGTCCTCCCAGAAGAGTGTTTCTAGTACAAAGAGCTGGGCACTGATAGATGTTGAGAAGGTGCAGAAGTGATGGGAATTAGATGACTTCTGTTTTTAACATTTGATCTCAATTCCTGAACTCAATACTTCATGTCAGTAACAGCAGCAAATATTCTGAATGACTAGATGCATGACACCTTTTTCTGCTCGAAGCTCCAGTTCCTCTGGGATGCAAATACACTTTCATCTGTCTGAGCTTAAAGCAGTGGGAGCAAAATACCTGTAATCCTGAAGCCAAGCACTGTAAGTGGGGAACATCTGCCAGGATAATCTGCAGAGGTGTCTAAGAACTGAGTGAAGCATCAGGTCCTGGGACAGAAACTGCTTTAGTATTTAAAAAAGACTTTAAGTCTCTTTGTATTGCTCTGTAAAATGAGCACGGGCTGCAGGGAGGTCCTGCTTCTTGCTGTCACATCCAGGCAGAGAGACATGTGGGAACTTGGATGTGGGAATATGTTCTCAGTGAGGACCTTCTGCTGGCAGGTCATGCTTGGACAGTGCCATGGCACCTTGGAGCAGGTCTTGGTGCTTGCAGTGGAAGCACCTGCACCAAACAGGGCCCAGCTCCCTGGCTTGATAGAGTGAAGAATGCTCCTTGAGTGAGTGCCAGCACGGAGCTGACAGCTCAAGCATTTGGCACTCTGGTGGTGGAGAGGAAGTTGAAGTTGTTGGTGGAAGAGCAATGAGGAGAGGTGGAGAGTGAGGAACAGAACAGTCACAATGGCATTTGCCAACCTGAGGAAAATTTACGTTCTTTAGGCGCAAGTTGAGGGTAAGGAATTTTTTCATAAGGGATTTTCTGTTGTGATAAGAAGGACATAGAGCTCCTGGAGAGAGTCCAGAGGAGGCCGTGAAGATGATCGAGGGCTGGAGCAGCTCTGCTCTACAGACAGGCTGAGAGAGTTGGGGGTGTCCAGCCACTCTTCTGTGAGGGTGCTGTTAACTAAAATAATGTGCTGTATTTCCACAGAGCCTGTCAGGTCCAAGTAAACTTTACCAAACATGGAGTCATCAACAATTCCACTGATGCTGTCAAGATCATGTGCACTTAAACCCTGCAGAAAGATTGGGGGTTTTTTTGTGAAATATTCTGCTGTTGCAAGCTGAATTCTGAAGAGTGATATTCTTTCTCACCTTCCTCCTCTATTTCTAGTCAGGCTTTGAATGTAAAGGTGGGGTTTTTTCATCATGAGCCATGCTACTTATCCTAAGAAAATAGAAACAACCAAGGTAGGTTGCCCAGGGAAGCTGTGGAAGCTCCATCCCTGCAGGTGTTCAAGGGTAGGTTGGATGGGGCTCTGAGCAATCTGGTCTAGTGGGAGATGTCCCTGCTTATTGTAGGGGGGCTGGACTAGATGACCTTTAGAATCATAGAAACATTCTATGATTCTGTGATTCCAAGGTGCCATCTATTCAGCAGAGCTCAGCATTTGTAGGGCTTGATTCCTGTGTAATCCCCTTCCAGCACCGAGCTGCTGTGCCTGAGGATGCATTCACCTGAGAGGCAGGATCTCAGGACTGATTCAGTTCCACTGGTGTATTTTAAGATGCTAATCCCTGTTTCTAAGCCATGATAGACAGGCAGGATACTGCTTGAAATGCTGCCTTGGTGGGGAATGAGCCACAATCCTGGTTGTTTGACTGTGGGCTAATACGAGTTAAAAATGTAATGTGCTCCTTGTTAAGGGAACATGGTCTTATTCTGACTCCTGAGAGAGCCTAAGTGAATTTAGCATTTCAAAATTCATGAATCTTACCACGGGGCTGGTGCAAGAGTTAAGATTTCCTTTAAACTTTCTACCCTCTTTGCAGTTCTTCTCCTAAACCCACTTCTGCAATTGTCTTTTAAGCATTCAGGAGCCAAGGTGCCTGTTCTAAGGTCAACATTATATATGTTCAAAAATGAAAAGGCATGTTAGGGCAAATTGAATCCTAAACCTTCTTTAAGTGCTTTTAAAAAAATGTATGTGTATGTTCTGTGCTGTAGGGCAGATGCATCTGGTGTGGAGGGGGAGAAGTATTATTATTTTTTTTGGCCAGGGACAAAATTCCTTCTTGTGTGAAAAGTCCCTGTGATCTTCTCAACCTCCAGCAGTGATAACCATGACTTATTGTGTCTTATCCATTCACATATGCAGTGTGTGTGTGGGGGGGGAAGCTGTGTTTGGTTGTGGTGTCTTTCCACCAGCAAAGCATCTCGTGCTTCCAAATGAGTGCACTGAGAATTTGGAGGCCTTTGTTTGTTTGTTTGTTTTGTTCAACTCGAAACCCTGCCATGTTGTCGGCTGTGAAGTGGTGGGTAGCTGGCAGCATTTTTGACTGCATGCATCCAGGTTGAGGTAGTAGGTTGTATAGTTTAGAATTACACCAAGGGAGATAACTGTACAACCTCCTAGCTTTCCTTGGGTCTTGCACAGAACGGCGGGAGGAGCGACCATAATTCCTCAGCAGTCTTTGCTCTGGACACATGGAACAGGAGAGAGCAAGGTAAGATGAGCTGGAAAAACCTTTTCTTTTCTTTTGCCTCTCTAGAACTTCAGGAATGTTCATTCTCTCAGCGTTTTTGACCTACTGGTGCTATATTATTGAGTTTTTAGCAAATTCAGTGGGCTTGTCTTCCTTTCTTAGCACTTGAGCAGCACAATGTGTAACATCCCTAAAAAGCACCATGGCAACATATCAGTGTTATTGCCTTCATGGTCAGCAAGCAGAAGTCTCCAAAGGCAACTAAAAAAAAAAAATAAATAGAATCCTGTCTTGTATCTGTTATTGAGATGTGAAAGCATGTTCCCTGATCCACCAGTCTTGGACTGGTTCAGTTAGGCCTACACCAGGAGTTAAACAAGGCTGTTCCCTGTAGCAGTGTGAGACCTGGCACGCTCATTGACTCTCAGGAAGTGTAGGAGGCTGGTGCTGATGCTTCCAGATAAAGCCTGGAAGGGTTTTTGTGAAAGTACCTCAACCTACACAACCCTCAGGAGAGCTGTTCTCAGGGAATATCCATCAGTGATTGCACTCGCCTAGAATGGTGGTTCTTCAGGGTGGTTTTTTTCTGGGTGTGTGCAGTTACATCAGGTGTTTGAAAGGCTTCTGGACACGTCCAAGAGAGCTGGTTTGCTTCTCCCTCAGAGTCTTTTGGATTAAGGAGCTGTGGACCCACCCCAAATCCTGTAGAGGAGCTGTGTGGAGAATGGACCCATGGTGAGCCAGAAATTCTGGGCAAAATCCACATTTCTAATGGATCTTGTAAGTCTAAAATGCAGGGAATATACCAAATATACCCGGTTTTATACTTTTGAGCCCTTGAAAGCCCTCTGAAACTCTGGCATTTATCTAATAACATTTAAACACAAGAGTAAAGATCTTGGGGCAGTGTTGAGGGTTCAGGTCCCCTGGCAGCCTGGGTGATGGTGGTGGCCCTAATGCTTTGTCAGTGCTCAGAGCATGAGCTGTGTTGTGTCTTTTGGCAAGAGTCTTGGAGTTCCCAGAGGTGAGAGAGTTTTGAAGTTAGCAAATGAAAGCAGAGGGGTAGGCACAGGGTTCATTTTGGTAGGCTAATCTAACTGTGTGGATATGATAACTGTATTTCAAACTAGCTGAAGAACCCAGGAAAACATTCTTCGGGCAAAATGGCACTTTCAGACTTGGCTATCTGCAAAAAGAAGCTGTTGGTTTCTCTAGTGTTACCCAGGGCTCCATTATTAGTGGTTTAAAGAGTGGATGAGTATGATTTGATTTCATCCCCTTTCCAAAGAGGTTACAGATCTCCCTCCCATGGTTTTACAACTGCAGTTCCTTAGGACAAGGCGAGTATCCAGGCTCACACAACACTGCTCCTGTGTTTCATGAAGGCACATGAATTCAGCACATGCAGGTAGTTCAAAAGGAGGAATCTTTTTAGCACGTTTTAGGCAGCACCTTATTTCACACACACACACACACACACACACACACACCCCCCTCCCATAAATCTTTTTGCAGGTGGAAGTGCAAATTTTTCAATCCACGCGCTGCATCGACTCAAATCCAACGTAGAGCTGGGCCCATAAGGGTTGATTTGGTTTTATTTTTAACCTGTTTGGTACTTCTCTAGGAATAGCTTTTCAGATGGGTGGTAATAACTCCTAAATAAGAACAGTCTCTTTTCGGAGGTAGGATTTTAGATCTGCTCTGTGTACACATAAGGGAACTTCGTCAGGTTCAAAAATAGTTATTTGTACTAACACACACATTTGTGGCTGTCAAATTGAGCTTTATGTTAAGTATGTTAATGATACGATATGTAAATTAATCACGGAATGGTTTGGGTTGGAAGAGACCTTAAAGATCATCTAGATCCAACCCCCCTGCATGGGCAGGGACACCTCCCATTAGACCAGGTTGCTCAGAGCCCCATCCAACCTGCCCTTCAACACTTCCAGGGATGGGGCTTCTACAGCTTCCCTGGGCAACCTGGGCCAGTGTCTCACCACCCTCACACTCCAGAATTTCCTCCTGATCTATCTTGCTCCAAAGCACAAGGAATAATAATTAAAAGGAGAATGGTCAGTGCTACATTGACGTTGACAAGAAGCATCATTCAATGTGCACATTTTTCTTCTGAACAAAATAGCATTCCAGCTCTCCCCCTGATGAGAGGAATGTATTGTCAATTAATTAGACTTCCATCATATGTCCTCGGATGCCCTTCTATCATATGCCTTCCATATGTCCTCATGTCATATGCCTTCCATATGCCCTCTATGTAATTAAGCTTCTATCATATGGCTCCTATCATATGCCATTTAAATAGATTTCCAGGAGAATATGGCAGTGTTACAATTATGGACCTCGTGCAATGAGGAAAGGAACAACTCATGAGCTGCAGATTAAAAGAGGAGGAAGCAAAGGGAAGATGTCTCACCCTTAACAGTTCCTTTAATTACCAGTTTTGTTGCTCTCAGCTCAGGCAATGAAGGGAGAAAAATGTCCTATTTTCCTTGCTTTCCATTACTGTCCCATCCCCAGC
This sequence comes from Hemiprocne comata, assembly GCA_020745705.1. Taxonomy (NCBI): domain Eukaryota; kingdom Metazoa; phylum Chordata; class Aves; order Apodiformes; family Apodidae; genus Hemiprocne; species Hemiprocne comata. The sequence continues at coordinate 4,158,990 of CM036608.1, forward strand.
TTTTCTTCAGTTGAGCCTGTGAATAGTTGGAGAAGATAGCAACTGCTTTTTTGGAGAACACTTCCACTGGAATGTAAAATGAAAAAGAAACAGTCCACCTCCCAGGAAATTGTTTGTCCTACAATAATGAAATGTAAACCTTGGTCTTGTTTTTGTGCCTTTAACTCTACAACATAAAGTGAAGTACTAGGAATATCATGGTGGGAGAATGAATGGAAATAGGATGGTAGATATCACTGAAGGACACATCTCTCTTCTCCTGCCTGGACAGTGGGTGGAGATAGTGATGTGCTTTTCTTGGCATGGTGATCACTTGGTTGATAATGTCCTAAGGTAGTGAAATGGATTCCAAATTTATTGGGACTTATTAAGGATAAAGACCAGTAATAGACACTGATGCTTATTTACATAATGAAAACTGCAAGCATCCAAGGAATGATGAGGTCTTGGAATGGTTTCTAATGAAAGGACAGCTAGGGAGCTCGTTTGCCTTGTGTACATTTGTGTATCTGTGCTTTTCTTCCCAAAAACTTTTGAGACTTTTTGAGAACTGTGTGCAGTTCTGGGCTCCCCAGTTCCAGAAGGACAAGGAGCTACTGGGGAGAGTCCAGCACAGGGCACTGAGATGCTGAAGGGACTGGAGCAGCTGCCCTGTGAGGAAAGGCTGGGAGAGCTGGGGCTGTTCAGCCTGGAGACAAGGAGGCTGAGGGGGGATCTCATCAGTGCTGATCAATATCTACAGGGGGTGGCAGGAGGATGGGGCCAGAGCCTTCCCAGTGGTGTCCAGTGACAGGACAAGGGGCAATGGGCACAAACTGGTGCACAGGAGGTTTGACCTGAATATGAGAAAACACTTGTTGACTCTGAGGGTAACAGAGCACTGGGACAAGCTGCCCAGGGAGGCTGTGGAGTCTCCATCCCTGGAGACATTCCAAACCTGGAGGTGTTCCTGTGGGATCTGCTCTAGGGGATCCTGCTCTGGCAGGACTGGGTTGGACTAGGTGATCTCCAGAGGTCCCTTCCAACCCCATCCACTCTGTGATTCTGTGACATTATTTTCTAATCCCAATCAGATGTGACAGAGGAGCAGTGACTTCCCAGACTGTTCTGCTCCAGCCAGCTTTACAGAAATTTCAGAAATCACAGCCGTACATCCAGCAGTCAGGAAGAAGGCTAAAGGTCAAAGAGAAGGTAAAATCAAGTGATACATGCTGAGGTTTCCAAACTGTCAAATGCAGAGCAGTTTGTAGCATATCATAGAAATACAGAATGGTTTGGGTTGGAAGGAACCTTCAAAATCATCTAGATCCAACCCCCCTGCATGGGCAGGGACACCTCCCACTAGACCAGGTTGCTCAGAGCCCCATCCAACCTGCCCTTCAACACTTCCAGGGATGGGGCTTCCACAGCTTCCCTGGGCAACCTGGGCCAGTGTCTCACCACCCTCACACTCCAGAATTTCCTCCTCATGTCTCACCTCAATCTCCCCTCTTCCAGTTTTCATCCATTCCCCCTTGTCCTCTCACTCCAAGCCCTTTCCAGGCTTTGCCAGTTTACCTGGATGATCTGGATGGAATGAAGTCATGAGAACAGTTCAAACAGATTCCCACTGGCTGGTAACCAGCCTGTCCCTGAAGACTTTGTTCCCTGGAGCATGCTGAGACCCATACCCTGTGACTTCACTGCTATTTTTATGTGCTCTGCCTAGATGAAACTAGAATTTGCCAAACAATGGGTTTATATTTTGCTGTGTAGGCAGACTGCTAGCTGTAATATATATATTACTATTTGTAATATAGGTGCAACTCCTCAAAAATAGGTGACAGGTCTTGTTTTGGATTAAGCTTTTTATTTTCAGCTCATTTAAAGCACACTCTGTAACCAGTCTATATGAAAGCTCTAAGTCATGAGGGAAATTATTTTGACAATTCAGGTTGTGATCCTGCACCACCATTAGTTTGTTGATGCCACAGTCACAAGCTGTACACTAAGGGAAGCCTTTAAGTGTACCACTGAAATTATCTGTCCAGAATAACTCCCCAGGTGATGCATTCAGATTTATTTATTTATTCTGGTTTGCTGGACAGCAAGAAAACACTTGCAGTAGTGCAAGAAGAAGCAGCCAGGGCTGTTTGCTGGGTCCTGAGTGCTGTTCAGGAGGCTAAAACCCAGAACCTTTTCACCATTAGAGGGATTTTTTGGTCTTCTTTATTTTTTTTTCCCCCTTTTTTAAACAATGCCTTTCATCTATTTCCACACCCAGCTGAAACTGCTGCAACACTTCTGCTAAATCAGATGCATGAAGTACAGTCAAATTTGTCCATAAAAGTTTTGTAAGAGCTGGGATGAAATAGAATGGAATGCCAGAATGACTCATTGTTTAATGAATAAGGCCCTAAGTGTTCTATTGATGCCATTTATAAATCTGTATAAAATGTATAGAATTCATGTCATAACTGGAATTCCAAGCACAGCAACCTTGGGAGCTGAATGATGATGATGATAGGGTTCTGCACAAATTAATATGAATTCGAACACGCTTCTGCCTGAAAGCTGCTCAGACAGTTAAAAATAAGACAATTTCATTACACAGATTGCCCAGACCTCAGAAATTCTGCTGCTCTCTCCTTTTGAAATAGTAAATTGCTGAAGAAGGACGTTCTCCTTGTGTGGGTTGGAGGCAAAAAGTAGAACCTGTAAGGGAAGCAGATGTCCTTTCAGTTAGATGGAGGTATTGATTGCAGTGCACGTGCAATTGGAAAGTCAAAGAATGAGCTGGGACAGAGCAGCTCAATATTTGGAACTCATCTGTGGGGAATAAACAGAGCAGAGACCTGCACACACAGCTCTTTTTGGCCAACTTTTGCCTTCTCATTCTTACTTTTCCCTGTTCATAACTTGGTGGCTTGGAAACCAGGTGTAGTTCAGCAGTTCCAGGGTTAGTTCTTGAGCTAAGTTCTGCATCTACTTAGACTTCAGTCAGAGGCAAACTGGTATGTGTGTTGGGCTACCAGGATTAGACCTTGGGATAAAAGCTTCCAGTCTGAACTGGAACAGAAAGGAAATCTGATGTTTGGAAATTTCCCATAGCTGAGGAAGATCCAAAATGTTTTATCTGAGGGGGAAAAACCCACCTTCTTTTTTTTTTTTCTTTACATTTTCTTTTTCTTTTAAACAAGATGGAATTTCTAGTTGCCCTGGCTCTGCCAATGCTGCAGGCAGTCCCAGTTGCATATATTTAAATTTATATGTTCAAAATATAAAATGTGTTCTCCCTGAGCAAATTTATTATTTTTTTTTACATTGTGATAGGGTGAAATCAGCCTCTTTGTGCAATGTCATGGCCCTGTTTCTTGGTTAAATAAGATCAAGAATCAGGTTTCTGGGGCAGATATGGAAAAAAAGATTGCAATTCTGCATCCTGTGTTATATGCAGCAGCTCCTCCTTGTCACCTCCCCTCCCTGCTTCATAGAATCATATCACAGAATCATAGAATGGATCTAGAATCATCTAGATCCAACCCCCCTGCATGGGCAGGGACACCTCCCACTAGACCAGGTTGCTCAGAGCCCCATCCAACCTGCCCTTCAACACTTCCAGGGATGGGGCTTCCACAGCTTCCCTGGGCAACCTGGGCCAGGGTCTCACCACCCTCACACCCATGAATTTCCTCCTCATGTCTCACCTCAATCTCCCCTCTTCCAGTTTTAATCCATTGCCCCTCATCCTCTCACTCCCTGCCCTTGTCCAAAGTCCCTCCCCAGCTTTCCTGGAGCCCCTTCAGGCACTGGAGGGTGCTCTAAGGTTTCCCTGGAGCCTTCTCCTTCCTTCTTAAATTCATAGAAAACAGCTTCCTCTCCAGTTAGATGATCTAAGATTGTCTGAAGTGGACTGCAAATGAAATACCACTGGCTAGAAATATTCCTAGCAATGACTCTCCTAAAAGTAGGTATAGCCAATATAAAGTCCTTGATTTGTGTTTTCCACCTACATTCTTGTAGGTTCAACCCTTCAGCTAGCCAGACTGGTGCCACAGAGGAGCAGATGTGGTGGTGCAGGGTTCTCCCTTGCCCCTCTTGTGAGCCACCCTGCTGCTATTTCTCCTTCTACCCTTTGCCAGGGCCTGGTGACAAGACTCTGATTCCTCCAAGCTTGTCTTTGTTACAGGTGTGACACACAGCTCAGGAGGGTTTCATTATGGCTTTCATCATGTCTAAACGAAGTGTCAGGATCCAGTCATTTATAATTAACAGTGATGTGGAGATGTCATGCCTAACAATTGTAGCATAAGAATCTTTTTGTGAATGGGCCATTTTTCACACATGCAACTGTCAGTGTCCAAAAAAAGCCATAACCCATCAGGCAAGTGCTGGATAAAGACAGATATATGATCTTTATTTTTATTTTTTTTAATTTCTTTTATTCCTCATTCAATTCTTGATAGGGATCTAGACCTTGTTACCTGTTGTTCCTTGATCCAGCACAGTTATAAATCTCTTATGGACATTTTAGGGCTCGATGCTATTAGAAATGTGGAGTAGATAAACCCCTGCATAATACTGAGGTGAAATTTGTACAAGCACTGTCTATGTTTTGGGGACCAAACACAGTGAGGTATGCAAGGTAGGAACTGTGCTACCAAATCTGAGGAGGAATGGCTCAAAAAGGTGCCAGCAAAAATGGTCCCAAGCAGGGAGATACTGGAAATGGATACACTGGAACCATTCCCATTAGAAAGGAAAAACAAATCGGGCCCAATGCTGTTTAACATCTTCCTAAGTGACCTGGATGTTGGGATCAAGAGCACCCTGATGATGTTTGCTGATGACAACGAGATGAGTGGAGAGGTTGACACTCATCACAGAAAGGAGAGCCACCCTCCAGGATGACCTGGACAGGCTGGAGTAGTGGGCTAGCAGGAACCTTATGAAGTTCAACGGGGAGAAGTGTAAGGTCTTGCACAACACATAACCTGGGAGTGCAGTTGAGACTGGCATCCACCTGGCTGGAGAGCAGCCCTGTGGAAAGGGACCTTGGGGTCTTGGTGGATCACCATGAGTGCACAGTGTGCTGCAGCAGCAAAGAAAGCCAACAAGATGCTGGGCTGCATCAACAAAGGCATCACCAGCAGAGATAAAGAAGTCATCATCCTGCTTTACTCGGCGCTGGTCAGACCACACCTGGAGTATTGTGTTCAGTTCTGGTCCCTGCTCTGCAATAAGGATGGGAACAGGCTGGAGAGGGTCCAGAGAAGGGCCACAAGGATGATCAGAGGACTGGAGGACCTGCCATATGAGGAGAGGCTGAGAACACTGGGTTTGTTCAGCCTTGAGAAGAGAAGGCTTTGGGGAGACCTTATCACCATGTTCCAGTACTTCAAGGGTGGCTGCCAAGAAGATGGAGACTCCCTGTTTACAAGGAGTCCCATGGAAAAGACAAGGGATCATGGGCACAAGTTGCTCCTGGGGAGATTCCAACTGGACACAAGAGGTGAATTTGTCACCATGAGGACAGTCCAACATTGATTGGAATAGTCTCCCAAGGGAAGTGGTGGATTCCCCCACATTAGGCAGTTTGAAGTCTCAGCTTGACAGGGGGCTGAGCCACCTCATATCAACTAGAGTAGAGCCTAGAAAGGTTGGACCAGATGATCCTTGAGGCCCCTTCCAACCTGGCATTCTGTGATTCTCTGAAATTGATATTTTAATGAAAAGAAAGAATGAGCAGGCAGGCTGAGAAATTCTCATGGTTTCACAAAGTGAATACAAGGAGACATGCAATGAAATTAAATGGTGACAAATTGAAAATGTTTTAAAAAGCAATCCTTTTCCACCAGTATTTAATTAAAAAATGAACCTAATTGCTTTTAGAAGTTAATGGGAAGTTTGCAAGTCTAGAACAGATTAGATACTTATGTTTTTAATAACCATACATAGAATTATGGTAATTCATTCTAATAACTTTAGAATTGAATTTAGACTCCAGGTTTCAAGGTTTAGGATGAAGTGCTGCAGTTCAAGACCAGGGAAAAACCAGCAGGAAGGGGGACAGTTCTTGGTTGTCCAAAGCTGCTAAGACTTGTCACTATTGCTGAAGGTATGTCAGAGAAGTCTGGATTCTGACCCAGTCTATATCTGTCTCCTGCAAAGGATTAAGCACATAGTTTGCCACTGACAAATAAAAGTGAGGGGTTGATAGATGTTTGGCCTTCTCTGGAGCTTGCAGATTGAATAACTGCAATCCAGCAGTATTAGAAAGAATTATCCAGCTCCACACAGTTGCCATGTGCAGTGGGGATGGATTGCATGACCACTGTCCAGGAATGAAGCAGAACAAGGTGACTGACTGACTGACCCCAGGCCAAGCAGCACCTCACTGCAAGAGTTGGGTACAAAAGCCAGGATTGCAGGTCTGCATCTAAACGTGTGTTGTGACCTTTTCCTTCCTCATGAAGTATGTTTCTTGGAACCCTGGTATTTCCAGAAGCAGTAGAAGTTTCAGACACAGTGAGGAGGGTGCCACCTGCTTCTGCTTTCACACCCCTTTTCAGTAGGAGGTCAGAGCTGGTCTTCCCCGTGCCAAGAGCATGTCAGGCAGACAGGAATCAGTGACCATGGAGGGATGTGAGGAGCTCTGGTGTAACTAGTAACAGTCCTTCTGCCCTGAGCTGGCACTTCCAAATGGTCCTGGCTGGAGATCTGTGGTTGCAGCAGCTCAGTTTGGTGCCAGATTTGGGCTCACTGCAGTCAGTCCCCTCAAGAGTGCAGGCAGACCCTTTGTGTTCCTTGGCTTAAGTGAGATTTAAGGGATTGTTGTAAACAGCAGGTCAAACTCATTCCCGGATTAATGCCACGGATGTGGGTTTCTTTTAAAGTTTGTTTTTCCTGGGTTTGAAGTGGCCTCTCATCTCTTGTGACAAGGAATAGCAGTTGTGGCAGCAGCGAGGGGGTTGCAGCCTGTCAGATGCCACAGCTTCCCCTTGGCTTTCCAGTTGCTTTCATGAATGAGGTGGTTAGATTTGGAGGGCAGGATTTTAAAAAAGAGAAAAAAAAAAACAAAGAGGAAGAGAAGGCAAAACAGGAAGGAAGTAGGAAGGGAAGAAGGTAAGACACAATTGCTCTCTGCTACAGATCTTGTGGTTTGAGTTGATTTTGGAAATTGCCCTTCTAATAGCTTGTGAAAGGAGAACTTCTAAGAGCCCTAGGATATTTCAGTTACTTGTGTCTCTTCATTTGTATGTGAGACTAGTTATTAAATCCCAGAATCACAGGATGGTTTGGGTTGGAAGGGACCTTGAAGATCCTCTAGATCCAACCCCCCTGCATGGGCAGGGACACCTCCCACTAGACCAGGTTGCTCCCAGCCCCATCCAACCTGCCCTTCAACACTTCCTTCTGATATGGGTTTTGAATTTACTACTGAGCCAGCTGGCTTAGGCTTGGGGGTAAATATCACAATGGTACCTTTTGGTGTCATTTGGCCATCTTGAAGCCTGTAAGTGAGCTTACAGAAAAGCTCTAGGCAGTGGGACTAAAAATTATCTTTATGCTCAAGCAGTGGTTGAGATTCTTGGAAGCAGCAAATCCTGATGTACTGCTCAGATTTTTGTTTGCTTCTTGTGTCACACAAGCCTGAAACCTCCCCATCCCTGGAAGTGTTGAAGGGCAGGTTGGATGGGGCTCTGAGCAACCTGGTCTAGTGGGAGGTGTCCCTGCCCATGCAGGGGGGTTGGATCTAGAGGATCTTCAAGGTCCCTTCCAACCCAAACCATTCCATGAACTTGCCAGAGTAATAATGAGGACAAAATGAATCTCTCCCTTGCCTGGGTATCTGAGGGAGGTTTAAAAACTCCAACGAAGACAGGATTCACTTGGGAAGTTCAAAGGTTGTAAAAGCAGCTCCCTTACTTGTTGGGAAGCCTTCCTTCTGCCTCGTGCCACATTGCATTACATCTTAAGGCAGGCTTTGCATTATATATTAACACAGATTTGTCCTCAGATACCCTGCTGTGGAGAAGGCCATTTTTAAATCTTTAATAGGGCATTAGAGCAATTTGCCTGTGATTTGGTTTTAAGTGGACAAGGAGAGTGGTGACAAACGAAGCCGGGAGGCCCTCAAATTCTTTGAATATTCCATGTTTTCCTGGAACTGTTGGGAAAAGGCTGCCAGAAAGGTCTTGGCAGGTTTTCGAGGTGGCTGGCCAAGTCTGAAGCAAATGGGGATAGTTACTAGGCTGATGCAGCTCTGGTTCCAAGTCCATACATATATACCATACGTTTTTATTTAAGAAATCCCACCGCATGGAGGAGCAAATGCAGTGCTAATATATCTTCCTGAAAGAAAACAGCAAGGGAAAAAAAATCCCTGTCATCTTGTAAGGATAAAATAAGAGATCTTTTGCCCTTCCTTTTTAGGGACTTTGAATTGTCAAGTGAAGCAGAGGAGACGTAGGGAATGGAATCAGGAGGCAGGCAGGGGCTTTCCCATGAGGGCCCCACGTGAATCAGGAATGGCTTACAGAGCAATAGTTTGCATCTGAGGAAAAAAAGGCAGAAGTTGTTCAAAGAATAGATTTCCATTGCTAGATTTACTTTTTCTTGTTACCATGCAAGTCATTAGAAATGGCAATTAAGCAGGCAAGTGATCAAGTAATGGCTTGGGACCTGCTGCTGCAGTTGGTTCCATGTGGACAGCTCGTTCTAGCATGAGTCCACCTGTGTGGGTCACATCATACAAATTAAGTCTTGTTACTGAGTCATCCCAGGTATGGGCTGGTTTGGGAGGGGTTTTCCTCTGTGCACTGGGATCAGAATTGTGTTCCTCTGTGGTCACAGGCACCCAGGGAGTAGGTGTTTGCTGCCCGTTGCTGTTCCTGGGAAACACGAGTCCAGATTTCTCTGAGGCACCAGGTGAATTAGCTTTGTGATTTTAAAATTGTCTCCACTGTGAGGGATTCTTGTTCATATTTGGCTCGTGGGGCCTGTCTTGTTTTATTATTAATGGGGCAAAGGCTGTGAACAGTCTCTGCCATTACAGTGGAACAATTTGGAGTTTTTTATTAAGCTGTTGGTGCAAACCCTGAAGTTCTGCTACAGAATCCCTGCGGGATCTTGGATGAATCACTTTTTTGTTGTTGGTGGTGGTGTTTTTATTCACTGTCTATCAAACAAGATCCTTATTTCTCATAGGGAATATTGTAAAGACAGGGGAACTGATCTTATGGGAATAGTTCAGGGCAGTCATGTTGCATGTCATGTTGGAGTTGTGAGCACGTTGTATATGAAGAAATGTTTCGTAGGGACTGCCTCCATGCTGACATATCTATTCATTAGCTGTGCAGAGTTAAAATGGACAATATTTGTCATCTAATACTACTTTTGTACAAGCAAAATCAACTTGAAAATGTTACTATTAGACTTGAAAAATCCTAATTAAAACCTGTCATTTATTATCATAAATTAAGTAACCCGATATTCAGATTGTTCCGTTTCTTCATTTTGCATCTCACCAAAAAAATGTTACAGTGTCTTTTGTATGATAAACCCAACTAGATTTAAGTTTAGGGTGTCCCAGCACTGTGAAGTGCTGCAGAAGGAATGGCAGCAGGAGCAGGGATCTGGGCTGCTGCTAATTGTGGCACTCAGAGCCTGAGCAGCATCTGATGGGCCAAACCTAGGTCCTCAGAGGTTGCATTCTGACATTCATTCTGGCTGTCACAGGCCTCTTGATATGTGGCTTTCTCATTTTTGATACCAGGGAAACAACTGACAAAAAAATTACTTGTCTATTAAGACCTCTGTGTCTGGTTTCACAAGGGGTGAGGGCAACTCAAGTTGCCACCAGGCTTCCCTGCTGTTAAAGTGCCCAAACCTGTTATTTCTTTGACAGCAATTCCTGAATAGCTTGGCTGGGAGAAGAGACTCCCTGTCCCCAGGAGCTTGCAGTCTAAATATATAAAGCAGGAAGAAGAGGAGACACAGAGAGATGGAGAGACTTGCTGAAGCCACTCAACAGGTCGAATGACAGGGCTTTGGATTTCTCACCACTATCATCAGCACCAAGCTGGGATTCCTCCAGCTGGTTGTGTGCTCAGGGATTGGTGGCTTGGGCCCACCAACCAGCTGTAGAAAATATATTAGTGTTTTATCTTTTGGTTTAATTATTATGCAGTGGCTGAGATAAGTATTTCTTTTTTTCTCGAGAGAAATATGCCCTCTCTCCTGGAGAGAGTCCAGAGGAGGCCACGAAGATGATCTGAGGGCTGGAGCAGCTCTGCTCTGGAGACAGGCTGAGGGAGCTGAGGGTGTTCAGCCTGGAGAAGAGAAGGCTCCAGGGAGACCTTAGAGCACCTTCCAGTGCCTGAAGGGGCTCCAGGAAAGCTGGGGAGGGACTTTGGACAAGGGCAGGGAGGGAGAGGACAAGGGGGAATGGATTAAAACTGGAAGAGGGAGATTGAGGTGAGACATGAGGAGGGAATTCTGGAGTGTGAGGGTGGTGAGACACTGGCCCAGGTTGCCCAGGGAAGCTGTGGAAGCCCCATCCCTGGAAGTGTTGAAGGGCAGGTTGGATGGGGCTCTGAGCAACCTGGTCTAGTGGGAGGTGTCCCTGCCCATGCAGGGGGGTTGGATCTAAATGATCTTGAAGGTCCCTTGAATCCAAACCAGTCCATGATTCTATGATTCTTACATGCAACAGATATTTGCAACCCATTTGTGTTGGTTTTCTGTGGGGGAGAACTGGAAAACAGGCTGCAGGACTGATGGTCCACATGGAGGAGATGGGACCAGATCTGTGGACTTCAGGCTCTGCCCTCCCATCTCTGAATTACAATCTCTTTTTCTTCCAGAGCAATCCTTGCACTTCTTGCCTATTGAAATACAGTTAATTAATGAACACCATCTTTTTCATCCCACTTCTCACCCTCCTCCTTGGGTACCAGATGAATTAATCTCTCTAACCTTTCTTTTCAAATCCCAGTCACATCCACTGACCCTTTGTTGAACTCTTCCCATTTCCCCAACCTTGGTTTTCAATCAGGGCACTGGGTGGTGCAGAATTCCAGGCCCAGTTCACCAGGGGGGGAACAGCACTCCTCATTCTGCTTTTTTCTTTTTTTTTTATCCTTGCTTTACTCACCTTCGGATTTAATTGTTTTATGGCTTTCTCACCTTATCATTGTACTTGTTCTCTGTTATCCAGGGATTGGTATAGTTGGAGCTTAAAGGTCTTTGAGAAGCCTCTTAGGAGAACTGGGGGATGGAGAGAAAAATACAAGGAGCCCTTTTTAAGCTGTCAGAATAGTGCTTGGGGTGAGGTAATTTGCTAACAGATGCCTTGTTGGGTTTGGAGGGGAAAGTTGGTGGTGGGTGAGTCAGGTTAAAAGGAATTGTTGGTGATGAAAGGGAATTTACATGATTTTCAACCACACTCCATCCTCTCTGTTGACTGACAGGCTGTCAGATGAGGATAACCAAGGTAATCTGGACATGGCAGCTTTCTTCCAAGGACCTCAAAACACTCCAAGGACATGGTAAGCGTTGTCGTGATGGTTCTGTAGTGTGGGGGAAGCAAGGTAGGAAGAGGTGAAGTGTTTTAATGACTGACTTGATGTGGAATTGGGCAATGGTATCCTGAGCAGCAAGGTTCAAAGCAGAAGCTTTTGGTTGTCAAACTCCTCACTTGATAAAGGGCTGTTCTGGTGATGCCCAAATCATGACACCTTTACCCAGCTTTGCTTTCCCTGGATGTGCCCCACACTATGAATTTGTGCCTTTCCTCACATCATTGGGATTCTTAATTTGCATTAGTAAATACTTTTTCCTCCACTGAAGATATCTGATTGATTTGTAAACTGTTCTCATCTGTGCTGTCTATAGAGCTGAGACAGAACTGTTATTTTGAAGGTATTTCCTAAATGATCTCTTTATAGTTTGTCTAGAGTGAAGTTATTGACTTGTCTTAAAAAGGCCTGAAGATTTTATAGTTACTACTTCAGTCCCTAAAGTGTCCTCTCTGGCTGAGCATCCCTTCTCCTTTGAATCAGTAATTGGTCTCACAAAAAAATTGTAGTAGTTTGTCTTTACTCTGCTTTCTGCCAGAACTGTTCACCTGCCAAGGTCTCTTCCTCCTTTGAACCTGTCTCCATGATTAAATTCACTCTTCCTTTCTGTTTTCCAGCTTCTCTCTGCAAACTTCCCCCCACTCCATTTCTGCAAGAACTTTTCCTGCAAACCAGGTCCCTAAGTGGATTAGTGAAGGGGATCCTGATTTATTTATACCCACCTCAGCATGGTAGCAGCCAAACATTGTAAGTTGCTGGATTGTTAAATGGCCTGTAGCACATGAAAGAAGCTTCAGTCTTCTGGTGCAGCTCAGAGGGGACAAGTGTCTACTTCACAGCTGCTCTGAGCTTATCCCCAGTTTCAGCATTTGTTTTTTTCCCCTTCTTAACCTGCTCACACTGGTGATAGGAACAGGCATGCTCAGGACTAACTGGACTGCAGAGGCTTGGCCCCTTTTTAAAGAAGAGAACAATTTTCAGGCCTCCTTCAGTTGCGCTTCTTTCACTCAAAAAAAAAAAAAAAAACCCAACAAAACAAACCCCAAAATCAAAGCAGAAGAAAAGAGAAATATGAGGAGTTGTGCAAACCCCTCAAACGGTCTCTGTTTAAATTTCAAATTCCTGGTGGTCTCAGTGCCAGGTGATGTTGGCCTTTGTGTTTTCATCTGTAGTGCCTGGCTTGAGCGCACCCAAAGCAGCAAGCTAAGTACGTGGCTATGATCAAAAGAGAATGACACCTCTATTATTTTTTTTGTTGTTGTTGTTTTTTGCCAGCCTGGAGGCCCTTAGGTTTGGAATTCGAGTCTTTGAAAAACAAGGTTACTGGACTAGTAACAAGGTTACTAGTAAATGAAGTGTCCGGGTGTTAGTGATGATTCATAAAAGCAATTAAAAAAAGGAAAGTGCTTTTCCTCTGAGCGTAATGTCTTGGGTTGAAGAAGTCCTCCAGTGTGTGTGGATGGTGACCACTGTGTTTAAGATTAGGGTTCTGTGTCCAGCAGAACACTTCTTTTCACCTGGTTCTGGTGATCAAAACTCTATTTTTATTCTTATTTTTTGGTAGTCGAATCTTTTTGTTTCTGTTTCAAAATGGTTCCCATCTCTTCCTTCTTCTGAAATCTGTGGAAAAAAACCCACCACGACAAACTACTGAAGATGTAGTATTTTCCATGGGAGAAACGTGGGGTTTATTGCAAGATAAATGCTGGAGCTGGCAGATAATTGAAATTCATCAGATATGATGATTCCCCCCCTCCAGTGCTACTCTCTTGCATTTCAGCCCTGACCTTCCACAAACACAAAACCGCCTCATTTCTACAGCTTTCAAAGTGATTTTCAATGAGCAAGACTGAACTCGGTTCAAACATGATTAGGGTTATTGTTGTATACAAAGATCCATCAGCACAGCCACATTACCTAAGCAAGAAGCAGCCCCTGAGGCATGATCTACAAGCTCCTTCCTACATGGCTTTTCAAGTCCTCTCAACCAACCTGTTAGCTATTAGTGATGCCTCTTAGGCTCTGCTCTTCCAGAGGAGACTCTTCCAGTCCTGCTCCCTTCTCCAGGTGGTGCCTCCTGCTTCTCTTGGGGCCTGTGCATATTCCAAAGTTGGGTCTTCAGTTTGCTTTGCCCTTGGTGAGCCCACACATACATGCTAAGGGAAGCAAAATAGTTGACTGGTTTATCATGGATCATTAGATGTTTTATTCTTAAAACATCACCAGTATAGATACAATAATTAGAGATGTGCTTTTTGTTAACATTGCCAGCCTCTACCCTCTTGTACAGTACCCTTGGGTACTAAATAATTACCCACTTTGTGTGGTTATCTAGCTCACTAATTACCCACAAAAATTGGGGTCAGGTGTTAACTGCTTGAAATAAGTATCCTCCAAAGACTCGGTTAAATTGTATTAAGAAATTATGTGTTTGCAGCAAAACTTTAAAAAAAAAAAACCCACAACAAAACAAACATCTTTTTTTTTGGAGGGAAGAGAACAGAACATGAAAAAGGCAATGTAAATTGTTCTGTGCAGTGGCAAAATCTTGCACAGTGCTGTGATGGTGAGGGAGTCTGTAAAAGGAATGAAAGGATGGTTGGCAGATACAGTCTCTCTAATCCAGTCTACTTTTCCCAAAGATTAGATCCTTCAGTGCACAGGGTTTGATTCTTCCCCTATCTAGGCTGATGTCAATCAGGATTATGTGGGTATAAATAAGATAATTTTGTATCCATGGATTCCTGGACCGACTTCACTGCTTAATCCCACCTCTTCTGTCACCCAGAGACTTCTGCATTGCACCCAATAATTTAATTATGTATCATATATATATATTTCCATATGTTTCTTTTAGCAGTTTCGAGCTCTGTATGCCTGCAGAATTTAATTCTAAGGCTGCAGCTTGTAAAATGTAGTTTGCTTTGAGTAATAATTTAATTCCTGTGTTCAGGGAGTTACCCCAGTGAGTCAAAGATTTCTAGATGGCCCCACCCTCCCCAACTTCCCGAACACTTACACTGCAGTCACTTTCTCTTTGCCAGACCCACACAAGATGTCTAACTAGCCAAAAATCCCAAGAGGCAGCTTCTCCTGCCTCTTCCCCATTTGAGCCCCAGAAAACCAGGAGAGAAAGCCACAGAAGCCCTAAAAGCCCTTGAAACACCCAGCACAAGTAATGGAGGGGTATTTAATAGGCTGTCTTCCTAACCTGGTTTCTTGCATAGGTGCTCTCTTGTCTTCAATACAAAGGAAAAAATCAGTGGGAGCCAAGAGGGTGTTCTGAAAATCCTCCTGTGAGGGGCTTTGGATACCCACGTACTTTAAAGTCCTGAGCACCTGTGCACTGCACAAGCCTAACAAAGAAACTGCCTTTATTTCTGCATTCTGTGTTAGGTGCTTCCTCTCCTTCCCAGCGAGTACCACCTTCTGTTCCCACCAGCACCTTTTGAAGCCCCTGTGGAGGCAGGTATTAGGCGTTAATAACCTCCCCCCCCGGCCCCTGGGGGTCTCAGAGAAGTCTTCCCCCCCTCCCCATGACTAGGTGTGTGTTGTGTCTTTGGGGGCATACCTGCATTGTGTAGCACATCCCTGGAAAATGCAGGGATCAGCCTCATAAAGCACAATGCAGATTTAGTCGTCATCTTTGTCTCTCCCCCCCCCCCCCCGGCTCTGCTCCCCGCTGATGTTAACTGTCTGTATTATTATTTATTGTTATCAAGGGATTTGGTTTGATCAATGAAGTGTATATGCGTCTGACGGACATTGGGAGAGGAAATGCTTGGAGAATGAGTAACATGTCTGCAGTGGAGGGTGTGTGTGAGGGAGAGAGAGGGAGCATCGGTACTAGAAACATTGACTGATGAGTTCATTTTAAAATCCAAGGGCATCTAGCTGGTAAATTAGCACATATTGCAAATATAGTCTGGTGCGAGAGGCAGCAAGTGCTGCCATTGAGCATGGGGGGTGGGGGTCGAGGAGAGGAGATTGTCAGCTCTAAAGTCATCACGGGCATGAGCCAGTCCGCCTGCCTCACTGCAGACGTGGGGCGTGCGATTTCCACGGGCGGCTGCGGGCTGCAGTGGGGGGGAGCGGGGGGGAAACCGAGAGAGCAGCGGTGGATTTTTATTGTTTTAAAATCCACCTCCAGCCAGAGGGATGCTAGGCGAAGGGCTGCAGTCCCACCACTTCCCCCTCCCTTTCCTTCTCTCTCAACCCCTTGCACCCCCATGGGAAAGCGGCGTGGGGAGGGAGCGGCTGCCCCGGAGGCTCCCGGGGCCGGTGCCGCGGGCAGGGGCTGCCCGGGGACGAGGATGCGCCGGCGGCCGCGGCGACGGGTTCCTCCCGGGAGCTTAAGAGATTATTGGGGAGGGGTGAGTGGGGCTGGTGTGTGTCTATGAGTGTGTGTGCGAGGCTGGCGGCGGCGGTGGGGGGGGAGCCGAGTCCTTATTCTGTTAAAGATTTAAGTAGGCATGCAAGGAATCTCTAGGATAGTTGGCAAAGGGCGAGGGTGGGGAGGGGGGGGGGGAAGGATCCAAAAGAGTCTGTAACCAGACACTGAAGCTTTCCAGGAGTGAGAGTGTGTGAGAGAGACAGAGACAGAGCGAGAGGAAGAGAGGGGGCAGTGTGGTCTAGTACATTTTCATCTGGTCGTTGATTTGAGCCTGATGCTTGCTGTCCCTCAACAGCCTCCCTTGCCTATATTTTTTCTTTTCCCCCTCTCCTCTCCTTTCCCTTCTACTTCATCGAAGCCTAGGGGAGCCAGTAAAGATTAAATGTGCTTTCTAAAAGGCAGCCACTTCATGCAGCTATGTCTACTCCCCCCCACCTCCCCAGCTACCCCCCTTCCCCTTTTTGAAATTAAAACAAAAAAAAAAAAATAGGAAAAGGAGAGAGGGGGAGACAGAGAGGGGGAGAAGGAAGGAGGAGGAAGAGGAGGACTATAGTTTAATGATGTCGGGACTGGCTGATCCAGAAGGAGGAAAAAAAAACCAAAACCAAAACAAAACAAAAAAAGATTTGAGATCCTGGACGAGGAAGGACTTTGGTGAATGGGCTCAGACTCCTGAGGTGAGAAAAGGACGGAGTGAATGATGATGATGATGATTCCGTAATGGTGCCTGTTACCGCTGCCCCCGGCCGTGCGGTGGCGGGGAGCGGCGGGTGCGGGGCCGGGCGGGGGGGACCCGCTTGCGGCAGCCCCGGGTGAGGAGCGGCGGATATTTTGCATTTTTAAACTCGGGCCCTCCGGTATGTTTCGGCTTCTCCCCGCTTATGCCGCTCTGGGCCTAAAGCGGTTCCAGAGATGGGTGGAGGGTGCAGATCCATATTATTTATTTGGGGGTTGGGGGGGGGGGGGGGGGTGTAGAGGGAGGAAAGGGAGGGAGGGAAGGAAGGGAAGAGCGGAGAAGGAGGTGGCAAGCTGGGGACGAAATCCTGCTCTCGGTTATGGCCGGCGTAAATTTCCATTGGCTGGGGTTGCACAAGGTGCTTGGAGAGGAGTCGGTGCAGGATGGAGTCCCTTTGTGTGTGTGTGTGTTTGTGTGTGTGTGTGTGTGCACGGGGACCCTCCTCTCCCGGGGAAGCGGGTTTTTCTCCAGGTTTTCCTTTGAAGCCCCGGCCGGCGGCTGGCAGGGGAGGGCGGCCGCGGCTGCGGGGCGCTGCCCGCGCCTCCTCCCCGCTGACAGCCCGGGGCTGGCTCCGGCATCGGGCTGGCCCTGGCTCCCGCCGCCCCCAGCTGATGCAGGAGTTAGGAGCGGGCCGCAGCTTGCAGACCACCCCCCTCCCCCCCCCCCAGGCAGCCCCGTCTCTTATTAATAATAATAATAATAACAACAACAGCAGCAGCATTGGTGGGAGCGCGGAGGGAGGAGGGCGGCAGGCGAGAGGAGCTGCGGAGGAATTTGGTTCCTTTTCCTTTACCCCCGTCTTTTTTTTTTTTTTTTTTTTTTTTCCCCCCTTGATATATTCCCCTTAAAAAAAAAAAAAATGGTTTTAAAAATGCAAGCGGCTTGCCCAGCTGCACACACCCACCCTCGCCTCCCTCCCCCGGCTTGCGCACACCGCACGCTCGCACTCGCTCGCTCGTCCGCGCTCGCTCGGGTGTCAAAACCCACCGGGCACCCAGCCTGGTCCGGGCACTGCCCCTGCCCCAGCCCCTGCCCCGAGCCCGCCCGGGGGTCCCGCCCGCCTCTTCCCCCCCCCCCCCCCCCCTTTCCCTTCCTCCTCTCCCCACCCTCCCTCCCCACCGCCGGGCTTTTCCCCCCTGCTCTTGGCGCTGAAGATCGGAGCCTCCCCCGCTTCCAAATGGTGAGTTTCTACCTGATTTTCTCGCAACTCGGGTTTTTTCTCCATCCCTGCCGGCCGCGGGGCTGGCGGAGGGGGCGGGGAGGCAGCGCCTTTATGCTGCTGCATGCTTTGTGCCAGGCGGCTGGAGGGAGAGCCTGCATATTCCTGCTCTTATTTCTGCATTCCTTTTCGTTGAAACAATGAAAATAATTCCGTCACTGCCCCAAACTTCCCTTTCTTTCTTCCTCTTCGTTATTTAAATGCGGAGACTTTTTCTGTATTTGTCGCAAGGCACCTTGTTGGAAGCTGTAAGGAACCTGCCGCGCCTTGTCATTTTTGTATAAACGATTAAAAATCGAATGTATTCTCTCAACAGAGCGTCCTTAGAGAAGCTCTTTCCTTCCACCTGTGTGTCCTGTTTTGTAATCTTGAGCCATGAATTGAACTTGCCTGCTATTCTTTTCCTCTTTTTTTTTTTTTTTTTAAAATCTTTGATCCCTGTTTCTATTTTTTTTTTTTTTTTTTTTTGCAAGAAATAGTTTGTTGCGCCCCTCTCAATCCCTGAGACCCTAACTTGTGATGTTTAGCTTTTAAATCCACGGGTTAGGCTCTTGGGAGCTGTGAGTTGTGCTTTGACATCTTTATTTTATTTTATAAATATAACCTATATCTATGTGTATAAGTGTGCGTGCGTGTGTATATATATGTAGACGTATACACACACAAAAATAGTGTTTAGTAGCCCTTTTAAGGGAAGAAAAGAAGTGTCTCTCTCCTCCTTAGTTAAGTCTCCTGCTCGTTAACAGCAGGGCGGTGGTTATGGCCATTTACTGTAACTCTCAGATTAAAACTAGCGACTGTATGACAGAAGGATTTTTTTTTTCCCCCTCTCATTTTAATTCTGTGTGTGTATATTCAAGAGGTAATTTTACAGCTGGCACAGGTACGGGGGTGGATGTGTGTACACATACAGTGATTATTATTGTATCTGCTTGTGTAGATAAGATATACATGATATCGATGCATGTAAATACAGTTATTGAGGTGTGTGTATAGGGACACATATGGACGATACGTGTGGATGAATATGCATGTAGGTAAATAACCCCCTAGATATGTATATCAATTTACATATGTAGGTGTATTAATACACATTGCTGTGTTTTTATATTGAGAGAGAGGGCTGCCTTGCTGCAGGCCACTGCTTATAGAATATCTATCTCTCTTCTTTCCCCCCCCACTCCCCTTTGCCCCCCACAACCCCCCACAACCCCCCCTTCTTGAGAGCAACACAGAGTACCCTGAGAGCGTAACAGTAACAGCTCGGTACATTGGTGCTTGACCTCAGCTGAAATCCCAGCATGCCTCATGCTTCCGAGTTTAAAAACTGAACGATTAATCTTAGAAATGTGCTCTATGGACACACAGACCCAAGGAAAAAAAAATAAAATAAAAAGGGGGGCGGATTAAAAAAAAAAAAAAAAAAGGGGGAAAAAAAACACACCCCAAAAGCCAGGAGACGGGTTGGATCTTGTGGATCGTTAGGTTAAAAATAAATAAAATGGTTGCACGTACCAATGGTTGGAAACTGCTAAAAAAGAAATTCTGAGCCAATGCCGAAGTTTTGTTTCAGTCCTTTTCTAGAACTCGAAACTTCCCTTCTTTTCCAGTCGCAATTATGTGTAAACGACAAATCAGAAATGTTAAAAAAAAAAATGTTTTCCTGTCGCTGTTCGTCTTTATTAGATTATTTTTTTATATCGCTGTAAAATGAACTGTGGTTGGAACTGTATTTCTTATCTCTGTTCTGCAAAGGCGATTTATATTGAAGTTACTGTACCTTGTTATGGCACCGAATTGCTGTTTGATGTTTGAATGCAAATGCTTAAACTTAAAACACAACGCGCCAAAAATTAATTGGCGGTGTAACATTTTGGTATTTCATAGTGTAGGATATGTCCGATGGCTCCCGTGGTTTAATAGTTACTGAACTGGAAAAGGTTGGTTGTTGGATTGATTTTAATTTTTTAGCTTCTTTCTGTTGCCACTGTAATTTAATTGACTGTTTCACCTCCATGAAAAAAAAAAAAAAAAAAAAAAAACCAAAACAACACAAACGACAAAAACCGCCAACACAGCCTTTTAATTCTGAATTTGTATGGGATTCTAAACGTCCTCCAATTCCAAAGTGAGAAACTTATTCCGAGTTGCATTTATTCTCTGTGACCTGTTTGGAATGGTACGATACGGCAGAGCCCCCCCACCTTTGTCCAGCTCTCCTCTCCACCCCCGAGACAGGCGAAAATTAGGGGGTTTTGGGTTGTTTGGTTTTTTTTCCCCCTTCTGAACCAGCTTTTAATCGCGGATTCCACCACCACCCCTCCGCCCCCTCCCCGAGAAGGGCAGAGCGAGCGCTTTTGTCTGCGGGGGCTTGGTGGTACCTTTCCCCTGGACCCCCCCATCCATGTCACTGGGGAAGTGGGGGTTCACCGCGGGTGGGGGAGCCCAGCGCGGCCGCGTCCGCACCCCGCTATTGTCTCCGCGGTGCGGAGCGGTGCGGGGTGGGGGATTTGCGCGGGGCTGCGGCAAAACAATGGCCGGGGGTTGGGGGGGGGGGGCGGTGGGTCCTGCGGGGGCCGGGCCCGCTCCCCGCCCCGCGGGCGCGCTCCGCACCGCTCCGCTCCGGCGCAGCGAGAAACATAATTGGGAGCCGGTTCAATCACTCCCAGTCTAGACTCGCCCAGACACATCAATTAACGGGGCTGGCGGCTTGCAGGGAACGCGCGGCGGGCAGGGACCAAGGCCTGGGCAGGGACCAAGGCCTGGGCCGGCCCCAGGATCCCCTCAAATGACATGGAAAAACAATGGCAGGAATTAAAATAAGGAGGAAGAGCAAAATTGGAAATCGCCCCCCCCCCCCCCCCATCCTCCTTTTCTACGGGAAAAGGTTTGTGAGAGGGAATAACGGCGATATAAAGCATCACCCCCTCTCCATCCTTTCAGGCAGGTTCAGCGGGGCTGCTCAGCCACACGGAGCTGAAGGACGGCAGCGTTCCTGCAACTTAATTCCATTCTAAATATCCAGCTGGAATAATTTCCCTGGCAGCAAATATAAATCCATCCCGAGCTGCTCCTGCAGCGTTGTTACCTTCTGCAGACAAAAGAAGGGATGTTGCATTTTGATTTTGCTTTTCATAGATAGAGCTGTAAGGCTTGGTTGCCTTCAGATGTTCCATAGGTTCTTCCATATTTTCACCAGCCTGGAGCTGTACATTTTCTTTGGGATAAAAGGCAGCTGTGGGGAAAAAAAAAGGCAATTTTTTATCTTAGGAGGAAAGCGGCAGAGAAAAGAAATGTTAACCTTTAATTTAAGCACCAAATAAAATAAGTCAGGCACAGTAAGGACTGAAGATCTTATTCAGCACTATATAAAAAAAATAAATACCAGATTGGGACTAGTTTGAATTAAAAGTAGATCTAATAGGCTATCCTGACATTTAATGTAACACATTCCCAAGTATTCTGTGCAATATGGGATGCAAAAAAAAAATTAAAAAGGAGAAAGATAAACAAAGAGAGACTTCGTTTTTTAATATAGCTGCTTGTTTGTTTTGTTTTGGTTTTTTTTTTTTAAGATTTGCAAAACTCGGGCATCCAGGAGTTTTTTGTCTGAGCAGCAACTGTAGCATTTAGCTCAGTGGCTTTGACCTCGTTGCAGCTTAGCTGGAACTTGCTTTGCCAAGTTGAAAGGCACGGGGTTTGGTGGCAGGAAAAGGTAAAAAAAAAAGGTCCAAGGCATTTTGCAGTTTCCCTTTGTTGCTCTTTTATTTTAAGGGTTTGAACACTACCTAACGTCGTATTGCAGCTCAAAAAATGGGGAATACTTTTGCTGTGCTTGTCTCCTGAGTCATTTCTGAAGCACTTAAGGATTTTGGGGGGGCTAGATACCAAATTATAGTTGAGATACTACGTAGTGGCTTAGTGCTGATTAGCTAATTAATTTATAATTGATTTCTAATTCAAAACTTCGTTCAGATTATCAATCCTTGCTGTTAAAATGGGGTTTAGGTTGAGATCTGATTGTAGCCTCTTCCCAGGCAGACTTGTAGCAACCCAGTCAAACTGCTAGTTGAAAATGGTATAATATAGTGCTTTTTCTTGAATTTGTTAACCCTTTGATGAACTCTGTGGCCATGTTTCAGCACTTTAAAGTCATGTTTATTCATAGCATGTCTGTGCACAACCCCAATAATAAAAGACATCACCCAGAGTATCAGGTAAATGTTCATCTGCACCTCTAATTATTGCCAAATGATTTTTTACTATCCTAGTGGCCACTTCCCTTTTGTGCTGCCCCACTTGTGTTCGCTTTTCTGGGAGGTGGGATGCAGAGGTGCAGTTCAGAACCTCAAGATGTGGGCTGCAAAAGGGCCAGCTTTACAGTTCAGAAGCTCAAAATGTGGGCTTACAAAAAGGTCCGGGTTTCCCAGTGTTTCCCAGTGTCCCTGTGCAGTGCTGCTCCAGGCTGGTGCTTGCCCTGCTTGGAAGCCAAGCCCCTCTGCCAAGTGTCCCTCATTCCTGCTGCCCTGCCTTTTTCCCAGGACTCAGAAGGAAAGAGCATCCCAGTTCTTCTTCACTCGTGGGAACACACACATTGTTTCAATAATCCGGGCAATAAATGCTCATTAGTAATGCTTAAGGACCCTACCAGTCAGAGTAATTATCATAATTTACCTCTTCCTTGTTAAAAAAACATTCCTTGCTGATTGAAATGGTTTTTGTGTTTTTTGAAGGGATAGTTTCTTTCCTTTTCCCCTGGAAAACATTCCTTGTTACATTAACAATAAATATATAGGTCTGCTGCAGCACTGAGACACATTTTGCACAGGGAACTGGAGCAAAACCTGTGTAAAGATTTTTCCCACACATAAAAATTTGTTTTCAAACTGATATTTTTCCTTTGCCTTCCCTCCCTGCTCCTCCTTCTCCAAGCACCACCAAAATCCACTTACAGAGGGAGAACAAAGGAAATCACTAACTATAAAGGCATCATTAAGGATGAACAGCAACAGCAAGATGGAATGTGTGATATGACAACATATTTTCCTGCACAAAAGTAGAGATAATTAAATAATTCAGTGGTATTCTTAGCTAATTAGCACAAAGATCTTTCAGAAGCCATCAAGAAAATGGATCTCATCAAATCTAATAATATGTTACATTTCCCAAAGATATCCTGTGTTTTCCAGTGCTTCACCACCTGGTACAATAACACAGAAGGTTACAAATAGTTGCACATTTAATTGGGCTGCTTCTCAAGGTAATATTTTTGGCATAAGATGATTAGGTATTTAGAGGAAGTGAATATGTACAGCTGGAATTTTCAGCATTGGTCAGTAACAGAGAGAAAAGCCAGATCAATTATCAGTGATCCATTAAAAAGAGGATTTTATCAGCTAGGAGCCATTCTTGGGTTGATAGTGATGGAGCTGACTCTTTTTGGAGTTGGTGAATGAATGCTGGAGTCCAAGATCTGTATTTATAGAGTTAATTGGGGACCTAGATTGTCTGTTTTCAGCTTTTCTTGACATGGAGGAATGTGTGGCAGAGTCTAGGAGAGAGGTCTGGGCCCTCTAGGTAAATGTGGATGCTATTTTTGAGGCCAGAGCCTTGTCTCATTTGCCAGTGATACAAAGAAGATACAAAGATAGAAGAAACCAGTTGTTTTAAGTCTTCCATAGGATGGCTGAGAGTGTCATGCCACACAGACACTGTTTCTTCCAGGTGCAGGAGTATTTTAGCTGGAATCAGTGACTCTTCTATCCTCAGAAATTAATTCCAGGTTGGCAATCTACAGATCCTACACAGGGCAGCAGGCTGCAGGGACAAGAACCTGCAGGGCATTGATGTTGCCACTGGAAAACTCTGTTAGGTGCATCAAACATTACTCAGAATATCTCATTGTATTATTCAGATTAGCTCATCATGCTCCCTTGATCTAAATGTATCCACAAGTTCATGTGATGCTTTCCCAAAGCATAATTTACTACCTCTATATGAGATATATTCAAGGTTATTTTTTCCTCTGCCAAACAAAGGAACGTCTGAAAATTTGACTTTGCCAGAGAGTTAAACATCTCCTGGGTTAAGTCAAATGTCAGCAGGCAGCTCACCCATGAAATAATGGACAGGGAAGTGCACCAGTCTTTTAGAATCATAGACTGGTTTGGGTTGGAAGGGACCTTCAAGATCATCTAGATCCAACCCCCCTGCATGGGCAGGGACACCTCCCACTAGACCAGGTTGCTCAGAGCCCCATCCAACCTGCCCTTCAACACTTCCAGGGATACAGCACCAGTTCTTGCTTTTACTTTGGGCCCAACCTGGAGTTTACTCCTGTGTTACAGTTCTGGTAACTCCATGGCCTCCCCAGCCAAGTGGGGCAAGATGCAGTGGTTTGTAATTATTTTGTTGAGCGTGTAAGGTAGAACTTAGAGACTCACTCTGAAATTCCAGTGTCCCAAGTACATGGAAAGAGACTTTTCCCTTCTCAAAAGAGGTGGGGACTGATTTCTATGAGGTAGATGGAACGAATGGGAAGGGAAAAGGCACCAAGAAGTGATTTGCCCAAGGAAGCACAGCATGTCGTTAGCAAAGCAACAATTAATGTCTCCTGGTGTACAGGGCTGCTGTACTTCATAGTAGAGATTCTTCTTCTGTGGAACTTTCCAGGTTGTGAATAAGGCTACTGATAGGTCAGGGGACCCTCTTGTGTACCCCCAGATGTAATTATGAGATAATATGTTACTCCTGTAAGCAACTAATATGTTTTTTTCTAATTTTTTTGTGTGTCATTTACTCAATGCTCTGGCAACTGCATTTATGAGACCATTGCCACCTTTTTTTTTTTAAAAAAGGTACTTTTCAAGATAAAAGATGAGTTTCTGATTTACATGGTAGTCAAAGTGACTGTGGAAGGCTGAGAGTACTGCAATTGTTTTTATTTAACAGCTCTTCCCACGCTGTAGTCAATGAATCTCTGATCTCCTGGACTGAAATGTCTGACACTTCTGGAATCATTTATTTGCTGGCCCTTGTATCCGTGGTGGACTGTGATGTGCTCATGGAGCTCCACCTACACCAGTGCCTTAACAGTGGGCTGATGGATATAAATTGTATGTTTTTTAAGGAGCTGGGGGGGCACAAAAGGGTGAACGTGGGCTTTGCTGTGTAGTGTGTGCTTCTCATGCCATCCTTTAAGTCAGGGTTGGTCCCCAGCAGCAACTGTTGAAGGCTTCTGAGTAATGAGGAGTAGATTAGGTCTGGCAGGATTTATTTCTCACTGCTGCCTCTCAGACTGTAGCTACTGATGTCAAACAGCCAACCTGCTGACCCAGACTTGGTGCTATTTGCTGTTGTGTGCCTTTGGAAGACGGGACAGAGGGGGCACCTCTTGGTGTCCTAGGTGCCAAAGAGGAGGATAAGCTAAGTCAGCTCCTGAGAGAAGTCTCCAAACAGCTCCCTCTGGCTACTGCAAAGAAGCTGAACCCATGGCTTCTGCTCCTGGAAGCTGTCTCTGATGATCATAGGCCATTATATACCTCTCACTTGACTACCCTGCTGCTAACTCCACTTTTAAGACGAATTATGCAAGAAATGCTGTGAAGCATCAGACATTCAGGAGCTGAGGACTGGGAAGAGTCCTCCTCTCTCAGTGTATGAACTCATTTCTGGATAAAATCTGAGACTCACCTGGCTTCCAGCTTCTCCACAAAGGACAAAAAGTGGAAAGGATTAAAAAAAAAAAAAAAAAAAAGTTGGTGGACTTTGGTTTTCCTGTGCTTGTATCATGTCTGAACTTGCAATGAATACACTTGGTTATTCACAAGGAATCCAGTAAACAGTGAATCTGAAAATCAGTTCCTTCAAGTGTGTTTGTCTCATTTGATCTCCCCTTCCCCCCTTGCTTTTAGAGCACCTCGTTCCCCTTGAGGAGAGGATGGAGTGGTTGGGGCTGGGTTCTTCCTGGGGCTTGGATGGGGGGGTGAATACCACCTTGGGAAGAGGGTTGGTGGGCTCTTGGAGCACCTCACACACAGGCCGATCCAAATTTGCCTTCAGATATCTTCTTTGGTGTGTTTTCACTTCACAAGTGGGTGAGGAGATTGAAAAGATGTGTTGCATCTCACTGTTGAGGGCCCCAATACACTAAAAACTCCTGAAACCTCTGTTTTTTTCTCTCTTGTGTTTCATAGGTAATTCAGAAATAACAGCACAGCTGTGGCATGGTTCCTGTTCTCCTTCATCCCCCTTTGACCTTGTTCATGTGGCCTAACATCCCGTGTGTAGTTTTGGGGTATAATGTGGATTTTTGAAAGAGGCTGAAACATAATTGGAGGAGGAGGAGGAAAGCCCTGATTTTGAATTCCTGGTATTCTGCTTGCTGGCTTTACATCAGCATTCAGTTCCTTCTGGAATATATGAATAGAAAACTTAAAAATAGTGATCAAAACCCAGTAAAAACATGACATTTTGGTACAATAGCTGAAACTATTCAATAAGAATCCAAAGTCGCCATATTCCTCAGGCAACCAACTGCTTCTTCTTCTTACAATCCTGGCATAAAAACTGGCATTGCAAAGGCAAATAAAATTGCTCCAGGTTTTTTTGTTTCCTCACTCCCCATTTTAAGAAGAGTTTTCCCCAAATTCCAGCCCCCAAAAGCACAAGGCTCTGTCTGTTGTGCTTGCATGGAGGACTCCATATTAGAGAGTGTGTAGCTGGTGGGAATTCACTGGGAGCTGGAAATAGGCAAAGGGAGGTTCCAGTGGCAGAGGGAAAGCTGAAATTACTATTTCTCCTGAGGGATCTCTCCAAGTCCATCCATGGAGCTGCAGTGGGACAGTGGGGGAGGTGTGTTTCCACATCAGTCTTTTCAGTTGAGATATAAAGCCCAAGGTTTCCTCTGTTGTTCAGGGACTGATGTCCAGGGAGAAGTTACGTTCCTTTGGCACGTGCTGTGTGAAAACTTTCCTTCTTTTTTTTTTCCCTCCTCTTTAAAAAAAAAAAAAAAAAAAAAAAAAGAAAAAAAACCCCACACCTGTTTTGGTTTCAGTCCCCCAAAAGAGACAACAGCGTTGTTGGAACTGTCTCATCACCTCAGAAATAAAAAGACCAAATATTCTGGGATGTGTTTGAGCCTCTCTAGGTTGGAATGTATCTTTTTGTTGGAAAACAACACAGGGCTTGATGTTATAAAATATATGGAGCAATATATGAGTGTGTTTTGTTCACATATGATCTTACCTCATGATTTAGTAATGCTTCACTTCTACAGCAAGTTCCATCTGTGGATCTCAAGGCACTTTCTGCAGAGAGCCGAGTTAACTCTCCCAAGTCCCTTTATGAGGTGGGTATGGAAATGTCCCTCTTCCTCATTCACATGAGGGGAAACCACAAGCAGAGAATCAAATCCCTTATTTTCAGTATTTTTAACCTCTGTGTCCTCCTTTCCACATTTTCCTGGTTACACGGTGTAAAACTATTCCTTTTTCAACCCAACTATTGAAAGAATAGATCAAGCACAGAAGACTCCAGCGTGACCTGCTTTGGTTGGTTGTTTTCTTGGATTTATTTTCCTCTGGGACAGGGGAGGGGAGGCTGGCCTTCAAGGCAGAGGGTTTGCTTTCCAGAAGGCCAGGGATCTGTTATTCCACGCAGAGTTTGGGGGGTGGGGAGGTGCTTAGCACCTCTGAAAATCAGCCTAACCTAAAAAGCACTGATGAGAAAGTTTGGCTTAAGCCTTTTGCCTGAGATGGCAGAGCTGGTAATTGGATTTCAGCTTTCTGAGATCCAGTTCATTACTTTAAATGGACAGCTATAAATCACAGAGCCTGCAATCACTTGTCTAATGCACCCTTAGCTTGAAAATGTTTCCTTTACAGCCTTTCCATCTGTGCCCGTGAAGACACCTCCAATCTAGGTAATACAACAGTGGAGGGGTAAAGCTGGGCCTTCAGTAGCTCTTAGTGCAGGACACTGGAACTTGTTGACTCTTGCCCAGCAATATCTCTCTCCATAAAGCAGTTTTGGATGCTCAGAGTTGAGTGTGCTACATTTGGCAGCTTGAGTAGCTTTTACATCCCTAAGGATTGTACATCCTCATCAGGGAAGCTGCTTTCTTACATTTACTGGGTCACACCAGGCTAACTGCAACACAAACTCCCTGATTATCTGCCCTATTAGCTTGAGGACAAAGAGATTTGCTGTCCACAGTGGGAAGTTCAGGCACAGGATGAGGACCTGCAGGCTCAGGTTCTACCTCTGCAGGCTCCATCTACAGCACCTTCAGCATCCAAGCTCGACCTTGGGTTGAAGCTTGTGAGGCCCCATGAAGTGAACCAAGTGCTGGGCTCAGGTGGCTTTGCAATGCCAATTAGCTCCATGATACAGGGAGTATCTGGGGTTGGGATTTTTGGGAAAGAAAAGTTCACATGAGCCTGAGTAAGAGAAGTCACACCGAAAAGGTGCACATACAACTCTCTGCTGAATGAAAACTTGAACCTGCTCAGATGCTAAGTTTGTTTTGACCTCAAGACCAAAATGCTGCTGTTGGCATACATGGGAAGTCCTTTTTTTTGTTTGTTTTTTCAATAGATCGTGATAAAACCCTCACTGACTCTGCACATATTCTCTTCTATCATTACATTTTGCCTCACAGGGTGGATTAATAGCCAGGTCTCTTTTTAGGCAATGGTAACAGCCAGGAGGAAGATCTGAGAGAAGCATGGAGGGCTGGGAATACCCTAGCTAAAAAAGCTGAAAAATAAAGCCTGGGTTTTGCCACAAGAAGAGCCTGGATGTAAGGACCCCCTGCACTTCAGCAGCTCCAGCTCTACCATAGTGCAGCCCATGGAGTGACTCCAGAGTCACCCTGATGCCAGCCTTGCCCTCTGCTCCCAAATAGCCAAGCCCAGCAAGGTTTGGAAGCTGTGATTGGGGGGTTCAGTGGGAGGGGTCTTCCCCTGCAGAACATATCTTCAGGTTTGGGTAACCTACCCCTCCTTTTTACATCTCCTGGGCCAGAGGGTATTTTCCTGTGGACTTCAGCTTTTCCCTGCTTACTGCTAAAACAGGAAGCAAAGGTAACAGGCTTTCCAGTGACCCTCCCCTGACTATCTCTAGGCACTTAATTCTAGAAATCACCAGCACTGTTGGTGTGTCTTTCTTCTATAAAACCAACCATTTTTACTGCTAGAGGAGGTGCAAAAGCAGAGATATTTAAAAGAATAAGCACTTAATCGGGCTCTTCTTTATTTTTCTTTGTGTGTCTTTATTTCTGAGGTTCTTTTATCTGCATCTGCTACCCTCAGAGCCTTGCCTCTTTCCTAAGAGCTGGGCTTTGGTTGCTAGAAAAAACCCACACATGCAACGGGACAGATTCTTCCTTAAGCTGACTCTGATGTTACTGTCAGAATTGCACAAGGCAGAATTTTGACCCAGAGACAGTAAGATCATATGTTAAAACACTGAACCAAGAGCTCATCAGCAGGAGGTCTTGATCCTGCTGAGATTAGTCAAGTCCATTCTCCTAGGCATTTTTTATCCATATCAAGAGGAAGTTTGGAACTAGATTTAATCTATTTCCCAGAAGATGCTGATCCTTTCATGTAAAAGGAGGAGTTTGCTGTCAAGAGAGGAACGAGTTTTTTTGGAGCCATCACAAGACTTTCTCTTATTGGTGCATCACAGAGATGGACTGATTTGATATAGGAGAGATATAATGGTTATTATATCTTTTATATATCAATTATATATTGGTTGCTCTCCAAACACACACATCCAGCTCCTTTCCTACCTTCACACACCCACAGTCCCTGTACCCTGCTTAGGAACACAAAAAAATGGAGAATTAGGCCCCACCTCAGCATTCAGTGTTCCTAAAGAGATCCAGCTGAGTAAACCAAAGCGACTGGAACCAGCCTTTCATCTACTAATGGTCTAATGGGATCCCTTTGTGTTGATTTTAGCACTTTCTCTTCTTGGCTGGATGAAATAATCCACTGCAGCAATGCCCAACCTTTTATTGTGGTGCCATGTTATTCATGAATTATTCCAGTTTCATGGTTATTTTTGTTTTGGCAGATAGCCTGTTTTAAAATAGTTGTAAAACAAAAGAAAGGAACATGTTTTGTGTTGGGTTTTTTTTTTCCACTTCCTGTCTGTCTGTCTAGAGCTGTGGGTCCAAACAGTTTCCAGCTTGGAGCATCTAGCTGATAATTTATGAGAGTATGGGATGATGTGAACCAAGAACTTGACATCTGTAGACTTCCATGTGTTCTAGTCCAGCTCCTGCTCCTCAGCAATGATCAGTACTGACCCATCCACAGAAAAATGCAGCAAAACCAAAAAAAAAACCCCATGTCCTGAGTCCAACATTTGGACTTGGTCTTGATTTATGCTGCCAGTCAGCCTTTTTTTCTTTCAGAAGGACACCAACTGTTGTGAGAACTTGGTCCCACCTTTGATGAGTAAAATCCTGTCACATCCAGGTGTACACAAACCACTTGAACAGAATAAGAACACAGAGGGAGCATCAAGGAGTGTGATGTGATTGGGGAAATTCCCCTGCCCCTTCAGCAACAATGGATCAGTCCATCAAATATTGCCCAAACTGACATCTCTCTTCTCCAAATAGATGTCTGAACATTCAGTCAATGGAGTCATCCAATTGCCTGAACACTCTTGGGTGCTTTATCATTTAAATTGTAATAAATCACAGGATGCCACAAGCTGTATTGAGCTGCATCAAGTTACATTCCCACCAATAACATACGGTCACCAGATGAAACCAGTGTGACATGATGTCATCGAACTGGAAATGCAATGCATGCCCTGTTTTGTCTTTAAAAGTTGGCTTAAACTGGTCTCTTAAAAAATTACAGGGATTTTCTTAAAATCTCTGCCAGTGTCACATTTTGCCTCCTTATTTCTCCCCTTATTTACTTTCAATCATGAGCACCTGGGGCCTGCCCTCAAGCCCGTGGAACTCAATTGAGAGATTACTATTGATTCCAGACTTTGGACCTGACTGATTGGAAATTTTGCAGTAAAATAAAGAAAAATAACTTCCGTGCATTTTTAGGACACCTGGACTAACACACTAATGCTCCCAGGAAGATGGTTCCACCAACCAGTACCTATAATGGTTTGGAAGAATTTCCTTGTCTTTAGTTTCACCCACAGTAAAAGTAATGGGAAGTAAAAGTCATGGGATAAAGTAATTTTAACTCTCCTAATCAGTCCCTTCTTTTTCAGAGTCATATTTCCCTGGACCACCTTAATGAATTCCCTCCTCTCCCTACATGTTGCAGATATTTATACAAGATGTATGAACATAAAAGGATTATTCATAACAGTGTTGTTTCTGAAACAGGGGCCTAAAGCTAAACATAATCTGGTCGAGTCCCCAGCTGACGTAAACCATTCTAGCTCTCCTGGAAGCTGCTGATGAAATCTTTTTGTGCACCCAGGTCAGGATTGCTTTCTTCAGGAAGGGGAGGAGGGAGAACATTGGATAACCCTGCTGGGAACAAACTGGTGGCTCCTGGGATGGTGTCTGTGGGTTCCCAGAGGTGGAGGTGGGATGAAATGATGGCTCAGGCTGCCAGAGCCAGGGTCACTGCCAACAGGTAATGGTGGAGTGGAAATGCAGCAGCACAGGAATTTGACCTGGTGACCTGAGAAGTATGCAGAGCCCTTAGTGAGGTAGCTCATGGTGAAGTGCACACTGTGTGTTTTGGCTGAAGGTTTGGCTCAGATTAACTAGTTCAGGCCTGGCTACATCTCCTGCTCTCAACTCTTAGAGCCCCTCTCTGGTTCTGCTCGATTTATGGCTGCAGAGCTACAAGGACAAAACTGCCCTGGGAGGGGGGGTGTGGTGAGGTTGGTGCACACTTGCAGTGGGTAGAGCTGAAGTGTAAGAAGGGGGAATGTTTCATTTTACTCATTTTCCCCAAAGTCAGAGAGACATAAATAGGACATCAAAAGAGACGTAGTGACTTGATGAGATGAGATAGGAAAGATGAGAATGAAATAGGAAACCAGAGGAGGACAATGTAGGAAAGGGGGACAGTAAACCAGCAAGGGACATATGTCCCCTGTTATAAACTCTGACTCCAAGTGTAAAAGGGGAGGTGCTGGACAGTATTAGCCTGTGATGTGCAGCTCCACCTCACAGGGTCACTGAGGAGGCACCTGAGGTGTCCATGGGGACAGAAGAAGACACTGTGGTGCAAGTACAATGAAGGGCAGAACCATCCTTACCTCCAGCTGCCCAGCCCTGCTGGCACTGGTGCAGGATGCAGCCCTCAGCCTGCTCAAAATGCTCCACAGCATATGAAGCTGTTCTTTTTTTTAAACAGGACTTCTAAGCCCGGGTTAAGAAGCACACCCAATTGTGCTGGCATTTTTCCTGCGAGGTGTCTCCCCTATTCCCCCTCCCCTGAAAGCTGCCATGAGCAGCAGCTCCTGGAAACAGCCTTTGAGTTCTCTCAGTGCAACCAGAGCCCTTGAGCATCCCTGAGCAGGGCCTACTGGTCCACTCCTCCCTCTTTACATGCCTCAGCAAAGTTAATTAAAGGAAGCTGGGAGTTGAAAAGTGAGAAGGACCAGTGCCAAACCAGCTCTTCAGTGTTCCCTTTTTTGTTCCCTCTGACCAGAACATCAGCACAGACCTCATGCCTACTACTTACATACCATAATTCCACAAGCTTAATGGTTACAATGTGGTAATGAGCAGGAGATTATCAGATGTTCAGATAAGATGGATCTAACCCCCGTGTCACAGTTTGCAGGGTAAATAAAATCACTATTAACCCCCACACACGCTTTATGGGCGTGGGGAAATTGACTGATTTGCCCCAAATTTCATCTGAAGTCAGCTAAAAAGTGAGGGAAATGGCTAAAGTAATAACATGGCTGTATTGACAGCAGGGAAAACCTGCTAGGATTTCATCAGGTAGCTGCAGGCTCTAACAGTCGAGTAGGGAACGTGTTACTGCAACAAACAGCAGATGAAGCTTAGACTGATGCACCTCCTTCTCCTACACCAGGTGAAGTGCACACGTATCACATTGTTGAGGAAGAGCTTCCCAATACTTCTCCCATCCTGCAAAGTCCCAGCCACTTGTCATGCAGTAAAGCAGCAGAGACAAACTCTTTAACAAATGGGGCCAGGAAGGAAGCAGCTTTGATTCTTTGGCCAGAAGGACTCTCTGATGAGCAGTGGTTTACATGACTACAAACAGCCAAGAACCCTCTGGGCCTTTTTAAAGTCTTGTGGTCTTCATATTTAAAGTTGAAAAATGCCAAGAAATATCAAAGCTGTATCTTGTCGTAGTTTCTTACCACCATTCCCCAGCCTGCAAAGTTGACTCTTGTTTTTGGCCATGGAGAAGCCCCTCTTTTCCTCTCTGTTTGCAGTGAGGACAATCTAAGTGTGGCACAGAGGCTCTCCAGCAGCTTTCAACGAGGGCTTCAGCCTCTGGCCTTGAAGCTGGAAGTTCCCATGGCCCTTTCATGTTTCAGTTCCTGGTAGGAAGTTTGATTTTCATGCTTTACTATGGTTTTCCTACAAACTTTGATCTTCACTCTTGGGAGTCTCATTTACACTCAGCTGCATCTGCATCTCTGGCCTTAATCTTTCATAACGGAGTGTCCTACTTATCAAAGTGTGACAGCTCCCTCACCCCCCCACCCACTTGCCAATGGAGATGTAGGAGACTCTCCAACTGTTATGAAAACAGTTAAGGCTGTTTCTTGTCACCCTCCAAATATTTGGTCTCCTTTGTCACTACAGCTCGAGCCCCTCAACTCGCTATCAATGTAGACCCCATCTCCCTAGCATCTGAGAGCTATTTTTTGTAAAGAATCATAGAACGTCAGGTTGGAAGGGACCTCAAGGATCTAGTCCAACCTTTCTAGGTAATAATATAGTTTAAATGACATGGCTCAGCACCCTGTCAAGCTGAGTCTTAAAACTGTCAATGTAGGTGAATCCACCACTTCCCTCTGGAGATTATTCCAATGTCTGACTGTTCTCACGGTGCATGTTTCCATGGAGAACTGATTCATTTTTGCTGACCACTTTGCTGGACATTGTTTAATTCATGAAGAGCCACCATACCATGTGCAAAGACCAACAATTACTAGGTTCTGAACATGCCTGCGTGGCACCAGCTCTTTCAGTGTGGGTCTGCCATGTCGGTGGTGAGACAGTGGCCCAGGTTGCCCAGGGAAGCTGTGGAAGCCCCATCCCTGGAAGTGTTGAAGGGCAGGTTGGATGGGGCTCTGAGCAACCTGGTCTAGGGGGAGGTGTCCCTGCCCATGCAGGGGGGTTGGAACTGGATGATCTTGAAGGTTCCTTCCAACCCAAACCATCCTATGAATCTGTGTGTGAGCAATAAATGGGCCCCTCTACCAAGCAGAGCCTTGGGTGCAGGACAGTGTCTTTTTGTCCTTGCTGCAGTCATGCTATCAAGCAACCACTCTGTAGGGAAAGCAGCAAGGGTGGGCAGAGGTTTATGAGTAATGACCTTTTTTTTTGGGAAAAAAAATAAATAAATCTGACAGAACAGGGTTTTTTCATTTAAGAAAAGGTTGAAAGTGAAACTTGAAAATTGCCTTCAAATGCATGAAAGAAAGAAGCAGAGAAGGGAACACATTGTTCTCCGTGTCCACTGGAGATAAGGCCCACAAGACAGTTCTCTCTGGCTGCGATTCTTTTCAAATTAAAAAAAAACTGTTGTGCCAATACAATCTGACAGAGAGGGCTGCAGGGTGTAATACATTTTGGCTGCATTTGTTGGTCTGCTGTGGATTGGTGAAAGGTTGGGGTTTTTTTTTCTCCCTAGCTTCCTCCTTGGCAGCCCATTGAGAAGTGGCTCATGTTTTGTAATCACCTCTGATGGTTGGTAAATGGCCATATCTAGAAGTTAACTCTCATTTATGATCTTCTCATCATGATAAAGTGGTTCTTTTAAGAGACCTGTTGCTTGCCAAAAGCCTATTATTGCAAAAGTCTGAAGCCATTTCCAAAATCATTTGTTGGACATCTGCACTCTGAGTCAGAAGCACTAGGAAAGCCCTCATTTCATACCAGCATTTCAATACACCTTAATGTGGCCATAACCAGAGAACCCAGATGGGCCTGCCTAGCCAAGGGATGTACCTGAGCCAGCCCTCTGCAACCAGCAAGGAGCAGAGGAAGACTTAGGTCCACAGGCAGGTGCAAAGAGACCAAAGCCTGTGTCCAAGCTGGCCAAACCAAGCTGCCTGTGGTCTGGAAGCCATGCAGCCATGGTCACATGTTGGGGTGTATAAAGTAGGGCTGGAGCTGGTTCAAATCCACAGCACAGGAATCCAGGAGCACCAAACTCCGTGGAAGTGAAGGGAAGCTACTCACCTTGTCACAAGGAAATGCTTCTCCCAGGGGTTGTCCGTGGGGCCAAACCATGCAGAGTGGTTTTGGGTCCAGATCCAAAATTCATTAAGTAGATAAAGATGTGTTCTTTGTAGTATTTCAGGATATTTATAAATCATTCTCTCTCCTTTGAACACAAGATCATTCACAAAGGGGAAAGCCTTGTTAACCAAGTTATTTCCTTCTTTGAGCCTCGAAGAATGAGTTGGATTTCTTTTTTTTTTCTTTTTTTTTCTTTTTTTTAATCACATGAGCTCAGTGAGTCACAAGGGCTGTAGGTGGTATTATTTGTTTTGGTGTCTGGAATCCCAACGTCAAACTTGTCTTTGTCAGGAGATTGATACAACATTGGTTTTGGCCAGGAGCATGGCAGGAGAAAGGACATCACTTAGCAGATACTTAAAATGTGGTCAGGCTCTGAAAAGTGACTCTTAGAAATGACATTGTGGTTTTCCATATTTATTTTCTCTCAACAACTTCCAGAAACAATCTGCTGAGCTCAGAACTCTAAAGGTGATTTGTTGAGCTGTCACCCCTCTGTGCTCAACGGAGGGTTTGGAAACACACACCCCACCCCCCCCCAAACCCCCCCTTTTCCATGTGCCTCTTCCATCATCACTGCTAATAAGGATTCCACAACTGGAAACTAGCTGACATGTTGCTGATGGATGCATGAGGCTGAGTAAACTCCAGCTTGCTCTTCCACAGCTCCCTTGGCTTATCAGGGATAAGAAGAGCCATAATTCAGCTTGAGTTAACACAGAGGTGCACAGAAGGAAGGTTAGAAAGCAGCAGTGGGATGGTCTAGTGGTCAAGACGTGGCTCTGCAGCCACAAAGATCTTCACTTAAGTCCCATCTTTAAAATAATACACCATCTTGAGGGCTGAACTGCCTTGCCCAGCTGTGGGCTTAGGCAGAGCTGGAAAAGAAAACCAGTTTAGGATTAGTCGACAGGATTCTTTGATCCTATGTTTGATTTTACACATGGTTGCTTTTCCATTTGGCCCAGGTAGGTAGAAGGAGTGCCCGAGGCTTAAAGGAGCAGCATCCAAAGTTTGGTTTTCATGGTGCCACCATTCTTCTGTGGGATCTCCCATATGGAAAAGAGACCTGTGCTACCTGATGGAACGTGACAGGGGAGAAATAGGATTGACACCTGGTGGCTGGAGAAGTGCTGCATTTTACTGTGTTCTCCAAATCTGATTCTTTTGGGGATTAGTGAGTCAGATAAGGCAGATCTTTTGTTCCTTCCTCCCAATGTAGAAACAGGAGAATGCAGAAAGGGTGGAAATCTAAACAACAAATCTAAATACTGCTCTTTTTTTGTTTGTTTGTTTGTTTTGCCTAGGACAAAATCCATTTGGAAGTTGCAAGGTAAGACCTTCACATTTTAGAAATCCAGCTGGTAACAGACAAATTCTAATGAAGATCCCTGTTACCTCTTGAAAACTGAAGGGAAAAGATGTGCAGAAGAAACAGGCCAGCTTTCAAGTGAAGGGTTTGGAAAGCAACCTGCAACAAAGCCAAGTTTCTAATTGCCCTAGTGACAACTTGCTTGAGCAGAGGCTGGCAAAAGGAGGAGGAAGATCCCTCCTTCAGCCTGAAAAAGTCAATGGCTTCCTGGTACCTGTGCAGGATGTCAGCTAAAGCCAGAAGTAGCACATAGATGATGTTAATTTGGCTTCAAAACTTAGCATAAAAGTACTTAATGCAACGTCCTCGCCTGAAAACTGAAGTTAATTAGTCCGTGTGGAACGAAGCTGCTGATGCAACTAGACTGCTGCTGGTGCCAGAGCTAGCAGGGGTTTCTCTCTGCAGTGCCATGTAGACACAGTCATAGGGCACCAGTCAAGCAAAAATAAATCAGGATAACTGAAATATCCTGGACGTGTCATGGCAAAAAAGTCAATCATGCAAGCGATGATATTGAGGGAAAAAAAAAAAAAAATCACTGCTTGCTTTTTTTGTTGTTGTTGTTGTTCCGTGGAATATATTCCAAGACAGCCAAGATGCCAAAAAAATTAAGTCATTCTTTTGTCCACTACACTGGGTGTATATGGGGAAACATTGGGGATGAGCACTTCTTTAGATACCTTAAAAAAAACCCTGATTTCCCCATGTCAAGACACGCAGAGGTTATGAATTTTTTTATTGGAAGAACATGTCATCTTTATGACTGACATGCTTAGAGTATAATTTTCCTGTGCAAAGGTGGAGTAATTTTGGTTAAGGAACATTTATTGCATTGCATTCTTATTTAATTAACTACATTTTAAATCAGTATGTTGAGAGAAAGCTCGTTGGGAAGAAATTTGTCCAAAACCAGATGAAATACAACAAAAGAGTCCCATTGACTTCAAAGGGTCTGACTCAGGCAGCTTTTCCTCTGTGTTGGTTTCCTCATCTTTAAAGTTGGCAGAAATTCCTATTTCTTAAGTCTGGGAGCCTCATAATTCACTCCTCCTGTGCAAGGATCCCTGGGAGTTTTGCCCAAGGGAATTACAGAAAGGGTTGTTTTATCAACAGTTCTTCCCCAAATGGTAGGAGCGTGGTTTTTATCTCCTAGCCCAAAGGTTGGGAAGACAGCCACAAAAAGCTAGGAAGGGTATGGAAGATGGTGGCTCTGAAACATGAATATGATGAGTTTTCAGGTGGTGTTGCTGGGGAAATGTACTCCAGGTTTAGCTAATGAGGCTGGAGCAGGCAGAGTTTTTGTCTCAGCTGTGAACATTTCTGTGTTGATGAAGCCCAGTGGCTGTTCTACTGCTCCTCAGGAGGCTGAGCTTTGCAGGTTAGGTATTTTTTTTTCTAAACCCAAGACTTGTGTGTGTTTTGATTCTATTTTATTAACATTTTGGAGGTGCAAAGGAGATGACAGACTGCTGCAGTTTTAGCTTGTCTCCAAAAGGTGCAAGCCTGAACTAAGCCCAGGTCCAGACAACATGGTTTTGATTGCAGGTTGGAGTGTGGCAGCTGGCTCCTCTTCAGTCTTGCTGCTTCCAGCCTTTGGCTGAGTGTCCCCTACCTTTGTGTCTGGGACCCTCAGCATGAACCACAGCTGGTCCCCGTGTGGCTGGGTCTGACCCAGGAGGACATCACAGAGACTTTCCCAGGTCAAGGTGAAGGCACTGGACAAAGCCTTGTGGGATCCTTGGGTTGAGGGGGTCTCATTTAGCCACGACTTGAACGACTCCATGTATGGCAAGGTCCAGTGCCAGCTGACCAGCATTATCTCCAGAAGTGAGTCCCCAGCTGCAGCCTTTAAAGCTGAGTGGAACTGGGAGGAACTGGGTGGGCTGGGAGCAGGGTGGAGAGCAGCACTACAACCTGGAGCTGGAGAGGCCTCTCCGAAAAGGTACTTTTAAAAATCTTTCTGTGTGTCTCTGAAACAAAGAGAGTGGCAGGGAAAGCTGGGATAAAAGCCTATTGACAAATGATATCTGCAACTGCAGCACAGACACATGCAGATACACACATACCCTGTATTACAATAATTTTAATTGCTTGTAATGTAGCCCCCTCTCCTCCCTCTTGCTCTTTCCTTCCTCCTCCTGTGCTCTCTCTCCCCCTGCCAGTCCTCTTCCCCCCCCCCCCCCCTCGAGTTAATCTGTCGCTAGATTCTCAGCTTTTCTTTTGCTTCTGGTTTCATTTTCAGATGACAAAATTCAAGGCACACAGCTCTGCTGTCTGGTTGCCCTGGAAACGGCAGCCTATTATCGTACCTTGTCATTCATCAAGAAAGAATTGCACTTGACAGAGATAGACCAAAATGCCTGCAGTCTGCAGCATAAAAAAAAAAAGGGGGAGAAAAAAAAAACACCCTGTTTTCTTTTCTTCCAAGTATGTAAAAGGCCTTTAATGCCTATTTAGTTACACGTTTTATTTAACGTTGCTTATTATCCCTTAAAGTGATCGTTGATACTCATAGAAATAGGTATTTCTTCCTCAAAACTAGATTTGAGCCAGATCTGTAGTTGTGCCTGGCATTCAAACCCTTCCACCCTGGTGCACAATATAAAGGAAATGGTTAAATGATAAACGTTTTGCATGTTGAATTCACCAAGTGGCCACACAAATGCTGCCTTTCTGCTTAATTATGTCCTCTGTTGGTTGGTTTTCCTGCTTGCTTTATGGAGCTTTAGAAATAATTAGCAGGCTATGTAATAAATAATTGAATTTTGTCTTTTAATTAATTCTTCAAGTGCAGAGTGTTATGGACTACAGATAATTGTATGTATATAAAAGTACATATAGAGTGTGTGTGTGTGTGCACACATACATGTTGTATGTATGGAAATGGTAGAGGTTGGAGCATAAAATCTCTAATCACTCTTTCTGAAGTTGGACCAGTCCCAAACCCATTGTTCTTCAAAGGCAGGAAAAGGTAATTGCTTGTTATTTTGCCTACCTCATCTCTGCCATTTGGATTAACCCAAATTAATTCCTGAAATCTGTGGCCTCGAACCTTTTGGTGAAGGAGCACGTTGATGTGGTGAAACTCCCTGTATTGTCATTTTTTTAAAAAAAAAAGATGGGTGTTTTCCCAATAATTCTATGGCTGTTTAAATAGCTGTAATGGAAGGTTGGGGGGTTTTTTGGCTCTTATTTATAAATGGGTTTTGGGTCAGTTTTTGCTTACATTGGTCAATTTGCTTGTTAAAGGTGAGATATGTTGTAAAATAGGTTTTATTGGCCATGTGGTATTTTAAGTACATATCCTTGCTTGGAGTTTGAATCTCTTGATTGTTGAATCTTTTGTCCTGGAGATCAGAAGGGGGGAAAAAAAAAAAAAAGGCAAGAGAGATAGTGGAGGAGAAAGATAGAGTGCACTTAAGGGAAAAAAAAAAGGGGGGGGGGGAATTCCTTGCATGGATTCTAGTGCCAGCTCTGTTTATTTTCATCAAGTTTGTCACTGGTGTTGGACCTGTCTGTGGGGCGAGGGGCTCTGAACTTGGGAAGTTCACTTTCTGCCCCCTGACTGAAAATACAAACCTGTCTGCTGCTCTCCTTCTCCCTTGGAGCTTTCTGTCTACACAACCCCCCCCCCCTTCCATGAGTGAGTGGTACAGGGGGCAAATAGAGGGTGGTGGTGGCACCAAATCCAGCGCGGATCCTGGCAGCGGAGGGAAAGGCTCCTGAGGACACGTCCTTCGCCCCGTGGATCTGCTTGGCCACGTGGGGTTGGTTTGGATTTTTAGCAGTGACCCACCACCAAACAGAGCAGGGAGTGAGGGAGAGAGAGCACCTAAACCCTGTCCTAACCCACCAGTTCCTAGAGCCACTTCTGAACTCTACTCTTGACTTTTAATAACGCCTCAAGACCGGCGTTCATTTCCTGTGCGGCCTCGGCCCTACCTTTTGATTTTTAAATCTCCCTTAGGCTAGTGGTTTCAGAGGACAAAGAAATGAACAGGCAGAAACAATTAAACGAGCAGATACAGTGAAAACCAACACCACAGCACTTTCCCAGAAATTGGAGTGGATGAACGAATTCTGTCCTGTATTTTGATGTTTCAACAGTCGGGTCCGATCCTTGCAGTTTCTTCCAGCCTTCCTCTGGGCTAAAGGAATCCTGCTATCCCTTAGGACCTCATAAATACATGGAGGCACTGGAAATATTTTTGTCCTGTGGATTAATATTACACGATAATCTCGTTGAAGGAAAATAAAATGCTAGTTCTGGACCTTCCTAACTGCAAAATGGCTTTTTAAGGCCCTTTTAAATATTCGTGTATTTCTTCGTGACAAATTGGAATTGGGAATGTTTATACAGCCCTGAATAGTGCAAGTGAATATCCTTAAATTAGCTTTTCAAGTTGATTTACAGCCTGAAAATCCTGTAACAAGACAGGAGTGTTATCTGTTCAGAAAGGAATAGGTTTTTCTGTTATGGTCTCGCTGGGTGTCTTTGCTCTGAAACAAAATGGAAGCCAAAATGCCACCTATAAAATGAACTCTCAAGAGGAGAAAAGGCTAGGTGGGAATTCACAATGATCTTACTTAAAGATTAAAATGCTGCTTGTTTATTTTTTTAAGTATTTTAACCAAGATTTATTGATCAAAGCATACAACACGAGGAGAAAAGCAGGTCCCTGGGTGTTGATACTAGTTTTACTTGAGGAAGGACTAACCATCTATCAGCTCTATCTAATTAACGGGTTCTGTCTCTTGATGTGTGGATCATTTATCTCCCTGTTTTTCCAGCCTCTTATTTGGTGCTTCTAGTCCTACCTGGGTATGCAACAGATCAGAAAATAAGGGCAGTGGGACTGAGCTTTGTGTATTTTTCAGCATTTTTAACCCTGCATTCTCACTCAGCCACCAAAAAAAAAAGTTGTTGGCTGCTTTTTCAGCTGTGGGGATGAAAATGTGTTTGGAGGTGGTAAGGCCATAGGAGACCCTCATGAACAGGTTGTCTAACCCTCTCAGGAAGCCAAGCTGGGGCACCTGGCTCAGTGAACCCAACGTGCAGCATTTCAGCAGCTCCTTCAGCTTTATTTGTGCTCTGGCTCATGGGGAATAGTTGATTCTCTGAAGCCAAGTTTTTTAAAGCACACTTGGCACATCCTCTGGGTTTGAAGTCACCCTTAATCTTTGCAATAAGTGTAAGTCAGAGAGATGCTTCCTATGGGTCTGACTCAGAAGAAAGCCCTGTCCTGCTGGGGCAGGAGGGAAGCCCTTGCAATGCCCACAAGGCTCCAAAATCTGCCTGTGGAGGTGAGGAGGGTTGCTGAGAGGTCTGAGGGGAGGTTACTCTGTGTGAGAGCCAGATGGGGGTTTTATTGAATCCAGCCTTTGGGTATCGACACAATAAAACACCTCCTGTAAACCAAACTCTTTCTCTTGCCCTTTCTTTCCTCTCTCTTTCCTCCTGCTGCAGTGGAAACTTGAGGAATGTTCTGAGCCCATCAAAACCAGGGCACAGTGTGTGCTGATCAAAAGTTCAGTCAGGACAGAACCTCTCCTACCTTTGAATGTGTCTGCAGTTAAAACCACCATGGCTCAGATTGCTACTTTTTCTCCTGATGACTTGTATCCCGTGCTCCAAATCTTTCCTTGGGGTGACTGGTGCTTCTCTGGGAGTGAGATGCAGTTGTGGGCCAGCCAGAGGAAGGCTCATGCTATTTGCATTTCCAGATGAAGTGTACACATCCCTGCACTATTTTGGCACGTAGCATCCCTGCTTCGTGTGGCTTCACCAAAGGTTAAGGTCTAGATCTGAGGAAGGGACTCCAGTGCCAGTTTTTCCAAGTTCTGCTTCAGAGGTCAGAGCTGGGATTTTCCTTTCCTCTCTGGAGGAACTGCCATGCAACACTTTTGACATTTTGGTTGTTTTTTTATTAGTTAAAATGGAGGGAGAGTGAGTGAAAGATGTAGCTGGAGAGTTGAAGGGTATAGATGGTGAGAGTGGCTTCTGCTGGATGCTTCTAGAGATGCTATGGATGCTGGAGTTTGGGCAAGCCAGAGTCTTGTTGGGATTATTTGCATCGAGCAAGAAACAAGAATTTTTTAATGTATTTTCAGTATTTCACTCTGATGTGGGATCCTTTTAGTCTCTAACATTATCACCTCCAGATCTGAGGCCTGATTTTCAGCTCCTGCCGTGGGGTGGACGTGCCACGGGGTTTCCATCTGGTGCAGAACATAGTTGGCCACTAGTGGAAGGGGACAGTTGTCAACCCCCCCCCAGCCCGAGGACTGCACTGATTATGGCTCATAATTAAGGATTTTGGACTTGAATGGTCCATTGTGACCAGCAAGTGTGAAGTTCTGAAGCTCTGCAGATACCTTTACACTGTCCGAAACAGCTTTAAAAGCTGAAATAAATATAAAAATAATTTGCCTGTGTCACATCAAAACCAAAGAAGGTTGATCTCTGTCCACGTTTTGTTTTGTTAAATCTATAGAAATACCTTAATTTATCTATAGATAAGACAGGTTTGTTTTGTGGTTTGTTTTTTTTTTTTTTTTTATTCCTCCCAGGGCAGTTTTTAAAGTTAATTGAATGAATACAACTAGGAAAAGTTCATTTCTTCTAGCAGGACAAACCAAATGGCCCCCTTCAAGTGTCCCCTTCTTTCTTTTTGAAATTTGCCTCTCCATTTAGATCAAGGTTAAGAATGTCTGAGCAGGGAATTTGTTTCATCATGGAGAGCAGTGTATTGCCAGACTAAATATCTGCAGTGGTTTAGTGAGGCATCAGTGGGTCTTTGTGGCCTCTCTTCTCAATTTAATCTGTAACAAAACCTAAATGCTGCTTTATTTCATTATTGTTGAAGTCTTTTGGCATGGGCTGTGAAGTCTGAAGATTTTTACAGCCTTTTTACCTTTTCCCCCTCAAATTCCTGTAATCAGACTGTTAAAAGAGCTGCTATCTGATCATTCCTCTAGTAGCCTCCCCCAAAGCATATCTTCTCAGAAGGAAAAGTTGATTAGAAAAATGAGACAGAAGTGCAAAATCTGTTTCAACTAGATCACTTTAGAGATGAGAACACGTGCATGGGGTAGATGCTTCACACAACCAAGGAATGGGAGCTTACAGGAGTCTTGCCACTCAGCTGCTGCCTGCTAAATACTGCTTAAATTTTGATTTAACGACAGAGATAGATTTGCACAGGGGGAAAAAAAGGCCCAGAGGAAGGAAAGATGCTGAAAATTGCCTCCTATAAAGCTGTGTTTCCCTGTGCACCACAAACACAGGCTGTTGAGGTTGAT
Organism: Hemiprocne comata; assembly: GCA_020745705.1. Lineage (NCBI taxonomy): Eukaryota > Metazoa > Chordata > Aves > Apodiformes > Apodidae > Hemiprocne > Hemiprocne comata. Next base: position 4,203,037 of record CM036608.1, read on the forward strand.
ATTTTAGCCTGACCTTTTTACTGTCAGCCAGGCTGCTGGTTTTGATCCTCCTGTTGTTCCTCTCCACCAAGCACTTTCTTTTTACACTTTGCAGCAGTGAGGTGTTGGTGTAGTATTGGTAGCTGAAGCATTCAAGGCTAGTGTGTCAGGTGCCTACCATGATGAGTCTTCAAATGATGAGATTAAGAAAGTAATATGTGGGACTTGGTGCCTTCTAGCTTTTTAAATTGTTGGCTCTCTTTGGATAACATTTTACAAGATCTTCCTCCTCGCCCATGAGTGTTAAGGGCACCTTCCTCTTTCTAGCCCCCTTGAAATGGATGCTGATGTTGCCCCAGGTTTCCATGATTTCAGGGGCTGTCATTTGTGGCAGGCACTGCAAAAAGGTTGTTAAACTGGTAGTAAAAAACATGAGGGCAGGAAAACTCTGTTACCAGAGAGTGAGTTCTGAGCTGTAAATGGCATTTATAGGTTGTGGTTGAGGGACGTGGGGTCAAATATTGCAAGTCTGACCCCATCTGTATTTAGCTGAGTCCCTCAGACTTGGGTGGGAGCTCAGCTGGAGGGAGGAGATGAAGATGTGTCCTACTTAGAAGTTGAGACCCTGTCTTGTTGGCAGGGGGTTGTTTTGTTGAGTTGTTTTGATTTGGGAAGAGATAAGCACTGCTCAGTGAAACAAAAGGAGCTAGAACCAGGCCGTGCTCATTACAAAAGCATCATATTTAATGATGGGGATTAAACAGAGCAGAAAATACATTTTTTTTTTTCCTGGTAGTTCAGGTGCTTTTTCCCCACTGCCTTTGCTGCACACGAATCCGTGAGAAGCATTTAGATGTATTCAATCCAATCCATGATTTTAGGGCAGGATAATTCCTCATCCAGCTTCAGAAAAGAAAGAGACCCATCTTGTGTGGCAGAAAGCAGGTTTATCAAAGCAGGTTCTGGTCTCAGTGTTTCAATTGACATAAGCTCTTGTCTCAAGCATCTTTGCCACCACCCCTTGGGGAAAAGACAGGAAAACCAAAAAGATACAAAAGCAATTAAAAAAAATTACATTTCAAAATGCCTTTTAATGAGCAACTCTGCTAAAAGCACCTGTCATTTCCCTCCAAGTAAGTTACCTGGAAGGTCTGGTGGCTGCTTTACAATGGTTGTTTCTGGTAGACCATGTTATGTGTAGTTCTGGGCACTCACAGCTGCCAACTTGTTGAAAATCTTGTTGAAACTCCTTGTAAATACAGGTTCCTTACAGGAGCAGTGAGGTTTGGCCATTTATTCTGCATGGGGGCAAATCAGACCATCCCTAAAACCCTCCTGCTTGACCATCCCCAAACCAGGGATGGAACAAGGTCCTGCTTTGGCTCAGCCAGAGCTATCCTGCCAGCAAACCCTTTGACCAGCCAGACATCCCTGCTGGCTACAAATGACAAGTACTTTCAAAAAAGGTTTGCTGGAGAAACTGGTCACTTCCATGTGAAACAACAAGGGGGGGTCGGGGGGAAAAAGGCAGGCTCTAATCTTAATTATTTTGATGTAATTCTGGAGAAAATAACTGCCAATCTGCAGTTATTCCCAGAACTGAAAGCACCAGGGTAGGTACATGAAATGTTTATTTTTTTTAAGCAACTTGATGACTAATGTAGAGAAGGGGGCTGAATATGAGGAGAAAGATTGCAAAGGATTTTAGGAGATGTTCCTCTCCATCCCTGTGTCCTGTGCAAGTTCTGTCTCTGCTAACCCTTTTCTGAGGTTACTGCACATCCTGTCATGGAACAGAGGTATTCTGCTCAGTTGAAGCACAGTGAAAAATTCAGAGAGGGATTTTTGGTCTTGTTTGAGCATACCCGGGGGGGGGGAAAAAAAAGCTTTTCTTTGTCTCTTTAGCATCTTCCTTTAAAATAAACTGCCTCAAAAGTATGATGCTGTAAAACAAAAGAAAAAGAAAAGCTCTTAAAGGAAATGGTCTTAAACATAAGGATATGAGATCATGAAACAGGCTACTGGGATAAGCATATTTATTGGGTTTGTTATGTATCAAATGTAACAAAAGTGAAGTGTCTGAAGAACTCCATGTGTGGTTCCTTCACACTCTTTGATCACACAATTCCCCCTTTAATTCAGATGCAGTAGAGCTTAAGTGGCTTCATTGATGTGTTAAGTGTGGAATGATTTTTTGTATAAAATAAAAAAAAAAAAGGACCCCATTATGTGTCCAGAAAAGCCTTGTGTGCACTTGTTTATTGAGACAGGAAGTCGGTTTCCCACACGGAACAACAGTGCCTGAAACACTGAAAAATTGTGTAGGGAAGAAAAGTAAAGGAAACTTAATTTTCTACCTGGCAGAAATCGGCCTCCGGAGGAAGAAGTAGACAATGAGATTGGGCTTAAACTGAATAATAGAGCCTGATTGATTTTTAGGAAAATGCTCCATGCCATTTATATAGGGGGTTCATGGGCTGCTTTTGTTAGTAAAATGCCAGGCTTTGGTACAAGCCTCTTTGTAGTCGGGCTGCTGCTTCAGTCTTGCTTCCACTGGTGCATTGCACGGAGATGAAAACCCCCAGAAGAAGGGCTGGCAGGTAGAAACACAGCACTTAAATAGATATTAAAAATAAAAGAACAGCAGATGACTTTTAGGTCATCTCTTCCCAGTTCCTGTCAGAAATCTATGTTGGGCTCTTGTGAACAAAGCCTGGGATGCTGCAGTGGTGTAAATCAGGGGAGTTTTTTTCTCAGAGACAAAGGAGCTCCCTCTGCTCCTGCACCTGATGCTCTGGGCCAGCCTCCTCACACAGCAGAGCAGCAAAACCAGCATTTCCCTAAGACCTGCATTTTAATGTTAAAAGCAAGACACAAAACCAAGTGATGAGGGCTGGGAGGTTTTTTTTGGGCCGAGTTAATGTGTGTTTACTCAGACCTAGGAATTTTAACATGATTAATTTCAGGCTCCAGTATTCGGATGCATCTCAGTCTCCTGGTTGGACGGTGAGCGTTACGGGCTGAAAGTGAAATATCCAGTGTGGGCATATATTGGTGTTCTCAGAAGCAGCTGCAAGTCTCCAGAAAGGTCAGAAGTGCAGCAGGCCCAGTGCTGTGGGCTCGGAGCCCAGAGTTTTAACTGGAGGAAACAAACCCAAGCTCTGAGGGGTGGAACCAGCACAAAGAAATCAAGTGACTTGCCAAAGGTCGTGTAATTCGTCGGTAGCAGAGACCAGGATAAATATCAGCATTTGCAAGTTCTCTATTTTGCTGCAATTTAATATTTCCTGATTTTTCTCTGATTTTATTTAGCAAATAAGGGTGTCTTCTACCTCCTGCCCCAGTAGTGTGTTTTTGTGCTCAGTGTTTAAGGTCTCTTCTGGCTTTGGAAGCTTGTAGAACAGTGCAGTTTCCTAGACTCTAATGCCAAAACCAAGGCTATTCAAAACAAACAAACACAAAAGCCCTCCAAAATGTGGAGTGGGCCTTTGTAAATATTACCCTGAGGTGTATTTGTGCAAAACTGTCACAGACAAAAGAGCAGGCTGGTTTGGGGGACCTCAGTGACAGCAACCCTTGGAAGTTCTCCTTAGCTCTGTCCCTTCTGGGGCCGGCAGCACTTGTTCCTTTTACCTGTATGCCAAAACTCCCTCACAAATATCTGCATTTGTACATAATCTGAATTTAAGTATCTTTACCAGCCTCTTTTTAATCCTCCTAAGGGAGGACTTGGGAAGGAAGCTGCACTTTTTCCCCACCACGCGTGCACTTCACACTGCCACCCACAGCTCCCCCTTCCACAGCCCTGCTCTCCCCGAGTCTTTTCTAGCCCATATAAAACTCTTCTTCCTTTCAGCACCATCTCCCCACACCCAGCACATTCCTTTCATGTGCACAGAGCAATGGCCTTATCTCTCACTCTCGCCCTAATTATGAAATGTGTGGTATGTTGCTGCTCCATGAGAACAGAGGGAGCTGCAACTGGGCAGAAGTTAAAGGACTCTTCTTAGTGCTCCTCAGGCAAGCCAGGCTCAGGGTAAATGGGCAGTCCTTGGTTGGTTTTTCATTCCTTTTTCCTTGAGAATTAAAAAGAAGAGAAAACTGGAATCATCAGTAAGCCCAGAAGCTTTATCTTGTCTTTAAAGATGGTTAAGGAAGGTTGTTTGCACTGGGCTAACCTTTCCAGCACCAAATCAGGGGCTGAAGCGTTTGTGCATTTGTCACAGCTGACAGACAGTGGGACAGCACAAAGGATTTGGATGCTGAGCTCCTGAGCTCGACCTGGGCTCTGGCTGTTTCAGTCTTGCTGCATCTTGCACAGGTTGACACGGGCATTTCTCTGTGTTCTGGGGAGCTGCAGGACCTCAGTACATGGTAACAGGCTTTCTGTCTGGCAGGTATGTGGTCCTTGAGATGCAACTGTCAGGCACTTTGCGGGGGGGGTTTCAAAGCAGATGACTACTGGCTTATGTCTGCTTCCACCAAAATTGTCTGTAGCAGCAAGACAGCCAGGCCAAGAGATGAACGACTTTGAAAAATCCCCCTGTGAAATGCTGCTACATCTGAACTGTGCAGAGCTCCCTTCTCCCCCAGTTATTTAAAAACACAAGCCCCACAGCCTCAACCCGGCCATCCCTTCAGAGAGGGGAAGGTATTCGTGACCTGCCAGCAATTCCTGCTCCTCCTGACCCTCCCCCTAGCCCCACTTTGCCCAGCCCTTAGCGAACCTCAAACTGGCTTGTCTGATTTGGATCATGATTCAGCCTGATGCGATTTGAAATGCCTGAATTCTTAACCCCCTGCATGATGGGATTTTCTCTCCTGGAAATGCCAGCAGCCTTTAAGTCAGGCACGGCAGCGCCTCACCAGCCGCTGGACCCGGCCTGCTAAATAAATGATAAATATTGTTGCACATACGTTACATCTGTCAGAAGTCTCAACATCACACACATCACCACGTGGCCTTTAGAAGGTGATGAAAGGAGCAAACAACAAAAAAAAAAGGCAACAAAACACAACAACAAACCCCAGTGCAAACATCAGAGAGGCGTTGGGTTGCGCTCTGCCAGCGTGAAGAAAATATCCTGTGAGTGAGAGAGGCTTGTAAGGAAGGGGGATATATTTTATTAGTTAAGGTAAGGAACTGAAAACAGTAGACATGAGGTGGATTCAGACTCTCTCTGTCAGGTCAAGTGGCCCCCCAGCTCCTCTGTTTTTTATTCTGCTGTTACCATTTCCATTTAGGATGTCTCAGGTTCTGCTTTTAAACACCAGGTTCTGGTCTGGGAGGAGAGGGGAGGATAAATAAAAAAAAACTCTTAAGGATCTTAAGTACTGATGTTGCTTGGAAATGTTAGCTGTGTAGTCCCACATCCCACCAAAACACCAGTCTGCTGAAGGTTGGTGTGTGCTGTTTTACTCTTTCCCCAAGGCAGGAACTTGTCCCTTTTAGAGCAAAAGATGCTACATCTGGGCAGTCCCAGGGGGCACTGAGGCAGGACTGAGATCAGTCTTGATGCCACCCTTCAAGAAGCTGCAAATTCCTTGCCTGTCTGGGGGTTGCCAGGGTTGCCCTGGAGGACACCCCAGTTGTGCCAAAGGCTTTGCCTGCGGGAAGGAGAGGGTGAGCAGAGGGAGGAGGAGGAGGCTGTCAGTGTGCTGTGCCATGGCTCTGCTGCTCTGCACCAGCTGGATGCCAGGAGGAAGGATGCCGAGGTGCTAACCCACCTTCCTGCCCTCCAGCAGGAATGAGCCCTGCAGAGCAGGAGAACCTCAGAGGAGGGTTACAGAGGCAGGGTCCCTCCTGAGGGGAGGAGCAGGGGGGAGATGGAGCTGCTCCACCTCTTGCCCAAGGCTCTGCCTGAAGGCAAAAATCTCAGCCCAGGAAACATGTTCCTTTCTCTCCCTCCCTCCTTAAAAATAAGGGTCACGGTGGCATTTACCTTGAAGTCTAGTGAAAACCATTGAACTCCCAGAGTGTGGCATGTGTGTTTCCTATTAGGGAAGCAGTTCCAGACTAATAACCATTTTTAATGGCTGTTGTTGTGCTTTGCACTAAATGATATCAGCTATTATTACACGAGAAAGGCAAAGAAGCCTGGAAAATTAAATGAAATCCTTCTGTGGAAATTTCAAAGGGCATCAAAGATGCTCTCCAGCTTTTGCTTGTGCCCAGGTGGAACATCTCCTAGTTATGGTGATAAGGCAGGGAGCCCCTGAAAAAGCAATTTTCCTTTTCCTCCTTTGCCTTAACCCAAGTAACTGCTGAAATCAGATAATTTGCTTAATACAAATGAGAATAGAAGTGGGTCCAGCGAGGCTTAAGAAGGTCCTGGAGAGTGGCAGGGGGCAGCAGGAACAGTGTTGGGTCAATCCCTTGAGCAGGAGTGCATGTGCATGGACACCCCAGCCAACCCAGTGGGCTTGAAGTGTCCCTCTGACATTGGGTATGATGGAAAATGGTGTTGCTTGTGGCTTACAGTCGGTGTGTCCTGACATCTAATTTTCTCTGGGTTTGCTTTGCTCTCACTGTGCAGATGCTTTCAGGAGTGAGTGGCTGTGACACTTGGGTAGTGTGGAGCAGCTGAGTGGTGGTTTCCTGGCTGAGCCTGGGACAAAGTGTAAAGCCAAGGTCCCTTTTGATGAGGCTTCTGTCACTCGGAGGTCACTCAGCTTTAGAGGCCAGGGCAGAACCTGGACTAGTAAAATCTGCTGGGCATGTCTGCAGCTGAGCTAATTGTCTAGACTCACTGGTGCTTCTCAGAGGAGAGAAATGCTACTTGTAGGATGTGATTCATCTTATCCTAAAGTGCCTGCACAAAATAGGTCAGATGAGTTGTACCCTAAATATGGCTGTTTCTCTCCTGGGACTATAGCAGGAACCAAGGCTGACTAGGACTAAGAGAAAAGAACTTACCTTGGGGAAACAACAAGAGGGAGAGCCAGGGACAAGTTTGTTGACCTTCCCAATGTGTTTCAAATTAGTTGTAAGCTATGCCTGCAAGTTGAGAGAAATTCAAACCAGCCTCGTGGTATTGAAGCAAGTCAAATTTGGTTGAGGCCAAATGGATTGTTATTTAGTTTCAGACCATGACTGGGAGTCCTAAAAATCCCAAACAGTGGGTTGTGCTGGCAAGTTGAGCATCTACTAAAACCATGGCTGTCAAAGCAGAAGGTTTTGTCCTCAGGGCTATGTCCTACCAGGTTGGGAGCCCCCAGATCTCCCAGTACTTCCATGGGGAGTGAAGGTGCCCAGTACTTTGCAGGATCCCAGCCTAGGGATGGGCTGCAGGCTCCCAGGGGTAAAGCATTTTTATCCCATTAACTGTAGTGGAGTTACCTCCATTTAGGCCGCATGCAGAAATACTCCTGGTATCTACAGAGAAACTCCACAAGCCAGGGTGATCCCTTTTGATTATCCTATTAAAAGGATGCAGCCTGCTTTCCAAATGCACAGGAATCTGAGTTGCTCTAATTAGCCCCTGCTGCAATTTCCACCCTGCTATTAAAATATGTTACACTCAAACGCAATGAAATGCTTGTAAATCAAGTGAGGTTAAAAATCCCTTTGGCTGCAGAGATGTATTTATCATAAAGACTTTTAACATCCTGAATTTAAAAAAATGCTGGGGACTACTGAGGGAGTCAGGGTTCACAGGGAGGAGCAGTCTCTTTTATTGGATTGTCTCATGGTGCTGAAGAACAAAAGAAAATTAAAAAGAACAGATTTTTCAGGCACTCGAACCCTTTCTCGGGACCAATGTAGGAATGAACACATGTGAACTCACACAGGAATGAAAAGTTTGCTGTGAACCCAGTTTGGGAGTGAAATGAGTCCAGTTGCCTGTGTGCTTGCACTGCAGAAGGTATTTTTTTTAGCAGAAGATATGTAAAGTTTCAGTTGCTTAGGCTGAAGTTGGGTGTTGTTCGGTGCGTGTTCAGAACCTCCTCTCTGGGTTTCGTTTCAGGGTTGGGTTTGAATTAACCTAGACCTGAAAGGGAACTTCAGAAGATTATTGCTTGACTGGTAATGAAAGGGGTGTTAAATCTCAATTTAAAATATTTTCTTAAAAAGGAAAACAGTACTTTTAAGCACTGTTAAGTTTACTTTTGACTAAGGAAGGAAGCCTCATGTAATAAAAATCACTTTAGGTCCTTTAAGGCTGTTTCAACAAGACTGAGGTATGTCAGGTGAAAACCTAATCCTAGAATTTATACCAATCTTTACTCTTTGCTTGTTAAGCTTATATTTGGCTAACAAATTCCCAATTTTTAAATTTATTGATTTCAGACCTGCTTGGTTTAGATCCCTTTTGGGTATATCCCCTCTCAGTTACACTCTGCTCTCTCCTTCTGTGTAAAGAACATGGAGAAAATGGACCCAATAAAGCCAAACTGCATGAGGAGGTGCTAAGCTTTATCCTCAGTCCAGTTTCAGAGAGATTAATTGCCTTGCTGAGAATCAGTTAGGGAGGGCTGTGGCTAATCTTCTACCAAATCTCCTTTTCCACCATCAGAGGAGAGCAACCTGGTTATTTTAAGTTGTTACTTCTGTTTATTCAAGTCAAATACTTCCATCCCTCCCCTCCACCTGTGCTGTGGTGGCTGGGAGCGTTGCTATGCTGCTGAGGAGCCTTCCCCTCTCCAGCAGTGGTGCAGAAACCCCTTCCCTCTCTCCTTCCTTTTCAGCAGCAGCAATTTGTTCTTGGGCAGCAGGAGCTGCAGCTCAGCACCTGTCGTGCAGCTTTCATCTGGCTCTGTGCAAACAGAACTTCTGTTCCCAGGACTGGACCAGGATCCCTAGAATCCTCCTTCTGTTTTACCAGACAAATAATCTGTTGCGACTCTTCTTGCTTCTTATCTTTTGCAGCTTGGACTGGTTCCATGCACCATTTTGTTCTCAAAGATGCTGAAGCTGATTCTTCAGTGCTAGCCAAAACAAATGGGAGTCTTGGCTGCCGACGTGGTGGCAGCAGCTGGTTTCACTGTGGCTCCCCACACCTAACACTGGGGCAGCTTTGACTTGGGTAGAGATCCCTTTTCCCTCCTCAGGGGACTAGGAAGCAGGCAGGAGGGAAATGAAGTCCTGTAAAGTTGTTCAGCTGATCTGCTTTTTAGTAGCAGTCTTTATTATATAGGTGTGTGTTTGTTGTCCCAAGGGATCCATCACGATTCCTTCTGGAGGAGCTGGGGTTGAATGGATAGGGCACTGGGCTGGGAACTGAGGCACCCAGGGTCTGTCCCAGACACTCACCTGCTGTGGGACTGAGTTTTTGCCCTGCCTCACCTTGCTGTCCCCATGCAGAATGCCAGGGCTTCACAGCTGGAGCTGGCTTCTGGTGCACGTTGCACAAACCAGCATGAAAGGTGCCTGGTCCCAGCTGGGCCCTACAAGCCCTGGTGCAATGCAAATAGGAACATATGTGGTTCCATTTTTCAATCCTAGTAGATAGTGCAGCATCCCTGGGAGATTTTAAATGCCTACAATGAACCCAGCTTGAAGGAGAAAAACAAAGAGAAGGTGTAGAAGAGAGATGCTGAGTAATGCAGCAAAACACAAGGTCCACCAGGATTCCGAACATCCAAAAAGTTCTGATCCAGTTTGGATCTGACCTTTCTGTGCTGCCAGTCACAGCTAGACAGGTATGAAGCAATTACAAGAGCTGAATGAGTTCTCAATCTGTTTTGCACATTCAAACCCTCTTTTTCATGCTGTATGGACTGGAATCATTAGGAAAAAAAGGGGGGACTTTGTAATTGGGAAGGCCACAGCAAACCAGACCCCTCGATGCCCCGTCTGTAATCAGAGCATTTTCCCACAGCTTCTGTAGAGCTGTTGTGGGATAAAGATATTAAAACTATCAAGGTGTTTGGCTGTGTAGGGACTGTGGAATTATGGGTGGGTAGGTAGATGTGTTCCCTTTGCAATATGGGAAGGCCAAGCAGGTCAAAAACTTCTAGACACACTGTCTCTTCTGAGCCAAAAGAACATTATGTCACCGTGAAAATGCCACGCATTTTATTTTAAAAGGACATTATGGCAAAGCTATAATCAGATCTCTTAGTGCCTTAGACAGCTTCAGAACTTGATTCAATAAAAACATGGCTGGACTCCAGCATTATGAGGAGAAGCAGGCTATCTGGGGGGGCTTATCACTGCCTGTAAAACCTCTTTTTTGGAGCACTTTCGAGCCCTTCAGTCCAGGCTTCTTGCTTGTTTGCTATTGCACAGGGCATTTGTGAGGGGGACACCAAAAAATAAAGTCATGTGAGATGGTATTTGGGTGGGGAAAGCTAATTGATTTGACAGTTAATCAAAAACTGCTAAGAGAAAATCAATATAGAGTAAAACAATCTCGTCTTCTGTTCTATATTTTATTCCCAGTGGCATTGTTGATTGTATAGCATCAATGTCATCTATTTGAGATGGAAATGTTACCAACTATAATGCCACTGTTGATGTTTCAAAACGATTCTAATCTCATTTCAATAATAGCTTCTGTCTCTCTTAGTGACACACATGCCATAACATTCTTGGCTAAATTGACAGCACTAATAACACACTCAGTTTTTAGATGATTCGGACCACTGTCTGCATTTCTGAACATTTCCATTATTGCACAGGAGAAAGGGCCTGCATCTCCCTCAAAAGCTCCAGGTCAGTGAGTGCTGGTAGCACCCTGAGCCCTCCTGGACATGGCCCATGCTGTGTGGGCACCCTGGAGAGTCACCTCCTCTTTTAACAGGGATTTGGGGGCCCCCGAGCTTGAAGGGTCTGCTTGGAGGTGATGTGCTCGAGGTCACTGAGATAACTCAGGAAGGGGTGAGGTTATGGCCCAGATGATGGCCAGTTTTGTGGTTTAACTGCTGGACTCTGCACTTCCTCCTGAGGTCTTGAGTCTCTCAAAGTGGACTAAAAAGAATCCCACAGGGAAATTCCTTGCTGGCTTTCTGGAAACTCTTCCTTGGCATCAAAGCCTGACACACCAAACTTGCAGCCTCTCATGTGGTTTTATGGCACATTTTGTTTTCATCAGGCTCGTAGCTCAGAAGTGAAAAAGAACTGTGCCAACAGCCCAGATGCTGCAATGGTGGGCGAAGGGTGAGATGGACACCTCATGATGAATCAGGTTGTCCAGACAAAGCAAGGAATTTCTTGTTCCTGGATGTCTCATTCAGATGAAATTCAGGGTACAGCTCATCGTCCTTTCTTGGATGGACCCAGTTTGACTTGAAAATTTAAGGAGGTCTCCAGGACTTTTTCTGGGGAACATTCTGGTCTCTCAGCATGTTTACTGTCTTCCCCTAGCCTCCTCCTGTGCTGGGTTGAGCAATAAATGCCCTGATCAGGCAAAACACTTAAGCAGATGCTTAGCTACACACTTCATTTCAACTCTGCTGAGCATCACTCAGGCTTAAATTGTAGCAAATAGAAAAGTCTCGTTGGAATCAATGGATTTTAAGCATGGACTTTGCCAGAGCCCTGCACTTGAATCTGTTTCTGGAATATGCAGTACATGATTTGGAAGACAGGAACAAAAATCCTTCAAATAGATCCTGCATTTAAAACAGCTCTCCTCTTCCAATTATCAGCTGTGGATTTAAACTGGATGAAAATTCAGTCTGTTCTTTATGATTTTATCTTTTTTCCTTTCTTGTTGCAGGGGAATTTTCCCTGTATCAACTCTTTTGAGCATAAAATGCAGAAAATAAAGGAACAAACAGAACCCGGAGCAATATGTGAGATCTTTAAACTGGTTCAGCAGTCTCCTGACATCAGGAGAAAGAAATGCAAGAACACAATTCTGTTGCTTTAAGCTGGGATTTTCAGAAGAGCCTGTTGGAGTTTGGCACTCCGATCCCATGAAATCCCCTTTCTACTTTTTACTTCTCTCTTTTTTTTTTTTTCTTTTAATTTCTTTTTCATTGACATGGGCAAGGCCCTGGTGCAGTTTGTCAGTGTGTGTTATTACATGATGTTTAGGATCAGCTTCTGGGATTAAAGCAAGTTCAGAGCCCTCGTGGAGCACAGTCATGGTCAGATCCTTCTCTGGGGTTGTGAGGTCTGTGGGTGGATGTGCAGGTGTGGAGCCAGGTTCAGTGTCTTAACACACCAGCTTCCCAGTGGCTGAGGATTGATTTTTTTTTTTTTTTTTTTTTTTTGAAGTGCTGTTTTTCTGCCATCCTGGCTGAATTTGCACTGGAGCAGGTCAGGAGTGTTCCCTCACATGGACAGCACTGGGACAGGAGTGCTACAGGGAGGAAACAACAATTGGGATGGTTTCCCAAATCTGCCCAAGCCATTAGGTAAACTAAGGAAGGGGGAAACAGGACATAAATGTGATGCTTTGCAAACAAAGGGCAAGAGGATGGAGAAGAGGGAATGATGGGGGGGGGGACAAGGCAGCTGTAATGGGGCACAGAGGGTGGGAGAGGCAGAGGTGTAATCATAGAATCCCAGACTGGTTTGGGTTGGAAGAGACCTTCAAGATCATCTAGTTCCAACCCCCCTGCATGGGCAGGGACACCTCCCACCAGACCAGGTTGCTCAGAGCCCCATCCAACCTGCCCTTCAACACTTCCAGGGATGGGGCTTCCACAGCTTCCAATGTAGAATACAGCCACTTTACAGACACCTGTTCAAGTGATACCAGTGGTTTTCACCCCGGGGGCTTGCTGGTGTCAGGTTCCCCTGTGAATCCTTTCAGCCAGAAGTCACAGCTGATGTGTCAGACCCAAAGGTATGAGCAGTCACCAGTTGGTTACCAGTATCTGCATCAGGATGTGTCCTGGTGTGCTCTGGAAGATGTGTGTGTTTAAGGAATGAACACGACGCTGTTCCCATGGGGCTGTTTTCTTGTGCCTGGTGTAGGGTCTTGCAGGTCCCACACTACAGCCCATAAAGGCAATAGCTGTAATCCCACCACCCTGAAATCAGCTTGTGGAGAAGCACGGGGAACAGGTTTTCTTACTTCCCAACTGTGGAACAACTTGTGCTGGCATTACAGTAACATCTTTGTCATTTGTGGCAAAAAAAACAAGCAAGCTATCCTGCTGGGACGAGCCAGCCTGAAGCTTGCTGTAGTTAGTTAAGCCAGCCCTGAGCTCTGTTTTTCTCCCCTCTCCTGACAGAGGAAAGTTCTTATATTTTCCATAAGATTTATGTTTTTATAACACACCTAGAAGGATTTGCTTGGTTTTGCCTCTCATTTTATTACACAGGAATCATCTCTTCGGCACAAACCAGGGGTGCAAACTTGATTCTCTGCCCTTGTGATCAAAGCCCTTAAAGATTTCAGGACTGCAGCAAATCCCAGGTTTTTGGTTTCCTCCACCAGTCCTTCCCTCAGTCTGGCAACCACTGTGCTGGTGTCTGACCTCATTACAGTCTCTCTCAAGAAGATGAAGTAGCAAAATTTAATGCCTGATGTAGCCTCTGAAATACAGTTGTGTGCTGGACTGGTCTGACCTTTTCATTATTCTGCAGTTTGACTGACTGGCTATCCCAGCCCTTTCCCCCAAGTTGAGGGGGGCTGTAATCATTGGAGGGATGGGGCTGCTGGATAATCAGCATCCAGAGTGCTGAAAAGGTCAGGATAATCCAGGCTACATAACAGATGGATGCACAGATAGGTGATGCACAAGCAGAACTTCAGGACTAGATATGTGGGTTTTAACCTTCAAAGGAAGTGATGCTCTTTCTCCTGTTCCCTCCCTGCCCAAAGAAAACCACAGACTTGTTATTTTACTTTAACAATTCATGTAGTCTTTACACATTTTTGTAGACCATAGATATGGCTGGACTCTGTGATCTTAAAGGTCTTTTCCAACCAGAATGATTCTGTGACAAGATGTTTTCCTGCCTGGCTGTCTGCAGAACAGGAGCGACAAGGTCCAGGGTTAAATACTAGAAACCTTTAAGCATTGTTTTCTTTCAAAAAAATCACCTCAAGCACCTTACCTCTGCTCCAGCTTTTACTCTCTTCCTTTTAAAAAAAGGAAAACAGATGAAAAAAGGTATTAAAATTGGTATTTCAAGATCAGGCTTGTGAAAAATGGCAAATAGTGTTCTCTCTTTTCCCACTGGTGAAATATTATCAACAAGATGTAAGAAGGGAAAATGGGAGAGGTTTGTAAAAGCAGTGTTTTGTTCTGTTCTCTGAACTACAGGGCTGAAGACTTGAAACAATGAGAAATTGCCCTTTTTCTTCTGAAAGCTTCATGGCCTAATGTCTAATATTTCTTATTATTACCCCTCCTTCAGAACAGAACAAAACACTAAGGTACAGGATCACTCTGCTGAAGTCAAGACTTTTGAATTTACCACAGACTTATGTACTAGCTCAAATTTACATGTAACAGCAACAGGGGGACATTACTTAGATTTTATTCTTCAGTTATATGTAGGAGGAAGTTCCATGTTATTACAAATCAGTTTGTTTACCTTCATTAATCAAGCTAGAAATCAGTCCTCTCCTTTCTTAGAGGTTTCCTTCACAAGATTCAGTGTCACCCAAAGGGTGAAAAAGAATTACTTACAATTAAAGAATATGCAGGACAAGCCAAGGTCAAGGTGAAGCTCTAAGGATCTGTCATTAGCCACTTGAGAGTAGGCTAATGAAACTTCTGACCTTTGATATTTTGGTCTATCTAAGAGAAACTCAAACAATTGAGTCTCAGGAAGCAATTACAATTAACCAAACTGCTTGTGTAACAGCCAGGTAAAATGGTCGGGTTACGATGAGCTCCTTTCACATAATAAAGCAGAGTAGAGAGGTTATTAATCTCAACTGAACAAGGTTTTAATCCATCCCTTTTCTCCAGATTAGGGTTAAAGTGTTCTAAATGACTGAACAGTTAAAAAAAGGTTTGGTACCAATTCCTGAACAGTTTGACACCAAAGAGTTGGTACAGATCCAGAAAAGGAAACTAATGGAATTGTGGAATGGTTTGGGTTGGAAGGGACCTCAAAGATCATCTAGTTCCAGCCCCCCTGCATGGGCAGGGACACCTCCCACTAGACCAGGTTGCTCAGAGCCCAAAAATGATTTCAAGGAAGTGATTTGCCACAGGTAGAAGAGATCTGCACTGCTCATTTCACCTCCATATGCTGTCACTGGGAAGGAACCAAGGAAACCCCAGCCCATGCTTTCCCTATCTCAGAGGACAATCAGAGCAATTTTTAGTTCCTCACCTTTTCTGGAGATAGTTGGAGTTTAGGCTACAGAAGGGCACGTCAGGTCCAGCACACACCAGACCTGGTTCCACGTTTTCTTTTCAATTATCTGATCCATCCTAGAAGACTACTCCAGAAGCTGGAAACCACCAGAGAATATTAGGTTCCAGTCTGTCCTGTTTTTCCCCCCCACTGCCACTAGCTGTTAGCACTTCCCAGACCACAAAGCACCATGTTCCAGGTCTGTGCAGGGAGATGAAGGCACTGCCAGCTCTCCTGGCCCTTCCCAGTTTTGCTCTTGAGTAATGAGGAGGCCCTTCCCTGTAGGGTTTTTTTTTCCAACCTTCCTTAAAGAAAAAGCCCTCCCACTTGTGTCTAATGTCCTTCCTGAACACGTGCTTGGTTGGTGTCTTCCTTCTCAGTTTACCTGGCTGCAGTACAATTAAAAAGAAAATTAACATTTCCCCCACAGGCGGATGAATTAATCCTTGCTGCAAATCCCAGGTGCTTGGTACCTTTTTGGGGGGGCTTTGTTTATTCCCTTTGGCATCCCTGCATGGACTCATCTTTGGGTTACCCCTTGACATGATGAACTTGGTATCTAGTAGTGTGGATAATCACATTACTGAATCCAGGGCCAACTCCAGGGGAGGACCATTAATAGCTGCCCAGGCTCCATCCCCTTGCCACGAGTCATTCCAGCTGCTTGGGAATGCTATCTTTGGTCAGGAAGAGGAGGATGGAGATTGCTCCAGTTCAGCAGTGAAAACATCTCCCCAGTTTGTAGACAAGAGAGCTCTTTCAGAGGTGTTTTTGACCAAAATACCTACTAGTGCTGTGCATGGCACAGACACACTCCAGCTTCTGAGGCCAGTGGATAAAAGACACACGTGCTGTCACAGATTAGATATGAAACAAGCGTGTGTTTCTGCACTGGATCAACTGCAGAATCCAGTTTCCTGGTCTATCTGGTCACAGGATGGTCCCTGGTGTATGTACAGGGGGTGTAGGCACACAGAGGCAAGGATTTACCCAGCTTTGGAGCATGGGATCACAGACAGGGTGGAACGACAGCAATTAGAGATGGAGATTAACACTGCTAGGTCTGAGAACATAATTTCAGTCGAGTCATTTCTGATTTGCAAGAGAAAATGCAGGTCCAGGAGCTCCAAAACCTAACTGAGGTCTGCTTTGTATTTGCTCTCCTGCCATAACTAAACCCTACAAGACACACACGTACATGCAAACATACACCTACAATTCCAGCACTGCATTTCAAAGGGAGGGTATGTTTCAAAGTTCATCTAAACCCATGTTGTTTGCATTTGCAGTAGAAGTTACACACTTTCTAGGTAGTCCTGTATTTACTAATTTAGGTGTTTCTCAAATCACAGGCTAAAACAAAGTGACTTTTAAAAAGTTTTGGTGATGGCTGCCGATTTGCAGGCTCGGGTCGTTGTTCAAAGTGGGCTGGCTTGCAACCAGGTTATTCTCACTTTCCATTTCCACTGCTGAGACCTGACAAACTCAGTTCAGAGGTGCTGATCATCCCATAGATGAAAGCATCTGAGCCTGGTAACCGAAGGTAACCCAGGCTGGACTAGTCCTGTCCATTGCTTACTTTCTCTGCTCTAGTTGCTGCTTAGCAACTAAGGCACTTCTGACTCTCCAGTCCTGTCATCCTTTTATTTCTCCTCAATTTCAAGGAGCTGTTTGGAGTTAAACTACATCTCAACATTTGGCTCATTAGAAATTAGAGAAGGACTATGGGAAAAGTTGATCTCCTGTGCTGTGGAGTGAGGATATTGCCAGGTGGTGAAAAATCTGAAGGTTAGTGCCTCTGTTGGTTTGATTTTGATGCTGTTGGGAAGTTAAACACCTGAAATGAGATGGACCTGATGAGCTTCATCCTCTAGGAGTTACAGATGGCTTGGGGCAACCTCTGGACTGTTAACTGCTGTCTCTGAGGGCACGGGGAGGATGGGGGAAGGAAAAACTGTGAAAGGACACGTGTGATGCTTAGCTCCAAAAACAGGTTGTGAAGGGGAGGAGTGAAGACCAGGAAGTGGGGAATCACAGGCTAGTCATTCCAGTGTCAGCCCATGGAAAATGATTGGAAAAAATAGTTGAACCAAGTACTTGTTCACACCTCGAGGGTTTGTTGAGAAAATTGTGCCTGAACAGGCTGAGGTCCTGTCCTGGGATCCCCAAAACTGAAACCAAAGGAAATCA
Source organism: Hemiprocne comata (assembly GCA_020745705.1). NCBI lineage: Eukaryota > Metazoa > Chordata > Aves > Apodiformes > Apodidae > Hemiprocne > Hemiprocne comata. The sequence continues at coordinate 4,220,423 of CM036608.1, forward strand.
GGAATTACAGCCACATTTGCAGGCAGGTGATGGAAGTTCCTTGGTACTCTTTCTGGCACAGAGTAAGTTGATAGTAACACCTACCTCCAAAACCACCCTGTCCTGTGCTTGATTCCATTTCATTATCAGGATGTTACAAGGACCTGTTCTTCAAGTCCCTCTGTGAGTCTGGCACAGCTTGGTATCAAAAATCCCCTCCCAAGGAAATGATCATAGAATTATAGGATGGTTTGAGTTGGAAGGGACCTTCAAGATCATCCAGATCCAACCCCCCCTGCATGGACAGGGACACCTCCCACTAGACCAGGTTGCTCAGAGCCCCATCCAACCTGCCCTTCAACACTTCCAGGGATGGGGCTTCCACAGCTTCCCTGGGCAACCTGGGCCAGTGTCTCACCACCCTCACACTCCACAATTTCCTCCTCATGTCTCACCTCAATCTCCCCTCTTCCAGTTTTCATCCATTCCCCCTTGTCCTCTCCCTCCCTGCCCTTGTCCAAAGTCCCTCCCCAGCTTTCCTGGAGCCCCTTCAGGCACTGGAAGGTGCTCTAAGGTCTCCCTGGAGCCTTCTCTTCTCTGGGCTGAACACTCCAACTCTCTCAGCCTGTCTCCAGAGCAGAGCTGCTCCAGCCCTTGGATCATCTTTGTGGCCTCCTCTGGACTCTCTCCAGGAGCTCCATGTCCTTCTGATGTTGGGGGCTCCAGAACTGGACATGGTACTCCAGGTGTGGCCTCACAAGAGCTGATCACTGGGACCACACTGCTCCTCCCAGGCCACGTGCTTGACAGTACCCAGGAATAAGCACCCAAGAGCCAGGGATTTTTAAAAAAGAAAAAAAAAAAAATCATATTGGCTAAAGCAGTGAGTTTATTCTGAAGTGTTTCCAAACGGCCACACATCTTTGTTTCAGTGGTGAAAAATCCTTTTTAAAAATGATTTTATTTGATCAATTAAATGCTACCAATTTCTGGATGCAGTAACCACAAATTTGCCAAATTCCTGAGCTAATGAAAGGCTGGCTTGCTTTGACATGAATGGGAGTTTTGTTTGAGTAACAATCAAATAAGGACTTGGCCCAAAGACAGCAAGGAAAACATTTAGATGTTAAATATGGATTCAGAAGACCTTTCTTCCAATCTTTTTTATTACAGCAACAGGATAGTAATTGTGTTCCTCAGAAGGGACAGTTCAGTGAGAAGTCCAGCACCTCTCAGGATCTAGCAGAGTGAGCAAGAAACTATGCAAGTATTTTAGTTTAGAAATCCTTGTAGCTCCTTTTCAAACAATGAAAGCCTCAATTAAAGCCAGATCTCCGTTATTTAAAAATTCCAGGCAGCAACTGAGAGAGAAAAGAGAGTGAGTTTCATATTTATTTTTTTCCTCTTCACTCCCAAACATAAAGTCCAAGGTGTTTGAGAGTCAGGAAAATTGTGTCTAACATGAAAACTGTGAGAGCTGAGAAGCCTGAAGCTGTGATTCTTATCTTCTAAAGAGTTGTGCAGTCATCAATACCTAAAGTAAGCTGAAGTACAAGAAATAGGTGACCTTAATAGATATAACTTTGTATGGGTTCATTGTACCATGAAATTAAATTTTTAATCTGAATTGATGAACAAAAATGCTGGTTTGATCCTTCCCACACACAATAGTTTAAATAGTTTGGTAACTATTTCACTTCCAGAATGGAGCTGCACAAACTATTTCAGCAACAGAATAACCCACTTCATGGACCGTCGGCTGGGATGATCCAGGAACAAAAAGGTCTTGGAGAGGTTTTGTTTGTGTTTATTTTTTTTGTTAAATTGTTGTAAGCAAAGTTTTAAAGATGTTTGGGGAGGGAAAATGATGTTGTTTTGCTTTGGGTAGTTTGCAAACATAGGGGTTAATGGAAAAGCCACTAAAATCAGTGACTGGGGAGCCTTTTGATGGGCTTCAACTGGCTTTGGGTGCAGTTCCAGACTTCTGTCCTTTGCAGAAGGCACCAGGTTTGTGTATAATCACCCAGCAACACCTTATGCTCAGACCTCATCTCATTTCAGCAGGTTTCCCTTACAAGTGATCCCCTTTCTCCAAGTGGACCTTTAAAATACCTCCTGCCAGGCTGAATCCAAAGCAGACAGGTTGTCTAGGAGGGAATTGCTGACTCTTTGGCCTATTACCATTTCATCTGAAGAATGCTCATATCAATTGTAGAAGGTGAAATGAAGCTATTAACAGAGGATCCCTTGCCAAAAAAAAAACCAACACAACCAAACATAAACACCCCATAAAAAAACGACTTTATCTTCTTTATTTCATCACTTAAAACTTTTTCCTCCTTTTTTTAAAAGTGCACCCGTATTAAAGATGCCCCTCTGTGATCTTATGGATGGCTTCTTTTTCCCCCCCTAAAATCACTCACAGAGATTTGACAGAGAAAAGCAGGCAAAAAAACCAATTTAAAAGTCCTCTCTTCGTTGGTGTCAAAACCTGCACTTGGATATGTTGGTCAGCTGAAGCTGTCAGAGGGGCTGGAGGAATTATCTGCTATTATCTGCTGAGCAAACAGCATCACAAAGTGAAAACTGATGGCCTGGCATTTTTTTATAATGCAACAGGCATGGCCCTCACGACTGAGTATTGGAGCCAAATGTTCTGCCATGGCCCTATACAATAGTCCTCTTTGACAATAGCTCAGTATTTAGTTTGTTATGAAATCCAGTCTATTTTGGGAGGGCCCCATTGTTTCCATTTTATATGTGCTGCAGAGTTGTGGCTGGGGAAACAGGGGACTCATTGCAAAAGTTGTTCCTGTTGCTGGAAAAGCTGAAGGTTTTGTGCCCACTGCAAGGGGAGAGAAGTGTCTTTCTGGCAGGCAGAGCCTGGGACAGAGCTTGGTCCTGCAGGGCTCCACGTGGTGGGGAGGATCAGTGGTGAGCTGCCCAGTTGGTGGTCACCTTGTCACCTTTTTAGGGTCACTTCTAGAAGTACCAATGTCTGTCCTGCTGGTATCCCATCTTTGGTGAGACCTTTCAGACATTAGGAAGAAATTGGTTGGTGTGAGGGTGGTGAGACACTGGCCCAGGTTGGCCAGGGAAGCTGTGGAAGCCCCATCCCTGGAAGTGTTGAAGGGCAGGTTGGATGGGGCTCTGAGCAACCTGGTCTGGTGGGAGGTGTCCCTGCCCATGCAGGGGGGTTGGATCTAGATGATCTTGAAGGTCCCTTCCAACCCAAACCATTCGATGATATTTCTTGGAGAAATAGCTCATTTTAGCATCAGTCCCTGGTGGTTCAGGACCTAGGATATAGGTTTATAGGATATAAACCAGTAAATGTAAATATCTGGCTTTTAGAATGCTTCATTTCCTGACATGAGGGGGTTTTGTCCCCATAATGGAGCTGACCTACTGCAGCCATTAAATAGGAGGGGTTCTTTATCTATTTTGCTCTCTAATGGCCGGATTCTGCTCTCCTTTCTCTCACAAAAGACAAGGTCATGTCATTAAAGTTAATAACAGGATGCATGCAGAATTGAGGGGAGTGTGAGCTGATGGTGCCTCCTCCACCCCTCTGTCTCACTGCTTCACTTCTACTCTTCTTTTCACCATGGAAAGTAGGGTTCTTGGTGAGGTGCAGCTGCAATGCCACCTGGAATGCTTGTGCAAAAATTAGATCAATGCTCTAATGATGGACTTCAGTTGTAGGTGAGGTAATCCCAGCCCTGGCCTGTTTTAGAGAGAAAAGATGCAGTCAGGGATTTTCTGGGCTTATGAGAAGCAGGGAATATCAAGAGGAAAAAGGGTACTTCCCCTGCCTGGTTTTATTAGTGGCAGTGATGCCTGGTGGTGGAGGAAGGGGACTGATGTTAACATTTCAGATATTCACTAATGTTCTAACTCATGATGAAGCATGGGCTACTCACTTCTGCCCCTCTGTGCCTCTAAGACTGTAAAAGAAGAGACATTAACTCCAGAAGATCATCATCAGAAGCTAGAAATGTATATGAGCCTAAAAAGATGACTAAAATAGTGTTCCTGCCTCCTTCCTTTAGCTTTCTTTGGAGTTTTGTGGTGATTTTTGTGTGTTTCTAACTAATGACCAGCTTTTCAAAATTCCCCCTATGCTCACACAGATATCCTTTCCAAAACTGAGGACTCAGAGTCAGATTGCCAAGTGGGCTGAGGCTGGCAGAAAGACTCAGGAGGCCTTTTAAGCTTAGTCATGGTTCCACAGTAGAAAAACCTTTCATTATTTTCAATTTGGATGCCTTGCTTCTGTTCACAGTTCCAAAAGCCCCTTAGTGTGAGGGTGGTGAGACACTGGCCCAGGTTGCCCAGGGAAGCTGTGGAAGCCCCATCCCTGGAAGTGTTGAAGGGCAGGTTGGATGGGGCTCTGAGCAACCTGGTCTAGTGGGAGGTGTCCCTGCCCATGCAGAGGGGTTGGATCTAGATGATCTTGAAGGTCCCTTCCAACCCAAACCACTCTATGAGTCTGAGCTCACAGCAGGGCTGGGAGCAGCCTGAGGCCCAAGCCTTCCCTAGTCCCCACAAACTGTATTTGTGCTCCCTCATGCAGTCCTGTTCAAGTTACTGTAAGTTTGAGCAGTCAGCCTTTCTCTGCTGAGATCGATCTGAATAAATTTAGAGCTATTGAACCTCATTAAATATGTATTCATGTTTGTTGTTTGTGTGGTTTTTTCCCCCCCTTTTCCCCATTTAAAATGATTCCAAGTTTGTGCCTTGAATGCAAATCAGCAACTGAGAGCTGATGAGGAGTTTATAGACAAAGGGTGTTGGTGCACTGGTTCCTGGTGGTACTTTTTATCTTGCATTTTAGAAGGCAGAGAAAGTGACAGGTAGCAGGGTAATGGTTCATTCTCAGAATGACAGTATCTACTCAAGGACTGTGCCCTCCCCTGGAAGCATCCTGTGAGCATTAATGGAAATTAGGGACACATATGGAGGAGAGTAGAGGTGAGGCACACAGAAAGAAATGTTTGTTATAAATTTTTGATGCCTAAGCTCAGTCCAGGTGAAAGGAGCTGGACTGACAGCTCATGGGAAGCACAATATGTTCCCACATGCAGCCCAGCATGATGGTAGCAGAATATAGGGGGGGGGGAAACCTTCCCCCAGCTCATCTGCTGCTTCCAGCACTGACTGTGGGCAAAATGCATTTCAGGTTCTGGCTTTTAGCTTATTCCTGGGCTCTGAGCACGACTGCTGTGTGGTTTCAGGGTGACAGCAGTTTGATGTGCCTGTGTTGACAGGGATGTGTTTGCACACGTGGTCCACCTCTGCTCTCCAGTAATGTTCTACATCCTGAAAAGAAAGTTAGTGCTCAGAGTGGTGGGCCAGATGCTTTACCTGGTGTGAATCAGGCAAGTGCTCCTGGAGTAAAACTGAACTGTGCTGGTTTGTGCTGACTCAGGATCAAGCCCAGAGAAATGGATGGATGTGTTTTTATCTATTTTGTAAAACTGTATGAGAAATGGCTGGCTTTGGAAGCTCACCAGCTTTCTCATTCTAAATTTGGATTGATTACGTGTGCCAAAGCATTTCTAGATGAAGGACCATGCAGTCATCCTTCAACAAACCTCTCTAGATTGTCCTCTTCCAGAAAATGTTCATATCCTGTCTGGACTAGAATGGTGTATCCCCACTTATTTAAAATACAGCTGCAACATCAGAGCATTTTATGACCAGGATGGGTTTTCTAGCCTGAAAGTAAAGGCTTTTTCTTTTCTCCCTTAGCCCCCCATCACAGCATGTAAAACCCAAGAAGTCTGAAAGGCCCCTGCCTTGTATCTGATCATGGGAACTATTGATATTGCCTTATTAAAGCAATTAGCCCAGCATTTCAGAAGCTTGTTAATGTTTCTCGAGTGCCTTCTAATGAGGGATAATGATAACAAGGATGGAAGGTCTCTGGTGAACTTCAAATAATGATGTAAATCTGAGAAAGGTCAGTGGTGTTCATGGATTCAGTGATGGCCGTTCCATTTCTGTTCATTACCTGGTTCAGCTTTTATTTTCTCTTCCCAACCCGTTTACATCTGCAAGAACACGTTCCTTATCCAATCTGGAGCCCCACCACTTGGTTCACAGATTGAAGTAAATGATGCTGAGCCTTAACCTCCCTGTAATGAGCTCAAGTCTAGACAGCAACGAATCAATTAGCAGAAGAAAAGCAGATACAACAGGAGGCACTAAGATAATCGCATCACAACAATGTTTTTCATTTACATAGCAAAACGTTTCCCCAGAAGATCACAAAACAGGGGCGTGGACACCACCAGGAGCTCGGTGTGACTGAGGAAAGGGCAATGCCAGCGGCAGGGAGATCAAACAGCACGATAGAAAAGGGTCCTGCAGGGAAGCAAGAACTGGAGCTTCTCTGCCAGAAGTGGACTGGGAAGTTCAGGTATGACAGCAGGGTCTAGAGCTGTAGGAACGATTTGTATTGGTACTAAATAAGCATTTAATTTTATGAAATGGCATTGGTATTAACACCAATAGGCACGTGTCTGTGCTGACAGCTTTCTAACCTCTCCTTGTCCCTGGTCAGGGACTATGGGCCTAATCCACAGGTGTCAGTGCCACCATAACTGCACAGGACACCAAAGCAACCATGCAAAAGGGGTGAAAAATTCTGGAATGGAGCTGGAGAAGGCTGCAGGGTCAGGCTGGGCACTGCTGCAGTGCAGGCTGTCCCCTGAGGTTCTGGATAAGGGCCTTTGAGGAGGCAGGGTGTAGCAAGAGGAAGGGTATTTCCACCCTTACACTGAGTCACCACAGGAATTGGCACTGTCTGTAATTCTGATATGAACATTGTTTTTAGAGAGAGCCACAGAAATGGTTTGAGGGGTAAAGGAAATGTCTCCTGGTGGCAGACTGAGAGAGCTGTCTATTTAGGAAGAAGAGAGAGAGATAACTTGATTACTCCATGTTGGCACTCCCCTGGTACATTCATGAGAGGAAAATGCTAGTTACCAAAAACCCATTTAATCTACTAGAGATAAGCACAGAAGCCTGTTCCAAGCCAGGCAAATTCAATATGGAAATGAAGGGCACATTTATTTATGTTTGGGGTTTTTTTTTTAAACGAAGGTGATCAGCCAGGGTAAGAAGCTTGTTGGTTGGTCAGTAAACTGCCTCTTGCAATTGGTCAGGGACTTGAGAGCAGCTGCAGGAGTGAATGGCCTTGCCCAGCCTCACCTGTGGCCTCCACCCATGCAGCCCATTGCCCCCACAGCTCTATTTAATCTCAGGTGGGGGCCCCCCAGATTCACCTCAGCTTTGCTGTGAGAAGGTGTTCTGCTCTTCCTGACCTGTAGACTGGGATTCCCAGATAGATCCTGGACCTTCTGCACCACCTCATCTTCACCAGAAGATCACTGGAACACAAGGTGTATCCTTGCTGGTGAGGCTTCTTAGGCATTAATTTAGGGTGAAGGTGGTGAGACCCTGGCCCAGGTTGCCCAGGGAAGCTGTGGAAGCCCCATCCCTGGAAGTGTTGAAGGGCAGGTTGGATGGGGCTCTGAGCAACCTGGTCTAGTGGGAGGTGTCCCTGCCCATGCAGGGGGTTGGATCTAGGTGATCTTGAAGGTCCCTTCCAACTCCAACCATTCCATGATGACCCACCAGTTCAGCAGACACCCCGTTATGCTGGTATGACTGAGAGATGCTGTTATAAGGATTAATAATTAACAGGGGGGTTTGTAAAGCTGGGCTGACTCTTCAGAGCTTGGAGAATTGTTCCAGGTTGGTACAGAAATCAAAGGAGGCAGAAGGTAGTTGTAAATAATTTTCAGGAAGTAGTTTGGTGGAAAGAAAGGGCAATGCATGAAATTGAATGCCTTCCATTCACACACTCTTTCCTTATATTTTGTGTCTGGAGCTCACCTTTTGATTATTAGTGCAAATATTTGCTCTTTGTTTATTTTTCTGCATCTCTTTAAGATTGAAAAGGGCAGGAACTAGGAATGGCTGGTGAGAGGGGCAGATGGGAGTTATTAAATAAGTAAATAAAAGGCCAGTCATCACATTAATCACTCCAGTCCCCACTCTGTACGGATCCCCACGCTGGTGAACCCCTCTCCCCAGGCAGAAAGTCACTGGAGCTCAGAGGGCATCTGGATGTGCTTCCCCTCTGGCAGAAGTTTAGATCCCACAGGACTGGGCCATCTCCCCCTCCTGCATCTGTCCCTGCTTTTTACTCCTGTGTGTTTGGGTGGCACTGAGCATGGTGGGGAAGTCAGTTTCATAATAACTGATAAGGGGAGAGAGAATGTTGTTTTGGGAAATAATCAGTATTATCGAGTGCTTGAGCTGAGAGGAGTCAACTGTCAGGAAATGGGGCAGTTCACGTGCCCAGGAGAGAAGAAAGCTTGAAGGGGGAGATGCAGAAATTAAGTGATTTGCCCAAGGTGATGTATTTGGTCAAGGCAGGACAACCCACTTGCTCAGGCCCAGCTCCACTCCTTGGGCTGCCCCTCGGGTCTATAATTTTCAGCGATAAACTTCTTCCCCAGAAGCTTCACCCACCCCTCCCTTCATTACTGCTTGGCTTATTAATTTGAATTGATCATAGCCAGGATTTGTCTGAATACCTGCTGTGTTTGTCCTTTACAGCTTTTACACTTCAGAAGTCCTTACTTGACAGAAAACAAAGCAAAACACCCCCAAGAACACAAAACAACCCACAAACCCCACACGGCTTTGCCACAGAGCATCCCTTGCCTTCTCCCTAAGTTTCTCTCTGAAGAGTGCATGAAGAATAAGAGTTGCTTCATGGTGTGGATGAAATTATGTATCTTTATTAGGGTTCTGCTCTCAGGAAACAATTTATTAGACACAAGAATGTGATGTTATACTACCTCCTCTTTTTTGTCTGGGAATTTACAGTTCACACGCTGCACCAGCACATAAATCCAGTTTTATTTCTCAATTTATTCACCTGGAACTAAGTGGATTAAATCTTTTTTTTTCTTTTTTTTTTTTTTTTTTAAAGGAGACCAGCACTGCATTTTCAAATAGAAGCACTGCAAATAATCCCAATTGTTAGGCAGACAAATTAGAGGTGGCTGTGGACACGCAGTTGCTTTCTATGCAAACTTTTATGCTCGCCGAGTTGAGACGGTGCTTTATTTTTTTTCTTTTCCAGTGCAAAATTTACCTTTAATGACCCTCCTTCCCCTTAATAATCCAGGATTGATTAGAATTTGGCTTTAAGAGATGAAAGGACTCTGCAATTATCTACTTGTATATGCCCTTCAGTAAACTACCTTGTCTCCCCCTTTCTACCTCCCCTTCTTAAGAAGACTTTCCCAGGTCCCTCTTGGCTGCGGTTGAACGATGTTGGCTCATGTCCATGCTGCAACAAAGACCTGGCATCCAGCTGTCTGCTTCTAATCTCCAGTGTCAGCTCTTGTTAATGTTTCAGCATGAAATCAGAGGGGGCAAAGCTGCATGGAATATTAAAACCATGATCAGAATTCCACTGAAATGCTGATAGTCTGCAAGCACCATTAGGAGGGCCGTCAAATCACTGTCTCGCATTAAATAAAAAAGAAAAGATTTCTATCGCTGGGGGGAAGTACAATCAGTGAATCACTGAGCTAAATTAGCATTTTTTCAATTGGGGATCGAAGTTGATTTATTGTTCGACACAACATTAATGTAACTGTGTGCTTGACCTGTTAAGGCAGCTAATTTTTCATTTAAATGGCTGCTTTCTGTATGCAAAAAGGGTGTAATCATATTTCAGCTTTGCAAAGTGATCAGGAAAGTAGTGGAGTGTTTCAAAATTGTCTTAAGGAGTCTCTCTTCCCTCCCTCCCCCCTCTTCCCTTATGCTTAGTGGTCAAGGGCAAGCAGTTAAAAAAAAAAAAAAAGCTGTCTGAAGTAATAAGCTTAATTGTCATTTGACTTGAGCCATTTTGCACCACTTTGACCATGTAGAAAAGCATTTGAGTGGGTGTAAATGTCACCCCCCAAAAGCCCTGCAAAGGGATCTTGGTACACAAGGAGGTTCTGTCCCATTAATAACTTTGGGTTTTTGCAAAAAGGGGGGAGTTCGTTTATTTTTCTCACTGTCCTGAGTAAACAGTTGCTGGATGTGACCCAAGACATCTCGTATTTTCTGTAGGTTTAAAAAAAAAAAAACCCACCACCAAAACCCAAGAAGAAAAGCTTTGAGTTCAGTGGCAGCAAACAGAATTAAAGGCTGAAAAATGTAGGCCAGTGGAAAGCTCAGCTCAGAATGAGCAGTGCAGAAATTCCTGCTGGTTTTAATAGACTTTGTGAGGTACCAGCCATGTAGAATAAGAGCTGTAGTTTTCCAGTGAAGTTTGTTTTGCAAATGAAAATGCTGGCTGACTGGAAGCGAAGCTGCCTGTGAGAAAGTGTTGCTGATGAGTCTGAAAAAAGCATAGCTGGTGAAGAGCAAGTCTGCTTCCCTGGTCTGAAAGGTCACTCCCTTTTGCAAATGTAATTTATAGTTTGAAAAGAGAGGGATGGGTTGCTTTTCTTTTAAAAGGCAGAAACCCAATCTGTGTGTGAAACCTGCTGAGGTTGTCCCTTCTTGGTTCAGGAGGGTGAGGAGGTGGAGATTTGCCATCTCCAATCCTGGCAGGATGAGAACTCGTTTCCCATCTGACTCCAGGGTGTTTGCTGTTAAATGTGGCTACTTCAAACCCCATCATTCCCAACTGTTGCTGCCTCCTAGTCCAGCATCCCAATCTGGGAAAAACTTCACTACAAATTGACATTCTCCAGATGACAATCTAGAGCACCCCAGAGCCTCCTCCCTACCAAAGTGAAGATAATATGCATTTCCAATTAGTGGTCCACATTCTAGTCATGTTCTCTTTTTACTCCCTAACTATCTTTGTTTTGCTACAAAGCTGCTCGGTCATTAATGAAATCCTGCAGTTCTGCTAATCCCAGCTACAATGCAGCTTGCTTTTTTTTTCCAGCAAGCTATCCCTGACATGGAACTACAGTTACCCAAGCTCCCCCCACATTAAGATTTCTTGTCATTTGCCTTTCATTCCATACCTGATGTAGCACAGTAGCAGTCAAATGTCCTTGGCAGGCAAAGCAAAGTATTTAATTGTATTAGTTTCCTCTTGCTCCACTTTAGGAGCAATATATTTTTTTCTTGGGAGGGGAGGAAAAAAGAAAAAATACTGTATCATGGAAACTTATACTTTCTGCTTGGACATCAATGTAATTATACTTAAATTCTCCAAGCAATCTTGCAACCTTCCCCCCCCCCTCCCCAGGAACACTGTATTCCAGTGCCATATGAAATGCCTCTCCGTCGAGGCAAACAATGAGGCATTCATCAAAAGGAACTAGTGATTAGATGTTTTTCATTTTCAGAACTTTAAAGAGATAAATAGGGGCCCTGTTCCTTCATTTGATGTCCAGTCCTGTTGGGATTCAATTAATCTCTTCGGATAAATACCAAACTTCTGCAATGTTATTTCGGAAGAACGAGTGTCACACGGAATGTTGGCTTCAGTTCCCCAGAAATATGGGTGCTGGCTTCCAAGAAATAAATATATTAAAGAAAGCTTGGGTGACCATGGGGCCTGGGACAGGGCAATGAAGCTGTGCAGCTTTCCCCCCCGAGCGGCGTTGTTGGTTTTTTCCCCCTGATGTTTCCCTTAGAAAAAAAAAAAAAAAGACATTGGATGGAATAAGGAGCAAAATGTTAACAGTCTAGCTTATATTTTAGGAGATCTGAATCTGGCTTTTCTGTGGAATGATTGAGCCTCTTGGTGTGTTTGTGGCTGATTCTGTTAAAGGAAGTTAATAATCTTTTCTTCATCATTATATTTGGGCTGCTTGGGGGTTGTTTTTGTTTTTTTTTTTAAAGTCCTTTGACTTTCCCAAGGACCACGGGGTTAAGCAGTGCAGGGATCTCTCCAGGTAATGCAGTAATTTCACAGTCTTCATTTGAATATGCAGAATTACAACCAAAGGGACCCCTCACTGCCTGGCTGCCCTGTGGCATATGGAGAAGGAGTTGCTGCTTTCAGCCCCGAAAGCACAGCCTGGCTTGTGTGTCTGTGTTACAAAACCTGGCTCTGCAATCAGTAATAATTTACCCATCTATTCCCATTGACAATTTTATTAATAAGATCAATGACTGAACAGGTCTCAACCACTGAACGTGCATCTTGTTGTTGCTGAAGCAAATGAGGGATATTGATGGAGCAGCGTGGTGTAGGGTTGTGTTGCTGCTGCTGCATGGTGCATTATTGGTGGGTGGACCAAGAAAATAGGTCAGGTTGGATCAATAGGTCTGCTCTTGTGAGTACTGAGTCTACTTATATAAATGGACCAGCTCAATTAAAAAAAAAAAAAAAAAAAGAAATAAATGAGGTAACTATCAGGCCCGATTTGAAGTTCATGTAAAGGAGGAGTAACTGTGCTCCTGGCAGTGATGCTGGGGTCGTGGGAGTGCTGTGAAGAAGCTCTGCAAAGGTGATAACCACCAGAGGGTCTCAACTGATTTCCCAGGGTGCTGGGGTGGGTGTTTGAACTCTGCCCATAAGAGCTGAGTCCCTCAGCTGCTGGAGCCCTGTAGGTTGAGTTAGAGTTCGTGCCCAGCTCAGCACAACCCCAAAGTTGTCATAGAATCATAGAATAGTTGGGGTTGGAAGGGAGCTTCAAGATCATCTAGATCCAACCCCCCTGCATGGGCAGGGACACCTCCCACTAGACCAGGTTGCTCCAAGCCCCATCCAACCTGCCCTTCAACACTTCCAGGGATGGGGCTTCCACAGCTTCCCTGGGCAACCTGGGCCAGGGTCTCACCACCCTCACACCCAGAATTCCCTCCTCATGTCTCACCTCAATCTCCCTCTCCCAGTTTTAATCCATTCCCCCTTGTCCTCTCCCTCCCTGCCCTTGTCCAAAGTCCCTCCCCAGCTTTCCTGGAGCCCCTTCAGGCACTGGAAGGTGCTCTAAGGTCTCCCTGGAGCCTTCTCTTCTCCAGGCTGAACACCCCAACTCTCTCAGCCTGTCTCCAGAGCAGAGCTGCTCCAGCCCTTGGATCATCTTTGTGGCCTCCTCTGGACTCACTCCAGGAGCTCCATGTCCTCCTCATGTGCATACAGTTTAATGAATCTGGCTTAAATTGCCACAGCCCCTTTTGGATCCACTCATGGGTTTTATCACAGTGACATTGCATTGCTGGGATTTATAATCTGTCATTCCTTGTGATTAACCTGCAATAAAACTACTTTGTAGATTTCACTGTGGAACAAGCAGCCATTTCTTTAGAGTGGCACACGCTGCTTTGCCAAGTCAAAAGACTTAACAAATAGTGTCCATTAAGGGTTTGATCCTCCTCCCATTTACCTCTGGCAAACCTGCCACTGGTTTTACTAGAGCAGATTCAGATACTGATTCAATATGAATTTTGCCACCGAGGACAATTTATGGTCCAAATGTTGCAGTCTCCATAAGCCCCAGAAAAAAATATAAAGGGATAAATGGCAGCTGTACCTGTGAAATGAGAAATGGTTTTGGCACAAATCTTCATCTTTGTATTTTAAAGATGCAGCAGCTCCTTTGTAGTCCTCAGGATTGATGTCAGGCTGGCTGGGGTCACTAGGAATCTTTCAAATGATTTCAAGGGCCTTGGATCAAGTCTAAAGCCAAACTGCTGATAAAAAGTGGAGGACTAGACGTAGCTTTGGGGAGGGGCAAGGAGGTCACTCGGTTGAAAAAAAAAAAAAGTGGATTTTGTGAATTTCTGCTGGTTTTATCAGGTGCTTTCTGAATGCAGCTCAGCTTGTATTATCTGCAAGATTTTATGTCACTGCAGTATCTCAAGCTGCACTGATAACGGGATCTCACAATGTATCCTTAACACAAAACATGTAGAGACTTTTGGAAGGTTTATTCTCTGGATTAACTGAGTGGAAAATGTCTTTCGTTGTAGCTACAGATGGCCCATAACACAGGGGAGGAATCTGGAGGAAAAATCAGACCCTCTTTGTCTTTGCAACTTCATTAGGTTTGCCTAAATTCGGAACAAGATGGGTCATAAAATGAGAGGAGGGACAGAATTATTATTTTTCGTATTTCCTCTTTGTTTTTCATCTTCTTACTGTTCTCCCAAGCAGAAAAGATTAAATGCATTTCTCATTTGAAAAAATATGAATGTGGGGGAGAGGAAAAAAATCAAACCCTTTGTATTTTCTACTCTATAGGAGAGTAGAGCAAGGAGAGTGAAGGAAATCTAGCAAGCCACCTTGCAAAGAACGTGAAAAAGGGTCTAAACCAAATTCAAGCAAATTGAAACTGAACTTCAAGCACTGGAAAGGAGCAATTTGATGATGGTTTGGTTTTTTTTCCCATGAGGAGTTTAGTTCCTGAGGGGCTGTAGTGAGATTGCTGGATACCTGGTGTCACAGGAGCTCGTGCCCTGAGCAGTCATGCTTCGTTCTGACTATCACCCCAATTAAACAGCAACATTTCTGCTAATCCAGTGGAGACTGGAGAGGGAGGTAGGTGGGTGGGCAGAGAGAAAGCCTACCAGTGATAATGTCACTTAGCTGGGAACAGGATCTCTTCCTGTATAAGATTAAGTTATCAAATGAAAGTCTAGTGCTGTGGTCAAGAATCTCAATTCTCCATGTGGTGTAATTGCCATTCTGGGCCAATTTTATCCTTGATAGGAAGCCATCTGTGTGTATAATTCTGTCCAGGTTGAAGTGGGACCCTTGATATGTCAGGACCATGGCCACCAAGATATCTCTATGCCAACACCATTCTTGGGTCTTGTGAATAACACTACTAAGATGTCCAGGGTTGTTTTTTTTTCATTTAATTTCTCAAGCCCTTCCAGTAGAAGGGTCATACCTCCATGACAGACTATTTACCAGTGAGAAGACATCTCAGCTTTGTGGGGAAAATGCAAAACTAGACCAGCCAGCAATTGCAAAGGAAATCTGTAGCCTGTGTTTGTAGCACATTAATAACATAACTGGTGACCTTTTGGAAGACAAGCTATGTGTAGAATTGATTGTCCTGCCCAGGAGCTGTGCAGAACTATAGATTGGTTATTTTCAGACCAATCTTTGTTGTGGTCAAATCTTTGGCCAGTGCAAACTCAGTGTGGGTATAGTTTAGTCTGGTTAAGTCCAAATACAGCTGAGTAACTAGAACAATGCCTTGGAATGGCTGCCAAAGGTACAGCTGCTGGGGCCATGCTTGAGCCTGGGTGTTACTGAGTTTCTCCTAAAGACAAGGTTAAAGTCTCTTTTTTTTTTTTTTTTAAGCTGCAGAATCTCACTTTTCTAGACTATATATGCATACACACACACACACACACACACACACACACTTGTTTTTCATTATGATATGAGAGGAGGATGGTTCCCACAAGTTTTTAGTATTTTGGTAGTTTCATACTTCATTAGGGAATAAGGATCCCAGAGCCTAGTGTCCTCCCTTGTTTGGAATTCATCCCAAGGGAGCTCCATCATGGACTGCTTTGAAAACCCTGAGGTCCCAGATCTAAGGCAATCTGCTGGGTCAGCTTCACTGGTGGGTTTCTCCAGGTTTCTCACACCTGGCTGTCTGTGTGCCCCAAAATTGCTGCACAGTCCTCTCTTTTCCTGAGAATCCAACCAGATGGTCACGTCCGTGTGGCATGGAGTATTCTGAACACCAGTCATTAGACAGTGTCACTTGCTTTAAATTTCCCTTAAAATATTGCCCCATCTACCCAGTACTGTAAAGTTCCATTGCAAGGGGATAACCAGGAAGGTTGATTCAGGGAGCAAACAACTGGCCTGAAGCCTCGGAGGTAATTTGCAAATTGGGTTTCCTGCCTGAGGGCAGGTAATTGTCTGGTGCTCAGGAGTGGGGTGGATGGCCTGCTTCCTGCGTGGATCCAGGAGCAAAACCCAGAATCCATTAGAGAGATGCCTAATCATCTTAACCTGTCAGATCCAAACCACCCTCTTTTAAGAGCCAATTTGTTTTCCTGCCAGATCGATGTTCTTATCTGTAATTGCACAGGCCATGAATGGCACCCAATAACCAGTTAATATTCAGTTCCATTCCACAGCAGGGTGGGGAGCAGGGAAATGTCTTAATTTAAACATTTATTGTACAACTGTGAAAATGTCCTAAGTGAAATTAATTGAAGCTCAGGGAGAATAACTTATAAATCACCTTGTCTGGCTTGCATAAAATGATATAAGGATCTGCCGAAGCCTTATCGTGGTGCTGGAGAAAGCTTTAACCCTGAGGTTACTGCTGTTATTCTGGCTCCAAGATGGAAAAAACCCAACTCCTACAGGTTATGGGATAAAGGGGGGACTCGTCTAATTAATAATAATCCACAAATTGTTGCTGTTACTTTGCACTTCTCCAACATCTCTCTGAAATGGCTCGTGCTAGACAATTAGGATGTAGCGTTAGTGCTGTCAGCCATTCATCCCTTGTACTTCAGCAGCACTTTAAAGAGGGGTAATAATCCCGTCAGACTGTGCTTTTTCACAGCACAAATATCACCAGAAAATGGAAAAACAACCCTAGTGACATTAGCAGAATAGGATATAAACAATACTGGCTAAAATACAAGATGGAAATTAGGCAGGCTAATGGGGAATGTGAAGAGCACATAAAGACGCAAACAACTTGCAGAGAATTTATTGATTTGCAAGAAACAGTGGGGACTGCAAAGGAAATGCTTGTTACACTTGAGGAAGGTTAGAAAGAACCCTTAAGGAAAATAACAACGTTGTCGACAAATAAAAACCTATTAACTCTTATGACAGTGGATTGGAGAGGAGGATACGAGGCAGTGGCAGCAGGAAGCACTGAGGCAGGGATGGAGGTTTGAGATGGGCCGTGTCTGTTCATTTGCTTTTATGCAGCACTCAGCACTGGGGAGGCCTGGTTCATGGCTCCTACCTGCTGCCCTGGTACAAACAGTGAAAGAGCAAGAAGTTAGAAGGACCAAAAAGGGCATACCTGTGATTTGTGAAAGATGGGACTGAGCTATTGAGGAAAAAAAACTGGTAATCCTGCTCAAATCGGCTTCTCTATAGGAAGCCTGCAAGGGCTGCCTCTTTGGAAATGTTCATCCTGCATATTGCAAATCAGCAAGGCTTAATTAAGCCCTGGGCAGGCTGAATGAAGAGATTATTTAAAATAGAATTCTGTAACAACTACTTGATATGATACAGCCGAACCAGTGCAGCTCCTGTAAAGGAAATTCACATCTCTATAGCAGACACTTCACAACAGGTCAACCAACTAGTGAATAAAGGGAGAAGAGGTTGACATAATTTATATTGACGTGCAGAAAGTCTTTGGACAAAGTCCCTAACAAGAGGCTCAGGAAGCCAAGTACCCAAGGGCTGACTGGTAAAGCACTGTCATGGATTAGATGTGAGTAAAAAGTCCCCCCCCTTCCCCATGCACACACCCCAAGGAGGGGGAAGTAAATGGTCCATTTTTCAACACGGCAAAAAGTCAGGGTTTGGTAGTTGCTTAAGTGTATCTACTGTTGAGTTGGGAGAGTGAAAAGCAAGGCAGGAAAAGCTGACTTGGGCTAAGCTGAAGGTGGCTGAATGGTTTTTATGGAACCCTACATAGTAAAAGGGAAACCTGAGGGGCAGGGTGGAAATTCCTGGCTACCAATTCCAAGGGGCTCTTCAAAAGAGTATTTGGACAGCCTGTACCTATCTAAGTTATCACTGAAGGGGAAAAAAAAAAAAAACACAACAACAAAGAGGTCTGTAACCCAACAGTTCAATGGTGTCACTGTTTGGGCTACAGCAGTGGCTGAGAAAAACACCAGTGAAGTGGTAGGAAAAAAAAAGAATAGCAAGTATGGAACATGATATTGAAAATATACAGATATTATATCAGTGTCCCATGGTCTTGGTCACTCCCACACAAGTAGGATACAGAATAAATAGAAACAGCTGGGAGACGGACAACAGAAATAATTAGAAGCCTGCAAAAGTTCTCTAAAGAATAATTTCTTGAAAGAGACTGTTCAGATGAGAGAACATAGAAGTAAATAATAAAAGGAGCAGAGAAGGTGAATTGCAGTGCATTCAAACCAGTTAAAAAGAACTCGGTTTTGTACAGTTGACAAAAACCTGTGGAGTTCTTTGTCTCTTGACATGGCTGAGGCCAGGAATCTGGTGGGACTGAAAAATTCATTGAACATTTGTACAGTGAATGGAAACATCTGCAGTAAAATGGGTGGGATGCTATTCTTAGGAAAGAACCAGCACCAAATCTCTTTGGGGCACGGTTTAAATAGCAACCAAGGAGAGCATTGGGAAGAAACTTCCTCATTAAGGTTTTTTTCTGTTGTGATCCAGGAGGGGTTATGGACTTTCTCCTGAGCTGGTTGATTATCAGTGTCAGATCCCTGCAGTAGGTTAGCCCTTGGTCTGAAGAAATATGGTAATGGCCAGTTTTTATTGTAGCGTATTTTCACATTGTCCAGATGATTTGGGAAAGGAAGGGTAGAGTTCAGGAGTGAACTGAAGTTTCTTCTAGTTGCAATGTGGCATCATGGATGCACATCTGTACCCCAATGCTTAAGGCAGCCATTGAACAAGTTTCTAACACTCAATTAAAATTGAGTGCACAGGTATAAATAAGCACTGCAATAAATGACAAGACTGAGGGAGGTTATTTGTGGTTATTCTTAATAGCGGGGATGAGGCTCCTGCATCATTCTCCAATTATTTGCCCAGTTGGAAAAGGACTGAAAATAAGGATGAATTTTGATTTAAGTGGGTTGTTTTCTGTTTAATTAAGCAGAGAAGTAGCATTAGTCCAGCTTTAGGAAGCCCATGCTCAGCTGAGATGGAGGGCAGGGTGAGAGAGGAGGTGCTCAGGGGTGCAGGGGCTGTGCTGTGCTCGCCCTGGCCACCTCCCCAGTAGCCCCTCGACCCCTCTGGGTGCCTCCTGCCAGGGCAGGGGCCCAGCCCAGATTTGCTCAGCACCCCTGGATCACTTGACAGAAGCGTCAAAGAAACCTGGGGAGCCCAAAATTCAAGAGCCAAAAATTCATTCCCAGGAAAGAAAAGAAACCAGAACAAAACGGCAAAGCCCCAAACCAGGAGTTGAAGATGAGCTGAAACTTGGTGACACAGGCAGTAAATGATTCAGCTTCTTGCCATATCCTGGCATTGATTTACTTTGAACTTGCAATACAAAAAGTGCTAAAAGTGTACTCAGGTAGGGCTGTTAGGGCCAAAGTTTGCAACTTTCCTGCAAATCACTGCCAGAGAGCAGGACAGTAACAGTTCTCTCCCCCTTTCCCTACTGCAAAACTGTTATTAACTTCCTGCAAATGTACATGCAAGGAAGCAGAAGCAGATCTCTAAATACAAGGCAGAAACAAAGCACAAAAAGGGAAAAAGAAAGAAAACAGCATCATATTAGACCAGAAAATGGAGCAAGCAAAATAGTTTTGCTCTGTTCTTCAATGCAAGTAAAAAGGATTGGGATAAAATATGCATATGTGTGCGTGCATATATATATAAAATCAGAGGGAAAATTTTCCTGTTTTGAAATCCAGATCAGCCCAGCAGAAAAACAAAATGCTGAGCCACCACACAAATCTCTTGTCCCTCTTTTCTGTGTCAACTCTTACTCGCAGAGAACAGCATTTCATTTCCTACTGTTGAGGCAGCAGCAACTAAAGTGCATGTTCATATGTGTGGTGAGGCATTTGTCCCGGGAAAAATAACATCTCTCCTTCTATTAACGTTTTAATTAATCCCTTTTAGTTATGAAATGTAACTTTACATTACATTAAAAAAAAATTACATGCAGTCTCTTAATCTGCTAATCCTTTCTCCAGACAAGCTGGTTCTTTTTAAATCAACTGCCATTTTATCAACCCAATGGAGCAGAGATCCGGACTCAACTCTATTCAACAATACATTCTTTTCATGAGAGACTGGCCTAGCTAATATGACACCACAAAGGGCTTGAGGAATTCCAAATACCCAGCTCTTTGGATTAAAAGCATAATAATCCCATGCAGTTTTTTGTTCAGAATTGATAGAATGGTTGTATAGTGAGTCACACTTGTTTGAACTTATCAAAGTAACAATATATCAAGCTTTTCGTAGGATGATATTTTATTTTCTCAGGTTGATTCAGCTTCTTTCAAGTTGTGGTTTGTTGTTTGGTTTTTTTTTTTTTTAAGTGTGTATTTCTGCCTGCCAAATGCCCCTGCAGTTAAACAATTAAAACATATAATTAAGCACAGACTCTGATAGCTGTTGCTTTACGACTAGATTTCTATACAGTTTTTATATGGACCTAAGACATTGTTTTTAGCAGAGCAGTAACAGCAGCACAGTAGACAGTGTGTACCAGAGGAAAAGTGATTTCTGTGACTCTGTTCCCTGCCCACAGCCCATCCCTTGCCCCTATTTCCAGGCTCTATCATGGAGCCAAAGCAGGACAGCTTTTGTGTGTCAACAAGCCCGTCGGGACACAGAAAACAAGGCTGGTAGAATTAGTGGCCCAGTAGCCTTAATAAAATCATGTGTGAAGCTGAAGGTTTGGGAAGAAGAGGGGGTGGGGACAGGGCAGAGCTGTTGCTCTCTGCCCCCACCCCAGACCTGCTTCTGCAGCAGCAGGTCCCCCTCCACCCCCAGGAAGGGACAGGCCTTCTGCAAAGGTTGTTTTCTGCCGGGCAGGGTGTAGTTTTCAGCTCCCATTAATGCTACCCCGACTCCAACTGCTGGGAGCTGAGCCCACATGCCTCGCTCTGCTCCCTCCCACTTTGCACTCGATTAAGCCAGAGGAGACTGAGGCCCAACGTTTGTTTTCCCATAGGTTTCATAAGTTTATTAAAAAAGCTATCAGTTGCAATTACAAAACAGCCTCCTAGAAGGGAACGGAGAGATTCATTACCACGCTGATGTTCTTGTTGGGGGAATGGGTGTTTTTTGTAAGCAGATTTCATGCCTGTGAAGCAGGAGTTAAGGGGCTGGAGCACCCTGTGAGGACCTGTGCTTCAGCCAGCGTGGGAAGGGCATGTTGCAACTGGAAAATGGTTGGTGGGCTCCAACAGAGGAGCCTCATGAGGTGGCTCCTGGGCTGTTCCGTCTCTGTAGGTTTCCAGGAGAGTGAGCTGCCCTGTGAGGAAAGGCTGGGAGAGCTGGGGCTGTTCAGCCTGGAGACAAGGAGGCTGAGGGGGGATCTCATCAGTGCTGATCAATATCTACAGGGGGTGGCAGGAGGATGGGGCCAGACTCTTCCCAGTGGTGTCCAGTGACAGGACAAGGGGCAATGGGCACAAACTGGTGCACAGGAGGGTTGACCTGAGTATGAGAAAACACTTGTTGACTCTGAGGGTAACAGAGCACTGGGACAAGCTGCCCAGGGAGGCTGTGGAGTCTCCATCCCTGGAGACATTCCAAACCTGGAGGTGTTCCTGTGGGATCTGCTCTAGGGGATCCTGCTCTGGCAGGGGGTTGGACTAGATGATCTCCAGAGGTCCCTTCCGACCCCCACCACGCTGTGATCCTGCGTGTGATTCTCTTTACACTGAGCAGCACAGGACACTCTGCAAGAGCTTTTCACTCCAGTTATGGTCATGTACATGAATCAGGATCCCTGATTCAACATCCCCCCCGACACAGGAGTGTGGGAGAACATCATCTTCTTGTCACGGGGCAGCCACAATTCCCTATTATGAATCAAAACATACAGAACTTGTCTGGCCAGTGGGGCTGAGCTGGCAAAGTGCTGACTAAGAGCATGGCCAGACCAGCCCCAGGGCCCCCAGGGATGCTCATTCACTTGCTGCCCTCCACATTTTCTGTAAAAACTCAGCCCTGAAAGAACCCTCCTGTGCTGTTGCCATCTTGTCCAAGCACTGCTCCAGGAGCAAAAAAAATGTCTTGTGGCTGGACTGGTGAGTCCTTAGCCATGTCCCCGCAGAGAAAACAGAACTTCCTTTATTTTATTTATGTTTTTGTTTTCATTGTCATAACTCTTCCCTTGAGTTCCCACCCCTCCTACTCCATATGGCATCTACCAAGGGAACAATAGAGAGCTCTTCAGGGGTTTGTGCTATAACTTCAGAATTCAGAAGCAAAGTATTCCCAAAGGGACCAGTTAAATTTTTCATCCCAATTATTTCAATATTTCTACTGAATTTCAAAACTAAATACATTCAGAGAAGAATTGGCAGTGCTGGAGTGAATATTTTTCATTTTTACTTTCGACCAACTGTGGAGCTAACCAGAACAGTTTGAAATTTGACTCCCTTGCCAATGCCTGCTGTAAGGAAGGGAAATTTGGGAAGGGTGGTGGCAGAAATGTTTGCTAATTTCCCTGTTTCTTCTCTTTTTCAGTTCAGGGCCCAGCTCCAAAACCACTGAGCCACCTCCTCAGGCTAGAGGAATAAAAGTGTTAATGAGGAAGCAAATACAGTTTGAAACTTCAATTCTTATAGACACAGGGGGAAAAAAGCAAGAACAGCCACAATTTTTCAGGCCAGATTAGTCTGCTTGTCTTTTGCCAAGTTAATATTGTTTGCATCCCTCCTTGAAGAGGACTTGGTCCTTCCATCCTCCTCCAGTGCCCCTTTAAACAAACACCTCACAACACTATAGCTATAAATAGCATGGAGGTGGAAATGGCTGGATTATTTTTCTATGCCCTCCTTTGTGTTCCCATTTTTCGAGCACACAAACCTTCTCCCCTTTTTCCTCTCCTTCCTCCACAAGGGGTGGTTATCTAGAGAGTATTTCTAGCAGTCCCATTTCTCTGCAATTTTCCCCACTGCCACGCAGCAGGAAGAAATGGGGAAATTGCTGGTGGTTTATTTATTTATTTCTCCGTGGAAATATGCACTTAATCCTGCAATATGTGGGAATATATTCTCTATATATGGTGTGTATGGAAACCCATAGAGTGTATATATATATATATAGAGAGAGAGACAGATAGATGCATGTTTGTGTGTGCTTTTTAAATGCAGACCACATTGGTTTCAATATGGAACTTATAAGGTGGGAGATATTCTTATCTCTGCAGGAAATAAAGTGTTTGGGGTAATATTTATGAGCAAGATGGTGACCAGCTTACACACCCCATCATTCACAAAGCTGCTTAGTTAAGTCAGGGGGGGTAACTGGAGGCTGTTTGCTGGTAAGGAAGGAAGTTAGAGTCCAAGTAGAGAGTCCCAAAGTCCCTGCTGATCACTTGAAACCAGAGGAGCATTTTGGGGAAATGCAGAGTACATCTATTCCCCCTTCTCAGCCCTGCACCAGGGATTTGCTGTTGGCAGCTACTAATGGGATATCAGGCTTAATGGCTAATAGACATGTAGCCCTATTAGCCACGTGTCCTCAGTGTCACGGGAGGTGGAAGAGGTTTAAGGGGATCAGGGCCTGACACCATGGCAGGATCTGGTGAGGATTCCTCTAGTCCAGGCTGGATGGGGAGCTCAGCTGCTGCTTGGACACCTCCAGGGTGTGAGGCAGCCAGGGATGAAGCTGTGGGGTGTACCTGGGCTATCGAAGATATGGCCCAATATCAAAAGGGAACCAAGCTGAGCTGTGCTGGTGCAGTGCAAAGGTGCATTTATTTAAGGTTTGCTTCTCCTTCAGGACCCACCCTGCCCCAAAAAAGAGAGGTCTCAGATGTTGCCATGTTTTAAATCAAGCCAGGTGGAGTAGAAAAAGGGGAGGAGAAAGGGGAAGGGTAAATGTTCAGTCAGTAGTAAAGGCAGCTCTGGGTGCTGGGTTTATCCCAGGCCTGCTGTCCTACCCTTTCTGAGAGCTGCCTGATAAGCCTCCCAGGTTTAGGGCAGGGTGGAATGATAGCACAGTTTGTCCCTCAGATCAGCTCTGTTGTGCTTGGTTCAAGGTCCTTCTCAGCCAGCTCCAGCCTCCAGCAGGAGCCAGTAGCTGATGCTCAGAGTTCAAGAACAACACCAGTAATGCCTGCACCAGTAAAAACCTCAGAGCATGGTCATAACTCCTGGCAACCTATAGGTTTTGTGCTTGCTAGCTCAGGTGGGCTTTTCTTCTATTTATTAGTCTACATGCACTTTAAATCCTGCATCAATGGACTTGGTAACATCCTGTGACAAGGAGTTTCCCCAAATTCACTGTGGGCTCTGTGAGGGCCAGGTGTGGCTTTTATAAGATTTTTTTTTTTCCTGAGTCAAACTGGGAATTCTTTAAGGCTGGGGCTTCCCTGCTGCACAGAGGACATGAAATATGGACTAGAACAGTAGCAGGTTTTGAGCTATTTTTTTCTTGATTGCATTTGACAAGCCCTGTCTATCAGCTTAGGGAAATGAAAAAGAGCAAGCATCTATCTCAGCCCTTTTTTCATCAGTATCAGGCAGCATCTGAAGGAGAGCACTGTTATTTGAAAGGATTAGACCCTGAAGAATGTGCATGGGACATGAGAAGTATTGAAGCACAGTGGGTGATACCAGGAGCATCTGTGATCTAAGCAGCCCTCAGAAAAGCAGGGAAGAATGTGTGGCTGTTGCACTGGGTTCCCTGGAATGTCAAAGGAACATGTGGGTGCCACCGGGTGCTGCTGAGAATGCAAAACTGTCTAGGTGGGCGCCAAGATATGCACTAAACAATATGAGACATGTGAAGCTGCTGCCACAAAGAGAGGGCTGGGGGAGGGGAGCAGGGTGCTGGAATTAAAACATAGATTAAGCTCCCAGTATGTTTTGCTCTCACTTCTGAAGTATCTGTCTCATGCTGTTCTCCTGTTAATCTGTCAGTTACAGTTAATAGCTGATCAGAGCAGTACTTTAATGAGTCAGCCAGATTGTTTGCATAAACAGTTGCTAAGCTGATGGAACCAACAGCAGTTTGAAACTGCATTCTCTCCCTCTCTGACTTACACCTGCACTCTCCCCTCTCTCCCACCCTCTGGGTTGTTTTGCTGCCGGGAGGGCACCTGGACAGGCAGGGTTGAGCTGTAGTTTAGTTTTTAAAATACATTTGCATCTGTGCAGCCTCCTTCTCCTTACCCAGTTCCTCCTCACCCACCACCAAGGTGGGCTTTTGTGGCTAAGGCTCTCCAGGGCATGACTTCAGGTGTAATAATTCCCAACTAAAGCTTTGCTGGAGCACTGCCTTTTGCAGCTGGGTGCGAATTATTAAGCTCTTTTTTTTTTTTTTTTTCACCTCGGAGTGCCTTTATCAAGATTATAATAATACAAGCAGTACAAGAAGAGCTAAGTGCAGAGCACAACTCAGAAGATGAAATTCAAATGCTTTTCAGCGTGCTCGGATGTATTTACAACTTAAATATTTTGCTTTGAAGTGATTTGAGGCATTTCATAGCAAGGTAATAGTTCTGTCTGAAAAACAAATGTTTGCAAGCTCATTCATTAGTTACTATTGTGAGAGATTCAAGCAACCCAAGGCTTAGAGCTGCACAGCTCCTGATCCAAATCTGATTTCCTTGGCCTCATCTCAGCACTTTAAAAAAAAAAATGGCTTTCCATTTATGCAGTGCCTTGATTTTTTTTTTTTTTTTTATGATTTCCGTGACATTCTGAAAGCCCTTGCTAAAAATTAATTAACCCATCATGCAAATCTGTCCAAGCTGGCAAGAGAACCCCTGACTCTTGAGAGGTTTTTGCTTTGCAGGAATATCTGGGCAGAATGACTCCCAGGGTGAAACTTCTGATGATGCTCCCATGCTTCAAAATGTACCTTTTAAACCAGTTTGTTTTTTTTTTTTTTTACGTAATGCTGTGTGGGCAAAGTGAGCATTCAATATTATTCTCTTCCACAGATGGGGAAAACAGTCACCAAGTGACTAAATAATTTGCTGGTAGTCACAGAGGAGAAGAACACAGTGTTCCTCAGTCAAGTCACGTGCCTTTCTTATTCTCATCCTGCATCCACAACGTGGCACGGGGAATTAAAATGTTTAGATGCCCGTATTTTGCAAAAGGTATAAGTCAAAGACCTGGAACTCTTTTGAGAGCTCAGGGTCTCCTGCCCAGTTCCCTGTCACTGGGTTGTGCTGGTACTTTGGCCAAAAAAATTTCAATTTGCCAAGTTAGTTTTGATTTTCCTAAAATTGCGCTCTTGTTGTGGACTAAGTGTTCCTTCCTGCCAGACTCCAGCTAACCTTAAATATTGGGCATTTCAAAAGGCTTTGGCATTCCATTGTTTCATTTTTTTTGCTAGGAAAAAATGAAATTCTCCTTTTAAATCCCAGGTGAGAGAGGCTTTGAGCTCCTCCAGAGGATGTGGAGCCACAGAAATGTCACCAAGTAACTGGGACTAATGAGCAGGGAGGATTTGGTTTGGTTCCTTGTAGGACATTTGGACATTGCTCAAGCACACCTGAAGAGTCAGAACCTGGTGAGGTCACTGTAAATGGGATAGAAAATGGGCAGAGATTCACTGGACTTGTGTAATTTACTGTCAGAGGGAGATGCATAAAGATTAGAGTATAATGTACCTATAAAAATAGATGAACTGTTGGTTTCCAAACAGAAAATCACTCATCAGTTGATAGTATTTTAACATGACTTGAGGCCTTGTGCAGCCTGGTCTGGTGGGAGGTGTCCCTGCTCAGAGCAGGGAGGTTGGAACCTGATGATCTTTAAAGGTCCCTTCCAACCTCAACCATTCTATGACTCTGATTTATGTTCCTTTTGTATTTTTGATCCTGTGTGTTATTCCACATGATGAAAAATGGACTCTTTTTGTGGCTGAAATGCCAGATACATGTGGACATGTCCGCAGAAGTTCTCTCTGCAAAATTTCTATTAGCATTTTGTGAACTCCCAGGCCTATTTTTCAGATCTGTTGTGGGTTTAAAGTGGCATTTCAAGTATCCAGGGTGTTTCAGCATCTACAGTCTCCAGGTGATGGGGAGGTCCGGGGGTGGTGATGTACTAAGGACAGGGAAAGAAAGGAAATTTCATTTAAAAAAAAGCAAGTCCTGAACATCTACTGAAATTCCTGTTGTCCTTTTGCCTTCAGCCAGTACCCAGGTGCTGAGAAACCCTTTTGAATATAGAGTTAGGTTTCCCCCTGAGCACACAGGTTTGGGCTATCAGGGTTAATGGGGTGGCAAGGGCTGCTGGCCCTGAAGAGCTCATTAGGGGCAGCTGGGGTGGCACCAGTCTGGCTCCTGCAGAACCACAGCTTCAACAGCCCAGGGCACAGCTCCTTCTTCCTCCACCAAGGTAAGCGATTTTGGCTTCTTCTAAGGCAATTTTGATGGTGTTGTGTTTAAATGAATGTTTTGGAAGTTGTTTTCTACCAGTGGACTGTGTGTTTCTGTGATTTCAGAGGCTTAATGAAGGTTCCTCGGTTTTAATTTTCATCAGATAGACCTGCTCACCTCTAGGCAGCTCCAGGGAGAGATGGGGACACTGGAGAACTGTACAAATCAAACCAATTGTTATTTATTTCAATTTTTTAAAGTCTGAATTGCACCAGCTCCTCTTTGCTTGGTCAGGTTTATTACAGTAGCCCCTTAAGGGCTGTCTGGCATGGGTTTCCCGTGTGGATGGGAAGTGAAATTCACCCTCTTGTTGCTTCTTGTTTCTTCCTTCTCTCAGATGAAGTGAAGCTTTTCTGTGTTCTGAGCTCCTCCCGTGTCCCCAGATTATCAACCCAGTCTGTATCACTGTTGTGCTGTTCATACTTTTTGGAAATAGCACCATTTTTGTGTGTATTTGCTGGTGGTGCATTAAGAGTGGACTTGGTTTTTCCCTCAGTGTTGTGTTCATAGGTTTGTTTGCCTTTTTCTGCTCCCTGCCTGGTTGAAATTTGTGCAGAATTACGGATGTTTCGGGCCTTTCCTGTGTGTTCTTGATTGGTTTGAAATTAGCCAGAAAGTTTAAAACTTGGTGGCAGGAGAAACACAGGCGGTGAGAAACCAAAATATATCATTTTGCTGAGGAAACAGCCTGGAAAAAAAAAACCAAAACGTTGCTTTTCCACTGTTTATGCTTTGGCTATTCTGCTGCTGGTATTTGTGAAGAGTTGTTTTCCTTTTACTTCCAATGTTTGTTAATGTAAGGAATGCAAAATGTTTTGGTCCTGTCGGCTTTATTATTGTTATTATTGGTACTGATACTGTATCTATTGCAGTTGTGTCTCCCAAACTTGTTGTGGTTCCTTACAGAGGTTTTTATTTTGTTTCACACAACCCCTACTTGAAATGACCGTAAAACCTCGTTTACCTGCGGGAATAGAAGGTGAAATTGCTGTTGGTGTTTGGGATTTTTCATTTCAGGACTTCTGGCACTTAAAATCATTTCCCACCCTGGCTTTTTTTTTTATAAATATACAAGGGGAGAAGGTCCCTGCTGCATTACTTATGATCTGAATAAACAAAGCACAGAAAGGGAAGCAGGGGCATTGGCAAAGCAAGGCAGCACACACACAATTAATGGCTGGGCTCAAAGGACAATATAAATTTCATGATGCTTAAGGCAGAGCTGCAACCTCTGGTCTAGGCTGCCCACCCTATAGGTGCCTCCTCCCCTTCACCCACCCGTAGCCCCAGCCCTGCTCTCCCTTCACACACATGCTTGTGCTAAAATAATCACTGGGAGTGTGAAAGCAGCTGCTCTTGTAAAGAAGCAACCTTGCATGTTGTTCAGAAAGTGTTCTCAGTAGCTCAGGCTTCGGCACCGTGTTGTGGGGAGCTGGTATTTTCCTTACAAAATGCCCAGAGGGCATGCGAGATGTCCAGGCTCGTTCCTAGCGCTGTTGTGGGATGGAGTCTGGGTGCAGAGGGTTAAAGATTACCGGGGCTGGGTATGACAGGCTGATGTGCTTTCCAGGTAATCAGGATAAACTGCAGCTCATTATAAAAGGGATGAGCTTGAGCCTCTGTAAGACGCGAGTACTGTAGGGGAGGGTGGGGCTGCTTTCTTAGAGAGCAGGAAGGAAAGCAGGAGGTTTTATTCCTCCTAGCCAATAGGTCTGAGGCTGGCTGCTTGCTTGCTTGCTCATTTATGATTTCTTTAGCGAGGCTATACTGGATAATCAATATGCTGCAGAGGGGGTTTTGATGGTGTTCATCCATCCTGGGTGTGGTGTAGGGGCTAATCTTGGAAGCTCTGCTCCAAGCTGCTGTGGTTTTTTGCTAAGCTGCCGAGACAGATCCCTGTAAGTGGCTGGGGGTTTATGTCTTTCTAATGATTTTTTTTTTCCATCCCCTTTCTCTTTCTTCTTCCCGAGGCAGGCAGTAGGAAATGGCTGCCTCACGGAAAGAGTCTCAGCAAAGCTTTGTGCCTTGCACCTATCATGGTTAGTTTCTGCATCCAGCCTGTTCAGAAGGGTGAGGTTGTAGAAATGGGCAGCAGGTCTGTGATGCAGAAAGCCTGAGCGTTTCTCTCTCTGGTTACACACCTCTGCTGTGTATCTGAGCACATCAGCCCTGCCAAGCACTGGGCTCCTCAGCCCTGCCTTGCTATGTCAAGTTTAAACCTTTGAAACACATAATTTTCATGCTCTGCAGGGACTTTTACAAGAGGATTAAGCTACTTCTCTAGCATATGATAGGGAGAGAAACATTATTCCCTTTAAAATAAAGGGGAAAAAAATGCTCTACAAGTGCACTACAACTAAGTATCATGTTTCCTAGCATGGTATAAGTGCTCTTGCAGGCAGGCTCCTGTTCTTAATAGTGCTCTCAAACCTGTGCTAAGTCCTGCTGAATTCAGTCTGAATTGAGTATTCATTGGAAAACTGAGGCCAGCTGATGACACAGCTTCCAAGCAGGCTGCAAAATGGGTGAACTTCAGTCTCCTTTCTGCAATCTTCTCGTGAAAAAGTACCCGGGGAATAGCTGGCCCTGGGAAGAGGTCACAGTATACTTTTATACTTTATATTATGTGTTATATTACATGCTGTAATGGTTCTTAAATGTCTTTCTGAACTTTTCTGTTGTTTTTTTTTTTTCCTCTGTTAGGGCCTTTGGCAGTTAAGTTCTAGTAGCCCAGGACTGTGGGAACTCCTTGGTCTCACCCATCTGTGAGGAGATCTTGGCCTGTGCTGCCATGTCCCAGGGAAGGAAGATTTGCTGGTGTTCTCCAGGGGACCTGGAGACCCCGTGAATGCAAAGCAGAGTTTATTGTTACAGTGTCTTAGAGCTTCACAAACGTGTAAAACAGGGTGGGGAGTTCAGCTGAACAGGAGTTTCCCATGGTCAAAATAGGATTGCTAATGATCCTGAGATTTTTCTATTAAAAAAAAAAAAATCCTGATGGAGGAGGAATTGTAAGTGATGGACTTGTCAGTGTGAGGTTGATGGTTGGACTTGATGCTCTTGAAGTTTTTGTCCAACCAAGTTGATTGTGTTTCAGGATCCATTTACTCCTGTAGGTGCCTGACTAGGCCGTGCAGGGTGAGGATGCCTGGAGTAACTGTGTTGTTAGAAACACAGGTCATTTACTAAATGGGGGCTTCCTTTTGTCTTCTCCATTACCTCCAGAAGAAAATGGAGCTTTTGCTGGTTTAGGGACTCAAATATTGGGAATGTAACACTTGAAAAAATAAGAAAAATCCCTTCACAATTTCCCCTTAGTTTTTCCAACCTCTTGGCCACCTATCCTCTTTCTCCTTGCTTGACTTTGTCCTAGTTAATATTCCAACAGGTGTTTCCTTTTTCAGTGGAATTTTTTAGGCCCTGTCTCAAGAGGCCTTCTGCATAATAATGCTGTATTCATTATGTGGCAGCCTTACTGGGAGAGAACTTTATTTTCTTAACCCCACCATTTCCCCTCCTTTCAGTGAGCGTGGGGGGTGGAGGAGGGAATAAGTTGTGATTTCCAGCATCATCTTCTACTATATCTTCTGATGAGACCACTGTTTGGTACCACTTCAGATGAGCCCTGCTAGGAGGGTGATGAATTAGGGGAGGGAGACACCAAGTCTCTTTTCTTGCAGTTTGCAAAGTGTCTCAGCTTCTGATTCCTGTTTGAGAGACTGTTGGAAATTATGGAGTTAAAAATAATTAAAGCTTGTAGGCAGAAGAGACTCATCCCTCCGTGCCCCCTGGTGCCTCCTGCTGCTGCTGGGAGTTTATTGGTGATTTTTTTGGTTTGGGGGTTATCAGGAGCTGCTTGTTAATTCCTACAGCAATTTGAAGGATGTGTTCAGGTGGCTTCTCTGCCTCTTGGCAAACTCACCCCTTTCTCCCTCTGGGAGATCACAGGAGTGTGATGATCTTATACCTGAACGTAAAACTAAAGAGCAAATATTTCATCGCAAGGTTTGACACCTTTTGAGAAGCAGGATAAGAGAAGTATGTGCCAAAACATCTGCTTGGGTTTCAGAGGGTGTGCAGTTGCTGGTCTGTACCAGCACAGCTGAGGAATATTTGTAAGTGCACGTGGTAACTACCAGCTTGGCTCAGGGAAGAAGAAGAGTGACAATGCAACGTTCAAAGATTCTCCTGTTATTTGAGGACTGGCAGGAGATGACTTGTCCCAAACTGAGCAAAGTAAATCACATTTCCACCAAGCCAAATCAGGGAAATCCATTGGCATGGGGTCACTAGATAACCCTCCCAACCTCAGTCCCTAAATCAGGACCATATGTGCCAATATTGTTCACCATAGATGTACAATATCCCAGAGTTCTACATTATATGTGGCAGGGAGGGTAAGGAAAGAGGGATGTGAGTGCTGAAGTGATAGAGACTATGAATAGATTAGCTGCTTCTGTTCTAACTCCATTAAAAATTGAGTGCACAGTAATGTGGTGCTATTCTTAGTACAGATAACTTTTCAAAAGGCTAAGACCAATAAATTTGCTGGCGGGTGCAGAGCTCCTAATTCTAGCATAGAATGGGGTAGGTGACCTCAACATGATGCTACCAGTTATTGGAAAGAAGATGATTGTGATTCTTGGAACCTTTAATATTGATTGCTGAAGTTAATCACCTGTTAAATGGCAATCTGATTTGAGAGGTTTCCATTGAACTGAAGGAATAAGGGAACTGATCAGATTCAGATGTTTAAAAAACCAACTCAGAACACTGCTCAGTTTGATTGGGTGCTTATAACCCAAGTTGGAAGTGGGAGATGAGATTGCCATATGTACTTAAAGCTTTTTTTTTTTCATATACTGTGTTAGCCAGACATGGAAGACAAGGTCCTTGGAGAGCCTGTAGCAATTATTGTGGCTGTAATTGTTGCAATCCAGCAAAAAAAATATGTTCATAGCAGAACTTTCTTTCCCAGGTTACTACTGCATGAAATGATTAACTCCAAAAGATGCATTAAGCCAGATTAGATTTATTCTACTTGTTTACTTGGGCAATGGAACTTTTAATTTCTCTTCTTGCCAAGCTCCTAATGAATTCCTGGCCTACTGATGCTTTATTTATATGGCTCGTACAGTAACATTAAAGAAATTTGTCACAAGTATATTGTAATTGGTAAAAATAGAGTGAAATGTCTCTGTGTCACAGCATCTTCATTTGGAGTGTAAGATATTTCTGTTTCTTGAAGGTGGACTTTGTGTCATGCAGCCCTTACCAACGTTTTTCAGCATTTCAAATGCTGAATAAATAGAATGACTTACTGATTCCATCCTTTATGTTTACATTGCATAATTACCAGCCCCTCTTGATGCTTCATAATAATTGGCTTTGTATTGATAAATAGATTAGCTAATACAGCAAATGATTATTCCCCAGTAAATGAATCAGTATGCTTTTGACTTGAAGTGCCATTAACAATAAATGCATGGATTCAGGGCAGCTTATGCATTTTACATTAAGCAGCCCCTGAATAAACACCCAGAAAGCAGGGATCAGTGCCCAGGGCTGCTCCTTCTTCCCCACTGCATGCACTAACCACTTGTTCTGCTCCTCCTGAGCTTGCTCTTGTGTTCCTTGGTTCCTAAAGCTGCTGGTGTACCCACAGCATGGGCAGACTTCCTTGGAAGGCTCCAGAGTTGTTTAAACCCTTTCCAAGGGGGAGGACAGAGCAGAGTGATTGCTCTATCCACTGTGTCACTGTATAAAGTGTGGGTGTCCCTACCCACCTCTCTGGCAGCTGTTTATTCAAAAAAAAAAGTCTCTATCTACTGTTTTAACATTTATTTTTTGTGGGCCTAGCCGACTTCTGTAGGGTTGGTACAGCCTGAGCACCTCCAGGGAAATCGGTGTCAATGCATCTAGTTTCTGGGTCCTTCAACAGATCTTGACCTTACTGGACCCAGTTGAGCCAATTCTCATGCTGGTTCAGTGCAAGAACTGACACACAAGAGCTTTGGGATAGAAAAGGGGATTGAGGCTCCTCCCTGGGAAGAGCTGGCTACTAAGCAAGGCAATTTTGGATCCCTGCTGGAGACTTCGGTACCTGAAGACCCCCTAAGTCTTTTCTGGGCCTGGCCCAACCTGCTGAAGGAGCTGACAGTCAAAATGATTTATGGGAGTAAATTCTAGGCCATATGTTGAGTGAAATCTTGGCTCCACGAAGAGAAGTGTGGGGGAGGTGGGGACACTGGCCTGGATTTTGTGGCATCAGGTTTACAGCTGCTGTCTGCACGTGGGAAGGGCACCGGGAGAGGGAACAAATAACTTCTCTTGCTGGCAAGGAGAATGGAGCAAGCTCTGAGCCTGAATTCTGCCATTTGTTAAGTCAATAGTAAAATCACACTTTTAAGGGTTGAACTGAGGATTCAACCTGGTAATGACAATGTGATGTTCTGTGTCTGTCACACGGTCTGGGTTTATTTGAGTCATTTTAAGTCCCACCGCTGACTTTCTTCTTTTGCAGTTGCTGTATTAACTGGAATGCTGTCTAGATGATGACATATGGGACCTCAGATATCAACATACATTAGATAATACATAAACCTGGTCTTCCAGCCTCATTACAGCACCAGGCTGAGAAGAAAAAAAAATAATAATAAAACGATTGAATGCAACAAAATTGGAACCAGCTCTTAAATGAGTAGGAATTGTAACCTAACATTACGGTTCTATAGCATCACATGCAATTTTTCTGGGTGCCTGCAGGGCCTTTCTACTAGGGTCTCAAACCCTGGAAATGTTTTGGCATGTGCTTAACTTTAAGGTAAACCATTCCCATCTTTCTGGCTTGTGAGTGTTAGGGTCAATTTGTAGCTGAACTCAGAATTCTCTGGACTTGTGCTGCTTTGCAAGACATTGCAACTCTTCCAGCTCCTCAACATAGTGTGAGATGCGTGTGTAAAATTACCAAGACCCTAAAGTGTGGGGAGAGGTGTCTGTGCTCAGCTTCAGAGGCTGGAAAACCTTCTCTCATTGCTCTTTAGAAGGTCTAGTTATTTCCTGGACCGGGTACATAGCTACAGGATCAAACCTCAAGATCTCTGACTGGCAACCACAGTGCTGGAAATGTTTCCCATTGTGGAAATGCAGTTTGTGTAAGTTAATCTTCTCTAGCTATTGTGGAGCTTAGATGCCCAGAAGGAATTTCACTTGTTGCTAACATTTGAGAATTTAAATTTAAAAGTATTTTACTTGATTTAAAATATTTAAAAATATTTTAGTGCAATGTTATGTGTTTATGCAGGCCAGTGGTGGTTGTGTCTAAAACAAATAGGGTGTTTAGTTGTTTTCTTTTACTTTGAAACACTCTTTTCTCCTTTTTTTTTTCCCCCTGCCATGCTTGATTGTTTCATCATCTTCATGCTTTAGATCAGCTATCTCAATATTAAGTACTGGAGTGTCCATGAAATCTGATGGCTTGGTGTGGCATCACAATGTTAGCATTGTCCTTGGTGATTCTTCTCCAAAGTGAAAAGGCAATAAAAGGTTATTTTTGGGTATGAAAGTTGAGTGCAAATTGGAATGCCAGTGAAGCAGGCAGATGTTGCTGAGAAAGCAGGACTGGCAGGAACACAGCATGTGCTTTGCAGCAGAGCTCTGGCTATCATGGACCTCAGTAAGGATGTTGAGGTGAACCCCAAGTTCACCTTGGCCATTGGATGTGAGATACCTGTGGGTACACCAGCCCTCGACAGCCTGGTCATTCATGGTCAGGTGAAGGAGGATTGTAGAAAGCAGGATGGCTGCAGGAAGTTTGGGATATTGGCATAGAGATTTGGCCTGCATGGGCAGAACTAGGAGCTGCTCTGTCCTCCAAAGGTAAATGTGTTGCATATGCTAATTTACCCTGGCTTTGTGTGAGATCTTTTTGAAAGCACAGCACGAGAGAGTAAAGCAATCCAGGATGGGCAGATGGCATGAAGGAAACAGTTGCCTACAGCTGCTGGGAGCAGCAAATAACAAAGCAATAGCAGCCAAAACATGGGCACGTCCAACTATGGGACAGGGAAAGCAGAGACCTGGAGTTTGGACAGAGAGTGAGAGGTGGGAACAAGTTCAGTTTGCAACATTTGGTCAATGACAGGTCTGTTCCTGAGCTGAAATATCACCTTGTTGATTATTGTCCTCCCTCTGCACTGCGTCTCCTAGAAAATCAGTAAACTATTAGCAACTATGGACTGTTATGGTCTAAATTTTGACTGAATAAGTTGGCCTGGACCTTATTTCTCTACCCAGCTAAACGAGATTGATTCCTCACCAGTGTTTCTGTGACTCCAGGATGTAGCCTGAGCTGTTGACTCTCATCCAAAGCAGAGCAACTCTGTTCTTCACTATCAACAGAGCTGTTGTCAAGAAAGATTTAGGAACAAATGAGCTTGAGCCTTAATCTCAAGGTACAGTAGAAAGCTTACGTGCTCACATTTCTCCAGTGCCCACCTATTGTGTGGTCCTTGAGCACATGAACCTTTTAGGAAACCAAGCCCGTGGTTATGATATGATCCATGCTTCCTGGGTGCAGACACACATGAAATCAAGACCCCTATGGAATGGTCTAGTGAAATTTAACAACAATAAAGCCAGGAATGGAAGGATTTGTTGGTGCACCTAGAGTGCTTACTGGACAACAAGGTTATTTCTTTTCTTGGACTTTCTATCTTCTAGAAATCTCTAGCAAGGTTTTGATTGTAGTAAATGACATAAAATCAGCAGATCCTTAAACAAGTGATGATTCCCCATGAAGACAGGAACTTTTCTATGATTTTGGGGGGAAAGATGAAGATGTATAGAATTCCTGTTATACCATAGAGGTAATTCAAAAGGTTTCTGACTTGTGCTTATGAAGATGAAGAGCTCACCATGTGGGAAAACTCACTTAATCAGAGCACAGGTCAGATAGGATACATTTTTCAATACAGTGCTGCACTGAACCCTGACTTGGTGGTAATTTGGAATTCACAATACTTTGGTCTACTGAGCACACACAGTTGAATCTGCTCATTGGTAAGAAAAACCCACACGTGGTGTCTTTCTAAGGAAGCAATGTCTGTTTTGCAAACTGAAGAAAGGGTTTGGTTTGGGGGAAGGTCATGCAATGTAGGAGCCAAAGCCTTGTGAAATCCAGCTTCTACAAACTCATTCTGGGGTCTGGATCCCCTTCTCTTCACCTATAAAAAGAGTGGTGGACATTTGAATCTCTTTGTCTTGCTGTAGACTTTATCTAGGAAAGAAGTTACTTGGTTTTTTTCCTCAAAAGCTATGAGTGCTTTTGGGAAAGCAATGGGCTTGTACAAGTGGTGTTAGTTCCATCAACCAAAAACCAGCTCCATTCCAAATTTCCAAGGGTCCTGTTTTCTCATGTAGCCTAGGTGGGTCCTGTGTTTCTCAATTAGGTTTTGGAGGTGTGAATTTGTTGTCTTGTTAGTTTGGTATACTTATTTTTTGACAGCCCAAAGCATCTCCTGGGATGGGATTGTGCAACTGTCTTACCTCAGGGCAGCCAGAACATGGATGAGTGTTGAAGGGCATGTTGGATGGGGCTCTGAGCAACCTGGTCTAGTGGGAGGTGTCCCTGCCCATGCAGGGGGTTGGATCTAGATGATCTTGCAGGTCCCTTCCAACTCAAACCAGTCTACGATGGAAATAATAATACATTGGTTACTTGTCTCTCTTTCCAGGAGGGCAGCTGATAGAGAGGAACTGGTGGGATTTAGATGACAATTAGAAAATCCCATTTTCTAATGGCATTATTCTGTGTTCTCCATTACATTCTGTGCTTTTTCTCTGCATCCTCAGTTATTCCAGACAGCACCGTGGTCTCAGGGAGGTCCTCTGTGCCATACAAGAAGTTTAGGGCTCAGCTTGAAGAGAGATTTGATGCTCTTAGATCAAAGAGCAGGGTTTTCAAAACAGAATTATTCTCCCTTCTTGGGAGTCCTTTAAAAATGGTGTTTTGTTATCAGGAAGAGGTGGATTTATGACGTGAGAGACTAAACAATCTGTGCCTCCCCTTTATCACTGGCATCACACTCTCCTGCATTCCTCCCCTGCTCCTCTCACTGTGCTCACCCGGGCTGCTCCTTGGAGCAGAGCACAGGCAGCACCAGGGGGGCAATGGGGACCAGTGAGGCAGCAGACCTGGCAAACTGGGTGCACAGCTGCTCTGGCTTTCCCCCCACAGCCACAGGAAAAGGCAAAACGATTAATTAATGAAATTAATTTGCTGCTCTGATAGGGTTCGTTTGACACGTGGCGAAACTCGGGAAGGATTTTGAAAACCAAGGTGGTGGTTTTTTTTCCATAGAAAAGAAGTAGTTTATTTAAAAATCCCTCTCATTTGAAGATCAGTCTTTAAGGTACTGGACATTTTGCATCTAAAACATCCCCTCTTTGCAAGCTCTGGGGGGGGGGAAGGCTCTGTGTTTTATAAGAGTGAGTAGAAGGATGTGTTTTGTGCATTGAGTCCCTGTGCGTGTCGCTTCCACGGCGCGTGGTTTTGTTAGTTTCATGATCTCCTAATTAAGCTGAAAAAATCTGGTGTTCTATGGAGCGTTGATTGGTGCTAGTTGGACTACCAAACAATGAAAAAAAAAAAAAGATCTCTCTGAAAACAGAAGCAACATTTTCACAGAATGGGATTTGGGGGCACGCCCTTGTCGCTGCTGTTCCTTCTTCTCCGCTCTGTAACATCATAAACCACATTTTGAAACCCTTCATGAAATAATTTTTTGGACAAGGTAGCAACCCTGAGGTACCAACACCTGCATTTTTTTTAGTTTGTAGGATATATGGGTGCCAGGTGGGAAAAGAGTGGGAGAGGGGAGTCCTTGCAACAACCTTTGCAACTGGATCTTTACAGCAAGCAAGAGAGACAGCGAAAAATAGTCAACATTATTTCAGCACAGTGGGGAAGAAGGGATGAAAGCTCTGCAAATGAATTCATTGTGACAACCTTTGTGAGGGATCTGAGTGTTTGATCTTTTAAAAGATTTAATAATTCTTTTGATAGATTAAAGAATAAAGTGGGTGGGAGGAGGAGAGGAAGTTAACTTTCTTTCCCTGGTTCTGTCAAAATAGTAAATAAAAAGAGCAAATCCCTAGATTTAATAAGCTGCTCCCCACACCACCTCTTTTTTGGGGGTGTTGGATGCATAGACCGAGCATTAAACACTTGGAGTGATGACTCTTTAGATAAAGATTGTGGGCAATTGTTTCATCTGCTGATACCCAGTGGAAACTGATCTAAAAAGCAAAGTAAGTGGACACTTGGAAATTACTATTTCCACCGGGTACCAATTTGTGAAGTCCTGGGCATTCTGAAAAGCCAGACCTTCAATCATAACTCATTTGTTGGGGTTTTATTCCCCCCCCCCCCTCCTCTGCTTTATCCTCATATTCTGTCTTTCTGAGGCCTTTAGGTGTCTGAACATTGCAGGGTTTTCCCTGGCAAATATCCTGGCCTTCAGCTGAGGAAGCCAAGTTCTGGAGGTCTTTGCACTGACACCACTAAGATATATCTTAGAATAATTTTTGGTTTCTTTTAGCTTGAAAAAAATTTGCATCTCAGACCCTATTTACAGTAAGTAAATTCCTGTGAAAATTTTTTAAGGCATTGCTTCAAAAGAACACAAAACCCCAGGAATTTAAAATGGGTAGGGTTTGGGTTTTTTTCTACCAAAGGAGCTGGCACTACTCTTATTTTAAAATAAGGGAATGATCTCTGTTGTAGAAAAAGATGCTTTGGGGGAGTAAAACATCTCTCCTTTGAGGAAGTGCTTATTCCTAAAAATTAAGAGAGGATTTAGGCTGGCCATTAGGCCACCTTTAGCTAGCAAACAAAAGACAGTTTGGGCTGGTAACAGCTGGGATATGTGTAAGTAGAAAAGGGTAGGAAGACTCTATAATCATTTCCTCATCAAATGCTGAACTACCTCTTGTATGATAAGACCCCAGGGTCCTACAGAGCGAGCCAGAAACTCATCTGGGCCAGAGCTGAACAGGAAGGGCACTCAATATAGGCATCTGTTTCAAAAGACTCCACATAATGAAGATTAATTAGACCTTCTTTGCCGATCAAAAGTTAAATACACAAATCCAAGGCCTCGGGCTTCCTCACACTACCAAAGAGTTTCCATGGAAAGAAGAATAAAAAGTGGGAGATGGAAGAAAAAGGGTCAGCTCCCCTGTAAAGTTACATGTAAAGTGTACCAAGGTTGACTGTGCTCCTTCACATCCAAGTATGAAATGCCTCAACATTTACTTCCAGCAAAAAGCAATGTAGGAATTAGATTATACATCTGCTCTAATGCAGCTGGCTTCTCCAACCACACTGTACATAATCTTCTTTTCAGTAGCTGAGGGCATCACTTCTCCCTTATTTCACGTATACCATATTCAGATGCATGCAATATTCTTCTCTTCCCTAGCAAAAGGACAAATTGAGGTACCTACCTCTTCATTTTTCCAACTTGAGCCCATACTGTGAGCTGGGTTTTGACTGAACTGTAGAGTTTTGCAATGGTAGCTTTTTCTGATCTGTTTTTCCTCTGAGCCATTGCTTGGTCTGCAGCTCAAACACAGTCTGGAGTGATCTTGTTCTTTGATCCTACACTTTCAGGCCTAGGATCTAAACTAATCTGCTTTCAGATGGCTCCAATGGGGTGTGAGACACCGATGCAATGTGTGCTCAAGCTGAGGATGTTGGAAGGGGATGGGAATGACTCTTGTCCTTCCAGCTGAAGGACGCGTTTGAGTGGTTGGCAGAATGGGGGGCTCTGTCTAATGCAGTCAGCAGCACAGGCCAGTGCAAAGGCAGAGTAAGGGGTTGACTTTACAAAACACTTACTAGGTGCAGACTGTCCCCTTTGCTGCTTCAGAAACAACAGGCAGTTGTCATCAGCACAAAGAAAACTTAGGTCACGAGTGGCAAGGGAGCTGAGCCCTGGCTCCTCACGGAGTGTCTCCAGCACCTTTGGGCACGCCAGATCCTTGGAGTGTCTTATTGTCAAGGCTGCTGACTGCTCTCATTAACTTGAAGTGGAATCGAGTGCTCAGCACAATGGAGAACCAAGCCCTTCACTTCTTTAAAGTGATCATTGGGGTTTCATATTTATTTGCAAACCAGGGTAACACAGCCTGAAAAAAAAAAAAACAAACCCTTTTCCTCTGGGTACCGAGTTCTTGGTGGACGCATGTAGGAAACGCATGTTCCTCCAGCACAATGGCAACTTATGAATAAGATCATACTTGTGTTTGCATTAACACGGCTGGCTTCTCCAACCAGTTTTACATAATCTCCTTTTCAATGGGGAAGGGTGTCATTTCCCCTTCATTTCATACAGCCCTGCTTTGAAAATGTCGGGAGGAAGTATTTAAGAAAGTCCGCATTTTATGAAAGGGAAAATTGCCGGTGTCCCTTTGTGTGTCTCAGTAGGATTTGGGTAGATTACTCATACTGAAAAAGGAAGGGAGCTTTTGCTTTCTCTTCTCCTCTTTTTCAAAACTTGCATTAACATCATGTATTGACATTATTACAAAATCTGAGGAATGCCGGCGAGGAAATCAACCCTGACTTTGTCCACAAGTGGCAACAAACTCTTCAGATGTCGTCACCTTCTGAAAGAAAATGGTCACATTTTGGATACAGGCAACTTTTGTAAGGACTGAAGTGTCACACATTAGATAGGGACAACAGCATGTTCACTCTCACTCTCTGCTGCAAACTTGATTTTTCTCTTCTTTTTTTTCTTTTGATCCCATAAGCTCGGGACGAGCGCAGCACATTTTAACAATTTTCATAAATCAGGCAACTGGAATAGATTTTAATACAGAATTGTATTACTGCAGGAATGCAAGGCATGCAGGCTCTAAGCACTAACATTTCTGTGAGCTGAATGGAAGCCAGTGCTTTAGCTGTAAGCATGGTCAGGGAAAATAATTCTCTGCTACATTTCTGGGGTCTCTGATGTCAAAAATCCTCCCTGGAAGTGACTCAAAGTTGTCCTTGTCTCGTGGGTGTTACGACTGCTCAGTCACAGTTTGAAGGGTGTGTTTTATTCTTCGTGGTCAGATAGGAAGGCCTGACATTCTTTGATTTTAAAAAGTCATGTAGAACTCAGATCAACCTTCAGTGCTGGCAGGAGCTCCTTTGCACGAAGGCTTCCTATATTTTATAGGGTGTTTGTTGATATTTGCTGATCACTCTTTGTCAACTTGACACTTGCTAATCAACCATTGATGATAACTGTCAGTCTTGTGAAGGACACTTCATTTTGTGAGCTCCTAATGACATTTTATACACTTAAATGCACTGCCTGTATGTGCATGGGTTTATATTTACAGCTGTTTATGCTGACAAATTATTTGGTAGAATTTTGATATTTCTCTTCTCATTTATTGCTGTCTTTGGATTTATCAACTGCTAAATCATTAACAAAATTTTAGAGGTGAATTTGCTACTTAAATCCAAGGGGGGGGAAAAAATGCAAGGAAATGTTAAAGGTGCTTTTGTAAAAGAACCTGTTGATAAACATTCAGCTATCTTTCTAATCTTTTTTTTCTCAAGATGATGAAATCAATTGGTGACATTTTCATCTAAATCCATTTATAATCTCTTATTTGAAAGGCACTTAGCTCGACAGGGCTCTGTACCTTCCCTGAGATTTCTAGGTATCATTATATCAAGCATCCTAGAAGATAGAAGATGACACTATTTGTTATTCTCTCCCTCAAAAAAAATAGGGAAATAAGTTCAGGAATCTGACACTGAAGGTGTCAGCCATCAAGCCAATTTGAATGCATTTCAGTTCATATTTTGGCACTGAACTGTATTATGTTTTTGTCTTGACATGCCACAGGTTTTTGGTGTCCTACCCTAGCCAGAGCTGACATCTCTGAAAATTATTCAGATTTTGAATTGTCTTGCAGGGCACCACGTTTGCCAAGGAGAGTACTTGAACACGTGGACCCCTGAATTTGTAGTTTGGGTTCCCAACGTTAGGCATTCAGAAACCAAAGGACCTGAGAAACGTATTTCCACTTGCATGTACCATTCTTTGGAGAACAGAGTCCTCTTCTAAAGATAGCAACTTTTATCTGTCTTCACAGGGCAAAAAGATAGCTTGGGCATTGCAGGTTGCTTTCCTGCTGGAGGGCAATACTGGTACATTCTCAGTTTAATTGCCCTATTTAGGCTGGTGCACCAGTCTTGGAGCAAGAGTGGTCAAATAATATGCAGGATAATCCCTTCTTACAGGAATCTCAACCTCACCTCAGTGACTGGTACCCAGAGACTGATTCTGGCTCAAGAACTGACCTCAATCAGAGAGCGGGGCAAAATGCAGAAAGCAAATTATCTCACTGCTTCCACAGTTTGCTCCCGAAGGACTTCAGAACCTTGCATAAACAAAACTAATTATAACGCGCTAAAAAATGTTCATAAAACTAAACCGTTGCTTGCAGGCTAACAAAAAAAGAACCTGGGAGAGTGTATGTCACAGTGCCATCTACTGACGCCAGCCACGACAATGTACCAAGAACACCCAATTACAGCGAAAATAAATAAAACAAGGCTGGGAGTCTTGGAAGGATTATAGTCCTATATTTAAAGGAAGGAGATGACTGCTGATGAAGCTGGCAAAAGAGAGAGCCTCACCTACTGGAGGTTATTCAAAGAATCATGGAATGGTTTGGGATGGAAGGGAGCTTAAAGATGATCTAGATCCAACCCCCTGCATGGGCAGGGACACCTCCCACTAGACCAGGTTGCTCAGAGCCCCATCCAACCTGCCCTTCAACACTTCCAGGGATGGGGCTTCCACAGCTTCCCTGGGCAACCTGGGCCAGTGTCTCACCACCCTCACACCCACGAATTCCCTCCTCATGTCTCACCTCAATCTCCCCTCCTCCAGTTTTCATCCATTCCCCCTTGTCCTCTCCCTCCCTGCCCTTGTCCAAAGTCCCTCCCCAGCTTTCCTGGAGCCCCTTCAGGCCCTGGAAGGTGCTCTAAGGTCTCCCTGGAGCCTTCTCTTCTCCAGGCTGAACACCCCAACTCTCCCAGCCTGTCTCCAGAGCAGAGCTGCTCCAGCCCTTGGATCATCTTTGTGGCCTCCTCTGGACTCTCTCCAGGAGCTCCATGTCCTTCTTATGTTGAGAGCTCCAGCACTGGACACGGTGCTCCAGGTGGGGTCTTCAATCCAACATGTGGATTCTTGGAATTCTTGCACTGCTGCACTGGAGGCACAGCTGACCATAACTCTTGGTGCCAGCTCCCATATTTCTGTTTTGTCTCGATGAACGTTTCATACTGTAGGAGAATTACAGCCTGCTATGACAAGCAATTTGCAAACATAAAGGAATTCCATAAAGAATGCAATTGTGGAATAAAATCTGTTCAGTCTACTGAGCGATAACTTTATCTGCCATGGAGAATGAGCAGTAAGTTGGAGGCAGGTAGGAGCAACATGTAATCCAGTTGACACAAATGAAAAGATGATCCTGGCAGAAAATTAGGCTGTATATGAATATACATTCAACAAAGGCTGTTGAACCAGAAGGGATGGAAAATGACGTGCTTAGCAGCAGTAAGGTAAAGATGAAAGAAGTTCAGAAAGCACTTGTAAGGGAGAAGCCAAGTAAAGTCAATAGAGACTGAAATTCTTCCCTCCTAGAAGTGGAGTTGAATGCTGCAGCCTGCAGCTCTGGCTGTGTTAAGAATTGCCAAATGATAGTGTCAAAACAATTAGAGTTGATTCTCTGGTTGCTAATGTGCAAGCTAAAGTGGTGGTTGAGATGTTCAGCAAAAACATGACTAAGTAGGATGATGTATCATCTTCTGTATCACTTTCAGCAAGTCCAAGGTAAGAACGAAATGAAGGGTGAGAAGTGATTGGGAATTGAGAGGCAGACAAAAAAAAATGTCAAGAGGTGAGAAGACTGCAGGATTTTGATTGAAAAAGGATTCTATAAAAATTCTGAAGCCTTGTGTCAAGTATAAGAATTCAAAAGGAGGGCAAAAGTGGGCACCTGAACTGCACTTTCAAAGACTCACTCTGGTATGTTGTGGCAGATGGAGCTGAGAGAGGATAAGAGGTGAAAGTAACCATGACCAACCTTCAGAAAGGAAAAGCAGAAGAAATAGTAGCACTG
Organism: Hemiprocne comata; assembly: GCA_020745705.1. Classification (NCBI taxonomy): domain Eukaryota; kingdom Metazoa; phylum Chordata; class Aves; order Apodiformes; family Apodidae; genus Hemiprocne; species Hemiprocne comata. The sequence continues at coordinate 4,264,870 of CM036608.1, forward strand.
TTAGAGCAAGCAGGAGATGTTTAGATTTATGAGTTCTTTTGGATAGCAGCCATGGTTTGTCTTGATTTCCTACTAACTGATTCTTGGTTTGAGCTTTGTCAGGTCATCAGATTAGTGCCATCAGCTCTAGAAGGTTTTTAGTCCTTTGGATCATCTAGCAGGCTGGGAACTAACATGTGGAGTGCAAACATGATATGCTTGGGGGGGGGCTGTCTTGATAAGTAAAAGCAGTGGGAATAAGAATAGGAGGGGATTTTATTATGGCACCATCTGTCTCCTCGCTGTTGATATTTTTCTCAACTGTTTGCAGTGATTTGGGAACTTGGATAGAAGGCTGGGTGTTGGAGCTCAGAACTTTGCTGCTGCTCTTGAGGGATGGTTTCAGAAGGGAGACCCAAGCCATGGTGACAGCTGTCCTTCTGCTACAGCAGAGAGCAAGTGTTTCCCTCAGATCCACTGGATGACATTAAAGTAACACACACACACACTCTGAGCCTTTTGCTTGGATCAGGGCCAGGAGGTCAACTGCAGTTTCTTGCTCTTCCTGGGTCTTGGTCTGAGCTTCGTGCAAGGTATTTCTCCTGACACACCTATTTCTCACCCTCCTCTTCCTTGCGTTATGTCATTTCAAATCAGTTAATGACAGTCCAGACTTGTCTTGAATAACCTACACTCATCCAAGCCCCTAACACCATGGAGCAGTCAGCTGGGACCAAACCCTTGCTGAAAGTCAGGGAGCCCTGGCAAGGCCTTGGCTGTCACGTTGCAGTGTATTTTTCAGTTGACCCGGAGATTTCAAATAGTGTCATTTTTCCTTTTTTTTTCTTTGAGTTGAAGGAAGCTTCTGATTTTTACTGGTGGATCCTGATGAGGACTGCAACAGTTTAAACTTGACCGACCTTAATCATGCAGGTCACCCTTCTAGAACGTTTGTTTACCTCCTGTTGAGCTGCTGAAGAGAGGAGGGAGGGGGGTGAACGAAAAAAAAAAGCAGCTTTCACTTGCTAAACCCCCTCGTGGTGTTGAATTCTAACCAAGTACATCCAGCCCTGCCAGCCAGAAATGCCAAGAGGAGGAAAGCTGCTGAATCAAAAGAAAATCAGGATTTGGGAGGATGGTAGGGAACATGAGAGTAGCACTAGGTGAGTTTATCTGGTAGACTTAGTGCTTGGTTTGTGTTTGCAGATCATCTGGGAGTAGGTTTAGCTTTTCTGTTGGTATTTTTTTTATTACTACTGATTTTTGTTCCTGAGCTATTTACCAGCTGTTTTCTGAGAGCAACTTCCAGCATATGGATCAGTCATCACCTATTTGCTCTTCTAGAGTAAGTTTTGCTGTTCTGAGCTGAACTTGCAAGATGCCAAAAGCTTTTGAAGACCCTGGGCTATGGTTGGAGTCACTGGGAGCTCCTGGTGCTCCAAATCCTATTTGCACGGGGTGGAGTGGCCACTTAAATCATGTGGTTTTTCTTTCTGCTACCTGGCTGAGTGACTCTCCAAGGACCTTTCAAATCATGCCCTTGAATGCTTCTGCCACAAGTACCCAGGCAAACAGAGCAGCCCTGGCACTTTCTCCCTGGCTGCACCCCTGGCTGTGTGGCCTCGTGGGTTGGTAGCACGTGGTGTGGCAGAGCTTGGGAAGCTGAGGGCTCTGGAGCCCTCAGCACAGAAAAGACATGGGACCTTTTGGAAAGGGTCCAGAGGAGGGGCACCAAGGTGATCAGAGGGCTGGAGCAGCTCTGCTCTGGAGACAGGCTGAGAGAGTTGGGGGTGTTCAGCCTGGAGAAGAGAAGGCTCCAGGGAGACCTTAGAGCACCTTCCAGTGCTTGAAGGGGCTCCAGGAAAGCTGGGGAGGGACTTTGGACAAGGGCAGGGAGTGAGAGGACAAGGGGGAATGGATTAAAACTGGAGGAGGGGAGATTGAGGTGAGACATGAGGAGGAAGTTCTTCACCATGAGGATGGTGAGACACTGGAATCGGTTGCCCAGAGAAGTTGTGGATGCCCCATCCGTGGAGGTGTTGAAGGGCAGGTTGGATGAGTCTTTGTGTGGCCTGATGTAGTGTGAGGTGTCCCTGCTCATAGCAGGGGGGGTTGGAACCTGATGATCTTGAAGGTTCCTTCCAACCTTCACCATTCTATAATTCTAAGTAAGCACTGCCTTAAATACTGGTGTTCTGCTTCCCTGCCTGGGTGGAGTGGTTCTGGATAGAAAGGATGGACAAATGCCTCTACCTTTGCAGCCATCATGTGCTGGGATGGAGCATCTCCTCACTGCAGGGTGGGGGCAGAACCACCCTCCAGATTTAGCATGCTGTCATTTCTGTCTAGTTTTTCAAGCAGAGATGGACTTTGACCCAAGAGTAATCATTAAGCTGTAAGACATCTCTCATCTAAGATCTCCAACTCAAAGCCAATTACATATTATGAGATGAGAAGAATAAAATCTAAGTTGGTTGAGTCACCATCCCTGGAGGGATTTAAAAGACATGTCGATGTGATGCTTGGGGCATGGTTTAGTGGTGGGCTTGGCAGGGTGCTGGATTAATTATTGGACTTGGTGATCTTAAAGGTCTTTGCTAACCAAAAAGATTCTGTGATTTCATGATGTGTGTGGGGAGCTGCAAGTAGCTGCTCGTTTCACTGTAGACTTGAAGGTACCTATGGGGGTGCCAACCCAAACCTAATTGGTGTGAACTTTGGGGTTGTCTTGTTCTGGGGTGGGACTTGGACTTGGGGATCCAGGCTATCCGAGGAGGTGTTTGAGCCACCATCCCTGGATGCATCTAAGAAGACAGATGTGGTGCCAGGAGACAGGGTTTGGTGGTGGACGTGGCAGAGCTAGGGTAGTGGTTGGACTTGAGGATCATGAAGGTCTTTTCCAACCAGAATGATGATACTTTGATACTAATTTAGCTGCATCTTGGAGACAGTGAGCAGCCCCTGTGGCATGTTCTCTGGTGCACCTGAGAAGTAGGGTGGCATTATTAGGAAACCTAGAAGATACATTCCTGCACAAGGCCAGTGTGGTGTGTCTTTGAGTAGTGTTTGCTACAGCATACTGTGGAGTCATCACTTAATTAATGCTGATTTATTTAGAAATAGAGTCTAGCCATGGCTGTCTGCTCTCCCAAAAGATCTTGTGTGTGTCCTTTTTCTTCCACTCGTGATGGAGGATGTTTGCTGAAGTTGCTGTTGCTTACACTGAAGCAATAAAACATTTACAGCCATTGCAGAAATGGCAATTTTCCTCATTAATTTTACCCTTGCAGATGGGATTTCATGAGGTGTGAAGGCCTGCAGAGTCATACCTGACACTATTCCTGATCCTGCTTGTAACACCAACCTCTTCAGGAAAAATGTATCAAAATGAGAGGCATTTTGGGGAAGATGGAGCAAGGAGCTTGATGCAGGAGGAGAGCAGTGCCTTTTGTGCAGCTTCACATCCAGTGCTGTGGTGACTTCAGGCTTTCAGATTCTTCTCAGTGGTGTCCAGTGACAGGACAAGGGGCAATGGGCACAAACTGGTGCACAGGAGGGTTGACCTGAATATGAGAAAACACTTGTTGACTCTGAGGGTAACAGAGCACTGGGACAAGCTGCCCAGGGAGGTTGTGGAGTCTCCATCCCTGGAGACATTCCAAACCTGGAGGTGTTCCTGTGGGATCTGCTCTAGGGGATCCTGCTCTGGCAGGGGAGTTGGACTAGATGATCTCCAGAGGTCCCTTCCAAATCCCCCCCTCTGTGATTCTGCTCTGCATTGCTTTGCATCCAGCTGCCAATTACTGAAGTGTGATCTGCCAGTCCACTTGGAGATACTTTAAAGGCCCCTTATCATTAAAATACACTTTAGTGAAAATGAAGCATCATGACTTTGTAGGTGGTGCAGCTGCCATTGACAGCACCTGTGGAAGGACCATTCTTCCACTGAAAGGTGAAAACGAGCTCCTATCAACCCATCTTCTAACTAGAACCCAGGGTACATGTCACCTAACAGTTCAGAAGATTGCTTAAATTTTACTTCTCCAATTACATAGACCTTCCTCCTTTGCTCCACCCTACAAAATTGTTCTTTAGATGTCTATTTAGCTACCATGTACTTTTACAGACTTGCAAGCTTGCACCCAAGAGGAGCAGGATCTCCTAGGTCACTGTGTGCTTCCTCCTACCCAAGACTTGAAAATACCCTCAGGACCTTGCAGGAAGAAATGGGCTATAAAAATATAAGCCTAATGATTTCTTTCCCCCACCTCCAACTAAGGAGTTTCTAAGCATGTTTCAAATGTTCAAGGGTATTGTCCTCTGGGTATAGGTGGGAAATGGAGGCCCTCAGAGGTAGGAAGGCTTGTACAAGGCTGAATGTGAAGCCAGCAGCAGAGCAGGAGACAGAAGTAAAATCTGACTCTTGCCACAGGGGTTGTCCCCATCACAAACACTTAATGTCTGTAAATATTTTGAGATGTCTTTCTTGCAGAAAGAAGGTTTCTCTCCCATTTTTGAAGAGCTAAAATGATGCCTCCACACCTGCAAAGTAGAAAATAACAAACTACCAGACTCTAACAAATTACAGAATGCTCTGCTCCAGCCTGTCATTCACAGGGCTCTCTATAAATATTAAGACACATGATAGATAGTGATAGGTCAAAGCAGAGAAGATCTGGAATGATTCCTTTCATATTCCAAAAGGATGAGTCTCTTATTTCTGACCCTTCCATATTTGCCCCAATTTATGGGGGAGATAAGGCTTGAATTTTGAAAAAGAACATCATGGATTGCTTTTCTTATTGATCTAGCTTTTAATGTGCAAACAATGAAAACAATAAAGCTTGCATTTAAAAACAAACATTTCTAACACAGGAGCTACATTAAAATGACACAAATTGCTTTTGTGGGCTGAATTGAGCAGAACACCCATGAGGTTCCACTTAAAACCAACAAGCCAACAAAAATCCAATTGCATTGTTTTACTAGCAGACAAAATGGTGAACATGCCTTGGGCTACGTTTTCAGCGTGTTTTCTTGGAAGATCAAAGCTTAAATCCCATTAACCCTTCAAATGTCAGTCTGGTGAACTCATTTCTTCACCTCTGGGCTTCTCATACTCCCCTTAACAGGAACCAAACCCTTTGCCTACTTCATCTGACCTGCTTCCTCCTCCTCCAAACGCAGGCAGTGCTTCACTTGTCTCCCCCAGTGGCTTCTCTATGGAAGCACCACCTTGTAAGTGGGTAGAGTTCAAACAGACCCTTCTCCATCCCACATTGGTTTCCCATTTTTACTATTTTGCAGACCTGGACAGAAGCCAGAACTGATATGTCTTTTTTTCTTTTTAACCATTTGCATGAAGATTCACTTCCTTGGCCAACAGACCCATTTATAGAGCAGTTTGGGGGCTTGGTTGGACCCCTCCCTGTTAATGATCTCCTGGTACATCAGGTACACTTTGAAGTGTCTGACAGTTGACATGGTGAAGGAAAGCTGATTTGTGTTGATGTTTGTCACAGTTAACTGCCACCTGTTCCAACAACCACTGGTCATTTTGCCTCCTCTTCACAAGGTGCCTCCTCCTGAGGGTTAGCTGCTTTCTTGGGGGCAACAAACTAATACCTGTTTTGACGTGGCAGGCCAGATCCTAATCTGACTTTACCCTTATTTCACTGCTGGGTTGGGACCCCGTTTTATGCATAAATACAGAATCTTCCAGAAAGGTATGAATTCCAATAATCTGTGTGCTCATGGGCGTGTTGTAAAGTCGGGAAGCTTAGGGAGCTACTCTTCTGGTAATGGTTTGTCCTTATGGGGAAGCATGGGAAGATGCACTGGAGAGCAGCAGAATTCACCCCTCTGAGTGCTTGGGAGCTGTTGGCTCAGCCTGGGATGATCCTGAGAGGATCCAGTTGGATCCTTGGGGCGTTGGGAAAGTTGCCAGAAGGCAGGGGTCAAAAAAGGGGAGGATTTTATCGCGCGCCCAGAATTACGTTTCTTAAAAATAAAATCAACCAAGGGAAAAAAATAATAATAATAATGGGGGGGGGGGGGGGAGTGGAATTCAGAAAGCAGCAGCCTGCCTGAATTTCATTCCAACCAGCTCAGCATTTGTTAACTTGAGCTGAGCAAGAAGGTGAATGTGTCCCAGCTCATACAGAAGCAAACTGTACTTTCCGGCCGCTCTACCCTTCCCGGGCCTCCCGTCAACATGCCAGAGTTCACTCTTAAAATGATTCAGTTACAGTACCAGCCCCACAGCTGTCTACAGCTGTGTGCCTCCCAGCTCCACACAACTGGCTTTTCACACAGAAACAGCCCCTTTTTAAAAGGGTTCACTCCAACAGATTGCTTCAGCCTAACAATGTGTAAAACATGGTACTTCAGACAGGCTTTCCTTTTTATTGTGTGGTCTTTTTTTGGAGTCTTTTATACCCCCAGATGAGAAGAGCTCTTGCCAAATAACTCAGCAGCATTTTACTCTTTTTTTTTCACCTGAGTGCTTCACGAGGAGGGCTTCTGCCTCCCCCCCTTCCTTCCCCTTCAGAAATGCCTCATCCCAGCTTCACTTCTTGCTAAGAGAGGGGGGGAAAAAGAAAAAAGAAAACTAACCCCACCATCCTTTCTTTTTGAATGATTGCGAAGTAAAGCCATGAAAGACAGAGTCTACAAATCAGGCTGGAACCCCAAGGGCTGCCTCCTCCCAAGCACCTGCAGGATGGCAGAGCACTCATTTGTCACTGTACAGCACCAGGCCCAGTCAGGACCGTGGCAGAATCCCTAAATCTGTGGTACAAACCATTGGCACAGCATCAATTCTCCCTTTTCACCCTTGACGTAGATACTTGACAACAAATGCTCTGAAGCTGAGGGAAGTGAGCAAGAGCAATAACTGACAGCAGTTATGATTTGATTTGAGAGCATACCTGGGGTTTACTCAATGCTGCACAGACTAGGGTTCAAGGAGAGAGAGTCTCTTGCTTGGGAATGTTTGCAGGCAGAGCTGAAGGTGCAGAAGTTTATCATCTTCCCTCCTCCTTTTACTGGACTATCAGTCTGGGAGGAAGAAAATTGCGTTTTATGATGGGTGGGCAAATAAAAGCGTTTTTCACTGTCTTTATTTCTGGTAGTTTGGGGCTCTCTAGGGGTGGTGGGGGTTGTTACTGCATCCAGGAAGGCTGTTCCTGCTTCCTCAGTACAAACCAGGTCATGTCTCTCCCCTTGATTTTCCCTTTTTCTACCAGGATAAGGAAATGAAGAGAAGTGAGGGAAACAAACAAAAAAGGCAGCACTTGTTTCCCTTTGTCTATCACTCCAAACTCGTACGTGTGTTTTGGGGGAGAGGGGAAATGAAAAATTACCTCTAGACAGTTGATGATCCCTTATCAGATATCACTGGAGAGGAGCTGTGAAAGGAATTACCTTTGCCACCCTCTGCCAATAGTTTTCTCTCTCCAGCTCGGCAGGTCTTGCAGAGACTTGTTCCGAAATGCACACATACCACGGCGACACCTTTCCAGGAGGTTGCCTTTTCTGTCCTGCTGCAATTTTTCTGGGGATTTCATGAACGTGGGGAGTGAGGGTAATGCTGTGTTGGAAGCCCAGATTCCAGGGAGAATTTTCCTACACAATGGATTGCCTTTAAAGAGGCTCGCTCCAAACAGAGCTTGGGGGCTGAGTCCAATTTCCAGTGTGAAGCGAGGTGTGATTTTTAATTTAGTTTTTATGAATTCTTTCCCCCCACCCCCCACCCAATCCCATCATCCTTATTCTGTTCTAAGGCCTTTGCCAAATGTTGGTGTTTGGTATTGATTTGAAATACAGCTAACTCTCTTGGTGCCAGCCTGCATGCAAATAAAAGCTGACCTGGGTACTGGGTAAACTGTGGCCGGAGCTGGTGGTTCAATGAGAGGGTTTTCACTGGTCCCTAGATGGTTTAAATCCGTTTCCTCCTCTGAATAAGGCTGCTTTTCAATTAGCTGGAAATACACCCATTTTATACTAGCTGTAGAGATGATGGATGTAGTTTCCACAGTGGAGGATTTAGCTGAGTTTAGTTTCCATCTGAGGGCACTGGGGTCGGGGCCGTGCTGCAGCGCAGCAGCCTCCCCTCCTCACCAAGTGCTGGCAGTGCCATTGAGGGGGGGGACGTGGGGCTCCCACCCCCCCAGTGCTCCCAGGAGGTCAGGGCTGGAGCACACTGGACTCTTCTCTCTGCAGTACAGCAAATGGAGACGTTGAGGTTGGTCAAGCTGGGACTTTTCAGCGACCCAAGGTTCTCACAGGCTGTTTTTGTAAAGGAAAGCTAATATCTTGACTCCTTCCTTTGGGAAGTGTTGTGGGATACCCAGGAAGTGAAGGCATCAAATGAGCAGGACCTTCTGGGATCAGAAGGCATCCTGGAGGCATTAGATATGGATGGCATTTGATACAAGAACTGAGGTTCTTCCATTTTATTGATTTAACCTACTTGTGGCTGCACACGCACAATGGGCTGCATTATGAGTGCCATGTGGATCTGTGCTCCTGCCAAGAAACCCTCCCTGAGTGAGCTGAAGGGCAGATGTTTCCCACCCAAATGCTCATTCCTCCAAGGCTGGGAGCAGGAGAGGCTTCTCCCCGGGACCTCTGCAGCAGAAGGCACAGGGGTGCAGGTTGCTGCTGCTGGGTTTGTGTTTGACCCTTCGGCAGCAGCAGAGACCTCCCGTCCTGAGCAGTTAGCTCACGTTCCCAGCAGAGATCATGCTTGGAGCCTGAGGGGTAGCAGGGGAGAAACGGCTGCTCTCAGCTGGCCCCTGCAGCATGGCGAGGGGTCTGCAGCATGAACGAACACACCTGTGTTTTCAGAGCCTTTTTGTTGCAGCATATCAGGCTGGAAAAGACCTTTAAAATCATCAAGTCCAGCCTATGACCAACACCACCACGCCGTCTAGACTATGGCACTAAGTGCCACATCAGAATAACTTACTGATTGTTTGTGCTTGTGTTGATGCATCTTTGATAAAAACACTTTTGGAGGGGCTGAGAGCTTATGCCCAGGTTTCTAATAAAGGGATGTTTAGCTTTAGACTGGTACCCAGCCTGGGCACACGCTAAAGGTGGTAGGGAAGATGAAGTCACCATCCCTGCAGGTATTCAGGAGTCATCTAGACATAGTCCTTATGGATGTGGGTTAATGAAGGACTTGTCAGGTTGATGGTTGGACTCAGTGATATTTAAAGTCCTTTCCAACCAAGGGGATTCTGTGGAAGGCAGTGGGCAGAGGATCTGAAAACCAAGCTCTTGGTGTCTCAAGAGCTTGTCTTCTCTCCCTCAGAAGCAAAGCTCAGGGATCAAGAGGGACTTGACTCAAAATAGCAATTGCTGCTGCAAATGGTTGGGTTGAGCAGTTTCTTTCCATGGGTAGATCTTCTCAATGCTAATCTCAGCTCACCTGGGCACAGCCCAGTTGAAGACACATTGCAGGAAAAGAACAGAGCTGCAAAAAATCCAGGCACAATCACTTGGTGTATAAATGAGGTGCAGCCTCGGGGTGCCAGGGTGGTAAGGGGTGCAGAACACAGCCAAGCAGAGCAGTGGTAACACTAATAATTGTGTCCTTAGGGGTTAGAGGGGACAACCTGGGACAAAAGGCACAACCTGGTATTTGCTTTGCTCAACTGGAGGCTTGTCCTCTGCTCAGGCAGCAACGTAGGTGTGAGAAACAGGGTCATGTTCTTCTGCAAGGTTGCAGTGAAGTGTCCTCTTTCACCCTGTGTGGAAGCAGAAAAGAGAACACTCCAGTCTCTAAATGTTAAGCCACTGAAATTTCTATCATGGGACACTTTTCATTTAAGCTGTTATCTTCAAGAGAAAAGCCTTTGTTTTGAAAAAAATAGTTATTTACTCTGTTTCAAATCAAGATGGAGCATTCCAGGGGAGCTGAGACATGCTTCCCATCCTCTCAAAAATTCAACGCTTCAGTTTTGTATTTCAAAGTGACTTTTCATTTCCAATTTTGTATAATACAAATACTCTTTAAAAAAAAAAAAAAGTCAAAATGGAAATGAAGCACTTAGGGTTTTATTAAAGGGAAACCATTTTGAGCTGTGGAGGAAGTATTTTTGTGCTGGGAACGGAGAGGATCTTCAGGCATTCCCAAAGTTTTGAGTCTTTCTGATTTAAAAAAAAAAAAAAACAAACCAACAACAACACATGAACAAAATGTGGAAAAATCAGAATTACCCACAGAAGAGTTTCCAGATTACAACCAGCCCCAAGAAGTAGTTCAGTGTAAGGATTAGCTGTACATGCTCTTGCACAGCATGTCCCAGAATATTTTACAGTTGGGACTGAAAGTCTGTATTTAAGTAGCAATAATTTACACAAAGAATTGACAGATTGGAATGCACCTGGTTCAAGCTGTTTGTTACTAATATCATTCCAAGTTTTCTCTGGCAAAAGCCAGCTAGGATACTTTATGGGTACATACCATCATTCCTGGGGCTGCTGCCCTCAAATTAGACTCGTGCTGGGGGCTTCCCAGGATAAATCTGAGAGGGAACAGCTGAATTTAGGAGGCTCCCAGTAAGGAGGGAGCTGCGTGGTGCAGAGAGCTCGGTGTCTTGCCTGTGCACCAACCCAGTCCCTTTAAGGAGACTTCAAGTGGGACCCAGAAAATCAGAACCACCCCAAATCACTAGTTGCTTTTGGAACTTGAGGCCAAGCTACTTAGCTGCACTGCTGGCAATATTGTTTAAAAACAATGGGGCTCAATTAGATGAGAATTATTTTAACACTTCGGAAGGCTGCCAAGTCATTTCCTTCTCCTTTATTGATTTTTTCCGTTGCCAGTAAATATATCTATGCAGCAGCAGAATGAAAGAAGTAGCATTAGAGAGGGGGGGAAAAGTTAAGTGTTAAAAAGGAGACTGTAACAAGATATGTCCCTTAAACCTCTCTGAAGAGGAAGGGCATTTTAAGACAGAAGGAAGCAAGGGATTCGTGGGGGCATTTCACAGGGTTAGCTGTGGCAGCAGACAGCCTAATATTATTTTCCTTCCAGTGCTTGCCTGATCCTTTACTTAGATTGGCTCCTGTTTCTTCCCCACATTGTGTAGCCCCTGTGTGAGCTGGTCTCTATGTAAAGACATTCCACCTACATTCCTTTGCCACCGGGTGAGAGGAGGGGGGAGTGCAATTATGTGGGCTAGTGAGACACAAAAGGCTCCACTCCAGAGCTTGAGCTTATAAACTTGAGTTAACTTTTTTCCCCTTAAAAAAAAAAAGTGAAGAAAACTCAAAAAAAAATAGAGTTGTTTTTTGGTTTGTGGTTTTGTTTTGTTTTGTTTTAAATAGAGAAACAATTAAAAAAAGGGAGGGGGGGGAAGTAGAAAAAATAAATTTAAAAAATGGAGGTTGCTGGCAAGGGTCTGGTTTGCTCCCCTTTGCTCCCCTCCTTTTCTACCCACCCAGGAGTGAAGGGTTTGAAGCTGTAACTATCCCCCCTACAAAACTTTCCCTGCCCAGTACTCTGGAGATCACCACAGTTAATTTTTTGGCAGTATCAGTGTTTCTCTTTGGCTTTTTTACATGTGTCTTCTGCTTGCTAATGGGTAAGGTGGGAACAGATTTGAACAGTCCTTGGATAAAAGGTGGGTGATTAATTCTGGGGGGGTAATTGTGTTGTACATCTACTGGGGGCCATTGTAGCATCTGTCCAACTAGTTTTCAGGCTTCAGGTGTGACCCTGCTTTTCTCCATCATCCTCATCATAGAATCAATAGAATGGTTTGGATTGGAAGGGACCTTCAAGATCATCTAGTTCCAACCCCCTGCATGGGCAGGGACACCTCCCACTAGACCAGGTTGCTCAGAGCCCCATCCAACCTGCCCTTCAACACTTCCAGGGATGGGGCTTCCACAGCTTCCCTGGGCAACCTGGGCCAGGGTCTCACCACCCTCACACTCCAGAATTCCCTCCTCATGTCTCACCTCAATCTCCCCTCTTCCAGTTTTCATCCATTCCCCCTTGTCCTCTCCCTCCCTGCCCTTGTCCAAAGTCCCTCCCCAGCTTTCCTGGAGCCCCTTCAGGCACTGGAAGGTGCTCTAAGGTCTCCCTGGAGCCTTCTCTTCTCCAGGCTGAACACCCCCAACTCTCTCAGCCTGTCTCCAGAGCAGAGCTGCTCCAGCTCTCGGATCATCTTTGGCATCCTCCCCACCAGAATCCCTAAGAGTCATGTCACCATCCTGTTTATAAATGCCAGGGATATTCCACTACACACACCACTGGAAAGAAACTCCCTGTAGAAGGAGGCATGGCAGGAGTTGTCTATCAAAGTTCTGTGAGACACACAAAGTCAGCTCAGTCTCCAGCCAAGAAAGCTGGAGCATGGAATAAATTGTGTAGAAGTTCACATAAAATGGACCTTTTCCAGGTGAACATCTTCGAGGCTCTTATCAGGGCAGGATTTGTTATCAGTGTTACTACACTTCTCAGCAGTGAACTTCATTAGCTATGCTTGTTCCATGTGCAGAGCTTTCTAAATGCTACTGTCCTGCTTACCATATTGATTTCTGTGCCCCTGCACTCTTTCTTCCCATTTTGTCTAATAAGCAAATTTCATTACCTGACTTCACAATTTTTCCTCTGGGCCATTAGAATTGCCTGACTGTATTCCTGGCAGAGCCCTTAATTAGAGATGGATCAGAACTGATGCCATTACACTGATCCATTAACCACACTCTTCCTGTGACTCTGAATGCAGGTGGTTCAGATAAAATGCAACCTGGATCCAAATCACCATGTGCAAAGCCCCAAAACCTCCTTAGGTTGCCAGAGATGAAGAATCAAAGTTAAATTAAGCCAGTCACCCCCATGGACCTTTCACAGATTCTGCCTAAGTGGTCCTGACACAGGAAACATCTCTGGTTTTATTCTGCAACCAAAGCATTTCTGAATGTATAAACAATTTCATTTCTTCTTATTGTGCATTTTGGAAGGCTGGGTCCTTACTTTGGCAAAATAAAAATGCTATCATTTTCCTCGATTCACATGAAAATCTTCTGAGAGACAGACTTTCTGCTTTTAGCACAGACATGCTAGGAGTGAATACACATCCCCTGAGCTGTGTATTCTTCCCACATCTCCAGCTGTCTCTGAGTAAGGGTCAGACACTGGGCATGCCCTGGCACACTGCTTAGAAGAAAACAGGCAAGCTCAGCCTGGCAGGACCCAGCAGTCCTGCTCTGTTACACTTCCAACCCAGTGTCCCAGCTTTTCCAAGTCCCCAGTGGCCTGGATGTGTTAACCAGTAACTCCCTCCAACTCCAGGGGCTCTAGTTTCTGAGGTAGCAGAGCACGAAACCAGGGAGTCAGGTTTGGAACACGGAATTCACCGATTTGTTTTGTTTTTAACTAATTTCTCTGTGTGTCTCATTTGGGTTTCCAACACCTCCATCAGTTAGCGTGTGCTGACATGGTCGGTGTGTGCTCCTGCTCGTAAAAGCCTCTGGCACTGATGGCCTGAAGTCTCTTTTTAGAGCTAGACGTAGCCAGAGGTAGACACAGAGAAATTGAACGTGATGATCTTAAAATACATGCTCTGAATTAAGCAGGAGGTTGCTGGCTATGGTTGTAAAAAAATGCTTGAAGTCATCAAGGGTTTCATCTCGTACCTCTCGCAGCATTCGTGTTTATCTCTCCACGAGCAAAACTCTACAGCTTCCCTTCCCCAAAATCCTTGAGTGTGCAGAACTGAACTCGGCCTTGTTCTGGTGCTTATATTTATTTACATAGATATTCCAGTAAACATAATATTGGATTCTCCCCTTTCTTCCCTGGAATGCATGACCCAGGGTTTCCCCAGGGATGGCTCAGTGCAGATCACACATCATCCATCTTTCCAGAAAGTTATTCCCACCTCTTCTTCTCCAGCCTGAGAGGGTTAACCTGGTCTTTCCCTGGACCTAGCAGGGGCAGCACCTGCTAGGAGGGTGGGGTGTTCCCTTGCACAGCTTGTCAGAGGCAGATTAGTATGATTATTATTTTGTAAAATAACACGTTTCTTTGTCTGCCTCCTACCCTGCATCCTTCAATAGAGCATCGCTGCTCTCAGCCCTCGCTGCCAACTCTGCTGCTTTCCCTGTTTGCAGAAACCTTAATGCTCTGTTTGAATTGGCCTGCAGAATAACTATTGGAGAAGGGGGAGAGACTGAACAAAAAAGGGGAGGCTTCCCCCCGTCCCCCCTCTCATCTCCCCCAAAATGAAGTGTAATTTGCCTTTAAAGGCTCTTAAACAGCAAACACATTCTGTCTGATCCTCCTTAATAAAGTATCCCGGCAGTGCTACAGTGCCTTATTTGAGATCTGTGCAGTCTCATTAAATTTGATGTGTCACAGAGGGCTTGGACATGTGAAAGGGAGGCTGCAGGAACCAAGGATTGAAGTTTGCCAGATTTGCTAAGGAAAAATGATTCATTAGGGCTTCTCAAAATGGAGGCCCCTTCAGGCTGCCCGCTCCACCGAGTGCGTGTGGAGCAGCGAGCGCCGGGCAGCGGGGCCGTGGCAGCCTGCAGATTTTAACCCTTATTAATAGCTGCTTCAATTAAGGATTCGGTTTGATCTCCTAAGATGTGCGCTGGTACTTCTGTGCTCTGAGTAAAGAAAAGAAAGGTTTATTAAAGATTTAAGGGCTGGATGTTTCAGCTGAAAATTCTGGGCTTGCTTTTCCTGCCGCGGAGCTGCCGTAGGGGAGGGAGGAAGGAGGTAGCTCCAGGGTTTGTCTTTCTAGGCTCAGGCCATGCAGACCCCTCAGTGACCCACACCTGCAGCCAGAGCAGCCTCAAGGGCTTGGAGTGAGAGGACAAGGGGGAATGGATTAAAACTGGGAGAGGGGGGATTGAGGTGAGACATGAGGAGGGAATTCTGGAGTGTGAGGGTGGTGAGACACTGGCCCAGGTTGCCCAGGGAAGCTGTGGAAGCCCCATCCCTGGAAGTGTTGAAGGGCAGGTGGGATGGGGCTCTGAGCAACCTGGTCTAGTGGGAGGTGTCCCTGCCCATGCAGGGGGGTTGGATCTAGATGATCTTGAAGGTCCCTTCCAACCCAAACCAGTCTATGACTGAACTGGTGCCCTGCTTCCCCAGTGCCTTGGAAAGGGGAGAGTAGGTGTTGAGAAGGTGTTCGTGTTTGTCTCCTGTGATCACTTAGGCTGTGCTAGTGAGGAGGAGGATGGCAGCTTGGAAAGGTGTCGTAGGGATGGTACCAGGCTGCAGCTCCTGGGAAAATAAGGGGAGGCAGGTGAAGCTGGACACAGAGATGTGATGGGCCCAGACCTAGTGAGTGTGTCTAGAGATGGTGTCCCAGGTTGATGGCTCCAGGCAGCAGCAGCCAGTGAAGTGAGAGATGTCTCACAGTGTTAGCCCACGCTGACCTTCTCAGGAGGCAGAGAGACAGCCAGGTTTATGGGTATGAAAAGGTGTTAATCCTGGGCAGGGGCTGCAACAGTGAGCTGATGAGCAGCAGGCTCACACTGCACATTTCCTTCCTCTCTCTTTTCTCTCTCTCTGTCCAGGAGCCTCCAGCACAAAGTTCACAATGCAGCCAAATTTCAATTCAAGACACCAGGAGGGAAAAAAAAAAAAAGTCCAGAAAACTGATCTGGGGGATCCATGTCCATTTCTTTGGGTAGCAACAGAAAGACAGGAGAAAACCAGCCAGGGGGATTTCCTGAAGCTGCAAAGATTTCTCCTGATTTGTGGCATCTGAGTTAGGGGCCCGAAAAGAAAAACATTTGTGCTTTTAAGAAGGTTGTAAATCATGCTCTGAACGCTCACCATTTACATTTTAAGTGAAATAGGATGTCAAACCATTTTGCTTTATGTTTATTTTCAAATACTGTACGCTTTACTGTCCACTTTCTCTGCTGCCTGCGCCATTTAAATCATCTTGTATATAACCAAAGATGCAGGGAATATAAATCTCACATGGTGTGTGTATACAACCAAATTATTCTTGGGAAATGCAGCCTGCCAGCTAGAAATCACAGTCCCTGAGCCACGTGCATGCAGTGGGCTACGTTATGTCTGTAAAGCTTTGGGTGTGATTCTTACCCAGCGTAGATTTAAGAGTAAATCCGCCAAGTTTGGTGGTGTGACACAGGTATAAGATGCATGTAAATGAGATCTTGTCATTTCAGGGAGCAGATTTCAGCTGCAGACACACACAGATGCTGTGTGATAAAGACAATCCCTCCACTGCATATTTAAACAAAGCATTAAAGCATTCACACTTCCTGTTGGAGAAGTATTTTATTTCTTTTTCTCTATTTATACGGCGCGGCGGAAAGAGCAGAAATAAATTTCATCGGCTTCTTACTGTCTCATCACCAGCAGAGAAAGACAGGAACAAGATGAAACATTGTTCAAATAAAATGTAAATTTAACTTGCACGCCTTGTCCAGTAAAACACTGAGACTTGGCGAGGAGTGACACAGGGCAATATGGAGAGCTAGACGGGGCCACAGGAGGGATGGACCTGGTTGTGATCCAGGACTAAATGAACTGAAGTAGTGGGGGTATCAGTGTACAGGCTTTGGGCTCAGCTCCATCCCTAATGTCCATGCTGGAAGCATGTGTATCCATTCCCTGGGTCCTGGCACGAATCAAGTTTGGTTTCTGTTGGAGTTGTTCCTCGTTTTTGCCTCGTGCTTGGTCTCTAAGAGGGGGAGAGTTCCCACTCAGGCTTTTGCAGCAGCAGTGTTAGTTGTGAGGTGCTGGCTGCTGTGGGTTCTCTGGCCTTGCACGAGGCTTATCTTTCCAGCTTTCCCACAAACCAGAGGGTTTGCCTCTGCTCTGACCTGCCCACAGTTCTGAATATCACAGAATGGTTTGGGTTGGAAGAGACCTTCAAGATCGTCTAGATCCAACCCCCCTGCATGGGCAGGGACACCTCCCACCAGACCAGGTTGCTCAGAGCCCCATCCAACCTGCCCTTCAACACTTCCAGGGATGGGGCTTCCACAGCTTCCCTGGGCAACCTGGGCCAGTGTCTCACCACCCTCACACTCCAGAATTTCCTCCTCATGTCTCACCTCAATCTCCCCTCTTCCAGTTTTAATCCATTCCCCCTTGTCCTCTCGCTCCAAGCTCTTGTCCAAAGTCCCTCCCCAGCTTTCCTGGAGCCCCTTCAGGCACTGGAAGGTGCTCTAAGGTCTTCCTGGAGCCTTCTCTTCTCCAGGCTGAACACCCCAACTCTCTCAGCCTGTCTCCAGAGCAGAGCTGCTCCAGCCCTTGAATCATCTTTGTGACCTCCCCTGCACTCTTTCCAGGAGCTCCATTACCTTCTTATGTTGGGGGCTCCAAAACTGGACACAGTCCTCCAGGTGGGGTCTCACAAGAGCAGAGTAAAGGAGTAGAATCACCTCCCTGGCCCTGCTGGCCAGGCTGCTTTTGATGCAGCCCAGGACATGGTTGGTTTCTGGGCTCCAGTGCACGGTGCTGGCTCATGTTGAGGTTCTTGTCCACCACCACCCCCCAGTCCTTCTCCTCCGGGCTGTACATCATGGGGATGTAATTCCTGTTGAGACACCTCTGCTTTTGGTGAAATTGTCTAGCAGGTGACAAAAGAGTAAAGGATGGAGATGTGGTCAGCATGACCACCCAAGCCCGTGCTCTGCAGGGCCCCATGCCAAACCCAGCACCAGTCATCATGCAGACGGGGCAGGATCTGTGTCCAGTTTGTGCTTTCTGGGTTTGAGGAACTCGGTGTGTTCTTGGGAAGAATATTCTCCAGCAGCAGTGTAATGAGATCCTTGGATTGGCCTGCCTTGAAAAGAAAAAGTCCACCTTCCTCTGCCTTTAGGCAGTGGTGCTTCCCTGACCTCAGTGAATCCACATGGATTTCCATCCTTTGGGCACACTCGGGAGGGCAGAGCAAGGTCCCCCATTTCCACCAGCACCCCTGGTGAAACAGGCCAGTGCCTGTTCCTGCAAACATGTCCCTGTGCTGGAGTCATCCCAGGGACAGCACGAGCCCAGTTCAGTCGGGGGAGAGGAATCTGAGTCATTGGGAATTTGATTTGCAATTACTGCTCTACCTTAATTTGTGTAAGTTTTTCTCACAACGAAGCTGGCAACTCAGCTAAGAGACAGTGCTAGATCTTCCCTGAGCCACCCTCCTGGTTAATTAAAAGATATTCTCCCCTGTAGCTTCTAGCACAAATCCCATTTACTAGGCTTTCTCATGGGCAAAGAAAGGCTGAAATTCAAGCTATAAGGCTAAATAGATCCACATTGTGGTGTGAAAAAAGAAAACCCCACACCCCACATCACAATTCAGTTAGCTGCTTTAAAAGCTGCCTCACTTCTTGCCATTGTTATAAAACCTAATAAATCATGAGATTTCTTTCCCAGGGTCCTAGAAGCTCTCCTGTGGGTGGAGAGATGGAGATAGCAGATGCAATCGGGACGTTGGCTCAGCACATGTTCAAAGAGGTGGGTGCAAGTCAGCACCTCTAAGAGCCCCCTCACCCCAAGCCCTGAGCAGTGTGGCTGGCACACCAGGGATTTGAGCAGGCTGGGGGGGTTTCAGATGGGAAGGAAGGTTTGTGGAGCCTCTGAAGCATTTAGGGAGCATGCAGGGCTGTGCTGCTTGAGGTGGTGTAGCTCCCACCTTCTGTTGCTGCAGAGGCTTTGCTGTGCACTCGCCCAGATCCCCTGAGGCTTCTGAAATGTGAACACAGGCACCCTGTATTCTGCCTTGGATTTTCCAAAGGGTATTCCTCAACTTCTTAGTATCAATAGGTCTGGCATCCCTCAGGATTGGAGCTGGAATAGGAAAAGTTGTTGTCCCGATTCTGTCTTGGATTCACTGTCCCTGTTGTATTTCCAATTCACCACCACACAGTGCACAGACCTGAAGAAATTGCACAAAATTTCAATTCCAAGTTACAAAATGTAATTCCACACAAAATTTTACTTAGAGATGGTATTTTGGTAAACAGCTGGTGGAATAACACCAACAGGTTCCATTAAAAAAGGTATGTTTGCACACTGCACGATCCCCTCGATTGAATCTGTTACATCCTGCAGGATGTGAATTGGACCTAAATGTCCACGTTTTGTCTGGAAACAATAATCTGCACTAAACTAGAGCTCAACCTGCCTCTCCCCAGCAGAAAACCACGATTGTCAGAGCAGGTTATTACTGGTGTGGTGGATGGGACACTGGTGTGACAGGCAGAAAGAGCAGGAGCTCTTCCCAGCTCTGCCTCTGACCCATTAGGTGGCTGGGGGGAGTCTTTTAATCTATTCCTCTTCACTTTCATCTATTTAGATGGCAAGGGCTTTGAGGATGAAACAGGCTGTGTGTGGATGCACAGCACTGAGCACAACAGGGTCCTGCTCCACGCTGGGACCAAGGTACTGAGCCCCACTGGACCAGAAACCATCCCAGAATGAATTCCCACAACTCCCTTCCTGCCAGTGGAGCTGCACCCGGCTGAGCACCTGGTCCTAAATTTAGCTTCAGACCTGACACACTCTTCCAGTTAAACTGGGACAATCCTGTTCCTGGGCAAGCAGACAGGAGCAACTCAGAGAGATAACATATTCCAGGTCTTTCTCATTACAATTCTTCTCATGCAAGATTATCTTTGATTTTTCCATAGCTCCTTCACACTGGCAGCCAGAGGCTTTGTTTAAAACACATCCATCATTATTGCTGTAATGTATTATTATTATAACTTATTCATTCATACAGCATTTCCCCACAACAACCTAGGAATCAAAGTGGTTCACACTTTGCAGTCTGAAAGCAACCTGCAAGAAGAAATCTGGGGGAGCAGGGGGGGGGGAAGAGAGGTTAAAAATATCCAAGTAAATTTGGGAACCTGATTGGAGGTTCACAGTGAAAACCCCAGGTCTAAGTAGAAAGCTAAATAATGGTGAGGGGCTGTGGGTAGCTGCCAAGGAAGCTATTATGTTTTGGTAACACCAGATGAAAGAGAATTTAGAAGAGACTTTAGAGAACTCCAGTGATACTAAGATTTCAAGTTCTCCAGGTCTGTGCTTTTTTCCTGCAACTATCTACCAAAAAATAAAAAATAAAATCCCATAACTCAAAAACCCCCACAACTCCAAAGCAGAAAGAAAGAGAGACAAATGTACAAAAAGAAGGGATTTGATCAAGGTGTGAGGTGAAACCCTAATTGTGTCCTGGTCCCTTCTCAAAGAGTAAAACTGTCTCACATCTGTATTTCTCCAATCAGAGACAGCAAGAGGGGCCTGAAAGAGGCTACAGTGACCTCTTGATTTTAGATCTATCCAGACTAGAGAACCCTGAAGCCTTCAATAATTCATTATTTTCTCCTCTTAATTTCCTTTCCTGCTACCAACATGCACTGTGCCATGTATTTCATGCTCAAGGTTTTGCTGAAGGTGATTCTGTTTGTGCAGCTTTTAGAGGCAGCCTCTTCCCTTTTTAATGTTAATGCAGCATTTTGAGGATGTCTCCTGAAAACCTTGATGTCTGCTCTGTGGAGTATCAGGAAGGCATGAAAAGATATGACTAAGGAAGATTATGATATCATTCTGGTGAAGTGCAAATGCATTTTATAAAATGCTCTGGCTTCTTACCAAGAGGAAGTGACAGATCATCTTTGGCAATTTTATTAATGCATCTTTTCTGTGTTCTTCTACGTATCCCCATTATTTCCTAAACACAGACCAGGACCAGCATTATTTTTCTAAATCTTCCCTGTTTCCTCACAAAGAATCTTTGGGTGGATTTGGAAAATCATATCCCAGATCCAAATGATCCTCTTCGTTTATGTATATATCTGAAAACCTTATATGAATATCTACCCACTGGTTATTTTATAGGATCATTTGCATAGTTCAACTTCAGCCTGATTCCTCTGTGAGATTAAAGTGTAACAGCCACCCTCTTGGCATGTACTAACAGGACTACTACCTTTTTTTCTGCCCTGACTCCCTCCAGCACGAGTTCAGTGCCTTTTCTGCTGGGATAGGAGGCAGTTTATCCTCCTCAAGTCTAGTATGAAAGGTGTATCTATCAAACATGGTGTCCATCTGGTCCAGCAATGCAGAAAGAACCAAAGTGTCCTTGTGTTCTGAAGGCCACGGGGTGTTTTTGCCACATGGGGCTAATTACAGTATCAGGGGAATGCTGGGAGACTAGTCAAATACAAATAATTCCCTTCCTTTAATATTCCTGATGAATAGACAAATTACTCTAATCACATTAGTTATTCCATTCATTTATTAGCTAAGAGTGATTAGTAGTGAATAGCTGTAAGAGGATCTTCCAGGTGCAAAAATTAGGCATCTATAGTTTCATGATGTTTATTTTCAGCTGAAGATAATTGTCTCTTTGGTTCATCTCAGACACACACACACACTCTGACACACACGGATACATCCTCCTTTGTCCAGGCACGGGGGGGGAAAAAAGGTAAAAGAAAACAGGGCTGGCACACAGGTGTGGAGAGATAAGGGCAATTTGCTGCAGAATTTAACAGGATTTATTGTGAAACAGTTGGGAAGAGATTTCTCAAAGATGATGCCAAGTGAATGCAGAGGGATTTGGATCTCTGGTGCCCACAGAGGGCACTGATAATGCCGTTTTAAGCACTGGGCTCTGCTACCTTCATGCTTGATTTGATTGTGCTGGAGAGTTGTAGCTTGGCTTTATCTGCAGCACAGATATGACACAGGTCCTTTGTGTGACAGTGGCACTGCCAGGCTGCTCCATTTTCCCCCATCCTGACTAGTTCAGAGACTCTGTCTCATTCCTCATGGGCTAGAGTGCCTGGGTGCAAAGTCGTGGTGGTTCATTTTACAAATAACACACAATCTGAGACTTTTCCTTTATTAGCAGCTCTACCAGGGTGCACAGATGACTCCAGTGTGTGAGGAAGTGAAGCTAAACTGGCTGGAATTCTGCCTGAAACAAAAGGACAAGTTAATTGAGGAGAAAAGATGTTGCAAGTGATTGTGCCTTAAGGATTTCCCCCCCCCAGTAAGATAAAACACACTGTTTCAAGTATCATGTGATGGCAGTAGTAGGGGAGTTCATAGGTCAGACGTTGGGAGGAAATTCTGGAGTGTGAGGGTGGTGAGACACTGGCCCAGGTTGCCCAGGGAAGCTGTGGAAGCCCCATCCCTGGAAGTGTTGAAGGGCAGGTTGGATGGGGCTCTGAGCAACCTGGTCTAGTGGGAGGTGTCCCTGCCCATGCAGGGGGGTTGGATCTAGATGATCTTGAGGGTCCCTTCCAACCCAAACTGTTTTATGATTCTGTGAAAGGCTCATAAGAAAACCCCACCACTGAGCTTGCCCAGCTTTTCCTGTGGTGGAAATGAAGCACCAACAGACACATCCAACAGGGGACAGGTAACAGGACAGCTGAGAAAAGCAGTGGGGTTGGTGTGGGTGGTGTGACAGGCAGGTGGAAGGACATCTCAGTGCACTTCTCATACTGGCACCGTTGCCCTGGGACTCACCTCTCAGTTCATAACTTGTGGCTTGATGGGTTTTGCCAGGGCTCTGCACCAGGCATTAAACTGCAAGATCAGTGTTTAAATTGCAAGCAAGGCACTTCACTTACTTCCCCAAGTAGAAAATCAATGGGCAATAGTATTTGGACAGTAAATTGACAATAGTATTTACTTCTATATTGCAGACAGTGCTACCAGGTTGTGTTAATTTAATGTTCTCCTGCACTTTCAGGATGTTATGCTAAGCAAAAGCTGAGCTGTCATTACATTTTTATGAAGTCAATGCAGTTTCTAACAGCTTAGGAAAAAAGAATTTTAAAAAAATTGATCAAATATCTCCTTTTTCTAAGAGAATCTGTTCCTCTGGGTTTCCCTGAGCTGTCAGCTTTTGTTGATATGATCTGATTGATGCTGTTTGCCACATTAAGAAATGTTGGGAGCTAATCTGTTTTAATCCCATTCTCTGTTTTAAATATAATACTCTTGAAGGGAGCTGAAGGTTATTACTTATTTTAAATAGCTTAAATATCTGTGTCAAAACATTGTCCTGAAAGGTTCAAATCCAGCCTTTGCCACAGGGCTGGGAAAAAAAAAAAATAATAAGAAGAGAACCCCCCAAACCACCAATGTTGAGAGCATTTGGAATGATCTAATCCATGCTTCAAATCCCTTTGTTCTCCTGTTCCCTTGCAGTGTTGGGGAGTTTGAGCTGAATGCTATTTATTAGACTGTTAGAGGGTGTGCTGGCTGCTAAGTCTCCTTTCAAAGATTTTTTTCTTCTGTAGGCTGTTTTGGGAGGCTGCATTTTTGAAGCTCCCAATTTGCTCCCAGTTGGGCTGAGAACTTCCATATCACGAGTCATTTTCTATGGCAAGGACTAGGATTCCATCCCCACGCTGCAGGGAGCTCTCTTGTTATCTTAAGCTGGTACCTTTATTTCTGGAGAGAAAGCTGTGGTTTTCTGGGACTTTAAAACCAGTATTTGGTGGGGGGGATTGGAGAGAAAAAAAAAGAAGTCCTCGGGTAATGAGAGTTGTACATTATCTGAGAGGAATCATTTATCTCTATGCCAGTTGTTTAGCTGGGTTTGCCAAGCTTGAAAATTTAGATTTATTGGTGCCAGAAAGAAGAATGGGAGCATTTAATGGGCTTGTGCTCTATGGAGGTGCTGAGGAAAAGCAAAGAAAAGTCAGGAGGTAGTTGCAAGGGTGGCTGAAATTACTGCAAGGGTAGCTGCATCTGTTTGTTTATTTATTTAAATAAATTCTGATTGCTGAAAGAAAAGATGATTTTTAGGAATAAGCAAGATGTAAGGTGCTGGATATGCTATAAGCAAACCTGGTCAGAATTCCAGCATTTCACCAGGGAATTGATGCCATGACATTTCTTACAAAAACATCCCATGGGAACTCTGGAGTTGCACCTTTCCCCCTCTGACCTCTGCTGCAGCACTTTGCTGTGCCCAGTCGGCCTGAATCGTGGCCATCCAACACTGCCACTTCACAGAGAGCAGCTTCCACTTTCCTCCAGCCACTGGGGAGCACGTGCTGCCTCCATCTCTGCTGCAGGGCACCCAGGGAATACCCAGAGCTCTGCTGCTCCAGCCCTTGCAGGAGCCCAAATCCTACAGCCCCTCGCTCAGAGGGGCCAGGCAACGGCTCCTCCTGCTCACTCAGGTGGGGAGCTGACCTCTGCAGGGGGCTTGCTTAGCAGAGAGGGGACACAGACCCAACCTGCCTGTGCAGGAGGGACAGGGGTTGTGTGTGAGCACAGTCCCAATGACCAGTGCCTTTGTCAGGGCTCGGTTGGTTTTATCCCCCTCTGCAAACCCTTCACCCGCAGATGAGCTCCATAGCCTGGCACAGGAGGCATTGTCTCCTCCCTGGCTGCTGCCACACCAGGCCTGTGTCCCTCTTCCAAAGGTGCTGGGGCTCAAGATGGCCCCCGTGGCATATGCACGTTTGCTTGTGCTTGTGTTTCACTAGTGATGCTGTTGTTTACACCACATGCTAAAACAGGGCTTGCACTGGCTTCGCAGGAGCAGATGTGAAGCATAATCTTGGACGCTTTCCCAGCCCTCGCTCAGAGCGTCCAAGTGCTCAGTATTTCCTGCACGAAGCAAGTCTAGTCTGACACAATGCCAGCTGCACTAAATGTGCTCTCGGAGTGAATGCTCAGTGTCTGGGTGGCTGATAGCTCTCCTACAAAACCAGCATTTTCAGTCGGTCCCGTTTCTAGCTCGTTTGCTTCCCGCCCAACCCTCAGAGTCTTGGTGCTACTCGTGCCTCCTCGGCAGATGTTGGCCTTGCTCCTGTGAGGGGTATCTCCCAGCAGGATCGTGGTGTTAGCAGGCAGAGGTGGTGAAAACAATGCCCATTGTGCCCGTCACCTTCCCCCTGCACCTGCTGCTGCTTGAACAGAACCAGCTGCCCCTGCTTTCCCTGGACCCACAGTGGTCCAGCATGACCCCTCAGGTTGCACCTGACCCTGCTTTTCTGGGGCAAACTGTCCTCATGATCCAAAGAAAAAAGGTTTTCTCCCACCCTGGTCACCTGCTTTTGATTATGTCTTCAGGTTTAGAGCTAACAAACACACGTGCATTTATGGTTTATGTAGATGAAGCAAAGTGGTGAACATTTAGTTCCTTCCTGCCAAGTTTTTCTCTCGCTATAGTACATAGTCCACTTAAGAGCTACAATCTGGTTGCTTCATTTGCTTTCAGATTCATTTTCCATTTGTTCCTCCAAGACATTTGGGTAAGTGGCAGCATCTGTCTTATGTTTGTGTTATTCACACTGAATTTCCAAATGGACATTTCAAATGGGTGCAAGATGCTACTCTGGCTTGAAAATCAGACTTCTCCAGGCTGTGCTTGACTTGTTAGATGTTAAATAGGCTCAGTTTGGATGTGGGGCTAGATGGAAGGCCTCCAGAGCAGCACTGGAGCCTCTGTAAGGAGTGCTTCATCTGCTGAACTCCATCGGGCACAGACACAGAGGCAGTGCCAGGGCTGAACCCGGTGTCTTTGTGCTCCCCGAAAGGTCACCTGTCTGTCTCGGCAGAAAAATGCAGGGCGTTTCTCCCGGGCTGCCTTGGCCGGGTCCCAAGCCCAGGTTGATGGCATTCTGCTGGCCCAGGGGCCCTCTAGTGGCTTTCCCTGCTGATGGGCTCCGCGCTTCGTCTCGGGTGCGATGTCCCTCGGTCACAGTTGCGATGGTGGCCATCCCCCCCCCCCCTGAGCGGGGTGCTCGGGGCTCCCAGCATCCTGCCCCCGGGGCTCGACCGAGCAGCAGAAGCCCAAGCGCGGTGTGAATCGGGCTGAAACCTTCCTGGAAGCCTGCTCAGTCTGTAGCTGGTTTGAGGGGTGCAGCAGCACCCTCCCTGTCCACCCCTCCCTACCTAGCCCATGTGGTCAAACAGCCCGTGTCCCTGCTTTACACTTCAGGGGAGGTTTAGATTGGATCTTGGGAAGAATTTCTTCACTGAGAGGGTTATCGGGCATTGGAACAGGCTGCCAGGGCAGTGATGGAGTCGCCATCCCTGGGAGGATTGAAGAGTCATCTAGACATAGTACTGGGGCATGTGGTTTAGTTAAGGACTTGTCAGAGTTAGGTTGATGGCTGGACTCAATGATCTTGAAGGTCTTTTCCAACCAAGGTGATTCTGCGATCCATCCAGCAACTCCGATCGCAGTATCATCTTCTCCTGGGAGGAGGTGGACTCAGGCTTCACCTGTACCCCAGCTGGGTGGTGTTTCTGCTCCAGGGTGCAGGAGGAGTCCCTGCTGTGAGTTGGCAGCAGTTTGGCTTGTCCACACGGTGCTGTGACAGCTACAAACTGTCCAGGTCTTTAGGTTTCAGGTGAGCCATCCACCTTCTGCACTTCCTTGTGAACCAGGGTGCTGTGTCAGGGTTCTACTGGCTCGATGGGATTGGAAAGGGGCTCTGGGGACAGAGAGATGCCTCTTTTCTATCTAGCTTTTCCCTGCCACTTCTAATATGACTTTTCTTGTCCAAGTTAGCTGGTGGGAAACCATGCAAGCAAAGGAAACATCTCTGTTCATTTATAACACACTAAACATCTGGTCTTCCCTGGGTAGGCTCTGCTCTTCACTTAATTATTTCTACAGGTTTTTTGTGTTCCCTGGGTTTATCTTTTTCTCATTCTTCAGATTTTCTCCGGTTTCCAGGACCCCTTTTTCATTCTGTTTGCATACACATTTGCCACTGTCCATCCCCTTGTTCCTGAGACAAGCCATTTTTTTGAAGCTATTGGAGAAATCGTTCAGATATTTCCCCCCAGCAAATAGGAGCTTTGAGTTGCTCCCTGATGGCTTTACTTCTTATCCCTTTCATTTACAGTGGGGGGGTACAGATAATTTGCAGGTCCTGTACATCTCAAACTGTTTGTGGTGGTAGTTACAGTTACCTAAAATAATGGTTGGAAAGATCCATGGACTTAATGTTGCAGGGCTAAATTAATACTTCATTTAAGAGCCTGTGTTTGTGACATTGCCTGTGCTGGATCTTCTAAAATAGGTTAAATTGGCCATGCTGGACAGGAGGCATAAAAAGTTTGCTCATGTCATTTTATATTGAGGTTCATCTGAGGTTCAGCTGGTAGGAAAGACAGGGAGGAATATCATTTGCATCCACAGGAATCTACTTTCTTCTCAGCATGACTGTGTGGCCCTCATCCCTCAAGGACTTTAGAGGCAGAATTTTCATCTGCAAAACTATGAGCAGGTTGTCCAGCTTGTGCTATGCAGAAAGTCACTCTACGTCAGTGTTTTTCATCCAGTTTGCAAGTAAAACCCTCTTCCAGGCTCCTCTGTCTCCATGTGAGGCCACATGGAAAATGGCAGGGACTCTTGTCTGACACTTAAGGAAGAGGAAAACCTCTATAACGACTGGGTGCAGATTCCCTTTCCCCAAAGGAGACTGGTGGAGAGTGTCACTGCATCCAACAAAAAACCCAGGCAGACAGGGATGGGAATCTTTAGAGGCAGTGAATTTGGGATCAGATTCAGCCAGAGCTAAGTCCTTGTGAAAATCTTTTGCTTTTAAGGGTGGGCTTGGCCACTCTCTAGATGGAACCAGTCAAAACCTGTAGGAAGGGGAGAGAGGAAAGGTCTGGGGGGGTGCAGACAAGGAGACTGCTTTGCTTGCAGCCACACAGGCAGCTCTGGAAACAGCCACAGCTCCAGCTTTTGCCAAAAGACCTCACTCCCCCACCAGCCAGACTGTGGGGAGAAAGACATTGGGAGTGAAGGGCTGACAGAGACTGACAGAAGCTTAGCACCCTGCTGGATCCAGCATTTAAAAATCGGCGATGAAAGATAAAATACTGTGTGCTGTGATGGCAGCAAAGTCCCTGGTTGCAGCCCTTTGTCTGAAAGATGCCAGGGAAGACTGTGCCAAGGTGCTTTTCCCTGACCATCTGCCTCATGAGCTCACATGCCAGGCTTGATGCAATCCAAAGCCTGATAGCACACAGGCCTGCTGGTTGATGAGAATCCATTCCACAATTAAAACAAATATTTAGGATTTCTTCTAAATGAAGTGGCCAAGTCCTTGGAAGGAAGGTCTGGCTGATCTGAAGGGGATAAAGAGGCTCCCCTTGCTCTCATGACAGATGTGAATAGCAGTAAGATTCAAGGAGTTACAGAGGTCATATATGTAATTAAAAAAAAAATAAAATCATGCTGGGTCTAAATAAAAACCAAAAAAGGACTATAGAAACTCTAAAAACACAGAGAGAAAGAATCCTGGCTGTAGAAGGTAGATCCTCTCCCTTCTCTTCTGCTTAGATCTCACAGTGACAGGCAAAGCATAAAAGACAGAGGTTGTGCAGTTACCAGGGATGCTGGCTTGGACTTTGCATTTCCTTTACCGTGTGCCACAGGGCACCTACTCTGCACCTGGGAAAAAAAGTCCATCCTGGCTGAAACTGGATGATTTTTGTACATCCAGTGGAGATTCCGAGGGCAGTATCTCTTGAAGCAAGGCTTGATGTTTCCTGAGCTTCCTTCTAGTGCTAGCACCATGTTAAACCAATGCATATGCTTCCTACAGTTCCTTGGCAGTCCTTTGAATGTCTCCTACATGGTAATGATGAGGTCTGGCATGCCACTGTGCAATCCAATGGTCTCACACCCCAACAGAGCTCAGCTGCAGGTCATATGTTCCCCTCTGAACCATATTTTCTGATGAAAACCTTTTTGGCTGCAGCCTCCTAACCAGCTTGATTTAAGTCAACAAGACAGAGGAAGTGACTTGGCCAAGATGAAATGGCAAGTTGGTAGCAGAGCTGGGACTGGGAAGGGGTCTCTTTACTCAAAGGTGGTTCTTTATTGCTGTGGTTCATGAGCAGAATACAAATGCCAACTCATCCTATGAATGACATGCACACCTTCCTCTGCTCATTTGTTTCTGATGAGTAGAGAGGGAAGAAAACCAACTCCCTTGTGAGTACTGCAGCTTGCACACCACAGAGACAATCCTGAGGCTTCCCCATGGAAGCAAGGGGCTTTTGACAAATGCATGAAGTGAGAGGACAAGGCAGAATGGTTTCAAACTGAAAGAGGGGAGATTGAGATGGGATATTAGGAAGAAATTCTTTTCTATGAGGGTGGTGAGACACTGGCCCAGGTTGCCCAGGGAAGCTGTGGAAGCCCCATCCCTGGAAGTGTTGAAGGGCAGGTTGGATGGGGCTCTGAGCAACCTGGTCTGGTGGGAGGTGTCCCTGCCCATGGCAGGGGGGTTGGAACCAGATGATCTTCAAGGTCCCTTCTAACCAAAACCAGTCTGTGATTCTGTGTCAGCGTTTCCCTTAAGTCCTGTACCTGAGACATCCCAGCAGCTGTAAACCATACCTTTTGTTTCACCTTGATCCAGAAAGAAAGGACTGGCTTGAAGCAGTGAATACTCTTGACATCCTGTAACTTCATGTGCTCTGGTTTTGGCTACAGTTTCCTAACAGTTATGTCCTGGTGCTGCCTACTGAATAGGGACATGTAAATTGCTCTGTCTCCTGTGCTACTCTCCCTTGTTAAGCTGCATTAGAAAAAGGAGTGTGGGACCTTCTATTTTTTCTGCTGGCAGGGTTCTGGCTATGGTTCTCTGTGGATGGTTTCTAGACACACATTCCTTTGTTTAGGAAGACCCTGTATTATGTTGACACAGCAGCATGTGGCACTGGAAAAGGAAATAGAAAAGGCTTTTGAACACAAACTGGAAGAGCGTTGGAAGAATGCAGGGGTTTGTGGACAGCCCTGCTCCCTTTCAGGAAGAAAGGTGATTAAATATTAGGGAGCAGTTGAACTGAAAAATTCAGGTCTGCATCTCTGCTTTCTGAAGAATGTGGGGCAGGAAACCCCAGAGATTTATTCCACTTGGAGGGCAGTTACCAAGGTGAGCTCTGCATTAAACGTTGGGGTTCCCATGTGGATATTGTGGATACCAAGAACAGGGAAATGCTGGGAGCTCTTGGGGTTCTTTGCCTTGTGTCACTTCATGGTGCACTCCCGTTCCCTAAGCCTCAGTTTCCCCGAGGGGAATGTTAATGCTTTCAGAGCTTGTCCATGAATTTTTAAAACACAACAGAATTGCCAAAAAGAAAAGTCTGTGGTTTGATTCCAAGTCAATAATTTCTCACCCCCTAAGGACCGTGTCCTCAACCAAAACACATCTGTTGCAGTCAACGTAGCTCTATCAGTTTATGACACCTATGTCAGGAGTTTATCTGAGCTGTTCCACTGATCTCTGTTTCCCAACTTGTTTCCTAATGGATATTCCATGAAATATGCCTCTTGGATGGCCTTGCATGTTCAGGGCTCTTTCCTGGGATTCCCAAGCATAGATTTAATCCCTTATCTTGCTGAAAACTCCCCACAGGTCTGTGCACAAAACCAGCTTTGACTCAGGACTCGTATTTCCATATTTACAGCTTCGCTGTTGCTGCCACTCAGCCGAGGCACAAAAAATAACTGTAGAGGCACTCAGGCTGGAGAGATAACAGGGAGGTTTGATTGTGTGGCTGGGCCCCCAGTGAAAGCAGCAGAAAGAGACATTTTATACCACCTAAAAAGTCCTTTTAGAAGAATGCCATAGGGTAAAAGAACCTCACAGTGGAGGGGAATTAGGTTTAATCTCTCTGTGCCTCAGCTCCACAACTGTAAAATGGGGAGAAGGGGCGTTTTTCCTGTGGCTTTGCTGGTTCAGGTTGTAAGGACTTTCAGGGTAGGCACCTAGCATCTCATTTGGTATTACTGGTTGCCCCAGCTCCCTGTGCTGTACCCAGGGTGCCTGCAGCATGGGGAAGGGGTGCAGAATTTGGCCAACTGCCCCCCAGCCCCCAGGTCTCACTCTCCGTGGTTCGCCTCCCCGTCCTGATTTGTTTATCTCTTGGGGGCCTTTCTGGTTTTAATTCCATTGTTCCTCACCTGGGAATTGCAGGCTATTATTTAATTTCCTTCCAGATTTCAGCCCTTCCCCCTTGCCTCCCAGCTCTCCTTGGCCAGCCCCAGCCCCTCAGAGAAGGTGTTTTACTTTCCTGCCCCTCTGTGCGAGTCAGTTTTCGTTGGCTCTCGCAGCATCTCCTCTTGTCAAGGCATTATCCAGTGGGGAGCCTGATTATTTAGATTCCACCAGTTTCCCCTTTTAATATATCTCCTCTGTGTCCTGCAGCCTGACCCCTGCCAAAGGACCTGCCACGAGGGTTGTTTCTCCCAGTCTGAAGCCCTCCCCCAGCTTCCCTTTCATCTGTGTTTTCTAAGAGGTCTGTGCTTCAGCCAGCAAAGTCAGCGAAGGGTTTGGGGCCTCTGGGTCCACTGCTGATCCCTCCCCCCATCACCTGAGAAAAGGCAAAGGCAAAAACCACTTTCAGGACCAGTCCTGGTAGGGGGTGGGGAATAGATGAGGGAAAGGAAA
Source organism: Hemiprocne comata (assembly GCA_020745705.1). Taxonomy (NCBI): domain Eukaryota; kingdom Metazoa; phylum Chordata; class Aves; order Apodiformes; family Apodidae; genus Hemiprocne; species Hemiprocne comata. The sequence goes on from CM036608.1 coordinate 4,296,277, forward strand.
CCATTTAATCCCCCCCTTTTTCTTTTTTAATTTGCAGCGTGGTTCCTGGTGGCCTGTAGGTACTCTGGGCTGGGTCCTGAGCTATGGTCTGCAGCTTCCCTTTTGGGTAGCAAACCTGGGAGAAGTGAAGAGGGGGGGTCCCTGCAAATCAGATGCTGTTAATACAGTTCTGGTCCAGCCTGGGTGAGAGGCCAGCATCTAGGAGCACAGTTTGTGCTGGTCCAGTATGCCTAGCATCCGGAGGAACCAGTCTGCAACCCCACGTGGGGACCTGAGTGAGGCCCCTCACTAGGTTCACCATGAGGGATGGATGCTGGGTGATGTGATTTGATTTTCCTGCTCTATAGAAATATTATTTAGCACTTCTCAGCCACTGATCTCCAGGGGTTTTGCATAGCAAGGCACGAGCAGTACCAATGTAGAGCCAAGGTGGGAGCAGAGGGAGCCTGTCCAGGTCTGCTGCTGAGTAGGTGAACATGGGGCTTGCAGGTCTCTGCAGGCAAATTCACACCTGTGAGATTCACATTTTGAAGAGCTTAGGGATGCTTCTTTAGCAGAGGGTGCCCATCTGGACACCTTTCCTCCTCGAGGTGGTACAACTCTTGTCTCACTGAGTTCATTGTGTTGCTCCCCTGCTTTCACCAGCCACTTGGAGCTCCCCCAGGGAGGCCTGAGACCAGCTGCAATTGTCAAAATACTCAGAGCAAATCCCCCTGTGATCTGTGTGATGGAGAGCATGTGCACAGCCCAGGATCTGAAGGAAATCACATCCCATATGAAGAACATAAACCTGTTTTCCTAGCTCTCTGCCAGGGTTTTACTTGTAAAATTGCTAGAGAAGGAGGAGACCCCTGGAGGTCTCCAAGCTCTAGCCCCAAAATAAAGAAAATGTTGCTAGAATATATTTAGCAAAGATAACATTGAACACAGAAAAACAAAGAGGGAATGAGAAAGGTTCATCTACTGGAAGCTATTGAGGGTTTCTACCCAGAGAGCAGGGCACTGTCTACATGTTTGGGTGGGTGGTTCCCTGTTCATGGCCCAGGTAGTGTGTAAGCTGCACTAATCCACCCGTGCTAGTACTCGTACTGCAACCTGGTCCAGCTGGAGCCCAGCTGAAAGGCAGATGGCAGAAAGAGGGTGTTGCCCACATAGCATTGCTTGTTTATTCTTGAGGTGGGTGTATTCTCAAATAGGTCTCCAGACTGGTGCAAAACAGTGGCCCGTGGTGGTGCTGGATCCTTGTTAAGCTCCTACCTCTGGCACCCCTCTTTGCTGCATCACGCAGGAGATGGGTGATTTGATCCTAGGAAGCTGCCTTGTGGCCAGCCAAGCTATAGGTGGGAAAAATCTCTCTCAATCTTTCTTGTAATGCCTGTGTATCACTCTCTGAAACAGCTGATTGCAGTAACCTTGCGTGGGGACAAAGGTCCTGTTGGCCCACCACGACCTGCAGCTTGGTGTCGGTGCTAAGCACTGCTATTAACAGCTCTGTCTTGCCTTAGTTTTTTTTTCCTAATCCAGCAATAATAACACACAGCAAAAACCCTGCCCTTGCAGAGAGCTGCCTCCTTTGGAAGCAACCAGCACTGATCTAGTAATTGCTGCGACTTGTCACTCCCCGTCCCATCTATCACACAGCACAACGTGACACCTCAGCTGGGGAAATTCCAAAAGAAGCAGTTTTCTGTCGGCTCCAATTTGCTGAGAAAGGGCGAGAGAGGCTTTGAAAACAGGCCTTTAAATGACTGTGTTCTCCACGAAAACCTCTTCTGGAAAATGTAAGGGGATGTTTCTCTTGGAGGAGCACTGGACCAAAAATGTAGTTAAAACTGTTTCCCGCCTTTCCCTCCCGCCTTCCACCCTTCCCCTCCAGGGCCAACAGCACCATCAGATTTTTGGCTGTGAGTGTCGAGGGAGGGCCCTGAAATACTGCCCTTCACCCAGGGATGTGTCCCAGCATCCACCTAAGTCCAAGCAACTGAGCAGTCCCACTGACACCCCCTGCCCTTGATGACACTCAAAGGAAAAGTTATTCGCATTGTCCAACAGCGCTTTGTTGCTATTTTCAAGGGGAGGGTGTGGGAACAGCAAAATGTTCATCCATGGCTAGGATTGTTGCAGCTAAAATCTTACAGATCCATCCACATCCTGCATGCCCTTTGAATTACTGAATCAGCTGAAGTGAAGGTTTGGGTTGATAATGAGTAGATTGCAGGTGGATAAGTCCCGTGCCCCTCTGTTGTCCCCCGACACGTTACATTTTCAGACATTTGGTTCCAGGAGTACAGCAGCTCTGTCATGTGGTTTCAAGAAAGCCCCAGGCTTCCCAGGCCAAACACTGCAGGCAACCAATATTACAGGAAGCAGAGATTTGACATCTGGATCAAAACTGCAATGCAGTTAACTTCAGGTTTAAAATCTCCCCTAACATTAACCTCACCCCTGACAGTTACCAGCTTGCCTCTCTCCGACCTGGCTGAACTGAGCTGTAAATACAACTTCCTCAACCCCCTCTCCCCATTTATTTCTTTTTTAGCCTCCACATTGAGCTCAGCCTGGGAATGCTTATCACAAGGCACACAGCAGCCCTGGTCCATCTAGCATCTCTCTCTCTCGTGCTGGGAAGACCTCAGTCCTTACCTCTCCTTTGCTAGAAGTGCCTGTCTCACCTTATCATCTGCTGGGAAAATGGCTCCTGTCTGCAGATGCAGCTTTGCTGAAGGCACAAGAAAACCCTCTGCTATAGCAGCTGAGAGTCTGCCCTTAATGCTGCAGGGTGCTCCCAGGTACTAACTTCTCCTGCTTCTGGTCACTCTCTGTGCTCCAGAGTGTGGTGGTGGGAAAAAAAAAAGTCCTACCAGCTGATGCGTTAGGAGAAGGGGAAAAATCATTTCTCTCTGTTGTTCTGCAGCACACAAGGTGTCCAACTTCAGATTGGCATTGTGAGATCTGTAGAGTTGTCTGCATCCTTTTTAATCTTAGGTTTATTTGCAATATATTGAAGGGAGGGAGAGCCCACAAACAAGAGGATTCAGCAAGGGAAGGGCAGGAGTGAAGGAGGAGAAAGGCTGAAGCCTCAATTGGTGTGAAAGGAACAAGGCATCCCTGCTTTGGGGAGATTTTTGTCATGTTGGGAACCTGGCCTGGTGAACAGCACAGCAGTGGTTGTTTTCCAACACATAGAGAGCACATATTAACTCAGAGTTCAAAATTCTTTATTTTCCTTGGCATAGTGAGAAATGAGGCCTAACGTGGCAATCATACATAATACATGAAACAAGCAAAAAGACAGAAAGCAAACAAAAGTGAGATCAAATGCACAGGGTACACAGCAGTGCAGAGCAACCCACCCTCGTGTGCTGCTGCTGACAGCACTAACAGCAGCTCTCCTCCTGCACCTTTCAGGGCAGGATCCCCAAGTACGTTGGAGAAAACAAAAATTAAATCAAGTTAGCCTCCCAGCACCCATTTGGAGGAGAAAAGCCACCATCCCTGAGGGCAAAGGTGGCCGTTGTGTAACTATGGGAAGACTCCATCCATGCTGCCTGGTTTACACCCCGATGGTAGCTGTGAGACACCTGGTTTGCTGCTATAAGCAATAAAGAGAGCTGAACTGCTCCAGGAGTCAATTTTAAGCCAGACTTGTACTTTGGCCCTTTGGCAGAGCTGTTTTCTCTCTGGAGGTGCCTATTGTTAGGGATCATAGGGCTCTGCCAGGGATTCAGCTGCAGACACAGGGAAATAGGCTCTTCCTTACTGCATGGTCCTTGGAATATTCCAACAGTCAGCTTGAGGGCATTTGGGTGAGGATCTCTTTCTCCCTGTCTCTGTGTTTGGGTTGGTGCCTCTCCTTGTCCTGGGTCAGTTTACCAAGAACTGATGAGTGGCAGAGCCCTCTGGTTACACGGGCTCTGATGGTCTCTGAACATCCCCAGAGAGAAACATGGGTCCTCCTTAAGCAATCCAGGTAAAAGAATATGCCAAAGCTTCAGCTCTTAGAAGCTATTAGAGCTCTGTTGACTTTAATGAAGTGAGTCCCTAACGAATATTCTTGGCTCTCTGGGGTCCTCTGAGGGACCCGTGTGTTGGAAAGCAAATTTGAGAAGAAACAGTCTTGGAAGGGTGCTCAGCAATGTGAGGGAGGTAAAAAGTATTTCTTGAGCCTTCTTTGTTCCACCACTACATTGAGATTTTTTTCCCCCAGCAGCGTGTAGCACATCCCCCATCCCCCTCCACACACCCATGCACACACATCCACCCTGCACCAGGGCAACTGCTCTGAATTTTATTGGGAAAATATAAAACGGCTTTGCATTCTTACCTTTATTTCAAGACCTCCTACAAGAAACAGGAAGGGTAAACATGAAAGATCTGTTTCCTTTAAATTGTGAGTGTGGGGGAGTTTTCCTGTAGTGAAAGGACTGTTTTGAAAAGCCCTAAATGCTTTTGAATTGAATACATACAAGTAATGTACACACGGTTTGAATTTACAGTTCTGGGTCTCCTATCCCCCTCCATATGAATCCTATAAGTCAGACGTGTTGCTACAGTGATTCCCACTGGGAAAGTCTGGACCTAGACTAGGAACAGCTGTAGATCTACAATCCACCAAAGTCGGCTTCTGAAACAGATATGAATTATTGGTTCAGTCAGATAAATATGACTTTGCCTTTCCCCCACAGGCAACCACATATGGCACTTGGAAAGAATTAAAACCTTTACCCTTGGCCAGGTCTGGTTAAATAATGGCTCTTTCTTATACTTTCCCCCTCTCTCCATTTCCTCTCATTCATTCTACTTTTAATTTTCCTTTCATGATCTTTTTGGCACCGGGATTTGAAATGTCACCTCCTCAAAGTGACCCTGAATTTTACAGTGTCACCTACAGGGCTGCGGGAGCACAGGCAGGCGGACGGGGGGGGGAAAAGAAAATGTAGTTGTTATTCAGCGGGGATGGAGCTCTGAAAAGAGGAACAAAACCACCTTTCTGCCTCTCAGTGTGGCCACATGGAGTCTAGAAAAGCCCCTGGGGGTGCAGCTCTGCTATCAGCTGAACACAGCTCTGCCCCAGAGCCCCAGTTCTCCCACCATCCCTGGTGTCTACGTGCAAGAGGATGCTCCAGTGCCCTTCCTGGGGAGCAGAGCTCACCTCCTCTCCTACACCAGCAGTGTTGATGCAGACACAGACAGGCTTTTTAATGTCTCTTTGTTAGGGCTTGTGTTAAACTGCTCTACCAGTGAGGAGCAGGGGTGTGAGGCTGAAGCATCATGGGGAGATGTGGGATGTGAGGGTCTGGCTGGTGGCTCTGCCCTGAGCCAGAGCTGGACACAGCTGGGCACCCAGCCCACCTTGCTCTCCCGACCTCCTCTCTCCCTTCCCAGGTCCCTGTGCTGCTGGTGTCTGTGTGTCAGGGTCTGCCCCTCCAAATCCAGGTCATGCAGGTGCAGAATGGCATCCCTTAGAGAAGGATTCAACTCATGGCTAAGAAATGCACTTACCTGCATCTCTTGGGGTCCCTGATATCCCTCCTCTCCTTGCCCATGCAGGGGGGTTGGATCTAGATGATCTTTGAGGTCCGTTCCAACCCAAACCATTCTATGATTCTGCCCCTCTAATCTACCCATAGTCATTCAGCCTCAGGAGCTTGAGGAGGCCACCCCCCAGCCAAGCCCTCCACTAGGTTTAACCCCGTTCTCTTCCTAAAGCTACTTCCATGGGCTTTAAAAATCTGGAATTAAGAAACCTGTAACTTGCTGCTTTATCTCATTATCTCCTGTTTTGCATTTTAATGTGCCTGCTCTAAAAAAGAGCTCATTGATATTCTGGTTCAGCATGTGTTTGTTTGTGTCTCTTGGGAGAATTGGCTACAGATATTACTAAGTCAAAAACACACACAGGAGAGTTTGCTGCATATTTTCCTTTCCTCTTCTTTTCTTCTTTGAAAGAAAATGTTATTTCCTTGCCTTTCTTGAATGGCGAGCGAATTGAAATGGCAGAATTTTGAGACAGCTCAGGATGTGGGATCTAATCTACTGATCTTGAAGATACCTGTCTCCAGCTTTGTGGCTGTAGCTCCCAAATTCCTCCTCCTCCCTCTGCAAAAGGACTCCAGGATCCTGCTCTGAAATGCAGGTCACTGTGCCTGGCATCCTCCTACAGCTTCCTATCCATGTGGTGCCTCTTCCTGAAGTCCCAGAAGTCACAGTGTTGATAGGGACAATCCAAATGCCCTTTTGAGGTGCAAAATTAGCTTTCTGCCCCTGTGTAACCAGTAAAGATTCCTCTGGTGCTCCTCTCAAATGCTTGTTTAACTGCAATGATCCTGATGTGTTTACACTGTGTAACTCCTTGCTATTAATCCTATGGTTAGGAGGTCTCAGGATGGGTGGATTAGCCCTCTGGAGGTAGTGATGCCTCTTCACTGACTGGTGAGGGAGTTTAAATAGCTACTGCAGACTAGACATTGGATTTTTCAGGTAAATAAAGATTGGATGAGGTGAACCTGGGACTGGCTGTTTGGGAAATCGGTGTCAAGCAAATCTTGGAACAGATTTTAGAAATGCAGTCGTTTTCTATGTGTCCTCAAGAATCACAGATGTTAAAATACCCACTGTCAGCCCGGGACTCAGCACACAAGGACCTCTCGATTGTATCTCCCTGATTTTCGGCCTGGTGTTTTGTACAGGTGGCATCTTTGCTGTGGGAAGGGAAGTTATATGTTAACAAACAAGGAGGCTGGGAGTTGGCCCCAGAGCTATGGCAGCTTCAGGGTTTACCCTGGGCAGGGGGTGATTTAGGCTGGATAACCCAGTAGAGGCACCTTCCCACCCAAAAGATACCATCTTTTATTTAGTCATCTTGCTGGTGTACTGCCCTGCTGTGCTGGGTGGGAGCAGCCAGTGCCATTCCCATCACCCCAGGTCCATCCCACTGGCTGCAGGGAGGCTCCAGGTGTGTCTTAAGGCCTCTTGCTGCTTCTGTTGCTCTTTTTGTAGCTTTGAGTGATGCCACAAGCCCCTCTGGGACCCTCCCCATCCTCCCCAGGGTTTGCTGCATGTCAGCAGCAAATAAAGGGATTTCTGAGGAGTTTCTCTCTCCGTTTTTACAGTGCTTTGCCCTCTATGAATTGGAGCAGTGAGCAGCTCAGTGTTGTTCATAGCAAAGACTGCAGTGAAGCATTTTTCATCTCGGTTGCTCTTCAAGGGCCTGATGTAGGAGGCTAAGCAGGGACTTTTCATCTGGTGTTTGAGCTCTGGGGCTGGATGGTGTGTACATGCTTGGCAGCACGCTGCAGTCAGGCCCCTGCGTGGCAGGTAAAAGTGTCTTCACCTGCACTTACAGCTCTTGTGGCACTGCAGCCACCACCCCAGACCTCTCCTGGGAGATGACAGGATCAGCCATGTCCCAGGAGTCAGGGTCTGTGCATTTACTGCAGATCTCTGCCAGCAGGCATCCATCCTCTCTGACCTTGTGCTGTGTCACTGAGGCCTGAAGGTTTTTTGGACGTAGGTGGTTCATTTTGCTGTCCTGCTTTCTGGACTCCCAAAGCTAAGGTATATGAACAAGACATGCTTTTAGAAGTATCCTCATTGATTCCTCAAAATTAAGCTCCTTTGTGGCACCCCAGCCAAGTACTGAAATACAGGGCTCCCTTTCCCCATGGAAATATTTTCCTGTGGCAGTAACTTTTCCTGTGTCATCAACATAAGCTGTACCAACATGTCAGCATGAGGCAGGTGGGACCTGGGCCTGCTGCAGGTAGGCAGTGAGCACCAGAGTCTTGGCAACACCTCTCCAGCCCACAGCCCACACTTGGGAGCATGTTTTGAGGTGGGCTCTAACAGCAGCCTGTCCACAGGCTCTGCACCCCATCTCAGCACGCCCTTCCCAGAAACAGTATTGCACAGAATCACAGAGTGGTGAGGGTTGAAAGGGACCTCTGGAGATCATCTAGTCCAACCCCCTGCCAGAGCAGGATCCCCTAGAGCAGATCCCACAGGAACACCTCCAGGTTTGGAATGACTCCAGGGATGGAGACTCCACAACCTCCCTGGGCAGCTTGTCCCAGTGCTCTGTCACCCTCAGAGTCAACAAGTGTTTTCTCATATTCAGGTCAACCCTCCTGTGCACCAGTTGGTGCCCATTGCCCCTTGTCCTGTCACTGGACACCACTGGGAAGGGTCTGGCCCCATCCTCCTGCCACCCCCTGTAGATATTGATCAGCACTGATGAGATCCCCCCTCAGCCTCCTTGTCTCCAGGCTGAACAGCCCCAGCTCTCCCAGCCTTTCCTCACAGGGCAGCTGCAACCTCTTAGGTGGGCGTTTATTCAAGACTTGTAGGTACTTTTTTTTCTTGTTTAATATATTATTTTTATTTTCTTTAAGCTTTTGGCTATTCCCAGTGGGCCTGTTGAAGGCAAGTCCCTTCCTCTTTCACTTTGCGCTGCCGACCACCCCGACACGGGCCAGCCCCCGTCAGACGGGCAGGCAGCAGGACCAGCTTCCAGTGGCAGGAATGGCACCAGTGCCAGATGCTCCAGCAAGCAACCAGTTTGGGAGCCCTGTGGTCCCCAACCTGCTGTAGAGCAGAGGCTGCTGCTGCACACAGGGCCCCCCACAGCCCTGCGCTTTAACTGCCTTTACAAGGGACCGAGGCGAACGAACACTTCTTTTTTATATTTTATTATGTATTTAATTATTTTTTTAAAAAAAAAAAAATACCCTGTGGTGCCGAGCTGCAACTGCAGCCAGCTTCTATTTTCAGAGGGCTGGGTAAGAGAATGTTTTTTATCTGGAGATACAATGACTGTCGCCCCGTGGCCGGCCGTTCCCATGCTGGTGCTGCCAGGCCCCATGAATGCGAGCTTTATGAGCGGCTCTCGCAGGTGTTCGGGGGGCATGTAATCACTAATGAATGCTGGGGAGACACAGAAACTCGAGGCAAGGCTCTGGCACGGGGAGCCTAGGCCAGGCTGTTTTCATCCTGTGAGAAAGAGGGGATAAAAAAATAAAAAAAAAAATAAAAAAAAAAAAAGAAAAAAAAAGTGGTGGTTTCTCCTCTCCGTTTTGCATCCTTGACTGCCCGGGGAGTTTGTTAGCAGCGCAGATGTAAACTTGGCCGTGGAATTCAGTGTGGTTTGTGGGGTTTGTTTGTTGTTTTTTCATAGAATGGTTAAGGTTGGAAGAGAGCCTAAAGATGATCTAGATCCAACCCCCTGCAGGGACACCTCCCACTAGACCAGGTTGCTCAGAGCCCCATCCAACCTGCCCTTCAACACTTCCAGGGATGGGGCTTCCACAGCTTCCCTGGCCAACCTGGGCCAGTGTCTCACCACCCTCACACTCCAGAATTTCCTCCTCATGTCTCACCTCAGTCTCCCCTCTTCCAGTTTTAATCCATTCCCCCTTGTCCTCTCCCTCCCTGCCCTTGTCCAAAGTCCCTCCCCAGCTTTCCTGGAGCCCCTTCAGGCCCTGGAAGGTGCTCTAAGGTCTCCCTGGAGCCTTCTCTTCTCCAGGCTGAACAGCCCCAACTCTCTCAGCCTGTCTCCAGAGCAGAGCTGCTCTAGCCTTCTGATCATCTTCGTAGCCCTCCTCTAGACCCTTTCCAACAGCTCCATGTCTTTCCTGTGCTGAGGGCTCCAGAGCTGTATGTAGTATTCCAGGTGGGGGTCTCACCAGAGCAGAGTAGAGGGGCAGAATCACTTCTCTTGACCTGCTGTCCTTTGTCCTCCTTGCTGCCTTCTTTCCAGGGCTCCTGCACAGAATAAGGAACAGTGATGGCAGGATGAGTGCAGTCCTTGATATAATTTGGAATGTGTGTCTTATGGATGAGGCCTATGATGATTAAGTTGCCATTAAGCCTGTCTGATACTTCCCCTTCTACAACTCTATGGTGACCATAAAAGCTTGCATGGGCATGCACAGGCACAAAGGGAGCTGGATTGAGTTGCATGGGCAGTTAGATTTTTGGCATGCTTGGCTTTCAAATGCTTGACTTTGCAGCCAAGTAACACACTCTTAAAGTTCTGTGTCACCTGTGAAAAAAAAGACCATAAAAACAAACCCCGAAAGGGTGTATTTTAAAAGGGGACCAATCGGTCCAGTTGATTTGCTGCAAAATTCAGGTGCAGAACCTGAATGTGAAACCAACTACCTGCCAAAGTGGTAGGATTTTCCATTGGAAAACACCCAACAATTTCTGTTTGTTATTATTGTTAGTATTTAGACTTTTTTCTGGAAGAAAATAGCCCCCAAGTTATGATTACTTTCATCTGTCGGTGTCAGGTTAGCAGTTATCTATAAAGCAATAGATCCTTCAGCTTAAAAGGAAGACACTGTTTTGGAAAAAATATTAATATTCAGGGTGTGCAGCCTAAGTTGCTGTTTTTATTTGTGCTCATATTTTTCATTGCCTTTCTTTTACACTTCAAGGACACATTTATGATCTCCTCATGGTATTTCACTTCTGAGGTGACGGTGATGCCTTGAGAAAAAACAGATCTCACATTAATTTGGCCCCCCAAAGCCATTAAAGTGCTTGTGGAACAGGGGAAATGTGAGCACAGTTCTTGGATACTTGGTTTTGTTTATTAGGAATTGGCCATTTTGTGCTTTGTATCTGTCCATTACATAAAAATCTAGAATAGTGTCTGAGTATGTCAGAGAAAACAAAAAGCTTCATCACTTTGTGTATGTTTGCAGGGAGGGTTTGACCCTCCAGAGGAGGAAGCAGAAAAGCTGAGGTGATCTGCCAGTAAATGAGGGTAATTTCTAATGAAAATGGGTACACACTCTGCTTGCAGGATAGGTAGGCTCTTGCAGGCTCTCCTAGTACTGGTCTGGTGGTGGTGTGTCTCCTCTGTGGCTGAGGGAAATGGCCAGGGAAGATGCTCAAGTTCATTTGTAGTGTTAGTGGCGTAACAGGCAAGAAAGTCATCTGCTCCCAAGTGCCAGAAGATCATTTATCATAGAATGGCAGGTTGGAAGGGACCTCAAGAATCATCTGGTCCAACCTTTCTAGATAATAATATGGTTTAAATGAGGTGGCCCAGCATGGGCAACTGGTCTGGGGAACGTCGTGGACAAACTTGGCCAAGAGAGCCCCCAGGCTGAAGGTGAACTTCTTTGAAGAGAGTCATGAAGAATAACTAGGGTGGCTTGGTCAAGGCCAGCCATGGGAATTGTAGGAGGCACATAAGGATCTAAACACTGGAGTCACAGTGAGGACACAGCTATGAGATCCCTCTCTCTTGACATGGCAGCAGTACTAGGCTGTAGTTTGTCACAATCTTGGCTTTTCAGTCTCTCATTTTCTATTGAAAAGAGGAAGCCCAACAAGCAAAGACAGCCCACCTGTGGTTCAGGGAAGAATGACTTTCCCCAACCTGAACAGTGGCACTAAGTCTTTGCTAAAATTTGAATGTATTACTTGGCATTTATTTTCCAGAAATCTCGTGTTCAGCTGAAAAAGGTGATTGTGTATCCCCCCCACATGCACCTTTTTACCTTTGGTAGGTTCAACAGCTCCAATCACTTCTAGCTCTCCTTGCACATCAGTTTCCAAGGATGTTAGCAGACTTTCTGAGCAACTCTGGAGGGTCTCCACCTTTGTGCAAGCTTAGCCCCTCAAGCTAGAGCTGGTGCTGTAGCTGAATCCTCACCAGTGAGGAGGAGGGCAGGAATATTCCTGTCTGTTCCCAGCCAGCTCTGCCTCGCCAGGCTTGTCCCCCTCAGCCCTGTATTATTGACTCATGTTCACCTTGCTGTCCACTCTGCCTGCTGGCTCCTTTTCTGCAGAGCTCCTAGTCAGCCTGGGGTTTATTTAGACTTTGGAATGTTCCTGCCTATGTCCAATATCTTGTGCTTATATCCCTACTGGATTTCATCTGTTTTTTTCAGACAATTTCTCAATATATCCAGAACATGTTGAAGGCTACTTCTGCCCTTAACATATTGGCAGTCTCTCCCAGCTCAGTGCTGTCCACAAGTTTAATAAACACACTCTCTGTCAAGGTCATTATGGAAAATGTTGGATGGAAACAGGAGCATGTCAACTGCTTGACACCCACCATGCAAAAATTTCCCCAAATCACGCTGGTTTTATCATCAGGGGAATGTAACTTCTGCCTGGAAAATCAGAGGCTAGCAGCTCTTCCAGATACTTTGGCATAGTCTCCCAAGGGAAGTGGTGGATTCCCCCACATTGGGCAGTTTGAAGTCTCAGCTTGACAGGGGGCTGAGCCACCTCGTATCAACTAGAGTAGAGCCTAGAAAGGTTGGACTGGATGATCCTTGAGGTCCCTTCCAACCTGGCATTCTGTGATTCTAGTTCTGCTTTGTTGTCAGATCTGGTTCACCTTAAAAAAAAAAAAAAAGACACCCCCCCATATGAGTGAAGTATTTTGAGATTTTTAAATAGCACCTTTCCACTTGGAAATGATGGGACTGCATGCCTACTTAGATAACATTTTCATTGATAAAGATTTCAGGCTCCACCACAACTCTCACTAGCATATTTTACTACCTCCAGAGCAGGGTGTGGCAGCCACTGGAAAGCTGCACAATTTCCATTTGCACATGATTCACTCAAGCCGTGGGTTTATAATTCTGGGGAGTTACAAAGTTCTTGTTCTGTAATCAGTTGCTTCCTAACTTGAAGTCATCTCAGATTATAAATTGCTTCTCTAACCACTGCAAACCACGGCAGCATAATACCATGATTGATGCTATAGAGAAAACTCCAGTACAGTTTGCATGCTATCAAATATAATCCTGGTGCAGGTGGGTGACTGAAGCATGGGCTAAATGCAGTTGATTAGATATTTTGTCTCATTCAGGATCCTTTTCTGTGAGCACTAAATGACGAAATGCATATTGCATGAGGGACTTGTTCCAAAGTCCATTGAAATGAGCTGAAAGAGCCCCCGTTTCCCTGGGTGTGCTTTGGAGCAGGGCAAAACCCCTGTCAGGCACACAGCAGAGATGTTGTGTTTCAGCTTGAGGAGACTGTCTCTTCTAATGACAAAAACAAATGTTTTGCCCGTGATGTATGGAGCTATTAATGACAGTAATTCCTCTGAGAGCCCTGATGATTTGCAACTATTGAATATATTTCCATTTTACAGGGGAGTGGTAGAAACTGAAGTATGGAAAACTAAACGAGGTGGCCAGGTCCTTACTGAAGAGCCTTGACCTCAGCTATAGCCTAAATAAGCAGGGATGCTTCTCCCAGCAGCAATGCAGGGACAATATGGCTGTGATCATGTTCCTTGCTTCCAACATCATTCCTGCCAGGGAAATGGATGTTCTTTCCTTCACTCATCCAGTGTGTGAGTCCAGCCAGGTGGTTGTTAGTCCAGGAAAGGCCGTGGTAGGGAAGACCAAAACAGCAGGGTGCTGCAGGAAGAGAGCAGGAAAAATTAAATTGGCATTTTTTGAGTGTCTTCAGTAGCTGATAGGCCAGGACGGGGACAGTCCCAGCCTGCAGCTGGTCCCCAGCAGAAGGGTCCCAGCAGAAGGGTCCCAGCAGGGCCACATCCTCAGCTGGCCTTGCAGTGGGGCTGGGACCCAGGAAATCCTCCTGGAGCCCCAGGTAGGAGGTGTGAGAGCAAGGAACTGCAAAGCAGAGTTTCTTTTTCTCTGTGTTTCCCAGCTGCGTCTGAGGGTTTTTCTGTTTTCCTTGGAAAAATGGCTTTACCCTGCTTGTATTGATTTGCTGCCAGAGCTGGGGAGGCAGTGCCTGCTGACCCAGGCTGCTGCTGTCCTGGCTCTGCAGAGGCCAAACCAAGGCAGGAAAGGCACAGGCAGCCAGGAGGGAAGGGGAATTAGTCCGATTTTTTTAGTGACCAGCGGTAACGGTTTTAAACTTAAAGAGGTGAGATTTGGGTGAGACGTGAGGAGGAAATTCTGGAGTGTGAGGGTGGTGAGACACTGGCCCAGGTTGCCCAGGGAAGCTGTGGAAGCCCCATCCCTGGAAGTGTTGAAGGGCAGGTTGGATGGGGCTCTGAGCAACCTGGTCTAGGGGGAGGTGTCCCTGCCCATGCAGGGGGGTTGGATCTAGATGATCTTGAAGGTCCCTTCCAACCCAAACCATTCCATGACTCTATGATTTTGCGGGTGTCTCAAGCCCCCAGATGGGACAGTCACAGGGGCACTGTTGCTAACCTGGGATGAGAGTCCTTACCCCCATAACCACCCTGTTCTGCTTTAGTAGCCCCAGCCCAAGACCAAGACAGGCAGCCGAGCAGGGGAAGGGCAATCCCCAGGGCTGGGGAGGGATGCCAAGGATTAGAGCTTTGCAGGGAGCCACAGGCTGGCAGCCTTCCCCCCTGCCTGGGACAGCCAGGGTTTAGATGGGTTCCTGCCTCTGCTAAATGTTCATATTTACACGTGCAACGTTTTTCCTTCTTCCTCCTCTTGCCTTACATAGTCAGGCAAGGCATGGCTTCAAGGAGCAGCTTGCCACAGCCTCCCACCTCCCCTGCCAACCCCGATTGCTCTCAAGAGCTGAAAATTCAGGCTCTAATGTAACTATTTGCTGCATCATGAGACATTGTTTGTGTAAACGCCCAGGAAAATAAATAAATGAAGTGGCAGACACCTAGAGCACAAGGCCAATCTGTAGCAGGAGGTACAGCCACCCCCCTTGCAGCCCTCACCGGTGAGCAATAAATGAAACTTTGTTCCCCATGTGGGGCGGGTTGTTTTTTTTTCCCCCATTTGCTGGTCTCTAGCAGTGCTTGAGACCTCCAAGAGGTCTGGGTGCAGATTGCAGTGACTTCCAACCTCGGCTGCAGCTCTTTGTGCCAGCAAGGCATTATGTGTGGCTTATTCTTCTTTTTCTTCTTCTGCTTTCTTTAAAAAGCCATAAAACAGCAAGTACTATTCAGTGATTAAGATTATTTGGGTTCACTTCAGTCCTGGCATGGTGCTAATAAAAAAAAATGTTAGAGGGTTTGTTCTCTCATTTGCAGAAGAAACCATCTCACTATGGGAATGAACAATTAACAACATTTAAATGAGCTGAACTTGGTCCTTTTCTTCCATTGTCTTTGTGCCTTTTGAATCATCTGGAATTGGATTTTCTCTGCTGTATATTTTCCGGTGCACTAAAACGTTTTACATAAATTGGAGACCAGTACAGGCATGTAACCCCCTCATCCCCGTGGTCCACAACGCCTCGAAAAAATGATGGAACGTGGTTAATCACCTGGATCTGTTGCACAATTGCAATCTTTGCTAATGGTGATGATTTTTTTTTTCCCCCCCCTAAAGGAAATACAGTAGAAAGATGGGGAGGGTGTTCTCTCCGATTCCCTATCTGCAGGCGTTCCTGCCTTCATTAATTAAAAATGATAGCAAGGAAGGCAGGCAAAAAAGGGTTTGATCTTTGCATCGAAAAACCAGCATGCAGCCAGTGCTAAAACCTTTCAGTGACAGATTTAAGCTCTCCTTCCACACGCTGCAACCACAGTGGGTTGTTTGCAGCTGAAATTATTGCCTCCCTTCCCCGGCAGCCCGGCGGACACGATGCGTTTGGAAATGAAAATACCTCGTGGGGTCTTTCCCTCTCTTGTAGGTGCTGCCTCAGGTATTCCCACTGGTTTGTTTTACCCGGAGAGCAAAGGGAGAAGCAGTCCTGGAGTGTTTGAGCAGTCGACAGGGACTGTGGAGAGGGATTTTTGGCTGGGGGAGGTTGGGTTTGTCCCTCGGTTGCAGCAGCACTTAGAGGGAAAAGCGATTCGGTGGCGTTGCCCTTGGATTGGAAGGGGGGAGTGCACCAGAGAAGGAGACAGGGAAGAGGATTGAGTCGTGTTTGCTGCAAACTGTTAACCTACATCTAGGGCTGGGAAGCAGGGGGGGGAAAAGCAGCCGACATTTGGCGTGGTGTGGCTTTAAGAATGGAGACTGAAACACCTTAAATGAACTCTGCAGCAGACAGCTGAAAAAAAAAAAAAAAAAAGAAAACGCCGCCCTGGCCCCGCTGCTGCCGCCCCGCTTCTTCATGATGTCATTTTTCAGGTGTCAGTTTGCTGGAGCGAGATTGGAACAGGCCTTGTTGCTAGGACATGAATGGAAAATTGGCTGTCGATTGGGTGGTGGGGATTTCCCGGCTGGCCAATCAAGGAGGAGCAGTCGGCATAGAAATGAGAAGCAGCAGAAGCTGCTGGCTGGGACAATTAATGTGTTTGCGGCGTCGGAGCAAATTGTGGGTGCAAAGAAGTGTGAGGGTGCAATTAAACCAAAAAATCTTCCCCTCTGCAGGCTGGTGCTGCTGCCCTAATGGACCAGCCTTGGGTCTGAGGCAATGAGCAGCCATGCTGCCTTCTGTCTGAGTTGGCAGCTCGGAGCTGCCAGCACAGAAAGGGGACATTTTTCCCAGAGGATTATGCATTTTCATTACCTGTAGTCTGCAGAAATAGAACAGGTAGAATTAATTTCCTCTATATTTTTTTTGTAATGATTGTCATTTAAGTCTACCATGCAAAGGGGAAAAAAACAACAACACTGTACACTGCAGCAACTCCATGAAGGAGGAAGGAGCAAGGGGAAAGCAGCTGGTGGGAAAGGTTGGTTTCCTACCCTGCGTGGTCCTGGAATAAACACTGAAGCAGCAACAGCAAAAAGGCAGCAGGAGCCTGCTCTCTGCAAAGGGCTTTGAGCAGAAAGGAAGGCTTGATGAGGTGTAATTGGGTATGATTCTGTGATTTCAGACCCCGGCTATAAAAGGCATTCCTATTTAAGTTGTTCCTAGTGCCTGCCTGACAGAGGAATAGCCAAGTAAGCAGATCTGCCTGCCTGTCACCCTTAACTGTTTGCGATCGCCGCGACGCTGCCGTAGCCGAGGCGGTTTCCTTGCATAACCAGCCAGCTTTTCTGCAGCCATCCCCCTTCCCGGGAGTGAGGCACCTCCTGGGTCATCAAATCCAGTCCCTCACTCGCTGGCAGCCACGGCTCCCAGTCCATCTTGAACAGGGATGGAGCTCCCTCTCCAACCTCCGTGAGGCTGGTGTCTCTTTCTTGTAAAAGAAAAGAAAGCTTCTTACTTTTTAAAAGCTTTTCATAGAATCGTGGAATGGTTTGAGTTAGAAGGGGCCTTCAAGATCATCTGGTTCCAACCCCCCTGCATGGGCAGGGACACCTCCCACTAGACCAGGTTGCTCAGAGCCCCATCCAACCTGCCCTTCAACACTTCCAGGGATGGGGCTTCTACAGCTTCCCTGGGCAACCTGGGCCAGTGTCTCACCACCCTCACATTCCAGAATTTCCTCCTCATGTCTCACCCAAATCTCACCTCTTTAAGTTTAAAACCATTATCCCTTGTCCTATCACTACCCTTTCTGGTGAAAAGTCCCTCCCCAGCTTTCCTGTAGGCCCTGCTTCTTACTTTTCCTGGAGAGTCATCCCATCCTATCCCCTCTCTGTCAGGAGCCCCGACCCACCACCAGGAGACACCTATTGCCTCCCATGACTCTGTGGTGGCATGTGGTCCCCCTCCATGACCACCACGGGGCTGTGCATGCCTCGGGGTGGCCCATGGGAAGGTCAGTGATCCCATTAACAAGCTCACAAATGCCATGTATGGTTTGGCTTTGAAATAGAGTTATTTTATCTGTGATAGTACAGAAAGTATTTCAGGAAACAAACTGTAGTATCTGTGGGGCAGGGGGGCTGCAATGCTGATGTGGGCTGAAAGTTGAAGGTTGATTTTGTGAATCCCCATGGGGTGCAGGGTCAGAGAGGTGACTTAGTGGCTCCTCAGAGGATCCACACTCAGCTCCCACCCACTGAAATGGCAGCAGGTACCACGCAGGTCGGCGTTGGCTGGTGAGATAAGGCTCTGGTTGCCCATAGGATGGAAGGAGGAAGTGCCACAACCTGCCCCTCTCTCCAGCCCTGCTCCAGAGGGTGAGGTGTCCTGAGCATCACGTCCCGTCCCTGTTGGAGTGCACGTGGATGTGCACGAGGTGGCTGCAGTGCCATCTCATCCTGTCCCCATCCATCACCCTCAGCCTCTCAGAAGAGCCCCCAGAGCTGTGGGCCTTGAGGAGCCTTTCGTTGGCAACTTCACCGTGTTTAAATAAACGAATTTCCATGTAAGAGGCTGGGGAGGGGGGTGAGAAGAGGGAACACAGACACACAGGCCCTGCTCAGAAAGTCTGGCCTTGTTTATTCTCATGTAAATCAAGAGTAAACCCAGGGAATTTTGTCATTCTCTGCTCTGACGTGTTACTGTAAATGCTACTTTGGTAACTCTGTCATTATTGATGAGTGTCACCACGGTGCTGTATGAGATCAGGGCAGAGTTAAGCCTGGTCATGGGTGTGTATTAAGGACTTGTATGTTTAGAGGAGACAAAGGCAGTTGATCATCTTCATTTCACAAATAGGGGCGTAGGATTAGATGATCTGCTGAAGAGCTTGCAGGAAGCCAGTGTCTGGTCTGGACAGGAAATGGTTTTCCTGTCCTGGAAAACTTTTCATAGTAGGAAAAAAAAAAAAAAATCAAAAATAAATCCTGTTTGGCCTTTGGGTGAAGAGTTTCGAGGGCAGGAAAATGCAATCAGCAACTGCCCATGTGAGTGCCAGATTTGAGCCCCTGGACCACAGGGAGCAGACGAAGGATGTGCTCTTGCAAATGCCTCCTCACTCAACAGCTTCCCCCCTGGTTGGGGGGCTCATGGATCCTCCTGGCTGCCAATGCAGTCAGGGATTTCTGCTATCCATGACCAGTGACAATCACTGGAGCAGGATTGATTCATCCTCAGTACTTGAGGCTTTGTCTACTGCATCATGTCCAGAGCGTGGTGGAAAAGATTTAGAATATATGTGGGTTTTGAGCAGCTCATCACCTACTAGGACAGAGGCATTTGGAAGAAAAAGCAGATCTCAAGATGAAAGGCTCTATGCTATGTGTACTTTATCATCTATTTAATCATCTCCTGCACAGGAAGGTGGCTTGGTTGAACATTCCCATCTCCTGCCCAGGCTCTGGCTGGCATTGCCCTTGGTCTTTGCTCACGAGCTGAGCAACTGGGAAGGATTTTCCTAATGACTGTACCAGCTCCCCCATCTCCCAGTTGCCAGTCTGTGCCCCCTGCTCCCCAAAGACTGATGACTTGGTGGGTGGTTGTGTGCTGGGATATCTGTTGCTGGTACTCAGGGACTTCCTCCTGGTTTGTTTTGCCATATTATCTTCCTGTATTTAGCTGGAGGACTCAAATCATAGAGAACAAGTGTAAATACCATAAAGTAGCCTGCCTTTCACCCACGAGCTCACAGGTGCAGCGTTCCCACAATCCCTGCATCTCCATCACCTCCTGGTCCTGCAGAGCTCCACACCCCCCATCTGACTTTTCCATCTCCAACAACAGCATCTGCTAAAAGCAGAGCAGGTAAAGGTAACAGCTCAGTATTGACTTAGGAGGAGAAAAATGACTTTCTAATCTGTTGAGGGTGGTGTTTTCTTCTTGAATCAGCCCGTCCCCTCCTCCTACCAACATGCAGTGCAGTAGCCAGGAAGGATGAGCTCTCAGCCCATGTATTGCAGAGGAGCAGCCTTTGTCAGACACAACGTGTGGATGCTGTAAATACTTGGGAGAGCTGAGCAGGTATCTCTGGAAGGGGGAAAAAAAAAAAAAAAAAAGGGCAATTAATTAGACTAAATAAACATAGATTAGGGTTCAAAATATGCACAGCCAAAATGAAAGCCACATTCTGGTTCATTAAATCTGAAAAGACGTCAGAGGTTTTAAGCCTGTAATCATATTCACAGATGCAAACCCCCTTCCCAACCTCCCCCCCTGCCCCCCTCCCCGTGGATTTCACACCTTGGTAATGGCTGTTGTAAAAAGGAGCTGCCGGGAGCAGGAGAAGAGGCAGGAAAATAACTGTTTACTGTGGCATCTCTGTCAGGTCCTCGCCCCGGAGTCTGTCATGACCAGGAAGGGACAGGCTGGAGTGGTTCAGGTGCAGGAGGAGGAGGCACAAAATCTTGGCTCATGTTCTCCTTCCCCACCCTGCTCCTGTGTCCTGCCTGACCCGGGGCTGCTGAGCCCCATCCCTCCAGCCTCCTCTCCCTCCCCAGAAGGGTGGGATGTTACCAGGGATTTAAGCTAAAGAACATATGGAAACGTCATGCGTGTATATATAGAAGAGGAGTGAAAATGGATGCTCTTGGGGACAATAAACATTAGTGTATCTGCAGGGGGAGGAAAAGAATTTCAGCTATTCGTGCTGCTTTGTGGATTTTTGTCAGTGGTTTTTCACTAGGGTTGGTAAAAATAAATACATGGATAGACAGAAAATTGATTTGAATTAGTAAGGCTGTGAAAGGCAGGAGTCATTCTTTATGTGAAACTTGAGGGTTTGGTTGTTTTGTGTTTTTTGTTGTTTTTTTTTTTTTTTAAATGGGAGTCAGAAAGAAAGATGTTATGACTGCATGCCAGCAGATCTTTGTAAGGAGACATTTTGAAATCTGAAGTGATCATTGCAAACATGATTTCAAGACGTCGGGGCTGGTTCTGGAATACCTTGGTGATTCGATGCTTTCTTCTGGTTTTAGAAAAAAATGAGATCAAAATTAGAATGTTTCATGTGTGCAACACCTCCCAAGCTCTTTGTTTGACCACTTATTTATTTTAATTTTTTTTTTCTGGTTGTAAAAAAAAAAAAAGAAAAAGGATCTAGCAAAGATTTCACTCAGTGTGTGTACATTTTTCAGCCAGGAGGCAGCTCCCTGGTCTGCAGCTCACTGTATTCTCCCTTTTCAAGAAACAATCCCAAGGAATTTGATGCCATTCCTCAGGAAAGTAAGAAAGCTCAGCGTAAGGTGTCTTACACAGAAACCTGGATATCTTGATCACTTTAAGCTGATTAAAAAGGCTCCTCAGTTCATTCTTGGGCAAGCTGGAAACCGATCCCTGCTTTGTATAATGAAGTATGTTATCTATCCTGCCCTATAATAAATCAGTTGGAGGGGGATTGTCATCTGGTCTAAATTAGCATTGCTGCCCTGATGGTGAAGGCACCGTGGCAGTGCTCACCAGGTGAGGATGTGGCCCATTCAGGGTGTTCCCATGGGGTTACAAAAGCAGCATTGAGGACCACAGTTTCAGAGAAGGAAAGAAGCCAAGAAAGGAGAAGGACAGCTTGCAGGGGCTCTTAAATGACATTAATTGAAATCTTATCACTTCCTTCATCTTAAGGTGAACGCAGGGCACAATAAAGAACAATTATCTGCCATCTTCCTTCATCTGCTCCAAGTGCAGGGAGGGGAAGAGTATATCCATCACTCTTTCTGCTCTACCTTTTTTTTTTTCAGTAGACAATACGATATATTTACAGGCCTGGCACCCCTTCAGACCCCTCCTTTCACAGGAGAGCTGAACAAAAGCAGGAGAAAGCAATGGAGCTGGGAAAAGAGAGGGAATCTGGAAACTGGAACCAAGTAAAAGTGGGGGTTTTAGCCCTCTGAGAAGCCATGAATGGGACTGGAGTTACCACACGTCAGGGGAGCTGCCACGGGAGGTTCTGCTGCAGGCTGGAGAGGTGTGTGCTGGCAATGAATGGAGCTGAGCAGAGAGGTCTGGGACTCTCAAACCTGGGACATGTGGGCTGGGTGCAATGCTCACTGGAAGCTGAGTGAGGCAGGGACTTGTTAACAGGTCATGGAAACTGCCACAGCATCCAGCATGGGAACCACTGGCAATTTTTTCCCCCAGCTCCCCTTGTTGGGGGGGCTGGGAGGGGAGATGGAGCCTGTGGCCCCATTTAGATCATTAACAGGACTGGCAGGGATCGTCCCCTTCAGTTGGACACACACGCTGAGGAGACTAAGAAGCTGGTAGACCAGAAGGGGGACAGGTTCAGAAGGGGAGCTTTGCCTTGTCCTTATATTTATTATACCTATTCTGTAAATACAAGGGAGGACTACAGTCCTGGGGCTGCTAATCTAGCACCCTTCCCTGGTGCTAAAATCTCCACGGAAGGTTTCAAAAGCAACGTGGATATGCAGGGTGGTGCCTGGATTCCCTTTACCTGGGGGTTATGTGTCTGAAAGCAACTGCTTTGGGTACCTGAAGTGATTGAGGACAAATCAGCCCTCGCAGGGAGTTGGGATGTGAGAAGGGCAGGTTCCAGTTGGCTGGCTTTCAACTGTGTGCACAGAAACTCCAAGGCCATGTTGCTTTCTGACAGCAAATCGATGCTGCTGTAAACATGAGAACAAAGGAGCTTGCAGAGGAGAGGGGGGAAAGAACAAGGAAAAGGGAGAGATGGAGATCTGCTACGCAGCCAAAGCTAGAACAATGTTGGGAAAAGCTGAATTACTTCAGTTACCTCTTCATACCCTCCCAAAGCTGGTTGCTCACCCATTCCCAAGGCCATCGAGGAAACTGTGGCCTCCAGGGGATATGAGGTGTGAGGGTGAGAGCCAGGAGTGGGGCTGCTTCTGTGCCGGGTAGCCCCGGGGCTGCTGGCTGGGAGTGCGATTCACTCCCAAGGTTTAGCAACTGTTTAATCCCCGAGCCGAGGGGCTGGATGAGGCAGACTCTGGACATGTGCAGCTGGTTAGGGCTGAGCCCCTCCCCTGCAAAGAGCCGTGTCTGATGATGGATATCACTGGCAGGGTGAATTCCCATTCATTTGTCCTGTGGCTTCTGCAGTGCGAGTGGTTTCCGTACAGATCCCGCAGGAGAGGATACCGTGGAAAAATGGGGGTTTGGGAGCCAAGATGCTGGGATGTTGTTCTGCCCAGCTCTGCAGTGAAAGAGCAGAGCTGGGGCCTGGCAGGTTTAAGTTTGGGACAGGGTGTGGCTCCTGACCCCATGCTGAGGTCGTGTTGATGCCTGGGTTTAGGGTTTAACCCGTTGCATTTAGCTGGTGAAAGGGTTTCAGATCACAGAATCCGAATCACACAATTGTCATGGTTGGAAAGGACCTCTAAGATCAACCATCCACCCCAAAAAAAAAAAAAAAAAAATACCTTGGTCACTAGAACGTGTCCTGAAATACCAAAGCTACACAGCCTTTGAGCACCTCCAGGGATGCTGACTCCACCACCTCCCTGGGCAGGCTGTTCCAGTGCCTGACCACTCTTTCAGTATAGAAATTCTTCCTGATATACAATCTAAACCTCCCCTGCTGCAACTTCAGGCCATTTCCTCTGGTCCTCTTGTTATTTACTTGTGAGAAGGTATCTCACCTCAGAGCTGTGCTGATCTGCATGACACCAGCACCACTTCCCACCAGTCAGGGACACAGTCAGATGTTTTTCAGGTACAAGCTGCCATTGGAAGGCTCAGCATTCAACGAAGGCAGAGATTTCTTGTTTGGTTGAGTTTTAAGCTCGTGTATTTTCTCTGGCTGTCACTGGGAAGGCCACATGGAAGAGCTTTAAAGACTGCTCCTGGCTGGGGAGAGGGGAGTTTGGTGTGCACAGCTCAGTCCCTGAGTCTACCCATCTGTAAAGAATCAGCATAACAACACTTAATACACTTCCCCAACATGGCAGTTGTGGGGCTTAATTAAACTGTGCAGAGTGCTCAGAGATCCTCAGACCAAAGGCTGGGTGTACAGTGAATTACCAAAGCAAACAACATGAAATTTTCCATGTGTTGTGCTCTAGCTGTCTTCATTTACCAGAAACAAATCATTTAATGTACCTCTTATATGTCACTTGTTTATATAGGATGTGCTTATTATTCCACTAGGAGTTTTGATTATCGTTTCTGAATACATAATCCACAGAGGGCATAAAATTTGAATATGATGAGAAAACAGGATGAATAGATTTTTTTAAAAAAAAAACAAAAACTATTGCAATTAGCCATGGGAAACGTCGTCAATTTTAATAGGCCCGAAAGATGGTGGGAGGTAAATTTAATATAGTATAAAAATAAAGGTAATCCCAGCAAAAGACAAGCGTGGAGCAGTTACTAGAGTCACCCCAGGCAGAGACAGGACATGTTTTGTGTCCAACAATAGCAGCCTACGTGACTTGAAATGCTCTTTCCTTATAAAACAAAATACCCACTGGTTTGGCTTATTAGTGCTAATCTTCAAAGGGAGAAGCAGTCCTGAGGTTCCTGGTTCAATTCATAAGTTCAGCTCCGTTCTGGCAGCACTGCCTTGACAAAGTGCCATTGTTGCCCACGGCCGGGGCCGTGTGTCTGTGTGTGTGAGGTTTAACCTTCTGCGTTTCCCCTTTTTTTTTTTTTTTTTTTTTTTTTTTGCTGCACAAGGAATGCCCAGAGCCGTGCAGAAATATGTCTCTGATGTATAGTTTACATGCGAAAACGCTGCATTTGAACTTGCACTGACTCTGCTCAGAGTGGATCGGGTTAAATGGACTATTACAATGGCAGGAGCTCATCTGGAACTAATAATTTTTGAGGCCACAAAAAGTAAAAAGTAAAAAAAAAAAAAAAGGAGGGGGGGAGGAATCCTGTGAGTTTGGTGGCCGGTGACTAAAGCTGTTGCTGCCATCTACTGCGCATGGGGGGCAGTGGGGCCAGCCGGGAAGGGCTCGTTTTGGGCTGAATCGGCCAGAAAACAGGTTAGAGAGCGAATGCTGGGGTTTGGTGCGGTCGTAGCGGGTTCACAGCGCCTCACGCCCACCTCAGCCCCTCGTATGAGCCTGCCTGGGGGCTGGCTCGGGCTCTTGAACCTCTGCGGAGCATCTGGTGGGGCTGTCACAAAGGGAGCAGAACATGGTGCTTTCATTGCGGCAGGTTTGGAGCCGCGCTCGCTTTGCATTGTTACCCGTCGCTTAGGATTCACCACCACGGAAGAAGCTTTCTTGGCTCGGCTTTTTTTTTTTTTTTTTCTGAGTTGGGGGGGGAGGTTGTTAACAAAGCCCTCCTCAATTGCATGCGAGGGGCTGCGTCGCAAATCACACGACAAAACCCGGCGCTGGGTGACCGACATCTGTTTTGTCTCAGCAAGCCCAGCACCAAAGAGAGAGGCTGCTCGGTAGCCCCACCCGCTGGAACCGGCTCAAGCATTACCGTGCTGGCCAGACAATAAACGGAGTCAATTTATTTATGATGGCTGGACTCTTAGCAGGTCACTGGCATGGTCTCCAAGGGCGATGCATTCGAAGCCCTTTCTCAATTTTCTCTCTTCCATCTCTCCGGGCTGCTTTCTATTCTTTGTGCCTCTTCTCCCAGGAGAGCTGGGCTTGAAATAAATAGCTCACCATCCTTGTGGCTCTTGGTTGCAAGGTTAAATAAGTTTAGGAGGAAAAGTACGTTTGAAATGGTGCTGATCCAATGAAAGGAGCCAAGCACGCTATTGTCTTCCCCAGCTCTGAGTCCACCAGGGTGATTTTCTGGGTCTGTAGACATGTCAGCTCTGAGTTACATATAGTTACTGCAAAGTGGATTTGGGATCAAAACGAAGCTGATCTTGTGGCTAAACACACAACTGGGAGTTGGCCTCTGGGCTTCTGTTTCTGGCTTTCCAAGGGATCTCAAGGAAGCCGTGGCAAGGGGAAAGGAAAGTTGAGTCATTTCAGAAAGCCAGCCTGACCCCAGTGGTGGGCCAGCAGCCTGTGGAGGGGGAGAATGGAGAGTTTTAGGAGCCTCAGGAAGCTGCTCAGTGAAAGGGTGTGAAGAAGATGGAGCTTTTTGGCATGGGGTCTCCTCTCCAGCCTGCAGCATGGGGTGCATGGCTGTGGAAGCAGTGCATGTGCTTCAGGAACTGAAAGGAGCTGCATCCAGCCAGCCCCTGGGCAGGGGAATGTTCTACCTGAATCAAGGGGTTTGGGATTTGTTTCATGTAGGCTCTAGTGTCTTACAGTGACAAGCCTCAGTGTGAGGTGGCCACCTTGAGTTCCCTTTATAGCAAAGAGGGTCTGACCTATTTTAAGACAAGGGGAAGCACTCTGTGAAGTGCTGTGCCTCATCCTTAGCTAGAGAAGGGGCCTGGAGTGACCCTCTCAGTTTGGGCAAGGATCAGTCCTGCCTGAAGTTACATAGAGCTCAGGGCAGGAGGAACCTCTGACTTCTCTATCTTCTTGTCACTACCCTTTGAAATCTCAGGCTTGGGGAAATAGAAAATGCACAGGCAGTCATTCTTGCAGTGGAAAGTGAATGAAAAAGTGTAGAAAAATGTTTGAGAATGGCTCATTCAGGTTCTGAACTCCTGCTTGGAGGGTGTCTGCTTCCCTTCGCTGGCTACAGAAAGATCCAGGGAAAATAAGCTTTCTTGTTTGGCCTAACCCCAGTGGAGATGTGAGACTTGGTGATGTGAACACCACATTTTGTCCCTCTCTGCCTCAGATCCTCTCTCTTTCAAATACGTTCCCCTCCTGTACAGCCAGGATCAGGTTGTAGCAAGTGTCAGGATGTATTTAATTAACTTCTGCTCAGCTCACAGCCCCATTCCCCATTCACTGATTGTCTTCCTGGCTCTCTGTCACAAATCACTGTCTACATCCTTTTCCATCACCCTCCATTGTCCTCCAAAGCAGGATTTTTTCCAGCCCAACCCCACACAGGTGCTCTTGCTGAATAAGAGGTCAGGTCTGCTCCCCGCTTCAGTCTGCAAGGCCTGGGGAGAGAAAATCTGCTGGGCATTATGTGAGCCCAGCTATGAGGATTCGGGGGATGTGGGCTTCTGGATGCCTACAGTTTTGTGAACCACACATCCTGGGAGAGCCCTGGACTGCCATTTTTCTTGTGTCCCTCATTTGGCAGGTTGAGAGGTTCGTGGCAGAAGCCAAGATGTTGCTGGTTAGCATGAATCTTTCCTTCCCACAGACCCTCTCTTCCTTCCGTAAAGCAGGGGCTGGGCTATCTGGAAGCTCTTGGCTTCTCCATCCCAAATTCCAGCTTGAGTTCTGCTGTGAAATATCCTCAGTTATTTCATCTTCCCTGCTGAGAAAGGCTAAACACAAAGGTTCAGGAGTCTGGCACAAGCAACTCGGATCGCTCGCTCAAAAGAGGAGCAGCGAGCCAGAACTTCAGCTGCTCTCTCTCAAGATCAGAGCACATCTATTTTGTGAAATGCTTAACCCATGCTGGGCAGTGCTTTGGGAGTCTTAGCCTTGCTATATTTCCACCTGGCTTCCTTGCTCCTGCAGGCAGCTTGCTAAGTCCTAAATCAGTGGATCCACATCCTCCCTTCCCTCTGGTTGCGGGCCGGTCGCTGAAAGCAGCCCCGATGTTATTTGTGGGAAAGAAAGATGTAGTTTCAGGAGCAGCAGAGTGAAGGGAGCCTGGACCTGAGGCCTCCCAGCTGGGTCTGTGACCTGTGCTCCAACCAAAAGCACCTCCAGTGGTTGGAATCTTCCCCCTTGCTGGGTTCTCATGTGTATCATAGTGGGGAAAAATGTGCTGCAGTGGGAATGCTCG
This sequence comes from Hemiprocne comata, assembly GCA_020745705.1. NCBI lineage: Eukaryota > Metazoa > Chordata > Aves > Apodiformes > Apodidae > Hemiprocne > Hemiprocne comata. Next base: position 4,323,637 of record CM036608.1, read on the forward strand.
CTTGAGTCTCTTTTCCCTGTGTAGCCACTTGCTTTCAAGGAACCCCCAGGATAGTGGCATCTTCTGAGACTTCTCTCCCCCTTTGTCACATGTGCTTGATCCAGAGGGTGCTGTGGGGAAGGGGGGGTTTGGAGGAACACAGGTGAGCAATGCAGTCATGCCCAGCTGTGTTTCTTCATGAAATTCTGACTATCCAGCCTGAAAGCAGCAGGGAAAAGAGAGCTGGATGCTTCCCATGGCATGCTCAGGTGTAAAACAAGAGACAACTGGAGCCTCAAAAAGAAAATGAAGTCATGTGATGAGCAAAGCTGGGACGTTTATTTGGGAAGTGCCAACATGCTCAGCATTATTTAAGATACCCTCATTCATTAGGAGTCATTGCCTAACACTGTTACCTGAGGTGTCTGAGAGCAGGGTACTGCAGAGACTCTGGAAAAACTCTCTTATCTTTCAAGAGCTGGTTGCATTTAGAGGCCAGACAGTGAGCAAAGGTCGTAATAGCAATAAAAGGGGAGAAGATAGAAAGAAAAGAGCCAGGAAAAAATAAATCCAGCACAGGCTTCCAGGGCAGGTGGGTTTAGTCTGCACCTGTGACTTCGTGGCTGCTCTCCAGGTATTGGGGCTGAAGATGAGGAGCAGGTGAGGGCCATGGGGGCTTGATATAAAAAGCCCAGGGAAGGATTTGTGAGTGGAACTGAGGGCAGGAGAGAGGCTGGGTCACCCAGAACAGCATTTCTTCAGTTCATCACAAGGTAACTTGATCAATACAGTTCTGGTGAAGGTGGTAAAGGATATTGGGGTGGGGAGGGGAAATCTTCCCTATCCATAAAAATCTACAAGTTTTGTTAGGAAGAGAAGCACGAACGTGTTTCTTCCCTGTCAAGATTTTCTCAGTGACAGCACTGAAGCTTCAGTCACGTTGGCTACTTGAAAAGAAAGTAGGTGCATGGGAATGAGGTGTAACTTCTTGTGCCTCCTGGGGGGAGCAATCTATTTCAGCAAGGATAGGGAAAAATCAGCTTCATTCACGAAAAAGGGGGCACCAGAGAAGAAGGAATTGCTGTTAATGTTGCCTTAAGCTAAAAATTAATGAAGTGCAACACTTAAGATGCCTGCGTGGCTCGATGATGTCCACCAAAGCTCACAAGTTGCCTTTCCAATTAGGTAGGCTACAAAATGAGGTACGAGTGAAGAGAGTGCTGCCTGCTCATTACCTCTCTCCTCTGCCAGCAGTGATTCTGCTTTCCTTCAGCTGCTGGGGTTGTCAGGTGTGCTTGTATCCACAGGGTTTCAAACCGCGACAGCCCAACAGCGCAAAACCGACGCACGCGGGGAGGGGATTGTTGTGGAAATGGATTTGAAGCAGGGAAATAATGTGTGATGGTGAGGGGAGAGGCAGGCTTAGCACCAGGGGGTGTTGTTCTGCAAACGTGGAAGTGAAGCTCGGGAAAGCTTGGGAATGTTGTCTGGTGTTGGAGGGTGTTGCTTACTGCCTGGTGCTGACCTTGAAAGAAGGGATCGAGAACCAGCCAGATACGTGATTGAATTATGAATGTTTCTAGTAGGACTCTGCTGCTCCTGCTGCAGAAAGCTCAGTTTTCCTGTTTCTGATTGTCCTGCTATCACGTGTCAAATCAAAAACCAAATACAGTTCAGGGAAAAAAAAAAGTCTCCTTTTTATTGCACTAGACACACAGAGGCTAGATAATAATTTTGGAAACCCGAAATTGTTTTGTTTACCCAGTCCATTTTATTATTACCATTAAGTGGAAAAAAAAAATAAATTGACAGGCAAAAATTCCTTCAAAATTGTGCAATAATAACAGCAGAAATCAGTGGATGAAAAAACCAGAAGAGACAGAGTAGCAATTCAAATGGTACAGTATTAAACTTCACTTAAGGAACCAGATTAGAAGTTGACGCTAGCTCTCAAGAACTCATTATAGACTGGCTGCTTGTAGACTGCTGTACCTTTTCAAAGAATAATTATAAATGTTAGAGCTAGTTCCAGTTATGGAGATGCTCTCTGGGTCCAGCAGTAGCTACCTCAATTGCACCATTTCCCTTCTGAAGTCCATTTGAAGGAGACTTGAAAGTTGTTTCAGAAAACATTATTTTGGTCTTACCGGTTTTACATTTCCACCACTAAATGAGTGAAGCTTGTCATTAAGTACTTCTCTGTCCCTACAAAGAGATTTCAAGGATATGCAGATCCTAAACCTGCCCTGGGAGGAAAGGCTGTGCTGGTCAGGGAGAGTCGTTGGCTCAGGTGAGGTTTCCCTGGTGGCTGAAGTGAGTTTTGGGGCTGGTATTGGTGACTCCGGAATCAGGATTAGTAAATCCTGATTTACTAATAACAAAACCTGCCCTGCTGGTTGTCTGGGCGAGGCAGGTCCCTCTCCACCCAGACAGGAGCTTTCAAGCCACTTCTCCCAAGGTTTTCAGAAACCAGCAGGAAGAAATACCATTTTGGGACTACCAAGGTCACCCGCAGACACGAAGGTCCTTTGGTGATGAGGCCAAAAGATGATGGTGAGGGTGTTGGGAGCCAGCACTGCCATCTCCCTCCCACTTTTATGCTTGCTCCTCTCTTTTTCTGGTGGGGTATGTGCTTGTGTGTAGCCTGATCTCTGCCCAAGCAGAACAGGCTTTTCTCAATGTTGAACCTGCAGCTGAGGCTGTGCCAAGGTAGGAGCACGTGGAACAGGTTATGGCAGGGTTAGCTGGGGTGCAACCTTATAGGGTGGCAACTACTCTGCAGATGAAATATCTGCATGCACAGTGTCCCCCTCTGCTCAACGTGACACCCACCCCTCTCTGGAATTCACCTTTCCCTGGGGCACAGGCTCCTGCTCTGCTGGCTCCCAAGCTGGTGGCATCTGCAGGTGGCTGTGGGAGCTGGGGTGGGCAGCAAGACACAGCCACGGCATGGAGAAGGCAGGAGGAGTGATGTGATTTCAGCCTGGAAAACGGCACCTCCGTGTCCTTTCTTGTGAAAACTAAAACACCAACACCCCCAAAAATGCAGAAGAAACCCTCAAAAACAAACCCCAGCCAAAGCAAAACGAAGCTCACAGCCCAAAACCCCTCCAGATTTTAGTGTTTGACTTTAGTCTTTTGTTCAAATGGACTTAAGAGTACTAGTAGGCATGTGCAGTGAAATCCCAAATGGATGCAAACACAGATGAACTGGAAGAAGTTCCTCCTAACCAGGGTACTTCCCACACCCCTTTTATTTTTCTTTATGGATCCAAACATTTCCCTGCGTTGCTATGAGGTAAACCCAGGTCACCAATTCCTGTCACATTGCATAAGGCTACTGAAACAAAACCAGAACAAAATATACATCCACGTGTATTTACAGCAGAACCCTCCCACCCCCTATATGTCTCTGTGAACAAGGTTCCGTGCTTCAAAAGTTCATAAAAATATACAATTTACCCAGAACTGCACCTATCCTGCTCTCTCCCAGCCTGGGGCTCAGACTTCTCTCTATAAAATACACTAACCCTGTCAAGTTGCTTTGCTGAGAGCACAGTGGTGATTTTTGCAATGGAAGGGGAGGTCTCGGAGGGCAGGGCAATCCAGGAATGTCCAGGCAAGGCACAGGGAGCCACGAGTGCTGCTTTTGAGGGCAGGATCACAACCAAATGCTGTGCTGGCAACAGGCTGAGCCCCATCCGAGCCTGGCTGAGCCACGGGCACAAAGGAGCCTTTCAGAGTGGCCAGAAGTGACCAGAAGTGACCTGTCCCCTCTTGAAAGCATCCAACCCCGGGGTTGCTGCAGTGGCAAAGGTGCCCTTTGGTATCTGTCTTCCAGTTAGAGATTCTGCTACATTCTGCTGGCCTTACTGGAGTGGGATTTACCCCAGGGGTAGTAAAGCAGCAGCATTTAACCAACAGTAATTCTCACCAGAGAGGTGCCAGCTTCTGGGATACTATCCTGTAGTTTTCAGTGACCTGTGCCAGAAATACTTGGTTAATTAGGAAGGGGCTGAGCACTCTTTTTCTCTCTGCTCTTAGGCTTTCTTTCCTGTATAAAATATTTTGATTTACATCTTTAGAATAGTTTAGCCTCTGAGTCAGATTCTGGTCTCCCTGTGAAGCTGTAAGTTTAGGCAAATTGATTGGGTTGATCTACTCAAAATTGAGCTGTAGAGGCTGGGTTGATTTACTCAAAATTGAGCTATACAGGCTGAGGTGATTTACTCCACATTTTTACTCCTGAACAGCACCTGACCCACTAACAAGGTAAAAAATACTGCAACTCTGCAAGCTTGCTGCTACTTATAAAAATCTGATCATAGTTTGGTCCCAGCTTGGGGGGGGGGGCAAAAAAACCCTGTCTCTGGGAAATGACACCACCAGTAATTGAAAATAGAGTTAGTATTTCTATAAAGTATCAAACCATAGAGAACTTCAACTTTTTAATACATTTTCAGTATATGAAATGAAACAGATCAGTCGTGTATCAAAACATAGTTGGCCTCTCTCATCTGTAGGAAGACTTCTGTAAGAACTTGGTTTACACAGCAAAAATACTTTTGGTTCAAAGAAAGGAAGCAGTGTGAGAAGACAGTGTGCTGCATTTTCCTGGTGTGAAGGTTTTGCATATATAGAGCAAGGACAGGCCTGACCCGGGAACATTGGCTTGTGGGTTGGCAAGTGGTGGGATTTGTGGTGAGATTCACATTTTTCTAGCACAAAAAAAGACTTGACAGTGGCAACCAGACATGTTTGCTGCTTAGCTCTGTAGCCAGCATTCTATCTAGTGGAAATGTGAGATGAGTGGTGATGGGAAAGGAATATATATGCATGTATATATGTTCCTGCTAAAGCTGATGGTAAAAGTACAGCTGCTTTTAGGGAATGCTAAGGAAGGAGGATTGAATCCCTGCTGTAAACCAAATGAATTTAGATGTTTAGTAATTACTGCTCTGTATGAGATTGGAAAATCTGTATGCAAAGCTGTTCCCTGGCTGCACACAGTGGAGGTTCCCTCTTCTGTCCCACCAACACAGGAGCATCTTGGAGAAGCTCCACGGAAGAAAGGCCCTGATTAGTGGGAACTGTGTTTTAAGGGGTGTGCTTTCACTTCAGGTAGTGGCATTTCTATTTTTTTTTATGATGTCACTGATGTAAATTATAGATTAATTAGGCCACACGTGATGAGCATGGGTGTGGGCAGCAGGTTGGTGACTGCGAGGGCACGGGGGGTTGTTCCTGCACACAGTGATTACTGCTACAGGCTGAGAGTTGGGGTGTTCAGCCTGGTGAAGAGGAGTCTCCAGGGAGACCTTAGAGCACTGAAGGGGCTCCAGGAAAGCTGGGGAGGGACTTTGGACAAGGGCAGGGAGTGAGAGGACAAGGGGGAATGGATGAAAACTGGAAGAGGGGAGATTGAGGTGAGACAGGAGGAAATTGTGAAGTGTGAGGGTGGTGAGACACTGGCCCAGGTTGGCCAGGGAAGCTGTGGAAGCCCCATCCCTGGAAGTGTTGAAGGGCAGGTTGGATGGGGCTCTGAGCAACCTGGTCTAGTGGGAGGTGTCCCTGCCCATGCAGGGGGGTTGGATCTAGATGATCTTGAGGGTCCCTTCCAACCCAAACCATTCTATGATTCTATGACCTGAAAGTGAGGGTCAAAACTGCAAAGCCTGGGGCTTGCACAGTGCTGCAGAAGGATCCTGCAGTGCTGCTGCCCACGGGTCACCTCTCTCCTGCAGGCAGAGCCCCAGAAATCCACCTGCTAATGGCCTGTGGCACGTTGCACCCACACACAAGGGTCTGCATCACCCTTGGTAGGGCAGCCAGAAGCTGAACTCATCTATCAAATGTGTGCTGCAGAATCTTGACTTGGGCTCTGAGATTGCTGAAAGATTCTTTTAATAAGGGGGGGAAGCATATGTAAAAAATAAGGTCATTTTTTTATGATCATGGCAAGGACAATGATGGGGATGCCAAGATACTACTGCCCTGCTAGATAAAGTGTCACATGTTCTACACAACAATGTGTACAATATCTGATGATTTTTGGAAATCTGTTCTCAAGCAGACTTCCCAATAAATTAACACAACAAAAATACTTTCATATAAAACAAAGTCCAAAGGATAGTTTGTGGTTTGTTTGGTTTTTTTACTTAAGTAAAAGCAAAACCTTCAGGGACTATATTACTTCTCTCTCTCTCTCTCTCTCCACATATATAATCTCCTGAATTATTTTTTTTTAAATAAATTTATTCTTGTCTTAGAAAAATAAAACGAGTAGCCAATTTAGTCAACGGAAAATATCTCACAGACTTAAAAGCATGCCCAGCAAGCATAGCCTTGTAAGACTAAATTAATGTTAAATCAAAGCAATTTGTTACTAAACCAACCTAGGCTGCAATTCACAGTTGATTACTACAAAGTGTATTTTTAAAATTATTATTTTTTTTTTTTTTGGCCCATATAAAAATAACATATTGCAACTCAAAGTGCATTTTTTTAAAATAAACAATCAACTATCTTTATCAAATTAAATATTTACACCATTTGGTTTTTACAGTCAGGAATGAGCTTCATGCGATGACCATGGGGACATCATCTGAAAATCCAGTTATCATTGGGGCTTCATCATCCTCATCTCCTGAAAAACAAACCCAGAGCTCTGTTACTCTGCCCTCCGGGCTTCATGGGGCACAGGTGAAGTGGCTACTTGATGTTGCCCTCAAAAAACAGTAGATTATGGCTTCAATCATGCTCTTTAACTAGTTGTTGTATCTGTTATTTTCGGGTTTTAAGTGATTTGCATTTAGAGGGAATGGTTGAAGTGGAGCTACTTGAAACACTCATCCTGGGCTAGCTTGGTACCCTTAGGAAAGGGAGGGATCCAGAGAGAATTTTATGCCAAAGTTGGCCCACAGCATGATGGAGAAGTTAGGTCTGGCACTGATTTCATGTCCTCAAGGCATGAACCCAAGGGTACGTACCTAAATCATCTCCAGAGGAGAAGATGGCCGAGCCCAGGCGGGAGCTGTAGTGGCTGTTTGCAAAGGCTGTGAAGCTGTTCTGCAGCCTCCTGTGCCTCATGTACAGCACCACGAAGCCAATCCCCAGGGTCACCAGCAGCAGGAACAGCACAGGGACCACGATGGCAGCCACATCTGTGGGTCGACTGGTTTTTGATGCAGAGGAGTCTGCACCTGAGGGAGGGAGAGAAGTGCCATCAGCAACCAACAGCACGTTGCTCTGGTGAGCTGGTGAGGCCTTCACAGAATGGAAGGGGTTGAAAGGACCTCTGGAGATCATTTAGTCCAACCCCCTGCCAGAGCAGGATCCCCTAGAGCAGATCCCACAGGAACACCTCCAGGTTTGGAATGTGTCCAGGGATGGAGACTCCACAGCCTCCCTGGGCAGCTTGTCCCAGTGCTCTGTTACCCTCAGAGTCAACAAGTGTTTTCTCATATTCAGGTCAAACCTCCTGTGCACCAGTTTGTGCCCATTGCCCCTTGTCCTGTCACTGGACACCACTGGGAAGGGTCTGGCCCCATCCTCCTGCCACCCCCTGTAGATATTGATCACCACTGATGAGACCCCCCCCTCAGCCTCCTTGTCTCCAGGCTGAACAGCCCCAGCTCTCCCAGCCTTTCCTCACAGGCAGCTGCTCCAGTCCCTTCAGCATCTCAGTGCCCTGTGCTGGACTCTCCCCAGTAGCTCCTTGTCCTCCATGAACTGGGGAGCCCAGAACTGCACACAGTGCTTCAGGTGAGGCCTCACCAGGGCAGAGCAGAGGGGGAGGAGAACCTCCCTGACCTGCTGACCACACTCTTCTTCATGTATTTCATCAGTCTTTGTTAAGGAAGATGGCCTGAAGCTGCACCAGGGGAGGTTTACACTGGGTATTAGGAAGAATTTCTTTACCAAGAGTGGTCAGGCACTGGACCAGGCTGCCCAGGGAGGTGGTGGAGTCACCATCTCTGGAGGCATTCAAGAAATGTGTAGATGTGGCACTTCAGAGCTTGCTCTAGTGGGCACGGGGGGTTGTCCAGGGTTGTGTGTTGCTGGTGGTTTTGTGGGGTGTGGATGGTTGGACTTGGTGATCTTAGAGGTGTCTTCCACCTGTGATTATTCTGTGACTCTGTAAAAATGCCAGGGACTTACCAGTTCCCAGCTCATCATAGAGCAGCGTGGCCGGCTCCCCACACATCTGCCCACTGTACAGACAACTGGCCTGGACACTGAATGAATAGTTGTGACCTATCTTCAGGTTGGAAACTCTGAAGAAGTTCTCTGTGGTGTTCCCGAGATAAGCCGTGCTGTTCGTCAGGCTGTCAAACATGTGAATCTCATAACCCTGAGAGTTGTGAAAACAAAAGACAGAAACCCCAAATCACTTGGCTGCAGAGGTCAGGTTTGCTCCTTCTGCCAGGGCTTTGAAACTTGTTTTTCCTCCTGCATCTAGAGTTGATGAGATGTGTTGGGCTGTCACCTGGGAGAGAGCAACGTGGAGCCTCCTCCAGGCATCCACCAGTGTGTCCTGACCTTGGCCAGCTCAGGGAGGAGAAAAGATCTCAGTCTGTCTGGTTCACTCTGTTCTTACCACCCACCTGAGACCACCCAAAACGCAGGGTCCAGTAACAGGGATGGGATTTTTGGCATCATTTGCCACCTGCCTGGGCCCTGACAGAGAACGTGTCACAGGTTTTTCCATCAAGGTCTAAATAATGACAATTCTCAGATGCTACCAGTGTGCCTCCCAGCATGGCAGGGCAGTGTCCTATTCCCAGTCCTTTGGCACACGTGACACTTGACAGTTGAGGAGAATTATGTTGCTAAAAGGTGACCATTTGGCTCTGTCAGCTTTGGTGACTTAAGTCATGATGTGAACTGAAGGGAGCTCTGTGTAGAGCACCACCAAAGACTCTTTGGGGAGCAGAGAGCACAGGTGTAGTTCAAAGAGTCTGTGAAAGGAGCTTTGCAGTGACTCTGCTCCAGGTTCTTCTGAACATGGAGCATGGGAGAACCTGTAGGATGGGAGAGACAGGGCAACTTACCCGGCTCTCGTTGAAATTACTTTCCTTTAATGCCAAACTCTTCCAAAACAGCAGAATGTGGTCATTTTCTGTTATGATTTTTAAGGCATCTGGTGCAGACAGTGGAACTGCAAATGAGAGGGGGGGAAAAATGGCAGGTGGGTTAGGTCTTAACACTGATGGCACTTCTGGCTGAGAAGCAGCCATGGGGTCACTTCTGAAACTTAGTATTTAGGGATCAGCACAATATTCTGCTTTAAAAAAGGGGCTGTACTGGAGGAGAGGATCCTGTGGCGTGTCATCTGGTAGCATTTTTTCAGTGGGCTTTTATGGTAGGACCATAATGGTGTTTCATTGTGTCTACAAAACCAGGCAGGCCTTTCCCATCAGCATCTAGGCAGGAGAAAAATTGCAATTTGGCTAACATTTGAGAGGCTTCCTCTCTGCTGCTGCTGTCTGAGGGTTTAATTGCCTTCCCTGGGAGCTGCAGGGAGGCCTCTCAGGGTTGGGAGGCTGTGGGAGAGGACTAAGGGATGCAGAAACTCACTGCAGCTTCCAGGGAGCTCAGGGGTGGGATGGATGGTGTGTGGGATCCCCTCCAGTGGACTCCCCCTGGCACCCACCCCGGAGTCCTCTTTCCTTTTACCTGTGTTGATCTTCATGCTGGATTCTTTGCTCATGTTTCCCAGTTGAACAATCACATGGTATTTGCCTCCTGGTTCCAGCCTCTTGATGGTGTACTCCACCGTGCTGTTCTGGGTTTTCACTTTGTAGATTTTATCTGTTTTTCTTACTAAATCTTTAACTGCCACAGCATATAACTGGAGGGGGTGGAGAGGCACATGGTGAAGGGCCTTGCTTTCCTGCAGACTCACTAGCAATCTTGTACAGTGGTAGGACATTAGATGTGTTGGGGGGGAGGGTACAAAATTTAAATTAAACCACCCTACAGCAAGCCTGGGAAGGGGAAGTGCAATTTCAAGCCTCTTGCTGGACCAGCTGGATCCCTGCCCAAGATCAGTATTTACAGATAGAGAAACTGCAGTTGCTGGGACAGATGTGGGCAGGAAGAAAACATCAGGATGTCTCTGTTAATGAATCACAAGGGTGCAATGCAAACTCCTGCCCTGTCAAAGTTTGCAGTTTTTCCAGGAAGATTTATACCTTTAAACCTTTGCTGTTGAAGCCTCTGGACCAGAATAGGAGAGGAAAGCTTGCTGAGAAAATGACTCTCCTTCAGTGGAGCGAGACCTGGGCTTTGTTGGGGCTGGAGGGTGGACCTGATCCCCTCTTCCCCACCAGCAGGAGGGCAGGGATCTGTCTTTGAGCCAGGGGTTTGCATGCAAAGGGACAGAAGGTGCTGTGAGGTGTTACCATGTCCTGGTCGGGCGAATCGTAGGGCGATTCCCACTTAATGACGGCGAAGGTCTTCCCGGTGTGCACCGAGTGGAGGTGCCGAGGGGGAAGCCAGTTGTCAGGGATCATCTTCACCACCACGTAGTCAGATGGTGGCCCTTGGTAGGGAGACATCACACGGACCTTGAAGGGATCATAGAATCACAGACTGGTTTGGGTTGGAAGGGACCTTACAGATCATCTGGTTCCAACCCCCCTTCATGGGCAGGGACACCTCCCACTAGACCAGGTTGCTCAGAGCCCCATCCAACCTGCCCTTCAACACTTCCAGGGATGGGGCTTCCACAGCTTCCCTGGGCAACCTGGGCCAGTGTCTCACCACCCTCACATTGAAGAATTTTTTCCTTGAAGATGACAGAGGAATGACACCAGTGGTCAATAGTGTGCCAGCACCCTTTGGTAGTAGAGGTAGGAAGGGGAGCAGAAAAGGAGCCTACCAGAAACAGGTACTGCTCGTCCCTCTGCACGATCACAGTCATGTTGTGGGAGGTCGTGGTGGTGTTGTGAGGGCTTCTGTAGAGCTCCAGGAAGGATGTGGCATAGAAAATGCCATAGACCTGCAGAGGAAAAGCACAGCAGGGATGGTACAGATTTTGGCAAGGGCCAGAGCTCCCACCCAAACTTTCACTGGCTGTTGCTTTTTAGGGACACGACACAAAGACCCTTTTTCCTCTGTCCTGTCTCCTGCCCAAGTTCAGGTTCAGTCTGCCCACCCACTACTGCACTCCCCACCCTAAAATCCTGGGCTCACCTGTGGTAACACAGCAGTCAGTTGAAAGACCACTGGAGCATCATGCTGTTATACAGATAACACTGATGAGTGGCTGAACAACCTGACAAGAAGAAGGCTTTCCTTGCTTCTGTTTAAGGGGCAGCAGGTGCTTTCCCTCATTTTCTCATAGAATCATAGAATGGTTGGGGTTGGAAGGGACCTTCAAGATCATCTAGTTCCAACCCCCCTGCATGGGCAGGGACACCTCCCACCAGACCAGGTTGCTCAGAGCCCCATCCAACCTGCCCTTCAACACTTCCAGGGATGGGGCTTCCACAGCTTCCCTGGGCAACCTGGGCCAGTGTCTCACCACCCTCACGCTCAAGGATTCCCTCCTCACGTCTCACCTCCATCTAAATTTTGAGCATTGAATTTTTCAGTGCCTTGCAATCCAATCCAGATAAACAGTCCCACTTTAAGATTCTGCTTGTGTTTTGAGGCTCTGAGCCAGACCCTGCCCTGCCTGGTGAGCAAAGACAGTCGGTGCCTTACGACGTTCCTGGGTCCGGTCCAGCTGCACTCCACTGCAGTCTGGTTGATGGCCTTGGCTTTCAGACTCGGCGATGCAGGTCTGGTCCCACTGGTCACCACGTGTGCAAAGGACAGAGGACTGTCACCCAGCTCTGTTTTAGCCCAAGCAGAGATTTCATAGGGGGTGTGTGCTGTCAAATTGGCCACTGGAGGAAGGAGAGAAACGGGCGCTGTTAGGTGAGGCAGAGCCCGGCAGGGGCAGGGTTGGGAGCACAAGGAAATGGTCAGCAGCTTCAAACAGGCTTAGACAAGAGCCTGAATGTCCTGGTTTGTGTTTTTGAGTAATTTCCTTTAGGCAGAAGCACCTGGGACTCCAGTCTCTAACCTCTGTTTCTCTGTATCAAGATGTTACCCCACATCTAGACTGCACACCTCAGTGATTTTTCCAAACCAGATGAAACAGGGACACATCCTGTATACAAGACATTGCGGATCATTTGCAGAGTAGATTAGGAACCACAAACAAAATCCCACGTGATGAGAAAAGGCTAGTGCAGCTCTGGGGGATAAAATCTCAAATCTGCTTGAAATCTCCAAGTCCTAAGAAGAGAGGCCAAGGATTTGCTGGCTTGCCCTCTCAAGATTTATTCTTTCCTAAACAGAAACCACTCCGTTGCAAAAAAACAATCCTACAGCTGTCTGTCAAACCTTCCATCTGATGTTGACTAAAGCAGAGTTTTACATTTTTGTACAGAATTCACCTTTTTGGATGGACTTTTCTCCTTCTATGATCAGAGTCCTTTTCTCCTGCCTGTGGGCATCAAATGTCCAGTAGATGTTCACAACATACCCACTGACCTGTCAAGCAGCAAAGGAGTAGGAACAATCAGTTCAGCTGGTTTTACATGCAGTGGAAGAGTCACCACTGAAAGTCTTTGCATTGTACCTTCCATCCTAATTAAGAGACCTAGGATGGTTGATGAGTAGTATGAAATAACTAGTTTCAAAAAGTTAATTGCAGTGCTGAATCAGGGGACAGCTCATCCCATCCAGCATTTACCATTTACCCAAAGCTGGCCTTTTTTGTTTGTTTTTTTCCTTTATTCTAGTTCCAGAAGTAAAGGTGAAAGTTTTACCTTGATGTTAGTTGTCATTTTTAGGCTGAAACTTATGGAGTCCTCGCTGTAGCTCTCAATGTGTATGAGAGGTGGAGGAATGACTGGAAGGAAAGGGAAAACCAGCTGTTACTGCAGCACAAAGAAATACAAATACTTCTGGAGAGGGGCCAGGTAAAATACAGACTTTCATTATGACAATCAACCCTCAGACCAGGAATCCCCCATCCTTCCAGCCCCATGCTTGCCTGTGTGTAAGACAAGGCACCAACCTCCATCATATTTTTCCAGTCAACCATCTAAAAGCTGCCTCATCTGTGCCTTGCTCAGCACAGGCTGGAAGCAGAGAGGTCTGGACACAGATATTTTACTTCTGAGCTCAGTGGGAGAAGCTGATATCACAGTTAACAGCTTCTGGCCTTCCAAGGAAGTGGGGAGGGAAGTCAGGAGCCATCGGTGGGGGCAGCTGCCAAACACTGATGGAAACCCTGAAGTGAAAGTTATTACAGTTCTTTCTACCTCTGGTTTTCTAACTCTCAGGTACTCATATTATCCAATTCCTGCAATTTTAGTAGCGTGGTGTCTCCTTTCTTTGTCAAGGTAATGAGGATGCACTTTTATCTAACAAATTAGCAGACTATTTTGACATCAGAATAGAGGTTTGGGAAAAAAACTTGGCATGAATACAAATGATTTCAAAAGGCTTTTTTTTAAAAAAAAACAACATTTCAGAGGGGAATGATTTACTGTGTTGCTGGATTTTATCAACTGTCAGACTGTAAAGCTAGGATAGTTCCTGGGAACCTTAGTGGTCTTTCAGTGGTCCAACCTACATGAGATGCAGAAACCATCATAATCATAACCTAAGAGGGAGAAGAATGAGCAAGCATCCTTTCAGCCAGTGACAGGGAAGGAGTTAGTGGCAATGTGTCTTGCCTATCTGGAGGTAGGATCTGGCCCACACAAGTCAGAGGGGATCCATCTGCAGCCCAGGAGAGAGGGACACCTTCTGAACAGGCTTCGAGCCTTTTTCCAGGCCAGTCCATCCATCCTACCTGCCCCAGAGTTCAGAGGAGTCAGCAACCTGTTCAAACCTGCCACTGAACTTCCAGGCAGCTCAAGTGAAGCAAAATGGTGCAGCCCAAGTTGTTAAATAGTGTAAAATGCTCAACGGGGAAGGATAAAGAACCAAGAGGTGGTTATGCATGCTGATGGTAACCCTTCAGGCTTACATTTCACCTTTCTGCTGTGTTGTCCGAGTTGACTGAAACAACAACATTTACCTTTGCCTTTTGTGGTGGTTATGGATTTGGAATCACTCCAATTTCCCACTCCTCGACTAGTTACTGCAGCAACCTTTTCAAATAAGAGGGTTAGTTAATATGGACAGCTGTGTGCCACCAACATTGTACAATGCAAACAGGGAAAGGGGTTAGAGCAAGGTTATGGACGTGGTGGAGCTCATGGGAAAAGGACTTTGAAGCAAACAATAGCTTAGTTACTTGGCAATAAAATGCTTATTACAGAGATAAAGCAGACTACTTTAAGTCAATTAAAGGAATCTAAAGGGAGGGAGGTGCATCCTCTTTGCAGATAACTGCTTTTTTATGAGATCTTTGAGGAGTCCATCGAGATAAGGAGCTTTGGACTCTATCAGCCATAATGTCAGTAAGAACCACACTTGTGAAGTCCATGTGAGTGCTGAACCCAGTTCCAAAGATTTCTTTAGGAACAGGTTAGTAGGGGAAAGAAGACCATGGAAGGAAAGACTCCAACCAACAGTGAGAATAACACCGATTCATGGGTGGGGAGAGGGGTTTATCCCACCTCTCAGTGGACTCCTCTAAGAACTCATCCAGCACAGGGAGGATGGACAATGGCAGGCATACATTTCCCAAGGCCCACTGTGCAGACTTTCATTTCCTATTCTTATTAGTTCTGTCTATAATTACCCAGCTTCTCCCTTGTGCCACGCATTTCCCCACAGGCAGATCTGCTTGTTTCTTTTGTTTCACAGTGATCCAGTCAGCACCAAATTTATCCCTGGCCCAGATCAGGGCTTTTGCAGTGACGTTGGAATGGCCAACGAGCAGTGCAGGTTTCATAATACAGCCTGGACTTCTGAGGGAAGGAGCAAATCAAGGGCCTTCATTCAGGCCTTAAACTACATGCCAAGGCCCCACTGGGGGCTGACAGCAAGGGGCAGGATTTTAGCAACATACTTTTTTTAGCAAGTACTTGACTGTGCAGCACTGGGATCATCTACTGAGAAGTCCTGAGAGCAGGCATATATGGAGCTTTGAAAATACTCACTCTAACTGTGTATAATGTGTTGACCTCTAAGTTCTTGATCTCTGTGTAGTTCTTGGTGGTTCGAAGGGACGACCACTCCTTGGATCCACTGCTGCTGTATTCCACCTAGGAGCAGCAAAATTAGGGATGAGGGCTCTACAGTCCACAGTACCATGGAGGTGACAGGTGTCTCTGTCCAAATCTCAGTAGAAAGAAGTAGGAAAGCTTAAAAATGGAGCAAGAAATGAAATTATGAACTCGAGGGCCATGTCGCTCCCTACAGCCCTGCAGCATTTCTTCTCCCCAGTTGCCTGATGCTCTCAGATTTCCCCTACAAAATGTCCTCTTCCTGGCAGCCCCTCCTGCAGAGATTAGCTGGGTTCAGACAGGCCAGCCCATGCTGCTGTGAGCCCCCAACAGCCTCCCCCATCCCAGTGCTGATCCAGACTCAGCCCCACCAGGCAGCAGGACTCACGATGAATTCCCGGATGAGGCCATGGGCGTTCACGGGGGGACTCCAGCAGCTTGTCACCACACCCTCAGCTTCTTTCTTCAGGGACAGCTGGAGGTTGAAGGGAGCATCTGGTACTAGGGAGAGAAACAGAGGTGTTGCAGTTGTCTGGATCACACAGGGAAAAGTCCCTGAAAGGCTGGGACAAAGGAGGGACAGCCAAGCAGCCCTGGCTCATGTGAGGTGTCTTATTTCTGCACTTGTGAACTTCCCAAGGATACTAAACCCCTCAGTCATGGGGGAGAAAGAGGGCAGGTTGGTGACTCAGTGCAGGAACCTGCAGCCCTCTTTCCCAGTCCAGCACAATTCCCAGGCCTACATAAAGTCTCCTTTTGCTCATAACAGGGATACCTCCATGGTATCTACTATCAGCTCCCTGGTGCGATGGTGCAGGGCTGCTTACGTCCTTCGGGTGCCCGGAGGGTGATGAAGTCGTTGGTGTTGTAGACTCTGCTGAGGCACTGCACTTGGACTTTCACCTGATAGGTGCAGTCAGGCTTGAGGACTTTCAAAACACTGTTGGTTTTGTTGCTGTGGGTTTCCAAAATCTTCCAAATGCTTTCACCAACCGTCCTGCATGAGAGAGTCACACATGAGAGAGTCAGGACAGTGTTCAGTAACCAAGGGTGACACCACCCATCTGTATGTTAGGAGATTGCTGCTTAGTTTCCTTTCCAGAACAGCCACACCATTGGCTTGAAAAGATGCTCTCTAAAGCCTGAACTAAACAGCTTAGTGATGGGAAGCTGTGGAAGCCCCATCCCTGGAAGTGTTGAAGGGCAGGTTGGATGGGGCTCTGAGCAACCTGGTCTAGTGGGAGGTGTCCCTGCCCATGCAGGGGGGTTGGATCTAGATGATCTTGAAGGTCCCTTCCAACCCAAACCAGTCCATGATTCTATGACTTAACAAGCACTGTCCTCTGAGGTTTTCTGTAACTGCTGTGCTCTAATTCTTTGACTTTGTTCTCTAGCAGTCCCACAAAGACAAGACCCAGGCAGGAAAAACACCCCCAAATATAGCCACATTACTGTCTGAGTAAATAATCTGGTGGCAACAAATAGTGCTCTCCACAAATGCCCTCTACTTACAACTGTTTGGGGTTGTCTTTGCAACAAAATATGAGATTTTCCAAGCAGAACTGGACTGTGCAGCTCTCAGGCTTTCAGGCCTGATTCTGTAAGGTGTTTTGCTGTAAACATGGGAAGTCCTGTGCTTGTGCTTCTCTCAACCTGTACTTGAGAGGAACAGCAATGCAGTGCAACGTGTGGTGTACCTGTAATAGACGTTGTAGACACAGGAGGTGGAGGACATTCTTTTTGGCCGAGCCCACGTCAGAGTGACATCCCCAGAGAAATCAGCTGTCCACTGGAGGTTCTGGACTTTGTACACGATTGTGTCATCTAAGCAGGCAATGGGGAAAGTTAGTCTATTGGAGGGAAACAAACCTCTGATAGAGGAGTTATGTTGGTAGCAGAAATAAAACGTGGAGGTAGGAAGAGTTGTGTGGGTGAAGGGCGTTATCTGCACCATTCAAATTAGGTGTGTAGTTTAGGTGGGTGTTATCAGTGGAGAATTGTGGGCTGTTCAGAAGGCAGTTAAGAGCAGGAATACATCCCTGGTGCTCTTACTTCTCCCCAAAATGTCTTGGTTGTCTTCACACCGCATCATGCAAGCCTCCCCTTTCCCCCAAGGAAAGGTAAAGCATGGATGTTGACTCTTCAGCATCATTTTGGAAGTGTAGGAGTGCAAACTGATCAGTGCAAGCTAAGTCACTCTTCTAGCCGTGTGATCAATCTGTGTTGTCACTGTAAGCCACCCAGGGCCCTTCTTTGTGTGGTTTTCCTTATCACATGCCACCTTCAGTAGAAGGACCCAAGCCAAGTGGGAGCCCACATCCAAATGCAGTGGGCCTGGCCCTGCTCAGGTGCTCAGCTTCATTCCCAGTGCTGTGCAGGAACTGAGGGGATGGGAGCCAAACAGCTGCTGCTTCCTTTCCCTCACCAGCTGGAAATGAAGCCCAGCAGACGTGTGGGTCCACAGGCAGGCACGGCCAGACAAGCTATCCAAGGGAAAACGGTGCTTTCCCTTTAGCACAGCAGCTGAGCCATGAATCTCAGCCACTCTGTCTCCCTCCCCTGAACCTGCTAGCCTCTCCCAATCAATATTTAATTAAAGAACTAAAACCTGATTGATGCTTAGCCCTCCAAGCAGGTCAGTAGGAAAGCAGCTGAATCTCACGGCTGGCCAGAGACAGCGATTGATCGCTGTCATCTGCCCAGGGCAGGCTGTGGTGTGTGTCCTGCCTAGCTCTGCAGGGCCACCAAAGGCCAGCGTGGGAGGACCAGTGATGGCAGCAAGGCACGTGCCACAGCTCCCCGGGGTCACCTTGCAAAGGGGGACAGAGCCAGAGACTACTGCTTCACCTGCAGGCCATGAAAAATAGCTTTGCTCCTACCCGTCCTAAAGTTGTGTGTCTGAGGCTGCTGGAAGGCAAATTGTCAGTGCGGAAGCTGGCTGGAAATTTTGTTCCAGCTGGTTATAGATGGGTGAGGAGATAGCTTGGACAACTGTGAATAGTATCCAAGAGAGCACCTCTGGGTGCTAACACTGAGCAGGGCACGAGGAGAGGCAGAGGGCTGGTGCTTACCAGTACAGTTCCTCTCATCGCTGCTGTCTGAGCAGTCCAGGTACCTGTCACACCGCTCGGTCACCATAATGCAGGCCTCTCCATCCTCACATTTGTAACCATTAGGGCACAACAGGGTGCTGTGAGTAGCTGAAAAGGCAGAACCATCTTAGAACTCCAGGCAGGGAAGTTCCCTCACCAGCACTGGGCTGTTTGCAGTGCCAGGGATGGAGCCCAGGCAGAGGGTGGAGCATCATTCTACTGCATCTTCTGGCATGGTGGCATCAGAAGAACCTGGAACTTATCCCACAGAAAACAAATGGACCATCTAATGGGAATGGCACTGGTGCTTGAGGCTTTTTATTCCTTTTTGACTGCAATGCTGCATTTACTGCAAGGACTTCATTAGCAAGCCAACTTCTCAGTGGCTCCTCCACCCTCCCAAAGGGCTTCCCAAGGGAAAAAGCCGGGTGAGGGGCCCTCCCCCTTCCTGCACTCACGGCAGTTCCTCTCGTCCGTGCCGTCCTGGCAGTCCCGCAGGCCGTCGCATCGCTTCCAGTTGGGAATGCACTTGTGCAGCTGCTGGCACTCGAACTCGAACCGGCTGCAGCGTCCCGGGAGCGCCGGCGAGGGGGTCGTCACGTTGGGTCCTGCCACGGGCAGCGAAGTGAGGAAAGCAGCCCAGAGGCTCGGCCAAGCTGCAGCTGCCAGCAGGAGGGACCAAAAACCTGTCCCCTGGTCCCGACTCCACTAGATGGCAATCTCTTCCCATCTAGCAGAGATGAAGCCTGGGCCATCCTCTCTCCTGACTGCAGAGGGCTGGGAAAGCAACTGGTTTGCAGGGGGATGTCCTGCAGCTGCTCAGAGCTCGGCTAGACTGAGCAAGGAGTGCAGCGAGAAGAAACCCCTTCTTTTCCCTTCAGTTGTGAGCTGAAAAGCCCCCTGCAGCCCTGCTCTCCGTGATCTTACACATTCTCAGAGGCACTTGGGCAGGGACCTGAGGCAGCATTTGGTGCCTCCTGCGGGGCTGGAGCAGCGTCCCAGCTGGTGGCAGGGGGTCTGACCCCAGGGAGCGAGGGGACCTCGGGCTTTTACACCACGGTGGAATCGAACCCTGCGATCCGGCAAGGATCTGGGACTGAAAGGCCGGCAGTCCTTGCAGATGTGGTCCTATAGAAAAAGGAAAGGGGCGAGCAAGAGAAAAACTCACGTGAAGTCGGGCAGGCTTCCTCGTCGGAGCCGTCGGAGCAGTCCCGGTACCCGTCGCAGACCCAGCCATTCATGATGCAGGCGCCGCTGTTGCAGCGGAAGTGATTGGGTAAACAGGTCGGGGGGAGCAGGGTGGTAACGGGGTGAACTGGAGAACCTAAAAACAGACCATTAAGAGCTGATCTGAGAGGCCTGCTCTGTAAGCTGTGCCTGTTCCCAGCAGACTGGAAGGCACTGTTAGTGGAGGGAAGTGGGGATGAGCAGGTAAGGGATGACAAGCCCGATGTTTTCATCTGCTTTGGATGTGCACCACTCCTGGTCGGGATTTCCAAAAAAAACAGAGTGGAAAGATGCACGAGAGTGTGCACACAGCCCATTCATTGGGAATTGTTGGAGCTATGGGCCCTGTCCCAAGCAGTCCTGTGGGAAGGCAGCTGATGCTGAGGGTGGTCCTTCAGCATGTCACAGCCCAGCCTCGGGCAGGGCTCACGAGCAGAGCAGTGTGTGTCCTTACCCTCGCAGTCCTTCTCATCAGACCAGTCACCACAGTCGTTCTCCTCATCACACTTCCACCATTTGGGGATGCAGTGCCCGTTCCCACACTGGAACTGGTAGTACCGGGAGCAGTTTGGGGCCTCTGTTGGGTTTTCTGACAAGGAGAGGAGAGTTCTGTGAGCCCCAACGTTACTTCATCAGTATTCAGCACAGCTGAGGTGTGGGAGCATCACAGGCCGAGCTATGGCTTGTGCAGAGAGCATCACCCTGTGTATTCCCCTGAGCAGAACATGCAGAGTCCTTCATCTCCAGCATCCCCATTCCTCACAGCCCTCACTAGCCTGTTGCCACCACTACTATGTCTGAGTGCTGGGTGCTTCATGGCCAGACACCACCTATGGTCTGAGAACCAGAGCTGACAGCCAAATTCAGGCAGAGCACAGCAGAAATGGAGAAGCAAACTCTGAAATGAAGACATAGCTGCTTCATCTGGCGGGGTACAGCTCCTGCAGCCACCCAGGGAACGGTGGTAAATATTGAGCTTGGCTGAAAACTGCCTGTCTGCTTTGGGCTGGGAATCTGTGGAGTAAATGTGGTTGCATATGACTTAGTCAAGCACAAGATGTGCCATCCGTGTTGGATTTTCAGCCTGCTTCACTCGACCTACCTGCAATATGAGGAAAATGATGCTGATCTGCATGTGAGACACTGCCACGTGCAAGTGGAGCACTGTGCAGACACACCCATGTACCTTCACATCAGTGCCTATGTAAAATACTAAGAAATTCAAAGGAGGCTGGAGCTATGGTGAGAAGAGACCCTGAGGTACTGCTCACCACAGTTTGCTTCGTCGGAGTGATCGCCACAGTCATCCATCCCATCACACTTCCACACCAGGCTGATGCACACGCCATTCTGGCACTGGAAGCTGAACTGGTCACAGGTCCGGTGGAACTCGGGGTCCTGGGCTGCAGGGGCAGCATGGAGGGACATCAGGTTTAGTGTAAAGCCCAAGGGAACCTCATGAGGGAACTTCATCATTGAGGAGGAAGGAAGAAGCACACTCAGAGGTAATCATGGACTTAAAAGCAATGTATCACAGTCCAGAGCCACTTCTTGGGAGGCCTGGCAGCTTTCTGGTACCCTGGAGAAGACACTCTCCTCTCCATGCCTCTGGTTTCATTCTCTATCCAACCCTTCTTGTGCAAAGATGCAGAGTATCACACTTACAGCAGCCAGCATAGTTGGCATCTTCATCTGATCCATCCCGACACTGGATGATGCCATCACACACCATGGAGTGGAACAAGCACTGCTGCCGGTTCTTGCACACGAAATCCATGTAGTGGGTGCACAGGGGTTCTGGAGAAGCAGGAGGTCAAGAGGAGAGGGGATGGCACCTCTGCTGTCCTTGGCAGCAGGAAAGCCACCCACTGTGTTTGCACGGACCTGAGTGCAGTGGCTGGATTTGAGGAAGTTACAGATAGTTTCCAAGACAAACTGCTCCATCCCTGTCCCTGCACAGGCTGCCATTGCCAAAGAACGTGTTGGGGTGCAAGTGGGTTGGCAGAGGCACCAGGAAGGGTCTGGTCACCCCCCCTGAGAGCACACCCTCCCTCCCCATCACAGCCCTCCCAGTGGTGCCTTCCGTCAACACCCACAGACCAGCCAGTTTCCCAGGGGGCTCATGATTGCCAAGGAAGGTTTCCCCATTATCTCACCAGGGATTTTCTCCCTGCCAGGCAGGCTTTGGGCAGACCATGAAAGCTGCCAGCCTT
Source organism: Hemiprocne comata (assembly GCA_020745705.1). Lineage (NCBI taxonomy): Eukaryota > Metazoa > Chordata > Aves > Apodiformes > Apodidae > Hemiprocne > Hemiprocne comata. The sequence continues at coordinate 4,345,333 of CM036608.1, forward strand.
CATGGCCAGGGCCCCTCCAGCTCCCCACCCTCCCTGGTCCTCACCACAGTGCTGCTCGTCCGAGGTGTCGGCGCAGTCGTTGACGCCGTCGCAGTGTTTGCTGGTTGGGATGCAGGTGCCGTTGGGGCACTGGAAGCCATTGCACTTTTTTTCTGAAATTCAGAAGTGGTTGGCTGTTGCGTGGGTTGGTTTGGTTGGTTGTTTTTAAAGCTGCCTTTCGTTAGCTACAGAAAGCCATGGCACAGCCCCGAGTGTCTTCTCCCCGCTTTGGGAGAGATGGGAGCTGTCCTCCTGAGTTTCCAGCGGGCTTGTCTTGGGTGATAAACTTGTGGGTTGAACTTGTGAGATGAAGCGAGTTTGTAGCAATCCCTCCCACCCTGTGGCAGAGCCCCTGGGGACGTGGTGGCCTTACCACAGATGGCAGGGTCCTCGTCGGAGCCATCCTGGCAGTCGGTGTCACCGTCGCAGCCCCAGCGCTGTGGGATGCAGTGGCCGTTCTGGCACTGGAAGCTGGAGGCCTCGCAGGTGTGATATACTGCTGAAACCAGGGAGGGGGGGACAGCCTGAGTGGGGGCTGCTGCCACATCCCTGCTCCCTCCCCCTGCACCAGGACTTTACACCATGGCAGGTCCCAGCACAGAGCACAAGGGACCACCTCCTCCTGCGCCCCAGGCAAGGGGCTGCCAGCAGTCCAGGTGGTCTCTTCCTCTCCGTGCCTCAGGGGTGGCTTTTGGAGGCTAACGAGCCCTCCTAAAGCTCTCCCCAAGCCAGAAGCCTCTTTCCCTTTGATCTTGGTCCTCAGTGTGTGTGGCCAACAGTGACCATGGTGGCATCTTGCCAGAGATGGTGAGAAACATCCCAGTGAGCAAGCAAGCCTTGGTGGTCCCCCATGCAGGGCAGGACAGACTTAGAGACAGCTTTTAATTAAGGCAGGCAAGGCTTTTCCGTGCTGCCAAAGCAAATCAGAAACACCATTTTCTTTGGGTTTCCAAGGGAGTAGAGCCCTGGCTTTCCTCAGGTTCCTGTCATGAAAATATCTGCCTGTGGGGTATCTTGGTTGAAGCCTAGGCTGTGCTGTCACTTTAGAGACAAATACTGCTCTTCAACCTGGAGAGCACTCGTCGTTATTGAGAAGAAAAGCAATATTCAACTTAATTAAACTGCATGCTACTGAATTTTAGGCTAGTGAGTGATATGCACTTGCAGATATTTCAAAATACTACAACTTGTGGCAGTAATATTCTATTAGGTATTCAGTGCGAAATGTAATTATTTCAGATAAGAGCAATAATTGCAGCTGGTGGAGTCAGATGAAACGTTTCTCAAATAATTGTGATCCTCTTAGATAATTTCAACTTCAGGCTTTACAAACCTGATATGCTTTTTGAAGTAGGCTCCTTTCCTGTAGTAACTCTCTCTGGAGAAACTCATATGAGAGATAAGTGATACCAATATAAATTAAACCTTCTTCTGTAGCCATGCACTTGGAATGCTAACGACCAGTCTCCCCAGTGCCATGCTCTAAACCCTGTGTGCTCCAGGCACAGCAAATGCCACCTGGGGTGAGCACACAGAGACTTGGAAGCCTGAAAAAGATCTCCTAGATCCTCCTGCCTCCAGAGGGGCTGCAGCCAGAGCAAAGATGCTGCTGATATCCCCAGGGGGCTCTTATGGCCCCCCAGGGCTCCCCCAGCCCCCTGTGTGCTCTGAGGGGGCTTTTGAAGGCACTGGAGGAAAGAGACCTTTCATTTTTGGAGCATTACATGATCCTGAGCTGAGCTGCAGCCTGCCTGGCTTGCCCTGCTGGGAGAGGCTCAGCTAACAAGCAGGGAAACTGAGGCACAAGGTGTTGGCCACTGTCTTACAGCACCTCAGACTCTAAGTCATGAGTGTTTCCAACAGAAGGTGACTGATCACATCCCAGTGCTTACCAGTGCAGTTGGCTTCATCGGACCAGTCCCTGCAGTCGTTGTCACCATCACACATCCAGGAGAGACGAATGCACATCCCAGAGCTGCAGCTGAATTCATCACTCCTGCACTGGTGAGCCTCTGCAAACAAGCAAAAGCAGATCAGGTGGTGTTTTGTTCTGGGGAGAGGAGGAGGAAAGCTCCATGTGGACTCTTGACTGAGGAGAGGAGGCCGGTATCTCAGAGGCAACAGACTGAACACACAAAGCAGACTTGTCTTGAAAGCGTGGTTTCTTGTCTCACCAATGACCAAGAGCTGCCACCTTGCTGTCTCCCAGCCCCTTCTCTCCTTCAGCTCAGCACCCCACCATTCCCAGTTGCTAAACTGGCAAAGGACAGCCACAAACAGGACACCACTGAGGAACCCACCCTCTCGTCTGCTTGCTGGGCAGCTGCCCAAGGTCACCCTGTAATCTCTGCCCAGTATGTGGCTGTGGGTCACAGGAGTACCCAAGGAGCAGAGTGGGAGAGCTGGATGATAAGGGCACAAAAGTCAGTGAGGAGGAGAACCAGCACATGGCCCCGTTTGCTTCTCCTGTCCCTCATTTCCCAGTAAATGATGGGAGGAGGCAGCTGTTAGCCTGGATAAACAGGAGGATCATCTAGGAGCAGCACCCTGCCCTGCAGCACTGCTGGGCTTCCCACCCTTCCCCAGGAACAGGGAAGGAGGTCACAGAATCACAGAATGTTAGGGGTTGGAGGGGACCTCTGGAGATCATCAAGTCCAACCCCCCTGCCAGAGCAGGACCAAACCTAGGGCAGGTCACTCAGAAATGCTTCCAGAGGGAGGGCACTCACCGCAGTGACTCTCGTCGCTGTTATCCCCGCAGTCATCCTCCAGGTCACATTTGTAGGACAGTGGGATGCAGGTCCCTGAGCCCTGGCAGCGGAACTGGGTGTCAGCATCGCACACGGTGGTGGCTGAGGTGGTGGAGGGGAGGAGGAGGAGAAGGAGGTTATGGTTGGACAACAGTTCCTGCCACTTGAGCCTGTGTACTTAGGGCCAGGAATTGAGGGGAGGGGGACAGCATCCTGCACGCTTGGCTCAATGCAGCCTGAGGTACTCACTGTATTTTATTGTCACTATTAGGCACTCTGTGTAAAGCAGAACATTTCCAGGGACAGGGCTTCCACAGCTTCCCTGGCCAACCTGGGCCAGTGTCTCACCACCCTCACACTCCAGAATTTCCTCATGTCTCACCTCAATCTCCCCTCTTCCAGTTTTAATCCATTCCCCCTTGTCCTCTCCCTCCCTGCCCTTGTCCAAAGTCCCTCCCCAGCTTTCCTAGAGCCCCTTCAGGCACTGGAAGGTGCTCTAAGGTCTCCCTGGAGCCTTCTCTTCTCCAGGCTGAACACCCCCAACTCTCTCAGCCTGTCTCCAGAGCAGAGCTGCTCCAGCCCTCTGAGGACAGAAAGTCACTTTCTATCTGCACTCATTTTCTTGGCATTGGCCATGTCCTCAATTAGCCTCAGAAGACACCGCAAGAGACAAACACGTGCTCTCGGATGAGAGCTGGCATCAGTCTCACTGAATTGTAGACATTTAGCCTCTTGTTCTCCATGGCTATGCAGGGAGTGCAGACCAGCAGCTCAGGTGCCATGCCAACACAGCAGACATCTAAATTTGGCCATGTGAATGCCACTGCAGGACACTTACGGCAGTTCTTCTCATCGCTCATGTCCCCACAGTCGTTGTCGTTGTCACACTGCCAGATGCTGTTTATGCAGTTCCCATTGGAGCATCTGTACTGGTTTGGGAGACACGTGTTTTCTGGTGCAAAAGGGAAAACAAAACCAAGCTGGCAGGAGGCCTGACACCATGCTTTCAGAAGACAGACCATGCTCCTCCTCGCAAGGCACGCCAACCTCCACCAACAGCAGAAAGCTCCTCGCAACTTAAAGGAGCAAAAAGAACCAAGTGTGGTTTTTACCTTCCTTTATGCAAGTGTTGTTCTTCATGCTGTAGCCGTGAGGACAGTCGCACTTCACCTCCCCTGTGGGCAGCACAGTGCTGGACACCCCCTCAGGGCACTTGCAGGTCCTGCCGTTGTTTGACTTGGGCAGGCAGAGCAGGCTGCAGGGCTTGGCAATGCAGGCGTTCTTCCCTGGCACGAGGAAGGAGACATTGTCAGGACAGAGGGCTGGAGACACTACAGGAAGCCCCACTTCACCTGCCATCCCAGGCTTTGGGGTCAGACCCCCGTTAGGAGCAAGCTCCTCAGCACTGAGGTGGGCCTTAGAAACACAGAGAGCCAGGGACACTGAAGGCCTTAAAGGTCCTCCCAAGCTCTTGCAGGCTGCTGGCTGGTAAAGCTCTTTGATGGTCCTACACCCATCTGAAAATGAAGCCAATGCTCTCAGCACATTCATCACACTGTGGCCACCATTACCTCTCAGCAGCCCAGATGGATGATTAAGTGGAGGACAAAGTTGCTGCCATTCTGAAACCCTGTATTTGTTTGGCCTGTACAGCCCTTTGCATGGAAAGGTCATGGTTTGTGACCTAAACTATGAGATGCCACCACAGCCAAGTGCCTTATGGGCTCTCCCCCTGATGGGGAGTATCTCTCCTGGCAGAGATGCTGGGTGCACCTCTCATGAAACACATTCCTGTGGCAGCACCTGACTGCTCTAAACCCTGCAGGAATGGGGATATATTCAGGCTCAAAAAATGCCAGCCAGGACAGCTTGGTGGCCTGGGGACCTGCGGAAATGGGGGACGACCACATTCTTGAATCACAGGAAAGATCATCTGCACACTTATGCAATTACCTGTTGTCTTTCCTCTGTAAAAGATTTTCATATCCATGATCCCATTTAATCGGCCGACTAAGATCTCCATTCTGGAGCCGCTGGTTTTGGATGCTCTGAAAATACTCAGCTGTGACCAGTCGTTCCAGTAGATTTCATTCTGAAACACAGGCTTTGCTCTTAGGGGGGTGCATGGGAACGTGCCAGGAGCAGAAATACAGAGCAAGCATCGTGCCTGCTCCTACCCTCCAAATCCAGAGTGGTCCATGCCCTTCCACCACCTGCCCCACGGGCACAAAAACCTCTGAGCATGCTTCGAACATACCTTAAGCAGATGTACATACCTTAAATACAGCGATAGCATAGGGGTGAGGGAGGCTGTCCAGGATGACAGATCTCTGCAGGCCGTTGAAATCCACCCTCTCAATCCTGTCCATGTAGGCTTCAGTCCAGTAGATCCAGCTGTCATCCACAGAAATGCCGTTTGGCCACCGCACGCCCTCCGAAACGATGCACCTGGCTGATGACCCATCCATGTCACTTCTGTAAATGCCAGCTCTGGAGTCTCCCCAGTCTGTCCAGAACATCAACCTGGGAACAGGCAGAGAGGTGACTTGAAATAAGAACAGAACAGCCCATCGAAAGGCAACAGCTTATGAAGCAGAGGTTTCAAACTTTACATTCCATGTCTCTTGCAAGACATGCCAATGGAAAGGGAGCTCTTTGCAATTGTAATGAACACCACTGGCAGTTCTGCAAGTAGCTGAGAGGCTTATCTAGCTGCAGGTTACGTGAGGTTGAACTGTTTTGCTTTAGTGCATATGGCTTAAAGGCAGCTCGGGATTGTCAGGGCTACGTTTGCAGCCACCACAAAACCATCCTCAGAACGATGTAAGTTGCATTTGGCTCTTGAATTAGAGCACAGCTCAGTTCCTCATGATCACTGCAACTCTCCTCGTGGTAAGGCCCGTTTTACTGGCAGGAAAAGTTATTTACTAGCAGATACGTGTGGGCAGGAAAGCAGCAGTTGAATTGAAAACAAAACCAGCCTGTGATCTCTGCTCTGAGGTGGCCGGTGCCTTAGTTAGGTACATGGTGGCAAGAGTGGGTTCCACAGGGCAAGGCTGTGAGCTGTGCCTGCTTTGCTGTGTGCCACCACCCCTGTCCCCACAGCGTGTCCTTGGGGACCACAGCACCCAAAGCTTTCCATGCAGCACACACCCTCGTGTTTGTCTCTTATGAGTGTAGTGCTGCAGGGGGGACTCTTACCAGCCTGGTTCCCTGGGGAATACCAAGGCACCCAACTACTTGTGATGCTTGCTTTCTTACCCGTCTTGGGGAACCAGGGTGAGGGCTCTGGGTCGTTCAAGTGTGGAGGAATTGAGGACAGTGAGTCTCAGGTCTCCATCTGGGTTGGCAACCTGGAGTTGTAACCAGAAACAGGAGGAGTGTGTTTAGTGTGGGCAACGTAGAGGGCAACTGCACTGGTTAAACTCGGTTGAAATCTGTGGCAGGTAATTACTGCTCTCTAAAATAATAGCTGTTGTGGGCACAGGGAGCAGTTATTGTAAAGCAGGTGACATAAGAGGATTGATGGGTGTATTTATTGACACTTGGTGTGACTGAGCAAGCAGGGCCACCGCAGAGCTCTGTCCATGCCCTGCGTGGCTGTGCATTCTGCACAAGGATGTTGCTTTTCTTCCCCCCATTTCTGCTGCACCCCTCAGCCTCCCAAACTGACCTTGGTTTAAGTACACAGGGCCGAGTGGCATCACACCCTGTTTGCATTCAGACCCAATAAAGTGGCAGGTGGGACAAAGGCCAGTGTTGAGTAATTCCCCACCAGCAACGAGACTTCAGGGCAGCACCCAGCTTAGGGCCCAGCTGCCTTAAGAATGCACCGACACATTCACCTCGTTGTAGCATGGCTGGGTGTAGCTGTACCTCTATTTTGGGAATCCCAGCATTGACCCAGTACAGCAACTGACTGAGAGGTTCAAAGGCCAAAGCTTCCACTGTTTCCAGCCCGGTGCTTATGATTATTTCCTGCCCAGAGCTGCCGTTGAGACAAAGACGCTGAAATAAAGAATAAGAATTAAAGATGAGGAGCTTCCACAGCCCCAAGGTGAGCAGGGTCAGGTATGCAAGGCAAGCCATAACAGACAGAGGGGAGGAACAGGCAAGATAAATATTTGTACATCAAGGTGTGTATCTAACACCTGCCCTCGGTGCCCCTCTACTCGGCTCTCGTAAGACCCCACCTGGAGTATTGTGTCCAGCTCTGGAGCCCTCAATGCAAGAGGGACATGGACCTGTTGGAACAAGTCCAGAGAAGGGCCCCCAAAATGATCCAAGGGCTGGAGCAGCTCTGCTCTGGAGACAGGCTGAGAGAGTTGGGGGTGTTCAGCCTGGAGAAGAGAAGGCTCCAGAGAGACCTTAGAGCACCTTCCAGTGCCTGAAGGGGCTCCAGGAAAGCTGGGGAGGGACTTTGGACAAGGGCAGGGAGGGAGAGGATGAGGGGCAATGGTCTTAAACTAGAGAAGGGTAGATTCAGATTGGGTATCAGGAAGAAGTTCTTTACAATGAGGGCAGTGAAGAACTGGAACAGGTTGCCCAGACATGTGGTGGAGGCCCCATTCCTGGAAACATTCAAGGTCAGGCTTGACCAGGCCCTGAGTAACCGGACCTAGTTAAAAAGGTCCCTGTGTGCACTGCAGAGGGGGCTGGGCTAGGTGACTTCTAAAGGTCCCCACACATTCTATGATGATTCTGTGGTGCTCCCCACCTCACCTGGATGATGTCAAGAGTGACGTCAGCCCAGTACAGGCAGTTGTGGTCGTAGTCAAAGTCCAGGGCAACAGCCCCTCGCAGCCCAGCCAGGGGCAGCTCCTCACTGACACCAGAGGCCAGGTCGTAGCGGTGGATGGAGTAACGGGTGGCGTAGAGAATGAACTCGTTCCCCTCTGCAAGAACAGGGAGCACCTTCTTTAGACACCCCTGGCTGTTTTAGGCTACTCAAGGGGCAAAAAGAAAATACCAGGTTTGGGGTTTTTTTTTTTCCTTGCCCCTGGCTGCACGTTTTAGCACCTCAGCATAGGGGGAGGCAAAGGCCCTTTGTCTCCATGGGATTAGGTTAATGAGAACACACTAAGAGCCTTATGTGGGTCCTCGTGCCCTGAACACACTGCACCCCTTGTTACCCCCCGGGGCTGGAGGAGGAGGTGAGGACAACTAAGCCCATCGTCACCCCTTCCTGCCCACGTTAGTGTGCTGCCAATTAGAAACAAAATACTGATCTCCTGCTCCTCATAAAAAAGGTGGGAGTGATGTAAATCCATGAGTCCTGGGGGATACCAGCTCTGCAGTGTATCTCCCGGAGTGGGTTTTGATTCTAATTTACACAGAATCGACTGTAATGGGATCCTGGTTTGGGACAAAGTCTCCCGGGCATTAGCCCACTCCTGGTCGAGTCCAATAATGCAATTAATGAGTAAAGCTAATGTCAGTAAGTAACCCTGGCTGTGCATCCCTAATGAGATTATACGGAGATAGGAAACGGATCCTGTACGTGAAAGTGTTACCATGGTGCGAGCCAACACGTATCTGAAGAGGATCAGCAAATACTCTGGGAACACAGCACTTCAAAGCCCAGCCCAGTGGGGACTGCAGGTTTATTTTTTCAATCAGCAGGGCCCTTCTCAGCATGACTAACACTGCTCTCCAAATAGCTCAAGAGGGCTCTGAGGGGTGAATAACATGTTGGGCTCTGGACGAGGAGGGAAACTAAGCAGAGCACTGGTGTGAATCCCAGCAGTGGGAATACTTCCCCAGGCACCTGCCAGGCTGTTTTCCACCTGGAATATCTTTTGCACCCTGGAAGATCTTAGGTTGGTGCAGGGACATGTCGTGCTTGCAGGGCTGGGGGCTCTGCTCCAGTCTCCTCCCTGTCCCAGGCACTCTCTGGAGCTGCTGTGCAGCAGCATGCTAATCATGCAGCTCATGACGGCAGATTAAATTAAAGCTCTAATGAGCAGAATGCAAATAACTTTGGCAGCACCGGGGCATGAGACTGTTTCAGTGCCTTGTATGTTTGAGAGGAGAAAATAAGGACAGAGGAGAAGTCTGGCAGGCAGAGGGGTGAGGACTAAAGGGCAGCATCTGCCCCAGTCTGGCCTTAAATAACCATCATTCAACTGTGTACAGTGGCCTGTCTCAGGGTGGTACCTTCACAAGGGTTTTCCCAGGATGGGGGGGAACCTTTGGTCTAACTTCTTTCTGCTTGGGTTCAAGCCCACTACAGTGAGGACACGACCGGGCTAAGAGGTTTCCTGCCCTCTGGGAATTTGTACGTGGCCCCTCAGGCACTGGCCAAGGGTTTTCTGAATGAAGCCTTTGTGCCTGAAGCAATCCTGTGTGTACTCACCAGCTAGTGGGCACGGTACCAGCTCCCCTTCGAGCCGCGACTCGATGTCTCCACCTGTGCAAGTGTCCCCAGAGATCTTTCGGTAGCTGCAACACATCCAGCCAGACAGTTTACTTCAGGGAAACTGTTAACACACCCCCACATGCAGTGAGGAGAAGCAGCAGTGCTTTGTTGCAACGTGTGTCCAAACATGCAGTTCGTTTACTGCCACTCACGGGGCGTTTGTGTGTGGGTTTTGTGGTTGTTTGTAGTTTTGAGCATAAATGGCAGCATTGGAAGATCAGGTTCCCCTCCCGACTACAACACATACCCTCGAGTCTTCCTGTAAGTGGAGCCAACAGGGCAAGGGACTGGTGGGTCGTACAGTTTCCCAGCAAATTCCGGGTCAGGGACACACACTTCTAATGATAAGTCGTCGCTCAGTTTAAAGCCAAAATCACTGCAAGGAGAAGAAAGATGTAAGGAGGGGAGGGGGAGAAAGGAAAAATGCAGCCATGCTATAATATTTCTCTCCTCAATTTTTTCATAGAATTCTTAAGAACCCAAAGGATTTCAGAAGTTCATTCATTTATTATCAGTATTTAGCTGCATCATATCTTACAGCCAGACTGTAAGCTGTCTGTCCTCCGGATGTTTCAAGAACATTTTGGAAATAAGCCTGCCAGTGGTTGAGCAGACTAGGGCAGGTGAGGCAGCAAGGCATAGCAGCAGAGCCAGAGCACCCTCAAAATCTGGCTGCCAGCCCTGGTTTTCCTGCTGTTTTAGGTCACTGGTGCATGTCTTGGCTTTTCCTGTTGGTAAAATAGGAGTTAAAGCGTGTCTGTTCTTTGGAAAACACGGTGGGAAAGGTTATGTCAGTCTGATTTTGCAGGGAGCCCAGGGCTGTGATTCTGAGGCAGGAATCACATCCCCCCAGCCCTATTCCCAGTCTGTTCATGGTGCTCCAGACCCCTTTCCAGTCTGTCTTGGCATCAGACTGGCAGGTCTGGACCCTTGTCCTTAACTGCATGTACCAGGCACCCAAGTGGCCTGGCCCTGAGCACTTCTCAAAGTCCAGTCCCTGAAAAGCCGTTCACTTACTAACCCCAAACCTTTGCATCCCAGTGCCAGAGTGCTTTTTAATCCTAAGAGCTGTGTAGTGTCAGTAAGATGCAAATTTCAGATAAAGTAATCCAGCAGGACCAGTTGCATCCCTGCTGCTAAAGGGTCACTAAGCATTTCAGTGGAGGATCTCTATATGTGATGGGAAATTGTCTACCATCATTTAAAAGAAGGTGGTGGATTAACAATACTTTCCTCTTCAATAGAACCTGTCAGAGGCTCCCGAAAGGCTCTGAAGACATTAATTAAGTCTCAAGCCCCATTATTAATGAAAGGATGTTTTCAGTCTATTTAGTTTCCTCTTTGCTATAAAATCAAGGAGCGATACAAAGAGCTCAGTCAATTGGATGTTTGTGCACTCTGAGCGATTGGTCACAGATATCCATCTCAGACTTACAGTCCAGACTAAAAGAAATTAATTGGTATTTACCATTCAAAGTCTTCCCTTGTACAAGAGCAGTTGGAGACCATGACAGGCCTGTCAAAATCTTCCCCATTGAAACAGGTCGCATGAGGAGTCCTCCTTTTGAAGACAGTTTTATGCCCCAGTAAGCACTCATTGCCTCGCTCGTCGGAGGGTGACCACAGTTTGTAGTCATTGTCTGTGCAAGGGACCCCTGAGAGAAGTGACAAGGTTGGGGTAAGGAATGGTGCAGTGCTTGTGGCCCCCCAGACCAAGGGTTTAGAGTCACAGAGTGGTGGGGGTTGGAAGGGACCTCTGGAGATCATCTAGTCCAACCCCCTGCCAGAGCAGGATCCCCTAGGAGCAGATCCCACAGGAACACCTCCAGGTTTGGAATGTCTCCAGGGATGGAGACTCCACAACCTCCCTGGGCAGCTTGTCCCAGTGCTCAGTTACCCTCAGAGTCAACTTCCTTATATTTAGGTTTCAAAGCAAGGCAGCCCCAGGTGTCCCTCAGTCGCTGCTGGCGAGGCTGTGCAGAGCGTGGTGCCACGTCCTGCGCCAGCGCTGAGCCGTGCTCTGGGGACACGCAGAGCCTGCCTCTCAGAGGAGCTGCTCAAGGCCTCTCAGGAGGAGCTGCAGGCTCCAGGCTGCCAGCCCAGCCTCCCAGGGGGCTACACGAACCTCAGCTTCTTGCCATGGCTGGTAGCACCCAGACCCAGGATGCTCAGGGAGGGCGGGTGCACCCATGCACCGCGATAAAGCCCCTTGCCCCTTCCCTCTCCCCGCCCTCCTCTGGCACAAAACAAGCAGCTTCCCCCAGATTTCAGGGCTCTCGCCCTGGCCTGAAACAAAAGGCAAAGCAGAGGGCGTTTCAGCTCCGAGCACGCAGTGGCACTCGGTGACAGGAGGCAACGAGCAGCTCTGTTGTGGTGACAGTGAATTTGCAGTGCCTCATTTCAATGAGGCCGCGCTGGTTACCAAACAGATCCGTTTCTAACAAAACGTCAAGGGAATCAGTTATAAATTTTAGTCAAGCAAATTCCTCTGTTGGGTTTAACTGCTCTTTGATTAAAAAGCCGCCTCGCAATCAAAGCTGAAATGGGTTATAAAACATTCATAGGCACAAGCCTTCAGAAGGCTTTTTTTTTTTTTTTTTTCCCCTTTTCCAACAAATCCCTCAGAGAGGGAGGGGAAGGGGTAACAGGGAGAACGCAGGGGACATGGGTGCCAACAGCAGCCATGCCCACGGGGACAAGGGACACAAGGGCACCTGAAGGCAGTGGTGGTACTGCAGGCAACAGCCCCCGAGGGGGATGCCCTTTGTCCCTGGCTCCTGTGGGACAGCCAAGGCAGGAGGTTCTGCTGCTAATGGGACTTGAGGGCATCACTCAGGGTCTCTTGGAAAACAGGATGGAGGGCAAGAGCAGCAAAGGTTTTCTCCATGCCCAGTTAGTATTTAGGAGCCCAACTTCCCGTGCTTGTCAGTGGGACTCTAAGAGCCTTGGATGGCTCAACAGTTTAACTTGTAGCCTGAGGTCTCTAGGTCGCTTTGGGCTTCCAAAAACCTCTCCCATGTCCCCTCCTCACTCTCAGCCCTCCAGAGATGGCATGGCAAGATCTGACTTGCAACTCCAGGGGTGCTTGGGGCAGGCTGTGTGTGGGGACCAGCTGGTTTCAGGCAAGGGCTTATCAACATGTGTAACCTCCAAAGCTGTGGGGTGGAGACCGGACAGCTCTGCCACGTACACAACCCAGCACCAGTGACAGCTCTGTCACCCGTCCCCTTACCCAGCACGTCCGTAGTGTTGATCTGCAGTATCAGCCAGCTGTGGCCATTCTCCTTATATGAGCCAAAGATGGTGAATATGGTGCTTTTCTCCCCGGGCTCAGTAAGCAGGCCGTACACAAACACTGGCTTCTCCGAGAAAGTGAAAGTTTTCCAGGTTTCCCCTTCGTTTGTGCTGTACCTGGAGGAACAGCATTGGGAGAGCTGCCAGGGGCAGGTCCTGCCCGCCCCAGGGGACTCTCTTGTGCCCCTGCCCTGCCACTTACTTGAGCTGGTCAGTCTCAGTGCCTTGTGCAATTGCCACAAGAATGCCACCGTGGTCACCCCAGGTGTAATAGTGGGGTCCAGACAGCGCCTGGAAGAGAAATTGTGCCAAGGGGTGGATCAGAGCTGCCCTGAATTAAGGGAAAAGCTTGGCTGGAAAGCTTGCTTTGTCAGGAACAAAGCCTGACCCGAGCTAATGTTTTGGTTCATCCGGGCCAAGCCAAGTATCTGGAGGCACCAGAGATCCAAGTGTTTATGGGCTGACACCTGCTGCCAAGAGCAGCCAGGCCCATTTCCCTCAGTGTGCAGCTGTTTCAGAGCAGCTCTGCGCCCTGGAACCTGCTCCTCCCACGCCACGTGCAGAGAAAGGATCAAGGGGAAAGGTGGGATTATATGAAACCAGAGTCCATCGCTCCCCATCTCAGTCTGCAGCTTTGTCCTGTCCATGAGGCTTTCCCAACACTCGGCAGGGCCTCACTGCCTTCCTAGGGCTGCAGGTAAGTGGTTTTTCTCAGGCTGTCAGGTTTTGTGAAAGCTTCAAGAGAAGCGGGGCCGTGGTGGGCAGAAACATCCACAGAGACATTTCATACATCCATCTCACAGAAAGAAACTTCTATTTCACACGTCCAGCTCTATTTAGCAACCACCAGCACAAAATCACCTTTGCTTCCCTATCTGGGGAGCTCAGCACAGCTCAGGATGAAAATAGAGAGCGTGCCCATGCCTGACTCTGCTCACAGGACGTGCCAACGTGCTTGGGGACGTTCCAGCACAGGGCACTGAATGTATTGTTTCTTTCTTTTCTGCACTGTCAGACTGTACCAGTGGTTTGGCCTTCCAGCCTGCTGGTTGGCCAAAGCCAAGAGAAAGGAGTTGTGCTCCTGTTCTCAGCTGAGGAGCTACAGTGCTGGGTCATTCTGCACCTCTGCTCCTGACACGTAGGGCCTGAGTGATGTAGGATTGGGCATTGTTAGAATCATAGAATGGTTTGGGTTGGAAGGGACCTTCAAGATCATCTAGATCCTACCTCCCTGCGTGGTCAGGGACACCTCCCACTAGACCAGGTTGCTCAGAGCCCCATCCAACCTGCCCTTCAACACTTCCAGGGATGGGGCTTCCACAGCTTCCCTGGGCAACCTGGGCCAGTGTCTCACCACCCTCACACTCCAGAATTTCCTCCTCATGTCTCACCTCAATCTCCCCTCCTCCAGTTTTAATCCGTTCCCCCTTGTCCTCTCACTCCCTGCCCTTGTCCAAAGTCCCTCCCCAGCTTTCCTGTAGGCCCCGTTAGCCATGGGCCAGGCATCTTTTAATTGCACCTCAAGGCAAACCTGCCTGCCAGCCAGGTGAGGTTGGCACCTGGGAGCCTTGGCTTTTGGATCCCCTCCCAACCATGGTTGGTTTTGGTGGCAGCCAGCCCCATGGTGCACCCCCACCACTGCTGCAGCTGCCCAGACATGAACCCAGACCGCGCAGCACTTGTGGGAGGAAAAGGAGGCCACTTAATTCCCAGGATTAAATCGCTTGCAGATGTTGGAATTCCATGTTACACTGGCTGCAGAATGCACAGGCAGACCACAAATACTGCCGCAGACCAGAACACCCACTTAGTAAACAGCATCAAACTCCCCATAAACCGAAGGCAACATCCCATTTTTTTCTGGAAGGTGCCAGAGCCTCTCCAGACACTCTCACATACAAAGTCCTGGTTGTCATTCCCAGCTAAAAGAGGCCAGATGACCCGTGCTGAGGGCAAGTCTTGCCAGTTGAAAAGAAGAGACAGAGGAGGGATCTCTCCTGTGTTGGAACCCACCACCTTCACCAAGAGGACTGAGAGGTTCACCTCTATGCCAAACCATGCCTGGTCCTTCACCTAAAGACCTTTTTGCCCTGGTCTCAAGGGACATTCAGCACCTTCCAGCTACAGCTTTTGGACGTGCACGTGGAGCTCACCTTTAATACCCAAAACCTGCACACTGCTTATCTGTATTGCTGCCAACGTTCTACCTGCTGCACCATCACCCTGGCCAAGCCAGCAAGCAAAAGAGCAGCCTCACCTCTCTCCACCTTGCTCCAGCACTGCTCGAGACATAGACGTTGGTTTTCCTTGCCATGTTCTTCCCGACGGAGCCTAGAAGAAGAGGAGTAACCATTTTTCTTGAGGAATGCAAAGCAACTGCTTAAAATTAAGCCAGACATCTCTCAACTATTTTTGTCTGTGAGCAAAATTATGACTGAAGAGCTGATTTCTCACACTAGAAACCAATCCCTTCAAAAGCAAATATTTTAAAGGCTATTACAAGTTCTCAAGGCAGCTGGGGGAAAAAAAACCTATGGCTGTAAACGTGATCAAACAACACGTGGAAGATTTGTGTTCAGTAAATGAGCAAGACAAACAGGAATTTCTGCATGTTCAAGACACCCTTCACGATGGCAGTGGCAGGAAAGAGGAAGAGAATAAAGCAGGTGAAGGTTTCTCACGTCACTGTGCTGCAGTGAAAGGTCCATGTGGGAATTACTGCGCCGGGATGCGAAAAAAGGACAGCAAAATGCACGATTTGATTGCATTTTTGTAACCTGCACATGCAAACTAAATGCTGCCAAGTTCCTTGTGTCCTGACAACAGCGTGCTTCTGCACATCTGTGAGGAGGGAGGTGGGTACCGGTGGCGATGATCAGTCCTGGCGCCGACTCCTTGGAGAGGATGGGCATCCTGCGCAGCTGGAAGTTGAGCAGCTGGCTCAGGCGCTGGGCCAGGTGGAGAGAGCAGCCCTGGGAAAGCTGGAAAAGCAACCACAGCAGCATTAACCCTCCATCCTAGAATCATAGAAAGGTTTGAGTTGGAAGGGACCTTCAAGATCATCAGGTTCCAACCCCCCTTGCACGGGCAGGGACACCACCCACTAAGACCAGGTTGCTCAGAGCCTCATCCAACCTGCCCTTGAACACTTCCAGGGATGGGGCTTCCACAGCTTCCCTGGGCAACCTGTTCCAGTTTTGCTACCATCACAGTGAAGAATTCCCTCCTCATGTCTCACCTCAATCTCCCCTCTTCCAGTTTTAAACCATTCCCCCTTATCCTCTCACTCCAAACCCTTGTCCAAAGTCCCTCCCCAGCTTTCCTGGAGCCCCTTCAGGCACTGGAAGGTGCTCTAAGGTCTCCCTGGAGCCTTCTCTTCTCCATGCTGAACACCCCCAACCCTCCCAGCCTGTCTCCAGAGCAGAGCTGCACCCTGTGCTCACCTGTGCCCTGTCAGCCTCTTTTACAGGGGGCTTCCCCCTGCCCCTTCCCAGCCTGTCCTACCTGGCAGTCGATCTGCTCCCCGTAGTGTGTCTGGGCCGGGGGCTGCAGCAGCTCCCAGGTGCCCCCCTTGTCGAAGGTGATGACGGAGCGCATGTTCTCCTCGCTGAAGGAGCCGTTGATCAGGGTGGCAATGTAGACCCCCCGCACACCCTCGACGCGGTGGAAGTCAGCAAAGGGCTCGTTGGCAAAATACCTGGGAGGGAATGCAGGGCAGGGGGGGGGGAAATCAGTGAATTGCAGCCTCCCTGGGTCTGGGGATTGGGGGACAGGCAAGTCTGAGGATCAGAGCAATGCTGTGATCAACCACAGCCAAAAACTACAATAATATGGCTGACGTTCTCATGTTCTGCAGCCATCTGAGCACGTTCCATATTACCTGACTAAGGTGTCACTTCCAGCTCCACCCGGGCTGTAGTAGAGCACGTTTTCTAAAGAGAGGGAGAACTTCAGGCCTTCTGCCTCTGAGATGTAGAGGTTGGTACGGTTGTTATCGTGGCTGACACACACAAACACCTGGTCCTCCGAGGCATCAGCAATGTAATATTCCTTTGGGATGTAAATGACAGGAGAGCTGGCTTCACAATGTGGGCACACAAGCAGGGCTTACGTACAGGCTGGTTTCCTTTTTCCCCTGAGCTAGCTGAAACTTATTCCTCCCTCCACCTATTTGTATTTTTTCCACTCCCCTTTGCTCTTCTCTTTTGTGTTTCTCCTCCAGCAATCACCATCCTCCACCCCTGTGCAAACCCTGGCTGTCCCCCTGGACTTCCTCTGCCTGCAGAGAAGATGGATGCTCCAGGCCACGCTGGTGGGGCCAGCACGTGCTCGGCAACCGAGCACCCCATGCCACGGGAAGAGGTAAGGTCCTCAAAAGCAGAGGCAAAGCAGTGAGCACAGAGATCAGCCCCTCTCTGGGTATCTGGGCTCTGCTGCCAGCCTCCATCACCCGTGCTGGAGGAAGTCAGTGACTGTCTCTTTCCAGACAGCCTTGTCCCCAGGACAGTGCTGGCCTACACAGTGCTCCAGAGGCAAGAATCAGCAGAAACCATGAGATCATCCTAACATGAGCTTTTCCTCAGCCAAATCCCCCCGAGCAGGGTCATACAAGATCCCTTCCCAGCTCCAACTCCCACAGTGTCTGGTGGAACACAGAGAACTGCTGTTGACATCTGAAAGCGTCCTTGGCAAAGCAGGGAAGAGAGGAGGTCTTCTCGGGAAGCACCACTTACCTTAATTGGGTGCTTGGTGACGAACTGTGCCACGCGCATCGGCTTGCGGTTGAAGGACACCCAGAGCTGGGCCGAAGGTGGCTCAGAGCTGCCTTGCAAACGCTGTGGCAGAGCAGAGGGACACAGAGTGAGGAGCAGCTCTCAGCCCCAGAATCACCCTCATCTCCAGCAGTGGCAGAAAGGCAGACTGGGACAAGCCCAGAAACCACCACGTGCCTGGGACTGGACCCTCCCTGTGTGCAGGCAAAGCGTGGAAGCTGCCCAGGACTGGTGGTGGGAGCAGTGCTCCCCGCTCATGGTGGACATCCATTCACCAACACAGATTAGGGGTTGACCTGCTAGAAAGCAGCTCTGTGGAGGACCTTGGATCCTGGTGGACGACAAGTTATCCATGGGACAACAATGTGCCCTTGTGGCCAAGAAGGCCAATGATATCCTGGGGTGCATTAAGAAGAGTGTCCAGCAGGTTGAGGGAGGTCATCCTCTCCTCTGCCCTGGTGAAACCATGTCGAGAGTCCTGTGTCCAGTTCTGGGCTCTCCAGTTCAAGAGGGACAGGGATAGACTAGAGAAAGTCCAACAGTGGGCTCCAGGGGTGAATAAGGGACTGGAACACCTGTCTGATGAGGAAAGGCTGAGAGACCTGGAAGGGTGGGTGTCAAGAAGAGTGGCCCAGTCTCTTTTCAGTGGTGCTCTGTGATAGGAAGAGGGGAAATGGACACAAACTGGAACACAGGAAGTTCCACCTCAACACGAGGAAAAAATTCTTTACTGTGAGGGTGGCAGAGCCCTGGGACAGGCTGCCCAGAGAGGTTGTGGAGTCTCCTTCTCTGGAAGCTTTCAAGGCCTGTCTGGATATGTTCCTGTGTGACCTGCCCTGGGTGATCCTGCTGCAGCAGGGGGGTTGGACTGGATGATCTCCAGAGGTCCCTTCCAACACCTGTGATTCTATAATTCTACATCACTGCAGCCAGCACTCAGCAAGGAGAGAAACTGCCCTTTCCCCCCACTGGGGTAGGGGTGAGGAGGCTGCTTTTAATTCCTCTTTCTGCAGAGCAGTCTGTCCTTTCCTTCCTATTTTTAACGATTTGCACGAAATGAAAGGCACCAGCACGAAGCCAAAAAAGAAAAATAACACCCAAAAAAGCTAGGGGCAACCTATTTCATCTGGGATGCCAGTGGTGAGAACCTAAACCCAGATTTAGGCTCCAAAAATAAGCGGCCTGATTTTTCCCAGGCTCTTTATCACTAAGCAACCGTGCACCCCCTGGAACGGAGCTGGAGTCCTGGCTGCCTCTGCCACCCAACCTGTCCTCTCCCAGTGCTGCTCCTGTTGTGGCCAAGGTGTGATGCAAGTGCCCCATTCCAGACCTGGGGATAGAATTTCCAAAGCTGGGGTTTGCAGCCAGGCCAGTTCCCCTGCCAGTCTATGTGTTTCCCGTCGGTCTTTGCCTCGCCATGGAAGGCAGGTGATTTTGGTGTTGTTTGGTGTAACACCAGTTCTTAGAGCTGCAGGAAAAAGTGTGGTGGTGGCCTCTGTGGCCTCTGAGCCCTTCGGAAGCAGAAACAACTCAGAAGAACCCCCAGCTTAAGGTCATGCCTGGAAAGATCCCGAATCAAACCCACCTCATGCTTTCAGGAATCTGCCCCCCAAGCCTGGTGGCTTCTCAGCAAGGACACAGATCACCCCCTGCGTTTTACCCAATGCCAACAGAAAGCCTAGACAGCATCTCCTGCAAACCACAGCTGGCTTCAGATCAGGCCTAGTGCCAAGGGGATGGGCCCTAAGACTTCCAGGCTCTACTACCTGCAAGAGAGACTTCTGAGAAACTGTAAGTGCTCTGCAAACATGTCCTCTGCCAGCACTGGACAACACTTGGGTGGCCAGAGGTGACATGCTCACCACTTGCTCCTTAGGAAACCCTACAAGGCTTTGTAAGGAGTCACCCCTAAATGGCAAAGGTTGCTTGTTAAAACAGACTCAATGGCAGCAGCAGCAGCAGGGGAGGAAAGCAATGCTCGCATCTTCTAAAAAGAAAATTGCTCCTTAAATCCTTGAAGGAATGGGATTCTACCCCTCTGGTGGTGTGTCTCTGATTGTCTAGAAAGAACCTGCCCTTAGAGAAAGCACAGATGCTTTCTAGCCTTCTTTCAGCTTTGTCTGAAACTGGCCAACAGCTGCCAAAAGCACGGGTGCAGAGGGACCAACAGACTGCTTTTGCTCGCCGCTTCCTCTCTTCTGAGGGAAGCAAACAGAAACCCCAGCTTGCTTTCCAGGCTGCAGCACGTTAGGCTACTTGGACCTAGTCCACGGTTGATGGTAATCCTCTCTGACAAGCAGCCTCCTGACCACCGAGCTGCTGAGCCACATCCCCCTTCCCCTGCCACCCCCACCCCACCAGCCTCCCCAGGCACCCTGTGGTTTTTCCCAGGTCCCAGCACTCCTCAGGCCGACTGACCTACTTCTGCCCAGCCCAGCGGTGAACAGCTCCTGTGACACTTACCACCGACTTGGTTGCAAACATGTATTTGTCCCTGAGCTGGAAGTCTTCAACGTCTTCCAGGATGATTTCTTTATTTTCTCGGCTCTGAAAGAAGTCGGTGCTGCGAATGACGGTGGAAGCCCCCGAGGGCTCGTGCCGCTCGACGTACACGGTGTTTGGCCTATCGTAGGGCTCAGCTCCCCTGGAAAGGACAGGAAAAGGAGGTGATGGTGTTACCTGTGCACTCACAGGGCAAGGCAGAAGGCAGCGTAGCACCCAGGTGCAATACATACCAAGAAAAAGACTTCACGTGTTCTTGAATCATTATCCAGGTCCGGCCGAAATCATCCGATTTCCAGAGCTGCAGTGACAAAGGGAAGAGATGTTGGTAGGGCTGAGCAACCAAATGGACCCAACCCTGCAAGATGCCCAAGCTCAGGCACCAAAGGCAGGACAGACACATGCCCATCACAAAACTGTGAAGTGCTTTGATGATTTCTCTTTTTCTGGCGGCTGCCTGGAGTGGCAGCAACCCTTCCAGCTGTGGGAGAATAACCCAAACAGGAAAAAAACTGTCCTTTAGTCTCCTACCAGAAGGATTTCCCACTGTCTGTTGATCCACCTGCTTTTATGCTAACTCAGAAAAGAAAATAACTTGTCATCATTAGAATAAGAGAATCAGAGAATGGGTTGGGTTGGAAGGGACCTTAAACATCATCTAAATCCTACATCCCTGCATGGACAGGGACACCTCCCACTAGGTGGGATTTAGATTTAGATTAGACATTGGGAGGAAATTCTGGAGTGTGAGGGTGGTGAGACACTGGCCCAGGTTGCCCAGGGAAGCTGTGGAAGCCCCATCCCTGGAAGTGTTGAAGGGCAGGTTGGATGGGGCTCTGAGCAACCTGGTCTTAGTGGGAGGTGTCCCTGCCCATGCAGGGGGTTGGATCTAGATGATCTTGAAGGTCCCTTCCAACCCAAACCATTCTGTGATTCTTTTTTTTTGCAGGTACACAGACACAGCAGCCAGACTCCAGCCTCAACAGTCGGTCCAGCAGCCCACCCAGGGAAGGTACCACTCTACCTCAAGATGCTGTAATTATTTACAATCTTCACCCAATAGCTCCGGGGTGGGAGGAGGGGGGAAATAAAATAATTTATCTTCCAGAAGCATTTTATTATGCAAGACCCAAACCACAAGTCTGCATGAAATGCTGCAGAGGTCAGTCCTGCCTGGGCTGCCAGCGCTCTGCGGCGAGTTACAACCGCAATAGCCGGGGAGATCGATAGAGTCAGGAGCAGCACGGATGAAGGACCAGCATAAATGAAGGAAAAGGGAAAGGTATTTAAGGTGGCCATCCTGCAGGTACCATATCCTCACTGCTCCAGAGGTCAGAAACCAGATGGACCTGTAGGGAAGGGGGTGTCCTGGGCACTTTGGGGCAGCTCGGCATGCAGCGATCTGAGAGCAGACATGCTGGATGGTCCAAGCACAAGCCCACACGGTGCTGGGAGGAGGCAGGGTGGCTGTGGACATGCTGTGAGGGCCGTGGGGCACCTGACAGGCCAGGGGAGTGCCACAGCAGGGGAGAGGCAGGAATCTGGCCCTCCTGTCTAAGCAGAAGCGCTCACCTGTTTTTTAGGATGTGACCTGTCGAAGCCCAAGAGGAGGTTGGGGTTCCTGCTGTGCAGGAGGAGATCTGCTGCTCTGAAGGGAATGGAGAAGCCCTGGATACTGTTGCAGAAGTCTGTGGTGATCCAGAGGTATGGGACGAAGGCATCCACAAAGATATACTGGGAAGAGAAGGACCAACAAGAAAGAAAAGCAGGCAGTCAGAGCGTGGGAGGTCAGAGAAGAGCTCAGACTGGTGGTAAGTAGGGCACACATCTCGGGGGAGCCTTTGGGAGGGCAGACTCTGGAGGAGAGGACTTTGCTCGTCCCAGCCACCCCCCTCTCCTGCTCCACTGATGCTCCTGAGCATTGCAGAGCTGTACAGGAGGTTAGGCAGCATGCCCTCATGTCCCACCTCTGCCTAGGGACCCCCAGGATGGTCCAAGGGGCTCTGCCAAGAAGAGAGAGGCCCAAGCAACAACTGCCCTGTCTGCAGGAGGAGCCCGTCCCTCTGTGCTGCTGCAGCAGCATGGCCCATGTGAGGTAGGTGCTCAGTGTGACCCACAGATGTGGGCTGGGGTGGCCACACATCCAGGTCCCCTGGCCAGGTCCCCAGGTCCCTGCTGTGCCACACAGGAGCCCTGCTGGGGCTGGCTGCTCCATCCTCACCCTCTTGTTGTCAGCCGGGCTGTGGTAGAACTGGGCGATGGCCACCTCGCTGCTGTTCCCTGCACCAAAGCTGAACTTCTCTGAAATCTTCTTAAAACTCTTCCCATAGTCATACGACACATACACCTGCAAAGGAGAAGCCTCGGTGTGAGGAGCACAAAGCTCTGCTTTCCCTTCTGACAGATTTGGTAACAACTCAGAAAACTGCATGGGGGAAAGCCTTACAGATTGCCTGAGCCAGCCTTCCAGGGCTTGAAGCTGTGGGACAACACAGGGGGGGTAGCAAATATGGTTTTTTGTGCCTCTGTACTTAGACTCATGGGCCTTTCTTTCATCTTCCCAGCACAGGAGAGAAAGGCAGGCTGTAGCTCAGCAGCCACCAACACCTCGCTGGGCACGGAAGGCACCCCGGGACAACGCCAGGTTGCAGTACTTACATCACTGTTCTTGGGACCCAGCAAAGACAGGCTGTCTCTGGCCAAGGCCACGATCACGTTGCTTTTCTCTCCTGCCCAGTGAACAACCATCTGATTGTGGGAATCGTTGAGGCTGACCTGCAATGCCAAGGAAGACCCTGAGCCACAGCCTCGCTGCAGGGACAGTCAGGGAGCAAACACCCGCTCCTACCACCCCTCCTCAGAAATGCACAGCGTGGGGAAACTCATCCAAACCAGGAGCAGAAGGTAAGCAGCCCAGGAGACACAGAGCAGAGGGCCACTGTGTCTCAGGCTCTTCAGCCCTCAGAGGGTGCTCATGGGCATGCTTGGAGCGAGCTCAGCTCCAGCTTGGAGTGCTAAAATGCAGTGGGATAGCCCACAGTTCTCAGGTGTGCTGAGGGCTTTATCTTTCCACCAGTGTTCTCTGAGGTTCCTCTGCCTTCATCCAGCTCCCACCTCCCCTGCAGTCTCATTTAAAGCCCCCCCTATTTAAAGCGCAGCCCAGAAACCAGTGCCTGCTCAGCATGACAGGGGTTACACAGCCTATACTGAGGCCACCACAGCGAGGAATTCAATCACCAAACAGTTAAAGAGAAGGCTTCCCTGAGGGGGGGGGAAGTTCAAGCATGACCCCACATAAAGCAGTATCTCTCGTGAACATGTCAGCAAAATGTCTGTGCCTCAAGGGGTTAGTGTTCTTTTTATTCTTCCTCAGAGAAATAGGATTTGGGGGATGATAAGAATGAAAACTAAAACCCAGGACTAAGAAGTGATTTCAGATCCAGGCAGGCACAGGGTGACAGGGAAACAGTCACCTGTCTACAAACACTTTGTTCTGTGCCCAAAAGGATGCTCTGCTTTCCAAATTAAACGTGGTTGTAGGCAACCCCATTATCCCCTGTGTGTATGCTGTACCTGGCAGTGCTGTAGCAGCCCCGGTCACGAGGGGCTCCCCAGGATCAGTGAGAAGCATCACCTGGGGGTAAGGGGCTGGTTTAAGGAGCCTCCACCCGTGACTGCCAAACAAAATGCTAGGAAAAACAAGGTCTTTGCTCTGGAAGGGGGGAGGGCAAGTGAAACAGAAGCCCTCAAATCCCTCTTACGCAATAGGCTCAGGCAAGGAGTAAAAAAAAAAAAAAATGCATTCAAAACCTGCCGGGGGGGGGAGGGTGGCGAGCAGTCCCCGGGGCCAGTATCCCCAGCTGCATCCCTGCCTGCCTGGCCAGAGACCCCCCCCGCAGCCAGGCAGAACATGCTGGAGTACCCGGAGAGCAAAGACAGCAGAGATTTAGGTCAGGCAGCAGCTACAGAGCAAGGCAGGAGCAGCCTCGTGCACCCGTTGGAAAAAAAAAGGAAGCGGCGCTGTTTGAGGATGCAGGGAAACAGGGCGGAGAAGTAGGAATTGCTGATGCCCACTGAGACAGCCCACGGACAGCCTCAGGTCTGAAATCCAGCGCAGCTCTGTGCTCCCTGTCCTCCTCCTTTCCTTTAAAAGCCGAATAACCCCATCTAAGTCTCCTGCATCTGTATTAGTTATTTTGGGTGCAGCTTTCTTGGGCTCCCGGCTGTGCCGGGCTGAGGTGGCTGGTTTCAGACAAAGGGTCAGGTTTATCAGCCTGCCTGGAGTTTTGCTGCTATTTGGAGGGGAGGGGGACAGCGAGGGGCAGGCTGGAGCTGTGCATTTAGAGACAGAAGGCAGCAGCCCTGCCCAGCCTCCCTTCCCTGGGAAGGCCCCCTCGAGAGGGAGATTTGTCTGCTCCCCCCAGGGAAAGCTGAAGTCTAGCTGGGCCAGACCTGCCCTGTGCACCCCCTCCCCAGCTCCTCTCAACCAAGAGTGGCTTGTCACTACCTCCATGGCAATTTCAGCAGCACGTGGCTGCTGCTTTTTTTCTTTTTTTGCAAGAAATCAGACACCAGGATGGTTTAGAAATCAGAAAAAAAAAAAAAAAAATCAGAGGAGGCTCTTACCTGTGCCTTGCTCTAAGCTCAGAAATAAACCTCTACAGCTTTTTTTTTCCCGTGGGCCAAAAGTGACAGTGAGCCCCAAAGAGACCCTCCTCAGGGCAGGGAGACCTGGGACAAGGAGTGACAGCCAAAGCCTGGGGGCACCGTGGCTGGGTTTGGGGGAGGCAGCTGAGCCTCACTCCTCGTGCAGCAGCATCGCAGCTTTAGGAGCCCCACAGGTTTGTCCCTGCCAGTTCCCTGTGTGGGAGACCACAGCCCGTGGCTGAGCAGCCCTACTCCAGCCCCTCTGAGTTTTGGGGGACCCAGAAGGCTCAGGGGAGAAACAAACAGGAGCCTGAGTCTTTGCTCTCCAGACAGGCCCTGGGTGAACAGCACCTGATGCCCCATCAACGGGGAGGAATTCCATGAAATAGGCTGTTTGTTATCCCTGACACAAGCAACCCTTTCCTGCTTGTTGGGACAAGGCTCATTTGGCAGGATGTCACAGCATCCCCCACCTCTCCTAACAAGGGGAAACCTTCCCCAGGAGCTGGTTTAACCTCTGAACGGGCAATGCCTGGTGCCTAATGGAAACAGCATTTAGTTTAAATTCCACTTAATGGGGAAGTGTTTTGGTCTTTGCCAAGCGATTAAGTGTATATGAAATATGCATGAAATTCTAATTTGTCCTCCTAATATGTGAGGTGCCAAATGAAGTCCAGGAGGGGAGAACTGGAGCCAAGACATAGCGGAGGCTGCTTGTAGCTCTAGTTAATGTAGTTAATGCTGCTAGCTTTGCTCACACTATATATTTCTTTTTTGTTAACAGGCTCTTCCAATAAACAGATCCCTTGCAGAAACAGTGCAAGCCCTGACAGAAACAGACAGCCCTGGGAGCTGCTGTCCTGTGGGAGAATGTCCCAGAGAAGGTAGGAGCTCCCACGTGGCTCAAGGGGAGCAGCTGGAGCCTGGGTGCTCCCTGCCCAGGCTGGGAGGAGGAATGTTGTTGGGATGCATGGTGCTGTGCTGAGGCAGTTGGAGTGTCTTGTCCCAAGGGGATGACGGGTGGGGATGAGCAGACCAGGTTGTGTGGGGTGCAGTGCTGAGGTCCTCCAGCTCCTGGGGCTGGGGAAAAGGCCCTGATCCTGCATCCCTCAGCACCCACAACACTGAGGTGCCAGCTCTCCTTCCCATCACATCCCTCTTGGTTGCTTATGCCCAGAATTGAGAGGTTGGGGCAGAGCTGTGGTTGCCAAGCTCGGCAGAGGTGGCTCACACCTCATGTGAGACAAACTGCAGCGTTAGCAAAAGCCCTGGGCTCCAAAATGGTGCAGGCTGGCCAGGAGATGGGGGACTCTGGCACGGGCACCTTGTATGGCTGCTGGCAGGCTGGACAGCCCTATCCCAGGCCTTTCCTCACTGGAGGACTCTAAATCCCAGCAGGGAGGCTGAGCTGCTCTGCGTAGGAAGGGTAACTCCCTCGTGCAGAAATCACACCGCTCACGGTGAGGAACTGCAAGCAGAAACCCCGTGTGCTTGTTGAGCTGCCCAGCACCCACGCACAGTGACGACTCTCGGGACAGCTCTAGGGGCTATTTTGGTGCTGAGTGAGCTCAGGAACAAGCTGTGTGCATCGGTGGGCTTGCTCAGTCAGGAATCAATGCTCTTAGATTAGCTGTAGGACTCAGACCGCAGCTCGACCCAGCTCTGACCAGCAGGCCATGTGGTGCAACTACTCGGGGGCTGAGGCTCAGCACTGTCGAGCTGGGGCTGTGCAGAAAAAAAAAAGGCTCTCAGGGATCATTTGGTTTTCCTGTTCTGGTTATGCAACTGAAGATGGGATGCCTACAAACAAATGTAGACATTTCTGAGCAGTTAACAGGTTATCCCCGTGGCCCGATCAATGAGGGTATTGGGGAGCAACAGGCCTGTGCAGCTGTGAGTGGCTGCTAAACCCCTCAGATGTTTGCTGGCAGCTCAGATCTTGGCTGGAAGGCTGTCAGATGTTTGCAGAAGAGGAACTGGCTAAATGTTTTGTACCTGTTAGCCAGGGGGAATGGGAGTGGGGCTAAAGAAAGCTATAGATAAAAGGGTTCAGAAGCAACGCTGATGCTTGGTCGGCACAGGGCTTTAAAGGTGCTCTCACTGCTCTCCTTGTCACTCCAGCTTGCTGGAAGCTGCAGTGGACAAGTGCTGGGCTCTTGTCTGTGTTTCCTCTGCCTCCCCCCAGCAAGGCTTACACAAGAGCCCAGCATCATGGATGAGTGTCATGGGCAGCTACTGCATTCCCGGCACGCCGCGTTCCCTCTGCTCTCCCACTAAAGCTTCATTACTGCACCTTCTGCTCTGCTCCCCAGCATCTGTTTGTAGCCCTGCCATGGTATTTTGAAGACTGTAGTCTGTGCCTGCTGTAGCTTGTGGCTTGGACTGAAAATGCTGGGGTCTGAAATCCTTGATATGAAACACGGGTGACTCATTTCAGAGCGTGCCATGCCTATGTTAATTCTGCTAATGCTGAAATCATCTGCTTGCAGAGCTGTTTTCTCTCTGCTACCACCAACAGAGCTCTCTGCTAGCTGTTGTTTCTAGAAGAAAGCAAAAGGGTGAGGGAGGGGGAAGACTGGGGTCAAGGCAGAGCCCTGTTTGCCCCAGAAATCAGTGCGTGTCTCAGCGAGAAGGTCCTGGTGATGGTGTCTCTAAATTGATGGAGGTGGACTGGGGGGGTGATGGGGAATGGAGGTTGCCCTGGCCAATTTGGATAAGCACTGATGAAAATCACAGAATCACTGAGGTTGGAAAAGACCTTCAAGATCCTCAAGTCCAACCATCAGCCCTACACCCCCGTGACCACTAAACCATCTCCTGAAGCACCACGTCTACCTGGTTTTTGAACACCTCCAGGGATGGTGCCTCCACCACCTCCCTGGGCAGCCTGTTCCAAGGCCTCACCACTCTTTCTGTGAAGAAATTTTTCCTAATATCCAGCCTGAACCTCCCCTGTAAGTGAGGCACAGAGAGGGCTGTAGGGAAGGTCTGGAGCCAGTCATTGCAGCTACAGAAAGCTCCAGGGGTGGCCCTGGGACACCACAACACGTGCTTAGTCCAACAGCAGGATCTGCGAGGAACCTGCCGAAGGGGAAACAAGGAATATAAACACAAATACCCTTCCCAGCCACTGTGGTGCCAGGAACTGTGTGGCTTCCAGGGACTGGAAAGCTCGGGTGCAGAAGCAAGTGCCAGGAGCAGGCAACCACCCCAGGGTGGCTGGGAAAGGGGCAGGGTACCCATCCCCTGGGCAGCCACAGCGATGAGGAGGGGTATCTGCCAACACAAGGAAGAAAAGAACCAGGGTTCCTGGATCCCACGGCCAGCCCTCTGCTGGGATGCGCTGCCACCACCCAGGGCACCTCCAGAAGGTTAAAGTCTAAGCTGGGAAGGTCTCTGCCAGGCTGGCAAACTAGGTCAAAATCAAGTACAGTTCAATTCCGACACAGCGTGATTGATGTGTCTGTTCATGTAGCTGGATGGCATTTACCCTGAGAAGCACTTTCCTGTCTTCTCTGAAGGCAGAAAGGCCCTTTGCCAGTTTGCAGGTTGTGAGGGCAGGGAGCTAAGGTGGGTTCCCTACCTGGGATGAGCTAATGGCCTCAGGAGAAGAAAGGCTTCAGCTCTCTCTGCTCAGGTACTATTTTGACCGTGCACTAACAGCATTTTAGGGTAGTGTCCAACAGTGAGGAGAGGGGGCTTGTCTCCCAGGGAATGCTTTGCTTGCTTGGTACTCAGCAAGTGCACTGTGCCACAGAGCTACAGATGGTAACACCTCCTGCACAAAGTCATCACATTGGTGTTATGTTAATGGGAGATGAAATCTTCTTGGCTGTCTTGAAAACGGGAGCCGCCGGCGGGGTAGATAAGATGTCTTGCGTCCCAGTGTGGCTTAAGGCAAAGGTTTCTTGTGAGTTGTGTGCTTTTGGGGGAGGTTTTGGATAAGCCCTTTCCAAAGAAGGGAAAGGGATGTCTGCAGGTGACTGTTAGACCTGGATGGGCGTGTTGGCAGCCCAGCAGTGTAAATGCTGTCTGTAACTGTGACCCTCTCTCTTCCCTCTCAGGACAGCAGAGCCTGGCCTCCTGCTCCAGCACTTCTCCTCACCATCTGCCACAGCTAGAACATGACACTCGTGAGACAGCCAGCGTCATGGAAGACACTTTGTCCCAACAAGCAGGTAGGAAGCCCAATGGCTACTTTTCCTTCTTCATTGTGCTAAGCAAAGTCCTTGCAGGTGATGCGGTTCGTGGCCAGCTTTCCCCCAGGAGGGGTCAGGATTCGTGTGGGATGGTGGTGATGCCCTCTGGAAATGTAAAATCCTGGAGCTGAGTACCTGCATCCAGGTCTGAGTAGGGATGTGTAGGGAAGAGTACAGAGATGTCAAGGGACAGACAGGAGGGTGACCTG
Source organism: Hemiprocne comata (assembly GCA_020745705.1). Taxonomy (NCBI): domain Eukaryota; kingdom Metazoa; phylum Chordata; class Aves; order Apodiformes; family Apodidae; genus Hemiprocne; species Hemiprocne comata. The sequence goes on from CM036608.1 coordinate 4,374,163, forward strand.
CAGATGAGCCACCACCCCGGTAGCCAGGGGCTCGCGCTGGAAGAGGAGGGCAGGGGGCAGTGATGTGGTTGCCAGAAGGGGTTCAGGGAGTGCTGCCAGCCCCGGGGGGTGCAGGCAGCAGTTGTCTTGCCATGGGGAAGCTTCTCTGCATCAGTGGTGTCCTAGAAAAGACCTGTCACGTGTCAGTGCCTGCTTTGGAATGGTCTGTCCATTGTAATGCTCGCCAGGAGTCTCAGAGAGGTGAGGACCGTGCAAGGGAACAAAACCCACTCTGTCTCAAAACTGACAGTCTCCAGAGTCATGCATTTGGTCTCTTGGTTGCTGGTGCTTCGGAGCCAGAAAAGCCAGGACAAAGCCATGGAAGGCACAGGGGTTTAGGCTAAAGGTCTTTTTTTGTTGAGGTTGCTGAAAAGTTTTGCTGTAGCCACGTGTGCAAGGTGCATGAGCCTGCCTGTGGATGTGGTCGGTGGTGAGAGGAACCCAAGTTTTGTGCTTGTATCTTTGGTGTCTATGGCAAGAGGGCTCTGAGCCCGTTGGTGACAGCACTGACTAAGCTGGGTTTGGCTCCCAAGGAGCCACAAGGGGTTGGGACTTCATTCCCCTCCTCACTTCCAGCTGGGGCGACGCATCCCTCCTTCTCACTCCAGTCCCCTGGCACGTCACCCATGGCAGTGACAGAGGGCAGTGACAGAGGGCACTGACCTCTCGTGCCACGCTTTCCTTCACCTCTGAGCTGAGCCTGGGCTCTATGCTGTCCCACAGGGCTGTGTCAGGACCACAGTTGAGAGCCAGGGAAGAGCAGGGAGTTTCAGGGCCCCAGCCAGTGCGTGGCATATGGCCGAGCGGCCTGCCAAAGGCATGGGAGCAGGATGTGTCCCAGATAAGGGATTGCAGCCACATGGCACTAGGATGCTCGGTCCAAGCACTGTCCCTTGTGATGATGTTCCTGAGAGAGAATTGCTTTTTCCACTCATACTATTTTCTGTTGGGATTGGAGGAGCACCAGAGACCTAGGGAAGGAGGACGCACGGTGCTTGTGACAGGCACTGTGTTACACAGCTTGCTGGCTTCATAAATCTGTGCAGTCAGATCTGTAATGGAGCCTGGGACACCTGGGCTCCCTCTCATCCCTTTTATTAAGGCAGATCCTGATTTAAAGCACAGTAGTGCTTGGGAGAACTCAGAATTGCTATTTACTGCCAATAAACCCTCCTCGTGTGCTCTGGCAGGGAGGATGGACTCGATGATCTCCAGAGGTCCCTTCCAACCCCTAACATTCTGTGATTGATTCTGTGGTGACAAGCAGTACCTGGCCTTTAGAATTTGTGTGTCCTGACACAAAGCAGCAGAAGGGCCAGGTTTTGTACCCTAGCCTGAAACCACCCGCCAGTGAGAGTGGCTCCATTCCCCAGGCAAATCCCCTCGGAGAGCTTAAGGCAATGAGGAAAGACCCAACAGTGGCAAACATTGTTGAACTTGCCCTGCTTCCTTCCCCTTCCAGATAGCACTGGGGCTACCACACCCTCTTAGATGTGCCACTGCACGTCCAGGCAACAGAGGCTGCTCCTGCCAAAGCAGCTCTACCTGACCCGGGCAGGTGGCTGAGATGAAAGCCATGGGGAGACAAAAGGGAAAGTGCTACAAATGTCTGCCTGTAGATGAGAGACAAGTGTTGTGTGTTTTTTTTTTTTTAAAATGGGGTAGCTGTGTTATGCTAAAAACAGCCAAATGTTGAGGAGGTAGAGGAGGAGAAGCAGATTTTCAAGGGGAGTAGGAACAGCTTTTTCTGTGCTCTAAATGGGGGGATGGGAGCTGGGGTTTAGAAGCAGTGCCAGCCCCTTGTGTGCCCCTCTAGCAGCAGTTCCTCCCCATGGCTGGATCTTTCTCATCCTGCAGGTGGCAAAGAGGGGACGTAATAGGGCACTGAGAAGGCAAAGCACTGAATGCAGGCGTTGCTGAAGGCTCGGTGCCTCCCCTCGAGCATGCCTTGTCCCTCCGTGGGCTGGTCCTCTCCCTCACTCCCCCAGCAGCCTTTTGGGCACGTGGTGGGACACGGGCAGCATAAGCAAGGAGGGTCAAGTGGGGCAACTTGGTGTAGTCTAGCCTGTGGATAGTTAAAATATAAAGTAAACTCTTTAAGGCTGAAGCTTTCCATAGCAGGCACCCAGGCTGTATTTCCTCATCACCCCTTAAAGTGATGGTTGTCTGAAAAAAGGGAGGTGAGAGGGAGCCTTGATGGTCCTGGCTGCAAGACTTGCCAGCGAATTGAGCCCAAGCAGAGATACTTTCAGAAACAGCAGCTTCTGTGGTTTGGTTTTTTTTGCCATGATCAACTTCTCTACCCACTCTTCTCAAGGAGCAGTGGAGGCTGGATCAGAAATGCAGAGAGGAGCTTTTCTCTGGGAGAAGGGCACTGTGCCTCGCAAATGGCAATCCCTTCTACCAGGGGTCACCTTCCTCTGCCTAGCTTCTGAGCACAGAAATGTTCAACATGAGCATCTCTAGGTGATTAGCTGCTGCCTGAGCTGGGGAACTAGTGGAGAGGACAACCTGGCTCATCTCACTAAGGTGCATGTCCTTGGCCACCCGCCGCTCATCTTGCTGGAAACGAACCCTCAAGTATAAAACGCAAATCCGATGGTGCCACTAGTTCGAGATGGCTCTGGGCGAAACAGGGGGAGGTGACAATAGCTGTGGGCAGAGGTCACATCTGAACGCCTGCCACTTGGAACGGGGCAAGCCACAGGCAGCGAACGAGCTCTTTCGATGTAGCGGGGGCTGCTCGGCCAGCACTCTGCACCCCGCTCCGCCGCCACCGACCCTTCCCCGCCGGGCTCTGCGCTGCGGGTGCCCAGGGGATGCGGCCACCCCCACCCCCCCCCCCTCGCCCGGTGGGAGCCGCTCGAACCCCCGCAGGCGCGCAAGTTCTTTTCTGAGCAGCAAGTGTGCAACATCCCCCCCCCCCGCCTCCTCTCCCCACCACCGCGACCCCTCCCCACTTTCGCAGCAGACCCGCGGGGGGCTGTAGCGTGTCGCACCAGCACCGAGGATGAGCAGCTGTGAGCGGGGCTGGCGGCAGCGCTGCCGCCCCCCGGGGCCCCCTTCCCCGTGTGTTCCCCCCCCCCACAAAGCGCTCGCCGCAACTGCCGGGGGGGGCGGAGGGGAGCGCTCCGCGGGGTGATGTAACGCGGTATTTGGAGGGGGGGGGGGATGTGCCGATCCGCTGCGGACACCCCCTGCCCCCCTCGGCTCACCTGTCCGTACACCTGGATGGGCTCCGGCGGGCGCGGCGCAGCGCGGAGGCTCCGGGGGGGCTCAGCGGGCGGCGGGGCTCGGAGCAGCAGCGCGGAGCGACCGCCCGTGGCCCCCCGGCCGCCCGCCGCCGCCAGCAGCAGCAGGAGGGGCAGGAGGCGGCGGGGGAGCGGGGCGGCCCGGCGAACCCCGCCGCTTTTCGGCGTCGCCATCTTCGTGCGGCCGGGGCCGGGCCGAGGCGTGCGGGGCCGCGCCGAGCGGAGCGGGGCCGGGCGGAGCGGGGCGGATCGCCGCGCCGCCGCCCGGAGAGAATGTGCAATGGGCAGCGGCGCCGCTCCGCGCCTCCCCGCGCCGCTCCGCATCCCTCCCCCCCTTGCCCGCTCCCCTCGGGGGGTGCTCGGGGCCCCCCTTCCCGAACCGGGCTTGGCGTCCTTGAAGGATGCTTGGGATCCTCATGAAATAAAATGAAAGAAAGTTTAGTGAATTTCAATGAAATGAAGTAGGCGGCAATGGAATGACCCGAAATAAAATGAAATGGAATGAAAGAAGTAGAGGGTAATGCAATGACAAGAAATTAAGTGAAATAGAATGAAAGCAAATGAAACAAAGTCAAATAATATAAAGTAGAAACGTTGCAGCTGCTTCTTTTTGGGAGATGCATGAGGTTTTCCTACCACCTCCCAAAAAAAGCCTAGCTGCTCTTTTCCTCCCATGCACACCCCCAGTGTCATATGCCCCCCAACCCCGGACATGGGCCTAAAGCATCCCGGTGGGAAGCAGCATGATTGCCTCTGCAAGGGCCAGGCTGAGGTTTAGTAGTGCTCCAGGCCCAGGTTGTTTGTCTTACCAGTTTTGGGGTGTTTGAAATCAGATGCCAAACCTGTGGCTGTGCCTGCAGATGCCTACATATGCCAGGGGGAAGTGGCTGTCGTGTATGTGCAGAGTAACTGTGTGTCCCTTGCACGAGGACCCTGTCGTGACAGGGATGCCCCAGACCTGCATTGGTGTTGCCAAGCGTGGCCCCACTCAGTGCCCAGCCTGGGAACACAAGGCCTTTCTGAGCCAGGACCTGCAGGGTCTGCCAGGGGTCTCAACGAGTGTTCTCTTCCCTGGTGTACTGACCGTGTTGGTCAAATGTCTTGTGCCAGGTGAGCAGGGATAGAGGAGAGGTTGTCCTGGCACCATAACAGTTCTGGACAATTGAATCCCACCGTTGACCATTAGGAAGCTGGCCCAGAGCATGGGATCTGCTTTGCTTGTGGTTTTGAACCATTTCCAGCCTTGTGGCTGCTCTTTGCCACTCGTGACTATTCCCAGAGGTCCTGCTGGCAGCATGTGTGCCTGGTCCCATTTCCTTCTCCAAGTCAATTTCTAATCAGTGTCTCTGGTAGCTCTGGCAGTTACTGACACGGGGCTATGTCTAGGAAGCCCCCATCAGTTTTAAACACCTACTAGCCTTGTGCAGGGCTGTGTTTTTGAGCATTGGTTTGAGGCTCCTTGCTATGTCTTACATTTTATGGGAAAGAAGAGCAGCTGGGAAAACCTTTGGTTTCCTGTAACCAAAGATTTATGAGGTCTGAGCAGTTTATGTACATTGGGGACATTATCCTGTGGGCCAACAGTAATGCTTCATGTCTACTTTTTGCCAAGCACTGACACAGTGCTGGGGGGGCTGTTTAAGGTAAGAAGTTTTCCCTGCAATTGGAGGGAAACTCCTCAGGGAGTGAAAAGAAGAGGCTAGTGACGGACTCTCTGGTGGGGTGGCTCTGCAGGCAGCAAGAGGGTGGGTTGGGTCTGATGAGGAGCCAGTACCACCTCTGGACAGGAAGTAGAAGGTGTGGATGGGTACTGAGAGGAGAGAAGAAAAGATGCAACTATTTTCACGTGTTGTGCTGACAGCCTGTACCCCCGGTATGGTTCTGGTAGGCCTCAGAACTCTCCAAGAGTGACTTGTTCAAAGTGGATGTGCAGTCTGGACATCCAAGGCAGTTCACCTACTCCCAGCTCCACTCACACCAAGCACCAGGAAGCTGCAGCCCATGTCTGGGCAGAGCTGTGTTGTGTGGTTTGTCCAATGGAGATCATGCCTTGAGAGTCTTGGACAGTGTGAGGAAAATAAGAGGCTCACTTACAAACGCTGGGTGACCCTTCCTCTCTCGTGTCCTTCCCCTTCCACTGGCATGGTCCCCTTTTGCTGCCCTGTCTAGCCAGGCAAGCCCATCCGAGTAGGTGTCCTCTGTCTATTCCACTGCCCAGCTCAGCCATGGGTAGGGGGGACCCATAGGGGGATGCCAAGGGGGATGGGGAAGGAGAGCAACTGTGGGAGACCATGGGAGAGTTGAGCCCTGCCCATTGCATGGCACCAACCTGTCTGCTTAAGCCTTGTGTCCCATGTGCTGTTCCAGCATTTCTAACACTGTCAGGAAATCTTCAAGGAAAATTAATGTGCCTGGGCAGTGAAGGAAAGGGAGCTTATAAATCCCGTGGACAGCCCTGAGGGACTCACACTCCCCCTTATTTTGCTGGCTTTAATAGCAGAAACGTTGTCCAGAGCTCTCCCTGAGGTGCTTTCACCTAGAAACCTAGTTAGTGTATTTCGATTACTGAGTCAATACAATTAGAAGCCCTCCTAATGAAGCTTTCTGTGGTCTTGACTGAGTGTAATGTCCCTCCAGAGGACCAGAGGTCACCGTGGGTTAGGGCAGAGTCAATAAGGGAGTGTTATTGTGCAAGAATCCCTGTAGCTGGTCACTGTCTGGCACAGAACATGGCAGGCAGGTGACAGGGGCCCAAAAAGGTTGCAGCCACGTTTCCCAAAAGCACTGCCCCATCCCAGTGTCCATCCCGTTGCCCACAAAATGACCTGCTCTGCCCCACGAAATCCGTCTGAAAATAAGGAATAGAGGAAGAATAGAATAAGAGATGAGGAAGCAGCTTTGTTGCAGTTTCTAAATAGAGGAAATTGATGCGCTGGGCATTGGTTGTCCTTCCCCTCAGCCCCTGGTTTGTGCTCCTCTGAGCAACATGACTGTCTGCTTGTGCATGGAGCTGAGGAGGGTCCTTGTCACCCCCGAGGGACTCCTTCCCACCAGGTTGCTGTGATGGGTGTGAAGGAGAGAGCAGGATCAAGGACCTCTGGGGGGAGCCCCGTGCCGGTAAATGCTGACAGATGAATAGCTCTTTCTTTGCGGAGGGAAATAGACGTTTCCTTTGCCAAGGTATTTTTTGTTTCTAAAAAAAAAAAAAGAAAAGAACCCGTCTCCTGGTGTAAAGGGGAGGGGGAAAAGAGCAGAGGGTGGGTTTTTTTTAAGGTACATCTGGATTTCATCAGCAGCAAACGCCGTGAATTCTGAGAGTGAGGAGCCCCTGGCCCCCTGGTTTTCCTTCCCCTCTCTCCCTTGCCCTTCCCCAGTGCGGCCCTAGAAATCCCAGAGGGCTTCAGGGACCACAGGGTCAGAACAGCTGACTCAGAGCCTCGCCAAGAGAGTGGATAGAGTTGTTTAAAGGAAGCGTTGCATGTTGCTGGAGCCGAGTCAGGGAGTAAAACAGCTCGGCCCCCCTCCCCCCCATCAGAGCCTGATCTCAGCCCCGATGTGGCAGAGAGCTTGGTGCAAGGAGGTGCCAGGGATGAGAGCCTGCTGCTGCTGCAAGAAAGGCCACGGGTATGGCTCACTCTAGGAGAGAGAAAATCAAGGTGTGTGTTGAGCTGGCAGGTCTGTGAGCAGGGCTGGCAGTTTGCCTCTGTACTGGCTCATCTGGGAAGCCAGAGAGCACATCTCTCCTGGGAAAGTGGCCCTGGCTGCAGGGTTGTAGGATGCAGGGAGCTTTCAAAGAGGAAAGCATCTGGTCTCAGCAGGACCTGCCTTTGAATCAAAGGTCTCAGGGGATGGGGCCCCTCGGCCCTCTCACCCCACTAGGGGCCACCATGGGTTGTGTTTTGAGGACCCAGCATCTGCTTCACCAAGGAGCAATCCTGTCCAGCGTGGTTAGTGGTTGATCTGTGGGTCTTCTAGGTTTGACATGAACAATTGGCAGCCTTTTTCTCAGAGTAGCCAAATCTCTAAATGGGCCATAAACCAAAGCCTGCAGGTCACTAATCCTTTCCTTTCCCCTCTCTGCACTCTCAAGCCAGGGATTCCTGGCTTCAAATCCAGAGCAGTGTTCATTTCCTGCAGCTCTCAGATCTTGCTGGTCGCAGAGCTCTGAGCAAAGCCCCTTGTTAGTGTTGCAAGGGTGAGGGGTCCCCTGGGACAGCCAGGGAGGGAAAGGACACAGGCCAAATGGGTGGGGAGTGTGGGCAGGGACGGAACCTCTGGCTAAGTGGGGTGATGGATTGGATCATAGAATCACGTCTAAGGAGGGCTGAAGTTTGGCAAGTTTGGAACTGTGAAGTTCTTTGGTGTTGACCCCTACCTTTGGGACATTAGCTGGATTGGGGAGTGGGAAGGGCTGTGTCTCAGGTTTAATAACCAGATCAGTGAAAAGGAGTCATCTGGATTATGGAGTGGCTGTCAGGGTAATGCAGAGATGCAGGTACCAGCCCCCTGGCTCAGCCCCCAAGGGACCCAAAGAGGGTCCCCACACCTCTCTGCCCTGCTGCATTGTGTCACCCCCTGCTGCTCATGGCTTTGTCCTGTCTGTCGTTGCTGCCAGCCTGGCAAATGACAGAGAAGCTGGGAAGAAAGCCCATGTAAACTAGGGCAAAATACAGGTCAGCAGTGTGAGCCTGGCAAGGTCACATTGTGCCACGTATTTGTGCTCAAGAAGCCACAGTACATCCCTCTGGTCTGTGTCCAGCACCTGCCTGGCAGGCAGCATGGCCAAGATTGAGGCTGGGGGGATTTTGGAGTGTGGCATCACCCTGATGGCAGGAGAGGAAAGCCCCAATGTGTGGCTCTTGCTTCTCAGCACCACAACAATGTGAGTTGCTGCTGGGCTCCCCGCACGTATGCGTCCCTGATTATCTGTGCAAATGCCGAGCAAACAGGCTGGAGTCAAAATCCAGGGCCCAAATTCCCCTTGTGTAGCAAGAAGGCTTCCATGTGGGTCCCGGGGATGCTCAGCAGGAGGATGGAGAGTTTAATTAATCTGTGCATAGCCTGAGGTAAAATCCATGTGCTTGAGACGGAGGCATGGAAACGCGTTATCTTTTCCAAGGAAGCCGTTTGCCAGGCAGATTGGCCTCTTTGCAGTTCCCAAAATAAATCAAATCTCCCCAAACATCAGGCATGGCTATCTTGAGAGGAAGGTAGCACCGTGTGGGAAGGCTAGCCCCAAGGCTGATCTGATTCTGAAGAGCAGCAGGCCTGCCAAATGGAGCAGAAGGTACTTCTGGAGGGTGCGGAAGCAGACAGGGAGGTGCCCGGGCACCTCGAGGACCGACAGCCTTTGCGGGGCCAGACACATATCATGCAGCAACCACATCCCTCTCGTGTGTCTGCAGCCCCTTTTAGTAGCAATAAATCTAGTGGAGCATTTACAGAATCCATATTGTATCTGCATTTCATGCAAGCATGGATCCTTTTAAGTATCATTGGTTTCCTGCGTGTCGGTTGAAGTACGTGTCCCTCCAGGCTTTGGTCACACTGTCCTTTGGAGAACGTAGAGCCCTCAAATGGTATCTTCCTCTACTTGGAGTCAGCAGAACCTCATTCATGGGCCTTATATATATATGTACACACACGTGTACATTCTATATTTAATATATAGATATCTTTTTATATATCCTTTAAATAGATATAGATATTTAAAGTGTATTTCTATGTGTATGTGCCAGGCCAGTGCTCGCTGTGAACACGGGAAGAGTCAGATGAGCAGCCTGGGGTGATACTGGGAGAGCCCAGGGAGCCCCGTGGTGTTGCAATGGGCATTTCTGGCTAGCAGAGGCCACTGCAAAGTGCTGTGGGCTTTCCACTGGGGTTTAAGGACTTCTCCAAATGTACCTCCTAATCCTAACCGTGGAGCCTGTGGCTGTACATAGAGAAGAGGCTGCAGGAAAAGGGGAATTTGTTAAATCAGTCGCTCCCCAGGACCCCTGGGGTGTTTGCGTGGCTGCCCTGCAGTTAGACTGATAATTAGGAATCCTGTTGATAAGTTTTCTCCTCAGGCCTGGGAATTCTTGTGATGTAAGGGTCCTCCAGCACTGCTGTCCGATGGGTCTAATGGTGCTGGCAACCTTAGTACAGGGTTTGCAGGGAGCTCTTTTGCAAAAGTAATTAACTTGCTTGACTGCATTTTTGTTTTTTCCTGTGCATGCCCTGTCTGTCTGGCTTGACAAACACCCAGAGGCATTTGGGCATGCTCAGCACGAACAGGACATAAAATCTCAGTGTCAGGAGCTTGCCTGGGATGAGTTATGAAAGGCCAGTAGTGCATCATCACAGGACGTTAGGGCTTGGAAGGGACCTCTGGAGATGATGCAGCATGCCTCCAAACCTGCAGCTGACCCTGCAGGGCTGCCAGGCTCGGGGCTCAGTGTGGTGACATGGGGTGGGTGGTGTGGTCAACACCTCTGCTGTAGCTTTTGGGAGAGGAGAGGGGTGGCATTGCCCCCGTTCCCAGGCAGGCAGAGGGTCACAAAAGTGACCCAGCAGGAAGGAGTGGGCAACATCTCTCCATCACACTCTCTCCTGATGAGCCTCTTACATGTTCTTGGCTGTGCTGAGCTGTTCCATGAAGAGGTATGGACAGGTATGGACATCCTGGCTTGATGGTAAAAACAGTGGCATTTGTGACAAAAGCTGCGTGAGTAGAGGCCATCTCAGGGGTTATGGCTTTCAGGTTTCACAGGAGCAGCACGATTCCTATGGGACAGGTAGCCAGCTGTCCTGCACCCACCTCTGCTGTACAGGGGGGTGCAGTTGTGTAATAAGGAGAATCACAGAATGGCTTGGGTTGGGAGGGACCTTCAAGATCATCTAGATCCAACCCCCCTTGCATGGGCAGGGACACCTCCCACTAGACCAGGTTGCTCAGAGCCCCATCCAACCTGCCCTTCAACACTTCCAGGGATGGGGCTTCCACAGCTTCCCTGGGCAACCTGGGCTAGTGTCTCACCACCCTCACACCCAAGAATTCCCTCCTCATGTCTCACCTCAATCTCCCCTCTTCCAGTTTTAATCCATTCCCCCTTGTCCTCTCCCTCCCTGCCCTTGTCCAAAGTCCCTCCCCAGCTTTCCTGGAGCCCCTTCAGGCACTGGAAGGTGCTCTAAGGTCTCCCTGGAGCCTTCTCTTCTCCAGGCTGAACACCCCCAACTCTCTCAGCCTGTTTCACAGGAGAGGTGCTCCAGCCCTCGGATCATCTTCACGGAAGTCGATTCCCAAGCAGTCTCTTCACATCACTTCGAGCTCTGCCGACTGTTCCTGCCATGCCGTCTGTCTCCCTGCCTTTGCAAGGAACCCGCCCTCTCGTGCTGCATCCTGCTGTCTGTCTGTCTGTCCTTCCCAGCACAGTGGCTGGCTCTCCGCTCAGGGGATCCGGCCGTTCTTTCAGGGGCTGGTGTGAAGCTGCGCCTTGGACAAAGCCAGCAGGCAGGTGAGAAGTGGTGTCCTGGGGTGCCAGCTTTCGGGGCGAGGAGGAGCGAGGCTGTCCTCCCAAGTGCCGCCCCTGCTGCTGGTGAGCTGTGAGCAACACCTCCATCTTGTGGTAACAGCAGCACCAGGGGCCCAAATGCCGAACAGTGTCCGCTGCACGGGAGGACTCGTCCCATGCCGGTGGCTTTGGCACGTGTGTGACCAGGAGGTCCTGATCTCCCGGTTCTCCAGCTGCCTCTGACTCTCCAGGTATCTCCGCAGGGACCCTCTGCCCTGAGCTGGATACGGACCAACTCCCTGGCTGTTACTCCCAATGGTTTTGTGGGCTTTAGGTGTCAGCAAGCCATCAAGGTGCACTGATGTTGCCAGGGAACTGTGTCCCTGGTGAGCACAGTGGTTCTAAAGGTCAGCAACGTTGTCATCTGTGTTTGATCTTGTCCTTACCTTGACCCTTGGCAGTTCTCTGGGCTCCAAGTTAATCCACAAACAAAGGTCAGGGTTCCTGTGCACATGGGGCAGAACAAGTTGCCACGGGGAGGCAAAAGCAGAGCATGGCCCAGGGCAGGGGACTGTGGTGGCAGAATGGGACCCCCAGGGCAGTCAGCACAGCAGATCCCACCCCCATCCCTCAGGGGAAGGGAAAGAGCTGGCACCAGCCAGCACTTTGGGAGAAGGTACCAATCCTCCTCATCCAGGGAGCAGAGAAAAGGATGGGAATCAGATGGGACATGTAGGCCCTGATGACCAGCTCTGTCAGCGTCCCGAGCAGCAAAATCCTGCGCTCCAGGGTTTTTTTGTCTCGTGAGAAACCCAAAGAGACTGGCATGATGGATGAAGATCTGCGACCTGGACTCAACAAATGGTTGTATAAAAGACAGTTCATAACCTGGTGAATGAGCATGGCTCAAAATGGTATGGAATAAAGACGTTAAGGTTTGAGGAGGACCCAGGGTAATTTTATGGTATCGATCCAAGGCCCTAGGGGGAGAGAGGGGGTTGCTTAGGTCCCTGAGGGGTCCAGGGGGCAGCAACCACTGAAATCAGGTTTTTTATATATTTGTGTATCTTTACATTATCCCATTATCCCTTCCCTGTTCTATTGGACCTGTTTGAGTTTTAACTCCAAACCTTTAAAATCTCTCTTCTCCTTTAATTTTCCCCCGGGAGGGTGAAGGGGAGTGATTCTGTTCTCTGGGTTTTGGTTCACCCAGACCCAGACAGTGGCATAGGGGAGAAACAGGTGGGGCTCTGAGCAACCTGGGCTAGTGGGAGGTGTCCCTGCCCATGCAGGGGGGCTGGAACTAGATGATCTGTGATGTTCCTTCCAAACCAAACCGTTCTGTGAGCCAGGGCAGAGCAGTGGGCTTTGCATGGCATCAGGAGCAAGGGCAAAGGGACCAAACAGCAGCCAAGTTGGCAAATGAGATTTATTGAGTGCAGGTCAGACCCAAAGGCAGGGTGACCAGGTTTCAGCAGGAGACACACTGGACGTTAAGAGGGAAAGCTGGCCATGGCCCCTTGAGCAAGGAGAAGCTGCTGCCCCATGCCTCTTGGTGCCTGTTTCTCCTCCTCCCACCCTCAGTGTTCTCAGGGAGCTTGAGGGAGCCATGGGACTCAAAGCACACCTTTGTCCTACAGTCATGCTGCTTCTGGGATGTGTCCCCTCAGGGCCCACGGGGCATCCCCAGGCAAGAGGAAGGAGGAGAGCAGGTGGAGCACCGAGGAGCCTCGCTGCATCTCAAGGCCAAGCCTTTGCCATGCCAGGGAGCTGTCAGGAGGACCTTTGCCATCTCTCAAAGGTAGGTGTGTGCAGCTTTTGTTCCCAACGTACAGCTTGGAAAAAAAAAGTAACCTCATCAGCCTCTTGACTCGATCCCACCTGACTCATCCCGACGGATTCTGCGACAGTGAGTCCAGGATGACAGCACGTGGCATGGACAGAGGGAGACCCTGCCATGAGCCATGTTCTTCTTGTAGTTGTGCCATGTTATTGTTCTTTTTGTAAAGCAACGGCACGGTACTCAAGTAGAGCAGGGACCTTAGCAGAGATCCACAGGCAGCTGGGAAGGGGGAACAACAGGGGGACAGGGCTAGGCCTGTGGCATGGAGTAAGGTGACAACTCAGCAGCAAGGCTGGGCACCACTGGTTTGGGAGCAGGGGCAGGCCAGAGCTCTCACCAAGAATCACTCCATGCCAGTCGTGCCATCAGGGGATGGGGGCTTTGTCCATAGGGAAATAGTCTCCAGAGGCTGGGGAGGAACAGGACGAAACTTGGCCAGGGAATCTCATCCTGGAGAGGGGCCAGGCCAGGGGGAGCCCTACTCAGTCTTGGTGTCTGGGTGGCCATCAGACACCTCCGGACCTTTCTCTCGGAGCTTGCGCAAGTAGTCGTGTGGGCCTTTGCCCTCAAAGGCTGTGGGACTCTTGTAGGAGCCACCGATCTTGTCCCAGAGGGTGAAGTACTGCCCGTAGTTGTAGTCAAAGTACAAGTGGTGGTCGGTGTGGTGGGCTGATCCGTTGATGATGTGTTGCAGGAGGCGGGGGACGCGGTAGTCACCATCATGAATGGAGATGGTCCAGACGTTGACGAAGATGTAGAGGCCCAAGTAGGTGATTTTGTGCAGGGGAAAGAGGAAAGGGTAGATATGGTAGGGCAGACTCTGCATGAAGCCATCAATGGGGTGGAAGGCATGGCTGGCAAAGGGCGTTGCGATCTTCCAGAGGTGGTGGGGCTTGTGGAAGCGCTGCAGGGAGAGGGCATGCCGTGAGGCTCTGAGGCATGGGCAGGCACAGGCTGGTCCCTTTGAGGGTGTCCCCAGGCCAGTGATGGACTGGAGCTGCCCAGGAGCCGAGGGGACCAAGGGCTGGGGGCAGTCACGCCTGAAAGATGGGAGAGGGACATGGGCCCTAATGGGCTCTGGTCTCCCATTGCATCACAGACCGAGGTGAGGCCACAGTTCATCCAGCCAGGCTGAGCCCACCATTCCCCCCAGGACATGCATTCCCTGGAAAGAGTGGCTTGGCCCCAGCGTGGAGCAAGGGCTCTCACCTGAAGTTCCCCAGCCCATCTCGTACCTTATAGAACAGTCTATGGTGAAGACCACGGTGTATCCAGTAGATGCACATGTCGGTGAAGAAGAGGAAGGACAGCATGCTGAGGAAGACGCCCAACCAGCCTAGGGGAACAGGGACATTCTCTTCAGGAGGGAGGCTGGCACTGAGTAGGCCGTTGTGCCCAGTCCCCGAGCTGGGAGAGGGGGTGGATGCTCCCTTGTGTGGGCATAAAGGGAACGTGGGACTATGACGGGGCCAGCGCAAGGCACGACGGTGGATTCTGTGGGGCTTGTACAAGCTGTGCTGTCATCAGGAGAAATGGGGGTACACTGCGTGCCCTGGGGGACCTGGGCAGAGGGGAGAGGGTGACAGCTCACCGTATGGGGAGTCCTCGATGTTGTCGTAGAGCTTGCTGTAGCCCCGCACCTCGGCGAAGAACAGGACGACGGTGGGCACGCTGATCCAGGGCAGGGAGCGCAGCGCGTAGGTGATCTCCCGACGCACCTGGTTCTGTGAGGGGTGGCAGAGAAAGAGAGGGGTCAGGGGGTACTGGGAGCCCCAACGCCCCAGCCCCTGGCAGTGCCGGCCATTAGGGGAGAGCTGAGCTTGGGGCAGTGAGGGTGCTGGGCCCTGGGTTGAATGGTGTTCAACTGGTACGTGTTTCTGGTCAGGGATGCCCTCCAAGGGTGGGCACTGGAGGGTGGGAGGCATGTTTGTTGTCTCATACCCAGCATGGATGGTGTACTTTGGGAGCCCTGGGCCACTGCTGTGTCTGGAGCAAGGTGGTTTGTGGCTGGTGAGGGTGGAGAGTGGGATGTGATGGGTGTACCTCTGGGGCAGGCAAGGGGGGTCACCCATGTCCAGAGTGAGAAGTCCTGGCCTTGGGAGGACCAGGAATTTGGGAATCTCTGCTGGGTTCTCCTTTCAGTGGAGCGCTCTGAGGTGGCCTCGGTGTCTTTGTATCCTCAGGGGGTCTCTAGGGGCTCAGTTTGGTGGTCAAGCGGGCTTTGGTGAGCAGGTGCAGGACAGCGGTTGGTAGGTGGCAGAAAAACATCCCTCAAAGGGCAAGAAAAACCAGACGGACAGCGGGGACAGCCTGCACCGCTGTGTTGGCACGTGTCATTTGGAATGACCTCCACCTGGAGGTGCCTGCTGGTGGCTCTGGCGTAGTGTCATGATGGAAGGTGCCCTGGGCGAGGTGGAGTGCTGGGGGGACAGCGTGGGGCACACCCACCTCTAGGAACTGGGGATGTTTCTGGAGTTCGTGGTCGAAGATGAAGTAGTAGCTGAGGGTGCCGAAGAGCAGGTAGAGCGTGAGGGCCCCCAGGTTGGTGATGACAAAGAGGCTGAGGAGCTGGCGGCAGGGCTCGCCTTCGGGCCAGTCAGTGGGGTACACGTAGGGTGTGAGGAGGTGCTGGTCAGCGGCCTCCAGGACCAGATCCATGGTGGGTCCTGTAGGAAAGAGTGACTGGTTGCAGTAGGGGTACAGAAGATGTCCCTTGTCTCTCCAGTTCCTGTCCTTTCCCCGAGGCTGTAGGGGTCCAGTTCAAGTGGTGCAGAAAATGGAGCACCCGTGGGGGGGTGTGGGTGGTGGGGACATCAGCCATCCATCCGGGTCACCAGGCATATATGGGAGATGTAGGTTGTGGGGACTCCCCTGTTTCCATGTCCTCCTGCTGTACGAGGGGGCAACATACAGCAGAGTGCCGTGCCAGGGAAAGGGTTGCAGCGGGACACAGGTTTTGGGGAGCAAGGCCACCTTCTTAGGACCACAGTGGCAGCTGCTGGTGGGTCAAGGCCCTCGGGGTGTCCTGCCTGGTTTTGGGTCTCTCAGGGTGACTCCTGGCAAGGACCCTGGGCGGGCAGGGACAGCAGCGGTGAGAGACGCCAGGGCCGCGGGGGGTCAGCGTGTTTTGGGGGCTCAGGCGAGATAGCGAGTCCTCCCCACGCCCCCACGGCGGAACGAGCCGCGGCGGCGGGGGTGCAGGGACGGTGGAAACGGGGTGTCCCGCGGGTCCGAGCTGTGGGTGACCCCGCCGGGTTCGTGCCCGGGGAGCGGAGCAGTCGCTGTGCCCACCCACCCCCTCCCCGCAACCCCGTACCCCGGTACTTGCCTGCGGGTCCCGGCGCGGTGCTGGGGGGGGGGGGGCGGTGCCACCCGGTAGCGCCACGCGACGTCACCGGCCCCGCCGCTCTCGCCACCGCGGCCATGACGTTGTCGGGGGCGGTCCCGGTTCCTCCGCCCCGGGTGGGAAGCGGGGCCGGCCGGGGGCCAATGCGGTGGTTGGGGAGTGCGGGGCTTCTCCTGGGCCCGTGTCCCTGGGGGGAGGCGGCGGGAGGGAGCAGCCCCGCAGGGTGTTGTTGGTGCCGCCGGGTTCTGGGGAGCGCAGGGACAGGCTTGGGGACAAGCGGTGTCACCGCACCTGCTGGCAGGGCGAAGGGAGTGTGGGGGAGTGGGGCCGAATTGATAGAATCATGGTTTGGGTTGGAAGGGACCTTCAAGATCATCTAGACCCAACCCCCCTGCATGGGCAGGGACACCTCCCACTAGACCAGGTTGCTCCAAGCCCCATCCAACCTGCCCTTCAACACTTCCAGGGATGGGGCTTCCACAGCTTCCCTGGGCAACCTGGGCCAGTGTCTCACCACCCTCACACTCCAGAATTCCCTCCTCATGTCTCACCTCAATCTCCCCTCTTCCAGTTTTAATCCATTAGCACTGAGCTGTATCCAAGCTCCGTTATGGGTACAATCTATGGCTGCTGCAATAATCAAGACAGGAAGAGAAGGTGGAATTCAGAAAGGTGATCTGGGGTCATGCTACACCTTTTGAAAATAAATTTCAGTCGCGGTGGCAACTCGTTAATTTTATATAGACTCCAAATAGCAACAACATTTTTGTTTCTGCACCAATCAGACATGATGCAATAACACATTCCTTCGATCCTATTGTGGATTTACAGGTGCAACACGGGGGTGTACCCCTGGGGGTCTGGGCTTTTAGAAACAACCACATGAATGGTTGGAAAGCAGTTGAGGCTTGTGTGGTAGAAGAGCACAGATCCATTTCCAAAACAACGCTTCAGAGGGCTGAGAGGTCTGTTTGGTATTTTGAAACGTGCTGGGAGGATAATCTGTTTTGGTGTATATTGGGAAAGGATGTGTATGCTTCAGAACTCTCTGTAGCAACTTAGCAATAGATGATGGGACAGTGCAACTTGACAGTCAGTCAAATCTGTTTATTATTTCACCTCTATATTAGGATGTGACTTCAACTACACCATACCCACAGCAAGACAACAACGTGCTGTACAACGCTGTATCTCCAACTCCTATGGGAACGGACATGACATGGGTCAAAAACACTTTTGAAGCACCCTGAGTTCCACAAACTGATACAATGAATAGAAAAAGAAGGCCAGAGAACCCCGATTACAGAACACCCTGATATGGACAGAATACATCATGTCCTGGAACGGGGCAAGAAGCAAGGAGAGCGGCAGTGGTGGGAAACCTTGTTTTTTGGTCGCTGATGGCAACTGGGATGTTGAGCTTGATATTAAATTCTATCATAGTGTTGTCCTTTGGGTAAAATTATGCCTGGTTTTGGTAATAGTTCAATGTTTAAAAGGATGGTGCATGGGCTGGAAAGTATCACAGTTAATCCTGCCCAAACTGTATATATTAAAATCGTTTAGTAAAATGTGGGGATTGATATTTCTTATTATATCTGATTTGATGTAATTTTAGCATAAACAAGGGAGACTTTTATAGCATGGAGGCAAGAGGTACCTGCATTACCACTTCATGAGGTAAAGTGATTGACTGCAGCCACGGGGTGGAGTGTAGCAGGGTGCTCTGCCTCAGTTTCCCTCTGGGATTCAGTTGCTCCCTGTCTCTGTTTCACTTAGCCTGGAGTTGGAGGATTCCCATGGGAAAGGGCTTAACAGACTCTGAACTGGTGACAACAGAAGGACAAGTTGAAGGAGGAAATTCTGGAGTGTGAGGGTGGTGAGACACTGGCCCAGGTTGCCCAGGGAAGCTGTGGAAGCCCCATCCCTGGAAGTGTTGAAGGGCAGGTTGGTTGGGGCTCTGAGCAACCTGGTCTGGTGGGAGGTGTCCCTGCCCATGCAGGGGGGTTGGATCTAGATGATCTTGAAGGTCCCTTCCAACCCAAACCAGTCTGTGATTCTATGATTCTATGTCTGTGTTGCCAGCTGCTCTCCTGAGCTGAACACAGAGCCCAGCTTGGCTCCAGCTGGGCCCAGTGGAGACAAAATAAGAACGGGGAGATAAAGTAAAGAATTTGCTAGTGAGGAAAAGGGCTTTCTTGTTGTTTTTTTCCTGTTTCCCTTTGTTCTCCAAGAGGGGATTTTGGAGGTATGGCGAAGTAGTTAAATGACAGCAGCCAATCCCTTTATTCTTTAAAAGCCTGGTCCCATCTTTGATCAGAGAGACTCCTGTACACTCTCCCTAGAAGATGTAGCTGGATCTTCTCCCCTCCTGTGTGGACACCTGCTCAGGTGGTTTCTCCTTGAGGAGTTGAGGGAAAGGGACACCCTGCTGCACCTAGAGGAAGGGGAAGAAATACCAAATCCCCATAGATGAATTCTTATTCATATCTTCATTACCTAGCTTTAAATCTTAAGGAAAGCTTGAACTTTTAAGGTTTGGAACTTAAAGACTTCAGGATCCTTTTAAACATGAGAGAAGACTGCAGCCATTGTCTTACCACACTGCCTTAATGTAGTAATTTAGTAATTGTTCTACAGCTCTGGTATAATTAATAATTAATAGATCTAGTATAATTAATAATAATTAAGTTGCTAGCACTCAAACAATGTGTAATAGTGATTATTCATTTATTTGTATTGTTTTCTTACCCTGCTACCCAAACATTTGGGTAATTGGATTTGTACCTTTTAGTCCAATTTTTAAGATCTTTTTAGTTTTTACAATAAATCTTGGGTTTTTTTGTGCTTGTCTGCTCTCTTGCTGCCTGTGTGGCAGAGAGCCCTTGGTGTGGTTTCTCAAGGCCATGTACATGGCACAGCATTGTCCAGTGTCCTACTTGGGCAAGTGACTTCCTGATGGTGGGTGTAGGCATGGTGGGATCTTGCCTGGTCAGCAGTCATGCTGGAAGCATTCCTGGCACCCCTTTCCTCCTCCTCCTCCCCATCATGCCTGATGGTCAGGGCTCCAGATTGCCTTCCAGAGCGCACACTGCCAACTCATGTTGAGCTTCTCATCAACCAACACCCTCCAGTCCTTCTCCTCAGGGCTGCACTTTGCCTGTTCTGTGTGCTTGGATCTAGTCTGCAGATGACCAGGAGGTGATTGTCCCCCTCCACTACATCCGTAACACCAGCACCAGGACTGATGCCATTGGCAGCAACCTCTACAGTGGGACTACAGTCAAAGCAACCTCCTACTTCAACACCACCACCCACACCGTTTAGCTCCATTTAATCCCTCATCAATAATGGCCTCTTAGGGACCCCAGTGCCACAAAAAACACTCAGCCCAACCAAATTAAACAAATAAAAAGAAAAACAATCCACAACCAACACAACACCACCAAAACCCAAGCCACAACAACTGGGTGCTGCCACCCCACCTGAGACAAGCCCTGATGTTGTCCCCCTGGGCCAGTCAGCTCCAGTACCTGAGAACATGCTCATCAACATGAATACAGATTTAGAGGCTGCAAAGCTCTCTCCCAGAACCCACACCAGAATTCTATTGTTACTAAAAAAATAATTAAAAAAAACAAAACCAAACCATGTCCCTAATCACAGCAGCTGAAGGTCTTTTAATTGATTCAAGAAACTGTGACTCCAGCTGTTTCTAATTTTAATAACTTGGTATATATTTGAATAAAAAATGAAGCTCTGTTAGAAAAGGCTTTGCCGGATTGTGCCGCGCTGTGCCGGATTGTGCCGCGCTTTGCCGGATTTTGCCGGATTTTTTTATTCAGGGTTTTGGTTTCGGCTGGTGCCGGATTCTGCCTGGTTATGCAAAGGTGTGCCAGCTTGGACTTCAACTTGGCACCGTGCCAGGAGGTTTTGCCGGCTGTGCCGGATTTGCCGGATTGTGCCGCGCTGTGCCGCGCTGTGCCGGATTGTGCCGCGCTTTGCCGGATTTTGCCGGATTTTTTTATTCAGGGTTTTGGTTTCGGCTGGTGCCGGATTCTGCCTGGTTATGCAAAGGTGTGCCAGCTTGGACTTCAACTTGTCACCGTGCCAGGAGGTTTTGCCGGCTGTGCCGGCTGTGCCGGATTTGCCGGATTGTGCCGCGCTGTGCCGCGCTTTGCCGGATTGTGCCGCGCTTTGCCGGAATTTTTTATTCAGGGTTTTGGTTTCGGCTGGTGCCGGATTATGCAAGGGTGTGCCAGCTTTGACTTCAACTTGGCACCGTGCCAGGAGGTTTTGCCGGCTGTGCCGGATTTGCCGGATTTGCCGGATTGTGCCGCGCTGTGCCGCGCTTTGCCGGATTGTGCCGCGCTTTGCCGGATTTTGCCGGATTTTTTTATTCAGGGTTTTGGTTTCGGCTGGTGCCGGATTCTGCCTGGTTATGCAAGGGTGTGCCAGCTTTGACTTCGACTTGGCACCGTGCCAGGAGGTTTTGCCGGCTTTTCCAGTGTGTTTACTCAGACTGTTCCAGAGCCTTATGTGATCAGATATGCTTCTTTACATGTCAATTAATTCTTCCCGGCCTTTTCTCATTTGACTAGATCACAATATATATTTTTGCTGATTTGACTGTTTTTATGTATTCTATGTATTATAGAATATTTGAATAATGTAGCTGGACGCACGAATGTGAATTGATTGTGCTGTTCTGTGCCATATTTATTTATCCAGGATGAGTCAGGTTGTGCCGGAGTCTGCCTGCTTGTGCCACCTTTGAATTAAACATTGAAAGGGTCGATAGACTCTGTCAGAGTGTGCCAGATTTAGCACATCGTGTTTTTATCCAAATTGAATCAAGAGTCTACCAAACCCTAATAGGATTTAATATTATGGATGCCAACCCCTTCTGCCAGATCCTGCCTGATTTGCATATCTGACTTTTGAACGTACGAGTAGAATTTAGTAGATGTGTCATCTGAATGTGTTTGAATACATGAATGCATTTTTATTTATTTTGTTAGATTCAGTCAGGTTTGCTGCACTTCTTGTAGATTCTTATGGGATGTATTGGAAATAATGAAATAGGAAGAAAAAGAGGGAAGGAATGAGACATGGGAAGGGGGATTGGTAAGAAGTGGAGAGAAAGGAAGCAAGAGGGAAAGGGAGAGAGAGGGAAGGAAAGAGGGAAAGAGAGAGAAAGGGAAAGAGAGAGGGAAAGAGGGGGGGGGGGAGAGAGAGAGGGGGAGAGGGAGGGAGGGAGAGGGGTTAGGGAAGGGGAGGGAGGGAGAGAGGGGAAGTAGGAAATGTAGAAATTAAAAAGACAGTTAGAAGACCATGGGTGAAGAAGTAGAAATGAAGAGAAATGGGAAGAATGGGAAAAGAGAAGGGAAGACACATGGGAAGAAGTAGTAAGAAAGAGAAATGGGAGAAATAGCGAAGAGGTAGAAGGGAAGAGAAATGGGAATAGGGAAGACGTAGAAATGAAAAGAAATGGAAAGAGAAGGCAAAGGGAGGAGAAAAGAAACATGAGTTGCAAAACAAGGTGTAGAGAAGCAATTACAGGGGAGGGAACCTAATGAACACAAGCACAGCACACAGATCACTACTGTGGAATGTGGGAGAGCCCTTCTCCCACCCTTCACAGGAACTGCCTCCTTCAATACCTTTATTTTTTTTATTTTTCTCCCCATGGAACAGGCAGCCTACAAGCCAAGACATCATTCTGCTGGTCTGGGGTGGGATGGACATGGCCATGCTCTTGCCCCTCTCGCTGTCCTGGGGCTTGGGGCAGGGGAAGGGGAAAGGGAAGGGGAAGTGACATATGCCAGGCTCTGAGGGGGTGCTCATGGAGGTCATGCTGGTGGTGGTCATCTAGGCTGAGGAGCTGTCAGAGGTGAAGCACTCGGTGATCTGGAGCGTGTTGCAGCTGCTCCTCCAGCTTTGTGCGCTCGCAGGTAGACGAGGTGCTCTCCATCATCACCATGCTGTTCCACCTCTTGTCTGGGGAGGACAGGACACATCACCAACCTGGGAATACCCCACTGACTAACAGCAAATTGTCCTTCTGCAGTCATCTCAGACTCTGCTTTGTGGCCACCTGCACTGGGCATTTGAACTGGCCAAGGGAAAGGCTGACAGTATTTGGACTGGCTCTAAATATGCTTTTGGAGTGGTGCATGCACATGGAGCCATTTGGAAGGAAAGAGGACTTTTATGATCACAAGGTGCCAATATAAAATATGGGGAGCTCATTTTGAGACTGCTCCAAGTAATACACTTACCCAAGCAAGGTCCAGAGGTTTGGAAACGCACCTGAAGTAACTGGGAGTCAGAAGGCAGATCAGGCAGCAAAAAGGGCAGCAAAAACCTTGGAAGCTCTGGACTTGGTACCTGAAAAGCACCTAAAGATGGACATTCCTCCAGCCTATGGGCCAGAAGATGACAAGTTAGCAGAGTTACTGAAAGGGACCAAGACAGAGAATAAATTGTGGGCATCAGATAAATGATACAATGGAAAAAACTGTAGTAATGAAGGAGTTAATGCAAAGAACTCACCAACAATTGCATGTGGGGGCAGAAGCCCTAGTAGACTTATTGAAGACCTACATTAGTAGGAATGCTTGGTGTGGGCAAAAGCATTACCATGTGAAATGTGAACTGTGTTTGAAAAATAATCCTAGAAGCCAGCCCAGCCCACCACCAGCAGAGGTAAAAAGAGGAAACACACCAGGAGGCTCTTGGCAAATCGACTTTTCTGAGCTACCGTGGCTGGTACAGGTACTTGTTGCTATTAGTAGACACTTCCTCGGGTTGGCCTGAGGCCTTTCCACCAATCAGGCAAAAGTAGTAAGTAAAATTATTTTAAAGGAGGTAATTCCTAGATTTGGAGTACCTACAGGAATGTTATCAGATGGGACCCATTTATAGCAAAAGCGATACAAGGATTAGTAAAGGTTTTAGGCATAAAGGGGGATTTGCAGACTCCTTGGAGACCACGGAATGGATGAATCAGACCTTAAGAGACACATTAGTAAACTCTGTCAGGAAACTAGTATGAAGTAGTTAGGTGCTTTACCTTTTGCTAGAATGACCCCAAAGTCACCAGAAGAAGTCCTTTTGAGATGATGCACGGGAAGCCTTATGTGGTACATGGCGACAAACCCAAACCCATATTCTTGACTGGAAATCAGATTGTGAAAGAATATTTAATATCCTTAGGAAAAGTGTTGCATTCCCTTGACAGGTATTTGCAGCTGAGAGCACCCCTGAGGCTCGACTCACCAGTAACCTCCAAAGGAAAAGTGGAAAGGACCATTCCAAGTTCTGTTAACAACAAAGGAATTGAGCACACGGATCAAGGGAGCAACGCTGTCCTGGTTTGAGCCAGGATGAAGTTCAGACAGTGATACCTCAAAATGACCCTTTGCAAACCAAAATTAAAAAGGATGCCAGATGAACTCCATTTGAACTGCTATTAAATCAGTACACGCATTTAGAGTCTGCAGGAGGAGAAGTTTTCTTGCATTGGCTTTTAGGAATAACACCGATTTTTTTTTTTTTTTAATGGTTCTTGTGGTGAGGGGCCCAAAAAGTGTTTTGCTAAGCTAGAAGGATCCCTGAGAAGGCAGAGGAGGTTTGGCTTAGCAATGACTGACTGACAGTCAATCACTTAATCCTCTAAAAGTCCATCCTCCCATCGTGGATGATTCTTACACACTTCCTCCATGAGGTGTGTTTGATATTCCCCCCTTGAGCAGGGACACCCCTCGAGCAGTTACTCCTCGGAGGCTGAAAGAGCTACCCCAGGGTCACTGGGTAGGGTAAAGTAACATCAACACCTATTTAATAATCAAGCCAGCTTCCAACTATAGCTTTAACATATCATTTAACATCGTGCTTTGGTTCTTTTTTCAGAGCTAGTAAATTTCAATTAAGTAGTTGCTATAGGATTTACATTGTTGACTATGGTGTCGTAAATACTCTGATTTGTCTCCTTTAGCCCAATCATTTATAATAAAATTTTGCCTTGTGTGTACATACACTCTGGTCTGCCACCCTAAACTGGTACAGGACACCCCAGCAGAGAACTCAGATGCCCCCTTCCCTCTCCACAACAACTTGCTTACTTGCCCTGCCTCTCCCCACAGACACATCCCAGCTCACCTGACCCACCTCATAAATCACAGGAGCACCTCCTTCCTCCAGCCCAAACACAGCCCTCAGCTCTGGCACGCAGCCACTGCCTGGCACCCTAAAACCCCTCAGCCCTCCTGGGGATGCTCTCCAGCCCCAGCATCCTTCTGGCCCCAGCTGCCCCTCCTCATCCTCACTGTCATCACACAGGACCACGCTGCTTACGAAGGATTACAACACTTTTTATTCCCACGTAGCCATTTCACAGAGTACAAACACAAGACACCAACACAGACAGCACCCCCTCCCCCCCAGCACCCCAAGACCCTGCCATCAGACACCTCAACGCCACCCTGCACCCACAGACCCCTACCCTGCTCTCACCTGCAAAAAACTCTGCTGCAGTGCATCATGCAGACACAGGGGGGAATTCCAGCCCTTATTTCTCTGGTTCTTGTTCTTGCTCATTAGAAAGCACCTCTTTCCAAAACTGGGACCAGTTGTCACCACCACAGCACGCTAAGAGGCTTCCCAGACCCCCAGGGATGAGCTCTGCCACACACCTCAAAGACACCTCTGCTCCAGAGAGCCAGAGGGCAGCATGCTCCTGAGATGTCACGACATCCAACGACAACGACATGCTGTTCTGGCCCACGACACCTACCTCTGGCAGAGTCTGTGTGCTTGTGAGACAGCAGCAGCAGCCCCGTGGCCACCCCTGTGAGGGGACAGCACGTGCTCCAGCCCGTTCCACAGTACCAACAGGGGTGTGGGCCACCTACAGTGCATGCTACAAGGGAAGACCTGGGGTAAAGCTGCAAGAAAACCCCCCAAATCCCGTGAGTAATGGCAAGCTGAAAGAAAAAAACAAAACAAAACAAACCACAAATTCCCACATCGATGCCAGAAACCTGCAAAAAAAAAAAAAAAAATAACCTCCCCAACTGCTACACTGATGCTGCAAACATCCAGCTGTGCCTCGCTGCCGCTGCGCTTGCCATGTGCCACTTTCATGTCCAGGCCCAAGTCTTCTCTCTCCAGGTCAAGTCCTTCTCTTGCCTCCACGCAGCAGGACGGGCGGGTGGCAGCTTGGGGGCTGTGGGGGTGGCTGTCTCCTACCCTACAAAGACTCAGGCTGACGTGAGAACAGTCCTTGGCCGGGCGGCAGAGCCACGCCTAGGAGGTCAGGTCCCGCAGAGCTGCACACAGCCACAGCTGGGCTGCCACCAGAAGGGTCACTCGGGCACGGTGCTCCTCTGAAGAGCTGGAGGCTGCCAACACAACAAGACCCACGTGAGCTGGGAGCAGGGCGCATAGGCCATGGGTGCCTCCCTCGCCCCTGAGTGTCCCACCAACTGCGCCAGTCCTGTGGCCTCCTAGGTGCCCCGTTCCCTCCCTCAAGCCCTTTAGTTGGCTCCCAGACTTGACCTGCAGCCTCTACTCCAGCTGCTCCACCACCACTCTTTACAGCATCACCACCCTTGCAACCACCTGCCTGTCAGCTCTCCAAAGTCTGCCATTGTTGTCCTCACAGAGTGGAGCCAGGCACCTCCATCCCTGGGCACGGCGTGTGTCCAGCTCCCTCTCCTTCACCTCCTTTCTATCTGTGACTTGTCACACATTCCAGCCACCTTCCCCATGCTGCTCACCCCTCCAGCCCCTCATCTTGGGTGTGGAAGCCCCCCCTGCCCCCCCCACTGCCCCCAGTACTTGCCACTGCAGCTCTTGCCATCCCCTTGCAACGTCCCCGTCACGCAGCTGCAGAGGGGTCCGTCTGCCCGGCTGGTGCAGATCTGCTCACAGCCACCATTGTCCTCACACCAGTCTGATCCTGGGCACAAAGAGCAAAGGAGGAGACCTGAGCAATGCTCCCAGACCCCAAGCCCTGGCTGCACGAGGCCCAAACCCTCAGCACAACACCAGGGCGCACAAGAGCACGTCCAACACCTACTGGGCACACCCTCAAGTCACACGTGGTGTGGAGACAACAGTAGGACCCAGCTAGGCTCCTATCATCCCCCGTGATCCCAAAGCAGCACCTAGTCTGATCCTCACAACCCTCCAGGGGCCTTTTGGGAAGACACAGAGAAGCACCCGTGGCACAAGGCCACAGAGCACCCCAAGCCACCCCAGACTGCCACCACGCCATCTGGGTGACCACTCCCAGAGCTCTAGGATCACACATCCCTGAGCAAGGTGGACACCCCACCTGCACCCACCCAACCTGCACACTCTCTGCCCTCACCTCCCAGCAGCAGAAACCCCTGAGTGCTCTCTTGAACTTGTCCCATTTCCTGCCCCAAGGAACAGCCTCTCCCCCACAGGACACACACACCCCCGTCACCCCGGTGCCAGGGTCCTGCCGTGCCAGGGTGCTGCCATTCAACATGCCACCAGGATGGCAGATCAACCCCTGCAGCCTTCCTTGGCTTCACACACACTTACGCTTCCTCCTAATGGGCCCCACCGAGAGGATCTGCTCCTTGGCCTCCTCGGCGAACGCACTGGCCATCCTGGTGTGCTGAGGGCAGTTCTGTGTGGAGATAAACGCTGCCTCAGCCACTCACCCCTGACCAAGCCCCCTCAATGCCTCTCCAACCAGCCCATCTCCCTGCGACCAGGCTCAGAGAGGTCCTGAGGTGATCTGCCCACGGTGGGGCTCTCCTCCCAGCACCTGGAGGGACACACGAGCCTCCCAGGCTTGCCCACCTCTGCCCACCTCTCTGATGCCAGGTCAACTGGGCTCACAAGCTCCACCAGAGCCCTGCAAAATGAGAGGCCTCTCCCTCAGCACTTGCCCCACTTACTATTTTGCAGGAGTATTTCTCCGAATCACAGAGTGAGACAGCACAGTGGAGATGAACTTCATCGTAATCCCCGATGAACTTGAAGACGGTGACGTGGAAGCGACACGTCAGTGACACCCCGTTCTCCTCTATGCCAATCGTGTTGTCCTTCATGTTTTGGCACCTGTGAAAAGCACCAGCACTTGCCCGGCTTCCCAAGACACCTCCACCACAACCCACACCCCCTGTCTCCCATGGCATCGGGGATGTGAGGAAAGTCACTCTTCTCCATGGCCAGGTTTCCACCACATGCAGGTCCTCCAGTTACCTCTAAGCCAACTGACTCCTGCACTAGCAGTGCCAGCTGCCCTGACACATTGCTAGAAAATCTATCCTCCAACTTTGTCATGGGTTATAATAGTGTCAATCATCCTCTCTTTGCAGCTATTCCAAATCCCACCAGACCCACAGTTCTGTGTTAAAGCACTACACTGAAATCCTGACACCTAAACCCTTTAATCACAAACCATTGACCAAGTCTGGGAGTGGATTCAGCCACACCTACACTCCTCTCTGGGAAGGAGTTCAGAAAACAAGGTCCACTATTAAACTCAACAGGAGCCTTCCTCACCCTTTTCCCTAATCCCTGTGCTAATGACTCCAACACAATCCTGACTCAGTCTCTCCTAAATTATTTCCTCCAACCCCTACGTAAACCACTCTAATCCAATTTTAACCCCTATGTGCCCTTTCCACATAGTAAGTAAGAGAGTGACCTTGCCATCAAATTCTGTTAAGTTGAACAGTTAATAAATCTGTATTAAAATCACCTTTTCCTAATATCTTTGTTGGTGATCCTTTAAACCACCCTAAGACATTCTACTCCTGTCTGTGACATCTGCTCCCCAGCCTTTCCTGATCTTGGTCAACTGTCTCATTGACCAAAAGGTCCCCTGCTCCAACTGACACCACCACCCCTTGGAGCACCCTCCCCTCAAAGACAAGATGAAAACCAACAGCCCCCCCCCAGTCGCTCACCCTCCCTCAATGATGAAGTAGCGCAGCTTGTCGTTGCTGTCCCGCGAGGGGGTCGCGTAGCACTTGTTGAGCATCAGGATCAGGTGGTTGGAATCAGCCCCGACAACAAAGACCCCCACGTAGAGCACGTCCCGGGTGGTGAGCACCACCTCACCCTGCCGGTACGGGTGCTTGTAGGAGGAGTTCTTGTACAGGGCCATCTTGGTTGTGAAGCTCCCTTCCTGCGTTGGCACCGTCAGGTTAATCACGCTAACGATGACAAAAAAATACCGGCTTGGATGAAGGAAAGGCTGCAAACCCCCAACTCGACGCCTCAACCCTCACCCCCTCACCCTCTGCTCACGTGCTCCTGTGTGACAGGACAGGCCACACAGCTCACCCCAGCTCCTACCTGAGCATGGGCCGCACAACCGAGTCCAGGGAGATCTTGATGTCCAGCTCGTAGGCGCAGGAAAACTCCACGTTGATGGTGCGGTCCCGGGTGATGATGTTGCCCGTGTTGTTGGCGCTCTCGATCCACACCGTGTTCTTGTACACTATGTGTGTGCTGTTGGACTGCAGAAGGAACGCAGGGCATCCCTCAACACTGCACCTCTGCTCCTAATCAATGCCCCTTGGCCCCCTAAACGAGCTGCACAACACCAAGGGCCCCTCCTGGACAGGAACCACTGGGTAGCATCCTTATGCTGCGAGATCTGCCTCTGTTTTCCCTGATCCCATGAAAGAAGACACCCAAGATGATCAGCCCAGCCTTCGCTCCCAGACCTGCATGCTCCATGCCCTGGCTCACCTGCACCACATTGCCACAGTTGCCCTTGGTGTTGTTGATCTGGAAGGAGATGAAGTCCTCCCCTTCAATGCCAGGGCAGTGGCGGTCGTTGACCCGCACCCCCTCGCGCTCAAAGCCCAGCTGGAACAGCTTGCACTTCGAGATGGACACCTCCATTTGGGCAGCTTTGCAGGTCACCTCTGCATCAATGATGTCATGGGTGGCTAGAGGAGAAGACAAGACAGCTTCAAATCACCACCGCAGGCCCAGGCCACCAGCCTGCCCGTCCATCCTCCCCACTGCCAGAAATGGGCCAGGATTATCTCCTGCCCCATGTCCTGCCCATCTGCTGTCCCTCAAAGTGGGGGCCAGAGATGCCTGTAACGTGCACTCCAGAAAACCTGCACCCTTCTCCTGTCCTGAACTGTGCACAGTCACAAAACTGTCTCAGCAGTTGGAACACCCCATCCTGAAGCCCCAGGCTTCCTGAACCCAACAGCCCATCCACACCACCCGTTGCCAGCCCAGAGGACTCACTGTTCCCATAGGGCGGGGGCTCGATGCAGCCACACAGCTCCCCACCGTTGTCCAGCTCGCAGCTGCGGTTGGGGCAGTCGGCGCCCACACAAGGATCTTCCACCACTCCTGCTAAACAGCACAAGACGGAGCACAAACACAACCTTTATCCTTGGAGCGTGGGGCAGGCGCCTCTGACAGGCCCTGTTGGCTCCTCTCCTCCTTCTCCCAGCGGTTAGGGTCCCCGTGGGACACAGGTCCCCACCACCCAGGCAGCCCCCAGCTTACAGCAATTCTCCTTCTCGATCCACTCGGTGCCCAGGATGCCGAAGGTGCGGCAGGCCTCGCCGTAGGCGGCCAGCGAGCCACACAGCTGGACCTTCTTGTGGTTGTAGCAGCCATCCAGAAAGCAGGACTCGTAAAAGGGCAGGGGGTCCAGGAGGCCATAGCAGGGCTGGAAGAAGCCTTTCATGTCTGTCAGCTTCAGGCAGTAGCTGTCACTCTGCAGCTCCTGGATCTGGACGTTGTCGCAGGAGGCGGCGTACTGCGAGTACTGCAGCTCGTTGCAGCTGTGGGCACCGGACACGTGGTGGGGGCTCCCGTGGCGACCGGCCCCGCTCCCGCTCCCTCTCCCGTCCGGTGGGGAAGGGCTGTCTGAGCACTCACCTCTTCTGCATGCCGTTGGTTTTCCAGCTCTGTGCCAGCACCACGCTGCTGACCGCCGGCTTCCCCCGCAGCGTCGCGTAGTCGTCTGTCCGGTCGCCGTTGAAGTTGCCGCAGAGGCCACACACCTTGTTCTGCAGCCGCTCCCCGAGGGTGATTTTGATGATGTTGAAGCCGTTGTAGCGGATCTGGATGTCAGGGCTGGAGTCGATGACCAGGAAGCCCTCCTGGCTGAAGATCTTCGTGGAAAGCCCCGTGACAAAGGGGATGCTCACCTGGCTGCCGTTCACCTGGCACAGGAGAGGACGCGAGGCTGACACACCTCCCATCCCCTCCGCCTATGGACGTGAGATGCCCACAAATTGCACCACAACTGCCACTCAAAACCCTGCCTCATCTTTCGTGAGGGCTGGCAACCTCCTCCTCTTTCTGGCCCAACAGCCCTACGTGCTGCTTCCCTTTAGGGCTGTGCCACAAAGGGAACACACTCACGTGCAGAACCTCTAGCTTGGTTCCCATCGCTCACCAGGAAAGGCCACAGACAAGTGTCCTTCAGAGACTGAGAAACACCACAGCAATAGCCAGCCCTCTGTGATCCTCTGCTCAAAAGGACAGCTTCACCCACACCACCGAGAGGTGGACAGGTATGTGACTGCAAACTCCCAGGCTGCAGATGGCTTTGCCTCCTACCAGCCCTTTTGTCTCAGCTGGCATCCCTCCACAAAGCCTCACAGATGATGGTCACACCCCTCACCCTTAGAGCTGCCTCAACTAGGATGCAAAGCCACCAACAGGGCCTTCTGGGGCCCTCACGGAGACTGTTGTGTGGCCCTGTGTGCCATTCTCCTCTGCTCAGGAGTTGGTGCCCCACAGCCTGGTCAGCAGCCCCGCTCTGGAAGGGGCGGACACCTCTGACGAGACCTTACCTTGACGGTGTTCCTGTCGCTGATGAGGATCTGCTCCTCGTTAATGTAGAAGTACACGGGAGAGATGATGGTGAGGTTGGGAGAAGACCACTTGTCGAAGTTGATGATGAGCTGGAAGGAGAAGTCGGGCAGCTTCTGGCAGATGGTGGAGAGGACGAAGGCACAGTTGGCGGGGAAGCGGAGGAAGGCCCCGTCGAAGGTGCGGAAGACGCCGCCACCCGCCGCCAGGCAGAAGGAGCTCCTGGTGCTGAAGCAGCCACGGATGCCGTTGCGCAGGGCGCACTCCTCGTCCGACTTGCAGTGCCGGGGGTCGCACTGGATGAGGTTGCGCCGGAAGCAGCGGCACCGGCGGGTGCAGTCCCCATTCCAGAAGAGTTGCTTGGGCTAAAAGAGGGACCCCGTCACCAGCCAGGAGGGCTGGAGAACCCCTCCAGACACTTATGGCTCTCTGCCATATGGCGAGTGAGAGAGGGCAATGATGACAGAGAAAAAGGCACCAAGAACATTCTGGAAGCTTGCATCTACCTTGCAACATCTCTGCTACCCACAGGCTCAAGGGAACTGCATGTTTCCATTGCCACCACAACCTTCCTCACCTCTCGTACGCACACAGAAACCACACCATGCTAAATACCCCCAGGGCCGCCTTCTTGTGCCCCACTGGTTGCCAATACACCAGTACCACGATACTGGCCCCTTATGGGTGCAGGGCTTGGCAAAGACACCTCACGCAGAACAGTTTCACCAACAGAAGATACAACCCACTATAACATGAGCAACGCCACCCGCGCAACACCCTGCCGAATTTAACTCCCAAGTAATATCCAATAGCTCCAAATCAGTAAATTTCATGTGAAATGGCACCTCCGACTGGTGTGGAGCACCTAGAACAACACAGTCATGCAGCATGGCACTCTGGCACTCACCAAAGCCAGCCTTCCCAGCCACCACCCTTTCTCCAGCGATGCCAATATGCTCTGCAGCTCAGAGCAGGACTTGAGGCACCAGAGGACAGCTTGGCCCCAGCAAACATCCCATGGGCCATGGCCAGGGTTGTGTTATGGACCCTGCTTCACCTCTCTCTGCCTCTGCTCAATGGACGTCTGCCTGCTCTGCCCCTTGTTCCCCATCCATTCTTGCTTGATACACAACACCAGAATTCAGAGCAACCCCAAGCACATCCATGGACTGGCAGACATATATGATGCTGATGAGGGAGAGGACCTGTCCCTCCAGGCCCTGTGGAGTGCTCTTGATGACTGAGGCTATGACCCTGACAAACAGACCCAGTGTGACCACCCAGAGGTACCAGCCTGGTCTGACCACTACCACCCACTCAGGGCACAAGGACTGCCCAGAAATACCAGAGGAAGCCTCGAGACAAGGACACGAGTGGTGTACCTCGTAGTATTTGCCATCAGAGTAGCAGCCACAGTTGTGAGGAAGGATGCAGCTCTTGCCGTTGAGGACGTACCCGGGGTCACACTGGCACCCCTCCACGCAGTAGTGGCTGCAGTCGCTCTTCAGCCGGATGGCGGCACATCGGGGCTGGCACAGGGACACGCAGCTCTCGTAGTGGCTGTTGGGGGGACAGCTGACGGCTGCAGCGTGGCCAGAGGACAAATCAGATACAGATTAGCTGCTGGACAACACCTTCCTGGCAGCCAGCCACACGTGGGGTTGTAAGCTCTGCCGCTGGTGTCCCTGGGCAGTCAACTCTGCTGCCGAGGAGGACGTTAACGCGGAGCCCAATGTCCAGAGGGACACCAAGGGCACGTAACTGCAGGGATAGGAGCCTTCATGTCTCCATCCCAGTCTGCCTGGCAGCTGTCTGGTCCAAGCTGAGCTACACTTCTCTGCTACTCACCAGTCTCCAAGCTCCTGCACTCCAGTTTGCCCATGCTCTCCCACGAACAAGCCTACTCGCTGGCACCAAATTAACATCTCCCTCCAGGAGGGATGTCTGTGCTGGCCCTGGGGCCCTTCAGCGTGTGGAGCCTCCACACTCTCTGCGTGGCGACATGTTTTGTGGGACATGTTTTTGCTGGGCCATTGGAGCTTGAAGTCTGTGAGGGACGCTGCCCATGCCTGAGCTGGCTGCTTCTCCCTGCGTCCCACCAGGGACCGTTTCAGGCCCACCCAGTGGGGTGCCAGTCAGTGGCCTCACTGCCCCTGCCCTGTCAGAGTGGTGCCTTCGGAGCCATGGGAGGAACGGCACAAATTTAATTGTCACTCTTGTTAGCAAAGACAATTACATCTCATTTGATTTGCCAGATAGATTGGCTGCCAGAGAGACTCACAGCCCCAATCCTCAGGAGTCTAATTGAACATTGCCTCCTAATCTTATTGACAGGAGTGTGCAGCTTCATTAGGGCAAACACGTTCTTCTGGCTTTGAAGCCAACTAATACAATTCCTGCTTAACAACAGAGGAACCTTCTGAACTTGAGGCTTCCTCCTTTCCATCCCTGCTCCAACTATACCACGTGCAGTTTGTAACAAATCCAAGAGAACAGAGAGCCCCAGACCTGATCCCACATCACCATCCCATCTGGGAAGGCCTAGCTGCTGGGTTGTTGGCCTCCCTCTCTCTGGTCTGCAGACAGGTTGGTCTGGTGCTTTCAGCAGTGACATTTATTGCTCTATTTAGCTCAGTGCTCCATCAACTGCCCCCTTATCCAGCAGGGAAGGAGGGGATCCCAGGGGCCAACCCCAGACACTGAGGGTGGGGACCCAGGACATTTCCAGGTCGAGGTCCCAGAGGCAGTGGGCACCTCTCTACGGAGTGAGCTCCAGCAACTGCTACGGCTACAGTGAACAACTGCAGGAAGGACCTCTAGAGAATGAGAACCCAGAAGCAGGGTGGCACTTACAGCACGAGGTGAAGTTCCTCCAGCCAGTAATGGCGACGCCCTGTGTTTGGCACGTGCTGGCGTAGTTCTGCAGCCAGCTGCAGGCTGTCTGCATGGCTCCCCCATCCACACAGGTGTCAAAGAGGCAGTTCTTGTAGAAGAAGCTGGGGCTGATCTTGCTGTGGCATTTGGCGAAGACACCACTTTGGCTTGGGATGAGGCTGCAGAGCTGCTGGGGCTTCCAGAAGCCTTCCACCTTCCCGCAGGCGGGGCAGCGTTCGCCACAGCCCACACGGCAGAATGCGTCCCGCTTTGCCCAGCTCTGGACAAAGTCTGAGACACTGGTGGCTGGCATGCCACCTGCGGCCACCAGGTCATCTTCAGGGTTGCCGTTGTAGCGGCCACAGAGGCCATAGGTCAGGTTCTGGAAGCTGCGTGGGACGGTGACAGAGAGGAAGGTCTTCCAGTCGTACACCACCTTCAGCCCAAAGTCGGTCTCGACCACAATGTGAAAGCCAAAGGCAAAGATGTTCACTTTGCCCTGGCCCAGCTTCAGAGGCAGGTAGAGACGCTCATCATTGACCTGTGGGGAAGGAAACAAGATGTTCTGTGAGCAGGAATGATGACGGTGTCCCTGCTCATAGCAGGAAGGTTGGAACCTGATGATCTTTAAGGTCCCTTCCAACCTTAACCATTCTGTGATTCTATGATTGCAACTGCCACAGGAGGACATAAATGAGGGTGGCTTGGCACTCTTGGAGCAAGATCCCTGCTGGCCCTGCCTCTAAATCCAAAACAAGGCAGCCAAAATGGAAGTCCCATCCAAAAGCTGTGCCTGGTGGCACCCTAGGGATGAACCTGAGTGTATGTGCTTCCTGACACCTCAAACACCTTGTGAGCTATAAACCCTTGTGCCTAGTGAATTGCTCCATGGTTTGGGAGCCACAGCCACGGCCCTTGTGGCCCCACACTCACCAGCACAGTGTATTTGTAGGCACGGTGGATGACAATGTTGTAACTGAAGACCTCCACTTGGACTTGTTTCACCCACAGGGCCAGAGAGGTGTCCCGATCCTCATTCTTGGCTGTAACAGTGAATGCTGGGAAAGTGTCCGAGCGCTCCGCCCTTGGCCGAGTGATCGTGGTGCACAGGACCAACGGGCAGCTGCTCTGGAAGTCGAAGGAGTAACCATCAAAAGTCAGGTAGTGTCCATAGCCAGAGATGATGCAGGAGGCATCAGTGCGGACGTGGCAGTAGTAGAGGCCGTTCTCCTCCAGGCAGTACTCGTCGTCCTTGCAGGAGACGTTCTCACAGTAGACGCTGTTGTCGGAGCCGTTGCAGTAGCAGAGGAAGTGGCAGGTGATGTCCATCCAAAAGGTCTGGTTGGTGGCCAGCTGGCGCCCCTCGAAGCTGCAGCCGCACTCGCCGCGGGGGATGCAGCGGGTGCCGCGGAGGGCGAAGCCCTCGTCGCACTGGCAGCCCTCCGTGCAGGTGTCTGTGCAGACAGGGCCCGTGGCCAGCGTCTCGCAGGTCTCCACGCAGCTCATGCACTCCTCAAAATGGCTGTTCTCTGGGCAGGCAAGAGCTGCAGGGCCAACAAACATGGAACATGAGTTCCTGTGGCAGCATGGGGTGGGGGAACAGGCAAAAGGTGGGAACAGAGTGAGCGGACACTGATTTGGGGGTAACGAAGTGAGAGGGGAAAGTCTCAGCACCTTGCTGACCACCAGGTTTTCCCATGCCCTTTGCAACCTCTTCTCCTCTTGGCCGTCACCCTCCTCACATCACAGCCCTGTCCCCTTCTCCCCACCCCAGGAACAAAAAAGCTTTGGTGGACTCACGGCAAAAGCTGTGGCTCCTCCACTGGCCAACATCCACCTCGGCGTTCTTGCAGGCACTGGCATAGCGTGCCACAGAGTCACACAGCTCTGAGAGGTTGCCCCCACTCTGGCACAGCCGGAAGAGGCACGTCCTGTAGTAGGCAGAGACGTTGACCACGCTGTGGCACTCCAGGAAGGAGCTGTTGGTTGGGTCGTTGATGATACCGCAGTTGGAGCGGCTCCTGTAGGACTTGAGCAGCTCTGAGTCGTTGTTGCAAGCCTTGAGGAGATCCCCGCACTCCCCATTGCAGATCTCATCGAATGTGGTCCAGGTCTCCAGGAAGAGCTCCAGGTTGTCCGTGCACTTGCCCTTGGGTGGGCAGAACTCGTCGCTGGCGTTGCCGTTGAAGAAGCCACATAGGCCTCCGGTGCAGTTGAAGTAGGCAGCGGAGAGGCGGATCTCCAGGAGGCCAGAATCATAGTAGCCAAGAGCCAAGAGCCCCTCAGACTCCATCATGGTGCTGTTGTTGCTACGGTAGATTTCCAGGCGGCCAGAAGGGTGGAAATAGGGCAACTCCACGTCATAACCATTCACCTACAAGTAAGAAGCAGATTAAGATGCTTCAGGGAGGGCAACGCAACTTTGCAAGGCCGTTCCCATCTGCCAGCCACACCACACTGAGTACACTAAATGCTTCCTGACCTGGACCCACCCTCCAAGGCACAGAGCCCCCTTTGAGTGAGGCCATACAGCTGTTCCCTTGCTTTTCCCCATAAAGAATTTTTTTTCCAAGGGAGAAAAAAACAAGTTGCAGGAGACAACCGCAACGTCAGGATAGACTCCTGAGACCACTCGGCAAGCAGACAGAACAGCAGCACTGCAACATCAACTTTGCAGGCACCTAAAGGGCCTCTGTGCAGTGGTGGCCCACTTGGGCTTCCTCCAAGTGCCACCTTGGTGCCCAAGGCCTCAGCCTCGGGGAACAGTCCATGGCCATGGACTCTGAAGGGACATTGGATCACAGTGCCAGCCACTGCCTCCCGCCCCAAACCCTGGGATGGGCCACGCTGAACACAGCATCTTTACCTTGACCTCCAACAGGCTGGTGCCTCCAATCTTCACTTCTTGGCCAACCACCTGGATCCGCACGAGGCGTGGCCCATTGGGAGCGAATCCAGGCTTCTTTTGGCTGATGTCCACCTCGATGAAGTCCGGTATTTCCAGGCAGGTTTTGAGCAGAGTGTAGGAGTGCTCCAGCGGATAAGGGAAGGAGACGCCATCAAACGTCTGCAGCACCTGGTTCTGTCCCACCAAACACAGGGTCTCCCGCTTGGGGTAGCAGCCCCGGTAGCCGTTCTCAATGGTGCAGACCTGTCCTTCAGGGCAAGTGGTGTTAAAGCACCTGGCCTCCCCGCCCTCCTCACACTGGCACTCCACCGTGCAGTCCACTGCTGCCCAGAATGACTCCCCGGTGGCGTAGTACCGGCCGTCCACGTCGCAGCCGCACTTCCGGATGGGGACACACTGGTCGGCGCTGAGGACGTGGCCTTCGTTGCACTGGCAGCCCTCGGTGCAGGGCCAGGCGCAGGCCAGCGGGGCCGTCAGGTCCGAGCAGGTGGCGTGGCAGCTGCTGGCACACGCCGAGTAGTGGCTGCGCTCCGGGCAGCGCAGGGCTGTCGCTGTGGGGGCAGAGGGGAGACAGACAACAGGAGGAGAGGATTACAGCACGGCCTGGGGGCAGTGACCTCTTTCCCACTGACCCACAACAGAGTGAGCAGGGAGCCCTCGCTTGAGGGTTGAATCCCCAGCCAGAGAGTCACAGAATCGCAGAATTGGCACGGTTGGAAAAGACCTCTCAGATCACCGTGTCCAACCATCAACCTGCCCGGCCCCAGAATAATTAAAAAAAAAGCCCATTAGAGCATATCCTAAAGTGCCTCCTCTAAATCCCTCCAGGGACGGTGACTCCACCACCTCCCTGGGCAGCCTGTCCCAGTGCCTGACCACTCTTTCAGTAAAGACATTCTTCCTAATCTCTAGTCTAAACCTCCGCTGGTGCAACTTCAGGCCATTTCCTCTGGTCCTGTTGTTTTTTACTTGAGACAGGAGGCCAACACCCACCTCCCTACAACCTCCTTTCAGGTAGTTGCAGAGAAGCTACAGGAGAGGCTGAGGGAAGTCAGGGGAGGCTTCATTGCTCTCTACAACTAGCTGAAACTCAATGTCTCTCAGGTAGTTGTAGAGAGCAATGAGGTCTCCACTCAGCCTTCTCTACTCCAAACTAAACAATCCCAGTCCCCTCCACCCCTCCTCACAGGACTTGTTCTCTAAACCCTTCACCAGCCTGGTAGCTCTTCTCTGGACACGCTCCAACAACTCAACATCTTTCTCGTAGTGAGGGCAGACCCTTTGAAATTCCTCCCTTCCTCCTGAGGGGAAGGGCCCCGTCAGGAGCACACCAAACACTTACCACATCCCGTCTGGGCGCGCCACTCTCCCACCGAGATTCCCAGGGCCTGGCAGACGGCGGCGTACGCCTGGATGGCTTGGCACAGCCCGGTGCCGTTACCCCGGGCGCTGCAGAGGTCGTAGACGCAGCTGTGGATGAAGGCCGTGGGGTCCACGACGGCGCTGCACTCCCACAGGGGCCCGCCGCTCTTGTTGATGAACCCGCAGTACTCGGAGGTGAAATAGAGAGACTCGGTGGCAGCATCACAGAGGCTGCAGTTTTCCAAGCAGCCGGAAGAGCATTTCCTCTCGGGATGAGGCACTCGCCAGCTCTCGCCCAGCTCCGGCACGGACGTGGCCAACCTCCCATCTGAGCGGAGGGCATCGTCCTCGGGGTCTTTGTTGTAATTCCCGCACAGACCGCACGTGGCATTGATGTATGTGCCTGGAACGGAGATGGAGGCATAATGTTGTCCATCATAGGTGACCAGCAGGCCAAA
This sequence comes from Hemiprocne comata, assembly GCA_020745705.1. Lineage (NCBI taxonomy): Eukaryota > Metazoa > Chordata > Aves > Apodiformes > Apodidae > Hemiprocne > Hemiprocne comata. The sequence continues at coordinate 4,412,587 of CM036608.1, forward strand.
GTCAGTCTCCAGGGCTGTGGACAAGCCGCTCTGGTAGATTTTGATTGCGCCCAGTTCCAGGGAGATGGGTAGGGACACCACCAAGTCATCCACCTGCGGGAACAACACCAGGTGACTGAGACGGGGCATGAAACAGCAGAGCCCTCCTACTGGGACACAGACGGGAGCCATGCAGCCCTGCTAGGGGGTCTTAGGGTTAGGGACATGTGAGAAGGACAGCTCTTGGTAAGCCACACGCATTGGCCACCATTCCTGTCACCCGAGCCTGTTCCCCAAGGGAGGCAGGAGACCCAGAAGTCCTGTCCCACACTCCCTGGGCTGCTTTCACGGTCTCCCTGCCAGCTTGGAGGAGCCAACCAGGCAAATTCTCCCCTTTCAGTGGGGCTCTTACCTTTGCTTTCCCAAAGCTGCCCTTGGGGAGGACAATCTTGTGCGAGTAGACCTCCACAAAAATATCCCTCAGCCAGGAGACGGAGGAGCCGCCTCGGTTCTCGTTCTTGGCCTCCACGTTGAAGTAGGGCAGCTGGGAGCCTGGCCAGCACTGCCTGGCGAGGAGGTAGGAGCAGGAACCCTGGAAGTGAAAGAGGAAGCCATCGAAGGTGTGGTAATGTGGATCTCCAAACACCACGCAGGTGCTGCTCTCCACCGGCACGCACTGGAAGAACTTGGTCTTCGGCTCGCACGCTTCAAAGGGGCCGCAAGCCATCTCCTGGCAGAAGATCTCGTTGTTGAAGTCCAGGCAGCGGCACTTGGTGGTGCAGTTGGCATTGCCCCAGAAGATCTCCCCTTGACGGAGAAACTGCCCTGGAAAGACAGAAAGGGAAAAAGCCCACGCTACATCACTTCCCTAAAGAGAGAAGCGTGCTCTAACTGCAGAGCATCAGTCCTCCGAGGGGTCTGCTGGCCCTACAATCAAGACCACCACCAAAGCAACCTGCTACCGGGCTTTCTTTGCACAGACCCCCAGCCACTCAGCAAGGCACTGTGACTGCAAGCTTTGCTCTCCATGTTTGGTGTGTCCCGTTTGAGTCCTCCCCATGCTGCAAATCCATCAGATGGTGCCAGCACTGTCACGAATCCGGGGGCGGTGCCACACCACACAGGCTGACTAACTTGAAGCCTATTCCTTCAATTTTGGACACCCACCACCCTCATTCTGCTTCAGTGTCATGGGACACTAGAGGCATCCATGCCATTTTCTCAAAGGGAGACTCCACAGGTGAAGCTCTCATCTTTTGGAGGCCATTTCTAGTGCTGTCGCTGCACTTGCACCATCCTTCAGCTTTGGTGCCATCTCCACAATTCCTCCATTCACGTTGAAGAGTGACTCTGCCAGCAGCATCCCAGAGACAATTCCCTCCCATTCAGAAAGCACTCGTAGTAGTTATGAAACCAAAGAGCTGTTGATAAGTAACCTGCCCACCACACACCAGCGACAATGGGGAAGAGATGAGTGATCCCACACCAAGAGACTGAGCAGACTCGTTACACGGCACTACTATAAAGGGAGGCAGGTTTGGTTGGTGAGAGACATGAGAGGCAGGGAGAAGACAGGAGAACAAGCGTGGCAAACACCCGGGAGAGTTTCCCTCTCCTCCATATGGCTGTCTTTCACACTTCTCACGCGTGTGGCTTCTATCGTGCGCGCTGCCTGAATTTACCTCTCCTAAACCTTTTTGTTCTCTTCCCTGCCTCCTATAAAAAGAGGCGTTTTTCCACTTCCCTGCAACAAACCACATCTCCTCCTTGTGAGGGTTCCCACACCAGCCATCCTGACGTGAGGGATTTGGGCAGAGGAGCACCGTTAGGGTTCTGGGGATGCAAGAGCCTCTGGGGTCTCATGAACATGCTTTGGAACGGTCCTAAACCAGGACAAAAATAAGCCACATGTCTCAAAGTGGTGACATCTCCAGCGTCCCTTGGCAAGTGACAATTCTCTCCTGCTGGAAAGACTCCTGGAGCACAGCAGACACTCCTGACAGTTTTATTTATCAAATGATAATGCAATAATCTCTCAGCAGCAGAGACCCTGTGCAGCCACTGTGTGCATCTATTAATCCCTTTCTATCCTCATGATCTCGGTGACATGCACAGACTCTTTTAGTGGTGCAGGGACATGGCATTTGTCCTGCTTGTAAAACCTGCTATTCCTCCTGCAGAAACAAAGGAAATAGGAGCCCATCCTCATCTTTTCCACTCTGGGGGCAAGAAGGAATTACTTTCCCTGGGAAATTACCACCATCAGTGTCACAGAAAAGAATCAAGATGATGGCTCAGTGGCATTCAATTCCTGTGAAGCACTTGAGTCCCATCTGCCCTTGACTTTGGGTTAGGGTTCTGTTTCTGCACCCCAGAAACGAAGGCTTTCAGCAACACCATGCTACTGACATCCCAGGGAAGGAAAAAAACCCAGCCCAGCTGACAGTTTGGCTCGATGGTGGTTGAGAGCATCACCAAGAGCAAAGATGACTCCTGAGGGTTTATGAGCCTCTCTCAGCCTCTCTGAGCTGTCAAGTCAGGCCTCATCCACACTGAGAATATGCTGGAAATAGTCCCTGTGAGTTGGATCCAGCCATCCGTGAGCCTGCTGACATCCCCTGGGACAGGGAACACCAGCCAGGAAAAGGGAAAGCAAGGGCTGATGACAGCTCTTCACACACGCTGCCGAGGATGCTCTCCTGCTGAACAAGATGGGCCCACAAACCTCTCTGTTCACATTCAAAATGGTTTTTTTCTGCCCTGGGCAGGCTGACAGTTGTCGCTGGAAGTCAGGTGGTGACTTTGCAGTGTGTGCAGCACCTTGGAGACATGCAAAGCACCCAAACCTTGCTCCTGTGTTTGTGTCCCCGCAGCTGCAGCTTAAGGGGGATGCCTTGGCAAAACCACAACTGGTGCAGCAGCCCAGGGCAGTCAGGCATCCCCCCACCAGCTTCCCAGCAGTGTTTCCATTTGCTACACTGCACCCCAAAACCTGAAAAAAAGCAAAACCTTTTCCCCCTTACCTCTCAGGCTGCAGCCATTGGCTGGATCTATTTCTCTGCCATCTATTTTGAAAGCCCAGCGCCCCGGGATGTTAACGTTGGTTGTTTCCTCAATATTGACTATGTCTGGGGTTCTGGAGCCCGGGATGCTAAAGAAATTGGTGATATTTCCACCATTGAAGCCAGCCTAAACCAGAGAGAGAGCAAATTTCATCACACATCTTTGCTACGGAAAGTGACGCTGCATTTCTGCACTTCTCTGTCCCCTGCAGTAACTCCTGAGCAGATCCTCTTTGGTTTGAAAGTCTCTTTTCAGGGATTTCAGTTTTCATGTGAGGAAAAAGCTCAGTGGGTGCTACGAGCAGTAGGGATGAATATTTACACATTATGTGCCTATATATACACATATGTACGTACAGATCTGTGGGTGTTTATATTGATGGCCAAGATCAAGTGAGGAAGTGATGGAGGGAGAGTCCCCTTAGCCAGGGACCCTCACCCCCTCTGGGCACCTGACCTGGCTGTGGCACCAAATGTTGGAGTGCTCATCCCATGTACCCAACAATGGGCTTGCAAGGGCAGCACTGGGGACACTGAGGGACTGAGTGGCATGAGAGAGCATGGATACCTCAGAAAAGCTACAGGCAGCCACCTGAGAGCTCGGCAGGGATGGGAATATGGGAGCAGGTGCCTCACCTGGGCCATGACCCCACCGAGACCCGTCAGGGGGTCCCCTCCACTGGCTGTCCCCGTGGTCCAGCTGATTTCATGGTAGTTAAATAAGGCAAAAGACGACACTCCGTCTGTGATCAGGACAGCTTGGAAAGTGTTTACCTGTTGAAAACCAAACACATGCACCCAGTGAGACTGCTTTCTCACTCTGCTTGCCTGCCCTTCTGCCGCGTTTGTCCCAGCTGAGCCTCACGGTGAAGAGTGGCAGCAGCTGAATGGGACCTGAATTACAGTCACCCTCACGGCCATGACTGCCCCAGTTCCCATTCCCACTGCCACCCTCCCAAAACAACATCCAATTTAACGCCAATAGATGGCAGCATGAGAATAAGCTGCCAGGGAAAGAGCACTCCCCAGGATTCGAGCTGTTGCGACCTGTTCTCTTCCCTTACCCTATCGGAGCTTTATTCCTCACTGCAGTATCTCACCCAGCTCCCTTCCACATCCATATCCCACAGCACAGTTAACGGTGGATTGCATCCCAGTCAGCCATGTATATTATGTGCTTTGCTTGGCTGCCAAATCCCCTGGCTAGCTCCTCAATCTGCTGCTCGTGTTCTTCCTTTCACTTGAAGTGACTCTGCACTTCCAGCCCCCCAAACTCCAGGTATGTTCATGCAACTGCCAGCCTGGATCCCAGGTGGGAAGGGAGCGTTTTGCCAGCCAGTGAGGGTGGCATAGCCCAGAGCTCTTCCCTTTTACAGTTGCACAAAAAGGCAGGAGAGGCCTCTCCCCTTGAGATATCCCTTCTATCCATGCAGAGCCACAGCTGAGGTCATCACTGGGAACTTCTCTCAGCTTTCTGCATTTTCCTCTTCTTCCCATCCCTGCCCATCCTAGACTGTCCTGTGATCGTGCTCCTCCTGACTCACAGCCAGCAGGATTCTAGCATGGGACAAACTGGGCTGCCCCTCTTTTAATTATTCAAGGATTATTCAATACTTCAATTATTCAATAATAGCAGCCCAGCTCCCTGGGCACTACCAACTGGGATGGAAACTCCAGCCACAGAAACAATCATATGGGGAAGCACGTTGGGAAAGTAATCTCATGCCAGGAAGCACCAGGTCTTAACCTGCCAGCAAGAACAGAGCTGCACTGTGCTAACAACAGATAAAGGGTGACAGCAGAGCACCGAGGGGCTGGGGCTCCCTTTGCACCACTTCACATTCCCCAACAGCAGCCCTGCTAGGTTGATTATTGGTGCTGAAGACCAAGGAGGGGACCCCACGGCTGGACTCACTACTCGTGTGCCACTAGGGATGTCACTTCCATGGCCCATTTAGGCTCCTGCCATGAGAAATCTTGAAAACAGAGGTGGAGCAGCTGGCATGAGCTGTCAGGGAGAGTAAGAGGTGTGGGCAGAGCTGAAAATGGCACAGTTGACACCAGGCCAAGTGGGAGAGCAAGCTCATGGGAAGCCACCGTTTCCACTCCTGCCCCGTTTCCCTGGGATTCTGCCCTGGCACACTTGCTCACCTTTGCCAAGTGTTTTCCCATGACCATGAGATCAGAAGGCCCTAACACATACAGGCAACACCACTTTGATAGTGCAACGATGGCTCTTCCATGGAGCAACAAACCCTGCTCTGGTCAGGTGCCTCTTGGAGGGTGGCAGGAGCTGAGCTGGAACCAGGAGGTTTAAGATGGCTGGCACTCCTTCTTAGGAGCACTAACATGAACCACAAACATCTCGCTGTCTTGCTGGTCATGGCCAAACATGCATCAAGCACCCTAGCCCTGTAACAGGGATCTCAGGCACCTCAGCACCCCCAAGACCACGTGTCCAAAGTGTTTTTTCTGCATCTTTTCTGTGATGAGTTTCCTGCTTAAGTTACATCGTGCTATTCTGGGTGCCAACCTGGAGCCCTGGCTGCTATCGAACAGGAAGGCTGCTCTGTAACAAAATAAATTGCATTGTGTTGCAAATGTCATTCTTCAGGCAATACAGGAATCTCTATATTGCTTTCTGTCTGCAAATATATATACATGTACTTTTTTTCCTGCAAGTGCTGCCAGGACTGGCAAAAAAAATAAAAAGCATTAAATCTCGTGCCTCTTTAACAAATGGAAAAGGGCTGAAGTGTTTATCAGAGGCAACTCCTCGAGACAGAAGAAGGCAGCTTTTGGCACTCACAGGCTAATCCTAAACAACCCTTTCCACAAACAATAGCAGGGATCTATACCTTCCTATCTGCAGCCCAAGCTTCCACACAGGCCCTACCAGAGATGTGTCAGTGGTCTGAGATGGACCTCCCAATGTCAGCTGCTGTCCCAGCTCACATATTAACTGGATATGTAAAAGCTGTTCATGCCCTAAAAAACATCAGTCTTTCCTGTGAGGGTGGTGGGACACTGGAACAGGTTGTCCAGGGAAGCTGTGGATGCTCTGGAAGTGTTCAGGGGCAGGTTGGATGAGGTTTGGAGCAACTTAATCTAGTGAGAGGTGTCCCTGCCCATGCAGAGGGGTTGGATCTAGATGATCTTGAAGGTCCCTTCCAACCCAAACCCTTCTGTGATTCTATGGAAAATGAAATCTGCGTTTCCATCTAACAAAAAAATAACCACACTATGATCAACCTGAAAACTCCTAACTAGGGTTGGACCTTGTCTGCAAACACTGAAGGGGTGAAGTTTCCCTAGAGATCTGAGAGAAGGGAGAGGCTCATACGGGCTGTCACGGGAGAGAGCAAAAGGATCATGGTGCTGCTCTGCCCAAGTGGAACTGAGGAGCAGGAACACAATGTGAACTCCCTCAGGTTTACACACAAAGGCCAAGACAGGTAAACATCTATACATATACACGTGGACATGTACCATCAAACACCACCCATAAAGCAGTCGCTCTTACCGGAGTCGTGCTGCTTCCTCCGTAGAAAGTGACTTCCTCCCAGGTGACAATGAAGATCCAGATGGCAGAGAAGGAGGACATGTCTTTGAAGTGCTTGCGGATGTCTTTGGAGGCTCTCCTGAGCAGGTCAGGGTCTGTGCTTTCCCTGTAGTAGATTTCTCCCCGGATTCCATTGTGCACATCTGCCCAGAAGGGCGCGACGAAGGCCCGTCCGTCCGTCAGGGGGAAGGCTTCTGGTGTGAACTGGCTGACCAGGGCATTGAAGGAGATCACCCCGTTGTTGTTGACCTACACAAACAGACACACTTTGGCCTGAAGAAGCTTTTGCAGGCAGCAGAAAGCTGCTAGTTTACCAGACAGCGTGGGGTGAGTGACTTTTGGCTTGCAATAATGACACCTGGTCAGGCAGCCTGATCATCTAGGTAGAGATTCAACTTTGTCCTACCAGTGGTGGTCAAAGGCTGAGTACATGAAGCCCCAAGTGGGACAAAACCCTGAAAAGTCTGAAAAGCAGGGTTCCTATGGGATGCCACCCAGCTTGGCTGGGACCCTGCATTGAGGCCCTGGGTTTACCCAGCCTTTGCAGAGCAGCTCTGCAGCACTGAGACCTGGTCATACGACATGGGTGGCTGCACAGCATGAGGGCAAAAGAGCTACACCAGCGGGTCCACTGCCATCAGCTTTGAAGTCTGTGACTGATCTTGGGGCTCCTCAAGAGCAGTGTGACATTTGGTGCCACGGGCAGCCTCCCCAGAGTCTGCTGAAGATGGTCTGCACTGCCACCCAAGAACAGCAGCAGCCTGTCTTGGGCACCTACATGCAGGTCCAAACTGCTGCCCTTTCTTTTCCCCTACGGGCCTCTGCATGTTCTTGTTTCTTGTCATGGCACAGGAATAATGTTCCTTGTGTCAAGGCCTTAGCTTTGCTGCACCACTTAATCACCTACAAAAAAAATTTATTGCCATTTATATTCTTTCCCCATGAACATTAGCCCATTAAATATACCTTTGACTTTCTTAATCATAAAACCTATCAGTTCATGAAATCTAAGAACTTGTCAGGTAGGTGCTAATAAATCTTCTGGTTCCTGATGACAGGGAGAGCACGTTTAAAATGCAGCCTCTAACAGCAAGGAGAAGAAACAAGTGAGGGTCTGCTTCTCCACTTACATAAACACTTCTGTACGGGGCTCCAAAAAAGATGAATGGGACAGAGATCTTGATCTCAGGAGAGCTTCCATCATCAACTTTGGGTGTTCTTGTGTCATTCTGCCAGAAGGGATACAGGTTTGCCATGGCATGAGCTGCAAGGAGAGGGAGAAGAGAGACAATGTCAGAACCAGGCTTGACTTCAGACAGGCCCCAGGGTTGCCTGTCCCCAAACGCCGACCCCCTGTGAAGAGCAAAATCACTTCCCCTGGTGTGAACACGCCAGGGTTGATGATGATCTGCTGGCCACCAGCCTGTCACTCAGGCCTTCAGGGAGGGGGTAAAACATCATTGCCCCTTCTAAAAATATTTCAGAAGACTGTTTTGATGTGCTTCAATACAAGTCTGCCACTTTCTACCAGAATAAAATCCATTGGCTTCAGTCGCAAGCGGGCACTTCCGGCCCTAGGGCACATGTCCTTTCCTGCTCCAGCCCCTGCCAGCTCTCTGCAGTCACCTCACCCCCATTTCTTGCAGTCAGCTACTGATGTGGCTCCCTCACAGAGCAGGTGGGGATTTCGCTGGGTTTTCCTCCTCCCCTCTTTGATGTAGAAAAGCAGCACCCTGTCCTCACGACATTCAATCTCAGCTGCCAAGACCCACCAGGCTCTGAACAATCCCAGCTCTGTTCACCCGGATTTGGGACATGGTTTTATTTCCTAGGCCCTGCCCTGCACTCTTCAGGGGCCTCCAGCTGAGGACAGTTTGCTCCATGCCCCACTGCTATGGATGCAGGAGGGGCTCTGAGAGTTGCCTGAGCTGAGGGATGCTCTCTCCCAGCCACCCTGAGGATGCTCCCTGCTCAAAACTCCCTGGAGAAAAGGAGAGGGCAGAAGCTTGGCCTAACCCACTGGCATCCTGACTTCCTAAGACACAGACGTGTGGCCCAAGGGCCCCACCAGACCTAAAGGGAGGTGGCGTGTGACAGTGTCTGAGCTGCCAGCCTGGCTTCACAGATATACCTAAAGGGCCACAGCCAAACTCCTGGCTGCCAGGCTGTAAAACAAGTCATTTCACAGCTGCTACACACCAGATGAGTTATTACAGCTGAGGCGTAGCTACAAGACACAGATTTTACCTCTTTTTTAAAAAGGAAACTCAGTAAAAAGTTCTTAATGTCAGTTTCTTTAGCACTACTAGTGCAACACTGCCATACCTTTGCATGCATCATGTCACAAAACCAAGTGCACCATGAGAAATGGGGTGTGAGTGCAGGGAGAGGCTTCCTGCTGCAGCCCTGTGATCCCCCCAGAGGCACCTCCACGATGTCCTCCACAAGCAGCCTAGGGGAACCTCACCACCCACAATCCATGATGTTTCGCTGTCCCTCAACCAATTTACCTGTTACTGGACATAGGCTGGTCAGCCTGTTCAGCAGCCCCAACACCAGAAATGTATCAAACTCCTCTTTTGTAGTGACTGGCCAGGCCACCACAACCTCTAGAATGCCCCAGGTGCACACACAGCCATATAAATGATCAGTGCACACCTATGGAAAATGCTGAGCTCAGCAGCTCCTGTGGGCTGCTCATCCCGCTGGCTTTGCCAGCTCCACGCTCAGCCCGACGTGTCAGCCCCTGGGTCAGTGTAAACTATCAGCACTTTATTGCTCTCAGTGAAGTGAGGGCCATTTGCAGAGGCTGCTGATCCATCTCCCACGACACAAGCTGTCCCCTGTGCACAACTGGCACCTGTCCCTGCCCACGGAGACACACCAATACCCTCGCTGAGCGTTCACCTCCCGATCAGCTGTCCCTCCCTCCCCGTGGGGAACACTCAGTTCACCCTGCTTCTTGCCATGTTCCAGCCAAGGGGCTGGGGGTGCTTCCCAAGCCCTCCATACTTCTGGGGTCTCTGGGGATGGGGCTGCTCCGAGGTGACAGCTTTCCCAGCACAGCTGGTGAGCGTTGGGTCTCCCAGCACCCGAGCAGAAGACACTCACCTCGCTGCCGAGCAGTTATCACCAAAAGGGCCACCCAGGTTGTGAGAAACGATCTCTTGCTCATCCTATGGGAGGGAAAGAAACCTGGACATGTATCACATCAGCAGGAAACTGCATCTTCCAGCAGACCCCAGGTGATGCTGAGCACTGTTGATCCCTGAAGCAGCCAGGCTGCTGCCGACACGCAGACGTTTCCGAGATGGAGGTTCCTCACCCGCTGGGCAGACACGAAATGCCTGCTCCCTTAAGTGCTGTAATGAGACCTCCCGGGTGATAACAGCAGATCGCCCTGCAGGTATTGTCAAAGGAAGCCCACAAGCACCCAGAAGAGCTGCTGTTAATTTCACACAGCTTTTGGAAGTTGTAAATAGCCCCGGCTCTCCATGGGCCGTCTCCTGACAGTTCAAAAGTAATTCCGCCCTGATCTGCCTAGAGCCAGGATGGACACTTCTGCCTGGCTGCAAGGGAAACAGCTTCTCCCTGCTCCAGGCAGAGCTGTTGCTCTCACAGTTCAGGGGCTTCAGACCCTGTTCTGACTAATCCTTCTTGCTGGTTGCTAACATGACCATCACTTACTGGTTTTGAGGAGTGTGGAAGCAGCACAAACATTTACACAGCTGGGCAATTCCTTGCCGTACAGGAATCAATGACAGAGAAGGAGATAGAAGGCTGGGAAAATGAAAGCAAAATCCTCTGCCAGCTTTAATTCCTCCCGTGCCTAATGCAATTTGTTACTCATTATTAATCCAATAGAAACTTTCACTAAAACACCTGCTTTGATTTCTTCGCCTGTTGCTTGCGTTTGTAACGCAGAGGCACGGCTAACCCGGCGTTCCCAGGAAGGTACAAACTCTATCTATGCATTATTTATAGCTTTAGTTTCAGTATCAGCCTCTCCACCTTCTCAGCTTTATGTCCCCATGCACTTCAGGACACAGCACCTACAAAACCCAGCGTCTCCTTACGCTCTCCCTATGGATCTGTTCCATGGACAAGGAGCAACAGATCCCACTCCTGAATAAATCCACAGACAGCACAGCACTACAGCAGGGGACATGCCATCATCTGTCCCACACCTCTTGCACTTGACTCCCATTTCCAGGAGCTTAGAAATTGCAAAACAAGGTGGAAGGAAAGTTCCTCCCTGCTTCACTGCTCCTCGGTGTGCCACTCACACCAAGACTGGCCACAGCGTCCTTCCAGCAACCATGTTCTGCACTGAGAAACATTCATTTCACCAAGGAAAAGTTTCACCACGTTCCCTGGCTTGGAAAGGAGAAAGGAGGATGACAGGATTTTATATAGATTGTAAATCAGAGTCACTGCAGATTTATTAGCAGGCAATGACTAGTGGAGACTATGGCAATCCAAGGACAAGAGCAACACCAGCACCTCTTGGGAAACACAACAGGCAACGAAGAACAGATTACTTAACACATCACATTCAAAAATACAATTTTTTAAGTATGGAGAAAAAAAAAAATTACTGACCTGTTTAGTAGACAAGAAGACTGATCAGGTCTGAAATTGTAGACCAACCTTGGTAGACCAGGGAGAAATCCTATGTCAACGGAGAATGCATCCCAGTCCTCCCTTGCCAATTATTGCTGATGACTGAAACGATGTTTCAGTCCCCTTGCTCTCCCAGTTGGAAAGTCAGTTTTCTCCAGTGCTGTTCCAGGGCTGGAGGAGTGTTGAGTTGCAATCACAACTGTTGCCTCTATTGATAACCAGCACACTAATCTGGAGATCAGATTCTGGCCTGGAGAGGGAGAGAAGCCTCTTTCTTCCCCAAAAGCTCACTCCCTTCAGGTGGATTCAGATGGAAATGTCAGTGAGCTGGAGCTGGGCTCGCTGCTGTGCTGCTCAGCATCTCTTTTTGCTGAAGGAAAAAAAGAAAACCAAACAAGAACCACTCTCAGAAGAATTGAGCCCCTTCCTCCTTTGTGTAAGTGAAAAAAACGCCCCATCTATATAATGTTACAGGATTAGCATTAAACCGTGCGAGGCTTCAAGCGCCGATCAAAGGCAGTGCCCCCGAGTTTCAATGGGGTTACTTTTCCATCCAAGTCTTGCTTTAGTTTCTGAAATGCAACTTATTCCTGCTTTTAAAAGTGGAAGAGGAAAAACTCACCCAGTGCAGCGTGCTCTCTCCGAATCCACCGGGGAAGGTTCCGTTGCTGTTCCTCTTTCCAGCCTCGCTGCAAGGTGGAAACCTTCTCTTTCCTGAAGCTGGTGGGGAGTCTCACCTGGGGACTGCTGTGAGCATTATTGCCATTGTCACTCGTACAACCTGCATTTTCCACAGGGATTTTCCCTCCCTCTGGTGCCTGGGCTGCACGGCACCCCCAAAAGCACCCACAGCAGTTGGGCAAGTTCGCTGCTGAAGTTGTTATCCCCTTTCTCTTGCAGGCACCCACAGCTCAGCCTTCCCTCCAAGTCCATCTTCTCTGCCCTCCACCTCCAACAGCAGCACGTCTCTGCAAGCCCAGGGGCTTTTTGCTACCTCTTTTCCCTGCTAGGAGGTAGCATTCCTCCTGTGCTCCCTGTGCACCCTCTCCCTGCCCTTCACCAGGAGCAGAGGGGACAGGAATGCCAGCAGCCAAACAAGAAGCACCTAGAAGCTCCAATTTTTTTTTTTTCCAGGACCCCAAGTTGCTCCTGAAAGTGTGTTTGGTAAGTCCATTCCTGAAGTGTCCCATCTTACCTCGACAGGTTCTCTTAGCACACCAGGGCACTGAGCAGTACACCACCTCCACAGCAAACCCCAGAGTTTGTTTCCTCTTTATCCTCCAAGCAAGGTGCACTCCATGCACCCTGGCTCTTCCTTTCCCTCCCACACAAATTTAAAATGTTACCAGCCACAGGAAAATCAATTGGCTCTTCTCATTCTGTTTTGTAAGACAGAGAAAACTGGTTAAAATAGGTTTCCCTCTGCTCCTTTGGCAGTTTTATATTCAGGTCTGCTAGTCCTGGGCACGTCTACACTGCTGAAGTTTGATTAGGTTTCGCTGTGTCTTTGGGGAAGACTTTGTCTTCCAGGCTATTTTCTTTTGGCAGGGGATGCTCCCATCATGCAGTGCTAAACACATCCAAGCTGAACAACCTCTTTATCTTTCTTTCCTTCTAGCTGAAAACTTCCTTCCTATGCCCAACCTGGAGGAAAAAAACAAGCATTAGAAGATGAGACAAGGGGGTCTCCACCTGCTCAAACTCAACAGAGCGGACGCAGGCAGCACTTTGTTGCATTCTCATTTCCAGGGAGCCAGCCCAGCCCAGGGAAGACACTCTGCTGAGGGGCTTGGCTGGGAGCTGTGTCCCACCCAGAGGGGCATCTCCCTCCTCCTGCTGCTCCCCAGGGTCATTCTGCCCTCTCTAGCAGTAACTACAAGCCTTTCCTTGAGGATGAAACTCGTTTTAACCCCAAGACCAGTCCCCCTGGGGACATGGAGCAGGTAACAGAGCATGAGCCTGAGCCTTTTTCCTCACCTGGATGTGGAGATGAGTCACTGCCAAGGAGAAATGCAGTCCAGAAGAGCTCTAGGTCTTCCAGCACCTCCAGCACTGTGACTCCTCCTGCAGCATCCTGCACGAGTGGGGTGGCTGTGCCCAAGCTCCCCGGGCAGACAGCCGGCACAAACAGTCGGCAGGACAAAACACCTCGCCAGCTTTCACTCTCCTGAAGGTGGGTGTTAGTGTGCAGGTGAGATGGAGGGAAACTCTTTTTGCTTCAGGGAAGACAGAAAGTGCAAAACTCAGGACTCTTTTCTTGTGTAAAAACTTACATAAGTTTATTGAACTGATCCAAACCAATTACTTATTTGGCCTGAATTCCACGGCTAAGTCTGCGAGCAAACCAAAGGCAAACTGTGGGAGGGGGAAGCATATTCCCCTTGAGAGAAACCAGAATAAAAAAAATCAGATGGACTTAGAGTTCTTCCTTTTAAAGTTACATACAGATGCATCACTAATAGGGAGCAAGAATAGACCTTCATGTTTGAATTATATTTGAAGTTTCCAGTAACTGCAGAAAAGCAATCACAGAGGCAAAGGCCTGAGATGGCAAAAGCCCTTCTAATGTTGCTCTGGGGAAGGTGTCTCTCTATCACCTACCAAAGCACCACATTCCAATGAGGGAGGCAGAGCTGCCAGGAATACATATTTTAGCCTCCAGGCTGCTTTCAGCACCTCGTTTGCATTTTTAAATCTGCACACGAACAGAACCTGCAGAATCTCATTTGCACGGAAAACTGGCAGAGCCTTCTTGGGATTGCAGACCCCAGTAGGCAAGGGCAAACCCAGAGCCTCCCCCCAGTAGCAACGGGTGCCATTAGGCACAGCTCCTCTGGGCTGCTCCAAGCCACTGTGGGCTGCACTATCATCTGCCACCAGGATGTGTCCAGCTCCCAAAAACAGGGGCTAGGAAACCCACCAAGGGAGCAGAGGACAGTCACCGTGCCACGCATGTTCCTAACAGCGCCAGTCAAGAGATCTGCCTGAAACATCTGGTCAAAACATGGGTTTTCAAAAGGAACAGATCCAACAACTCAACTGCACAGCATCTAATCTCAACACACGGAGCCGTGTGACACTTTGGTATGTAGCTGTCACCTAATGCCTTCCAAACCAGGTGCTCTGCCACTGCCCAGACTGCCCAGGGCAGACTTGTATTCATGGAGGAGCACGAACAACACCACAGCTCTTGACAGAAGTAGCCTTCAGATAGAAGGACACAAAAGCTGGAGAAGCTTGCACAGCTATTTCATTTTCTCAAAGGAATGTGACAGAACCAGGGACCTTCTGCTAACCTGACAACACCAGGACACAGCCCCTTGTGATATCACATTGATTTGAATCAAATCACTTGCCCTCTCGGGACCCTCCTGGCTTCTCAGCACCCACTGCTGGCCCCAAACCCCCTGTCTCACTCAGAGCCCTCCCCTTTCTCCCCAGGACACAGTCCCCTGTTAAAAGCAGCAACATGGCACACACACAGGACCCTTTCCCCAAAGGCAGCACAAAAGGGAACTGAGCCAACTTGGGATATTTTGCACCTCGATCGTGCACCGTTTGGTCCTGCTTTTCAGAGTCAATCACCTGGACACACAAACTGTCTCCAGAATTTGGATGTGACTCTCTCTCCTCGGGAAGCCAACCAAGACTTTTGGTTTTCACCCCACGAGTGCTCTGCTACCCGTGCAGAAGGTGAATGGCTTGAGAACATCATGCAGAAACAACCTTCCCCCAAAGTGGTGGCGAGGTGGTGATACTCGGATCGTGACGTTCCCTGACCTGAACAGGCCAGGAGAGCTGGTTTGGGTGTTAGCACCAAATTCCCATCCCCAGCAGCTACATGGTGCTTATCACCCTCACGTGCCAGGAGGTGTCCTCCTTCTCCATCTTCCAGTTCCCACCATGAATAAAACACGATTTCCTGACGGATCTGAGCTGGTGTGGTGAGAGCACCGTCCCCTCCGCGGCCAAACTCACCTTTTGTGGGTGAACAAAATCAAAAGCAGATGCTTGGGTCTTCTTTAACACCCCATTCAATGGTCTGTGTTTATTTCCTTCTCTGAAACCGAGACATTTAGTTGTGCTGAGGAAGCTGGTCAATAGTTACAGCATCTCATTATTACCAGTTACAATAAATAAACCCACAGAGGTGATTACTGCTCTATAGGATTAGGCCAGAGATACTTTTGCATCCCCTTATCTCTGACACTGCAGCCACTGAGGGATAACCTACTGCAACTGGGGGGGGGGGTCAAGGGGAGAAATAGGCTTCTAATATTAAACAACCATATCTTCATAAAACTTTGTTTTATAACAAAATATCTTATTAAACACAACTTTTCCTATGCCTAGGTATGTATATATCATACAGAAGTGTTGGCTTAAGGGTTCCGCTGTAGGGCAGCAAATGCCTTTCACTGCCCACATGGAAAATACATCTTCAGTAAAGCTCTAGCTTATAAAAGCATCATTTTATGTTACACTGCCACCATCTCCCTGCTCTTTTGTTTCACCATGGCTCTGCAGCTACCTGCTGCAGCCTCCATGCAGGTCTTGCTCCATTTCCCATTGCTTAGCTCAACGGGGCCAGGAGATGGAGATTTTTGGCAGGGGGATGAGGCACAAATTACTAACTTGTCTAAAATCCTCCCATTTATAGTCGTTACTACGGATGCAGAACTAATCCCCTCCAAATGGTTCCCACATCCTGAACCTGAAGACTATGAGATAATACTTTGTCCCCTCCCCATCCTACCCCACCCCACTATCTAGGTAAAATATGAAGAGACACACACAACTCCAAGGATATAAAAGGAGCTTGGTGATGTGGACAAAAGCATCATGGGAAAGAAAGTGCACGAGGGGATAAAGGAGCATTTCAAAATTAAGGTCAGAAGTTCATGTGTAACTAGAGCCCCTCACTGCACAGCTTCAAAAACTTTTATGCAGCTGCTTATAACTAGGTAATCTGAAAGGTCTTCAACTTGTCAGGGGGAAAGAGAGACAAGGGAGGACACAGGAAAGCAAAACAAGAGAGATAAAGGAAGGAGGATTTCATCTCACAAGAAGGGAAACCTGCTCTGCAGTGGAAAACAGGAGCTAATATAAGCAGCAGCACACGATGCCTACCAGGTGCATGTGGGGGGAAGCCAGTATAGACAGTGACAACCTGCTTTACAATAAATGTGAGTCTAGTTGCTTTGTTACTCATCTTCTAGAAGCTGATCCAAGCCAACACATTCTCCCAGTTCGGACCCTAAGCGGGGACCCCCCAGCCAGGGGCCCCCCAGGAAAGTGCTAGGTTTCATTTCTGGTGCAAGAGCAACAAACACAAACTTCCACTTGACTCCTCTCCTCTCCCAGGAGAGCAATTTTAGCCATTCCACTTTCAGTACCAACTGGTCCAAGGTTCAGTGCGTGCTGGAGGAGCTTTTCAGCATCCTGGGGATGGATCATGGCCTGCAGGGGACCCTGCTCTTCAACCCCTTTGTGACCTGCAACTCTAAAAGCCCTTCCAACGCCATGGCCACCCACCACCTGCCCAAATTCACTCTGCAACACACACAGCAAGGGTCCCCAAAGCCTCCAGCATGAGGTTGCAGACACTGTGTGAGATGGGTACAGAATCAGAAGAGGACAGTGTGGATACAGAGCACGCGTTCTGAGAATAAAGTGGCTCTTTCTAATAAGGTCTCTTTCTTTTCCCCATTTTGTGCACTCCTACCAACCAAACCAGTGGAGTGAAGTGGATGCACCAAGTACCTGAGCTCTGAATACTGTTTGAGATCTTGCCAGTGAACTCGAGCACAACAAAAGGCTGAGACAGCACCCAGCTGTCAAAAAAACACTTCAGCAAGCTCGAGCCACGGCCAGACAGCTAGGCCAAAGGGTGCCCTGGTGGAGCCAAAATCCCTTCAAATTAGAAAAAAACCCAAAAAACAGGTCAATTCAGCACTGAGCTGTCTTCTCCCCTGTGGACCCTAGCATTCTTTAGCTTGAACAACTGACCATTCACGCCAAATCACGAGTATCCCGGAGCATTGGAGAACACATCAAGGTATTGCACACACTGAAACACACACACTGAAGTCCGTGGTCACCTCAAGGTCACCTGCAGTGGATGGTGGGCATGGTTCCCAGATCAGGGCACTTCCTCAGGGTCAAGAAATTACCTGCTACAGAAACGCAACCAAACCTCGACCGACCAACCGACCGAAATCAAAAAAAAAACCTTGCCAAAAACTCCTTAATGCATGTGTGTGGGTGTGTGGGGGCGTGTGGGGGTGCACGGGGCTGCACCCACAAGGCCAAAAGAGGCTATTTCATCCTGGGCTCCACATAAATTTTATCCCCATCCCGAATGCCGTAGGAGTGCAGCGCTCGCGAGCTGTATTTCATCTCCTCGGGACCAAAAGGGGCCTCCTGGTCCAAGTAGAAGAGCAGCATGTTGCTTGTGGACAACTGCACTACAGTTTTTAAGTGTTTCTTCAGCTCTGCCACAGTCTGATCGAGACGGATGGACATCTCTTCCACCTTATCCTGGAAGTGAACCTCCACCTTCACGCTGCTCTGTGGCCGAAGGTCCACGACTGCCAAGGGCTCCAGCTTCCCGTACTTGGTGACCAGCTCGTGATACCTGAAAAATTCAACCAGTCCAGAGTTATGGTTGAGTTGCTCGGATGGTCAAGGGATGTTTCATGAGTCCAGGGAGTCCTCCCAGGGAGGCTGTGGATTCCCTCTCCCTGGAGGTGTCCAAGGGCAGGTTGGATGAGGCTTGTGCAGCCTGGGCTGGTGGGAGGTGTCCCTGGCTCAGAGCAGGGGGGTTGGAACCTGATGAACTTTAAGGTCCCTTCCAACCTTCACCATCCCGTGATTCTATGATTCCTGTTTCACAACATGACACTACCCACTTCAGCTGCAATCCTCTGAGGATGCTACTGGGCTGGAAAGTACAAACGTCTGCACGGAGAGTACAGTTACAGGATGACATGAGGGTAAGGACAGATTCCAAGGCATGATTCATCCAAAGCCCAGGAACTCCCTCATGAGAGCTAAAACCAGAACCCAGACAGCAATGAGCTGTCCCCACCCTCCACAGCAGTGACTAGCTGGCATATGGCTCTTCCCAAACACCTTGCACTTTAACCAGCACTTTGCTGGAGGTGGGAAGGATGGATGAGGCTCTCACCAGTAAACATGGCCAAGCCAGCATTCCAAGCCCCTCACTGCAGGCATCTGACCATTCCAGTCTCCCAACCAATAGGGACTAAAGGACCCAGTTTTCTTCTCCATTTGCCACCAGTTATCCCAGACTCTGGGGAGCTGAATGTTCCTCACACGTGACGATATTCACTCCAATTACAAAAAATTCAAAACTGAGCAGTGAAGCTCTCTACTGGGCTCCTACAATCCCAGAAACCCCAAACCTGGCTGCAGTGGGATTTGGAAGAGAGAGAGGACAGTACCCTCAGGAGAGTACATCTCCTACACCAGGGAAAACACTGCACTGGAGTGCCAGAACCAAGCTAGTGCTCACACAAAGGACACAGCCCTCAGTCTGGACACCCAGCACCTGTGGCTTCACGGCCTGATTTTCAGACATTCCTGCTGTTTTCCAAGAGGCCAGGTAGGTCCCCAGTTGTCACACTCCACTGAGCACAGGATCATCTGTATCACTGAATCGAGGTGAGCTGCCACATGGTTTGGAAGCTGACAACAAACAGAGCACTCCTTGCCAGCTAATCCTTCACCCCTACTCTAAACCAACATGGGAATTCTACTAGCAGAGCCACACACTCTGCCACCACTTTCTCCTTGGAGCCGTGTTCTCCAGCTGTCCTTCTCCATCCTGGGGAGCCACCCCCTGCAATGGAAAGACTGTCTCACCCTCCTGCCACCTTCAGCAGGTATCACTCCAATCGGGAAAGGCTGCATCTCCCCTGCCTGGCTGGGAAAAAGGGCAACACAAGACCCAAAGTGATTGAAATGACAAAGACCAAGAGCTGCTGGGAAAAGGTACCATTTCAGAGGCCCTCCTCTACCCACTGGACAGAGAGCTTTTTTGTTCCCCATCTGAGCCTGAACTGAATGTGATCAGTGCTGTGTCATGGCCCTGTCGAGAGATGATGGGACCTGGCAGGCTGGGTGACCCCAGGGAGTCCTGCTGAAGGCAGGAATGCTCCTGGAGAACAGCAGACCCTCTGTCTGCTGGGAAATGAGGTAAGGGCCACAAAGCACTAGGATTTCCCCAGTCTCACAGACAAAACGAGCCTTCAGCAGGGCAGAGTGTCCAAAGGCAGGCTGGTGCCCTGCTCTCACAGTCACCTAAGTGATAGGATCAGGCCTATTTATTTGGAAAAGCCATTAGAGCTGAGAGGAGACAACGTGTTCCCTGTATTTTACCCACGGGGCAGCTGCCTGCAGCATGAGGGAGCAGTAGCCAACGTGTCCCCCACAGGGAAGGCTTCTTTGCAGCACAGTTTCTGCTGCAAACCAGCAACAATTTCTCATCTGCTGACCCGATGGTGGGAAGACTATAAAGAGGGGGACAAATTTCAAGCAAGCTGAGAGAGAGGAGTACTGTGCATGGGCTAGGATTACCCAAATGAGTGCTGTAAACACGCAGAGGGTCTGGCAATGTTGTCTCCCATTTTCTCATGTCAAGGAAAGGCAGAACAAGCTCTGCAGCCTGCTCCTTGTGTGCCAGCTGCAGCCTGCAATGGAGCCTGAACTTCAAATCAATAAGGATGAAGGCACACTGCTCATGTGGTTCTTTTGTACCCCGATAATAGGCACCCTGGAGACTTTTATAATCACCCCTTGCAGCCTGGCTGATGCTGGCTGCCAGAGCAGAGGATGCTGAAGAACTGAGCCTGGCTGAAAGTGTCTCTGATACTCTGCAGATAAACAGTGGACCAGACAAGCCCAGGACTCATTAAAAACCCACAGACACAGGGACGTCACTCAAGGAGACAGTCCATATTGGGCCCTACCCTCGGCGCTCCCTTCTAACCCACAACATCCAGAGAGAGCAATTATTCTTTCCATTTCCCTCATTTTCTGATCCCCTGAGCTGCAGCCTGTGAAGACAAGGCAATGCAAGCAGGGGGGTTGCTGTGACAGAGCTTTATCACACTCTACACCTCGGTGGTCTCGAGGGGGGCTGCTTACACTCCTGAGTTCTCCATCCCCAAGTGTGTCTCCTCCTGCTCTGAGGCAGCACTGCAATGCAGATGCCATACCCCCAGCAACAACGTGTTGCCCTGATTAGATTCTAATTACAAACCACCTTCTGAGAGACCTCACCAGATTTGGGGGCAAAGAAGAGGAAGCTTTAGCAACAAACACACACAAAATCCCTCTGCAAGGAACGCCAGGTTTTTCTTCCCACAAGGGCTGCTGCTTGTGGGTCCAGGAACTGAAACCCAGCCCTCAGCACTAGGGACACTCTCAGCCATCTGCAGCCTCCTTAGAAAATACTCTGTAGTGCCACACAACTCCTCCAGAACAGAACAATCCCCTTTAGTAGCTGCACAAGTCTCTTGGAAACGCTGCACAGATGAAGAGATTCAGACAAAGGGCCCATTGAGCATGGAAAGGGCAGTAATAGTGTTTGAAGGTGAAGAAATCAGAGGGGGAGGAAACTCTCTGTACCTTACCAAAACAGCACAAAGCTAGCACGCTGGTCAAGATCAGCCCACATTTTCTGGATGGGTGAGGTATTAGTCATTTCTTACATGAGCTCCCACCTGGAAACTGGCCCCAGTTGTGTGTGGTTCTGTGTAGCTGCACAGGTGCATGCAGCCTGTTCCCAAAGTCCACATCCCACCAATAACACCACACTTCTCTAAATCTATACCCCACCGTGTCCTTCTCAACAATATATGAGCCCTGGAGATGCAAGGCACCTGTCACCACAATAACTAACAACTGAAGTGCAGCAGGAAAAGATTCAGGGCCTGATACCTATTTGTTTACCTTCCCTCTCACACACAAACCCTTCCTGTCCTGTTGCCAAAGGGGAGCATTCTGATGCAGCTGTTGGGCTCTGCTGCTCTCCCCTTCTAAAGCCATGCACAGAGATATGAAACATAAAAATAAGATGTGACAGAAAATAATCCATTTTGGGAGCAGCACCATGAGCTCACAGTCCTCATTTCCCCTTCCCCTTCCTCTCCTCTGCATTCTCTGCCTCTGCTACCTTCCCTTCCAATATTTCTTCCAATTTTTCTGCTTCAAGAGCTTCTAAAATTACAAGCCAGGACTTGTCCTCAGAAAAAGGCACAAGAGGGTTCACCAGCTGTCTTGTCTCCCTGCCTACATTAAGAGCCCTTTGCCTCTGAACTGACCCCAGTACACCATTAACAACCACCACAGTCACTGGACCTATTAGTATTCACACAAAACACCATGTCCTCATTCCCCATTCCAGCCTTCCCATGCCTAACTGCACTGGCAGGGCACACACACAGTGCTTTCAGAAAACAAGAGACATTTTACCTAAGAGTTCAGCTGGAGGAAACACTGACCAGCCAATATAAACACTGACATGACCAGATTCTGTTGGCATGTTTGTCATCTGCACCAGGCCAGACCTTTGGCCTTTTCTGCCTCAGTTTGTCCCTACTTCTGTCTGTCCCCCCAAGACACACAAACACACACTCTTTCTGAAAAGAAAGGGCTATGAAGCTTTGCTTGAAAAGCCCGTGGGGGTTCTAGGGCAAAAGGCACATCAATGCAGTGGCTGGATGCTCTGTGATCCCTCCTCAGCCCATTAGGAAGCTGTAAGTAGAGCTGGCACAGGGAAGATTCGGACTGAACAGCACCTGTCAAAGTTCATTAGTTTACCAAGACTAACGGATCATTGGGCACACTTTTTTGGCAAAGAAAACCCATCAGACTTGTGATTTGCAGGACTGAAAGTGAGGAGACAGCTTCCCATCGCCAGCCACATTTCACACACCAGATGGTGAAGAGAATTAGATGCCCTGGCCTGGTACCACAGAGCATGGTCTGTACTGGCTTCTGGTGACTCCCAAACACAGGTGGATTATGAAGTTAGGCATCAGGGGGGCCAGGGAGCAATGAAAATCATGAACTGAGCAGTCATGTTGCTTAATGGCACTTGACATGGACACTTTTAAGACCAAATCTGACTCAGAAGTGATTCTACAAGTCATCAGATAACACTCTAATATAACGACATGAACTAAAACAGAGGGAAGGAGGCCAGACAGGAGGAGAGGAGGTATGTTTTGTTCATGGAACAACTAGCCCAGGTTTCCCATGTCATTTCATCTGTTTAGTCACCTTTCCTTTCACCTCGCTGCCCTTCTGCCCCTGCTCTCCATTTCCCAACAAAGAATCCATACCTGAATGGGACTTCCTCCTCTGGGAATTCCATGTAATACCGGATGAAGAAGCGCTCCGAGTCCTCTCGCTCCCCATCAGCAACAATGCTCCCGTTGAGCTTGATGATGGATGGCAACCTGCATGCAGTCAGCAAGGAGAGAAACCCAGACAAGGGTGACCAACAAGACAGTCTCCATCAAAATCACTGAATTGTCACTGTCAGAAAAGACCTCTAAGATCAGCCCGTTCAAAAAAAAAAAACAGCTCCATGCCACAACGCTAGCACCAGGAGAATCCTGCCAGGCTCCTTATGCCTTGGTCCCCTGGAGAGAGAGCATGAGCTCCATGTGGTTTCTTCAGGCACATTCAAAGCTAAGCATTTTTGGGACTATGTTTACCATGATGCTTTTCCCAGGACAGTTCCAGAAGCTTGCACTGGCAACACAAGTTAGAAAACTGGTTTCTCTGAACAGTATTTGATGCTCCAAGGGCTGGAGCAGCTCTGCTCTGGAGACAGGCTGAGAGAGTTGGAGTGTTCAGTCTGGAGAAGAGAAGGCTCCAGGGAGACCTTAGAGCACCTTCCAGTGCCTGAAGGGGCTCCAGGAAAGCTGGGGAGGGACTTTGGACAAGGGCAGGGAGGGAGAGGACAAGGGGGAATGGATGAAAACTGGAGGAGGGGAGATTGAGGTGAGACATGAGGAGGAAATTCTGGAGTGTGAGGGTGGTGAGACACTGGCCCAGGTTGCCCAGGGAAGCTGTGGAAGCCCCATCCCTGGAAGTGTTGAAGGGCAGGTTGGATGGGGCTCTGAGCAACCTGGTCTGGTGGGAGGTGTCCCTGCCCATGCAGGGGGGTTGGATCTAGATGATCTTGAAGGTCCCTTCCAACCCAAACCATTCCACGATTTTTCATTTCCCCACAGACATGCACCATGTGCACAGGCACGTCCAAGACTCAAAGAATCAGCTGAGAAATCAAGTTGGACTTAACATTTCCACTACTCCAAATTTCCCCCACAACAACAACAAAAAACCCCTCAAATCTTTCTGAGCGCTGAATTAATTAAAAAAACACCTCATTTCCTAGCAGCCCCTTCCTCCAATTACCCATTCCCAGCCATGTCATGTCTCTGCTGAGCAGAATAAACAAGCAACAGACCTGGCTATTAGCAGCTTCCTGCGTTCCTCAGTGGTGTAGGACTGCAGCAAAGGGATTCCTAGCAATTTCACCTCCTCAAGCTTGGGAAAAGAATTTAACTTGTCAATGTCTTCCCAGCAATGCAGACCTGCTCAAAAGAAAAGACTTGCTTAAACAAACAGAGAGAATACATCCTATATCCAAGATAATCAGGCACAGCCAAAGCCAGGTGAGCATCAGCTGCTGTATCTTTGAGAAACTGGCTTTTTGCTCATGATGTGCTACAAAAAAAAAACCTCTCTCTTTTGCTTACATGATAGAGTAGCTTAAATTCTCTCCTGCTGTTTTGCAAGTGTACAAGGATGATCTCCATGGCTGATCAGGGAGCTTAGATTTTTATGGACCCTTCAGTCTTTGGCCTCACTGCTGAGGACTGACCAGCACCAGTTATGAAGGCTGCATCTATAAAGGGAAGTTGCCTGAAGTAGTATTAAAGTGATCAGGACTTCTGTCATTCTAGGCTTCACTGAACTGCCCTCAAATGGCTCTACCTTGCACACATGACCACCCTGGGCCCCATTTCTGCTCATGACCCAGTGGTAAAACAGGCCCAGAAGCCACCCAGCCATTTAATGAACAAGGCTTTAACTCCACTTCAGCCCTCTCAAGACCTGGCACTTGGGATAACAAGGCAGGCAGAGGGTAAAATACAAAAGCTGAGGACCAAGCAATAGTCCAGGCCTGGTTATATGGAATCATCAACACTACTCCTCTTCACTTCCCTTGGCTGTGATTCCAGACATGTTTACCATGATGCTTTTCCCAGGACAGTTCCAGAAGCTTGCACTGGCAACACAAGTTAGAAAACTGGTTTCTCTGAACAGTATTTGATGCTCCAAGGGCTGGAGCAGCTCTGCTCTGGAGACAAGCTGAGAGAGTTGGGGGTGTTCAGCCTGGAGAAGAGAAGGCTCCAGGGAGACCTTAGAGCACCTTCCAGTGCCTGAAGGGGCTCCAGGAAAGCTGGGGAGGGACTTTGGACAAGGGCAGGGAGGGAGAGGACAAGGGGGAATGGATTAAAACTGGAAGAGGGGAGATTGAGGTGAGACATGAGGAGGGAATTCTGGAGTGTGAGGGTGGTGAGACACTGGCCCAGGTTGCCCAGGGAAGCTGTGGAAGCCCCATCCCTGGAAGTGTTGAAGGGCAGGTTGGATGGGGCTCTGAGCAACCTGGTCTGGTGGGAGGTGTCCCTGCCCATGCAGGGGGGGTTGGAACTAGATGATCTTGAAGGTCCCTTCCAACCCAAACCGTTCTGTGATTCTATAATATTCAACAGCATCACCCCCACAGTACAGAAAATGCAAAAAAACCAAGTAAATTATCAGTTCAAACACAACCAGGGGTCTCATTTGAGCTAAGCCTGTCAGGAAATGCCAAGGTGAAGCCCACACTGTGTGTCACAGCCACAAGTCAGAAGAAGGGGCTCATTGCAGAGCAGAAACCAAACTCCTGGAAGTACCACAGCACTGTGTGTGTGGCAGGTAGAAAGAGTTTCCTTTCCCCAGAGTGCTTTTAACACCTCTGCCAAGGTCCCCTATGCCTCAAGCCACCCTCTGGGTATCACTACCAGTCATATTTACATATAAATTCAGTAGAATTTGACTGAAAAAAGGGTTTGGAGTCTTTACGTGACAGATTTTTGGCATGCAGCAGCTTCCCCCCCCAGAAAAAAAAACAAACAAACCAAAGGAAGTTTAACATGCTCCTTGGGATTTGTTTGGCTTGCAGCTCCCCAGACATCAACATGCAATACAGCATCCAGATTTCTTAAATACCTGGCATCAAAACTGCAGAAGGATTTACCACAGGAGCACTTATTGAGGAGCTGCTCCTCAGTAAGACACTGCTTTCAAATCCAGCTTAACAGGCTTCTCTTCCTCTAGTTAGCTTTAAGCTTTTATTTTATGGATTCCTTGATGCTTACACTGCAGGGCATGTTAATAAAGTACCTTCTACCTTGGCTCACACTTAACTACCACTTGCACAGCACATAAAGCTGTAAAGACCAGGAGATGATGATGTATCATCTCCTGCAGAAAAACCTGTGGTGTCCATGTCACCTCCCAAACACCTCCCAGCCCTCAGGAGCTCCCTCTCTCTGAGCACAGGGTGCCCTTCCTGATGTGCCAAGTGGGTTGGGTTTTTTTATTTTAACTTCTCAAGTGTTGGCTGGAAATTCTCTGGGGCTGAAGTGTAATAGCAGCCTCCAGCATAACCTCTGGTGTGCTTCTAATAACTGAGCACAGGTGACAGCTTCTGCTGGGGAATGCTCAGCCTCACAGACTGCATGCCTACACATCAGCTCATTTTATCCAAGAGAAAATAGGGAATAAAAGGCAAGAGGGATTGTTTCATCCCCACCACTGTCAGAAATTTGGCTATCCTCTCCAGCCAGAAGCACCTGAGGCAGGGAGAGGAAACAGAGGGAAGCTGCTAATGTAAAAAGCCTTTTCCAGCTCATTTTGACTAACTGCCACTCCACACTACTCTGATGCATCTTTTAGGTAAGGACCAGCTATACCAAAAGCAGCAGGTAGGGCCTGCAAGTTGATTTCTTGCCTGTTTTCCTCCCCTAATGCTACATTCTTCAGGTCAGTGCACCTCAGCACACCTCCTTGCATGGCCCTGCATTAGCACCATCAGGAATCTGGACTTCAGGGTCTGTCACGACTGCATTTCCCAGCAGCTTTTTGATCCTGCCCAGATATCAGGACAGGCTGGGACAATCTGGGCTTTTCCATCTCTGCTACAACAACAGGACCATCCCAAAGGTTCAGGCTCTTGCTCAGCACTTCTGCCTCTCCCAGGCTTTGCAGGAAGCCATGCTGACTGCAGGCTACTCACTGCTACCACAGGCCTAAGAAGCAGCCACCCCAAAGGCCAAAGTTTCAAAGGGCACAAAGCAAGTATGTTTTTCACTTACACAGGAGGAGAGACTCGGATCAAGTGCTGCCAACCATGCTGAGGACAAAAAAAGCTCCCTGCTCCCCAGGCCCTCACCTGACTTGTGCAAATTGATGGATCGTAGGTTGGGGAACAGCCTTGCCAGGGAATCTTCTGACTCCTCGATGGTCATGAGGTTGTTGTTGGCCAGAATCAGGGTGTCCAGTGATGGAAACATAATCCCCAGTTTTCGAATTTCAGTCCAGTCTTGAAGATTATTGTCAGTTATGTGGAGCAATTTGAGAGACTGACAGCAAACTGGAGAACAAGACACTGTTTCATAGTCGTTAAGGCACAGGAAGAGCTCCTCCAAGCTGCACAGGGGAAGAAAAGACCATCTCATCATCTCACCACACCTCAGAAACAGCTGCCATCTCAGGTAGAGGGACACGCCTGTGAGATTTTAACATGATTTTTCTGTAACAGAAAAATCTTTTTTTTGTGTGATTTGAAAGCTTGGCATAGAGAAGACCTTGGAGCACTCCAAATGGAGTGTTTCAGCTGTGCTCCTGATCCATAAACTTCATCCTCAGATGAAAAGTACCTCCAAGTGTGGCCCCAGCCTCCCTGCACTAGCTGGGTAACAGATTGCTCAGCGTGGTGTTCCATGTTTGTGCCAACCAAGCCACCAACCCACCTCCAGTGGTGACCGGCACCTGCTCTCAACGCTCACCACTTCATTTTAAAAGGTGTTTTTACACAAGATGACCCTTTTTTGACCTGCTCCACTGGTTCTGCCAAAGATTCCCATTAAAGAAAGAACAGGTCCCACAGCTCCCCTCACCCCAGGGAAGCAGGTTTTGGCCACACAGGATCTTCTGCTGTCACCATCTCACCAAATCAAAATGAAGCCACCGAGGACATGCGGGGAAGCAGAATGCCAGTGCCAAGGTGGACCATGGCCAAGCCACAGAAATCAACACTGCTGCACAGAAAAGCAGGATGAAATATTACTTGACAAGTGGCCAGACCCTCAGACTTCCATCCCATTCAAAAGCTCTTAGCACAGGCATGCACTGCACCCTTCATCCTGCAGTGACTCAGGTGCCACCTCCGACATCATTATCCATGATGATCCACCTCTGGTATTTAGATTTGGATGAGAGGCCTTGGGCTTTGCAGCCCATTGTCCACCTCTGGTATTTAGGTTTGGATGAGGAGCCTCAGGTTTTGCAGCAAGCTGAGCTTGGGAGACAGTGTGAGGCCTTCCCCTGGCCCCAGCTCCCCAGAGGGGAAAATAACACCCCCTTTTCCCTACCAACCGTGTTTGTATCTTCACGCCCCTCTCATCCCTCCCCACGGGATGGGATCCAGCCCTTGAGCTGCATGCACCAAGCACCCCTTGCTGCTCCCAGCTCCCCCAGGCTTACTCTGGTAATTCCTGCAGGATTGTGTGGACTGTTTCCCAGGAAGCTTTGCTGTTGTTGAGCACAAGCTTGCGAACACCAGCGAAAGACCCGGCACAACTTCTCTCTAAAACGGACAAACTGAGAGGGTTGGAACTCAAGTTTAGAAACTCCAAGTGGGGAACGTTGGACACAATTTTACTGACCTAAGTGGGGAGGGAGAAAAGAAAAAAAAAAAAGAAAAAGACAGAGAGAAAGAAAAGTGTATCAGGCAGTAATCAGACCTCAGGCAATGCTATCCCAGCTCCTAGAAGGGGAGCCCTTTGGAATCCCCACAAGCCAAAGAAATGACATGGGGGGAAAAAAATAAGGCTTCTGGATAACTCCCTGTAATTCACAGGCCAGCTATGCACTGATCTACATTGACTGGATAATTGCTTATTCACCTCAACAGTTCATTTCCTAACACTCTCCAGGCAGCTTGGTAAGAGAAGGCCAGTCTCTTGGGAGAGGTCAGAAAACCCACCTCAACACCAGGCTGAAGGAGCAGCAGGTCCCATGGCACCCCTGTCTTTCAGCAGGGAGGCCATGGGCACATCTCCAACACCCTGAGCACTTGCCCAGCTTTCCAGTGCTCCCCACCAGCCACAGAGCTTGACATTCTGCCCAGTGCAAAGACAGCTTGGAAGCTCACTGTACACACACAGAGGATTTGCTATTTGATTCCACTCCCCTGGAAACAGCAGCTTTCTTACAATCCATCCCAACGTTCAGGCAACTCTGCTTGGGGCAACTTTCTCTTTTTGTGAGTGCAGATGTGCACCTGAGGGCAAAGCAGCAGAGAGGTAGGGAGGAAAGATCAAGAAAGAGGAAGAAAAATCAGAGAGGATGATTGTACAGCTCTGGAGTGTGGGATAATGGATTAAGACTGGAAGAGGGGAGATTGAGGTGAGACATGAGGAGGGAATTCTGGAGTGTGAGGGTGGTGAGACACTGGCCCAGGTTGCCCAGGGAAGCTGTGGAAGCCCCATCCCTGGAAGTGTTGAAGGGCAGGTTGGATGGGGCTCTGAGCAACCTGGTCTAGTGGGAGGTGTCCCTGCCCATGCAGGGGGGTTGGAACTAGACGATCTTGAAGGTCCCTTCCATCCCAAACCAGTCTGTGATTCTATAATAAACAACAGATTGTGTGACCAGGGTAGGTGCTGACCTAGATGCTGCCAACACACAGAAAGATACAGGAACAGGTTATTTACATGATCCATTTGTAATCACCTAATAATGACTAAGTGAATAGACCAGCCAGGCAGCAGCAATTCCTAAAGAACATGAAGGCCACAAAGATGATCCAAGGGCTGGAGCAGCTCTGCTCTGGAGACAGGCTGAGAGAGTTGGGGGTGTTCAGCCTGGAGAAGAGAAGGCTCCAGGGAGACCTTAGAGCACCTTCCAGTGCCTGAAGGGGCTCCAGGAAAGCTGGGGAGGGACTTTGGACAAGGGCAGGGAGGGAGAGGACAAGGGGGAATGGATTAAAACTGGCAGAGGGGAGATTGAGGTGAGACATGAGGAGGAAATTCTGGAGTGTGAGGGTGGTGAGACACTGGCCAAGGTTGCCCAGGGAAGCTGTGGAAGCCCCATCCCTGAAGTGTTGAAGGGCAGGTTGGATGGGGCTTCCATGGGGGATATTAAGCTGGGAAAAGCTGCCATCACATTGCAGGACTAGGCTAGAGGCCAAAGCAGAACCATCTGAAACCCCTCAGATGGAAGTTCAGCTCAAGGACAATCAAAGTCTTAATGCTCAGGGGAAAAAACATTCATCCAGGAAATAATTATGAGTCAGAAAACACCTGGCTAGAGAGCCCTGCTCCACAGGGCTGTTGGGATGGGACAGAACATGACGTGCACAGGTCAATAACAGGGCCCAGTTGCCAGCAAAGGGCAATTGTCTCATGCAGAGGTGGAATTCAAGGAGGTAATTAGTCTGCCTCACCTCACACCTCATCTTGGGTGATGTCATGTTTTGGCCACTGTGTCCTAGGAATGAAGGGGACAAACTGGAATGACATCAGAGCAACGAAACCAACACAGGATTTAGAAAGAGTGGCCTAGGATGAGCAATTGGAAGAACTGGATTTTTTCACTATTATACTAAAAGAGGAAAAGGACACCTGAAAGCTCCTCTTGCTGGGTACAAAAGGCTGTGGTGTAAGGAACAGTGATGAAAACTCCTCCAGGCCTGCTGGGAAGAGGGCAGGGAGCAAACTGGCTGCAAGTGCAGCACAGGACACTTAATTTAGACCATGAGGTTATTAGCCAAGCACAGGAACAGGCTACCCAGGGATCTGCAATCCCCATCACTGGCAGTTTCAAGACTTGGGTGGATATTTATCCGTTGTGGATGGGAAATGAAAACTTCACCCCATCTCAGAGGAAGGGGCAAAGTACCCAGAAACCTTTTGCTTCCCTGCTTCTATGGCTCCTGCAGCAGGTGGCAAATGGTGCTGCCCAGGATAGCCTAGAGACTGAACACACAGCAGGGTGCAAGGCTGGCAGCTGAGGAGTGTATGTGCAGCTCTCCCAGCTGTTTACCAGATGTGAGGTCAGCCCCACTGGGAGGCAGGACAGGGAGGGGAGAGGCAGCACTGCCTTACTGTGAGTAAAAAGCTGGGAGGCACCATCCCAGTTTTTAGCAGATAAGCCCTCCCTACAAAACCATCTTCCCTGGCTCTAATCTCAACAGAGAAGCCTAAGATCTCTCCCCCACCCACTGAGCTAACACCTTCCAGGCTAGCAAGGAAGTAAGAGGGACAGGGAAACCCATCCCACTTCTGACTTTGCAACCCCCCCTGCCAGAGCTGGGTTATTTCTGCATTTACTCCCTGTTTTCAAGACATTGGAGCTGTTCTTTTCTATGTATTCCCAACAATAAACACTAATATAAAAGCAGAGCACAAGCCAGTGAGGAGCTGTTTGACAGCACTTGAAATGATTGTGATTGTTCTAACACCTTGTATTTATCTAACCTATTTCATCCAGGCACTTCAGAGGATTTGACAATAGCATTTAGCATTAATTAACGAGGCTTCAGAAATAGCCTTTGAAGTAAATGTTATTAAACTTGTTTTGCACACAGGGAAACAAAAGCAAAGAGAGAATAAACACCCAGCATCACAGAATCAGTGGCAAAGCTGGGAATCAACTCCCATTCCTTGGGCTTCCTCAGTCCTTACTCTGTTAAAACCTGCACTGCTCATTGACCTCTTCATGTTGGAAATGCCAGTTCTGGTGCTTTGCATGATTAAAAAAATATATATATTTGTCACCCACAGGTCAAGATGGTAAGTCATGAGGTAAGTGAAGTGCCCAAACAGATTAAATTCAGCATCTTTATCACTCACTTGCTGCCAAAGTAAATAAGCCCCACAAAAGTGGAAATCCTAAGTGAACCAAGTCCTAAATGAACAAAGTCTTCTTTGACCTGAGCACCCACAGCAGCAGCCATGGAAGTCACTCAGAAAGACGCAGGTGTGACCACTTTACCTCGTGCCAGTCTTCCAGTTTGTTGTCAGAAAGGTCCAGCTCAGACACGTGGGCACAGAAGGCAGCAATTTCACTCTCATCCCCTGCACAGGTGATGCCACAGCTGTTCAGCACCAGCACGCTCGGGAGGTTGAGGCGGTCTGAAACAGGGGGGAAGAGTGGTCAGCATGGGGGGGGCTGGTTACAGGTCACAGCAAGCACAGACATCAGCACTGCTGAGACCCCCCCTCAGCCTCCTTGTCTCCAGGCTGAACAGCCCCAGCTCTCCCAGCCTTTCCTCACAGGGCAGCTGCTCCAGTCCCTTCAGCATCTCAGTGCCCTGTGCTGGACTCTCCCCAGTAGCTCCTTGTCCTTCTGGAACTGGGGAGCCCAGAACTGCACACAGTGCTCCAGGTGAGGCCTCACCAGGGCAGAGCAGAGGGGGAGGAGAACCTCCCTGACCCGCTGGCCACACTCTTCTTGTGGCATTTGCCACAATTAAGAGCAACCAGGAAACCAAAACCACCCAGAAGCCTACCTTTCATGGGTGAGCCCTGTGGAGTTGCTGGGACATGCACCCCCATGCCAGGCCCCCGGCGATATGGGAAGTTCTCAGGGCTGTATTTCTCACAAAGAACTTGCATGAAACTTCTTCCACTGGGCTGGTCCATGCTCCCTTCTTGGACTTCTAGATAATGCAGAGAAAAAACAGAGCACAGAAACAACATATAAATATCACAGAATGGGTTGGGTTGGAAGGGACCTGAAAGATCATCTAGATCCAACCCCCCTGCATGGGCAGGGACACCTCCCACCAGACCAGGTTGCTCAGAGCCCCATCCAACCTGCCCTTCAACACTCCCAGGGATGGGGCTTCCACAGCTTCCCTGGGCAACCTGGGCCAGTGTCTCACCACCCTCACATTCCAGAATTCCCTCCTCAAGTCTCACCTCAGTCTCCCCTCTTCCAGTTTTAATCCATTCCCCCTTGTCCTCTCCCTCCCTGCCCTTGTCCAAAGTCCCTCCCCAGCTTTCCTGGAGCCCCTTCAGGCACTGGAAGGTGCTCTAAGGTCTCCCTGGAGCCTTCTCTTTTCCAGGCTGAACACCCCCAACTCTCTCAGCCTGTCTCCAGAGCAGAGCTGCTCCAGCCCTGGGATCACCTTCGTGGCCTCCTCTGGACTCACTCCAAGAGCTTCATGTCCTTCCCGTGTTGAGGGCTCCAGAACTGGACACAGTACAGGCCAAGTAGAAAACCTCCTTGCCCCACATGCAGTTTCAAACATGCCCCAGGCTGCCAAGATTAATTCTGTGCCTCTCAAGAGGACTGAGAGATATTCAGAGATGTTCCCAAACACATTTCCAGGGCAGCAAGGAGGGGAAAGAGCAAAGAGCTGTTGATGAGAAAAGATGGCTCCAAGAGGTGCTTTCATCCTGTAACCTCCCTTTTCTCTACATCAGGACTTCCAGCCAAGGGCAGTTTTTTGGATGGGGAAAAAAAGAAGAAAAGGAAAAAGAAACACTCCAGTTTGACAACAAGCTCAGCCAGGATATCTCAGGGCTCTCACCCTCACTGGCAGCAGCAGCTCATTCAAAGCAAGCTCTGGCCTCCAAAGGAGGATCATCACTTCTGCTCAGGCTTCTGCAAACAACTTCAGTCCTTCAGTCCTGCTTGCAAACCTGGGCTGCTAATTAGAACACAACTGCTGTGTCACCCCACCCTCTGGAACACGTTTTTGGCCAGTCCAAAAAAGCAACTTTTGCCAAACCAATTCTGCAGCTGCTCAATGTATTTGGAAGATAAAGAGGCCCTTCCTATCTACACTTGTCAGAGCAGCAGAGGAACAATGACTCAACACATCTGGAGCCTGTGACCTGCCTAGAAAGATACTGAGTGTCAGCTGGAAGGACACTTGGCACCAAGAGAGCACCACGGTTGGCATTCTGTGGTGGTGGAACCAAGCTCATCTCTCCTACTGCCCGTGATCTGAACTTGGCATTTCATGGCTTTCTAGACAATGAAGGGGTAGAGCTTAATACATGAACAAAGAAGGAGAACCACGCTGTTCCTGGGGTTCACTGAGGGCTTGTAACCCACCACAGACACAGAGCAGAGATCCACATCTGTCCATTCTAACAGCATGAGGCACTGGCAGGAACCAGCTGCAGGTTTCCTACAGTTCACAGTGAGGCTGGAGTAGTGTTTTCATTGAGTAGTGACACTCCCAGCATCCTAGCAAAGCCAGCTCACACACACCCCCCCAACCCCTGCCCCTGCAGGACTCCTGCTGGAAATCCAACTTTTGAGTTCCTGGTGGGGCCACACATGCTGAAAGTGATGCAGGAACTTTCCTTGAGAGTTATTGCAGGCAAGGAGAGATAAAAGCTCATAGAATCATGGAATGGTTTGGATTGGAAGGGACCTTCAAGATCATCTAGATCCAACCCCCCTGCATGGGCAGGGACACCTCCCACCAGACCAGGTTGCTCAGAGCCCCATCCAACCTGCCCTTCAACACTTCCAGGGATGGGGCTTCCACAGCTTCCCTGGGCAACCTGGGCCAGTGTCTCACCACCCTCACACTCCAGAATTTCCTCCTCATGTCTCACCTAAATCTCCCCTCTTCCAGTTTTAATCCATTCCCCCTTGTCCTCTCCCTCCCTGCCCTTGTCCCAAGTCCCTCCCCAGCTTTCCTGGAGCCCCTTCAGGTGCTGGATTCAGAGAAGTAATTTTTGAAGTGCTCTTGACAGGCAGATACATAAATACCATCAGGGTGGACAGCCTGACCTTCTGAGCCTCCAGAGCAAGTTACCCAAGCATGGGAGCACTGCCAGGGACTTGATCCAAGCAAGGAGAACGATTTACTCGCCACATTTCAGGCAGCAGCCAGCGCCAAGGGCAGGGACTGTGGGGAGGGGATGGGAACCGAGGGGTGCAGGGCTTGTCACCTCACACGCCCCTGCCCGGGCCTCGGACACGATGCTCCTGAGGCTGCAACCGCCTCAGGGGCTGCTCGGAAAAACACCCCGTCTGTGGCTGCCGCTCTGCGGGGCCTCACGGCGGGGTGCGACCGCTCGGGGACCCCGAACCCCAGAGGCCCTAACCCAGCGCGGCAGCCTCGGCCGCCCCCAACACCAACGTTAAACGGTCCCCGGCTCCCTCCCCGCCCGGCCCCGGGCCTCCCTCGGCTGACAGCGGCCTCCCGCGCCCCGGCACCGCGACCACCGCACCCGCCGACCCCGTCCCGCTCACCCAGGCCCGGCGGCCGCGTCCCGCATTGACCCGGAAGCTGTTTGGGGCAGCCCACGATCACGTGAGCAGCGGCGATCACGTGTGTTTGGGGGGCCTGGCCAGGGCGGCATCCCGGTTGCCATGGAGACGCCGCTCCTCCCGCGGCCCGGCCTGCACCGCGGGGCAGCGTCCCCTGATGTCCCCGCA
Organism: Hemiprocne comata; assembly: GCA_020745705.1. Classification (NCBI taxonomy): domain Eukaryota; kingdom Metazoa; phylum Chordata; class Aves; order Apodiformes; family Apodidae; genus Hemiprocne; species Hemiprocne comata. Next base: position 4,447,594 of record CM036608.1, read on the forward strand.
CCGCATCCGCGACTCCCGGCAGGGAGAGGGACAGATGGTGGGTGCCGAGATCCCCCCCCAGCTCCGGGGGGATCCCCCCGCGGCCTCCCGTGGGGCAGGGGTCGCTCCCAGGCCGGCCCAGCGCCCCGGAAAGCACCGCTCCCCGCCCGCCGGGCTGCACAACAGCCCCTACCCCCTGCAGACCGGTCCGTGTTCTGTGCTCTTCATAGAACGGTTTGGGTTGGAAGGGACCTTCAAGATCACCTAGATCCAACCCCCCTGCATGGGCAGGGACACCTCCCACTAGACCAGGTTGCTCAGAGCCCCATCCAACCTGCCCTTCAACACTTCCAGGGATGGGGCTTCCACAGCTTCCCTGGGCAACCTGGGCCAGTGTCTCACCACCCTCACACTCCAGAATTCCCTCCTCATGTCTCACCTCAATCTTGACATGTCCTGCCAGTGGCACACACCCTGCATCCACTTGTGGGGCAGCTGTGCCCTGTGCTGGCCCTGCCCAGCCCTTCTTTTCCAGCCCCTTTCCCTCCTGGTCACTCACTCCCTGGTGGCACCATCTTTTCTGCAGTCTCTGGTCACCACCTCAGAAGGAAGGATGATAAATCATGCAAGGAATAAGGCCGTGGTGGATGAATCTGCCTAGCAACGAGCCTGTCTGGTTCCCCACCTCCATCCTTGCCAGGATTACAAGATAAGAATCAGAAGCTGCCTGGAATGTGGCCTCTGGTTCCTGCTGCAGGCAGGGATGGGTAGAGGAGAGCTGCATTAGTCATGGCCGAGTGGCCACAGCACATCTAGATGCTGTAACATCACCAGGACACCTTTGTCCTGTTACTAACCCCCGTTTCTGCACACTCCACCAAGGCAGCAGAAGACAATGGCAGCATTGTGGCTGCTACCTAGGGTGGAGGAGAAGAAAATGAAGAACAGCATCAGCCCCTGGGGTGAGACGGGTTTAACTCCTGCTCTGCCATGTGTTTCCTGCCTCACTTGGGGCTGATGGCATGGGCTTGCACCCATGGATGTACAGTCAGGAGACTCAAGTGGGAGACAGAACCCCAGAATCACAGCATTGTCACGGTTGGAAAACACCTCTAAGAGAATCACAGAATCATCACAGTTGGAAAAGACCTCTAAGGTTACCGAGTCCAACCGTCAACCCAGAAGAACCCCCCATGCCCACTGGTGCATGTCCTGAAGTGCCACATCTACACATTTCTTGAATGCCTCCAAGGATGGTGATGTGAGGATGACTCCACCACCTCCCTGGGCAGCCTGTGCCAGGGCCTGACCATCTTTCAGTAAAGAAACACTTCTTAATACCCAACCTAACCCCCCCCCTGGGGGAACTTCAGGCCATTTCCTCTGGTCCTCTCATTATTCCCTTGGGAGAAGAGCCCAACACCCACCTCCCTACAAGCTCCTCTTAGGTAGTTGTAGAGGGCCATGATGTCTCCCCTCAGCCTCCTCCTCTCCAAACTAAACATCCCCAGTTCCCTCAGCTGCTCCTCACAGGACTTGTTCTCTAAACCCTTCACCAGCCTGGTAGCTCTTCTCTGGACACGCTCCAGCCCCTCAACATCCTTGTAAAGAGGGGCCCAGAACAAAGGAAAACTCAAGCTAGGCCACAGAGACAATTCTTCTAGGACCCCCCTGGAGCTAAACCAGTTCAACTCATAATCTCTCAGCAGAAAACACCCAACCTGAGATGCAAAGTGAGCCTCGGGCAGACCACCTGCAGAGTTAGAGCCTTCAGCATGTTACCTAAACCTCGTCAGCAAAATGAAAAGCTGCATTAGGTTTAGTCAGATGTGCCCCAACCTATTGCTGCTCCTGATACTACTCGGTCTCACAACTCCTGCTTCTCCTTGGTGCTGGGGCTTGGTTCACACACAGTAGCTGTTTTAGTAAAGCAGTGGGTATGTATCTCCCAGACCCTGGTGGAGAAAGACTGACTGACTTCCTGATGCAGGATTATGAAAGGCTCACGTTACTGCTGTGCATCCTGAGGCAAATTCTGTGTGAAATGGTTCAAGGTTTGCAGGTGGCTTGGTCCACATCACATGAACGATCTCCTTGTAATTCTGCTGTGTGTCCCTCTTCCCTCTGTCCTCCCCAGACTCCTCACAGTAGAGCACAGGCAGCCCAAGCTGTCAGAGCTGAAATGTTTGCATGGCTTTGGTGGGCCTGATTTCCCTCTTCTCTGTTAAAACAGGGAAAAAAAAAAACCAACCACTTGGCTGTTCTTTCTTATTACCCTGTTGACACAACATTGGGTTTGTTTTGTTCCTGTGCAGGCCAGCACAGATGAACATTGCCTTGCTAATGCAAAAAAAAAACCAACAACCCACCCTACCTGCATGCTCTGAATGGCTTATTTGGTTCTTTTCATGCATTCCAGAGAGCTTTGTCTCTGTTTGGTTTTCCTTCCCCCCTACTTCTGGTATCTGTTTCAGGGAGATAAAGAACTCCATTGGATTCAGAGGCTACACTCTTTTCCCAACAATCCTCGTGGTTCTTTGCATACGTCTGCTATTCAGTTGCTAGAAGGCAGACAGAGCACACTTGAGCTGGTAACTGGCACCAGCAGGCTACATTTTGATTTGAACTCCGTTTCAGTTGTTGCTTTCTATAGTTACAGATCAAGTGGATATCACAGATGTCCACGTTAACCTCTGCTGGGTTAGGGCTGCAAGTGTGAGAAAGTGACCGGTGTGTCCCCTGGCCTAAATTAAAGACCATTTCAAGGGAGACTGGACAAGCCAGGGAATTGTTAACACAATATAGGCTTTCACCTCCAGGGGCCAGTTTGAATTCAGCCCAAGGTAGAGCCCATTGAATGTGCTTATCATCTGTTGGCTGCCTCATTGTTCCAGGGAAAGAAGTTTGATGGGGCTCAGTCTACTCCTCCCCAGCAGACACGGATCTGCTTGCCAAAGCTTTTACCAGTCTTGGCCATCCGGGGTGACCCCTCCCTGGCAGGCTCCCCTCTTTCCCACCACCACCTCCCCCAGGATCACACAGGCCATGGGAACTGGAGCCTCTGCTTGCTTCCTCTGCCTGCCTGGTGGCACAGGAGATGCCCACGGTGGTCCTCAGCAGTGCTGGAGATAGCTCAAGCACCCAGAACAAGTGCCACATAAGGGGCATCCTCCCCAGAGACACAACAGAGCAATCCAAACCCAGTTTCTTTATATTAATACTTTTAGAGCCCAACCTGATCAATCTCAACAAGAAAAACATCATCACAGAATCACAGAATGGTTTGGGTTGGAAGGGACCTTAAAGGTCATCTAGTTCCAACCCCCTGCATGGGCAGGGACACCTCCCACTAGACCAGGTTGCTCAGAGCCCCATCCAACCTGCCCTTCAACACTTCCAGGGATGGGGCTTCCACAGCTTCCCTGGGCAACCTGGGCCAGTGTCTCACCACCCTCACACTCCAGAATTTCCTCCTCATGTCTCACCTCAATCTCCCTCTCCCAGTTTTAATCCATTCCCCCTTGTCCTCTCACTCCAAACCCTTGTCCAAAGTCCCTCCCCAGCTTTCCTGGAGCCCCTTCAGGCACTGGAAGGTACTCTAAGGTCTCCCTGGAGCCTTCTCTTCTCCAGGCTGAACACCCCCAACTCTCCCAGCCTGTCTCCAGAGCAGAGCTGCTCCAGCCCTTAGACCATGTCTGGAAAAATTCCACAGTTCTCACAAATTCCACAAAAAAGTTCACAATCTTTCTCTCATTACTCACACATCTAATGTGCCACAAATACATGTCAGTCCCTGTCCAGGGGGGCACTAACCAGGGTGTGATCCTGTTCATGGGGCTGTACAGGCCAGAAAGGAGCAACTCAGAATACAAGCCACAGACTCCCCTAATTTCTGATCTTTCAGGCCAAAAGAAGGGAAAAAAAAAAAGATGCTTGGACTCTTGAAAAATTGCCTGAGACAGAGAATCAAACACAGTCTGTAGAAAATTAAACAGTTAATTAGTCCCTATGTTAATTTAACAAAAAAAAAAGGTAAAAAAAAAAAAGGCAAAAGCAAGCAAGGCTCATTCTGGTCAGAGTGAGGCACCTAAACCCAGTTAATCCCCAACCCCCCCTCATCACATCTGACAGATCTTGCTGTGCCCAGGGAAGGGGACACAGACCCACAGAGACCATGGGATTTCTCTGTTGCACGTGGAGATAATGGCAGCAGCAGAGGGAAAAGCATCAATCGACTCTGCTGCTGATCAGAATAATTTCTCTATTATTAAATCACAAGAGGTTTTGGGGGAGAGGATTTGAAACACACACACACCCCCCCAGTTTTCTACGTCTTTGCTTTTTGATCCTTTTGCGTCTGGGTTTGGCAACTTAAACTTTCTTCATCCTTGGAGGCCATTCTTCAACTCCTCAAAGAGACTTCTGTTTTTCTCTCTCTTCCTTTCACTTAATTTTAACATTTTGGGCCAATTTCATGATTTAATAATGAGAAATAAAATTGGAGATTTACTAAGTGTGGAGAGAAGACCTTTCATTTATCTGGGGGTTAAGAGGGGGAGGTAAAAGGTGTGAAGCCTGGTAGCCACATTGACCCAACCTGAGCTCCAGAGCCTCATCCTGGGAGATACTGGGTGCTCCCTGCTCCCCTTGAAGCCAGGGAAGTCCTGCAGACTCAGATTTGGGCCCCTTAAGGCACAATAATAAATCCAACAGCAGCTCTGTCTCCCAGATGTTTTGCTAATGACTTCAAAGCCCGACTTCATTTAGTCCTACTGCAGCTGATGAAATCCAGGCAGTTTCTCACTACACCATTAATTTCAGGTAACAATTCACTAAGGGCTTTGGTTCCACACAAGTGCTTCCCAAATCACTTCTTTGGTCTCTGTCAATTATTGGAGACTAATGCACCTTGAATTTACCTTTAAGAGCAAACATTACTCCACGGTCATAATTCTAAAGCATTATCTGTAGGCAAAAGATGGGAACAATGCAGCTTTCAGCTTCAGAAACTCAGACTGTGGAATTAAACGTGGCAATAAAACAAATGGGTCTGTGCTGGTGAGGTCTGACGAGCTGCTGGGTTTTCATAATTTGGCAATTGCTAGTGATGCTCACAGGACCAAATGCACCCTGAGCCTTTTATTCATTTGATTTCATTGTCTGGGTGGCCACTGTTAGATGAAAGCAGCTTCCTCAGGTGCTACTGCAATGGTTCTGGCCATCAGATCATGCCTGGGAAATCAAATCTCAGGCATCTGGGGCTGGACTCACTCGCTCCTCTGACCTCCCACCTTGGGAAGTGCCACAGCATGGCCAGGTGCTGGTGACCCAGCTGGAGCACCAAGAAGGTGGGCAGGAGTTGTGCCCAGTGCCCTTCTCCAGTCAACTCTGGATCTGTCCCTGCCCTGCACACCCACCTGCTGCCCCCTTTGGGACACAGCTCATTTGGACCATGATTTAAAACTAGAAGAGGGGAGATTGAGGTGAGACATGAGGAGGAAAATCTGGAGCGTGAGGGTGGTGAGACACTGGCCCAGGTTGCCCAGGGAAGCTGTGGAAGCCCCATCCCTGGAAGTGTTGAAGGGCAGGTTGGATGGGGCTCTGAGCAACCTGGTCTAGTGGGAGGTGTCCCTGCCCATGCAGGGGGTTGCATCTAGATGATCTTTAAGGTGCTCTCCAACCCAAACCATTCTAGGAGTCTATGATTTCCATTCTCTTCAGCCAGCCAAAAAGGGACCAGCAGACAGAAATGAGCCCAGCCATGAGAACAGCAAGGTCTTCCTCTGCCAAATGCTCTGGATTCACAACTAGTTGTTATGATGAGGCTGCTGCTGGCTGATTTTGGAATGGGACTTTGGCTGGGAGAACAGGACAAAACAGAGGGAGAAGCTGTCTCTTCCTGCCCTGTGTGTGTAACAACTCCATTACAGGTCTGGATCTCACTTGGAGAAGGATGCTGGCTGAGTATGTAGCTGCCAGCATTCATAATAATTAACCATTAATGTTAGCAAACACTTGGCAAATCTCCACCCGCTTTCATCCGAAGCTCTCAGAGTCCTTTGCAAACATGAACAGATTAATCCTTGCCAGACCCCTCTAGTCCTACACATTAATCCAAACAATTTCCTCCACTTCTATTATCTGACAGGGTGTTTATTAAACATGGTGAGGCTGGAAAGTACTCAGGTCATCTCCACTTTATGATGCAGAGGAGAGTCCTAGGGTGCTAAAGTGACATCCCTCAAGCCCCAGCAAGAGCAGAAGAGTGAGAGGTTGTGGCTTCCCACTGCTCTGTCAGCATCTCAAACCCTGCACCATCCTTCCTCTGCTTGGCAGGACTTCATCCCTATCTCACTGTCAAGAAAACCCAAGCAGGAAAAGGATGCAGGTTTAGCCCAAAGTCCAACATGGAGCAGCAAGCTGGTAGAGAGATAGCTCTGCTGCTCTTCTCCCTGCTGGGACACCACAGCCACCACAGAAAGGAATAACCATGAGCAAAGTGTGGGCCAGGGTCACAGTTTAACCTTGGGTCAGCTATTAAATGAATGGCAGTAGTGAGAGGACAAGGGGAATTGGATGAAAACTGGAAGAGGGGAGATTGAGGTGAGACATGAGGAAAAAATTCTGGAGTGTGAGGGTGGTGAGACACTGGCCCAGGTTGCCCAGGGAAGCTGTGGAAGCCCCATCCCTGGAAGTGTTGAAGGGCAGGTTGGATGGGGCTCTGAGCAACCTGGTCTGGTGGGAGGTGTCCCTGCCCATGCAGGGGGTTGGATCTAGATGATCTTGAAGGTCCCTTCCAACCCAAACCATTCTGACAGTCGCTCTATGAACCCCTCTCCTTTCCCAGGAGGGCACAGCTCCTCTCTGACAGCATCTCCTGTTGTGCCTGATAAGGCTTGGTGGCATTTCAGCCACCCAGTTTTGCCATCCTTGCTGCTACTTTCTAACAGCTCCTTCTGGATACGATTTTCTCCCACAATAAACCCAAAGCAAGGGGGCTTCATTCCAGAACAACTTGTCCCCTTGAAATAGAGTGTCCACAGATTTCCCCCTTAAAAAACCACAACTTTTTAAGTTCAAGATTTGGCTTCCAACAGAAATACTCATCCATTTGACCTGGTCAGATGGCCAGCAGCAAGCCAGGGTTGTTTGAAACAGCCAGCCAACAAACCCTCCTTGCAAAAGAGAGCAATCTGGCTCCCTGGCCCTCAGAGCAGGGACACTTGGTAGCCTCCTGCTAATGTCTGGCTCCCTACCACGTCATGACCTCCACCTGAGGGCTAAAGACATCCTGGCTGATCAATGGCTCAGGAATAAAACCAGAGGCTGTGTGTTCACCCCCTGTGTCCCAGTTTAGGTCAGCAAGCAATAATCTGAGCACCCTCTGCAGCAGAGCTCTGATGCACAAGGGTATTTCCTGGAGTCTCAGGGAGAACAATCAGATTTAGGCAGGCACATCAGACATCTCAGTGCTTACCTGGGAATGGGAGGCCTTTTTTTTTTCTTTCCCTCCCCTAGCTCTTTCCCCTCATTTGCATTTACTTTTGGCTTCAAAGGAAATTGCTTTAAATCTCAGCTCAGCAAGAGCGTAGCCTGAAAAGCCACAAGACTGCATTCCTGAAGATTTCCTGGGAGTTCAGGCAAAAGCCAATCTGAGGCCTTTTTTCCTGAGACTGAGCAACATGAGGAGGAGTATTTGGGGGTGAAGAGCAAAGAGAAAGGTGCTTGGAAGGCAGAGATAGAGGGGGAGGAAAGAAGGAAGGTAACAGGGTCTCACCAATAATGGGTCTGAATTGCCTGTGCCTCACCAGGGCCAGTGAGATTCCCCCTGACCTCAGTTAACATTTTGTCCCAAAGAAAGCAGAACTCTGCTCTCCGTGCTGCAGACCAACCTGGATTTTTAGAAGCTGCTCTGGAGCAGCTCTCCCCAGCAGGCATAGCCCAGCACAGCTCCCAGGTGACTTAGAGGAGCTGAGGATGTGACTCCACAGAAGAGCCTCCATCTGCCAGGAACAGCCCTTCCCACTGCCTGCCCACTCCAACTGACATTTTCCCTCCCTTGCACCCTAAGCTCAAAGCATAGACACTGAAAACAAAAGCACCACAACAAAACCTGGAAGGATTAATCTGTACAAATTGGACAAAGCCTGAAAAATACTGTTCCAAAACAGCCTAAGTCAAGGAACAAGAAATGTTAAGTCTTTCCATTGTAACAAACCCTTCCTTATCACATTGGGAAGGGTGATAAATAAGGCCCTTTTTAAAGGCAAATGGCCAACTAGTCCTTTTGATACACAGAGATGGCTGAAGATAGGCATGATATAGAAAACCTAGGCAGAAGATATGTACTGGCTAATCTGACTGTTATCTCTTTTACAGCCCACCTACTGTCATTTCAGTCTTTGAGGGCTGCCAGCTACACTGATAACTGCAGACCTAAACACAGCAGAGGAGAAAGCCTTTGTTAATCAAGCTAGCTTCCTTCATTTCCTCACTGCTCTGGCCTCAGCAGAGCTTTCAGAGAGCTGCTGTTGTGTGGCCCTTCATGCTGGGGAGGGACTGCCACATGTTCACCCCCCCTGGGACAGCTGCACATCGGTGGTGAGGCAGGCAGTCCTCATCTGTGGGCTGGAATGCTTTCTGGGATGAAATGTTGCAGTCCTGCCACAAATCAGACTCTTCACTGGAGCACAAGCAGATTCCCCCTTGGAGGGGGAAAAAAAAAATCCCCCAGAAGGATGCATAAACCTTGCACTGTCAGATCCAGCTGATAACAGGGCTGATTTTCCCAGTGTGCTATCAAGTTCCAGAGGAGCTTATTTATACTGAATTCATCAGTGCTGCTTTGTACCCAGAGGAGTTCAGCTCTGTATTTTCAATCAGTTAGTGGCCAGCAGACTCTAATGGGGTTTCTGGAACTGTGGGTGCTTTATCCTCTCTTCAGCAGGCATTGCAGCACACTGAGCCCTCGCTCCACTCGCTCTGTTCCAGCTGCAGCTCCTCATTTCAGGCTGACGTGCTGTCCCCTCATGGTTAGATACATAGCAAGGGACCAAAAAAACCCAGCAGAGTTCCAAGTGTGAGCCCAGACTCACTTTTTACCATTTCTGATGGCAGGTTGCAGTTCTTTTTGCAGATCACTGGCCTGATTCTGCCTCTACTTACACCTCTAGGTCATGGGGGCTATTTCCCTTCCTTTGGAGTGGTGCCTCCCTGGCAGGCTCTCCTCCTGATGGGCATGGCTGCTTTTCCCCCTCTAGTCAAAGCCACCACATTTCACCACCTTCACTGAAGACACAAGTGAGGTAGAAGAGAAAACCAGCTGTCTTGCAGCTAGTTCAGATCACAGAATCATCGCGGTTGGAAAAGACCTCCAAGATCACCAAGTCCAACCATCAACCCAGAAAAACCCACCATGCCCACTCAGAGCTAAATGAAACAAAAACCAGTGGAGGGGACTCCAGACACTTGGGCCAGGCTCTTCATAACCAAATGGTGACAGCTTCACTCCAAATCTCACACCAAAGCAGCTTTGCTGCTTTGCTTCTTTGCTCTTTCATAAGCTTAGAAACCAGTCATCACCCAGTCTCCACCAAGGAGACCTCACCCACAGGTCCCTTCTTCTTCTCAAGGGATGCCTCTACCATTCAAAACAAGAACCATCAAGACCAGTTACCCCACTCCTTTGTCTACCCCAGCTACCCTGTGCCCACAGCTGCAGTTCCCACTGCTGTAGGTATCTCCACCAGCTTACATACAACTGCTGGGACTCTCACCCCTTCCAGAGCTTTCCTACAACTCAGGATCTCTGCAGAAAGAGCCAAGCAAAACCACAGCTATTCCCTTTGCCTCTTCCTCCACCTTTTTGACCACTTACCTGGTGAGACACTTAAGGTTCACGGAGAGAAACAGACTTGGCAGGGCAGAAGCAGGGGAGCATTTCTGTGGATCTGCAATGGTTAAAAAGATTCCTGCCTCAGGACCACTTCGGGTTCACTCTCTACTTTCTACTCTCTTCCCAAAGTCCTGTGGGCACTTCTGGTTCCCAGAACATCCCGTTTCTGTTTTACTTGTGCCACCCAGCTCAGTAAATGCCCCCAGCTTAGTCCAAGCCTTGTTAACACCTTAACCCACAAACCCCTGGGGACAAAATAGCTTTTCATCATTAGGTGAAAATGGAACTGCCTGGAATAATCAACACAAGCAGGGGTTTTAGTGCACGAGGAGAGATCCCAGGCCTTTTAGTCAGGAACCTGCCAGACTGCTGTCGACCCAGCTGGGCTTGGAGAATTGGCTGTCATGGGAGGGAGGGACACGAGTGGCCCTGCTGCCAGGCTCCCTGAACAGAGGGGGCAGCAGGAGGGTCAAACTGAACAGTTAAGAGGGGATAAAGCAAAGTATTACATTTTAATTGATCTAATCTTTGGCTCCCGAGGGGGGACTTGCAGATACCTGGCTAGAATGACTCGGGTTTTATCAGGAGATGGCAATACTGGGAAAGTGCCTTTTGGACAGCCAAGCACTTCAGAGCTTGAACTGCATTAGCATGGGGACTGGCTGAGGAAAAAAAGAGCCCCCACAATAGTTTCAAAGATGGAAGTTTCAAAACTGGGGGCAGAGAGGGAACGTGTGAGATGTAAACCCACCTGGGCACACAAATAGGAGCACAAACCCAGGCACATGCATCATGCTGCCTGCTGTGGGGTCCCTCCAGGGGAAAACCTGCAGAAAATCCAGGACCTACAGAGAGGCTAGAAAAGGCATCCAAATGATGGCAGCTTTTATCCATCCACTCCTCTTGTGAGATCCAGTTCTGAGTGCAAACACTCTATTAAAAAATAATAAATTGAAAAGAGGGCAAGAGGGACATGCACAAAATCTCCTTTAAAATACAGAGCCAGATATAAAATACCATACGGGTGGAGCAAGCTAGCAGGAGAGATAAAAAAGCAAAGATAGAGAGAAACCTGGTGGTTTCTCATAATTTTTTTCTGACATCCTCTGTCTGAGCAGCTGAATGTGAGATCTTTGGAGAAGCAGAGGAATAATGTCTGGCTCTGTCAAGATACTTCTTTATTCACTGCGGTGAAGGGGTGAAAAAACATCAGGTCTGATAAATGATTCATGGAGCCTTTTCTGCTGCTAATCTGTAAATAAATTTTAAAAAGCAGCTTCTTTTTGATGAATACATTCTGCTGCTCGTAAAAACATGTTGGCCTTTAAACACAACACAGGCGCTCTCAGATGTCTCTGGTGTTGCTGTCAGTGGTTTGAAAGCCCAAGCTTGGCTCCTTGCAGAGTGCAGGGATGGAGGTTTTGCTGACTTACCTCAGCTGAGGACCTGCTCCTCTGATCCCAGGGCCCAGGGCTCCTGGGCTCTTACCTCATCCCATGCCCACACCTTCACTGCTCTGTTTAGTCAGTGAGAGGGGAACGTCCTGCAGATTTACAGACATGAAGGCCAGAAAGCACCTTAGTGAACACCTCATTTGACATCCTACACCACAAGCTCTAAATCCTCTCCTTGTTGTCTCCAAGTACACGTTCTGCTGGTGGCAGAAGCTTCTCTTCACATGCAGCCTGAAACGACACAAAAGCCCTGACGTGCCCATCACCATGGCACCACAACCCATTCCCTGCACACCCTCCTCAGAAACATCTGCTGGAGAGAGGCTCCTGCCTGCAATAACACGATGGATTTGTCCTAACTCAGCCCCTTCAGCCAGCAATCCAACCTCCAACCTCTTTCCTTCCAGGTCTGGGAAGGCTGTAGCTCCCCTGGTCCTCATCACCCAGCACCCGGGGCCTGCTGGCCTGACTGCCCTGCTGTTGGTTGTCCTTTCCTTCCCTCCTTACCACCACGTAGCTTGGGCTTTCCTTTTTTTTTGGCCTTTTTTTTCTCCTCCCCTTTCCATTCAGCTACAGATCACAGCAACACCACGGGTGTGGACACACTCAGAGACCTGCAACAGCCAAAGCACCTCTTTCCTTTCAGCAGGGGAGTTGCTGGGTTCCTCCCTGAGCAGGTGGGCCTCCAACTGTCTCACAACTTTTGTCAGGGTGGACAAGGAAGGAAAGAGGGGTTGGGGAGGGGGGAAAAAAAGCATGATTATACAAGGACATCTTTTATTCCAGTACATTCAAGACAAAAAGAAAAGAAAACAATTCAAGAACAGGATGTACCTTCACTCAAGGCTTTATCTCCCCTGCCCCTCTCCATTGTCATCTCTTTCCTCTTACAATCAGAAATTGCATAGAATTTGTTTTTCAATCAGAAAATTAAACTTGTCAATGGAAAACCCCACGTCTGTACCAAGCAGAGGGTGAGCTGCTGCTGTTGCTAGGGATGTAAATATTTTCCTCACGCCAGATCCTGGGCTAATGGTTTTTTCCCAAATGCTGTGTGGCACCTTTGCTGCTAGACACGGGCTGTAAAAGTCACCCTCAAAGCTGAGGGTGCTACGTGGGTGAGGGACAAGAGCAACTCATGGGTCTGGGGCAGAACTCAGAGTCACTTGTTCAGGAGTGTGCAGAGCACGGGCCATGGATGCTTTGGAGAGGGACAACAGGCAGCAAATGCCACCTCTCTCAGCTGTTGGGAAAGGGCAGCCTGCCCCAGCACTCCCTACTCTCACCTGCTCCCACCTCAGCTTCCTCAAAAGGCTCCCCCACCCACACCCCAAAAACAGAAAAGGAAAAAAAAAAAAAAAGAAGCAAAAGATAACCCCAGAACTAAACAAAAGACACAGAACCCCTGAAATTCCAGGCGTTTCAAGGCCTCTTTGAATTCACTGTGTTCGTTGGTTGTTTTTTGGCATTGTAATATATATATATGTATGTATATATATATATATTTATCTATATATTTTAACAGCTCCTTATGTGGACTCTCAGCAAATGCTGCTTCTCACAGGGAGCGTGTCCTGTCCTTCCCTCAGTCCACCTGCCACACTCTGAAAAGGAAGTAGAGTTCAGCACCTGAAACCCGGTGCCTTGGAGACTAGGTCCTGACGTACCCAAAATAAAACCAAACAAAACAATGACTCCTCCCTTCCCATCCCTCCTCCACATCAAATAAAAAGATCCCCACCCACCCCACCCTTTGAGAACATCTCCCAGTAAGTCTACATGATGGGGAGATGGCGCCAGCATCCTTTCTCCTGGGCTGTGGTGGAGGAGTCCCAAGAACCACTCTTGCCCCCGGGTGGGCGATATCTCCTACACCAGTTACCCACCACATCCCTCCTTCTTGCCTGGGAGCCACTTGGTGGCACGGAGACCACCGCTGGGAACAGGCCAGCTGGAGGAGCTCACTCCTGCTGCTCCAGGTTTTGGGGAGACCCGTGTCCTCTGGGACACTGAAACCAAAGCTGTCCCTCTGGCCGGGCCCGTGCGTCAGCCCGAAGATCCGCCTCGCTCTGGAGAAGCTGGGTAACTGCTTTTAATTTAAAAAAACGAGTTGACATTGTACAAGTCCGTGTTCTGTAAAATGGAACAGGACCCTCTTGGCCCACCCCAACTTCCCCCCTGCCCCAGCATTACTCGGGCTCGCTGCTGTTGGTGGTCTTCTCCCACTCCAAGCTCTCCTCGCTCTGGGCGGGCGAGCCCGCAGCCGGCCGTGCCCGGAGCCCCTGGAACCTTCGGCACTCGGGGCACACACGGATGTGCGTGCACCCCCGGGCCACCAGGGCGGCTTCTTGGGCCAGTCTTTGTGCCAGGGGATCTGGCTCCCCCCCGCTGCACAGCTTCCCGTTGCTGAGCGTGGTTGTGCTGCGGGCTCGGCGCTCCTCCGGCAGAACGGGGCGAGTCCGTATCGTCCCCCCTCGCCTCCGGCGGGGGTGGAAACTGTCCTTGCAGAGGATGATGTTGCGCAGCTCTGTCACCATTTCTTGGCACACCGACACCTGGAAGGCAGACCCGAGACATACTGCTCACCTAAGCTGCCAGCCCAGCTGTGCTGCAGCTGCTCTGGATCCTGATGCCAAAGTGTGATGGACTCGGGTGCTCTTCTGGCTACTGCATTTCCCAACCAGCGCTTGGATATTGGTGCTTGATTTAGCACAACAGTTTCTGCCTCTTGTCAGAGATTTGCCTGTGTTCTGGTTCCTCAAATCAACACACAGAACCACAGCGTGGTGGGGGTTGGAAGGGACCTCTGGAGATCATCTAGTCCAACCCCCCCTGCCAGAGCAGGATCCCCTAGAGCAGATCCCACAGGAACACCTCCAGGTTTGGAATGTCTCCAGGGATGGAGACTCCACAGCCTCCCTGGGCAGCCTGTCCCAGTGCTCTGTTACCCTCAGAGTCAACAAGTGTTTTCTCATATTCAGGTCAAACCTCCTGTGCACCAGTTTGTGCCCATTGCCCCTTGTCCTGTCACTGGACACCACTGGGAAGGGTCTGGCCCCATCCTCCTGCCACCCCCTGTAGATATTGATCAGATCCCCCCTCAGTCTCCCCAGACCTAGGTAGAAATCCTCAGGTGATCCCATCTCCAGGAAAGGTACCTGGACATTGTACACATCCTTCAGCCCTTCAAGAGCCCTTGAACATCCCCACAGCCTCAGTCTTAGCAGGAATGCATGAGCAGTGCGTGCACTTTAGACCCTGCCCAATGCCCTCAGCCTCCTCTTGCCTTTCAGGTCTCACTTCTAGGAACTCCCATCTCATCTTGCTCCAGGGGAGCACCCCACAGATAGCAATAAACACACACTATCCCCTCAGGACACTTTAAGGTCCTACCTCTGACTGTTCAGAGTGACGAAGGCTCCACAAAAATTCCAGCATTGCCATAAAAATCGCTACGATTAAGCCACAGATGAGAACCACGAAGATTCCACCAATATTCTCCATTCCCAGGCCTAAAATAAAGCAGGAGAGACAATGCTGTGGAGGGGCAGACATGACATAAACTTCAAGCATCACTCTCCAGACATCCCAACTCCTTAAACTCCAGTTTAGTTGGCATGGCATGTCCCCAGCCAGGGACCAAAAGCACATAGCCAGCAGTGTCCCATTAACAGCCAACCACATGACCCTGATGGCAAGCTGGATGACTTGCAACGACTGCACAATCGAAGAAGTGTTCTCAGAAATGATGATTTTGCAGATAAACAGCAAGTGCTTTGGAAGGGAGGACAAAGCAATTTGTGGACAAACCGAAAAAGGGAGGGGAAGAGAAAAATTAAGAGATCAATGGGGCACATTAATCCCTGCAAATTATTCACCCGGCCCTAGCTTTGAACTTTGCAGAGGGAGATGAGCAATCTTGTTAAAGAAGCTGAGATGAAGAAGACAAGAAGGGGCTTTGAAGGAAGCTGGCACCAAGAAAAGCTCCTTTGATTGCATTTCAAAGTGCTGGTGAAAAATTATTAGAGCTCTTTGCATTGCAGTAGCAAGGAGGGCTTCCAGACAAGACCAGGACCCAACACTGTTTCACACTACATGGTGACCAAACGGGGTCCCTGCCACCCAGGGGCACCTAGCTGTGGGTTGGGTGCTCTCTGCCCAGCAACCTCTTGTCCCACGAGAAGGAAACAGCCCCTTCCATGGGGTGGGTTACCTCACCTCCCTTGGACAACTTGTTTACAAGGGGATGATTACGTCTCTACTGATCATAGAAGCCATTCAGCCACCCTGGGGCAAACACCACACATGTGGACAGCTTCACCTCGGGGAGGGACTACATGGCACCCAGGGCAGCTGGCAGCCCTGTCCTCCACAGCCTGGGCCCCTGATTGGATTGATTACTACAAAGCACGTGGTGCTTTGCACGGAGGTGACTGTACGAGGCCATTACTCAACAAGAACATCTATAAAAATCTTCCTCTCCCCTCTGCAACATTAAATCAAAGTGTGAGAATCAATGATTTATTGACTTAATCTCTGCTTGGCTTTTAGACATAAAATCTCACCAAAATCCTTGTAAATTGCTGACCTGTTTTGTTCTGAAACTGAGGAGGTCACATTTCTCCCTCCTCGTCATTCTTTTGGCGCTGGCTCAGCAGCAATCCAGTGACTCTGTAAATCAGCCCTTTGCAGAGCTGCTTCCACTGAGGCAGCAATTGCTGGGCAGAAAACACAGCCCCTGATCACAGTTTAGACCCAAGATTAAGGCCATCTTCTCCTCCCAGCAGGTCTCAAATTTGAATTTAGGGCCAGTACCTCTCTCTGCATCGTTCAACCTGGGTGCCTGTCCTCAGCCAGCCATTCCCAAGCTTATCCAAGAGGTATTTCCTTCCTCCATATACACAGACCAGCAGGCTGCAGCCTTCCTGATTTCCCAAAATGAGGAAGTGAGGCACAAGAAGAAGACACAAAACAGCAGAAAAACTTGTCCAGGGTCACAGGGTGCTCCGGGTAGTGCCAGAAACAAGCCAGGAGCCTGCTTCCCATCCAGCCCAGTTCACAAAGTGCACAGACACACACCTACACCTGCTCCAATGCCAGGAAAACAGAAAAGCTAGCAGGGACTAGATTTGTCTCTCTTCTGTGCTCAGGAAGGTCAGAAGACTGTCCTTTCAACTGGGGGACCTGCTGGCCTCCCAGAAAACACCTGCTGAGGACAGGGTGACTGCCAAAACTAAAAAATGCAGCAACTGCCTTAAGCTGGCAACTGCTCTCATGCTGGGACATCAGCCTAATGTGGTAGCTTTTATGGCAATTTGCATAGCATTACCCAAAAGAATTTGCTCCTCAGTTTACAGATGTACTAATAAAGTCCTTGTGTCCCTTCCCCTTGGCTGTTTAAAAGGCTCTTTCACTTGGAGCCATTAACCAGTGGGCCTGTGGTGGGGATCCATCTCCCTTGAAGGAACTCAGGCTTTGGGTCTGATCCCTTTAGCCATCCATTCTCCCATGTAATGCTGCAGACATTCATTAGAAGCTAATTTACCCTCCACATGCCTCCAATATTTGTCATTTGGTTGTTCCTGCTCTCGTTGCCCCAGGCAAAAACACACAGCGTGAGGCACAGCAGAGCAGTTGGGCTTTCTCCTTGAATTGCAAAGGAAGGAAACTCAGGTCAGAAGAAGGGGAAAAAGTAATTCCCAGGCAGAAAACCTGGCAGCACTCATGTGCAGATGGACCTTCATCCTTGCACTGCTGGCAAGAGTGCTTCTACTGCCTGGTCCTCTCAGCAGGCTATGGGAGAGCAGCGTGTCTTACCCTTGGCTCTGTGGTCCTCCTCTTTGGGACACTTGCCTCCTTCCCACCACTTCCTCTTCAGGATCTCCAGGCGGTTGTTCTCTTGCAGCTGGAGGATGGCCAGGTCAAACTCATCACGGAACACAGAGCCTGCAAGGCCAAGAGGGACGTGGTAAGGCACCACCTCGGCCTGCCTGCCACCCCATCAGCCCCAGCACCACGCCCTGCTAGGGTGCCCAGCTAGAAATGCTCATCCCTGAAGGGTTTGGAAAGGACTTCAGTCCATGTAAGCCCTTGAAACCTGCAGCCTCCCTGCTGGGACTGTCAACTGTTAGTGTCACTTGCAGCTGGTAACTTCTCCTGTCCACCAAGACCCACACAGGTCATTGGAAGAGGCCCATTACGAGGGGGAGCTTTGGCTTCAGGGGCAGGGTCTGAACAGGCAGTTCAGCATCACCCCCCTGCTCCTCCAGAGCACTGAGCTCCCTCTCCTGTCACCTGCCTCCAACTTCAACCTTGCCCTAACACTCCTTCCCTCCAACTGGTGCACTGCAACAGCAGCAGGTTCAACCTACAGGGTGGTAGAGGAGGGTCTCTCCTGCACTCAGTACCGAGCTCTACTGCAGTCCTGGTGATGTCTCCTACCAAAGATCCCCAAGAAGGGCCGTGGGAAAGACCACACTTCTCCTGGTAACTCTGCCCTATTGTCCCAGCCAGCAGCTCTCTGCTCTTCTTATCTGCTACAGTTTCACTGTTTAACAAGACAATGTCAGAACAAATTTAGCCCTGAAAGTGAGGATTTGTACTCACGGTCAGGTTACTGTGACTTTACAAGCTTACGCATGTCAGCTAAACGAGAGGGACTGTTTGTGTGACAGTTCTTATGTAATTCACCTCAACTTTGTACTGCTGAGTGCAGGTGCTTAAAGGTCAGGAACAAGCTTCCCGAGCCTGGCCGGAAGATCAGTCGATTGCTTGGAATAACAACTACTACATCCTCTTTCTGTGCTGCCCTGGGAGATGATGTTCTCCTGCCAGCTCTCAGATTTGAAAGACAAAACCCCTGCATTTGTTAAACCTGATTATTAGCTGATATCGTTACTGAAGTGCTCAGTGCTCTGTCCTGGAGTTTTAAGAGCCACCAGCTCTTAAGGCACTTGTCCTAAAAGCCAGGCAGCATTCCCTTCACAGCACTTTGGAGATAAAACCTAAAGGGGGCCTACAGGAAAGATGGGGAGAGACTTTTCATCAGAGAGTGTAGTGACAGGACAAGGGGTAATGGTTTTGAACTGGAAGAGGGGAGATTTAGGTTAGATATTAGGAAGAAATTCTTCATCATGAGGGTAGGAAGGCACTGGAGCAGGTTGCCCAGGGAGGCTGTGGCTGCCCCCTCCCTGGAGGTGTTCAAGGGCAGGTTGGATGGGCCTTGTGCAGCCTGGTCTGGTGGGAGGTGTCCCTGGCTCAGAGCAGGGGGGTTGGAACCTGAGGATCTTTAAGGTCCCTTCCAACCTCCACCATTCTATGACTCTATAAAACAAGGGGCACACCACAATTCAAAAGGGAAATAGTCAGCAAAGAGCACACATACAGAAAACAAGCAGCAAGTTTGAAACATCTTTCACATGAATTATTTCAAGAGCCACAGTCACATGTCACAGGGCTCTGGACCAGAGCAGGGTCTCGTACATCTGGCTCTGAAGCCCCTTGGCCCATCACAACGTGCTTGGTTTCCCTCCTGAGACACAAACAAGCCGACCCTGGGCAGAGCTGTGAAACGTGAGGTCGGCTTTGGAGCTGGTTCAGCCTTTCAAACGCTCCCCCTCCTCTGCCGACAGCTGAGAAGGACTGGAATTGGTCTTCACTGCCTACCGACGGGCATGCCAATCCCGTAGCCCTTGGTGTCCAGAAGGCCCCCGACCTGCGTGAGGTTGCAATTGCGCTGGCGATAATACTCGTTCATGGTGGACTCCAGCAGGAAGGCGTAGTTGGAGTTCAGCACCCGGGCGATCCCTTCCTCCGTGCTCTTCACAAAGACACTTGGCTGCTTGGAGTACATGTAGTTCCACATCCGCTGGTAGGTCTGGTAGCGGGAGTTCTGCGGGAGGGAGGGGAGGACGCCTGAGGTGGGGTCATCTTCCTGGAGTGTAACCTGCCCCACCCCACCCCACCACATTTAGACATCGCTATGGAAAGGCCACAACGGGGAAAGGAGGCACAGCAGATTTGGTGCCACATTCAAAAAAAACAGGTAGGTGTCTAACCTCTGTTTATTCCAAGGGCTTGGAGTGAGAGGACAAGGGGGGATGGATGAAAACTGGAAGAGGGGAGATTGAGGTGAGACATGAGGAGGGAATTCTGGAGTGTGAGGGTGGTGAGACACTGGCCCAGGTTGGCCAGGGAAGCTGTGGAAGCCCCATCCTTGGGAGTGTTGAAGGGCAGGTTGGATGGGGCTCTGAGCAACCTGGTCTAGTGGGAGGTGTCCCTGCCCATGCAGGGGGGTTGGATCTAGATGATCTTGAAGGTCCCTTCCAACCCAAACCATTCCATGATTCTATGAAAATGGAGCATCCTCCTGTGGCATAACCCCCCAAATTAGAGCTCACAATGAAAAGGCCACAACAGGGATAGGAGTTGAAGCAGATTTGGTGCCAGATTCATAAAAGATTTAGATGCCTAACCTCCATTTATTCCAATGAGATTTAGAGGCCCAAATATCTTGGTGGATTTGAGACTTTGTTGGCAAAGCTGGGCATGAAATGCATACCTAATTCCAATAGGTTCCAGCAAAGCTCTTTGCATAAATTCAATTTTAGAAAAATACAGTTTCCGTAACAGCATATCAAAAACACACACACAAAAGCCAGAAGAAAAAGCTGATTTAAACCACGGACTGCTCCCTGCACAGCTCACAGCCTGTTGTCTGTCACTGTAACCTTGTGCTGGACAGTTCACCAGCACCATCACCCAGACACCATCACCCTGAGGAAGGCACTGGCCTTCTGACCACACTCTGGTCCTCATCAGGAGCTTCTGAACGTGCCCCTTTCCCCTCGCCCTGGCATTTCTGCAGCACACAGGATCTCTTCCACCACCTCCCCTCCTGCTCACTGCAGCAGGGAGGTGACATGCTCCCAGGCTCCCCTGCCATCCCACTTCCAAAGGCTCCTTCCCTGTGGCTGGCAGGGAATCTGCTGCTCTCTGACCACCTCTGTCCTCTGGGTGCAGTCACCTGGGCAGACCAACAGGCTGTGTGTTTGTTCCTGATTTGCTGCACTTTCCAACCTCAGCCCTGGGTGTTGCTGTCAGGGGAAGCTGCTGCCAGGACAAGGCAAGGTCCTCCAGCAGTGGAGCCAGGAGCTGAGGGGTGGTGACAACAGCCCCAGCCATGCCTGCTTAACCCATCCCTGTGATTGACCCACCATCCTTACACCAGAGGCAAACAGCTCCCAGCACAGTTTAGAGCTACACATGGGACCAAAACACCTTTTACCAGTTTCTTTGCTGATACCAGCAACTCCAGCACCCACCAGGATTTTAGACTTGAAAGCCTCCCTGAAAGGAAGGGAGTGCCTTGCACACAACCACCCCAGTCACTGGGGCTCTGCTCAGCTCATTTCAGATGTAACATTCTGCTTAAAAGCAGCTTTTTTGCCAAACCCCTGAAGAGTGCAAAGATGGGATGAAAAGCTCAGGCTGGCTCGAGAGATTTCCCAGTTCAGTTCAGACTCAGAGAGAGGGAGGGAAAAAGAATAAAAGCGAGAAGAGCTTCCTCTCCTCTTGAAATTTCAACAAGTAATAAATAAATAATCCTCATGCAGTTCTTTGTCCATTCAGAGCACTGCAGAAAAGATTCACTTGTTTCTTTCCCTTCTGAATAGAGCAGGGAAGACAAAAATTAAACTGGGCTAAAAGGTGTGCATAAGTTGGCATCCACTTGCCTGATTTGTTTCCAGTGCCACTGACCACCTGCAGCCTCCAGCACTTTCACAGAAGCTGTAGCCTGCCTGGGGTGTGCAAATGTTGTTACCCAACCCGAGGGACTCCCACGTAAAAGCTCAGATCACACCAAAAAAGCAGAAAGACCCGGGGAAATCTGATGGCAAAATGCTCATCTGCTGCAGACCCATGTGGTGACACTCCAAGTGTGAAGTTGCTGACCCCAGACAGCATCTTTAGTTCTTTAATTTTTTAGTGTGAGTTTGGTGAGACACTGGCCCAGGTTGCCCAGGGAAGCTGTGGAAGCCCCATCCCTGGAAGTGTTGAAGGGCAGGTTGGATGGGGCTCTGAGCAACCTGGTCTAGTGGGAGGTGTCCCTGCCCATGCAGGGGGTTGGATCTAGATGATCTTGAAGGTCCCTTCCAACCCAAACCATCCTGTGATTTATGGTTCCAGTCATCCAGCATCCCAAGAGCATGCCAGCTGCTGTGTTACACAATCCTGCCTTCCCTGTACTCTGCCATGCTTCTCCACCATTCATCCCAGCACCACCCACTCTGGATCTAGCCTGGTCCTGTGCAACCAAGCAGTCAGAGGTCCCTCCAAAGGTCCCCTCCATGCCAGAAACTGGAATGAAACAGGGTGACATCCAAATCTGATCAAAGGGACCCCCCCTGCCCCAGTTAGCAAAAGAATGGGGTTTACTTGGAAGAAGGTCATGCTGGAGCCACCATGAATGGTGCCATACTCGATGGCTGTCTGGTCAGCCAGGTCATCTACAGACTCGATGGGGACATCCATGCGCTGCACCGTGAGGAAGGCTGCCAGGTTGGCCGTGTAGGAGGAGATGATGATCAAGGTGAACGCCCACCTAGGGAAAGGGGAAGCAGAGACAGGGACCTGAGATCTCCACATGGACTGAATCCCATTGCCATCCCCACCCTCCACCTGTGTGTGAAAAAGACCCCTAGAGAAGCCTTCCTGAAGAGGAGGGCTGACCTCCTTACCAGACTCCACTGACACAGCGTGTGGATAGTGCCTGGGGGGCAATGGTGGAGCCTTGCTGCATGAAGCCCCCGACTGGAAACCACAAGCTGTTGCCCAGAGAGTACTGATTCACCAGGAGATTGCATCTGCCTTGAGAGCAGGGGTGGGGGCTGTACCACTCGTATGGTGTCAATCTACAATGACAAGAAACAGGGAGCTGAGGGAATTCACTGGGAAATGGGGAGCTTTGGAGAAAAGAAGCTAAAAAAAAAAAAAAAAAACCAACCCAAAAAGAAAAGCTGTGAAGCCCTAACTCTCCCAGAGGCAGATTTTTCTAAGAAGGAAACTCTTTGCTGTCAGTTGATGCCCAGGGCTCAGAGCTGTGTGAGATGCTTGCTCCAAGACTCAGAAGCCAGAGGCTTTTCTTGTAAAGATTTGCAAAAGTTTGGAGGGGCTCTGCTGAAAATCCAGCCATGGGGAGGGCTGGAGCTCTGTGTGCAAACTACTCACACCACGGACAACCACAGCAACAATTCCAGATGTGCTACAGACTGGATGTGAAGCTGAAATGAAACATCTTTGGCTTTTTCCCTGCTGGATGATGCACGTCAACAGGACTTTCAAAAGTGCAGTGAGACCTGACTGCTCGACACCATCAAGAGAAATAGCTGGACTGGTGCAAATGGTTGCTCTGAGAAGGTCTGATTGTAGGTCTGGGTGTAGTTTGAAACCAAGTGCTGGTGTTTCAGAGCATCACATACTTTCAGCCCTCACAGGGACAGGACAGAGGTGGGAATCTGAAATAACTGACAGCCTGACACCCAAGTGACTGCAGCCCAGCTCTCTGTTTTTGCAGGTTCCCATCCTCAGTTCCCTGGTTCCTAAGGAAGTCCTCTATTCCCCATGCTGCAGGCCATGATATTGCTAATGGGTAACAAAGCTGGTGTCTGGGAGGGTCATTTTGGGGGTGCTGCTAATATCCCCAGGGCTCTGCCAGCTTACACAGCATTTAACCAAAACGAGGTGTTTCTTTTCCCTTCTGCATCTCCTAACTCACCGTGATGCCAGTGAGGCATGCAGGTCACTTCTTGAAGACTTTCTCTGGTTGGAGCAAGCAGTAAAAAATACTGCTCTGGGAGAGTCTTCTGCAATTCACAGGGTCAAAAAGCTCCTTACTGCTGAGCAAGGCAGAGAGCAGCAGCCAAGCCTCTATCTCCCACGTAAAAGGCACCTTTGTGGAGGATCATGTTTAAAACATGAAGAGGGGGCTAAAGGGGCACCAAATCTCCCGTCTTCAAAGAGCCTCAGCCTGCATTATTCAATGGTTTCTTCAGAACTAGGTTTCTGAAGCTGCAATGGCATTCCAAGAAGCTATTAAAGCCCTGTCAGGATGGCAACTTGAGCCATGCTAAGGGACTGAGTGACAGCACAGTCCCAATTTTTGCAGTGAGAATTGGGTATGAACCATGTCCCCAAACAGCCTTCAGCCCTGAGCACATCTTTGGCACACAGACTGCCAGGACACAGTTCAGCTGTCTCTGGAAAGGCCCATCTATGCCACCAAGCATAAGGGGTTTGTTAGGAGGTCAGGGGAACCAGCAATGGAGCATGGACCCTGACCTCGGCAGGAGACAGGCTGCAGAGAAGCACACAGGGATGTATTTTAAGGCTGATTTAAATTAGTCATAGGGAAACAGAACTGAGGGCTGTCAAGTGAGGCTCTGCACATCAATCAAGAGGCTGTTGAAAGATATTAATGAACTTTCTTTTTCTGTACACGCTGGGTTTTACAGGGCCAGAGGAGCCAAACACCACGGCTGGAATTTGTGTTGATATCTCTGAAGGCATTTGCTAGGACCTTCCAGCCTCCTCTCTCCTGTTCAAGGCAAGTGGTTGGTTTATCTGATCAAGCATCTCATCTCAAGGCTCTGGGGAGACCTTAGAGCACCTTCCAGTGCCTGAAGGGGCTCCAGGAAAGCTGGGGAGGGACTTGGGACAAGGGCAGGGAGGGAGAGGACAAGGGGGAAGGGATTAAAACTGGAAGAGGGAGATTGAGGTGAGACATGAGGAGGAAATTCTGGAGTGTGAGGGTGGTGAGACACTGGCCCAGGTTGCCCAGGGAAGCTGTGGAAGCCCCATCCCTGGAAGTGTTGAAGGGCAGGTTGGATGGGGCTCTGAGCAACCTGGTCTGGTGGGAGGTGTCCCTGACCATGCAGAGGGGTTGGATCTAGGTGATCTTTAAGGTCCCTTCCAACCCAAACCAGTCCATGATTCAGTGATCTATGGGGAGCAGCACCACCTGCAGCACCAGCCCTACTCCCAGACCTCCTCTTGCCCTTCCCATGCAGCTCTTGGCACTGGTACCCACTGCTGTGGCCACTCTCCTCAACCACCCAGGCTGCTCCTGCTGCAGCTGCTCCAACGGCCATCCCAGGGCTCCACATCCATCAGGGACATGTCTGTGCGGGCACAGGGGGACAGGGGGACATCCCCCAGGCCTCTGCCCCCTCTGAACTTGTGGCCGGGGGGATGTCCCCGCGTCCCCCCACGGGTCTGGGAGCGTGACGCTAGATGGCACCGCGAGGAAGGGAAAGGCACCGCCGGTGACATTACCGAGCCACCAAGAAGAGGACGCAGCTGACAGCCAGGTAGGCGAGCAGCATGAAGAGCCAGACGCCGGGAGAAAAGGGATCCAGGAAGGAGAAGTAGCCCGGTTTGCGGCCCTGGAAGGGAAACAAAAACGAGTCTGAGCTGCTTGTACTTCTACAAATTAAATAGTCTGTTCTGAAAAGGACACCAAGACACACACCTGCCCTGCTGCTGACAACGGATGGGAGCAGCAGCAGCAGAGAAATACAGGGGGGGGGTTTACAAAAGCCTTGCAGAGCACAAAGGTGAGACTGAACACAACAAAATGACCAAGTTGCAGCATCTCCCCTGCGGGATTCATCTCCTGAGACTATTCTTCTCCTCACCTCAACCACTTCTGTTCCTCCAGGCAAAGAAAGAGGTGCATTGATAGGACAATGAAGACAACCTGAGGGCTGTGCCCTCCCCATGGCAGGATGCACTGCACCCCTCACCTGCAGGGCCTCCCAGGGGGGTGTCCCCATCTGGAGCCCCTGTCCACCCCAGTAGGCTGCACAACACCCTTGATGGGCAGGAGGGGGCTTGGAGGTGGGTGGGATCCTTTGCACGAAGCTGAGCAAGGAGAAAACATTTTCGTGCAGAAAATGGAAAAAAAAAAAAATAAAAAAGAGACATTTGCAATATTACTGGTTTTCTTTCTTCAGCCTTGAAACATTTCTTCTCTACTAAACTCAATGAAATTATTACTTTTATCTCAGGGAACAGGGTATTTTTATCTCCGGGATGCGTCAGAATTTCCTGTTTTTTCTCAGCAAACCACCTTTCCTTGAAAAGTGAGGCCTCACTGCTAGGAAAAAAAAAAACAGGTTCATCTTCTCTCCAAGTGCTGTAAATTTTCACAAGGACACTGCCACCACGGAAAGCTCGTCAAACTTAGCAAAGGAGGATTCATTTCTAGGAGAAGTATCTCAAAAGCTGAATATCCCCCATTTTGGTGACCCTGCTTCTCCCACCACCAGCAGCTCTGCACGAGCAGCTCCCCTGCAGCACAGCCTCCCCAGGGTGGGGGCCTGCAGGAAAGCTGGGGAGGGGCTTTGGACAAGGGCAGGGAGGGAGAGGACAAGGGGGAATGGATTAAAACTGGAAGAAGGGAGATTGAGGTGAGACATGAGGAGGGAATTCTGGAGTGTGAGGGTGGTGAGACACTGGCCCAGGTTGCCCAGGGAAGCTGTGGAAGCCCCATCCCTGGAAGTGTTGAAGGGCAGGTTGGATGGGGCTCTGAGCAACCTGGTCTAGTGGGAGGTGTCCCTGCCCATGCAGGGGGGTTGGGACTAGATGATCTTGAAGGTCCCTTCCAACCCAAACCTTTCTGTGATTCCATGATTTTAGAGCTGTGCTTAATCCAAAGACAGTGAATAATTTTCTGTTTTCACAGAAGTCCCCAGGAAACAGAGCTGCTTCTTTTTTCCCTTCCCCAGACTCAGCAGCTCTTTAAATTCCTTTTCCATTAAAAAACCCACTGTTTTACTATTCAAGTATTCCTAATCTTATGCAAACTATGAATTTCACAAGGTCTTGGTAGGTCTTCTGAAGACTAAGTTGCTGCTAGAAAAGGCAATAGTTGTTGCAGAAAAATCTTCCTCTACTAAAAATATCTGGGATACTGTGATATTCTAAGCTTGGACCATAGCATCTCAGAAACTTTCTACAGCAAACTCTGCCCTGCATGAAGTAAAAAACCACACACCATAACATCCTATGCTTGTATCATCAAGGACAAGATGAGATTGGGATCTACATTAGCATTTTTAGAGAATCTGGCTTATTAAACCTTCTAACAAAGAGAAAGACAAAAGTCCCTCCCCAGCTTTCCTGGAGCCCCTTCAGGCACTGGAAGGTGCTCTAAGGTCTCCCTGGAGCCTTCTCTTCTCCAGGCTGAACACCCCAACTCTCTCAGCCTGTCTCCAGAGCAGAGCTGCTCCAGCCCTGGGATCATCTCCATGGCCCTAATGAACTGAGGCAATGGGAACCTGCAAGATTGAAGGTGCAGGGCACTGTCTGCCCTCAGCACAGCAAACCAGAGCTTCTCAAGATCATTCCAGACAGGTTATCCCTGCCCAGCATCCTAGAGCTGGCAGGAGACTCCCGGGCACTGGCAGTGCCTTGGCTGAGGCTCCCTTGTGAGATGCTCCTGCAACAAGGTTCCTTTCTGTAATTAAGGCCTTGCTGTCTTCTCTGTGTTTCTGGGGCAGTTTGTCAATAAATTACACTCATTAAGGAAATTGCGTTGGAAGCTTTAAATCTCAGGCTTGGCAAGGACTCTCTCCTGTGACTTTACAGTAGTAGTAGTTCTGGTTCTTTTCAGCTACAGTCATTTTCAGGCTGCTGCTACATATTCTTTTCATTCACAGTTGTGGATAAGAATAAAGATATTCTGTTCCCACGGAGGGCACAAACTCTCTCTTATCTGTCTGTTTTGAAGATGGGAACGACAGTATCTGGTGACTGTCAGATATTTTTAGCCAGTCCCAGTACAGCTTTGTTAATTGGAAGAGCTATTTTTCCTGGAATAGAAATGTTCAGAATGTCCAATAATTGATGAAGGCCTCCTGCAAACCCTCAGATGGGAGCAGGAGAGGTTCGTTTACCCTCGCTGGTGGTTCTTGGAAGTCTTCACTGTCAGGCAGACAGGAGGAGTTTCCTGGGCAGATATTGGTGACTGGGAGCCTGAACGTGCAGGATATCCAGGAAGAGGAGGAAAAGCAGAGTTATATGGCCTGGTCCTGGATTTGTCTGTGCCTTAGAAACCCCTGCCTGCCCTGCACACACACACACACACACAGCCTGGAGGGACCCAGTGCTTGGCTGTTCCCCCTGGCAGAAGCAGTCAGCCCTGCCTGTCATTTCCCATAGACATTTGTCCCTAGAAAAGGGAGGCAAGAGAACCCTCTTCTGCCCCTGTAAGTCAGAAGGAAAGGAGGAAAACAGCCTGGAAAGGCACAAATGTTGATGTGTGCTAGGTATAGCCACAGTGCATTTAGTCTCACCAACACAAAGCATATATATTCTGGGATGGCCACGTCTGATCCAGATCCTAGATCTCTCCCTTTCCAGGCTCCTTTCTCTGGAGTCAATGAGCAAAACCCAAGCACAGGCTGCTGTGCATCCTAATTTGGGGTCAGCAGATGGTCCACACTGACAGGCCAACGTGTATCACAGCCCTGGGTCCACCTGGGGTCAGTGGTTGCTCCCATCCCTGCTTCAGTGAGGAGGGGGGCTGTCAGGGGGGAGCTCTGCTCCTCTCAGCTCCTCCACCTTGGCTGGAATGAAGGAGCTGTTGATTCAGTCCTTCCCATTCCGTGTCTACTGCAGCAATCAAGTAGAAACACTTTAAGCCTCAGTTCACTTGGCCTAAACTCAGCTATTCCAGTGTACTCACCCAATCTACATTTTCTCATCTTAAGGTGGAATAAGGGCTTTCAGGGCTGATGAGCCAGAACAATGTGCTAGCTAGTCCCTGGTTCCCTGCCACAGAGGCAGGTATGTGAGCAAAAGCATGTTTATGCTACAAATAAACCTGACATTCAACATCCCTCTGTGCAGAAATGGCACTGGGCACCTGATTTCAGCCCTCTGCCAAGCAGAGTGGACCTGTCCTCTATCTCCTGCCTTCCACAGGTCCCATCAGCTGGTCAGAATGGGAACATCATAAAACCAAGCAAGCCTTTTCTCTTAGCAGCCTGCAAGTCAGAAAGCCTATTAGAGTCCCCATGTCAGAAATCCATACTTTATTATATCACAACAAGTGAAATTGAGAAAAATGACAGCCCCATTTAAAGCTGCCATTTTTGGTTATGTGTGATAAGAGACACAGCACTGTGGTGGCTGGGTTGGGGAGGAGAAAGGGGGGGGAGAAATCATTTGCCACTGGAGTTGCCTGGAAATTAAAATAAAATGTCATCACACTGGGAGGAGACCGGGGAATGGAGGCAACTCCTCAGCAAGAGATTTATTTGTGGTTATTGATGAGGCTACGTCTGATCTGCGCCGTGATTAACGCACGTCAGCTGCAATTTCTGACATCTCAGAGATGTTTGTTGGGGTGGGGAAGGGAAGGGAGGGGACAGGAGCAGATGGGGCTGCCTTCCACTGGTCTGCAAAACACATCCATAAGGAAAAAAAAACAGAGCAATTAGCTATCTTGCCTTTCCTTGTTAAATAAATATTTACCCGTTTAATTAGTTAATTGCCAGGCAGCTCTTGGAAACCCTCCTCAAGCTAAGAAGGAAAAGTCTGGACAAAGAGGGGCCAAGTGCTGGAGAGGGAAGAAGGGGCTCCAAGATTCCCTGCTGGGGAGACCTCCCTGCTCCAGGGGAGGGCAGGGGCCCAGGCTGCCCCTGCTCCTCATGGCAGGGCTGGCTGCAGGGTGACCTGACCCAGGAGGTGCCCTGTGTCCCCTTGTAAGCCTTACCTAGGGCATGGGGCAGATACCCTACTCAAAGTCCTAACTGGGTCCTTCAGCTGAAGAACAAGTCCTGACTTGGACTTGCCAAGTCTCCCTTGGCGGGGGACACTTTTTAAGACTGTAATTATTAATCCTGATCAGTTTGGTAGATGCCTAAAGGGCAGGCTGGAATGTGGCTGTGTTGCATTAGTCTGGTACCAGCAGATGGTCCCTGCCCTGGAGAACTGAGGCTCTAAGTCGATGTGTCAGGCACTTAGATCTCCAGCTCACGCCGAGGCAGCAGCAAGTGCCTTGCACTTTTAGAGCTGATCCCATGTAAACCCTGCACCAATATTCCTGTTTCCTCTGGAGGGAGCAACATCAGCCTCGTGCTGTTCAGGGAATGGTGCCTCGTTCAGGGACCTGCTGCAGGTTATGGTGTAAATTGGAGGCAGAGCACGCATGGCACTCAATCCCCAAACTTTAAAAATGCACGTGAGAAAGCAAGAAACTCGATTATAATCCCAGCCAAGAGATGCTGGCAGGGACACCTCCCTGATCCATGGAGGAGCTGGTGGTGTGACAAAGCAAGTGGAGCAAGGAAGGGATGGTTACACTTGGTTTCCAGGAGCTTGAAGAGTCTGACCCATCCAGGACCTGGATGCCAGAGCTTACCTCCAGTGACACTGGGGAAAGGGGATTTGCCTGGCCCACATGGGCCAGGGGAAAATCTGTCCTCTCCTGAACTTCAGGAAGAAGCTTGAACAACAGAAAAATGGGAATGCAAGAGAAGCTATAAGAATTAAAGACAACAAGTGTTGCCTAAGCAAAGACACAGCCTAAATGGAGTGACAAGCAGAGCTGGTTGCTGAGCAGCTGCCTGCTCCCTTCTCAATCCTCCCTGGCCAGGGCAGGGGCAAGGGGGGCTGAGAGCCCCCTCACCAGGCACAGAGCAGGGAAGAGTGAGGAGCCTTCTTTGGGCTGCAGGGCACCTGATCTTTAGGGTGAGGAACCAAAAGGAGGGTAATGAGAAGGGTTGAGAGCAGAGAAGCAGAGTCCAAACAGGGCATGAAGCTGATTGTCCATCCAGAGTTCAGCCTCTGCCCTGCCTGCCCCGGGGCAGTGCCCTGAGCCACACCAGGAGTGCCTTTAACACAGAGCCATGGACAGGTTTGGGTTGGAAGGGACCTTCAAGATCATATAGATCCAACCCCCCTGCATGGGCAGGGACACCTCCCACTAGACCAGGTTGCTCAGAGCCCCATCCAACCTGCCCTTCAACACTTCCAGGGATGGGGCTTCCACAGCTTCCCTGGGCAACCTGGGCCAGTCAGACCCACCAAGCTGACACAGGGCAGAAAGACAGTGAAAAGCAGGAAGGAAAGGTCAAGCCCATTTGCCTTTAAATAAGAGACCAAACTATTTTTATGAGTTTTCTTCTGTAAGTAGGCACGGTTGCACACAAATAACGGAGGGACATAAGCAGTTATAAAATAAGTCTCTTACCATATGCACTCTGTAGAGAATGCTAATTCCCAAAGTCATGAAGGGCTTGGAGAAATCAATCACCTTCTCCCTCTCCGCCGTAATCGTCAGCCCCGCCACGGCCAAATCAGCTTTCTGGAGAGAAAGGAGAGCAGAGAACATCAGGACACTGAGCCTGGGAAAGGCACGGGGCAGGCAAAGCTGTGTCCTGGGCCATGTGAGACACTGGCTGCTGGAGGATGGTTCCCCAATCTTCCTGGGACAGGGAGAAACCCAGGCTCTGTGGAAACCATGGGAGTTTTTCTGGTGATGTTCACTAGTCTGGAGTGTGCTCCTAAACTCCTCTTCCCCAGGTGGTTTTACAGAAGCCCCACTCAACCACACTCCAAACTTCAACCCACCTTGTGCTCTGGACCATTCTCTGTGCTTTTCCTTTCCTCACCTGGGCTTTTTTATCTCTTTACTTACAGATTGGAAAAGCACAAAGCTCCCAGTGCTTGGGGCTGTTCTAACAACAGCCATTTCTATTCATTAAATCATATCATGGAGTAGTTTGGGTTGGAAGGGACCTTCAAGCTCATCTAGATCCAACCCCCCTGCATGGGCAGGGACACCTCCCACTAGACCAGGTTGCTCAGAGCCCCATCCAACCTGCCCTTCAACACTTCCAGGGATGGGGCTTCCACAGCTTCCCTGGGCAACCTGGGCCAGTGTCTCACCACCCTCACACTCCAGAATTCCCTCCTCATGTCTCACCTCAATCTCCCCTCCTCCAGTTTTAATCCATTCCCCCTTGTCCTCTCCCTCCCTGCCCTTGTCCAAAGTCCCTCCCCAGCTTTCCTGGAGCCCCTTCAGGCACTGGAAGGTGCTCTAAGGTCTCTCAGGAGCCCCTTCTCTTTTCCAGACTGAACAACCCCAAATGCTTTAAGACCTGGCAAAAAAGGAGACACTGAGATAATAAACATTGTACTAATCTCAAGAAGATACAACCTCCTGCTTCCAAAGCCCCTGTTGAACACAGCTGTCCCCTTCCAGACAAGACTGTTACTTCCAAGTGCCATAGGTAGGACAGCATAACAAAGCAGCATCATTACCCCTTCACCCTGAGTCATGAAGTTTACAAAACTGCCAACCCCAGACTTCCAAAATTGCAGATCAGCCTCCAAGAAATTCAGAGGACTTGCACAAAAATTTCCAGATTGACTTGCAAAGCAAATGAGATAAGGGGAAGAAAATAAAAAGAATTTTTTTCCAATGCTAATACCCTTGTAATATAGATAAGGGGTTTGAATTTTAAATATTTTTTTTATTGCTATAGCTCTTTTAATGTCTGTAATTGCTTTCTGTAAAAATGAAACCTCCTCCATTCCCTTATACATTTGTTTGCCTGCTTTGCAGGGTGATGATTATGCAAGTGGAAAAAGAGAAGGGGGAGGACAAGAAAAGCTATTTGCACTTGTTGTCCCCAAGTTTCATAAGGTCTATGCAGAAGCCAAGGCACCATCAGGGCCAAAGACCCAGTAAAATATGGATCTTATCTCCCTGGATCCATGCACTAGTTGTAAAGATACCACACATGCTCTCTGAGCTGCTGCTCTTGTCTTAATTTTCATAAAGAGGATTAATCACCTCCTGGCAGAGCTTTGCCAGGGGGTCTTTCCCCCACCTCCCTTCCATCAGACTTGCCCACTTAAAGGCAGGCAGGGAGGAAGGGCTGGAGTTGCAGGAGGGAAGAGCAGCACTGCTGGAGCCTGCAGGATGGAGGAAAGGGAAAAGAAAGGCAATGTGTTCTGCAGGGCAGCCCAGCAAGGGGGGGTCAGGGAGACTGGGATATTTCACAGTCCAGACAGGACTGCTTTATTGGACAAGCCCAGTGCCAGACTGTTGCAATTGTTTTCAAGCAGCTATTACAGATTCCTAGGAGGTTCAGGCTGGAATGAATTATGAGCTAGGGAGAATTTCTGCCTAGCCAGACATTTACCCACAGGGCTTTTTCAAAGGCACCAATAATCACAAAGTGGTGTGTGAGCAGTTGAGCCCCATGTAAATACCAGCAGATTACTAAAATGGGATCAGTTAATCTGTGGAACATGGCACGTGAGGAATTTTATCTGCAAGAACAGCCTAAAGCTTCCTAAACCTCTCCTGTCCCTGCTTAAAAGGGTTTGCAGGTATTGTTATCCCATGGAGAGCTCTCCTAGCAAAACCCCTCGTGAAGATACAGTTTATTCTAACAATGGATTTCTTCTCCCAGTTCTCCAAACTGAACACCATTCTACCAGCAAAGTTGTAGGCTACATAGCTGGTAAATATGCCCCATCAAAGGCACTTAATGCAAAAAGCTCTCAGGACATTTCCATTCCCAGCCAGGGACCAGTATCAAGGCACTGCTGAAAGGAGCAGCACAACCCCCCCACCATCCCTTGCCTGGCCCCCTCTTCTCAGGGGTGGGACATGGATGCCATCAGGGAACTTTGTGTGCTCCAGTTATTCCCTCAGCTACCATCCTTTGGGACCCTTCCAGATCATGGAGGCAGCAACAGGCAGAGCTGCCTTCCCCTGGCACACAGGTTTTGTGCCCAGGTCCCTTCTACTTGTCTCCAGAGGGTCCTGCCATGTCATTGGAGTTGATTTCCATCCACTCATTCCCTGCCTGGTCAACTTTTGTCCCTTCAGGACTTTTGCCAGCGTCAGGGCTATCTCCTCTCAGGTCTGCCTCCTCCTGTGCCAGAGCTCCCTGCAGCTCAGACCTGGCTCCTCGCTGCTTTAGCTGGGGCTGTGCTCTGCCACAGGCTCCCTCTCCCTCCCTCTGCAGGCTCAGAAGTCATGCAAGTCAAAAATTTATTTCTGACAGTCATAAACTTTGATCTGGGAATAGCATGCAATGGATTCCCTGCCTGAAGACCATTCCTTTCATGCTTTCGACTTTGCTTCCTGATGTTCACAAAACTCCTTGTG
The DNA here is from genome assembly GCA_020745705.1 of Hemiprocne comata. Lineage (NCBI taxonomy): Eukaryota > Metazoa > Chordata > Aves > Apodiformes > Apodidae > Hemiprocne > Hemiprocne comata. Next base: position 4,481,117 of record CM036608.1, read on the forward strand.
ATTCACTGAGGCCAGAGTTCCAGAGGAGCTCTGCAAACTGCAGCTCTCTCCAGCCCTCTTCTCCCACGAAACAAGCAATAGGACAAGAAAAAAATGGCCTCAAGTTGTGCCAGGGAAGGTTTAGATTGGATATTAGGAAAAATTTCTTCACCAAAAGGGTTGTCAGGCCCTGGCACAGGCTTCCCAGAGAAGCGGTGGAGTCACCACCCCTGGAGGGATTCAGAAGACCTGTAAACGTGGTGCTGAGGGACACGGTTTAGTGGTGGACTTGGCAGTGCTGGATTAACAGTTGGACTTGATGATTTGAAAGGTCTTTGGCAACCAGAATGATTCTATGATTCTACTCTGTGATTCTGCTCTCTGCCCACCACCGGGCCCTGTGGAAAGGGAAAACAGGAGGCAAAGGATAGGGGAGAAGAGTGGGCAAACACTGCTTATATTTTCATCCTTCCAGCACAGTTGCAGCTATAAATGTCAGCGTGAAACAGGCTTAGAAAAAGACCCAGAGCATTTTGGGAGTAGAGACAGATGCTTCTTTAACAAAACACTGCTCAAATAAGGCCAAGCTCTCGCTAGGCAAGAGGAAGCCCAGGTGGGCTGGTGGCTGAGACAAAAGCATGAGCTGCCACCACCATACCTGGCATTAACTGTGGGATCTGCCTGCCTCAGCAGACAGGAAAGGATGTTAAACACGGGGGCTGAGCCAGGCTCCTGAAGGGGAACAACAATTAAGCAGCCTTAAGAAGTAAATTGCAGGGACTGCCAGTCCAGAGGAGGCGGCCGCCTCCTCGCTGCGGATGCTGACAAGGCTCCTCTCGGTGCTATTGGTGATGACTGGGGCCTGGGCCAGCCCTCAGCCTGGGCAGATCCCATCAAAGCCTTCTGAAGCACTGGGACCAACTGGGAGACCAGCCCCACAGCCATTCACAACCTCCTGTCAAGGTACTGAAACTAAACAGGCAGGAAGTCCAAGCGAGTAAGGCTTGGGTCTGCTTCTGTGTTAAACAAGCTTGAAGGACAGCTCTGGGAGCACAAGTTTGGGATTTCTTCTGGGAGCAGGAGTCCCTGCCTTGAGCAGCACCTTGGATGCTGCATCCATGGGTGCACAGGAGCATACCCTTCTCACCAGGGCTGCCCACAGAGCCTGGCCAAGGTCAGGGAAAGCTATTTCTTACACTGCCCTGTGCTTGGAGGGCCTTCTGGGAAACTGAAATCAGTGTTCAACCTTCAGGACCCACCTGACCACCAGCTATCACCCCCGGTGGCACCAACACTGCTGCTGTAGATGCTTTCCCCACTGGAAACCTAATCCAGACACAGAACTGAGCAACTGGAGGTGCTGGAGGTGATCCTGCTTTGTGCAGGGGGTTGGACTGGATGATCTCCAGAGGTTCCCTTCCAACCTCTGTTATCCTGTGCAGCTCTGTGGAATAAGCAGCAAGCCCTGCAGCCCTGGGCAGTGACAGGGCAGTCTCCCTGCATCTGCAGATCTGTCCCACGGCACGATGGGTACAGCTTGGCCACTGGATCAATGTCCTGATTGCTTCTGCTGCAGCTGCCCATCTGATCTGACAGGAGCTATTCTGGGGTGTGCAGCTCCTCCCTCTGGAGCTGGTGGCCACCAGGTTGTGCACCCGGACGCATGTTCTTGCATTTGAAAGCAGGGCCAGATGAGAGTGACTCAAAACTGGTGCTTGGGTGGTTTTTTTTTAAGGACGTGCATGAATTGTGCCATATGAAAAGCGACAGCCTGCAAGGCCTGGAGGCTGCAGCCCTCCACTGAAGCCACTCTGAGGGATGGGACAGCCAACAACCAGTGCAGATGCCAGCCTCAAGTCTGCCTGCCCTGGTGTTACTTCACCTGGACTGGGGTGGGAGGCAAAAGTCTGTGCCAGGTGCCCCCCACACCCGTGGCAAAAGCCAGTTATGCTGAAGCACCAGGGACAGGGACCCTAAGTCCATGTGGAAAAGTAGCAAGACTGAACCAGCAGACAAAACTGTGTGCAGTTTTGGTCAAATCAGCATGGAGATGCAAGCCCCTCTGCCCATACCCTCACTCTGTTTGCTCAACAACCCACGCTCCTCCACTTCCCCACTCCCCCTTTCTTCCCCACCCCCTCAAGCCCCCCCATATCACACTTGCCAGCGTGATAGGGTGCAAACAGACTCCCCCTCCCTCCCTTCACCCACGCACAGCTTTTCTCACTGAACACCAACACCCACTGCTGAGAGGAGAACAGGACTCTGCCAGTTTGGAAATATCTTCTCCCTCCTTTCCCTTTCCTGCCATTCCCATCTCTGGAGCAGTTGAAGGGAGAGGGTCTCTGATTGTAAAGTACCGCCTCGTCGCCAGCCAGGAAGCTGGAAAAGCCACCACCCCAAAGCTTTAAGGTCCTTCTAGGTCTTGATGTTGCTGCTCCTGAGGTCAGATCCTTCCATGAGATGGACAACTTCATCTCCCTTAGTTTGAAAAGAGCTTTGACCACCACTGATCCCAGCCAGAGTCAAACCGCTGTCACAGACACCAAAGATCTTGTGTTATCCCACAGCATCTCACTCTGCAAATGATCCTGTGCAGAGGGGAAGAGCAGGAGCTTGCTGTCCCCAGTCACCTCCTCCTCACTCTGTGCCTTCTACAGCAGCCCCAGCCTTGCCCAAATCAGCTCATCCTGGAAACCCTCAGAGATCTGCTGTGTTCCCAGCACCAAACCTGAGATGTGATTTAAACAGCACCAAAGGAAGCCCAGACAGCTGATACAAGCTGCACAAACCAGACTGTCAGTCTGCACGGGGGTGTGCTCCTGCCAGGGCTGCTTTGTCCTTGTCCCCAGCAGCCTGCCACAGGTTAGCAGGCCAGCTCCTCAAAAGAGGGGACTGTCACCTGGCTCTGGGACCCAGCCAGACAGGGAACTGATCCTGGCTGCACCACCGGGAAGTTTCTCGGAGGTTTTACAGCAAAACTGCAGCGTGGGATTCCTGCCAACAAAGCTTCCTGGCAAAACCAAACCACGCCATCTCTTCTTAGCTCAGCTCCGTTCTCCAGGGGCATTCCCAAGATGGGTAAATCCAGGAACTGTGGCTGAGGGATCTCTGAGACACGAGCCCATCTCCTCAGGGAGGAGCTGAGCACCAACAGCTCGCTGTGAGCTGAGGTACAGGCACCAAGCACTGCCTCTGTGCTCCTGAGCCAGTGAACACAGGCATGGCAGGACATGGAGAAAGATGTCACACTGCCTTAAAAATACATTTGTCAGCTTGTATCAGACCAGTGAGTTGATTTCAGTACGAGGATGCACTGGAGGGAGAGAGAAAGGGAAGACCAGGGGATCATCAGGAACTCCGAGCCAGAGACTGCACAGTGGAGGGAAGGAGTGAGGTGAAATTCTTCCAGCCCTGTTGTCCTCTAAGGCTCTGATGCCAAAAAAAAAATAGCAGACAGGAAGATTTGCTGTTTGCTTGTGACAGTTAGCACATGTGTACGGTGTCAGGCCAAGTGCTGGAGGCTGCAGGTGTCTGTACCAGAGCTGGCAAGGGGAACCTGCCCCAGCTGGAGAGTGGATTTACTCCCCTGCTCACCCCAGGAATGAGCAGGGTGTTCAGCCTCCCTGCCCTGCTTGCACAGAGGGACCAATTAGCTTGGCCTTTTCTGGATTTGTGGGATCTTTCACTAAGGAATGGGCTTGAGTCCTTCCAAGTGATCTCTCCCAAGTCAAATCTCCATGCCAAAGGTTACAGGTTTCCTGATGTGACAACGAGTCAGACTGCTGACCTAGACACAGGAGTCTACAGCTCTGCCACTGATCCCCCAAGTCATCCTGCCCCCCCCACCCCCATCTTAGCTCTTAATTAGCTTTGTGAGCAGGTCAATAAGAAATGTACTGGTGAATTTGGGTCAACAACAAATTTATGTTTATATAGCATCCTTCTCAATCATATCATAGTGCACAATTAGCTGTAATAGAATTTTCAGCACTAAAGAATAAATCAATAGCTGGTTAATTTAGAAGCAATAAAATGAAACACTTTTCCCATCCAGCTGATAGTTGCTCTGAGGAGATTCAGTGCCATGGGGGGATTACAGAGACAGAACAAATACTGCGAAGGTATTGCATGGAGCTGGGTAATTTTCTGACTTTCTGGCCCTGCAGACTAAATGCATGTGAGTCAAACCTCACTTTCTGACAGCTCATCAGGGTCAAGAAGGAATCAGTCTCCTACAACAATACAGCACTGCACAAAGAGACAAGCACTGAGCTTTTCTTTTGGGGAGTTTTGGTCCATGTGACAGGTTTGTGGCCCAACTAATCCCCTCTCTGTGCTAAAGGCTGTATGAATCACAATCACAGAGTGGATGGGGTTGGAAGGGACCTCTGGAGATCATCTAGTCCAACCCCCTGCCAGAGCAGGATCCCCTAGAGCAGATCCCACAGGAACACCTCCAGGTTTGGAATGTCTCCAGGGATGGAGACTCCACAGCCTCCCTGGGCAGCTTGTCCCAGTGCTCTGTCACCCTCAGAGTCAACAAGTGTTTTCTCATATTCAGGTCAACCCTCCTGTGCACCAGTTTGTGCCCATTGCCCCTTGTCCTGTCACTGGACACCACTGGGAAGGGTCTGGCCCCATCCTCCTGCCACCCCCTGTAGATATTGATCAGCACTGATGAGATCCCCCCTCAGCCTCCTTGTCTCCAGGCTGAACAGCCCCAGCTCTCCCAGCCTTTCCTCACAGGGCAGCTGCTCCAGTCCCTTCAGCATCTCAGTGCCCTGTGCTGGACTCTCCCCAGTAGCTCCTTGTCCTTCTGGAACTGGGGAGCCCAGAACTGCACCCAGGGGATGGATGTATGGAGAAAAGTGCCCAAGGAATAAATCCACTGAGTGAGGAACATGTGCCCAACATAGGATCTTTTGGCTCTTCTGCTTTGGGTGGTCCTGAAGTGGGATAGGGACTGAAGAAGGAGCTGAAACCAAGGACAAAGCCCTTGAGGGCAATCAAGGAAGGAGAGGAACCCCTCGGGCTCTGAAATGACCTCAGAAAGCAGAATCCCAAGCAGCCCTGAATAAACACAGCAGCATGTGCACGGCCAGCTCTGCCCTGCCTGACCTGACCCACAGTGCCAGTCACTGGGACTGATCAAAAACTCACTGCCACCTCTACAAAGACTCTAAAGGGGCTAGAAAGAACAAAGAGAAAAGCTTTTTCTCTTCTCTAATTTTTGATTCAGCCTCACACAGGCTTTGCCAGCTGAAGCAGAAGTAAAAATCCTCCTAAATAAGGCTCGAGCTGCAGAAGAAACAAATGGTTTCTACGTGAAGATGAAGTTAAAACACTTATCACTAAAAAAACCCAGAACAAACCAGCCTCCAGAAGCTCCCATTTAATGGGAAGGCACTGCCAAGGTTAGAAGGCCCAAAAATTGATGGCTGTTCCCTTCTTTTGTTTGCATAGATGACACAGTATGTATGAAAACTAAGCCACTAGCCCAGAACATTTGCAAACAACCACACAGAAAGCTCTCTAGAAGAAGCAGATGGGATCTCTGCTGGCATCAAGAGCTATCACTCCACTGAGGAAGGGTGACCCAGAGGACAGGGTGCTAGTTCAGAAGGGATCTCCAAGTCCATACTGTGCCCTGTCCCTAACCCTGAGCAAGTCTTTTAGACCTAGAGTTGTCCCACCTGACTTTAGACACTGAGTTCAAGCTCCTAAGGTAGGTAGGATGAGGGTCAGCCAGGTCCCCTTTGCCCTCTGGGGAAGCTGCAGGTAGATGCTGGAGGGCATCATCTTGAGATGCTCACTCATCTCCCACAGCCAGGAGGAAAGCTGTGGCAGGAGCCCCAGAGCCCTTCCTGGAGCTCCAGGGGCTGGGTTTGGTCCCTCCTTCCTCTGCTTTGCAGGAGGGGCACATCACTGTTGTGAGGATGATGATGGGGTGACCCAGGGGCTCCTCACACACCTCACTGCAGATTTACCATCCACTGAGGAACCAGCACTGGGTTTTCCCAGGTGCTTTGGTCAGGTAGGAAGCAGTGAGAGGGAGGAAGTATTGGTTTAAATAACATCAATCTTAATGTTAGCTTTGGCTAAGCCTGTTTTACTAAGGATCTCAGAGCATTTCATGAACTGCACTGAAGCTTCAGCATCCCTAGGGAAGAAGTACCTTTAGCTGTGGAGGAAAACAAAGAGCAGGGAGGGGGGTCCAGGCTGTCTGGGCACACACGTACACAGAAATGTTGTCTAAGCCAGCAAAAAGCATTCAGCTTTCAGCCTGAAGCTCTCACCACGCAGCAGAGCCATGAAAAGTTCTCAATCCCTGCACTTCAAGCAAAGAAAAAATGTTCCCCTCCAAAAACGATACTCAGAGGTCAAGGAGCTGAAATGAATCTGCCAAAACTTGTTTGGGTAGAAAGGTGATTCTTACTTTTTTGCCTTTCAACCACGAGGGTAGGAAGGCACTGGCCCAGGTTGCCCAGGGAGGCTGTGGATGTCCCCTCCCTGGAGATGTTCAAGAGCAGGTTGGATGAGGCTTGTGCAGCCTGGTCTGGTGGGAGGTGTCCCTGCTCAGAGCAGGGAGGTTGGAACCTGATGATCTTGAAGGTCCCTTCCAACCTTCACCATTCCATGATTCTACCAACCCCTGCCAGAACCTGCATATTTTTTCTGTTTCAAGTTTTCATTGATTTTTCCACTGGGGAAAAAAAAATACCATCTGTTTTGTATCGAGCTCTTTGGCAGGGACCTGAGAGTCCAGGCCCCACTCCCAAAAAAACAAGCACCCCTGAGAGCACCCAAGGGCCCTGACTCCTCCTCCAACTACTCTCCATGCTGTCACATCAACACAACAAAGAAACTTATGAGAGAGAACAGAAGAGAAAACATATTAAATCGGGATCCTCTGGTCAAAGTCTCACAAATGGACTAAAACCCTCATCCATCCTTATCATCCTGGAGCACTTAATGAAGCATCAGGGCTTTTCATTGCCAAGTCCCACCAGAGCATGGATAAAAAGAGAAGCTAATTGACTTACCCGAGAAATCAGCTCCCCGACCATCCCTGTCCACGTGCCGTTTGCCTCAGGGACTCCATACACACCATCTCCAACGAGGTGGATCTTATAGTTGAACCTCAGGATCTCTGCCAGCTCCTTCAGCATGTCCACGCAGAAGCCCTCGTAGCGGTCGTTGCCCTCCAGCTCCTGATGGTTCCACTTCAGCATCAAGTAAGGGTTTTCCTGCATTGAAACTGGGCAGCTGTCATTCCCATCTTAGCCGAGGTGTCCCACCAGCATGGCACTGACCACGGGTAGTGGGATCCCTGGTAGCACCAGGATGGCAGAGGCTCAAAGAAGGGACACCCAAGCCAAATTCCCATCCCAATGTATCCCTCTCAACCATGGAACAAGACAGATGGAAAGCTGGTTTGATCCCTTGGGAACTCAGGTGGTGTAAAGCTAGAGGAGATGTTTCTACACTGGTATTCACTGGCCCCTGCTGGATCAAGGATGTGCTGGAGGTGCAGCAGATTTATCCCAGTTGAGGATGTGAAGCAGAGCTAAGGGATCATGCTTTGGGGGATGTTTCCCTCTGGTGTATGTCAGAGCAGCCCAGTGACTGCTCTGAGTTGTGGCAGGACATAGAGATCCCAGCCTCTCTTGGCATATAGCCCCTTCTTCAGTTTGTCCCTCTTTTCAACAAACTCTGTGGGACATGAGAAAATAGCACCCAGAGTTCCTCAGGATTTTAGATGTCTTTAAGGAAGGAGCAGAGGTACTGGAAAAAATGATGGGACAGGCAGCACCTGGAAGGGGAATTTGTTGCCTTAAGGACAGTGATGCCTGGAGATGTGAAGACTTGGTTCATAAAAGTTGCACCCATCTTGGCCAATTTCAGTAATTTCATGGGTAGAAGGGACAACTTCCATCCAACTTACCAGCTGTACACAAAACATCGTTCAGAGATGAATGTAAAATGGCAACTTCTCCCCACCCCAGCCCTCTCCCCAGCTGCTTCTGAACTCATCAAATATCATTTCCATATGAAATATCAACTTGAGTTTAATTACACTGTCATGAATTGTCCTCAGTGCTGTAATTAGAGACCTGATCATCTGTTCTTTATGGAATCAGTGTGCAATGCTGCATGCTGGGGGCCAAGGGGGGTAGGGAGAGGGAACAATATTCCAGCTGATTGACACCCCTAAGTGCTGGGTTGGCAAATGGGAACTGTAGGTGACCCCCTCACTTACCAGGATAGTGGTGACAATGAGCGTGGTGTTGAACAGGCTGTCTGATATGTTGGAGGAGAAGATCCTGTTGTCCATGCTGAGTCCTTCAGAAACGTGCCAGTGGCCAATCTGGAGGGATAAACAGCACAAGAAGGGAATTTACAGGGCAAATGACTGTGTGCTGCTGCCATGTGGCTCTGGTGACTGACAGCCACCGAGCTGGTCCTGCCAGAGGTGTTTCTGAATGCTCCATTACCTTCACAGTGCACCCCTCAACAGGCCAGCAGAGAGACCAACCCCCTGAGACATAGCACCAACCCACCCCACCTGGGTGACAGTGCCAAAAACCTGTCCCTGTGCATGGAGGGGATTGTGTCCCATGTGTCCTCCCTGCAGCCTTGGCACCAGGAGAAAGCCATGCAGTGGGCAGCTCCTTGGGGCTCACAGGGGCCAAGCAGCTCTCTGCCTTGTCCCCAGATGCCACCAAGATGGGTCCACCTTACCCTGCAAGATGGGGTTGCCTCCTCCAACTCCTGCCCTGCCTTACGCTGTCTCTGAAACTTTAAACAAAGGTTTCACCTGCCTGAGGGCAAGAAAAACCTCCTGCTGTCCTCCTGTGAGTGTCACTGACATTAGTTAAAGGCTGGCATTGGCACTGAGAGTTCCTCAGAGGAAAATGCCACTTCACAGGGACTATCACAGCATTGCAGCTCCCACTGCCATCCCAGAGCAGTGTGCCACACAGGGCAGATGCCATCCAACCCTGACCAGCAGCTCCACCTGGGTAGCAGGTGGTGAAATGAAGCCACATCCTCAGTACTGCACTGTGACTCATCCTTATCTGGATGCCAACTACTATGACCTCCAAACCCTTTGATTCAGTCTCATCACACCCAACAGCTCCACAGACAGCCTAATTTACCTATCCAAGCATCAGCGTTGCTGCAGCAAACCCATTTCCCACCACCGGTGGTGGGGACCAGTCCCCAGCACTGGGGAGGACATCGTGACTCAGCTGTGATGCAACACAACCAGGCTGCCTTCAGCCAGGGGGAGGAATATTCAACAAAAACCTAATTTTAACTTCAAGAGCCTAATCTCCCTCCCTCGGAGCTCTGGGCAGGGAGATCAGCACCTCCAGCAGCTCATTCAGAGCATGCAAATTAGGCTTTCGCTCTCTTATGCTCCCTAGAAAAGCCTCTGGTTTTTCTCATGGACAGACCAGCAGCTGAGGGATGCCAGCTCCCTCTGACACCCCTTCTCTCTCCTTTTTCTTCTGCAAAGCTTCTCTGCCCCCCCCAGGTCTCAGCCCTCTGCATGTGTGGTTGCTGGTCACAGCCTAAGTCCTCTGACATCACCAAAACGAGCTGCTGTGGCCCTAGGAGGTAGAGGGTGACTCCAGGGGGCAGGGGGTGACCCCAGGGGGCAGGAGGTGACCCCAGGGGGGTCTCCATGGCTGCTCTGTAGACACGGTGCCAGAGGAAATCTGTTCCTGATGCCAGAGCAAATTGTTCCCACTCCCCTGGCGCTGACACGGGCCGTGCCGGGCGCTGTCGGTCTGAGGCAGGTTTTCCTTCGGCTGTACCCCGGCTGTCAGGGTGGCAGGAACAAATCGATTTCTCTTCCCTCAAAGAGTAACCTTATTATGCTCCGAGGGGTGGCTGGAAGGCAACACAGAGCTACGGGAAAGGAAGGAGAAGCAGGCGGATCTGCACCGCCCCAGGATTGACTCCGTCGCTTTTCCTGGCGGTGCTTTGCCTCCGGCATGACTGATGCCTCCAGGACTCCAGAGTCACTTCCCAGCTTCTGCAGCTGAGCCAAACACAACCCGAAGCTGGTGCCACGTTGCTGCGCTGTGGGCAGACTGGATCCCTCTGGATGCTGAGGAAAGGGCCAAGTCCTTTCTTCTCCTGGCTGTCGGAGCAGCCCAAGTGACTGACAAGCCGTTACAGAAGAGGCCCCTCTGCCAGGAGTCCCAAATCCAGGCTCCTCATCTCTAGGCACAAGGAGGGCAAACAGGACAGCTTCCAGTCCACAGCTGTGCAGAGGGAAAGCAAAGGACAGTTCTGTGCATGCCTGCTCTCCTTCCCAGCTGGAGTCAAGGCACCAGGATGCAGCAGAGCAGGCAGAGCCAGATGAGTCCCTGAGGAGAAATTGCTCTGTGGGTAACACAAGGGATTATTCCTTCGAGCTGTCAGCCCAGCCCCTTTGCCAACATCAATAACACCCTGCTAAAAGCACCTGTCATGGCAAGGACCTCTGGATGCATTGGAGGCTCCCCACCACCAGCAGAGGCACTGGGGAGTACTGGTCTCACCTGATGGATGAGGAGATGGAGGCACAGTAATGGAGACAGAGCAGGCTGGGAGCAGATCCTGGGCATCCTGTTCCCTTGCCTGCTTGTCGTGGCTTAACTACCATCACAGTGACACTGCAGTGGAGGACTCAACTCTGGGAACAACAGTCCCAAACTGGGAGATTTACCCTGTACTTCATGGACAGGGAGTCCTGGAACCACAGCTTTAACTGCCTTGCTCAGTGCAGCTGAGCTGGATGTCACGTTCCTGGTGAGTGGGGGAACAAATCCTCACCCTGACCTTCCATGGGGATTTGTTGACCTGTGAGGGAAGGAAGGGAGAGGTTGCAGCAGGGGTCAGGGGGTTCGATTGCATATTGGGAACAATTTCTTCACCAAGAGAGTGGTCATGCATCAGAACAGGCTGCCCAGGGCAGTGGTGGAGGTGAACACCATCCCTGGAGGTGTTCAAAAAACATGCAGATGCAGCACTTCAGGAGGTGGTTTAGTGGCACGGTGGGGTTGGGTTGACAGTTGGACTTGATGATCTTAGAGGCCTTTTCCAACCTTAATGATTCTATGAATTTATCCCTGCTGCATTCCCCAACTCTGCACAGAGGTGCCTGGCTCTTGCTGTGACTGCTGAACAACAGACCCTCTGCAGCAACTGCCTTGCTGACTAAGTGATCACTCATAAACATTGCCTATTTTTTTTTCCCTCTCCTCCCAGATTTCACAACCAGAGATTAGTGACAGATTAACTTTAATTTTAACAGCCCTCACTGTGCTCCAATTTGTCCCTCCCCTGCTGGCATACTGAGACTAATTGACTGCCTCCTCCTCTGACAGCACAGTGGGTTTGACCTTGCTTTTAACACAGCACCAAAGCCAAACACTCCCAGGTGCTGGGGCATTTCCACCCCACCCTGGCCTGTTCCAGCTCACCACTGTCCCCCCCACAGCAGGATAAAGCCCCTAATTGATCCCTCATGCTGTCTGCTGTTTCTGAAGTGTAATATGTTGGAGGAGGCCTGAGATTGTCAGATCTCTCCCCCTCTTGCAAGATGGATGTCAAGGTGATTTTAATCATCTCTAGCTAGGTATTAAAAAAAGGGCCTCTGAAAAACAGAAAACATATTCATCTGCAAAATGTGTTAGAAAACAATCAAATGCCCTACATGGACCTGGATAAGACAATCTGGTTGTTAAGGCTCTGGACTAAGAGTTTTTGGGGCTTGGGAGTTTTTAGTAGCAGATATGATTGGTCTGTATAAATACACCAGGTGGAGGAGGTCCGTAGCAAAGAGGTAGAACAGCTTTTGAAGCTCAAGTGATAGCGTTGGCACAAAAATAAATAAGCCAGCCAGAAATAAACAGGCTGAAAATTAGAAGAGAGTTTCTAATGATCAGGGGAGCTGACGTGATGGCATGTCTTTTCCAGAAGAGCAGCAAGGGCAACACGACCACCTGGTTGCAAGCTGGAGCTTGATACCTTTGTGAGAGGGGTTGCAGGACCCGGTGAGAGTTCCCTCCATGTCCTCAGGCTGTGTGACCCTCTGCAGACCCCTGCCTGCAAGTGTCTGTAGGCAGGAGGCATCTGTCCTGTCCTGTGTCCTTGTTCCAGGCAGGGAGCAAACACACCGTTTCAGCACAAATCAGCCCAAAGAGCTTCCTCCAGCAAAGAAGTGCCACTGCTTGTGACACTGCTCCATCCCCAAAGGCAGGCACAGTTCCCCAAATTAGATGTTCTGCAAAACGATTTCTCATCTCTGTAGACAATCCCCAGCAGCCACGGGATGCAGTGGGGCATTCCCAGCTCTCTCCTTCCATCCCTCAGCTCCCCTGTTCAGATGCAGATGTGTTTAACAATGCCTGGATTTTCAAGCTCCTTGTGGTACGAGATGACAAAAAACCACTGAAGCTAATGATTTTAATGAAGTCTTCTGCTCAGTGCTTCACAGGCCCGAATGGCAGGTGGTGGCAGGGAGAGATGACACAGGGAGACCTCTCCACAACCTTCAGAGGCACCACAGGTACTTATCACCCCCATTCCCCAGCTAAAAATTAAGGTCAAGCCAGCCCTGAATACAGAAGTCTTAAAACAGGCAGGGGACAGCCACTGCAACAAACCCAGACACTGTCCTCCAGCTTGCATTTGTCACCTTCTCTTTCTCTGTGTCCCCAGGAGAAAGAAGGAGTACAAAATGCTATCTGTCATCAGGAGAGCCTTGTCAGCACCAAGGGGGACAACACTGTGCCAGCAGGAGACACAATTAAGTAGGTACTCGGTACATGGTGTCTTCAAGGCCAGGTTGGATGAGGCTTGGAGCAACCTGGTCTAGTGGGAGGTGTCCCTGCCCATATAGGGGGGTTGGAACTGGATGATCTTGAAGGTCCCTTCCAACCCAAACCAGTCTGTGATTCTGTGATTCATCAGCCCCAAGGTGAGGGATTTTGGGGGGTGTCTGCAAGGGTAAAAAGGGAATAAAACCAACGAATGAAGGAAAGCCTTCAGGTCTGCCATGGGGTTGGATCAGCAAGACTAATGCCAGCAAGGCAAGCAGGCAACATCTTCCTCCACAGAAGTTAGTACAGGACACAAAGAGCCCCAAGTATTGAAACCTGTACAACCACAAGACACACACACAGCCCACCCCTGAGGCCATGCAGCAACCCCCACCATCCCCTTCCTCCCCCTGCTTCAGACAACATGACTGACACCTGGCATAGCCCAGGCAGGACCTGGTGGTGGCACACATCGAGTTCATCAGGTCCTGGGGGGCAAGAGACATTGAGCTCTTGGCAGGATCAGTCCCTGGTTTCTTGCTGGGGGTAATGGCTACAGAGGAACAAGTCCCATCGAGACTGATTAGCCACTTCCAAGTTAAAAAGCTTTGATGTGGTGGGGATTGGGCAGGTCTCAGAGCTATGGGCTGGTAACTCGTGTGTATCTCATCAACATGCCAATCAGACACCCCCGTTGCTTCCAATGCTCAGAGCCCTGAGCTAAACAGAGACAAATTAGCTGCACCCAGGTGATAGCAAAGGGGCACACACTGAGCTGAGGACAACGTGTCCCACCAGCAGCTTTCCCTACCCACCCTGCTCTCCTCTGCCCTCCCTGGGGCCCTATAAATCACAGCCTCTTCATTCCCTTCTGCTCAGCTGCCAGACCTTAGCTCTTGCCTTCCTGCACATCACTGCACTGAAAGCAGAGGGATGGGCTGACATGGTTTTTTTTAAAGGGAAAAAGAAAAGAAAGAAAAGAAAAAAAAAAAAGATGACATTTACAAACTCCATCCTTGTCAGATCTAGGGATCACCAACACATTAATGAGCCTGTGCTTTACCAGACATCCTATGAACAGAGAGCAGCTCTCATGTGGCTGGGGAAAGATTTCCACTAGTTAAGCTAAGTGAGGAGAAGACAAGTTTGGTGTGGTACAGAAATGTGTTCAAAATCAGGTGTCAAAAAGCTCTGTCTCTCCTTGCCCAAAAGCAACAGCAAGTTAGCAAATCTAAGTGTCTCTAATTTGTTTGCTGGCTGGATCAGCTTCAACATTTGGTGAATCAAAGCTGATGAGCTGGAAGTGCCTGTGGCTTCTATAGATGGAAGAGAGAAAGAGAGAGAGAAAGAGGGAAAGAGAAAGAGAGAAATGGGCTGATAGTGTGAACTTGATTGAAACTTAGGAGGGAATAGAAGTGTTTCAAACAAGAGCAAATCAGTTAATACAACTCTCGGGAACAAGATTGTCTCCAGGATGTGAATGCCTCCTGCTTACCCCATTCCCTCATGGTGGGTTTAATTAAATGATTTCTAATGATTGATTCCTTCATTTTTATTACAAGAAGCTGGGCTGACAAGAAGCAAATGACCATCTCTGGCACAGCAGAGTGGCCTTTGGCTTCTCTTTGTGACCGAGAGGGGTGGGCAGGACCAGAAACCTTGCCCAGGTTTCACAGCTCTGTCCAGGGATGTTCTTCCCAGCCGGGCACACCAGGACAAACTCTTGCAGCCTTCGAGGGGCTCTAACACCTCTCTGAGCATGTCCATCAGTCAGGCAAGACCCCTGAGAAGGGGACTAGCTGTCACAGTGAGGGTTCCAGCACTCACTGCTTTTGCTGCAGCTGATTTCATGCTCTTATTAATGCAGATGGACTTGGATCTGTCACTTCTGCTCAGAGTCTGATGGGTTGGGGAAATGACTAAAAGGGCACCGGTGCTACAAGAGTTCTCACTGTGGGGAAAATGCCATCCTGAGCCCCCACTCACTTAGCTAAAGGCAGCATCAAAGCTGAGCAGTCACTTGACAGGTAAGAACTGGCAGGCAGGATCCTTGCCAAGGCTAAAACCCACCGCTGCCAGAACAGGAGAGATTTGCTAATGCCAAAATGCTCTGTCAGTGTGGGGTAAGATACAAAAGCTTTTGTTCTCTGCCAGTGTCTAGGAGAAGTGGCACTCCCTGAGAAAAGGGCAGCTGTGGAGCTGTCAGCAGGGAAATAAGACATGATATCCTTTTCCTGCTACTTTTATATATTTTTTTTTTTCTGAATGAGGTTTGGATTTACCAGTAAAACCCTAATTCCTCAGGCTTGTGTCACATAATCTCAGCAGTCTGGTATCCAGGGCCCTACCTGGTTATCCTTAACCTCAGCTGAAGCCAGAAAATATCCCTTTGGCAGAAAGAGGGTAACAAGCAGGAAAAGGACCAGCCAACACTGTGAGGAATCTACAAGCACTGGGACAAAAAGCAAATGAGAACCTGAGTTGAGCAAACACGTTTCACAGGAACACGCACCATAAACCAAGAGAGAAATTCTCTTCTGCTTCCTCCTGCATGGCTGGGGAGAGATGGTGGGGAGCTCCTGAGAGCATGGGATTGCCCCCTTCTCTTTCCCTCCCAGATGCAGCTGTTTGGAAAGGTTCATAGTGCCCTTTTTTCACCCATTTCATAGGAAATTCTCCCATTTTCCCCCATACAAATAATTTTAAGTACATGTGTCTCCACAAGCTTAAGAACAAAAGTGCCTTGAGCATGGGCTTCTACTTAGCACACACTTTATGCTCTGAATTATCTCCTGCACAGGAGGGTTACTGTGACAGGACAGGTATTGGCTCTACCACCACCACCTCAGGGGCCTGATACATTAAGACAAACCTAAATTATCTCGAGACACCTTCTCGATGAAGTGAAACGCGCCGTGTTTGCCACCCAGGCCCAGCCAGGGCCTCCATGACATCCCCACTGTGCTTGTCTCTCTGCTCCTCATGCAAAGGGGGGGTGTCCACAGCCCCCCCATGGCCCACGCAGCAGTGGCCTGAGCCAAGGTCTTGTCCAGACCACCCCTGGCCACCGTGTCCCCCCAGTCACTCTCACCTGCCGGAAGCCGCTGCGCGTGTGCTGCAGGATTTTCAGGGCATAGTTGGATCGTTGACCTTTGCTGTTGAATTCGATGTGGCCAGTGAGACCTTCCAATTCTACCTGTCCAAGAGAGAATGAGTTACAGCGCCCATCGAGGTGGCTCATCCCACCACCCCCAGCAGATGGGAGTGGTGGCTGCTTGCCCCACGCCCTGGCCATCCACTGTCCCAGCAGGACAGCCCTGCAAATCCTCCTGTCTCCATCCTAACTGCTTTCAGAGCCCAGCTAGGGTAGCACTGGGACAGGTGGAGGGGAGCAGGAGAATCAGCAGCACGAGGTGCAGGGCTCCCAAATTTCTCTCCACCAGCTGCTTTGGAACAAGCCCCTCACCACCTCCCTCCACCCCAAGGCTGACCCCGTGCTGCTCTGCAGCAGGCAGGAGCTCTTCACCACGTCACACCACATCCCTAGCTGGGGATTGTGGACCTGATGATCTTAAAAATGATGCCATGATTCCTCCACAAAGTTTCACTGCACAGGATGAGTGTCTATAGCCTCTCTGTGCAGCTGAAGGCTGGAGAACCTCTCCTTGAGCTGCTGGGCCTCCTAGCAGCACAGCAAGGGGCAGCTGAAGAGTCTTCTTGTCTCTGACTAAGGGTGAGATTTAAAGCAGGGTTCACAAGCACCAACCACAGTGACACAAGGCTCAGGTTCAGCTGATCATTCCTTTGGGGGGTGGACAAAAAAATAAAATCCCATCAAATTTCCTCATCTCAGGACATTTCAGCTGCTCCCCAAACAGTCTCAGGAAACATGCTCCTTCTGCATGCTCAAGCCCAGCTCTCAGGAATCACACTGACAAACCCCAACTATTTCACCCTGTAATTTCAGGGTGTGTTCTCATGCAGAACTAGGCTCGATCACTTCCAGCAACCACAATTTTGGGTTCAAAGGAGCCCAAACCCCTTCCCAGGGAAACTCACATCCTGCCACTGAGCTCTGAGCAATTGTAGTGCATGACCTTGTACCAGCTCAAGTTCACTCAAAACAGAGTTCGAATCACTTGGAAACATTCAGACTTCAAAAAAGGTATTCATTGAATTCCCGTTTTTTCTGCAGCAAAGCCTTGAAAATGGCAAGTTTCATGTCATTCCAAGGCCAGAGACAAACCAGCCCTCAGATCTCCTCTCTTTTCATTCCCAGTGCTACCTTCAAACAGACCAACACTCTGTTCCTGGAAACTGTGCCAGCAGCAGCGTGTCCACAGACACCTTTTGCTGCTGGCAGTGCTGAGCACGAGCTCCTAAACCCACCAGCAAACTTCAGTCCCCTCCTCACCATCCTCAGGTAGTTCATCAGGCTGGTGTCATGCTGCCAGATCTGGGCAGACCCACAGGACAGGGGCTTCACCCCGATCTCCTGGCTGCGGTTCAGCTCCTGCACGGCAGTCACCACAGCATAGACTGCATCAAACAGCAGGGCAGAGGAGAGCTGTGGGGAGAGGGAAGAACAGTGTTGAGAGGGGAAGACAAAAATCAAGCCTCCTGCTGCACCTTCAGTTTCTCCTTCTCTTCGTGCTTGCTTCCTTACTCTTTATCCTAGAAGCATAAATCACAGACTGGTTTGGGTTGGAAGGGACCTTCAAGATCATCTAGATCCAACCCCCCTGCATGGGCAGGGACACCTCCCACTAGACCAGGTTGCTCAGAGCCCCATCCAACCTGCCCTTCAACACTTCCAGGGATGGGGCTTCCACAGCTTCCCTGGGCAACCTGGGCCAGTGTCTCACCACCCTCACACTCCAGAATTCCCTCCTCATGTCTCACCTCAATCTCCCCTCCTACAGTTTTAATCCATTCCCCCTTGTCCTCTCACTCCAGGCCCTTGTCCAAAGTCCCTCCCCAGCTTTCCTGGAGCCCCTTCAGGCACTGGAAGGTGCTCTAAGGTCTCCCTGGAGCCTTCTCTTCTCCAGGCTGAACACCCCCAACTCTCTCAGCCTGTCTCCAGAGCAGAGCTGCTCCAGCCCTCAGATCATCTTTGTGGCCTCCTCTGGACTTTCTCCAGGAGCTCCATGTTGTATGTTGGGGGCTCCAGAATTGGACACAGCATTTTTTTTTTTGCTAGTTTTGCTAGCATTAGGCTGGAATCATGTCTTTTAACTCAGGCTGCCTTATACATCTGAAGGTTTTGTGCTGCTTGTTAACTGCCTAATCCTGGGTTATTGTGGTCAATGAGGTCTCACCACTGATCTGAGTGAGATCAAGAAGGGTTAAGTCTGTTGAAATTAGTTTCACAGTTGAAGCCAAAGGTTCATTGGCATGATTGAACTGGGTGAGATTCTCTTTACAGGGCCACTGGCAGAAGTGAATAAACCTAATCAGGCTTTGGGAGGAACAGAAGATGCAGATAGGGCTGAAGTGCCCTGAGTCACAAACAGGGTAAGGTGGGGGAAAGGAGCACCAGGCTAGAGGCTGAACCCATTGCTGGGAGCTGGGATGGTAAGAGATGCTCACAGAAGTAGCCATTAGGAAGATGTAGCCTTGATAGTAATGAGCTGCAACGGCTTAATTCCAGCAGAGTGAGGAGGTGACAGTAATTAAACGTGAAGTCTTAGTCACAACAGTGAACACAAGAGAGCAAATGGCTGATTATTAACTTGATCATAACCATCAAAACAGTCGTGCATGGGTGGAAAACATGGTTTGTGAGGCTTGATGGACAAAGAAATCTGATTAAAGTCAAACAAAGCAAAGATGAGAAGGAGAGGGGACAAGCTGTGTGATTCTGGGCGTTATCTCAGCGATGCTGTTACAGAGCAGGGAAATGAAGGTTGTGACAAGGGACTAAGTGGTCTCCATGAGGTCTGGAAGCCAGGACTCAGTTGCTTGAGAAGCAGGTCTAGCAAAACCTCATTTCTTGTGGATCTGCTGTGGTCAAAGAAGGACACGCAGGTGCCTAATGAAGGGTGAAGCAGCACAGTTGTCTTTCCTTCTGTGGATGCAGGCACGGGATCTTTATCCTGCCCATCGTCCTGTTTTAAGAACTTC
Source organism: Hemiprocne comata (assembly GCA_020745705.1). NCBI lineage: Eukaryota > Metazoa > Chordata > Aves > Apodiformes > Apodidae > Hemiprocne > Hemiprocne comata. The sequence continues at coordinate 4,500,043 of CM036608.1, forward strand.
ACAAAGGTTGATGGTCTCAGAAGTGTCCCCCTTGACCAGCAGGTTGATCAGAGGTCACCAAAACCCCTTGATTAGAAAGGATCAGTTACTTCAGGAAACTGAGACAGAAAAGAATGGGAAGGGACAAAGAGAGATAGAAAGATGATAGTGATGGAAGAAATCCCGAGGAACAAGGAAGCAGATATTCCATGATTCTGTGAAAACCCCAAACACCAGCTCCAATGGCACTAGTCACCTCGCACTTTTCCAGCCCTGGTACAGATTTACTGTTGCTCTATCATGCTCCTCCTGCACATACCAGTTCAGTCTATTTTACACAAACAGCATCTGAGGAGCCCCCAGTGAGCACTGACCAACTTGACTGGCGTCTGTCAGTCTTGCATCTGACCTGTCTGCCATGCAACAGGCAGCACCTTTGGTCATATCTCTTGAGAGCTTTCTGCTAATGAGAAGGACTGACAGAGCTATGAAGTTTTATTACAGCTTTTTTGCAGGAGGTAAAATGTAACACCAGAGGAGATGAGCAGTCTGGGGATGCACAAGGTACTGGTGGGAACAGTAATGGGGCATCCTGCTTCCTTCCCTGCCTCTGAGATGAGATCCCACAGGCTCCTCAGCAACAGCAGCAAGCATCCCTCCTGAACTACCTCTTCCTGCCTGTTTGGGGTAAGTCTGCTCAGGTCTTTTGCTTGTTATTCCCATCTGACCCAAACATTCCCCTCCTGGGAAGCATTTCCCAGTGTTTCTTAAAGGAGCTGTTATATCTTCCTCCCTACCTTTCATTTTTACCTTCAATACAAGTTCTTCTCCTCACAGGACCTCTCCAGCCTGTCTTGTCCTCAGCCCCTGTTTCATGAAGCTCTTTAGCACATGCTTAAATTTTAAGTGTGGACCAAATGCCAGTCAGGTTACAGGATACAGGTTTGGATTGGATGTTTGGCCAAACAAAACTGTTAGAAGAGCAGACACAACCCCTGTGATCCCAAAGTTTCACCATCTCATACCAAACCAGAATATTGGCCCAACATTTTTAATTGTCTCCTGTTGGGTTTTCATTTCCATTTTTCCACGAGCAGTTAATGATCTCTTACTAGCTGCTGAACAAGAGACTTGTAGATCTTACTGAAGCATTTGACATTATTGATTGGAATATTTTACTCTCCTTAGTTTCAAACAATTTGCTAGGATTTCTGGCATCTCCCTTATGATTTCAAACCAGGCTCCTACACCAGCCTCTCAGTTTTGTGGGCCCTGGAGCATGGCACCTGGGCACATGGGAGCCTGGCTACACAGCAACAGGCAAATAAACAGACCCATGCACCCCCTTTAAATAATTACTTTGCTTCCCCCTTCAATATCTCTTCAACAGCCACCAGGACTCAGACCTAGGGAGGTTCATGGCCTTCACCTGTTCCCTCCTCTCTCCTCTGGTATCAAAATCCTCCAAGGCACTCCCATACCCTCCTGTGGTCACTGGTGTGGGGTCATCCTCCTCCTCCACCACCACCTGCAACCCCTCCAGCAGCACTGCTGCTCTCCTGCTTGTGTCTCATCACAATCCAAGGCAATGTTGGCTCTGTTGCCCTGCACCACCTAAGAGCCATCTCCCCCTGCCACTCTTCACACTCTATCTGATGTAACATAAATCATACTGGACTCAGTGAGGTACTTTGGGGTGCAGGCTGTGGGGAAGAAACCATTCACCACCACAGAGTCTTGGAGTGCAGCAGCTCTTTGGTGTCTCTGGCTTTCATAGGTAGGCAAGTGTCTTCTCACAAGACTAACTGAGGTCTACAAGGTTAAGACAAGCTCACTGCTTCCAGCTATCCCTGTAGCCCTAAAAAGTCCAGCTGAGGACTGGATCATGTTAGCACACCCACTGCACCTCCCTGCAGGCTCACCTGAGGGAGTGGTGCAAGAAGGGAAGCTTTTTGACTTTGCACTGGGACAGATGCAGAGCAGCCACATGGTCTCTTGTGCTTTGGGGCCTTAACCTCTCCAGTGGAGAGTGAGCTGGAGGCAGCACCTTTTTAACTTCCTCTGGGCAGTTTCAGGGAGTGGGATTTGTCACTGCTCTCGTGCACGTCGCCTCAGACTTCTTCATGTCACCTATAAAATCTCTCACTACTTTTATGTTCTCATTTTAAACCACAGCTTTGTCACTCTGTCACCAAAAGCCAATTTGCCTGTTAACAAATTGATTCTCTTCCTTCCGTGCATCATCTGATTTGTGCAGATCCCCTGTTGGTTTTGTTCTGCCTCTGCAATGTAAGAGCTCAGTGACAAGCTGCACGTGAAAGGCTCGGTGAGCTCCGGGGTGGTCCTGGACTCGAGGTTCATGGGGCTCAGGGGACTCCCCTCTGTCCTTAAAGGCTAATTCCTGACAGTGAAAGCTGCTGATAAAAAATGCCACTTGATGGATGCCTCATCAGAAGAAAGCTCCAGAAAAGGGAGCAGATGGAGGGCTGGGCAGACGGGCTCACTGCTCCATTCCCCTGGGCACGCTGGTCAGCTGCATGAGGACAAGAGGGAATGGCCTCAAGCTGTGCCAGGGAAGGTTTAGACTGGATCTTGGGAAGAATTTCTTCACTGAGAGGGTTATCAGGCATTGGAACAGGCTGCCAGGGCAGTGGTGGAGTCACCATCCCTGGAGGTATTTAAGAGTTGTATAGACATGGTCCTTAGCGATCTAGTTTAGTTAAGGACTTGTCAGATTTAGGTTGGTGGTTGGACTCGGTGATCTTGAAGGTCTTCCCCAACCAAGGTGATTCTGTGATTCTGAGGGGGTGCTGGAGGGTGCAACTGTGACACACAGCCCTGGGAACAACTCACCAGCTAGAAAGGGTCAAGAAACACATCTCCAGCACATCAGCTGCCAGGACCATTCCAACCAGTGTCTTCAAGACAACTAACACTATGGGATGCTCTGTGCCTCGGGAGCAGGGATGGTGCCTGAGCTCCCCCCCAGGAACACCTCAGCTCCTTGCTGGCTGCAGCACAACTTCCTTCCAACACCTGCTCTACCCCTCTAAGAACTAGGCATGGTGGAGTGAAAGATCCCACTTTATGCTTTATTTACAGAAATGTCCCATGTTTAAAGGTAAACTGGTCTCCGGGGACAAATGACACTGGCCCAGGTTGCCCAGGGAAGCTGTGGAAGCCCCATCCCTGGAAGTGTTGAAGGGCAGGTTGGATGGGGCTCTGAGCAACCTGGTCTAGTGGGAGGTGTCCCTGCCCATGCAGGGGGGTTGGATCTAGATGACCTTGAAGGTCCTTTCCAACCCAAACCATTCCATGGTTCTATGATTCTATGAACAGGTTTTGGCTAGTCTGTGTTTTGCCATGTGGTTTTTTTTTTTCCCCTTCCTTCCTAAAATACTATCATCTATATCTTTGCCCCCAAACATAACACAAAGAATTAAACCCATCAAAATCCTGTGAAATAGACTTTACAATCTGGATTTTAGTCAATGACATAAACACTTAATTACAAACATCTGTTTTAGCCTGAATTCTAATTACCTAATCTAGCCATCTGTAATTTGAATGATTTTCTCTGATTTCCTTTCTTTGCAATGTGATTAATGAGAATGGCATTAGAACAAGCAGCTCCCTCCTCTTTCCTCAGACACTTCCTCAGCTCTAGCAAGAAAACCCTGGGATTTTGCAGCTCACAGGAGACCTCCCTCCTGTCACTTCCAGCTGTTGAGTTTCCTTTTCTCTTTTTAGTCTCAGTTATCCCACAAAATATCTGCTTCCCAGGACTAAAAAGGGAAGTTCTTACACAGAGAGATGCTCTCTGGGAGATGAGACCTGCCAGATTTCCAGTGGCAGAGACACACTCAGCCCTGAACTCCTTCCCCTCTTTGAAAAAGAAGTGCTGAAATGGGCATCTTGCATCCTTCCACCTACAGCTTTTGCTGTTCAAGACAACACAGGGTAAGAAGTGCAATGAGATGACTTACTTTCCTACCACACCTGCTACACTCCTGTTCCTGCTGTCTTCTCTTTGCACTGTTAGAAGGAAATTTATTTTCAATGCCTCTGAAGAGTCCCTGCATCTGTCACCCAGATAGGAAGCTTCCTGGTAGAGATGTAGCAGGGCAGAGAGCGAGTTCACAGCAGCCATCTCCACTCAGGAGGGCTGGGAAGAGGGAGAGCAGGATGGTCTGAGCCTGACCTCCTCTGCTCAAGCCAACAGGATGTGGGCACAAAGGGCAGAAAGCTCCTTATTTTGCCTGCTTAAGATCACTTCGTAGTGCCAAGAAGGTGGTTTTCAGCAGCACACAGCTGGCTCAGCTTGTCAGGGGGACTCTGAGTTCATTAAAAACGATGCAAAGGGTTCCTCTGGTGGCATTTTCTCTCTCTCTCTCTCCTCCCAGCTCCAGCCATGGCCCCCACATCCCTGACTTGGCAGATCAGCTCTGCAACCCTTCCCAGTAAGGAAGAGTCTCTGGGGAAGCTTTCAGTGCTGATCTGGGGAGATGCTACAGCCTGACACTGAACACAGCCCTTGGCAGCTGCCCAAGCCCAGCCCTTTCCCTGCTATTTGCATCCAGGCTCCCACCTCCTCCAGCCATTTTCCGAGAGTTAAATACACAAATTTTGCAAGGGAGACTCTGAATCAGGGCTGCATCATCCCCTGCACTCACATACCACGTATAATTCAAATTAAGATTAGGCTTGAACTTAAAGCTGCACAGCCATTTCAGTCCAGACAAGCCCTCTCTAAACCCACAGGAGTCCCCAAGGTCCCTTTGGGTGACCACAGGCCTTCAGGAACACCTTAGTATTCTCCAGATCAGGAGGCTTCCATGGAAGACACAGTTTGACATCTCTCCCACCTACTTAGTGCTCTGCCTGGTTTATTCCTCACATTCCTGAACCACCATCACCCCAAGACCAACAACCCCAAAGCCAATCCAAGGTGCAGCAGTACAAGAACAACCTGGTGGTGTGCCCAAGCTCTTGAGCACGGGGGTTACCTGGATTAAATAATTAGGTACCATGCACATTGAGACCAGAGTTTCTACCTCTGCATGGTCTTCACACTGTACTGCCTGTGCCTGCTCAGAACCAGCCCTTTCCACAAGGTTTTCCTGGTGGACTATATCAGCTTTGGAATCAGGGAGGCTGTGGACAACAGGAAGGAAAGGATGATCAGAGGACTGGAGGACCTGCCATATGAGGAGATGCTGAGAACACTGGGTTTGTTCAGCCTTGGAGAAAAGAGGGCTCAGGGGAGACCTTATCACCATGTTCCAGTACTTCAAGGGTGGCTGCCAAGAAGATGGAGACTCCCTGTTTACAAGGACTCCCATGGAAAAGACAAGGGGTCACGGGCACAAGTTGCTCCTGGGGAGATTCCAACTGGACACAAGAGATGAATTTGTCACCATGAGGACAGTCCAACATTGGAATAGTCTCCCAAGGGAAGTGGTGGATTCCCCCACATTGGGCAGTTTGAAGTCTCAGCTTGACAGGGGGCTGAGCCACCTCATATCAACTAGAGTAGAGCCTAGAAAGGTTGGACTGGATGATCCTTGAGGTCCCTTCCAACCTGGCATTCTGTGATTCTCTGAAATTTACTTACTGCTGGTCCAGTAAAAGGAGCGTGATCACAGTTTTCCTGCCAGGACTGGTTGAGGCTCTGGACAAATTCTTGGAAGAAAGCATGAGATTGGTTGAAAATGGAAAATCCCAGGATGTTGACTCGGTCATCCAGCAGGCTGTCCAGGCGCTGGAGGGAAAACTCCTAAAGCAGCCCAAAACAGAAAATGAGATTAGAGAAGAAAACTGGCACCAAAGCATTTAGACCCACTCAATAGCATTAAAAAGGAGATGGGACCACGCAACTACAAGAACCTGCTCATGGAACCTACCACCTCCAAGCTGGGGCTGAAATCCGCCCACTGGCCCCTGAGGAAGAGCCTGGATGCCAACCACAACTCAGCTCAGCCTGTCTCAGGCTTTTAATGAAGACATCAGCCAAGAGCAGTACTTCATTGGCCAAATTCCATAAAAAGACCAACCCTCCCCCCGAAAAAGCAGGTTCTAGGAACTTTTCACTTCAGAGCCATGGTTCCTGCCAACTACACCTGAGCACTGTGTTCATCTTTGCAGCTTATAAACCAGCTCTTCTGACAGGAGGTTCCCTGTAACACAGAGGTCACAGGGGAGGCAGGGAGGTGGGTGATATTTTTCAAATGGGGCCAGCAACCTGCTACAACTGGCCAAAGAAGGTCAGCTCTGTTGTGGGAGGCCCAGAGCTCCTTAGCAGACGTACACTTCCCGAGCAACACTCTCTCCAGAAAACAATCCTTGCTCTGTTCCCCATGAAAACACACCAGGTCTGTGCCAGGATATTCCTACAGCTGAGAGCCCCAGACAGTGGGAGCACAGGGGCTAGGGTTACCCATCCCAATCTGGGCCAGGAGGGATCCCCAGCCTGCCCAGACCACCAGACTGTGGAGACCCACGCCTGTCCTTTCTTCACTATCTTTAGTTTCCTCAGAGGGTGCCCTGAACTGGATTCCCAGCCTGGCTGGCAAACATTATCTGCTGAGTGAAGCTGCTCTACCACCACCATATCCAATCCAGTGATACAAAGTGAAATTAAAATTTCATGCTAAATTAAATCAGTTCCTCTCCACGACTCAACCCTGCCTGCTCCTTCATGCCATCAAGTACCAGGTGGAGATGCCAGACATGGGAAATCCTAATGCCTCTGTGGATGGTGGGAAGATGCTCTGACTGTGGCTTTGGTGCAGGGCTCATCCTCCTGCATTTCTGAAGAGCAAAGTGTGAAGAGGTTTTTAAAAAAATACAAGCAAAAAAACGAGAGCTCTGTTTTGCTACTCACATCAATGGAAGCAGTTACATGACAAAACCAGTTTCCTGGAGAAGAGTCCAGCCCTCCTTGTCCTATTAGCAGAAAATAATGGTGCCTTCTTTGCTAATTTCTCTTTTGCTAATTGCTAAAATGGAGCGAGAAGGTGGGAGTAATAGTTTCAGAAACTGCTGGATACCCATTCTCTTCCATCACTAATACGAATGCCTTTTGGCTCTGTGGGCTATGAGATCTCAGGGAGTCAAGTCATTTTTTATCTTTCCTGTGTTATGCCTGCACGTAGGAACAATGTCTGTAAATCTCTGAAACATGGAGTTACAAGACTGTTCCAGCCCAGCCAACTCCCACGAGACTGTGATCAGACACAGGATTAAGCACATTTTGGACACAACTGCATTAAGGTTAGGTAACATGAAATTGCCTGTGAACTATTGATTCATTTGAATGATATTATCCTCCTGCCTTCCTGACAGGTTATCCATTTACCCACGGCATCCTGTCAACCTGCACAACGAGGGCAGATGGTTAATGAGGACCCGGGCCTGAGGAGATCCTGGATGCAAGCAGAGCAGCAGGAGATACACTGAGCTCAAATACAACCTCCCCCCAGGCCTGAGCTGGGAGGCAAATTGTGTGGGGCACAAAGTGAGCAGCTGCCCGACTGCCCTCTTGGCTTCATTAGAGCAGGAATAAAATGAGATATTATGCACCAAAACAGCCACAGAACCCAGGGCTTCAGTGTCAGGCCAGACCGCCCCAATCTATCTGAAGGCAGCTGAAATTAGTGCCCTTATTTATGACACCTTTCCTCCCCTGGAAACACTTCTAAGGTCTGGAGGTTGCTCAGGCCCTGGCAGGTTTGTTTTGCTGTACTCAAATGAGCAGTTCCTAGGCGAGGGAATGAGCCCTGCTGGTGTGGGTTCACATGAGGGAAACTGAGGCAGAGGCACCGTTTGTCCTGGTCGGGCAGCAGTGGCAAAGCTGAACACCCCAGGGTGCAGCCTCCATGGGCTGGCTGAGGGATCAGGTCGGGCCCACCCCCTGGCTGGGCTTTTGGGAGGGACCCCCACCCCCATCACCCCCTTTTCCCTGGGGAAGTTCCCAAACCCCGCCAAGGGTGGAGGGCCCCTTTGCCCGGGCTCACCACCTGGCAAAGCCACCTCAGGCAGACCTGGACACGCTCCCCCTGGAGCCAACACTTTGCTCTGGTTCAGCCGTTAACAGCAGCTTTATCCCAGCTCCCATCGGCGCTGCCTGGTCACTGCAAGCTTCCATCTTTTCCCACAGCCAACGCTCTCCACATCTGTCTTTTCCTAGGCAAGCCTCCAGCTGCAGGAAACCCCGTTCCTGTTGCTGTCAGGCTCATAAAGCCTCCCCCCTGTGACACACAGGGATTGCACGGCCTGTCCACTTCCCTGCACTGCTCCCTGTCCCTTCCCTCTGCTCCAGCTCCAAACCTCTGCCTATGTTTTTCCACCAGATGCGCACAAGAACATTCTGCTGCAGGCCCAGGTCAGGAAGAAGCAAATGAGCCACGAGCTGCCTATGCAATGAGGTGGAAATAAACCATCCCCGGGGGATACTCTTCATTTGCAGTGGGATAAGAGGGAATTGGTGAGGTCAGGTTTGCTACAGAGGGCAAAAGGGTGAGAGCATCCAGACACTCCAGTAGCTGTCAGCTCAGCTTCTGTCCCTGTCTGTTCTTTTCCTTTCCTCCATGGCCATTTGCCATGCTTGACATTTCCAAACCCACGCTCTGCAAACCCAGACTCATTTCCCACCCAAGGCTTGCACCACTCAGCTGATTTCCAGAGCTTGAGGCCCCCTCCCTCAGCCCTGCTCCCACCTCCCACCCTGTCCTCCCGATGGAAGCAACGGCTGAGCCTGAGCTGCCTGGCAAGAGGTGAGCAGGGTCTGGAAAAGGGGTGGAAAACCCTGCCCTTGGACATCTCAGGTGGCTCCTCCTCTCCTACATGAAAGCTGGGGAGGGACTTTGGACAAGGGCAGGGAGGGAGAGGACAAGGGGGAAGGGATTAAAACTGGAAGAGGGGAGATTGAGGTGAGACATGAGGAGGAAATTCTGGAGTGTGAGGGTGGTGAGACACTGGCCCAGGTTGCCCAGGGAAGCTGTGGAAGCCCCATCCCTGGAAGTGTTGAAGGGCAGGTTGGATGGGGCTCTGAGCAACCTGGTCTGGTGGGAGGTGTCCCTGCCCATGCAGGGGGGTTGGATCTAGATGATCTTGAAGGTCCCTTCCAACCCAAACCAGTCTGTCATTCTATGAATTGAGGTAGAGAAACACTGTTCAGGCCTGAGCAGCCAGACTCAGGCATGTGTGAATGGCTCTGCAGCAGGTGCACAGGGATTTGGTGTCAGACCCAAGGATTTCTCATTAAGATACTGAAGCTGACTTTTGCCTAAGCTAGAAAAAATGCTAAACAGTCTGAGCACAGCTACAGTACACACACCTGCCCTCACCTTGGCTGCCAGACAAAGCTGGTGGGCCCAGGGCTTTAAACAGCATCGTTTCACAGCCACCCCTCCCCGTGTAGTTCCTCTTCCTTATCTGCAGTCTGGCTGGTGCTTTTGCAGGCTAGTAAATGGCTTTCCAAGGCACTAGGAGCAAGGAGCCATCAGGGAAATAACACACCTGGTCAGCAGGTTCTCTTTAGAGGGTCCCCAAGCCCTGGTGTGCCTTGTCCTAGCCTCCCCTGCCCGTGCAAATACAGCTTTGTAATCGTATTTCAGGCAAGATCAGGGTACCTGGTGAACACAGGAGGGTGCAAACCAAAGAGAGGGGTGCAAACAGCATCTGCCTCATTACCTCTTATTCCACTGCCAATGATTTTTTTTCCCCCTCCTTACACTGGAACAATTTCAACAGCTGATCAGCACTTTGCCCTCCATCTCAGTCCAGCTCCTTCATGCCAACCACTGCAACCCGAGGCACAGAGACCACCAAAAATCACACCAAGGCAAATCTGAGGTACACCAATCCTGGCTGCCTGAATTCTTGCCTCTCTTCTCAGTCTGTTTTTTTTAAAGCACTCACACAAAGTCAATATTCTGTTCCATGAGATCTCAGAAGAAGCAGGCTCTGAGGGTCTGCAGGCAAAATTAATGAACTTTTACAGGATAAAAATCCCCAGGCTTTGCTCAAACCACAACAAATCCTGCAACAGCACCAGGCACTTACAGTGCAGACTTCCTGACTTTTACTACAGGGCTGCAGCAACTAAATATGTGCTGTTAAATAACAACACTTAGCAATTCTATGGCACTCTATATTTTCCAAGTGCTAGGCACACATTAGCTAATTGAATACAAAGGTGTTCCCTGGGAGACAGCACTGGAGGAGTTATTAGAGGATGAAGTCACGCTTGGGCTTCACGCAGCACTCGACCTGCATCCTCACTTCACAGCAGCAGACAAAACCTATGGAGTGACCTGAACATTTAGATCATTGAGAGGACCTGGCTAATAAAAACCACACAGCCAAGCTGTGTAATTCATTATTTTAAAGCCATGAGCCTGGATCTTCTGGCATTGCTAGCTGTGAGTTACGACTGGGAGAGTTACAGGCTCTAGTCTCCATTCCATTAGGAACATAAACTCACAAGGTGCAAGTGTCTTACTCCAAGTCTCTGGACTCAAATGTTTGGATGGTGTGCCAGCTGATCCCAACCAGCACTCAGCACCCACAAGCCCTCTCCCACCTCACTGGTGGGTTTCTGATGGAAATCCTGCCCTGCCTGTCTCCCTCTGGCTCCACAACACAACGTTGCCACAGAACAGTGTGGGGTGAAGGTCCAAAGCCACTGCTGCCTTCCCCCATGGGGACTCCTGCCAGGATACTATACTGCCCACAATACAGAGGGGGAAACTGAGGCACAGAGCACAAAAACCCCCGACCAGTTAAAAACCAGACAGCACGATTCAACCTAAATGAGGCATGGATCAACAACAGGCCTTACAATGAGAAGCATCAAAGCCAGCATTTGGATTTAAGCATATAACTAATGAAGCATCCTTCCAAATTGGCACCTAAGTGATCCACTCCCAGACTGAAGTAGACCCCAGAAACCATGTCCAGGTCTTGCCTCCCTACTGGCCCCACTGCCACCCATCCCACTCTCCCTCCCATGTCTGGAAACAGACTGGAGACTTCTGTGTGGAAAGGGCCAGCCAAGCAGGGGATTATCAGTGCCATAACAGGCTGCCTGATAAGCCAATGTTTTTTAAACCACCAGAGCTGTGCACCCTGAAGACTCCCCTGAGCTGCCACGCTGGGGTCTCACTTCATCAGTGGCTCCAGATAATTGCTCACCCTGCAGCAGTGAGATGGCCAGGCTGATATTCAGTGCCCTGCACCAGCTCTTGAGCTCCTTCCAGCTGTATTGATTGAGCTGGTGATACTGTTCTGCATCCCACGTGTGTGCAGAACCTCCCTCCCTGACTCGATTCTTATCACATTTTTAATAACCTAGATCACCTGGGGAGCAGGGAGATGGCAGCCACTACCTGCACACCAAAGGAAAGCATCAATAAGGGCTCTGGTTCAGTTTTAGTCACTCCAAAACCTCCCCACACCCTGCTCGACCTCACCCCCTCCCAAGCCCCTGGAAGGAACAGGCTTTGCTCAATTCAACCTGCACCAACACTACGATTTCCCTCTCCCTCCCTCCCCTCTCTTGCTCACACACACACAGTTATCTTCCCCTCTTAATTACTGCAAGGACTTTATTGGAGTTTTGGAGCTGCTGATTAGCAGCCTCCAAACCACCCTCTGTCATTGCCCCTTGCTCGGGAGGGGAAATTCCTGGTGCTGGGAGCTCAGCAGGCTGCACTGAACTCATCCTGGCCCCCTGACAGTGGAGGAGGCTGATTTACACCAGGCACAGCCTCGCCGTGGGTCCAGAACACACTGTACTGTTCCTGCTATGTTTCTACGTGGGATGGGAAGGAGAATGCTGGGCCAAGGTTTCCATTTCTCTATTAAGCCCTCACTCTGGCAAAACTGCCATTTCAAGAGTAGCTGGTGCTTAGGAAAGCTGTCACCCTCCAAACACAGGCTTTTGATTCCCATACTGAGATTGCCTGGCAGCTTTTCTGCAAGAGCCAAACCTTCAGCTGGTGCAAAGTCAGCACAGCTCTGGTGACTTCCCTACCAACATCCCTGGATGCCCATCTGCACTGTTGTTCACCATTGTAGGGTTAACCAGAGGAGATAAAGTAGCTCAGCTCTTGGTTCTTTGGGCAAACAAAACTCTCTCCAGGGAGTCTCTCCCTAGGCTGTGGGTGTCAGGACTAGTCCAAGGGAGCAGAGGTGCCATCCTGGTCCTGGTTGCTGCACCAGATGGATCTCACACAGCTGGCTCTGCAGTGACTCAGGATTTCACAGTCCAATAACAAACAGCATGTTGAGCACAGAGCAAGATTCACTGACAGAGAGAGGAGGCAGGAGGACTACTCTTCTGACACTGGCCCAGGTTGCCCAGGGAAGCTGTGGAAGCCCCATCCCTGGAAGTGTTGAAGGGCAGGTTGGATGGGGCTCTGAGCAACCTGGTCTAGTGGGAGGTGTTCCTGCCCATGCAGGGGGGTTGGATCTAGATGATCTTGAGGGTCCCTTCCAACCCCAACATTCCATGAGTCTGATTCTCTTCCTCCAGGGACACCCAGACAGCTAAAACATGGATTCCTCTTGGGAAGACTTTAGGCTGCTGTCACTGAGGTCCCCCCTCCAGCTCCCTTGTACTGATGGAGCTCATTGATAGCAGCAAGAGTACAAGAAGGAAGAAAAACGTGAAAATCCTCAAAACACAGATTACAGAGGGGCTTTCCCAGGGGGCTGGTGGCCCCTGCCATCCTCCTCCATAACACCAGGGACCACCACCCCAACACCAGAACCAGCCTTGTGCCTGGCTGTGTGCTCCTTACACAACTGGGGCACTTGGCCCCTGCAGTGGTCAGTTCCTCACAACGTGGCACCAGAGACCAATTCATCCCCTGAGGTCTGTGGATCTCTCCTTGTTAGATGCAGCAGTGGAGAAAATACCTCCCTTGCCTCTCTGGATCCTGTTGCCCTCAGGGCTGAGCTGCCAAGTCTGTTAATCATTCCTAAGCTCCTCTAAGAACATATTTATTTATTTACTCGAGTGGACAATATTATGTTAAGTGCTTTATGGTTTTCTTGAAAGGCTCCGTTTATTTAGAAGCTATTGACAGAGTCAATAAGTTTATAATGGGCCACAGGTAAAAATCAATTTCTCTGGAAGAAAAAAAAGTCATCAAAGCAACAAACTGTGGCCTTTTGAGGGGGTAAGTGGACGTGGGAGGTCTACCCAACGTGGTGCTTTTTGGCCACCCGTGTAATTGCAGAGGAACTGTGATCTCAGTGAACCTGGGGACAATTTAGGGGCACTGTCCATGCATATTCTGGTTGCTCTTACCAAGTTGATACATCACAGAAGCATCAGAGCGTGCCATGTGCTAGTAAGGATGGGTCTTTTACCTCCTCATGCAAGGAGAGCTATTAAATTTTGGAGGCTGATCTTCAAACGAGAGCACTTTAGGAAAAGACATTGCCCACGTCTCCAGGAAAAGTGATTTACTTCAACTTCTCTGCAGGGAGCCTGAGGTTTGAAGAGTGACAGATCCTCAAAGAGCAAAGAGGTCAAATGCTAATGTTGGGACCTGAAGAGCACAGCTCCTGGAAATCAAGGGGTAGAAAGTCCCAAAGACAAATAGGACATGACAGCAGGAAGGCAGAGGAAAAGAGAGAGGTGTCCTCTCCCAGCAGGTGACCTGGGCTGGATCTGAGAGAATTATTTGCTCAGCAACAGGAAATCAAGCACAAGGTGGACTCTGAACAACACATGAAGAAGACCCAAGACAGGTAAGACAGCACAGGCAGCAATAAGCAGGGAGGCACAGAAATTGCTTCATCTAAATTCTCCTTTTTTCATGCTAACCAGAATGAGGAGAAATTGCTTGGGCATCCTTGCAAAAAACCTGATTTGTTTGCCCTGCTGCCACACACCAACATGAACCATAAATCCAGGGAATGATTTGGGCTCTACAAAAAGGTTTGTAGCAGCTACTGGGGATCAGGAAGGGTGGCTGGACAGCAAGGTAAAATTTGGGGAAGTCAAACAAGTTCTTGACTTGCTCAGGGGAGAGTGAAGACCTGATGCAGTGGGGTCAACCACCATAGCCCAGGCTGGAGCTCACACCACAGAACCACACAGCAAGAGGAGGTCATTTCACAAAGCAGGACTAAAAACCTAAGCTGGTCAAATACTAAGCTATAATCCACTTTTCCTCTGCTTTACTTGACATCATTCCCTCCTTCCAAAGGATGTTTCCATAATGACAAACTACCACTGGAACGTGTGGTGCTTCCTGGCTGGTGTGGACATTATTTTCCCCCTCCAGCTCCAATGGGGCACCCAGAGCAGCAATTCAGCTTTGAAAAACCTCATCCTATATGAAAGACCAACCTCTTTATAAATCACCAAAGAAAAAGAAGGAAACAAACAAAAAAAACAATCCCAACCCACATCAAATCTGATTTATCTGCTCCCTGGAAATGGAATATGGCAGTTGTTTTATCAGCAACAACCTCCACACAACATTGTCAGGGAACAAAACTGCATCTAATGAATAGATCATCTGCCTCAAGGCACTAGTAAAACTCCTTTACACCTTCCTTTTAACAGTAATAATTTTAATTGTTTCAGTTATTTCCATCTCCTTGATAAATGTTTTGAAATGCAAAGCCAGCCTGAGGTCCATACGTTATATTAAAAAAAACAACAACCAAACAGACAAAACCAACAAGAAGCCAGAGAATTAACAAGCTAAAAGAATCATCCAACTCTGTGGTCACTGTGGGGAGGTGCCAGGAGGAAACTTGGGTCAAACTGAGGTGTTTTTGCAAGGGGACTGAGGACAAGGGGTGCAAGGACAAGTACCCAGCACACGGTTGATGGATGTGGGGAAGGAAAATGCAACAGACCTGCTCTGTTCTGCCAGTTTCATTAGGACTCTTGGAAAATTTGTTGAGCTTCTGTTGCTGACAAAAAGGGTCCCTTGAGCTGGCTGAAGGAGGCTGATAATGAATTTGCAGGCAGTAAATTAACCCGTGGATATTTCTACACCAGGCTGCTCTGATGGAAATGCACTGGGGGCCGAGGGCTTCCTCCTCATTTGCTCCCACAACCTCCTGCCAAAGGCTGGCACCTGCTTTCCTGTGTCACTCTGCCACTACCTGCAGCCATCAGGCTGGCCAGGGAGGAGCTGTCACCCCCCCCCAAATCACCCTCCCCATGGGCTGATGCCAGGGAAGTTGCAGCAACTTGCTTATTAAATAAAATTAATGCCAGAACACAGAAACAGAATTCCCGTCTAGTGCCACCAGGCAGGTGTTTAATTCAGCATTTTATTCCCTTTTCTTTTTTTTTTGCCTGAAATCATTCTCCAGCTCCAAGTAGCTTAATGCTCTACAGACTGGTTGTCCTCCTTCTGATGGGTTCTCCCTCCATTTAAAGGCACCTTTTTGCTTGCTCCTCTTGACAGCACTTCACTATGATTCTGTCCTTTCTATTAGGCAGTGATTGCAAAACCTCAGAGCTTGATAGAAGCTTAGAACCTTAGAAGCTTGATAATCCCTCCAGATTTATTAGCCTAAATTGGTCATTCCATTCTCTCATCCCCATTTAAATATCACTAATTTCCTTAAACACCTCTTCCATCTGCCTGGATTTTGCCTGATGTCCCCTTTCTTCATCTGTCCCTGCCAACAATCCAGTTAGTTCTGCTGAGGGCTGATCTTTTGGGCAAAGTGGCAAAATAATCTGGGTAAACAGATTAATAACCCGTGAGAGTGAGTGGCAACAAAATTCATTTCTTTCTCACCTGCCAGGGCTGCATTACACCTGGTGAATGGGTTTCAAAGGCAAATTTCACCTCTTGACCTCAAGTAAAAGCTTAATCACACCCATGCCCAGAACTAGTGTGGTGGCAGTGGGGAGATGAATTTTTAGAGCTATTTCTGCTGTCCAGGCACCATCCAGGAGCACAGACTCCACTGTGCTGGGGATGTGCAAACAGGAATCCCTCAGGATGTGCATAGTGCTGGCCTGGCTGGTGCACAGGGACTGCTGGGACTGGGGAGGGCAAGTGGAAGAAGAAAGAGGTGTTGGGACCAAAAGGCAACAGGAAAACCCCTTGCTGGGACTGGGGAAGGACTGGAGTGGTTTGGTGTTGTGAGCAGGGGCTGATGGGGACAAAGAAGAGACTTTCTCCTCCTGAGAGCACAGCTCTTCCCCACTCCCCCTCACAGGCCAATCCCCTCCAGGTACATTCCTTTCTACTGCTTTCCTGCCCAATCATTTCCATGGGGAGAAACAGGAGCCATGAGGCTTGTTCTGGCTGGACTGACACAGAGCAAGGTTAGGACCTGTGGTCTGAGCACTGGGCAGGAACCAAAATGCTGTTACTTCAGGCAGGAAGCTCTGTTGCTGGGGTTGGTGGGTTTTTTTTTGCGTTTTCCTGACTTTTCCTTTCCCTATCCCGTTTCTGTTCTCTATCCCAATTGCTCTCTTGGCTTTCAACCCCTCCATTTCACTCCCTCCCCCTCCTCCTCTCCTCTCCAGCTCTCCTGCCTACACGTTTGGCTCCATCCCTTCCCGTCTGTCTCCCACCCAAACACAAAGCATGATTCAGCTCTTGGCTTTTCCTGGCACACACACACACACCCTGGCATAAATATTAATAGAAATTAGAGAATATGAGTATCATTTAGGGTTGAAAGGCACCTCCACTTAATCACCCAGCCCATCCTGCTGCACTCAGGTTTCCACCATCCCCCCCAGCAGCATTCATAGGCAGGTATCTGGTCTCCCTGGCAGTAGCATCTCCCTCATGCTTCTTGGCAGCTCTGTAGCTGCTGCAGCAAGAGAAGTTTCTCTGCTGTCTAGTTTGGTTTTCCTCCTGCTGCTGCCTAAGCCCATTACTCCTTGTTTAGCACAGTACTTGGGGATTTAACCCCATGATCCTCCCATCAAGGTTATTAGTAGCTATGAAGCCAAATCACCGAGGCCATGTTGAAGATCTACCCTGCTCTGCCCCTCAGCTTGTCCTCATCCTGCCTTTGTCCCACAGAGCTGCTCTCAGAGGCCCAGCAGAGAAGCAGGGGGACACGGTGCCCCCCACATGCAGACCCAGGCACAGCTTCTGCAGTGCAGGGAAGGGGCTCGGGGGCTGCCACCTCCAGCATAACCCCCCCTAAGCCCTCAGTCAGCAGCCACCCATCTGCTGATGCTCCCCAAGGACCTGCACACCCCACCACACCAGCTCTGACCACAATGTCTACAAATCCTTTGGCAGCTGCAGGGGATCAATGGGTGCTGCCAGGCAGGCATCAACTTCCACCTCCCAAAGGCCAGGGCAAGTTCTTCCCTGACTGACACTCAGGTTTGCAGGAGGACACACCTCTCCTTGCCCCCCTCCACCATGAATCCCCTGCTCCACGAGCACATGGCTCTTCCCAACGCTCCTACAGGCTGGGGAGATCAGGTCCCATCAACATGACTCCACACACAGAGGGGAGCAAAGCTGAGAAAAAGGTCTTACCAGGTTAGTGAAGATATAGGTGTAATAGGCAGAGGCCATTCCCAGTTCAGCTGCCTGTGAAGGAGAGGAAAGGAGATTAGACCAGAGTCTGACAATCTTCAATCTCCACTCCAGCAAGGCAGAGACTGGCCCACATTTGCTTTTTCATCCTTATCACTTCCTGCAAGCCCTGCTGTCTCCCTGCAGGCAGGCAAGGGTGGGACACAGACACACAATTTGACCTGTGAAATTAAAGTCTGGGGAACCAATTTTTCAGCAGGACTGAGTCTACTACCTACCTCTGAGGTCTCTGCTCCGTGGCAGCCCTGTCAAAGCTTCCTGGCAGAGAGAAACCACCCAACACTGCCCCAGCAGCAGCTCCAGACCCCTGTGATCATCCCTGCTCCCTCTGGGGCACAGGGCAAGGTGACATTCAGGGACCCATCCTGTGGGTGTATCCAGCCAAGAGCAACCCAGAAGGAAGAAGCCTGGTGGAAGCAAAAGCTTTTCCACCCTCAACAGCAACAGCCATTTGGCTCCAAATTAATTAGCATGAATGAAACCTAGTAACTCAGACTGCTTTCCAGAATTTGGACAGGGCTGTGATGGTGACAGAAGTAGAAAAAAAAGAGGGCAAAACTGTATGGAGATGGGGAGAGAAGATTTTTCCATGGGATGATCCAGTCTAGAGATCACAGACCAGATCATTGAAGTCCTTTTCCAAAATGCAAAGTTCTCAGTATGCAAGGAGTTGGTTGTGGGAACAGATGCTAAGGAAAGTGGGGGATTAATCTGCAGATCCTCCTGAAGCTTGTGTTTCACTGCCAAGCACAGCTGGTCTCCAGTCATGGCTCTGGACCTTGGCAAGGAGGTTTTCCCATCACCCCAGACCACACAGAGGAATTGGAGGCAGGGAGGGAAGGACCAAAGGCAGCACCTCCCTGCTTGGTTTTAGTCCATCTCCCCCAGAAGCTGGAGGGTGGCAAGAATAGAAAGTGAGTGAAGGAAAGATTCAGAGAAGGGCAAGCTTAGCTTGCACCTCTCCCCATTCCTGCCTGCTTTTGACTATTTCTGCACAAACCTGAGGTCACCACCACTGCAGTGGGAGCAGGGAAAGCTTTGGCTGCCCACAGGGAACCCAGGGTGGCTCAGGTCTGGTGGTGCCCAGCCCTTTGGTTGCACATTGTCACCCTGTCCCTTGCACAGGTGGCAAAATGGACACAGTCCTTTGACCAAAAGAGCCCCACACTCCATGGGAGGCTGCTGACCTGCCTTGCAGCCAGCCTTCTGGCCAGCTGTCTCATTTTTAAGCCCCTACCCCATAAAACCTGGCACCCATTTCCCTCCCTTCTCCCATCCTGAGGACAGTGATAATGTCAGCTCTCCCTCTGACCCACTTTGAAGTCAGTGAATTTGATTTCAAGGGCAGCAAATCAAAGGGATCACTAGAGCAGCTCCTGCCAGCATCTCTCCCCATCCATTCAGTGTGCCTGCTGGCAGGGGGGTGGCTGGGCCAGGCTGGTCATCGAAGAAGCAACCATGTGTCTCCAGACCATATGTGGAGGGGAAGAGATGAGAAATTGCCATTTCTGTCATTGTCCAAGGCCAGGACTGGTCTCCTGAGACAGGTTTGACACAAGGCACTTTCAAACCAATAGTGCATTTTTCTTGGTTTCGTGACCTGTGGGGCTGGGGCCAAGGATGTACCCACTTGTTCAGCAAAACCTCTCTCCCTACACTGCCTGCAGCTCTATAAAGAAAATACTTCCCAGCCTCTCAAGGTGCAAGAAGTTGCTAGATCAGAAGCTCATTATTTATTACCTTCCCTTCCCTACAATCCTCTAGCCAGGAAGGCTACATTAGGTTTTACTGAACTGCTGAAAAATTGTGGCAGTCTCTGACATCTTGATCAGGCATGGAAGGATGCTGGAGGTGGGAAGGGAGACTGCAGGTGCCCCAAGAGCTCTGCCTGTGAGAAGTCCCTACAGCAACAGAGCAGGGGGGCAGCCCTCAGCAGCCAGGCAGCATGCTACAGGGGCCAGGAGAAAGAAAAACAACAACAAAAACCCCAAACAAACAAACCAACAAAAAACCACAACCACAAACACCCCCCACCACCAAAACCAACCAAACAAAATAAACCAAACACCAAAAAACCCCAACCCGTGCATAGAGGGAACTCAAAACAAAAAAAAACAAAACCAAAAAAACCACAACTCAAACCTGCCTCTTTAGAAATGCAAAATTGCATGCAGGGGAATAAAAATCTTGGGCAGGAAGGGGGAATAACAAAATGAGCTCTAATGGTTCCTGCTGGCTGTCATCAGGGATAAACCTGATCTAAAGTCAAGGCTTCTGAATGCCTGACTCCCTGAGCCAGGACACTGTGGGTAATGCCTGTACCCACAGCCAAGGGGGGATCCCACTGCCTGAATCCCACCTCCACTCAGGAAAGAACTTCTTGTTCCTTCCAGGATGGAACAACAGACAACTTGAGACTCCATCTGGAGCCACTGCTCAGTTTTGAAGTTGGCTATCAAAACAAATGCTAAAAACTGCAGCAAGAGACCATTTAAAAATAAACAGGATTGAAATAACATCTCGGTTAATAAGGCAATAAAAAAGGAAGCAAAAAGTTAGAAATGTAGTTGGAGAAAAAAAGGAAATGACTGTTGGAGTGGTTGATTTCAGCCCTCCGTGGCTGCTTGATGGCAAGAGGAGCCCCAAGCATGGGCCACTTCTAGAGAGCAAAGACATCAGCTCAGAGCAACTAGAGCATTGCTTCTATGGATACAGTCCTGGAAAGAGAGAGAGAGCAAATTGTTTTCTCCAGAAACTCCACCCGTGGCAATTCCCCTCTCAGCACAGCCCATTTCCAAGTGTTCCTCCAGGGCTGATTTTTACACTCCATTCTCACACCGCCCCTGCTCGTGTCCTGCACCCAGGGTCTGGCTCAGTGGAAGCAGCCACAGGTCCAGCTGGAACACTCCAGAGACACTCACCTTCTGCAGAATGGTGTGAGACATGGAGGCGTTGGCATGCACGATGATGGTGGCTGTTTTGTCATCTCGGATCTCCTTGAGGAGAGGGGTGGGATCCCTGCTGTCATCCAGCATCCGAACTGAGAGCGTGTCCTTGGAAATGAGGAACTGCCGGAGCAACTTCTCCAGGTTTAAAAGGCCTTCAAAGAAAAGGGAGAAAACATCATACACCTTTCAGTGGTATGCTTGGTTCCTAAAGCACTTCTCCCATGGTCCACAGTCTGCCCTGGTAGGAAGCAGTGCTGCAGTTCTAGGTGCTGCAAAGGGAAGGATGTGGGGCTGCAGCACAGGCTTGGGCCAGGAGGGGAAGGATGGAGCTACTCCAGCTGCTCTCCAGACATAGAGTGGCCCCAAAGATCTCTTGGGAAGAGAGATCACTGGTACAAATTTGCTCAGGACCCCAGAGTCCAGACAAGTTCTCCATTATCTTCCTGCATGCAGGGTTGTCCTGGTTATTGTTGGAGGATGATTCTTCCTCCTGAGCCTTTGCCTCTGGCTCTCAAACTAAGTGCCCTGCAAGACACAACTTGATACACTTGGGAGATCTTGGAGCACTCTGATGGGGAGCTGCTAAATTCCAAGGGTGTGTGTCCCTGGGGATGGAAAGCTCTGCTGAGAGTCAGACAAAACAGAGATCACTGCAAAAATACAACATTAGGTCTACATAAAAAAAAAAAAAAAAGGTGGGTATGGTCCTAGCACAGTGCAGAAGGACCACACACTTGTGGACTGAGGATTCCTAGAGCAGCATCTGGATGTGACTGGCCTCAGCAAAGAGCCAGGACTCTGGCTGCCTTTTCACTCCCCACGCAGGACTAGGCTCTGCCTTCAGATGAGAGCTGAAGAAAAGAAGTAATAATTAGTGAGCACCCACAGGGCTGAGTCCTGACTTCCCTGGACTTGTGCCTTGGGCACTTCCCATTGAAGTTTCCCCTGCAGCTAGGTTGTTGCAAGCACAGCTTCCTTGATGGCTAATAAGATGTCAAAGCTCCTGCTTCAGCTTTTCTTAGTCAAGACAGCACATTTAAGAGTCTGTCTCTTCTCTCCAGCTGCTGAGTCTCATCAGCAAACAACCTCCTGTCAAGTTTGATTGACCAGAGAGACCAGATGTAACCATTACCAAGCCCAAGGCCCAGGGGACCAGCAGTTCTGTTCAAGGTTGCACAGGGTTTGTGCTGGTTGTTCCCCCTGACAGCTGGGAAGAAAAATGATGATTCCCATCATCCAGCCTTGCCCTGACACCCAGCAGCACTGCTCCAAACATCTCCCTGCAGCCCGAGGGCACGCACAAGCTTGTTGACCCCAGTAGCCTGGTCTCCTTTCCTAAGCACTGGCTGTTATTTCCTCCCTCTGACAACCAGAGCTCACAGAGCAGCTCCCATGCAGCCTGTGCACCCCTGTACTTGCCTTTTCAGGTTAAGATTTCTGTGGACCCACACAAAGCCTTCCACCTTGGCCCTTCAGAGCACTTCACAAACTAGCTACTCATTCCACCCCACAGAGAAATGGAGCCACATAATCTTATTCTATTCACCTTTGCATTACACTTAGGCTGGCCTGAGTCCATTGACTTTGAGGGTCATTTTCTGCTTCTGCCAGAAGAAATTACAATCAGTCCCCAGAGGATGTGACTCCTCCCAGTGGAGCATGACAGGATAGGACCCAGGAGCCCCATCACACAGCCTTGTACTTAAACCAAAACAGCTCCGACTTCCCCTCCTGGGATCTAAATAATAACATCCCTCAAAACAGCATTTCCTCACTGATGAGCAGACAGCTCATATGCTCCCCTTATTTGCCTCCAGAGAACCTTCCAAAAGCCTAGAGTGCCTCGAGTTAGTTGTTTAAGGACTGTGTCTCAGAGCACTGCTTGTCCTAAGGGAAAACAAGGGCTTGTGCTCCTTCATGAAGCTGGATTATGTTTTTTTCTGTGCTTCTTTATAGTCAGAGCATGTTGTGGTTCAATCCTATCCCAGATAAGGTCCTTATTGAGCGCAAAGAACAGGATACATGAAAGGCACCTACCCCACTGCTTCCCTGGGCCTGGGAGGGACTCAGGTTGGACCAAATATTGAGTTATGCAGGAATACAAGAGTAAAATAAACTGAACGGATTCAATCAAAAGGGCGTTATTTTAGTGCGAGCGATTTGGTTCCCGAGGTTTTGATCCAGTTAAGTGAAGAATCTTGTTAATCCCAGGTGGCATTCACTGGGAGGCACGTGCACGTTTTGGCAGGTAAGTGGGGAGAAGGGCAGGGGGTGCAGGAGGTGTGCTGAGGTGTGTGTGTGCTCTGTGCCTGGCAGCAGCACGGGGACGGAGCTGGGAGCACGCTGCGCAGCAGGTGAGAAAACCCAATTATCTTTTCTTCCTTTCTGCTTAAGGTTAAGGTTAGACAATGAAAAATTCCACACCAGAAGTAGTGTAGGAGACCATTTGCATGATTTAATTGCATAATTTGGGGTCAGGTCCTGCGCTGAGCTACATCTGAACGTGTTTACTGAAGGCAATTTACTGATTTACGTGAGCTGAGGACGTGGTCTCCTCAGGGTGCATAAAGCAAGAAGAAAAGGCAAAGACATTCTCATCCCTTCCATCCCTGTGCAGGGATTTGCCACAGGACTGTGTTACTTGCTCAGCTGGGGGGTGAGTTTGCCCAGGGCTAGCTGGAAGGGAAGCTGCCTGTGCTTTGTACCTGTCAGACCCTGCTCCTGCCCGTGTCATAGAATCACAGAACCATGGTTTGGGTAGGAAGGGGTGGTAGAATCACAGAATATGCTGAGTTGGAAGGGACCCAGCAGGATGAGTCCATCTCCTGTCCCTGTGTGGGGCACCCCTAGAACCACCCCATGTGCCTGAGAGCATCACCCAAATGCTTCTTGAACTCAGGCAGGCTTGGTGCTGTGACCACTTCCCTGGGGACCTTGTTCCAGTGCTCAACCACCCTCTGGGTGAAAAACCTTGTCCTGATGTCCAACCTAAACCTGCCCTGATTCAGCTTCACTGGACCCACCTGCCTTTTCAAAGCCCCTCTTCAAGGCTTGTTTGAACGGTGAGCTTTAGTTCTAATCAATCTGGCTCCAGGAAAACAAAAGCAACATCAGTGTGGCTACTACACACCAGCCACCTACACCCTGACCTTAACAAGCACAGGACACACCTGACTGTCTCTAACCACTGGGTTGCAGAGCCTGCTCCTGCCACGGCAGCAGAGTCATGCAGGAGGAACATGGTCTTGCTGAGGTGAATGCTCCAGCATCCAGATGCACAATGACCAGCAGATGTGTGGCTGCAGAGCCCAAAAGGGTCTGCAGTGTATTGACTATTCATCAAGTCCTGCTTTGAGGCCACAAACTGCACGTGGGTTGGGGAAAGACATATTTCAAAAAGCTTTACTTGCTTAAAATAATCTCCAGAAACAAGGTTAAGCCTTTTTTTTTTTTTTTTTCTTTTCAAACCCCCATCTGTGCAAGCAAAACACTCCTCAGATTGTCAAACAGAAGGCAGGCAAGTTTCTCCCCATCCCCTTTCCTCCTCTCACAAACACCTCCATGGGGCAACAGGGTTGAAAACCTGCCCCACGGGTCTCTGCTACTTTGGGCTCACCTCCTGCCCACAGAAGGGACCCTGCCACCACTGCCAAGTGGGCCTTCTACTCTGCTCTTGTGAGACCCCACCTGGAGCTCTGTGACCAGTTCTGAAGCACCCAACATCAGAAGGGCATGGAGCTCCTGGAGAGAGTCTAGAGGAGGCTACAAAGATGATCCAAGGAGCAGCTCTGCTCTGGAGACAGGCTGAGAGAGTTGGGGTGTTCAGCCTGGAGAAGAGAAGGCTCCAGGGAGACCTTAGAGCACCTTCCAGTGCCTGAAGGGGCTCCAGGAAAGCTGGGGAGGGACTTTGGACAAGGGCAGGGAGTGAGAGGACAAGGGGGAATGGATTAAAACTGGAGGAGGGGAGATTGAGGTGAGACATGAGGAGGAAATTCTGGAGTGTGAGGGTGGTGAGACACTGGCCCAGGCTGCCCAGGGAAGCTGTGGAAGCCCCATCCCTGGAAGTGTTGAAGGGCAGGTTGGATGGGGCTCTGAGCAACCTGGTCTAGTGGGAGGTGTCCCTGCCCATGCAGGGGGGTTGGAACGAGATGATTTTTAAGGTCCCTTCCAACTCAAACCAGTCTGTGATTTTCTGACAAACACCCTGGCCATGACTTACATTCAGCTTTGGCACAGATCAGACAGGCTGTGGTGCAGTTGAAGAAATTCAGGATTCCTGCCACGGCCACGCTGATATCTGTGTTGCTGGGGTGGAGGTTGAGGGTGGTGAACCTCTGGAGCTGCAGCTTCAGGAACTCCTCTGGTGCCACTTTGAAGTGAGGAACCTAGGTGGGGAGGAGAGGGAAAGGTAACATGATTAAAAAGGAAAAAAAGAAATAAAAACAAGTAAATCTTATCATAAAGGACCTTTGGTGTGAAAGGCACAGCAGGCAGAAAGTGAAGTATCCCAATAAAGCTGCAGAAGCACCATTGGAGTGAGGGGAGGAGGGTGGGACTTTGCAATAGCAGAGGAAAATAATTATCACAACAACAAGAAGCCATGGGAAGGAGTGGATCAGGAAAAGTCTTGCTGAGCCACTCAGAGAAATGCAACAGGGGCTGTGATTACAGTACAGGAAACCACTCCGGATTAGTTCAACCTAATTAGCTTGGGCACTAATTGTGACTGGGCCCACACTTCATTTTGGGCTGGCTGCCTGGGTGACCAGGGAGGGTGCTCAGCAGGCAGGCAGGGAGATGCAAGTCCTTGCTGGAGCCCCCAGCCCTTTGCTGTGTGCTCAGTGGATGAAGTGCTCCAACCCCACCTCTGCCTGCAGTCCCCACGTGTCGCCAGGTAATTAGGAGAGATGAAGGGAAGAGCAGGATGACCCTGAGCTGGCAAAGCTCAGGAGAGAGAGGAACAGATGCAGCAGCCAGAAGCTTTGGGCTTTTTGGATCAGCAGAGAGGTAACAGGTGGCCACACAGTGGGCAAGCTCCAGCAGGATCCATGACCACGAGTCCTAACAATGCTGAGCTTGTCACCAATACAGCAGGGCAGGAGGTGGGAGTGGGATCCTGTTTCCCAGGGAATTGGGGAAAAGGGGAGCAGGAAGCTGTAGGGGCAGCCCTGCTGCACACCTGGCAGCTTTGCCTAGAGGAAATGGGGGGGCAGATAGATCAAGCTCAGACACTGGGGTTCAACCAATGAAGGAGAAGGAACATTGTTTTCCTTTTGCTGAGTGAATTATTTGGAAGAAACAGAAGATGGAGAAAGGGAAACATCTGCTTCAGCTTCATTAGAGGAGTGTCAAGTTCTCTTTTCCTCCATTATTAGTCCTTCTGGAAGGTATCAGCCCATGCCTCCCATCTCTCTCCTCCTGGGAAAGGCTATTAGTAGGTTGTGATGGCTGCTTTATTGACAGCATAAGCTGTTTGGTTGGCAACAGGAAAGTTAAAGAGTAATCAGCTGCTCTCTGCCTTGATTTCACTCTGCAGCCCCCATCGTGGGCTCTGCTCACAGGGAGAGAAGCCAACTAAAAGCAAAAGGCAAATTCCTTTAACCAGAGCAGACAGGGCAGCTCCAGTACAAGTGTGCTGGTCACTGCTGGGAGCCAGATGGAGTCTGAGACCTGCAGCAACAACCACTACCAGGGAAGAGAGAGGTGCAGATGGAGGTGAAGGCAACCACCACCACTGCAGCTCCTGTGAGCACCCAGAGCTTCCCCCAGCCCTGGTTAGAATCAAAGACTGGTCTGGGTTGGAAGGGACCTTCAAGATCAACTAGATCACCTTCAATCCCAGAGCCCTCCTTTCCTCTCTGAGAGCTCTGCCCCAGTGCAACACCCCTCCCTGGACAGGAGGGAAGGAAATCTTTGGGCCAAAGGCTCTAGAGGGGTAATGCAGGAGACACAGGCCCACCCACCAACGTTGGCATAGCTGAACATCGGGCTGGTCACTCCACCATCTGGTGCCTGGGTGGTAAAATGGGGACACTGCTCTTCACCTGATGGATGGCATAAGCACAGTGGCTCTGGCTGGGTTGCTGTGTCACATTTAACACAGCAGCAGCACCCAAAGCCTCTGTGATATCAATCCCAGGGAGTTACTGCAGGTTTACTTCACCAGGAGGGCAGCTGAGATCAAGCTTGGGAATCAAACACCTTGGATGTGCACTAGTACTCACCTTTCATTTCTGAAAAAAAAAAAAAATAAAACATGAAGAGCTTTAGATCAGAGACTCAAACTGCATAAGAATTTCAGGGGAACTTGCAATCTGTTCCTGCAGAGTTGCCTGGGATGGATGGAGCTCATGTCTGGGACATTTAACTGGAGAAAGCACTACAAAATACTCTCAAGAGACACATCCTGCTGTAGCCCAGGGCACTAGGTCTAAAAGATCTCTTCAACACTTCTGATTCTCAGGGAAGGCAGAAGAGCAGTCATTTGTGAATGCAAGTTATTTACAGGGCTCAGTTCCAGGCACTCCCCTCCTTGGAGGCTGAGCTCCAGAGAGACTCCACTAAATGGCTGAGAGATGTTATCTGGCTTTAAAGGGATGAACTATGAGAAGAGAACTCAATTTCTTTTCCCAGAGCAGAGCCAGATCAGTGTAAGATGGTTCAAAGCTTCTAAAATATTAAGTTAGGCACATAGTCTGGACACAGATGAAAAGGGTTTGCATTGATGGAACAGCAGCACAGAAAGGGGTGCAGCTTTCCAAGTGTGTGCACAAAGTCATGTCACATCCAGGAATTTTGGCTGGGATGTGGATCCACGGGGACAAGCTGAGGTTTTTGCAGTCCTCAGTCAGCAGGGACATGGTTCACATCTGTGTTGGGTGTGAAAGAAGCTGAAGGGAAAGGTGATACAGATGAAAACAAGGACGAGGTAGGCAGAAAAGAGAGAGGAAATGGAAAAGGAAGGAGCTGCAAGAATATGTGCATTAGGAGAAGGGGTGATAAACCTGGTGTCAGCTCTGCTCACTAGGAGCCATGGCAGAGCATGGGAAGGACAATCTAGTAGGTAAGAAGGCTACAGCAAGTCACCTGAGCCAAGGATGTCCTGGGATGCTACAGGCAGGTACCCTCCTGCCCCTAATGCCCTCCCAGCCCAGAAGGACGTTGGGGCCAAGTCAGTTAGTGCAAGCACACAGATTTACTCCAACACGGGACATCTCCACTCACCTCTTTCTCCCCACAGATATTGCTGATAATAGAGCTCGAGGCTGGGCTTGAGGAAGGTCCCAGGACACCCACCACTCCTTTGGGGAGAATCTGGCACACTGTGAGCATCAAAGAGAGGAAACAGGCATTAGACTTCATCCTCAATTTCCAGCTGACAGTCGTGCTTCCAGTACCTGCTGCACCCTGCTGGGGACACACGATTGTCTCCTTCACACAACACACCCCACTTATCTCCCCCCAACATCCCTCTATTCCCTCTGAAGCTCTGTCACCCTGCTTGTGACACCCTCCTCTCCATCTTTCCCCAGCCTTTCTACATCTCATCTGAAAGGCCCCCAAAGCCCTGGTATCCTCAGCTCTGACTCAGAACTAGGGTCTCTCTCTTAGAGAATCACTTTTTGGTCCCAATTGCTGTGCTCAAAGATAAAACATTGACCAAAGTTTATGGAAGATGCTAAACACAGCAGTGACCTGGCTTCAAAGCATCATTTAGCAGCAAACAAACTTGTATGAATTTCTTCTCTCATCCTCTGCAGAGCTCAGGGATAATAATAAGGATCTTATTATTGGTTTTCATTTGTTGTGTTCTTTTTTTTTTTTTTCTGGAGGGAGTTGATCTCCTGGCTGCATGCCACCAAGGTTAGCAGGACAATAAAAAGACCCTGACAAAATGAAGAAGTTAAATCACTTCCCTCGAGCTTCCCGAGTTTAAACTGCAACCTTTTGTCCTTTTAATTCACAGCACAAATGTAGTGGAATGGCACTCCAAGGACCACCCCAGCTGGTGTCACCTCCCCACTGCCATCCCAAGCAGCCACGTCACTCAGAAACCCTCCTCCAGAGCAGCTTGTGCAGGCACAGCCTCGTGAACAGAAGGTGAGAGCCCCTCGTGCCTGGGTCCACGGGCTCCAAAAGGCTCATCTCAACATGTGCTGCCCACGGTTCCTCAGGAACACCAGCCCTGCCTCAGCAGGGCCACACACTCAGCTCCTTTCTCCCAGGACTGACCATCATAGAATCACAGACTGGTTTGGGTTGGAAGGGACCTTCAAGATCATCTAGATCCAACCCCCCTGCATGGGCAGGGACACCTCCCACCAGACCAGGTTGCTCAGAGCCCCATCTCACCTGCCCTTCAACACTTCCAGGGATGGGGCTTCCACAGCTTCCCTGGGCAACCTGGGCCAGTGTCTCACCACCCTCACACTCCAGAATTCCCTCCTCATGTCTCACCTCAATCTCCCTCTTCCAGTTTTAATCCATTCCCCCTTGTCCTCTCCCTCCCTGCCCTTGTCCAAAGTCCCTCCCCAGATTTCCTGTGGGCCACAAAGCCACATTTGCTCAACTGGCCTCAAGTGACCACTTTCTGAAGAAAGAGGATACCACGAGGGAGAAGAGAGGCACCACGATCACTTATCAGTTCTGGCAAGAGCCAGCTCCCAGCATTTCCATTTCAGCAAGTGCATGTCCACAGTCTTGCAGATCATCAAGGTGGTCATCTCTGGCCTCAGACTTCATACCTCTGCACAGCCTCATGACTGGAATATGAGGCCAAAAGCTGAGGACTTAGTTTGCCACTTTGGGGAACTGGTTTTAATTCTCTCCAAATGCTATTTGAAGGAAAAACTCTACATACTACCAGGTCCCCACACGTACTGATTGCTCTGACTTCTTCCCAGAAGTGCCAATGACATGCAAACATCTTCTCTTGGGTTTTCCTTCCTCCCATGCTCTTTCATCCTCCACCATCTCAATCTGCTACAGAGCAAGCAGTACTTTTCCGTGGCATCTTCAAAGGAATCCAGCCCTTGCTTTTGCTCTGTGCTTAAAAATTTACAGGCACTTACATCTCTTCAGAAGATCCTTTTAAATAAGAGCAGCAGCAATTTGAAAACCTCACTGATGCAATCTCAGTCCCTCTCAGACACACCAGACCCTCCGGGTGCTCTGAAGTTCAGGATCTAGGAGGAAGGAGCTGCTCCAAATTCTCTTTTATCCCCAGGTCATTAGGGCAATAGTCCTGGGGGGAATTTTGTTGTGCAGGCAGGGGGAAGTTTGTGGAGCACTTTTGTTCTCATCCCTGGTATCAAGAACAAAAAGTGGGTTCATTAGTTATAGCAACAGAGTCGCAACAAGTGTCAGAGGAACAAGACCTGGCTTATCACTCCAAGGGTGAAACATCCAGTAAAATTAAGGAAAATGAATGTAAACAAAGAGGAGGTGCCTGAAGCAAAGGTTTCAGTTAGGAAAGCTGGTCTTGAAATGCAAACACATTTCCTAGTTCAGCACAGTATCTGTCGCTGTTAGTCTCGACAGGGAGAATCCTTCCTACCAACACGGGCACTGTGGGTTCAGGCAAGAACTTTCAGGGGTGTAGAAATACCATCCCTGTACCAAAAATCCATCCCTGATGACCACACAGACTGTAACCACAGATAGTGGTGTAGCCTCTGCCACTCCAGTCACTTCACACTTCACCACACGGGCACCACGGAAGCTACAGACTGTGCAGGACACACTTTTGATGGGCACCATGGAACCTACAGACTGTGCAGGACACACTTTTGATGGGCACCACAGAAGCTACAGACTGTGCAGGACACACTTTTGATTGCTGCAGATCCAGAGACCTCTGCCCAGGATCGTGTCCAATTTTTGTTTTTTAAAAGTCAATACCTCAAGAAATACTGGACATTAAAGTGACATCCCAATAAAATCCTCTTTAACATGAGATGGGATGTGGCTACTACTGATTGTCCTTGACCTGAAGACCTGAGATGTCACAGATCTCCTACTCCAGCCATTTTTATGGACTGCCTGCACCCAGCTGCTCCAAATTGTCCTTGAGGACAGTGTGACAGAAAACCAAGAAACAAGCTTGGCAAAGAGGTTTCTTAACAATACTTAAAATAACTAAGTCTTTGGAAAGGAAGGATCCCAGGTACACCCTTCTGTGCTCGGGGGCAACTCCTTGGAGGTGTGAGCTGATGGTTGATGCCTTTCAACTTCTACATGGACCTGTCTCTGCCTCTGCTGCTTGTGCAGCTCCAATGTCCCATCACAGAACCTCCACCCACACAGTTTTGGGCTCTGTCCAGAAGCTGGGGATGGGTCAGAGACTGCTGTCCCCATCCCAGCACAGGCTGGAGCTAGGAGGTGGCCCTCAGGGGAGTGTTCCATGTGCAATGCTAAACCATGACCCTCCTGCTGCCCTGCCAGGTGAGTGAGAAAGGGCTGTGCAAAATGGTTTCCACAGGTATATTTAGGAATTAAACAGAATCACAGAACTACCAAGACTGGAAAAGACCTTTAAGATCATCAACAGGTGTGGACGCTCAGGGAGCAGCAAGATATGTTTTCAAGGAAGATGGAAAGACCTGCTCATTTCTGAACAAGGAAAAACACAACAACAAATGAGCAGCTCTGGCATTAGATCCGTAGGCACATCCACTGACTCACGGGTAGTGCCTTTCATCTCCTGGGATCTCAGGGCACTTGGAGGCATTTCCATGAACTCTCCCTGCTCAAAGCGTGGCTGAAAGCTCTTTTGGGGAGAGCATCCACCCACTCGGGGTGCAGAACACAGCTTCTCTGTCACTGCACACAGATCCCTGAGACAAGGCTTTCAAACAGCCTGCGAAGAAGGTTCCTGCCTCTAACTGAAAATAAATGAGTAGAGAAGGGATGCAACCACCTCAACATTTCCATGATTTCAAAACATGTCAGAGGATCCTGAATGACAGGGACTGGTCAGGATGGGATTCTCACAGGGAAAATACCAAGTGCATAAACAGAGCACATTAAAAAGGTTGCAACCTACACCAGGGCTCCAAAACTGCTCCCTGCAGCATCCTTTACCACCCTCAAGCAGGGCAGGCTTAAATACGAAGTCCAACAGGGTCACAAAAATTGTGGGACAGTTAATAGCACATCTGGGCCAATGTCACTGAAAGGATGTATCAGGTGCTTTGAAATACTGGTGTGAATAAATACAAATTAAAAATCCTCCAGTGGCTCACTCGCTCTGGCTGCTGAACTGCCCCGAGATGCTGGGATTAACAACAGAAAGATGCTGAAAAGGCTGAAGAGGTGATAGGGGACAGGGTGACAAGCAGGAAATCTGTCCCTACCTGGCCATCAAAAGGAATACAGTGTTTTAGATAAAGACATGATTAATCAAGTCATTTTGGATCTCCATAAAAGGAGCTGGAACATCAAACACAAAGAGAGAACAGGCTTTACTTATTGCAGCAAAAAAAAAAAAAGAGAGCTCCATCCACCACCTTTCACTGCAAACTCATTTCAAAACACAGGATTTTACAGATGTTGCACACAGGAACAATCCAGGTTCGTTTTCATTCATATATAAAAGCTGAAATGCCAATCCATGCATGAATGTGATTAAGACTGACTCATATTTTACCTCTTACAGCAATTGTGATCTTGTGCTCCCCCCTCCACCAGCAAGAATCAGTCAGGGGGAAAAAAAGAAAGCAAAACAGCTCAAGACTAAAATAAAAACTAACTCTCAAAAAGTCTTTCTTCTCTTGAAGCACTGACTGTGCAGGGAGGATCACTGATGGGGTGTAATCACAGCAGCCCTAGATCAGTCAGCTAGACATGCTGGCTGTGATATTTAGGGTGATTCAAAGGGTGTGAAATGTGAGAACAGTATTAAACAGATGTAGAACAGCTCTCCAGTCATAGGTTAAAACATCTAAACTGCTTTTATTAATATTACATGTGATAACAAATATCAGTGCCACATTAAAGCTGAGAAGTCAGACATTTGAGAGCCTTGAAATGTAAGTTAAAGGATCTGATTCTCCTCTGCTACCAGTATAAATCAAGAATAACTTCAGTGGCATTAACAGCAGGGCCGTGCAGAATCCAGATTTTTCCCTTTTGTAAGGAATGCTTCAAGACATTTTTCCCTCTGAAGAAAAGGCAAATAACATACTGCAAAAATTATGAGAGTACTCACTTCACCAAAATGGAACCAGTTTGCTCTGATTTCTACGTTTTACCTTCTATAAGTAAAGAAAATAAAGAAAATCACCCTGAGGTGAAAACTGGAAATGGAAGAGTGCCTCTTTCTCACTTATCCCATTTTCACGTCCTCCTCAAACATCCCATTTACTGAAATCAACCATTTCTTGCATAATACTTCACTCTCAGCAAATTAATATTCTTCTGCTGGAAAAATGTTACAACGAATGAATTTCTGAACAGTGTTACAGGGGGGCAAGTGAGAAGGAAATCCTGCTCATGCCCTTTACTGCAGCTCTGGGGTCACTGGGCAATCGAGGCAGTTTCTTGAGCGACATTAAGTAACAGAAACGCTGCTTCATGCAGGAGATTTATGAGAAAGTAAAAAGAATGGGATGAAAAATGCTCCTGGTTCTTCCAAAGAAGGCTCAGGCAAGCAAGCAGTCTTCTCCTTTCCTAGGAAGCTCGCTGGGAAATTCAGGATGCTTTCAGGGGCAAACTGGGAATGCACTTGGAAACACAGGCAGCCCCCATATCCCTTCAGCAGAACCCGGGCAGCCAGACTGGATTTGCCCCAGGGCTGTGCTGGTACAGCAGGATGGACACAATCCTGAGCAGATGGGAAAGACCAAGACAAATCTAAAAGAGATGAGGGATCCAAAAAGGTGCAGAAGTGCTGTTTTGAACAGTCCCTGGGATGCTGCCTGTGATTATCTCAATCTAGACTGCCTCATGGGCAACAGGCTCTATAAATAGACCTCCAGGTACTTGCTGAAATGCACTTTATTAACTGAAGGCTTCTATAAATAATGCAAATGCTAATTTAGGAAATGAAGGAGCAATCTGCTGATCTCAAGGCCTACCCAGCTTGTTAGAATCATAAAATTATAGAATTGTTAGGGTTGGAAGGGACCTTCAAGATCATCCAGATCCAACCCCCCTGCATGGGCAGGGACACCTCCCACTAGACCAGGTTGCTCAGAGCCCCATCCAACCTGCCCTTCAACACTTCCAGGGATGGGGCTTCCACAGCTTCCCTGGGCAACCTGGGCCAGTGTCTCACCATCCTCATGGTGAAGAACTTCTTGCTAACATCTAACCTGAATCTACCCACCTCTAGTTTTGATCCATTCCCCCTAGTCCTACCACTACCCAACATCCTAAAAAGTCCCTCACCAGCTTTCTTGTAGACCAGTTACCCAGAGGCCTGTTCCTGAGCAGCTCTGTGGATGCAGCTCCACGGGGCCTCCCAGGCACAGGGATGCTCAGTGCTGCCCAGAACACACACCAAAGCTGGGTGGAAAACCAGGCCACTCTAGACAACAGCACACGACCCCCACCCTGGGGTACCCTGCAGATTTGAAACAGAGAACCACCAGGAAACAAGTCTAAAATCCCTATTATTTAAAATGATTTCTCCAGCTTTCTCAAGTCAGCTTGTAATAAGAACTTACAGCCCTCCTCTGAACTCTAAAGGTCATCTCAACAATTATTCTGAAGGGAAGCTGCCCTATTCCAAAAGATTTTCCCTCTTAGAGGAAAAACCTATTACAGATCTTTTTGGTTTCTTTCACTCAGGCTCCTAAGAACTCTGTGGGACACTGACCATCAATCCCTTTTTTTCTGCATCAGCAGGTCCTGACATGTTGAGCTTCCAGACAAACACCTACAGCACAGACCTGCTGGCATGAAGGGACCTTAAAAGCAGGCTGGAAAGGATACTGCTCGTTTAAAATCAGCTCTTTTTAATCCTCAATTAAAAAACTTCATTTGTGGAAACAAATCCACTGCCAATCCAAAGCACTGAAGGAGCCATCCCGTTTGCTGACACGCAGCATTCCATAGGGTTTTAAAAATAACTTAATTACACTGAACTTGTCCAGAGTCTCTTATTTGCACACCATTAAATGCTTCACAAAGGAGCAGCACCTCCTGTATCGTTCCCTCTGTTTATTGACACACAGATTAATGAAAATAATTTGTCCCAAGCCAACGAGCTGAGTGGTGACAAAGCTTATTGAGATCCTCTCAGTCCATGCCAGGGCTCACCTCACATCACCACGCTAAGCCCTCCAATTTAAACTGGTCTCAGTGCTCACCCTTTGAGCCTAACCTCCCCTTCCATGCCACCATGCCCCTGTGGTGGCCCACCCAGGCAGGACCAGCCCTTGCCACCATGTGGCTGGCACTGAACATGGCACAGGTGCTGCTAAGGGTCCCAACACAGCTCCCACGGGGAAGCTGCACCCACATCCACACCGTGCTGAGCCCCTGCACCCAACCTGGCAGCCAGGGTGGGCCTGGGGCTCTGCAGAGACCCCCTTCCACGCTAGAACACGTTCATCTTCCAAGTGCTGATAGAGGAGCAGAGAGGTGCATTTTACCCTGCATAACCACCTTGGCTATCACACGATTGTCCTCTGCAGCAAGTGCAGTGAGCCAGACACCTCCTGCCAGCTGGCGGAGACAAGAACTGGGCAAGGACCAGCTGCATGGAGAGGTACTTACTGGTTTCTGCTGTCTCGTACTCGCTGTCCCGCAGCAGCTCAAAAATGTCCACCTCCACCTTGGCTTTCCCCACCCGCTCGGGCGCGCGGTTGATGCGGTTCTTGGCCAGGGTGATGGAGAGTCTCTCCCCTCTGCTGCACTCCATGGGGTCATCCAGGATGGCAGCTGCAGGAGGAAAGGTGTTGGCAGCAGTTAGGGCTTGGCAGGGACACGCTCCCCCATCCCCTCCAAGCCCTTTGGGATCTCTGGTGCCGTGCAAGCAGCTGCCGCGTTGGCACTTCTGTGTCCTGGGCTGCATCAAAAGCAGCGTGGCCAGCAGGGCCAGGGAGGGGATTCTCCCCCTTTCCTCTGCACTCAAGAGACCCCACCTGGAGCTCTGTGACCAGTTCTAGAGCACCCAACATCAGAAGGACATGGAGCTCCTGGAGAGAGTCTAGAGAGGGGCCACGAAGATGATCCAAGAGCTGGAGCAGCTCTGCTCTGGGGACAGGCTGAGAGAGTTGGGGGGTGTTCAGCCTGGAGAAGAGAAGGCTCCAGGGAGACCTTAGAGCACCTTCCAGTGCCTGAAGGGGCTCCAGGAAAGCTGGGGAGGGACTTTGGACAAGGGCAGGGAGGGAGAGGACAAGGGGGAATGGATTAAAACTGGAAGAGGGGAGACTGAGGTGAGACATGAGGAGGGAATTCTGGAGTGTGAGGGTGGTGAGACCCTGGCCCAGGTTGGCCAGGGAAGCTGTGGAAGCCCCATCCCTGGAAGTGTTGAAGGGCAGGTTGGATGGGGCTCTGAGCAACCTGGTCTGGTGGGAGGTGTCCCTGCCCATGCAGGGGGGTTGGATCTAGATGATCTGTAAGTTCCCTTCCAACCCAAACCAGTCTATGATTCTATGATTCTTCTGCCACTGCTATTGTCAGCACATCCTCCTTCCTTCCTTCCTTCCATCCTGCCTCCCACACACGGCCTTTCCTGCTGCTTCACCCACCTCCCTGGTCTTGCCAGACACGTGGGTGGTGAAATCTCAGCAGCAGCAGCTGCGTTACCTGCTGCAGCACAGCTTGGCCACCCACACCACTGGGGTTCTGCTGGAGTCCAGCACCCACTAGCTCCACCAGCACCCACCCCTCACCGAAGGTGCTCCTGGAGAGGGACATCCAGCTATGC
Organism: Hemiprocne comata; assembly: GCA_020745705.1. Classification (NCBI taxonomy): domain Eukaryota; kingdom Metazoa; phylum Chordata; class Aves; order Apodiformes; family Apodidae; genus Hemiprocne; species Hemiprocne comata. The sequence goes on from CM036608.1 coordinate 4,536,411, forward strand.
AGCCAAGCATCACGGCCCAAACAGGGGGAGAATGTCCCCAGATGGCCTTGGCTTGCACGCTTGAGAACGCATCGGTACGGCGCCGATAGCTGGAATATTTCAGGAAGCACGTGGGCAGCCGTGGATGGGGTGGGACAAATATTTGTCAAACAGAGAACACTTGACTCTTGAACTCAGCTCCTGGGCCTACCCACTCAAATCTGTGTTAGGAAGAGGAGGATAGTGTGGGGCATTATTTTTATTCCTAGGCAAGAAGAAAGTGGAGTCAAGAATTAACCACAGCACTTCCTTAAGAGTTGGCCCAACTTCTGCACCCCAGGGGGCTTGTCCTTCCTCCTAGGAGGTCTCCTCCCAGAAAGCAGCTTTTCAGTCATACCTGGGGAAAAGCAGCATTGGGGTTTGTTGTGTGTATTAGAAAGGGACAAACACTTATCTTCCTTCCCCTAAATTGACTCTAAGGGGCGTGATGCCACTCAGTCCTGCTCAGGTGTAGACAGAACTGGGCCCCACTCTGCATGTTAGCAAAGCAGGGAGTAGTGGGGCTGTGCTGGTTTGTGTGTCAGGGAAATAGGGAGTTACAGCAGCCAGGTGCCTTGTTGAAGCTTTGAAACGTGTCATTAGTTTGGATTATTTCTTTTTTAGGTAGAGGAAACCCAAGTGAAACCTGTAAATCAGCTGGTGGCTGAAGAAGAGCACATGGGCTATGAACGGGAGGTCTCTTGCCTCCCTCAGGGCAAGGGCTGGGAGCAGAGTCCAAGGATCCACACGTTTGGAAGACACAGAGAACTGGGAGCACTGTGAGGAAGCATGGTGGTGGTGATGTGCTGTAGGTGGGACTGGGAGTGTGTTCCTGAGGGGGCTGGTTTGTGCCCCACTTTGAAGGTCCTCGTTGCTCCCTCAGTGCACGGCCACTGCTTCACTGCCACCAACACACAGAGCCCCCGACCCAGCCCGGGCTAATGAGGAAACCTGCCTTGGGTTCAGGCTCCTTTTACTTTGGCTTTCCTGCCCCTCAGGCTTGCTTTGAGCCCCCCCAAATCTCAAAGCATAGCCCAGTTTCTACAACCAACTCACATGGCATTTCAGGGCTGTTTTCTGAGCCGTGCTGTGCTCAGCCCAGTGGGATCTCACCTCTCATGACTTCCCAGCCCAGCTCTAACCCCCGTTGTGGAAGGTAACCAGGTACTAAACCTACTAGTGAAGCAAAGGTAGTCCACTCTACCCTGATTTACTTTGTATCCCAAGGATACCAACTCAAGAAGTCCTTCTCTCCCTACTTTTTCCCAGTTCTATGGGAGCTAAACTGAATTTAGCACTGATAGAGAAACACCCAGAGGTCTTGGGGAACATTCCCCGTCCTTCAGGCAACACCATCTCTCCTCTGCTCCGTTAACACCCAAGCACCAGCACTCTCTGCAAAGCCAGGGCAGTTAATCTTCATCTCATTCTGCAAGAAAATAGGCTGTGCTTTCCTCTCAGGCCAGGAGCACGGATCACAGGGTTTTGAAGGCGTTGATATGGCTGCTGACTGCTCTTAATTACAAAGGGGCCAATAAGGAGCTTGCTCAACTTCCCCCTTCTCTAGGAAAGCAGCAGCAGACAGAGAGGAAAGTCCTGCACAGGCCTCACTTTCTCATTTCCAAAACTGGGTCTAAACTTTTTCTCTACAGCCTGGTTTCCAGGAAAGGGCAAAGCAATGTACTGAATCTGAGCATCATCACAAAATGCTGCTTACGTTCCAGGTGCTGACACAGCAAAATTAAAGATCAATTGGTGAGGGAGTGTATGTCAGCATTCTTAGACTCATTATTTTCTAATTTAAAGCTTCAAAATCACGAAATTGGACAACATTTTAAAGTCTTTTTTTTTCAATTGCCAGTTTGCAAACAAAACTCACTTCCACTAGAGTATAGTTAAGTACATTTTAAAAATAAAAGAGTCGAAACTAAAGCATTTCAAATAATTTCCTCAGGCCACCAAGGCACAAATGTTTGCACAAAGGTATTTTTTTCCTCTCTATTCAGGATAGGGGTTTGCATTTTTTATTTTTGGAAATCTTTCTATTTGGAAACACTGCAACTGAGAAAAAGAAAAAGAAAAACCCAAGCCCTCTTCCCGACTCAGCTCTGATGGAATTGGAACTTTGCAGCCTGCCTTGGGAGCAAAGACATGAGGAAGAGGAAAGTGCCCACAGCAAGTGCTGGAAACCCCTTTTTCCCTAAATCCCAGGATGGAAGTGGTCACTGGAGAGCCCAGCCACTAACCCAACTCCAATACTACCTCCTGTGGGGCTTGTGATAGAAACCAGCAGCATTCCTCCTGTTGTGTTTTAGGAGACTAGTTAGTTTTACCAAATATTAAACTGATCCCCAGAACAGACTAGGTAATGAGGCTGAACTAATCTTTATTTATTACAGCTAGCAGATGAAAAAGGTCATTTAATGTTTAAAAAAGGTTGGGTTTAAAACTTCATGTCTTGGGACATGGTGCTGAAGCTCATCTAATAGCAGCATCATTAAGTATGAACGAAATTCTTTATAAAAATTCCCTTTCATCTATTCCTGTCTATTAAATATGGGAAGATGCATCAAGTAAATCTTTAATCCTGAAAACTTACAGCAAATCTTTGAACTGTGTTGGCCTCAAAAATCACTTCAATCTTCCCCATCATAATAAATGTCTCCCATCTAGACTGTCTTCTCTATGAATGATGAGAATATTTCAGAGGGAGTCAGAAGCACCTGGGTCTGGATTCAGGGCTGCTTTGGATCTCACAGGGACTGAGAGTCAAACTTCAAGTGAAGCATCTGCAGTGTTTCCACAGCCACAGCAGAAGGAAAGTTCTCAAACTCTTTTTCCTTTTCTCCTCTTACCCTGGAGAAGCTTCTCCTTTTTCCTTTAGAAGGGGCTCCAGGAAAGCTGGGGAGGGACTTTGGACAAGGGCTTGCAGGGAGAGGACAAGGGGGAAGGGATTAAAACTGGAAGAGGGGAGATTGAGGTGAGACATGAGGAGGGAATTCTGGAGTGTGAGGGTGGTGAGACACTGGCCCAGGTTGGCCAGGGAAGCTGTGGAAGCCCCATCCCTGGAAGTGTTGAAGGGCAGGTTGGATGGGGCTCTGAGCAACCTGGTCTAGTGGGAGGTGTCCCTGCCCACACAGGGGGGTTGGATCTAGATGATCTTGAAGGTCCCTTCCAACCCTAACATTCCATGATTCTCCAGGAGGAGGAAGGACATTCCTTTCCCACCCCAAGCAATTCAGTCCTACTCCTTTTCTCCAAAGCAGTGATGGGGGGGCAGGCAGGGCTGTCACCTCGTGTGCTCTCAGTGGTGCAGACAGCTGTCTGCTGGAGCTGAGCTGACACACAGCAACTCATCCGATTAAGAGCACCAACCAGTTTAGAGACAACACCAAAATGGAATCCTTTCCACTCTCAGCTGGGTTTCAATCAGTGCTAAAGAAGCAGAAAGTCTCCATTCTGCCATTCCCCCCCCAGCCATGTGGCTCCCCAGAGTGCCACCCGCCACCAGCCAGACTCACAACATGTGTGCTCTGACAAGCCTGGTACAACTGCAAGTTTTACAACATATCACTACTTGATTCATGACCCAACCAAGGTCTAATGAAGCAGCATTTTTATAACAATAACAGGGAACAGATGTTATGGGAGGTTTATGCACTGCTACAACAAGCAGCATTCAGCTGACCTTTGTCTCTTATTAAGTGTTGTCACATTTTCTCAGATGTTTTCCATACCGGTGGGATGTAAAGCCCTACTCAGAAACACAATTGCCATCTCAAGTTTGGTGGCTTGAAGGTGTAGATTTAACAAAGCACTGGCTTAGTAAACATATTTCACTGTTCATAACCTGTCCCTCCAAGTTAAAGTTCTAAAAGCCATCTGCAATATTTCTTAGGTATCTCCTCTGACAGGCTAAGATCACACCTAAAAGCTTTTGTGATTGGTAATGTGAAGAGTCCCCAAATCCTCTATGTTCCCATGATGACAGACTATCAAATTAAGAGCTGCAACCTCTGTTCAAGCAGGTTTAGTGCATGGAAGAGCCAATAGTTACCACTGGAGCTGAGCAGTCACACAGAGTCACAGAGTGGATGGGGTTGGAAGGGACCTCTGGAGATCATCTAGTCCAACCCCCCTGCCAGAGCAGGATCCCCTAGAGCAGATCCCACAGGAACACCTCCAGGTTTGGAATGTCTCCAGGGATGGAGACTCCACAACCTCCCTGGGCAGCCTGTCCCAGTGCTCTGTTACCCTCAGAGTCAAGAACTATTTTCTCATATTCAGGTCAAACCTCCTGTGCACCAGTTTGTGCCCATTGCCCCTTGTCCTGTCACTGGACACCACTGGGAAGGGTCTGGCCCCATCCTCCTGCCACCCCCTGTAGATATTGATCAGCACTGATGAGATCCCCCCTCAGCCTCCTTGTCTCCAGGCTGAACAGCCCCAGCTCTCCCAGCCTTTCCTCACAGGGCAGATGCTCCAGTCCCTACATCATCTCAGTGCCCTGTGCTGGACTCTCCCCAGTAGCTCCTTGTCCTTCTGGAACTGGGGAGCCCAGAACTGCACACAGTGCTCCAGGTGAGGCCTCACCAGGGCAGAGCAGAGGGGGAGGAGAACCTCCCTGACCTGCTGGCCACACTCTTCTTGTGGCATTTGCCCTCTTGGCTGCGAGGGCACATTGTTGGCTCATGATTCCTTTATCACAAAACCAGGAACCCTTCAGATTAAAGAAATACCAAACAACATGCTGCTCTGTAACAAATATCCTGCTCAGGACCACCAGCCTCAGGAGATGTTCTGACTACAGCAACCCCAAACCAGCTCAAAATCCACCAAGGCTCCAGATTCATCTGAGGGGCAGTCGATTAAAACCGGTTGCAGAATTGCCACATTTTGCTCATTTCCCCTCTGCTGAATCAAGTACCAACCCTTGAGGCTGTCGATACATTAAAGGATAAGAAATTTGCAAACTTCCTCATTACAGGGCTGTCAAGTAGAGCTCCAGTGGAGAAACAGGTGGGATTGTGTTTCACATGATAATCTCCGAAGTGCTGCTTAAAAATGAAAGTCGTCAATATGCTATTACTCCGAGTGGAAAGATGATCTCATCAAGGAAAAAGAAAACCTAAAAAACATAAACCCTCCTTCACAAAGAGATTTGATCATGTTTGCCTGATCAGTGTAGCAGAGGGCTATTTATTGCTCTTGGCCAACATTTCAAATCTGCATTTAGATGGAGCTTCCCTCTCATTTCTGCTATCCAGAGAGAGTGAATTCAGGGGAGAGAGAGAGAAGGGAAGACATGATACGAGGAGCTGAGGGCTTTAGTTTCTACTCCTTGAAACACAACCTCTCTTTTCTCTTCTTTAGTAATTGCTTTGCGTACATTAAATCAGAATAACGTTCTGTGAGACCAGGAGTTTCCAGGAAGATATAAAATGCTGTCGCACTTCTCTGTCCTCCCTGAGCCTGCAAGGGTGACAACCTGTCAATGACATGGGCCCTGTCCCAGTGCTGGGATGCAGAGCTTCAGCAGGGGCAAGTCCATCCCTGTGCCCCAGCAAATATTGTCCCTCTGGCTCAGGCAGGTAAAAGCCCTGCCAGATTCCTCCTCCCTCCTCCACACACACCTGTGTGAGACAGAGGTGGCTGTTGGTGCCCAGCGTGGGGAGGGAGGGGGGACACATTCAGCTGCCATTCTGAAAACAGGCATCTGTAAGACAGGTCTCCTCTCTCACTGCTTTGTTTCATGAGGGAAGCACACTGGTCTCACACTAATGAGACAAGGTCCTGCTCTTCTGGTAAGATCACCTGCTTTTCCGAATACAAATCCCGCTAGGAGGAAGCCAGCCAACACCCTTAGCATGAAGACAGAAGCAGAAGAGCACAAAGGGATAAAGAAAGTGGTCTGGAATGAAAATGCCCCATCCAGACCTGGCTAATGCAATCTGAAGTCATCCTCTCCTCCAAAAGCAGGGCAGCAAACTGGGGGGCCTTTAAAGCCAACAGGGAAACTCCTGTGGGTTCCCACAGCCGCAGAGTTGAGGAATGCTGCAACCTTGGTGATGTCCTGATCTGTGAGTTCCAATAGTGTGTTTACAACCAGATAAGTCCTACCTAATCCCCTGAAAAGCCTGTCAAGAGACTTCCCCAAAAAAAAAAAACAAAACAGGAGGAGAGAAAAAGCAGAGAGGAGGAAGAATGACTGCTTTAACCTTCCTGAGGTGTAAGGTCAGGGCTGAGACAGGGAATAGATGATGATGGCTCTGAAAGAAAGGGATGCTTGAGGCCTCCAGCAGGACAGGCTGGAAGAAAGAACCAGAAGGGCTCCATCTCACATAGGCAGGGTTTTGTGGACAGAAAAGGACAGAAGTTGAAGGTCTAATGTTAAAAATAGAAAGACCGGAAGGCGTGGTGGGACACTGTTCACTGAAGGCATCCCAAGAGCCACAGACACTGTTCAGGGATGTTGCTACCAAGGGCACACAGAAGGAAATGGGGACCAGGAGGGAAGAGCCTCCTGGGGGTGTCAGAAACCTTCCAGCAAGAAAACAGGCAATTCCAGCCACCAAGAGCCTGTTTCTGTACACGTGTGGTGGGATGCCTCTTCGTTTCCCTGGAGCTCTGCTCCCAGCAGGAGGTATTCAGAACAGATTTTCTCTAGTGTAGATTTTCTGCTCCTCTGCAAAGCCTGTCAAACTAGACTGCACTTTGCCACCACATTCCAGCTACTGGACACGTACACATTTCCACACAAGGTCACTCTGAGTGCCTAAAATCTTATTTTCTTAGGAAGCCAGCCAAAAAAACACTGACCAAAGTTGGGAACATTTTCCACCCCCACCCCCCGTTTGCCTTTTGTTTCAATAATGTCAAGTTGAGCTGCAAAAGGAAGTTTTTCTGTCCATTTTCATGGTCCCAGGTGACTGGCAGCAGCTGTGGTCTTTAGGAAGAGAGCACTGGGAAGCCCTGGTGGGGCCAGTAAACTTGGCAAGACCAAGAAACAAGCAAGAACTTAATTAAGTCAGTGGAGAGTATAATAAATACAAGAAAAATAACCACACAAACCCCAAGTGCCACGTCCAGGCAAACAAAAAGAACGAGGAAGGAAGAAACAATGTGTAAAATTCTAAGCTAAAAAAGAAAAAAACCAAAACAAAAAAACAAATGGGAAAAGTCCACCAGGATTTATAGTTCTAATCATAGATTTGAAAGATGGCAAGGCAGAGTGCAGCAGTGGGACTCTGCATCTGAGAGCAGGCAGCAGGCACTGCTGTGGGAAAGAGCCTGTCACAGGATGGGGAGGCAGAAAAGGAAATGCAGAGCCCCAAACAGTCATAGAATCATGGAATGGTTTGGGATCTTTAAGATCATCTGGATCCAACCCCTCTGCACGAGCAGGGACACAGTGCAGGACACTTTCCTGGTGTCATCCCCACAATAAGCATGTTCTGTATCTGCAAGATAGAAAACCACCAAAGCTCAGAGCTCTGTCTCCAGAGGTGGCTGGATCTCAGTGGCAGCCAAGGCTGTTCCAGCATCCACACAACTCTCTGCACTCCTTTGGGATTTACTGACTGACAGGGATGTAAGGAGAGCAGTATTCCCAAAACTGAACCAGAGACTCACAGAATGGTTTGGGTTGGAAGGGACCTTCAAGATCATCTAGATCCAACCCCCCTGCGTGGGTACAAGGGAAGAGACTGTGGCCTAAGAGTAGGAGGTGATCACAGAGAGGCTGAAGAACAAGGGAGGGAAAAGGTGACATTGGAAACCTCACCCCTATTGCAGAAGATTTAACCTACATGAAAGAGTTGGGTCCAATTATACGACAAGGCCCCGTGAGCCCGTCGCTGAGGCACCTCGGGATTGTTTTCCTCCCTTTGCTTTACTGTGAGAACAAACAACTTTTCCTGCTGAGTCACACTGAAATTAGATGCTAAAGAGCTGCCACACCAGATGTGGAAGCCCTTCAGATCCAATAGCCATCAATCTAGACAGCCTCTATTTATTTATTTTTTGCCACTCAGCCTTCAGCAATTTAATGGGTTGCTTTAATGTCTTCCTGCCTCTCCTCTTTACTGTGCTCTGCTCACTGCATTATTTTTCCCCTGATAACTTCTTCCCCTGGAAACAGGAATTTTCTTTTCCCTGGACTCCGATATGATTTCCCCTTCCATCCATCTTAGCAGCAAACTCCTACCTCATCTGACCCCAGTTTGCATATTTGTTCACTAAAAAAATTATGTGTGAGAGGAAAAGAACTGCTTTTTCTTTCTTTGCTTGTGCAAATAGTGGCTCCTGTGAGTTTCTCAAATATTCACCCCCCTGATAGCTCTGTGAGGCCAAGAAGCACTACGATGGCCATCTTGAAGAGGTCAAGAAACATGCAGATATTCAGGAAAGTCAAAATTCATTCAGCTCTGAAGGAAATGTGCACCAATTACAATGCATTAAACTAAAGTGAACGCTCTTGTTTGGAAAAGTAAAGCAGCCCAGATTGGTTCCTAGATTACTTTTTGAGAGAAGGGATCTACAGAGATCTCAGTGAGTGAAGTGATGCACAGCAACACCCTCAATCAAGGCAATTTGTTCTAGCATCTTCTGGAGCCCATCCCTACCTGGGGTGACAGACGTTGCCTTTGCACAACAGAAAATAACCACAAAGCCCTTAAAAGTGATTCCACCTTTTCCCAAAGAATCTCTGAGGTTTCTAGTACGATGCCCTTCAATGTAGATAAAGAACAATCTTTTGGCAAACAGCTTTTGTTTTCAGCTTGGGAGCTCATTACAGATTCCCCTACATCTGTGCAACATGGAAAAGTTTTAACCATGTTTCACAGAGGCAGGAAAGAGCGAGGAGGAAGAAAAGAAAGCAGAAGACAAGGGTGAAGAAAAAGCTCAGCTGCATCGACCAAATTAAATGAGACACAAAAGTTCTTAGTGAACAAGGTAAAAGAAGCCCAAAGGAAAAGCTACTCCAGATTCCCAGACACTAGGTGTGATGGAAACACCAGCAGGTTAATGCTGGTGGGATGGGGGAGGAATTGGTCCCCACACTGGGTCATGGATGAGGCACAGCAGAACCAGGCACACTTGTCAAGCAGAGGATGAGTGGAGTGAATTACATCCCCTGTAGTTTGTTATGATGCTGCTTAGAGGGGATACTGAATTAGCTGCATTAATGCAGCAAGGAACTGGATAAGGTTCCCAGTGATAAGCCTAATTAACAACAGAGTTATCCATAGGCTGCGGTTTATGGTATAAATAAGCAACATTTATGCTGATTAATTAAAGTCATGGTTCAGATCATTAAATCCTCCTACTTTCAGCCACCTTAATGAGGATGCCTGCAAGAGCTGAATCCAGCCACAGGCATTTCAACACTCCCGAGCCCAAGCACACCCCAGAGGGCAGGAGGACAGGGGATCTTCCCAGCTGGCATTCCAGTGGTGGTCCAGGCTGGAGACGAGGAGAGTTTCAGGGTTGCAAGCTGCAGGCTGCACCACGTTGCCCCTCGTTCTCAAAGTGTGTAAAAAGCATCTTAACACAACACTGAAAGCATCGTGGAGACAGAGAGCTGTGTCAGCTGCTCGCACGGATCCAATTCTTTTTCATTAACCCAGCAAGCAGAACTTGCCTGGAGAACCAGGGCTGCTTTATCATCCTCCCCAGCCTCTTGCCATGTGACAGAGGTCCAGGGCCACCTCTGGGACAGCAAGCTGCTATCTCACCAGCAAACACCCAGAGATCCCTTTTCCATTGCCCACTCCTGGCCACCCCTCTTGCTCTGTGGGTCACAATCCCAGCCTCAGTGCTGGAGCTAACAGCAGGCATGCAGAGCTAGAGGCAAAACCCCTGGCTCTTAGGAAAGACTTCACTCCATGAGTGAAAACCAGGCAGACCCTCTCTGCCCTCTTTTTCAACTTTCTGCTCCTTCCTCCCACAGCTCGAGAGGCTTCACACAGCTCTAGGATTTCAGAGAGTGGCCTACTTGCTCTGAAGTGACAAGTCAGCTTGGGAGGCTATGGTTTGCTCAAGCTCATCTATCACATCTGCTCACAAACCCAAAACATTAGAGCTGCTCAAATTATTGTTATATTTTGACCACAGGGAGAATATTATTATCATCCTTCCCTGCTACCCCCAACCCTTCCTCATGAATCTTTCACGAATCTGTCCTGATTCTTGCATAAGATCTGGGCTCCTCCTTTGTGCAAGGCAGATTTTCCAGCCATGGAGCACAGCCACAGCCTGCTGCCCTCAGCTACAGCCCAACACAAACAGCCTCCTGCCTTAACCTGACCTGCCAGGACAACCCAGGTGGTGCTCAGCCCATACCTGGGGGTACATATACATTTTTTTTATATATATACACACACGTTATTTATATCATAGAATCACAGACTGGTTTGGGGTGGAAGGGACCTTCAAGATCATCTAGATCCAACCCCCCTGCATGGGCAGGGACACCTCCCACTAGACCAGGTTGCTCAGAGCCCCATCCAACCTGCCCTTCAACACTTCCAGGGATGGGGCTTCCACAGCTTCCCTGGCCAACCTGGGCCAGTGTCTCACCACCCTCACACTCCAGAATTTCCTCCTCATGTCTCACCTCAATCTCCCCTCTTCCAGTTTTAATCCATTCCCCCTTGTCCTCTCCCTCCTTGCCCTTGTCCAAAGTCCCTCCCCAGCTTTCCTGGAGCCCCTTCAGGCACTGGAAGGTGCTCTAAGATCTCCCTGGAGCCTTCTCTTCTCCAGACTGAACACTCCAACTCTCTCAGCCTGTCTCCAGAGCAGAGCTGCTCCAGCCCTGGGATCATCTATATCCATATATACACAACACACCCCTGATGTGCTGACACCCATATGGGGGGAGTGCAGGTGGCTACTCCTGCCAAAGGCCACTTGCAGATTCTGGGAGGGGAATGTGTGTGATTTGGTTACAGGGTGTGCACACAGGTAACACCAGGAGGCAGACAGCCACTGAGTACAGCCATCATTAACCTCTTGCCTTGCACTATTCATCCACCCTCTACCTGCAGTGACACTGTAATCACCTTCCACCAGTGCCAACTGCAGGTGGAGAACAGGAGCAGTTCTCTGAGGTTACAAGATCATGTTTTTTGTTTGCTTGCTGCTCTTTATGGGATGTTAATTGATGCTGCTGCAATGGGACATCTAACATCAACTCTGGAGGGAGTCAAGAGGAGGCCCTAAGTCACTAATGAGCCCATCAAATGGCTGCAACAAACCCTGCGAGGATGATTATCAGCTCCTTCATCTCTCCCAGTCTTTTCCCTTTTTCTTCACACAATCTTACCAGATTGGGAACTGACTAATAACAATAATAATAAAATAAACCTCATTTATGATCACTTGCAGGACTGGGGCTATTTTCTTCATCTTTTCACCATCACAGAAATTGCCTTTTAAATGTATAACAATGATTGTGAGGGTCAAGTAATTACCTTGAAACCTCCCATTTTGATACATCCAACGTTGTTCTGTTATATAAATAACAGTTATTACTGTAAAATGATTTTCTCTTTCCTACACTTCCAAAGAGTTCCTGCAGGAGATGGCAAAGAAAATGGGTTCCATTAATGCCACACTTAGACCCTGTTGCTTTCATGCTTTAACTCCCATCATGAATCTTCTAACATGTCTTTAAACAAATGTAATTTATTCCACAACACTCTGGTTCTTCCCTGTCTTCTCCCTTCTCTTTGCCCTAATATCCTCTCCTGTGAAGCAGGAGCTCTTTCTCCCCTGACTCATCAGTGGGTGTTGTGCTCCTGCCAGTCAGGGAAAACATTTCAGCTCTTGTTCAGGCACTTTACTGGTAAGTACAAGCAAAACATAAGAGCCCCCAATCAGGAAACACACACCAGAAGGAGCCATGATGGGAGGATTTCTATCCTCCCTGAAACCTTGCAGCAGGGATCACAGGCTGACTTGGCTGAAGGGGGCTATTCTGAACTAATCCCAGTTGCCTCAACAGAGCTGGGTCCTTGTGCAGCCTCTGAGAGCAGGGGAAACGTTGCCTCTGGCACACAGCATCCTCCTCAGAGCTACAAATTCAACTGCCAGCTGCCACTTCTGTCTCATTTGATGATGATAAAGGAGACGGTTCTTTTCATTACACAATCACGGGGCAACTGAGTCTGCAACTCTCAACAGGACTCCCTGACCCAGCCCGCAGTGCCCCGGGCAAGTCCCTTTCCTGCTGCTCCTCAGCAGTGGGGGAAGTGCTGTAACCTGCATTTCACGGGGCAGAAAAGGGATACAACCCAATCCTGCAGTGGCATTTAGGTGCAAGTCCTGCCCCTGAAGGGATAAAATCCCACCTGTTTCAAGGAGCTAGTTTCAGTTTTATCAAAATGAGAGAGGTGCACTTAAAAAGCACTCTCTGGCTTCCAAGCTCTGTGCTTGAAGGCACAGCACCCACTAAGCCATCCCCCTCTTCCTACCCCCACTTGCCAGGAATAATTGGTCAGTCCCTTCAGCAAGTGATCTCCCTTACAATATGTACGTAAATTAGGTATGATGTTCTCCAGAGAAAAGGATCCCTCACCAAAAAAACCCATTTTCATAAAAGGGTTAACAGCAAGACCAAGCCATGAGTGTGAACTGGAGATAAGGAAAACAATCTTTGCAGGCTGCCTACTGTAGAGTTTCTGATTTTCCCCTGCATCTACCACCTCTGGCACCAGTAACAGCAAAGATTGATGTCTTGAGTTACCTCATGTAACTTCTGGACATCTGGACTTTTCTGTTGTCTCCTCCTTCCCCCAAGAGTTATGACTTTCCTTCTACCCTTTCCCAGTCACAGCCTCTTCTTCATTATCATCCGTCAAGTCCCATTAACATGTGCACTGACATCAGGGAAGATGACTTCTGAAGCCTCCCGTGAGAGCCAGGTGACAGGAGCCTCCACCTTGGGAAGCAGGAGACAACTCTCCAGGAGCTTGTCCTGGCTCTCCACGTGCTCCTCCCCAGGGAGCACCAGAGCACAGCTTGCAGCATTGCCTTTGGTGGCAACCAGGGGCATTTTGCACGTTGGAGAATGTCCTCCTGGGACTGCTTTTCTGACCCTAGAAGCCCAAGATCTCTGAGGTATGTTGACCAGGCACCTCCCAGGCTCTGCTCACACCAGACACCACCAAAACTCACCAGTGAGATGCTCCCTGCCCTTTGGTTTTCCCCAGCTCCTGCTGGGGCCATCAGAGTTTCCCAGGTGAGAAGAAACCTGTCCTACCACTTGCTCAAGTCCCACCCCTGCTCCTGCAGGACCACAATCATCCCCCCTTTCCCAATCAGCTGCCTACTGGGATAAAAAGATATCAGGCCAATAATTTGGTTGCTTGCAGGTGCCTCCTCTGAGCTGCTTTATTCCCTCCAAACACAACATGCCTCTCATGCAAAATGCTTGGCATTGTTTCCCATGTTCCTGATTAAACACTTAATGAGAAATCTGGATAGAGCAAAATCAACAGGAAATGAAGGCAACACGAGCCACTACACAGCTCCTATTTTAAACAAGAGAAAGCATAGGAAAAAAAAAATCCAAATTATTTCCCTCAAAACGAGTGGCAAAAAAAGCTACAGGGGAAGAACTAAACTGCTAGAGACACTGCTTATAACTATAACTTTGCCCCAAGGTTGTGTTTTTTCCTTTTTTTTTGTTACTGTTTTGGGGTTTTTTTACTAGGAAAAGGTCCTAAAAGGAAAAAAAGAGTCAGGCACAGAATTTGTTGTCAGGAGGTCCTCCTGTCAACAACACCTTTCAGGCTAAACCTGGTGAGTTTCAAACCATGAAAGAAAAAAAAAAAAAAAGAAGGAAATTTCTCATGAAAAGAAGCCAAATGAACAGTTTTTCAAAGGCACAGAGAGGGCTCTGGTTACACTGGAGGGCTCAAGGCATGTTTTCTTTCGTGTTTTCCTATTTATGCAGGACTTGGTATGTGGCTCGTGGCCAGAGTTGTGATATGCCACTAAAGTACAAAATAAATAATAGTAATCCCTTGGCCATGACTCTTATTTTTTATATAATCAAAATCTAATACGTGGGTGCATATATGTACCAATAAACCATGGAAAGACAGCTTTTGTTTAAAACCAACCAAGAAGCTGAATAATTTCACTCTTTGGGGAGATGGAGGTGAGACACGAGGAGGGAATTCTGGAGTGTGAGGGTGGTGAGACACTGGCCCAGGTTGCCCAGGGAAGCTGTGGAAGCCCCATCCCTGGAAGTGTTGAAGGGCAGGTTGGATGGGGCTCTGAGCAACCTGGTCTAGTGGGAGGTGTCCCTGCCCATGCAGGGGGGTGGATGTAGATGATCTTTGAGGTCCCTTCCCACTCAAACCATTCTAAGATTCTAAGCTAATGAGACTCCAGCCCCACCAGGAGCAGCAAAGTTCTGTCCCTTTGCCTGCAGCAGCTCAGAAGCAGCTGCCCCATCTCCCTTTGTTCTTTATTCCAGACTCTGGGACTTCTAACACATCTTCCTTTTGCAACTAACTCAAGAGCAGAGCACACAACCCCTCCCCACTTCCTTCCCTCAAACAGACATTAAAATCCACCACGTACCTAGCCCGAGAAGGCTGGCAATACCCATGCCTCAACATCCAGAGCTTCAATTAAATCAATTAGCCTCCCCATACATGGCTAATATTGGAGACATAGGAGAGGTTTTATTATCCAAATAGAAAATCAGTTTGCATGTCCAGCTGGTCACTGGAGGCACTGTAATTACCATCACTGTAACTCTGCCCGTTTGGGCCCGTTTCAATGGCACCAGCCCTGTTTATCTGCTTGGAGAAGAGCCTGTGCCATCTGGGCCAGACGAGGTTCATTGTCTGCCTGGCATCCATGGCACAAACACAGCTCCCCCACTCACTCAACTGCCACCTTTTCATCTTGATTCTGCAAAGGAATGAGTGACAGGAACAGACTTGTCACTGAAAAGCAGTTTCAGGAAAGTCTGGGCACAGAAGGATGTTCTGGGGAGGTGCTGGGCCAGGCAGCACCAGCAATGGGCTGGCCAAGCCTGGCTGTCCAGCTGCATCAGGGGTGCCCTGGGGGTCTCAGGAGGTGACAGGGACACAGTATGGAGGGAAACCTGGCCAAAAACATAGCTCCAAAGTCTCCTGTTTTCTGCTTCTCACAGAATCGTCACAGCTGGAAAACACTTCTAAGACCACCTAGTCCAACCATCCACCAAACAAACCAAAATCACAAAAACCCCACAACCACACCCCACAAAACCAACACCACCACACAACCCAAAAAAATCCCACCATGCCCACTAAAGCAAGATGTGCCCCATCTGCACATTTCTTGAATGCCTCCAGGGGTGATGAGTCCACCACCTCACTGGGCAGCCTGTCCCAGTGCCTGACCACTCCTTCTGTAAAGAAATTCTTCCTAATTTCTAGTCTAAGCCTCCCCTGGGGCAACTTCAGGCCATTTCCTCTGGTCCTCTTGTTATTCACTTGGGAGAAGAGGCCAACACCCACCTCACTCCAACCTCCTTTGAGGTAGTTGTAGAGAGCAGTGACATCCCCCCTCAGCCTCCTCCAAACTCAGTAACAATCCTCATCAAGAGCCTGAGCAGAAGCTCAGAGGAGCCAGAAGGGCTTCATCTGAGGAGCCTGGAGGACTTCATCTGCACTCCTCCACTGTCCCTGACCTGTTCTTCAGGCAAGTTCAGTGGCTTTAGAAAACTGGTGGTTTTTAAACAGGAGGGAGAGTGTTGAGCTCCTGGCTGCCCACCCGGACTGCTCTTCCCTGGGTGATGCAGCCCCTGGAAAGGGAGCCAGTGAATGGGAGCCTCTAAGGCAGCTCAGCTCAGCATCTGTGCTACCAAAGTGCTTAAGAACGACACAGGTTCAGCCCAAACCATCAAGTGAGCAGAATGTGCCCAGGACAGGCTCAGCCAGGACTTCTGAAGACACACCAGCTCCCTGCTGCAGATGATAACGACAGGAGGAGAACGCTCACAGCCCGTTAAATCTCTACCTACTTTTAAAAACCTCCCATTAGTCTCCTCACGTCATCTCCTTGTCTGAAAAAGCAGGGGGATAATTCTTTTGTTCTCTCCCACTTTATCTGGTCCAACCTGTGAGCAGCAGAGATTGTTCCTCATTATGTACCTATGAATTAAACACACGTGGTTGCACGCAAGACGGCGACTGCAACACAGCCACTAAAACCCAAAGTAACACAACCAATATGTTTATGTACAGATGGAAAATGTAATGAAAGGAGCTTGTTATTAGAAGGACAATGGGAAAAAATCTCCATTGAGCTTCATGTCTTGCAAGATCTGCTAGGAGTGAAACCGGTTACAAAAGCAAGGCTGTGAAAATGGATGTATTATTTTCTTCTGACATGACATTGCTTCAATTAAGTTCTCTTATTGAGGTAACCCAGAGGCAGCACAGCGAGGAAACAGATGGGAAAGGCTGCCTGGGAAGGTAGGGGCAGGGTTTTCCTGCCTGGAGTTAAAGTAATTTATTGTTCTTTTTTCTCTTGCATTCGGTGTTTCTGACGAGGTCAACAGGGAGGGCCTGGATTCGGATTCAGATTTCACACTTCAGAGGGGAAACAGTCAAATGAAAAAAGCTATGGGAGCAGCAACTGAGAAACTATATGTATGTGCTTTTTCTCACCTCCAGCCCTATTTCTTTATTTTCTTTTCAACTGTCACATTAACGTAGCTTTCCAGAAAAAGACAAAGCTTCTCCACGTTTCCCAGCACTGTGCTCTGATGGTTTGTATCAACAGAGGAAGCTTGCCAGGGGTTTCCCCACTCTGCAGGAGATCAGGATGCCTGCAGGCTGATCCTTTGGGATGAGGGGTCTCTGCAGTGCCCCGGGGTCCCCCTGAGGGCCAGGAACAGCCAGTGGTGGGGGCACAGCTGGGCAATGAGCCCAGGGGGCAGAGTTTTTAGAAGATGAGCAAACGCAGGGTCTGAAGCACCAAGCTGAGTACCCCCGAGACAGCCAGCAGGTATTTCAGGGTCCTGGCCTTGCTTTTCCTTTCTCACCTAGCATCAGCTGCCTGAGGTGCTTCTTCAGTAGCTGGCCAGAAAGCTGCCAGGTTTCCACTCTTATATAGACCTCCTAGAGCTTGCTCAGCTCTGTGTTGCCTTCAGGCTACTGCAGTGGGCTTTCTTTAGAGAAAATCCTGAAATCACTCCACAACTCCCTCCCACCCCTACTCTTGGTATTTCACATTAAATTCATCAACAGCAACAGAAACTTGAATCTTGGCCCTTCCGTTGCTGAACTCATTCACTCTCAGGACTTCCCTTTCCAAAAAAGCTTATTTAACCTGAGGTTTTTCATTCCCTCCACCCCAGGAGGCAAAGTCAGAGATTTGCACAGCTCTGGCACCAATTTACCTGGGCCCCAGTGGTCCTGTCTGCAGGGGAAGCCAGCAAAACCCACCACTCTCTCATTGAAAGGCTGCAGGACTCATAGTTGTTTGGGATTTCACCTCCTTTCCCTGTATCCCTGTGGGCAGGGATATCCAGAGGAATGGCAGGGACATCCCTCTGTCAAGAGCCTGTCAGCTTACATGGCCTACAGCAGCATTAGCTGCTCCTCTGAACACTTTGCAGAAGGTTTATCCTCTGCTGCAGTTAATCCACCCAGAGCCTTTGGTGGGGGCTTCTCCAGCAGTATTCCTGGTGATAATCCTCCATTCAGGGCTGGGCATGTGTCCAGCTGTTCCAGATGTTAGGAAAACCCCTGTACATCCTGAACACAGCCAATATGCAAGCACCTTCAAAGGCTCTCCCTGGCCTTGCTTAGTTATCCTTGCTCCTCCTCTCTTCTTTCTGTGGCTGCTGCAAATTCTCTGCCCCCACTTCAGACCCTCTGGAGCTGAGAGCAGGACCCCTCCCCTTCGTTAGCAGGGATGGAAACAGTTTCCCCAGCCAGCAGAAGCAGTGCCAGCAATTTCATTTCCTGCATATCTTTAATTTTAGTCCTGAATATATATTGCGTACTTAAAGGGGGGGGAAAAAAAAAAAAATAAAAAAGAAAATCACCTCCTACAAAGCCTCAGCTGTTTATCAATGCAAAACCCCACTCCCAGAAGAGGCACTAGCCACAGCAGAGCACTACTGGCCACCACTGTCTCTCTCCCCACCCCACAAGCCTTGAGCAGCACCTGGAACCCAGGAGCCAGCAGAGGAATATTTCCAATACCTGAGTCGATAATTTAAGAACATGAAACCACATAGACAGAAGAAAAAAAAAGAGAGAACACTACCTCTCTTGCTCCCCATGTTATCTCACTAAAGAGATCCAGATAACAGAAAACACCATGAGCAGAAATATAGATCTGTTATTACTATTATTTGCTGGAGGGTCAAGGGAAGACTTTGGAGAAATGCAGCTTCTCTCCCGTTCAGCCCAAGCAGGCTCCCCTCCACGCTGGTTCCTGGAGCAGGACTACAACTGACAAGTGTCATTAGCCCAATAATGATGAAAGGAAAACACTTCTCCTTACAGGTTTAATCACAGACACTGCTCTGTCCTTGGCCTAGACCAGATCTCCACTCCTGAATCCCAACCAGCCAAGGTAAGGTGCTGATCCAGGACCTCAGTGGGGAAGCAGTTTCAAGCTTACACACATTTTAAGACTGACGTGGGACTAACAACCTGGCTGAAGGTGCTGTCACTGGAGGATTATTGCTGCCCTTATCCTCACACTGTTGACACCACTGAAATCTTTTTCTCACTGCCAAAAGCCACCCTGGCTTCCATTAAAAACAACCCTTGGAAGCTGAGAGGTGCAGGCAGGCGGTGAATTTAAACCCATCATTTCTCCAAGGAGCCCAGTCAGCTGAGCCATCTAACAGAGGACAAGATGCTGGTGAAAAGGGACCCTACAGCAGAGCTGAGACTTCCTCTGGACAAAGAGGTCCTTGCTTGCATCCTGCTCTGCCTGGAGAAGCCAACACATCACGTGCACCCCACGGGCTTCAGTGTGGCTTGGGTGATGCCAAGCGTGTGCCCCCTCTGTATGATGAACATGTAAGGATGCAAGGATGAACAACCTTTCTGCAGGAGCTCAGAAACTACCCTCTCCTGTGTCTGAGACAAGACCTAACACAGGCAACAGATTCACAAAGCCATGGCTTAAGAAATGTGGAGGGGAACAGGGGAGAAACTCCTGGTTTATATTTATATTTTCATTTTAGGGCTGTTCTCTGAAGCATTTCAACCTAGAAAGCTGCATGGCAATTACCTCCTCCTTTCCATTTTGTGGTACAAATATTAGGGACTCAAATGCTACAGATGAGGAGCCCAGATCATCTTTCTCCACAGCCTTTTTAAGGCCACCTCTCTTTTTATAAAGGCACCATTTTCACCCAGTCACCTCTTGCATTGAAGCTGGACCAGCTGTTCATGCTGCCCCTGGTTTCCACTGGAGGCAGAACAAGATGCACAAATTCAGGAGCAAAGTTTAACCCTCACTGAACATCAACCAAATCATGCTTTCCTGCAGGAATCTTCTGTGTGCCACTTCTCAAAAAGGAGACTCCAACAAGGAAATGATCTCCCATTTAAAATAACTCCAGTGCAACGGGTCTGCCAACGGTCTACTCTAAAGTGTGGGAGTTCAACGTGTGTCTTAGAGAAAGAAAAATGTAATAAAAAGGCTCCGGGGCTCCTGTTTGGCTCAAGGTGCCAGCTTGACTCTCCTCAGACAGGCCCAAAGCCCAGCACAAAGCAGAGTGAGCCCCTGTGTCCCTGCCAGCCCAGCAGGAGGGCCAGCCCTGCTGTGCCACCTCCCTGTGTCCCGTGCAGTGGCACTGCCAGAGCAGGGCAGCAGGGCTGGCACTACTTTGGTACAGATCAGGCAGCATCAGGATGGCCCTGGCTGTCCCCACACCAGAGCCACTGCTCCCTGATGGCACGCCACAGTTTTCAGCTCCTCTGCTGCTCCTCCATATGCTCCAGGCTCTGGCACGGGAACAGGGGGGACAGCTGGGGCTCCCAGCTCTCCATCTCACTCATGTCCTCATCAAAAACCTGCTCCTCCATCTCACCCACCAGCCCAGTTAGCAGTGGGTGAGGGCAGCTCAGCAGCAGTGACCCTGCCCCTTGGCATCACCCCCTGACTGAAGCTGCTTGGCAGGTGCCAGTGCTCAGCCCTGCCTCTCGGTCCCCTCCTCCTCCACACCTCATCTGCTGCCTCTCCCTCCAGCTCCAGCAGGACCAAGGGGCTGCCAGAAGTCCCTCCTGTCCTCAGATGAGGAGAAATAAGGGCAGGAAGGGGGATGCTGGCAGGGCAGAGGCTCTTGGGCTGCTTCAGGAGCCCGTGGAAGACATGGATTAAGCCCATTATGCACCACTCACGACAGGGCTCAGGGCTGCTGGTCCTGGCTTCCTCCATAGCCACATGCACCCCTGCTCTGTACCCCCTACAGGGACTAGACAGTGTCCCAAGGTTCTGGGTGACAGCAGATGGATTTGGGGACACATCTGTAGGGCCCAGGCTGAGCACCAGGACTTGTCCTGCCTGCCCCCAGGAGAGAGGCAGCACTGGCATCTCCCCTGGCTCTGCCTGCCAGACGTGTGGAGCACAGCCCAAGAGGGCAGGGATGCAGCTCAGCCTGGAAGGGCAGAGGAGACCATCCCCTCCCAGGGGGCACAGACAGGTTATTCCAGCTGCATGGAAAAGGAGCACTAAAAGAAACAAAACTGTCAGCATTGTCAGAGGTCTGACAATCACAGTGTCCCTCCTGGACTGGGCTGGTGTAGTTATTTTCTTGTAAAATCCCTTTCCGTTTTGTTTCCAGCTCTTTTCATACCAACTTTATGATCCCTTCAGCAAAGCTCTGCACCAGGTTCTATTTTGCAATAACCAAGACAAATGGCACTACAAGAATTCCAGCTCCAGGCGTGGCTATCCTTAACGTTCTTGGTTTTACCACAAACGTGCAACATTCACACCATGATCTTGAAGAAGCCTGCTCTGTTGGCTGAGGGAGCCTTCCTGACTTGGATCCCTGAGAAGTAAAGGGGAGAAGAACAGAGCTTTTTCTAGATCAGCTTCCTCCTTGTGCTGCCTCAATTATATATGGATTGATCACAAAACACCCAGAGAGAGTTTCTGCTCTCTTGAATCTAATTTTTTCATCAGCTTACAAATTCCTAATTTCCAGCTAATTTCCTCACCTTATTAATTTTCCCTTTGGACTGCTTCTTTCTCCTCTGAGTCCTCTGGGCTACACACACACAAAAAAGACAACACCCCAAAAAACCTAAACCAGCCAAAAAAACCCCACAACAAAACCACAAAAAAACCACAATCAAAACCAAACCCAGGGCAATTTTTGTGCTCAAATTTATTGCTCCCTGGCATCACCATCAGCTTTGCAGGAGGAAGAAGAGGGAGGGGGTTGCCCTGATCACAGCCAGCACAGGAGCTGGAGCAGCTGTCCCACCACAGAGCAGACCCCAGCCCCTGGCAGGATGTGGCACCACAGTGGTGGCCACAGCTCAGCCCTGCTTGGGATGACACAGTGCAGGGGCATCGATAGCTGAGGCCCAACTAGAAAAGGTTGGGTAGATTAAGCTGCTAGAAATCTAAACTAGAGCACAAATACCTTCAGCCAGCTAACCCTGAGTACACAGAAAGGTGACACCAGAGCTCTCAAGGGAGCTTGGAAATGCCAAGGATTTCTTCAGCTCCATGGGCAGAGGGCTCTGTCCGTGTCATGTCCCATCCCTGGAAGTGTTCAAGAGCAGGTTGGATGGGGCTTGGAGCAACCTGGTCTAGTGGGAGGTGTCCCTGCCCATGCAGGGGGTTGGATCTAGATGATCTTGAAGGCCCCTTCCAACCCAAACCAGTCTGTGTAACTCCACTGCAGTGGTCAGAGCCAAATGATCAGCTCAAGCCATGAGCTGGGGTGAAGGCTCCACCTCACCTGACTCCAGCTGGGTGGGTTTATTTTGGTGCCTCACCATCTGACAGGAACAACTTCTGTTTCCCTCCCTGCCTGGATCTGTACAGCACCTCCCAGCCAACGGGGCTGTGCACGTGTTGCCAGGGTGCCTACAAACAGCAGCCATTTACCAACAGATTCAAACAAGGTGAAATGGATTTCTAAAAAATCAACCATTAAGCCAGTACGACATCTGTTGCCTGTGTAAGATCTTGGCTGACATGCACTTCCAAGAGATTCACAGCCCTCTCCCTCTGACTCCACACTGCTCAACTCCCATCATGATGTTCACAATAGCTCCATCCATCTCCTAACCATGCCACCAAAAGCAGTCCTAGAAGAAATAATGATAGCAAGGCTTGGTGCATTGAAAGCGAGCATTAGCCACACACTTTGCTCCATATTTTCCTTCCCCTTTTAAGCTGTCTCATTCAAGAAAAGACAGTAAGTTTTATACTGTGCAGGAGAAGCTGGTTATGTGTCTCTCTGGGGTGGAGGCAGGTGCTCTGCACAGGCAGCCTCCAGATGTTCCAGCCAGCATTGCAGGTAGGGAAGGAAAAACGAGTCAGATGTTTAAGTGCAGCCTGCTGGTCGCCTCCACCCCCCCACACACCTACCCAAAACACCCTCTAGAATGTCTTCAAGAAGCTGCTGCAGCCATCTCAATTACCTTTAAAGTGCCACTGCCATAAATCAGGTTAAGATAAACTGCATTCAAGTGTCCTGACCAGCAAAGCTGACAGGGGCCTTGTACAACAGCCAATTATCACAGAAAAGGGAATTAATAACGTAAGTGACGAGGGCCATTTTCCAATCATGCCATCCAGTTCTGTAAGACACTCCTCTCTCTCCATCAGTAGCAAAGTGGGACTCCACGAGCTGCAATGGGAAGCTGTCAGGGACCAGGAAGGATGGTGAGATACCAACCAACTGCCACACAAGCAGGGCCACAGCAGAGCAGGAGCCTGGGGAGCTCACTGCCCCCCAGCTCTGTGTTACCATCACCAAATGCAACCTGGTGTCTCCCTTTGCAAGCAGCACCCCTGAACCACCAGCAGTTAATGGCAGAGCTTTAACCCAACCATGCAAACAGCAAGCATGTCCACCTGATGGGAAAACAGTTGGTGCTGCAGCCTGACCATGTATGACAAGGTGGGACTACTGTGCAGTAGGCCAGAAGAAGAAAACTATCCCAGATACCACCAACTTGTCCCATTGTGTGCACAGGAAACCAAACATCTCATGGTACACTAAGAGAAACCTTCCAGAAAGGAACCAACTCTTGATCTGAGGACATGGAAAGATGGAGACCACACAGGCATTTTGAATATTTGCTTGAGCAGCCAAAGCTGTCCACAGCAAGGGCCAAGCAGGCAGTGTGACTCCATTTGACACCAGCTGCCAGCTCCACCAGACAGAAATATTGCTTTACTGAGCTAATTACTGTAGCTTTTCTAAAAATGCTGGACATCTACAATAAGTTCATCCATCCATCAATATGGATTATCAACCATGTATAAAAAAGGGCTAGAAAGTATCCTCCACATTCTGTGTAAATACCAAGCTCAATAAAAGCTAGATACAGGCTCTGAAGACAGATAATCCATTATGACAGACTCCTGGAGGTTACTTTTAAGCATGGTTTGATTAGCAATGTATTTGTAGCCACTTAGTGTATAGACTATCCAGGTAGGTAACTAGTACCATTAATTTATTCTCCAGGAGAGTGCAGACATCTCACCAGGGCTGTAGCATGTGGTGACACCCAGCTGAGCAGTGTAAGGACTGTGTGTGTAAGGACTAATTAGATCTCGAACCAAAAAACTCAGCATCTCCTCTTCCCCACTTGTTCATGTTTGAAAAGGTCTGTCCAAATACCACCTTCATATATTCATATAATATTGACTCTTGCCAAGCTGAGTCCAATGATTAAAATAAGCATCCGTCCCAATGGCATTTAAAACAAAAGAAAACCCAAATTAATATAATTCTATTACAAGGAGAGCAAATTTTTAAACAGAGACTTATTTGCCTGATTTTTTCCTAATATTAAACTTCTAAGATTCCTACACTCTGATTTTCCTTGCTGCTGCATCCATTATTAAGAGGGGATTTTAAACCCCACTGGTCGGGTGGCAGAGCAACGCTCATTTTCCTGCTCCTTGCCCTCCACAGCCATTGGTTGGGGTTTGTTTTCTTTTACATTAATGATGATTATTTTTGCTCTGCATGCCAGCAGCTGCTCAGCTCCATGGTTCTGCTTCACTGGAGTTTCCCAGGTCGCCTCATGAGATGGTCACATCATCACCCAGGAGTTTTCACACTGTTAGTGCTTCATCATTCTACTGTACATGAAAAACTCTCCCTCCAGCCTTACATTCTTCACAGCATCATAGAAGGGTTTGGGTTGGAAGGGACCTTCAAGATCCAACCCCCCCTGCATGGGCAGGGACACCTCCCACCAGACCAGGTTGCTCAGAGCCCCATCCAACCTGCCCTTCAACACTTCCAGGGATGGGGCTTCCACAGCTTCCCTGGGCAACCTGGGCCAGTGTCTCACCACCCTCACACTCCAGAATTTCCTCCTCATGTCTCACCTCAATCTCCCCTCTTCCAGTTTTCATCCATTCCCCCTTGTCCTCTCACTTCCTGCCCTTGTCCAAAGTCCCTCCCCAGCTTTCCTGGAGCCCTTTCTAAATAATAGGGTGCAGCAAATAGTGCACCCAAAAAAACACACCAAACACCCAAATGTACCTGCTTCTCATATGACATGTCAGTTGGCAACAGCCTCCCCTGTTCTCATCCCTTGGGAAGAAGAATCCATTATAACTTACACTGGAAATGTGACATGTTATAAATGATTGCACTTTGAATTCAGTCAATAACACTTTGCATTACTAAAATAGGGAGCTACAATCATTTCTCACCTGAAAGCTGGTTAATCTAAGTAGTAAACACAATGCTTGCTACTGATTCTCAGTTTGAATTGGAAATATTTGGTGCTTTTCCTATCTGCCCAGCTCCTGGAATTTTGTGGTGACTATCCAGCCCACACAGCTGATCTTATCACAAAAGCCTTGGACCTTTCTACAATTAAGTAGTGAGTTTAAAAACATGCCAAAGCCTGTCTGATTTGTAAACCATCACTGTGCTTCAGGAGGATTTTCAAAAAAATAAGCACTGGAATGAGCTGCCCAGGGAGGCTGTAGAGTCTCCATCCCTGGAGACATTCCAAACCTGGAGGTGTTCCTGTGGGATCTGCTCTAGGGGATCCTGCTCTGGCAGGGGGTTGGACTAAATGATCTCCAGAGGTCTCTTCCAAGCCCATCCACTCCGTGGTTCATGTTGCAAGAGCAGTTGGACATAGATGCTCCATAGAGAGAACCAAACACGTACAGCTCCAGCATCACAGCAGAGACCAGCCCATGGCACCTCTTGTCCTACCAAAGCCTCCCTGCTGTCCCCAGCAGCTCTGGACTGTCCTCCCCATCCTGATGCACTGAGAGAATCCAGCCTGGACACACTAAAACGACCTGACAACGTACAAGGCTAAAGATACCAGTCTGATTTTTTAAAACTAAGTTTTCAGCTACCTAGAACTTGTGGAATAACTCCTGGACAGACCAGCTGCACTGCACTAGAATGAGAAACCACACCGGGCAGTTGGCAGCTGCTGGGGAAGCTCAGATGAAGCACCAGAGTTGTTGTCAGGTGAAAGACCTTGTTACTTTGCAGCGGGGGCCTGATGGTGGGTAGGAAGGTTTCTTTTCTCCAGGGCAGAGCTAGGCAAACAGTCTGGAACTCTAAGGACAAGTGGAAATGCAGGGATTTAAATGCAGCACCAGCCTTTGGCCCATATTTCTGAGCTGGCTGTAACACAAGTTTGCCAGAGTTAACACCGTTGCCCTCAAAATGAACAGTTTATAACCCGCTCTTGTTTATCTGTGTCTCTATTGCTGCTATTAATATTTAATGTCTCTGGAGTAAAGGTTCCTCTCCAGCATAACAAGCCCTGCTGCAGCATTAATCAGAGCATCAGCAGCCCAGAGCTCAGCTCCAGGCTGGCAGGTTCCCATGACACACTCCTAACCTGGGGGCTGCCAAAGGGGGACGGGCATCCTGCCAGCTCCTCCACACTGGCAATGCTGTCCTTCCCAACGTGGGCAGGAAGGGACAAAGGGGGCAAAGAGAATGTGCCTTGAATGAAAACCATCATCTCCTTC
Organism: Hemiprocne comata; assembly: GCA_020745705.1. NCBI lineage: Eukaryota > Metazoa > Chordata > Aves > Apodiformes > Apodidae > Hemiprocne > Hemiprocne comata. Next base: position 4,562,628 of record CM036608.1, read on the forward strand.
CCCTCCTTTCCTGCCAGCTTCTGCACAGCCAAGGTACCCACTGAGCTCTTGGTATCAGGCCCCCCAGTGGCTTTGATCTTGGCATGGTTGGGAGGGCACAGCCCCATTCCCAGCCTGGTCCCAACACAAGACTGAGGCACAGCTGGGACCTGAGGGTCCACATCCAGACCTGTGTCCTCAACTTTATACTGCTCTCTTGACCCTGACCAGAGGAGAAGGGGAGAAATGAGGAAGAAAAGGCTGACCCCTGCCCATCTGGAAGCCACAAGCAGCTCCACAGATCTTTATAAAATCTCCCAAAAGCAGCTTATTAGAGCCTGGCTTGTCTGTGCTCTGCTCTCCTTAACGAATCCCTTCTGCACCCATCCGCACTCGTAATGAGAAAAACCCTTCAAGAACAAGGGCCAAAAGCTGTTGTTTGATGGCATCCCATTTGCCCTGGTCTTAAATATCTTGAGGGTCACTAACTCACTCAGATAACCAGAGCTTTGCACTTTGATTTAACCTAGTGGAAAAAGGTTCTGCTGCAGAAGAGAGCAGAGAGATCATGAGACGGATAAAGGGAGCAAGAAAATGGGATCATTAGTTTACACAAACATGCTCTTCTGGACAGCCTCAAATCCCAGTTACAGACTACAGCAAAGCCAGCCCATCACAAAGGGATTTCCACCTTGCCTTGGCTACCCAGCATCCACGAAGGAAATGGATTAATCCCATCTCTCAGGGAAGCATCCACTGCTCAGAAAAGCTCCTGTTGCTGCCACCAGACACAGCAAACTCCTGCCTAAGCAGTCTCAGGCTGTTACACCAGAGATTGCCCAAGGAGCAAATAAGTTAATGTTTACAACAGCACAAAAGGGAGAATGAAATTATAAATACATGGAATTACATCCACAGTGATGCAGAAGGTCCCTTTTAGCTCTGCAGGGCACAGCAGTATGGCCAGGACGGGTTGCCCAGGTGGGGTGACACTTGTTCTCTTTGTTCTGTTGGAATGAAGATTTTTCAGTCCAGCCCTTCTCGTTGGTATTCAATTAATTGAAATGCAGCTTGAAACATTATTTTGCTTTCCTTAAAACACATAAAACAACCCTCCCCTTTTGTAATCTCAGCTGCCAAATCTTGGCCCTGAACTTCAGGGCCAATTTCTCCTTTATTTACTGAAAGCTCACTCTAAATCTTTCCATACTAACAAAGCCAGTCCTCCAAACAATTACTCTGGCTGCAACATTAGTCACTTGCCACAGTTTCTGTCAGCATTACTCACTTGATGGCACATCATCTTTGCTATAATGGAATCTGGCCCATCCCCTTTGTCTCCTGTCCTCCTTGGTGCTTTTCTACCCACTGCCTCCCAGATTTCATCTCCTGACCAGTGGCCATCAGACATTGCATTTCTCTATCTTCCCAACCACCAGGAAAAATCAATCTGTGTGTGGCTCCAGCCAGTGCTTGTCTCCTGGAGATACCAGGGGATTAATAGTATAAATACCAATCTACTTTGTAGCTTCTTGCAGAAGACCAACAGTGCAAAGGAATTTATAAGGCTGGCAATCTTTTGATTAACAACCCAGGGGCAGTGAGAAGTCCCTGTGAATCATTTCATAACCAACAGTGAGATTAGAGCCAGGAGGCAAAGAAACCAGACTGGAGCTGAGCATCAGTTTGAGCCCTCTCCCTAGAACTGACAAGGCAGGACCATGTGGAACCAAAGGGGGAAGTTCTGGATCTCTTATCAAGTGATGACAACCAGGAGACCACCTGCACTAGAGGAAAACAACTTTACAACTCAGACTCCTTGTTCCAGAGCGGCCAAGGACTGGAGTTATCCCAAGACATAGCTTGTATCTCCCCAAAACCTGAAACCTCAAAGATAGGAACAGCAGATCTAAGCACGTGGCTTGTCCTGCTCATGCCACCAACTCAAGAGCTTCCACCAAAACTAAAACCTACCATTAACAGTACATGACATGGGATACTCTAAATGCAGGTGCCTGTAGCCTGAAGCCACCTTCACTGGTGGACTCACCTGCCCCTTGAGCACCTCACAGACCAGCTTATCCTTCTGCAGCTGGAATTTGCAGGCTATACCTGGGGCCACAGCAGCCACTGTGTGGGAGGTGCCTGCATGTCACTGTGGCCTCAGCTCGAGTCCAGGTTTTTTCACACAAGCCCTGCTATAGACAACACGCTCATTTTTATCCCATGTTTTTTTTCCCCCCTCTCACAAAACTCTTCAGTTGAAAACTTAAAGCTAAAAATGGAGCTTTCCATTTTTTGCTGCACCAGAAAAAAAAATAAACCAGTGCTCTCTTTCTGCATACATATGTTTGATGTCAAAAAGACAGAGCAAGTCATTCTTAAAAAAGGCACTTCAAATACCAGTCCTCCCTGTCATCTCAGTTTTCCATCAGAAAATGACAGTCTCCTACTTCAAAACAAGATCTAATGAAACCACATTTATCCCCATCTTGCTGTGATCACATTAGACAGTTCTACCAATTTAGCTTTATTGGCTTCTTAACCATCTGAAAAAAAAACCCCACAACAAACTCCACACCTACAGACCAACCCTACGTTTTACTACACAGAAACAGCCACCTGCAGTATCCTTGTGAAAGCAGAATCTGATGGTCAACAAAGAGCTTTCTGTTTGGTTTTGGACTTCCTGCTAAGATCTCATTTTCTTTAAGAGACTTGTGGAGCTTTTCAACACATCAGATTTCGTTAAAGCAAAAATTTGCACCATGTGCTTGGCCATTGGAGGCACAACTGAGAAGATTCTCAGGATGCTTAGTGAGCTTGGGTATGAACATGGACAGGATGGTGGTTGTAAACTGCTGCCCAGGCACCTAAATGATGTGCCCACTTCAAAGAAGGAGAGGGAGGAATGTGTGCATAGAGCAGAGGCTGTTGCACCACCAGGGATTCACTTTTGCAGTGATTTTTCATCCCAAAATGCTGGTTTTCAGTAGCACATCAGGTGGATGCAATTAACCTCTGCAGCATCCCACTGCTTGCTAAAACCACCAGACAATCTTATTCCCCAAGTCCCCTTGGAGACTCCCCCGGGGAAGCAAGAGGTGTCTCCCAGAGAAAGAAAAAGCAAATTGGCCATATTCCCGAGACCACCAATTTAGAAAAGAGAAAAGCAGCAGCAGACAATTTATTTTCTGCCTAGATGAAAACCTCAGCCAGATCCTGTCACCTCTCTGTGCCTTCTCCCCACAGCTGATGTTTGTGCTAGAAGGTGTGTGTACTGACAGGACACACATTAGTGGCATCTATAAGTGGACACAAACCAATCTGCTGGTGAGGGAGTAAATTTTCCTCAGTCCTCTCAGGTCCTGTCTTATCCCTCCAGCACTGAACCCAGGAGGAGGAAGGAAAACAGCAGCTTTGCCATCTCCTAAGAAAAGATGCTCCACCTTTCTCTGCAAGCAACCCTCTAACAAAGCCTGTTTTCAAAAGCAATTCAGTGCTGCTGGAAAGGCACCAAAGTGCCACCATCCCCTCTGTCTACTGCTTGGAAGTGGCAGTGACCCAGAGCTGCTCTGTGTTGGCTGCCCAGGAGTCCTGCCACTCTCTCATCCTCACTCTGCCACCCCCTGTGACTCCCAATGCTGCTCCCCTTGGAGAACATCATCATTCCTCCCTTCAAAATCTCTCCAACATTGCCTGCAAACATGGGTTATTAAAATAAATAAAACTGCAAGGCAAAAGAGAAAAGCAGACTGCAAAGTGACACCTGCATGTTGTCATTTGTGGGCCGTTGAAGATGGAAGAACCAGCAAGGAATGTTTACAGCTGGGGATGGAACATCCTGATTTCTGTTGGGCTGACAATTAATAATATCAACTCCTACCTCCACAAATATATTAACCAAAATGTGCATATATAGACACCTCCTGCTCTTGATCAGGTGTTTGAACACATGCAACACTGCACAGCGGGCAAAAGCAACTGGGGGAAGCGTGTCTAATTAGCCAGAACATGGAGGGGAAAGCTCCAAGTGGCTGTGTTTTCATACCACCAAATGAGACTCATCAGGTTACCTGCTATGGGCAGCAGGATCTTTAAAGCCTTCCTTTGAGACAGAGAAAAGGTAACAGATGTTATTCCAGCAAAGTGCTCCAGGCTGCGTGGCTGAGAGCAGCTTTCCTCTCCCTTGTACCTGAGCCAGGAGGTAAAGCTGTCCCCAGATGGCCTCTCCCCCTCCCAAGGCCAAAGGGCCACGGTCCTGTAGGGTAAGTCCCTGTCCACGAGTGGCTGGAGCAGGGCTCAGCACCCAGTACTCTGCCTGGCTCAGCACCCAGCACCCTGTCCCCTGCTTGGCTCAGCACCCAGCACCCTGCCTGGCTCTCCATGACAGGAACTGCAGCTCAGGCCAGATCACTTCCAAATCCCAGACTGGTTTGGGTTGGAAGGGACCTTCAAGATCATTTAGATCCAACCCCCCTGCATGGGCAGGGACACCTCCCACTAGACCAGGTTGCTCAGAGCCCCATCCAACCTGCCCTTCAACACTTCCAGGGATGGGGCTTCCACAGCTTCCCTGGGCAACCTGGGCCAGTGTCTCACCACCCTCACACTCCAGAATTTCCTCCTCATGTCTAATCAGCAAGTGCCTCAGCTGGAGATCATCAATAGGAGTATCATGACCCAAACAGCCTAAAAGATGGTTAGACAGGTTTGAAGGAGCTCATCAATTTTGTCTATACTGCTGAGGTCAGCACTAGATCTTCTTTCCATCAGCTTCCTGAACACAAGAAGAAAACAATGTCCTTGGTGATCACCAGGAAATGAGGACAGCAACCCTTTGCTTCTGCTCATGGAAAACAACAGTAAGAACCATTCTATTAGCAGTGTATCAGTCTTAATTTTTTCCCCTGGAACAGGTCAAACCATGGGTGTGCTACTGTAGGGCAGCCCCTACTGTCAGTCCCCTTCTCTCTACTCTGCACAAAGCCAAGAAGTCCACCCTCTAGGCCCCTGGGTTGAGCCCTCCTGGTGAACTCATCTTCAGCTTGGACTGAACTCACTGCAGTGCAGAATGGCCAAAGTTCAGAGCAGCAAAAATGCAGGTTTCAGAAATAACAATATCAGTGGGAGGAAGAGGAACAAGATCACCAGCACAACAGCAACACACCAAGCCAGCCTCATGCAATAAAGATTTGGGAAGCAAAAGACATTTGCCACATTCCCACACTACCCACAGACTCCCAGGTCCCAATCCCTGCTCAAACCCACCCAATCCCATATTTTTCTGCAGGCTCCTAGCAGAAGAAAAGACTATGAAAACAGGTGCCTTGCTTTGCAACATTAAATATCTCCATTTTCCTTTAACAGGAAGGCACTGGCATCAATTAGAGGACAAAGCCATTAGAGACACTTTGTTTATTCAAATTAGTGACAAGTCTGTGTCAAAACACTGGCTCCCCACGGCCCTGATCCCAGAAGATGTTTTGAGGCAGAATGATTGATTGAGCCACCCACAGTCCCCTGTTGACTTCAACAGGCTTTGGACTGGGCTGCTGAAGGAACAATCTCAGCTCTCCAAGGCCCATCTCCTGTCAGAGCAGACCTGCCTCCCTGCAGGTCCCCAGCTGCATGACCATCCCTGGTTTAACCCAGCTCCAGCCTCAACCATGGCCCACTGCATCCTCCAGCATACACTGGTAACACACACCAGCAAAGCAGGAATAAGGCTTCTCCATGGACCAATCCCACCTGATACAGCTTTTAGTTCCTTTTCTTTTAAGTAAAAAGCCACCTGAGATGTTTCATCCCACTGATTCCCACCAAGTTTCAATAAGCTCTGCCCACAGTAGGCAGCCACTGAGCCAGGCTCCAGTCTGCTACAAAAGCAACAACACTGGACTTGCTGCACGCCTGAAATATCCCCAGCTATTCCAAAAGGGGGTTGGTAAGGATCTCCACTGCTCCTTTTCCATATCCACTTCTGAAAGGCTCATGCACACATCACTGCACAGCCACAGTGTCATGCTCCCAGCTCCCGGGGTTAATTGGTCCTTAGCATCTCTGGGGTTGCTTCCTTCTTTAATAGCCAATTAGACCTTATTAGCAACGTTGTCATTCCCATCCAAGGCTCCCAGCAGCAGTCCAGAAGCTACAAATTCACCTCAGTAGCCCTTCTCAAGAGGCTGTGGGACCTTTGGCATCACAAGCTGACCTTTCTGCTCAGCCTGTGGCCTCATTCCTCCAGCCCACCTTCTGGCCAGCAGCCCACCAGCATGCTGATGTGGGGAGTCACCTGCAGGGAGCCCAGATGGAAGACCCGAGGAAGGTCTGACCCACCAGGAGGAGACCAATCTGTTCAGCCTGTCTTCTAATGGGCCTCAGCATGCGGACATAGTAAGTTGACCAACTTTTGGTCATAGCCATCTGGCAGAACATGTTGACATACTGCAGCTCGGATCAACAGAGAGAGCTAGATAATGGTGATTGATTTTACACATGTAATGAAGTTGTCGAGTCTCTGATTCAGCCATTAGTAAGTGTTCATTTTATTGACCTGAAGGGCAAGAGGACTGAGATGGTTTGTTCTGTCCTTTAAACGTGTTCCCTCCTCATTACCTCCCTGCTTCACCCTTCCCTCCTCTGCTCTGTCCAACCCAGACACCATCCTGGCCTGTTTCCCACTGCCATCACACCCCCAGTCACACAGCATCTCAGATCCACACATTTCTCCTGCCACAGAAGGTTTCCTGACCCATCCACAGCAGGTCCCCCTGCCTGGACCAGATGGACTTCAGGCCACTGAGATGCTGAAGGGACTGGAGCATCTACCATATGAGGAAAGGCTGGGAGAGCTGGGGCTGTTCAGTCTGGAGACAAGGAGGCTGAGGGGGGATCTCATCAGTGCTGATCAATATCTACAGGGGGTGGCAGGAGGATGGGGCCAGACTCTTCCCAGTGGTGTCCAGTGACAGGATAAGGGGCAATGGGCACAAACTGGTGCACAGGAGGGTTGACCTGAATATGAGAAAACACTTGTTGACTCTGAGGGTAACTGAGCACTGGGACAAGCTGCCCAGGGAGGTTGTGGAGTCTCCATCCCTGGAGACATTCCAAACCTGGAGGTGTTCCTGTGGGATCTGCTCTAGGGGATTCTGCTCTGGCAGGGGGGTTGGACTGGGTGATCTCCAGAGGTCCCTTCCAACCCCATCCACTCTATGATTCTGTGACTTGCCTCCTTGCAGGAGCCTGATGCAAAGCCCTTCTTTGGGAAGGTGGAGCTATACAAGCATCAGCTGCTTCCTCCTGCCTCTCCTTTTTGTTCCTCTGAACATACAGCAGTCACTCAGATCCACCCCATTTCAGAGAGGCCAGAGACAGATGCTATCCAGGATTTTTATCCAGGAGTGATGAAAGAAGTCTGCCACATTCCTGCTCACTTGTCAAACTGGAAAGCTAGGAAAGGACTCCTGCCAGCTTCTAGCCTCTTTGTGCTCCAAATGCACACCTCCTTACTATCTATAAACTTCTCCTAGAGGAGGCATCACTGGCAGCTCCTCTGTTTTAAGCCCACTGTGGAACTGGAAAGAGGTTTTCAAAAGAGACCACACTGGGGAGGAAAGCACCTCAGTGACCACACAACATAATGCTCACCTGGTGGGTCTGTGAGAAGAGCTTGGACAAGACCACAGCCCAGGGCCATGCAGCTTTAGGCAACACCACCAGAAGACTTCTGGTCTGAAGAAAAGATGTCTGAGAAACGGAATTACAAAAGGACTTGCAGTAAGGAAAGATTCAAAGGCATATCCTGGTCTAATCTTATCCATGATATAAGTCCTCCTAATGGAGCCTCAATGAGGTTGCCCTCACAGCCCTATGTGTATATAGAGAGATAAAGCAAGGCACCCAAAACTATAAAACCAAAGATGTTTAAATTAAAGGGATCCAAGGGAGGCTAATAAAAGGCTGAGAAGAATTATGTATCAACGTCTACATAGAGGTTGAAGGAACATAAAATGCTTTTCCTAGAAAAGTGGCAACTAAAACTGATGCATGGGGAGGGTAGGAGCAAGATAGCTCCACCATAAAGTGCAAGAAAGAATCACTTAGAGATGAAGCAGATATTTAAGGATGGCATTAAAAAGATGAAATGAACATCCAGCCATGGAAATGAGAGAAGGGAGTTTTGTTTCATGGAAGAAAAAAACACCAACTTAGGTTTAAACTAATTCTGCTTCCAAGGAATAATTTCAAGGAGCAGTTTCCAGTGCAAATACCTCCTCGAAAAGGGTTTGCTGGTCAGTTTGCCCCAGCTCAGTGCTACCCTGCACTCATGGCTGTGTGTCCTGGTCTTTGTCAGGCTGATGCAGGCTCTGGGATCTATCCTATTCACACACACTCCCTTTCCAGCATTCCCCCCGGCTTGGAAGGGAATTTCATGCCCACAAAGTGCTGTTTTCTCTCCTAGATGTGCACACAGACTGCAGGCTCCCATGCAGCCACCATCAGATGCTGGGAGCAGGAATGGCTCAGCACCCTGATACCATCAGCATCATCTGCACACAGCAAACTGCTCCCCCCTTCCATTTACTGCACCCCCACCCTGAACCCTGCTGCTTGGCTCTTTGCACCTGCAGCCACAGACCACAAGTTCCACTGCACGTTGCTAACAGCCCAGCTGGATTTCAACACCTTTCAGCCTTGATGGACAGTACACTAGACTGGGACTTGAGAGACATAGGTGCTAATTTGAGAGCTTGCTACAGGCAATTCCTTTCATTTTCTTGGTGTCTCTGCTTCATATCTGGATCCTAAGAACAAATGTTACTGTCAAACCAAAAGTCCATCCAATAATTCCTACTAATAGCCTCCCAGCCTTCAGCTACTCTCAGGTTAGGAAGCTTGTGAAACTGATGTTGTTTATATAGTTAATAACCTTTAAGTGCTTTTCTCTTCCCTGTGCTTGCCCAGTTTCCCCTTAAAACTATAAAAACTTCCTATAGTCACAACATCCTTTGAGCTCAACATATCAATCACCTAGTGCACAAAACCAACACCCTGCTCTTTGTTCTGGACTTGCCTCCTAATGGCCTCATTCAGCATCAGCATCACAGAATGGTTTGGGTTGGAAGGGACCTTCAAGATCATCTAGATCCTGGGCAGGGACACCTCCCACTAGACCAGGTTGCTCAGAGCCCCATCCAACCTGCCCTTCAACACTTCCAGGGATGGGGCTTCCACAGCTTCCCTGGGCAACCTCTGGTTCTCCTTCCAGGAGAGACACAGAGCGTCTGATCCTCTCCACCTTCTCCATTCTGCTCATGATTTGCCTTCCCTTAAACTCTTGGGTACAGACATGGCCTCTTGCTACAAATAGCAGTGCAGGGACATGGAGGGATGGCCCATCTGAGCTGGAAATCCTGAACATCACCACAAGCCAAACCAGGTTACCTGTGTGCTTTTGTACAGCTGTCCCATGTGGACACACACTCCCCTGTGCACCCAGGGATTGCAGAGGGTTACTCCAGGCACAGGCTTCCTTCCACACCACGGCTGAATCCAGCCCTGCCCGAGGCCTGCAGGCTCCCTTAGAAGCTGATGAATTGTTTTCTGCTCTCATGCTTGACATCATATTGGGTTATCTATGCAGAAACGTAATTTGTTTGCTGATATCAAAATGCTGCCATTCACCTGCGGGATTAACACCGTGACAAAATCATTAGAAACCTGATGAAGCACTGGAGGCCGCCTGAGATTGTGGAAAACTCATTCTTCAGCCTAATGAATGTGCTTTTCCAAACACCCAGAACAGCAACACCCCAGTTTCTCAGTTCCCACTAGACCAGCCAGAAATGAACACACACACTCGAGGGCTCAGCTCCCTCTTAGATCAAACTAAGGTCCCACCACTGCACCCCAACCCCACTGCCAGGGAAAGCCCCTGGATAACAGCAGCAGGTGCTGAGGCTCTCCCTGCTGCTCTGCTTCCACATCTTCCCCTTGCTCATGCATCCTGTTTCCCTCAGGCACTCTTCACAGGAGACAAGACACTCCTGTAGTAGCTCTCCCCAGTGCTCCCAGCGAGCTGCTACTCCTGCAGGATGCTGTGAACTGCCAGTGAGTCACTGGCACTCCCGAGGAAGGGAGAGAAAAGCCACCTTTGTTTTGCTGATTCACTGCCAAAACCCCCACGTAATGCAAGCTGTCTGCTCCACATTCAAGCCTCCTGGAGAGGATTTTTCTCTTGCCCTGCCACCAAGGTGACACCATCGAGCATTTTTTTTTTTTTTTCCCCTGAGAGCGACAACGAAATTTGCATTTCAATTCGAGCTCGTTCTTATGGTTCAAATGAACCTCTGAAATACCTCTTCACGTGCGGCAAACAAGCACGCTCTCTCACTCTGCTGATATACACACATATATATTTTTAGCCTTGATCCCTACGTTAGAGAAAAGTCACCCTTTTCCAAGAGAGGTTTTATTGCCAAGTGATATTAGCACAATGAAGAAAATCGCTCCTAATTTTTATAAATTATCTCATCATCTGCAACTAATTAGCAGCTGCCGAAAGCTGGAAAATCACTCTTCCCCCTAGAGAGACTATCTCCAAGCTACGTAAAACCCAGACATGCCTGATGGTCAAGGATTTCAGGAGGAGCCTCCAGCTGGCTCCAGCACAGGTCCCACTGCCTGTCCCACCAGGTGAGAAGCTGTGCAACCCCCAGTGAGGAATAGTTGTGATGCAGCTTGGCTGGAAACTTCATTAAAATCCAATCTAATCAAGCTGTTGCAACTCTCTGTTCTCCTTACCCTTGCTCCTAGGCTCTTGTGCCTCTGTCTGTGCTGCTGTAAATGTGTCTATAAAAGTAAAATGAGCAAGCAGCCAACGGCTAAATGGCACTTAATCAGAAGGAAATGTATACCCTGGTGGATAGCAAACTGCTATTAAGTTGGGGGGGAGCTAGAAGAAAATAAAAAGCTATAAATGGACAACCAAATAAATCTCCTGCCGTACCAAGTGAGAGCACATCTGGTGAGGTGCCACCTCCAGTGAGTTGTGAGCAAAATATTTATTTGCCGCCAAGCACCTGGCAGTGGGAAGGGATCACAGCTTGGAAAGCAGCTCTGCTTTCCTGCCTCCCTGCCTGCCCTCGGAGGCAGCAGCAGCACATCAGGTGCCTGTGCTCTTTGTCTGCAACAAAACCCAACCCCAAAGCATCCAACCTCTGGAGACAACGAAGCTGGTGGGCCCCAGGCCTCACTGCCCAGGCTGGGATAGTGTCCACGGCTGGTGTGTCAGGTCCAGCTTGCTCCCTCCAGTGCAAGGACGTGGGCTCAAGTTTGAAAAGCCCTCCTTCCCACCAGCAGAGCCCCTCAGCCTCCCCTCCTCTGCACCAGGAGAGCCCCTCAGCCTCCCCTCCTCTGCACCAGGAGAGCCCCTCAGCCTCCATCCCTACCCCAAGCCCTGAGGGGGTCAGTAAAGTGACAGAAAACACACCAGAGACTTCCCAAGCTATAAATGCCAGAGAACTCACACACCTCTGATCCTTGAGAGAGCCTTAATTTAATACAGAGCACTTCAGCATTAGGAGAAAATGCGATTTGGGACTTGGAAGTCCCCAAGGGAACAGCTCCTCAGAGAGGGGCACCATTGCAAAGGGGATTATCACCGTAATCACGAGATTAGTGGAATAATCCCAGTATAAAAGAGAGGTTTTGTGGTCTGCAAGAGGCTCAGTACCCCCCAGCTTCCACAGAAATACAGTGGGAAGCAGGGTCAGATTGACTGTGAGGAACAATGTGGGGATTGAGGAGAACACTGTGCCTTGCAGGCCCATCCTGTTTATGCCTCCTGTCACAGATTTAATGCAGTAACAGGGTTCAGGCCTCCTCCAAATAGCAAAACCCAGAAAGCCAGTCCTACTGAATTAAAAGACAATGTGACAGGGAAGACAAAATAAGCCTCCTCTTCCAATCACCTAGCCTGGCTCTTCTAAGGAAGCTCTTGTACAGTTGAATTGCACGAAGTAAACAAATAATGACTAGCTATTTTCTTCTACAGGTCAGAAAGCAGATTTACTGGCTGAGACTGAAGACTAAAGACTCATGTTTAATGCCCAGGCTTAACAAAAAGAAGGAATAAAGCCAGCCAGGAGGAGAACCCTGGACCACCACCACAGCTATGGGACCCTGCTGCTCTCCAAGACACAAACAATTCTGCATCACAAGAAATCCACTTGGTCTCACCACTCAGGCACTGATATCCAGAAAAATACATACAAACCAATGCCTATTTGCTGCATCTCCAGATTCTCAGCTTTTAACTAAATACATTCAGATTTACTGCCTGGGGAGAGATTTTCTGAGAAGGGAAAGAAACGGCTCTATCGTACAGACAACCCAGATGTCTCAAAACCCAAGTCTACGCTTGGCTGGAGTTTGCTGCCAGAATCAGGAGGGAAAGAGAGGGGAGGTGCAAGAAAAAGTAGTGCCTGCATTTAATTCCACTGTGGGTTTTTTTTTTTTCATTTCTGTGACTGAAAGCAATATTCACCCCCCTTAAGCCCACTGCAAAACTAGGAAGGGTGTTCCTGGCGGTGAGAAACTTCTGGTCAGGAAGTTAGTGACACTTTTCCCCACGTCACTGGAGAACCTGCCTGATTCATCTCATAGAATCCTAGGATGCCAGGTTGGAAGGGGCCTCAAGGATCATCTGGCCCAACCTTTCTAGGCTCTACTCTAGTTGATGTGAGGTGGCTCAGCCCCCTGTCAAGCTGAGACTTCAAACTGCCCAATGTGGGGGAATCCAGCACTTCCCTTGGGAGACTATTCCAATGTTTAATTGTCCTCACGGTAAAAAAATTTACATCTCGTGTCCAAGATCTATAAAACCAGCAGAGAAGCAACAATATTCCAAGCACCACGAGTGTGAACTATCATGTTTTGCAGCGGATCCTGCACTCTGGCAGCTCCCAGAAGAGCAGCAAGCTTTAACCCTGAAGGGTTGCACACCCCCCAGCACACAGGTAGCTCTGCTCTCCCTTCAGGAGGTTGCAAATAAACCCAGGAACCTGTTGCTGGGCTCCCTGCAGGTGCAGGCTGCAGCTCGGGCAGCACAGAGAGCCAGTTCTGTCTTTTCAGGCATGAATAATGCTGGATTGTTTCCAGATAAGGGGGTGGGGGGAGAGCAAAGAATAGAGGCAGGACATTTAAAACAAAAGTGTACAGGTATATTCAGCAAATGACTGTTTTTCAGAAGAGCTTTGGGGTGTTAGTCACACAGATGCTCTTTCTTGCATTTCTTCTGGAGTTTTGCTGTGGGTTTTTATTATTTTATCTTATTTTTGTTCTCACTTCACTTTTCCTGTTAGAAAGCATCACACTTCTATGCTAGAGGTAGCTTGTTTCAGCAGCAGGAGGGGAAACTCTCAAAGCTGGTGTTCTTCTAAACCAAGCAACCAAATCTTTTCAGGGTTAATTGATTCCCTAAGCATCAGGACACATCTTTCAAAAGCATGCTCAGTGGCACAAAATTCTGCTCAAAGCCTCTCCGTGCTGCTAGCCAAAGCCTGGAAATGCTTCCCATTTCCTTGCAACCAAATTGACAGTCCCAGGACAACAAACAGCCACCCACCCCTTGCAGTTTGCCACCCAACAGGGCAAGAAGGAGGAGGAGGAGAAGCAAAAGGACCATGACCAGCCACCCCAGCAACACATGGCTGTGGAAAACGTTTTCCTCCTGGCCCTCAGCACAGTGCAGAGCTTGGGGAACTGAAAACATCTGCCAAGAGACCTCTGTGAGAGGGGCTCACTGAGCCCCCTTTGCTGCTGTTCAGAGGGGCCTACTCTGGTGCCAAAAAGCTCCTGTGGGCCAGGACTGCTAGAGCTGGCTGATATGGCCAAGAGGCTCTTCCTTGATAAACAGGGACTGCTCCCCCAGAGCAATTGCAGGCTCTTAAGCAAATGAGACATGTTATAGGGGAAAAAAGAAAAATTTAAAAAGAGCCTGTATTTACACAAGGGCCTGTAATGACTCCATGGTTGTGTCAGCTTCACATGCTTGACAAGACAGATGCAGGCAAACTTTTGAACCTCTTGCCTACACTTCATTTTCATAAAGCCAAGTACAGTGGCCACAGATTGATTTTGCTCCCTCCCTTTGTCTTCCTGGACTCACCTTGTGATGCCCTGACATCACTCAGACAGAAGGTGAGGCTGGGGCTGCCTCCACACCCATCTATAAACACCCCTCACAGCACCGTGCAGCAGCAGAGCCTCAACCAACCACCAGGGTTAGCAACCCCCCCTCTGAGGTGTGCAACACCTTCACACTCCCACCCCTATGGCTTGCTTGATTTTTCTGACATCTTTATTCCTTCTCCCTCCAGCTATCTGGCAAGAGCAAAACATCTGGCAGGAAGCTGGTTTAAATTTATTTTGATTTTCAATGGCCTTTGTGCTTACAGTCTATAGCTTGTTTTCTATCACCCATGGAGAACTTGCAAAGCCCGGAGATGAAAGACAACAACAGAGCAGCTTACTGTATGTGTCACCAAGGGGGGACACATGGCTGCAGAAGGAGGTGCTGTTCTCCTGGTGGCCATTCCTGCTCCAAATTTGCAGCAATGAAGCATTCAGAGATAGAACTTCCCACAGAAGTTGCCACATCCATCTGTGTCCTGCTCATGGCAACTCATGATGTGTTGCAGGCATCTTATACCCCCTTCTCCAAGCATGGCTGCATGTTCCTGGCCTGTGCACACCCAGTCTCTCTCATTCATTGTGCTCCCAGTGTCAACAATTTTACCAGCAGCATTGGCAGGGCTGTAGGGACTAAAAACATACAGAAATAGAAAACAGTAACCTAGAGACAGGGAAGTGAGGGAGTTCAAAGTGCTTTTCTACTGAACAACAACCCAAACTGCCTGCAAATAAAACTCTGGAGCTCATCAAGTAGCTCTGACCACTGAGGGTGCTTAATAAAGATTACTTTTCTATAGCTTCACTTGCCTGAGGCATCATTTGTTCCTAATGAGATGCTCCATGGGATTTAAACGCATGAGAGAAGAGCAGGCTTTTCAACCACAGCCACTGCACTGAAAACAAGATTTCTGCTGCAAAACCCAAGTGCTCAGACCTGCTAATGCTCCTCAGCCATGCCAAGCTGGACAACCACAGTGCTTTCTTTCTGCCAGACCTGGCAGGCAGCTGTCCCAGAGCATTACCTCTTCCAGACTGGTCGTGCTGGGGACTTGGAGGCAAGCTCTGCTGAGAGCTGCACTGCTCGAGGCACTGCTCCCTGCCTGGGCAAAGCCACCACAGCCTCACCCAGCCCCAAAAGCCCAGCACCAGTTTCTGCAGTGAAGCAGCACAACTGGGGCTGGTGGGACATCTGGGCTGGCTGTTCCAGGGGATTCCTAAGGCTTTGCACCAGTACTGCAAGACATTTTATTGCCAACTCAACTGTTCTTTTGTTTGTCTTGTGTGAGCACTAAGATCATGGCATTTCTGGGCATGCCTGGAATAACAAAGTACTTCTTCCCACTGTGCCAGGGCCCCCAGTGAAACAAGCATGCCAAAAAATTCCATGTGCCACTGAAACAGATAATAAACCTTAAAGATCTGCAACTGCCAAACTGTCTTCTATGCAAGGGATGTGGAACAAAACGTTTGGAAGTGCCAAAGCCAAACAGCAGAACAGGCTTGTGCTGCTGTTCAGCTGGGGAGGTGTGCAGGGCAGCTGAGCACAACCAGGAAAGAACTTGGCAGGGGGCAGGAAGGAGGGTGATGAGGGACATCCTGCCATGGCAAAACGAGATGCCTGTGAATCAGATCTGGCACAAGGTGGAGGCTACCCAATGTCCTGTTGAACACCACAGAGTGCACACATGTATCTGTAAGCACAAATTCTGTAAGAAGCTGGTGACAACAAAAGCCTCCAGCAGGGAGAAGGGGCAGCTGATGCTGTGGGTACAGGTCAGTGGGGTCTTCTTGCCAAGCAGAACCACAGATCAGGGTTGGGAAGGGGGTGGAATCTGTAATGAATGTGGAGATCCTCAGACAAACCCAAGCTGACACCACGTTATGACTTTTCAGACTTCATTATCCCTTGGGCTTGGCAAGATTACAGAAGTCTTAAACTCATGAGGAATGAGCCTCAGGCTACATCTCAGGCATTCAACCTGGTCTGCACCTCTGTGATATGAAACCAGGAAAAATTCCAGAGGACACAGCACACAGAGATGAGCTCCAGTGAGTTTGCACTGTGCTAAAACACAGAGTAGTGAACAGAAATCCCCCCAGCAAGAAAAAAAAAAATATATGGACACGTAGAGCCTCTCTGCTGCCCCACCTCTAATGTCTTCCCTGAACACAATTTTAGCAGCACGAGGTGCAAGAACTTCCAGCATTTATAGAGACTAGGTTGTCAGGACAGTCCCAGGAAAAGGAGCCAAAATCTCATCTGGGAAGGCTCTGGGTCAGCTCTGCCTGCTAGCCAGTTTTGTTAGCTCTCCTGACAACCACAACAACGAGGGCTACCCAAGATGATGTATTCACAGAAGACAGTCTCCTTTGAAGGGATAGGAGCACAACCCAGAGAGGTTGATTTCTCTCTCAAAACCATCTGAAAAACAGCTTGAAAGTTCTTGAATTTTCCAAGTACAGAACATCAGGTGCTCTGAAACCTCAAAGTTACACAACTAAGAGGAGAATCAAGCCTCATCCCTCCTCGTGCATTAGCCATTTGTACCTCACATGGAGAGCCTCCCCTCTGAGCCATGTGCCCTCCTGCATGCCATAAGCTCCCAGCTTCATGTACCAGCTCTGGCAGCCAGGAGGAGAGTCCTCCAGGGCTGAAGGACAACTGCTCAGCACTGAGATCAGGTCCTCCCCTCCACAGACAGTTTTAGAAGCATCTGGAGCATTTCTGCTTTCCTGGCTATCACTAAAGAGAGATGGGTCAGAAACACCTGCAAGATGACAGGTGACATCTGCATTAAGTCAGGTGGCCAGCTGAAGTGAGCTAAGAGCACTTGGTTGCTCTTCTGCAACAGATCTGCTCGTGCAGAAGCAGATAATCAGTGCCCATTAATAATTACTGAACTCTCTCTTCCCAGTGAAACTGCAGCCCTCAAGATTTCCAGCACTCTCTTTCCCTCCTAAATCCAGCAGGGCTTCACCCCCCTTGCAGCACTCCTTGCCAGTGCTCAGGGAGAGCTCTGACTGCATCTACCCCAAGAAGCATGAAGTGCTGCATGGCCACCCACCAGAAATGCTCCCCAGGAACAGGTGGTATCCAGAACAGCCAGAAGAACTGGCCTCCTATTCTGCCAGCACAAGAGAAGAACTACCCAAGAAGCTCAAAGAAAGCTCAAACCACTCAGCAAGCAGCAAACAGGATCTTCATGAAAGTACAAAGCACTCATGGGCAGACTAATAACCTCCTCTTTACTCTTGTGGCTCCATTCTGGAGGATGATGGCCCAGCCAATCCTTCCCCTTCATCACACACATGAACCCCCACAGGCTAAGCTTTTCCTTCAGGAATCCCTGCAGCAGATTAAAACTCAGTTTATTAAATAAGGCAGTACTCCAACAAGGGTAATCCACAGATAATTTCACTCATTTAAACCCTATTTCATCTCAACCAAGTAGACTTATTTCCATTTAACAATCTTAATTCTTTTAGCACTTTCCAGCTCCCAAATTGGCTTCAACAGAAGAATTGACATTCAGCAATCATTTCCACATAAAGTTCCACTGAGCCTCTCCAAAAACCTACAGTGTCTGGAGGTGCAAGAGGAATTCATTAGTGGTGTCTTTGGGAAGAGGAGCCATCCCTCCCTGCAGCCTTCTCCCATTCCCAGTCTTTACTTGGCAGAGGTTGAGGCAGAGGTGGCAACCACCAGGCTGAGCTGCATGCAGAACCTCCCTGTTGCTCCCCTCTAACTCCATGCTCAAGTCCACCTCTGTGCTGGCACATTAACTTTTTTTGCTCCTCCAACCTTCCCTTTTCCCTCAGTATTTTTCCAGCAATCTCAGGCAGGAGCTTCAATCTCATCACGGTGAGGGAGAAGAGGAGTAGAAAGCCAGGAGCAAAGCTTTGCAGGGAAGGGTAGGACCTTTCCCTCCCAGAGGCTGGAGCCCCGTGTATGGCCCAGCAGCAGCAACACTCAGGGAGCCAGGATCTGTCTTGATCAGCAGGTTGCTCTCTGCTTTTGGCATTGGGACTTTTTCAAATGCCATAGGTTCAAAACACCTGGAAATCAAGAGCTGGAACATCTGGATCCGAGGCAGGACAATTTGGGCTTTTAGCTTTACAAGAGTGTGTTTGTCTTAAACAGAGCCACGAGCAGGTAGCTGCAGAGGAGCACTCGAGATAAGTGCCCTTTCAGGTCAAAAGTACCTTTTCTGGGAAGGTTGCCCAAGTCCTGCAGTGCCTAGTGCCAGGAGGAGGGCTTGAACACCTCACTGGGCTGAGCCCTGCACACTTTGCATCCAGAAGAGCTGGTCCCTGAACTCACAGTCCACCCATCTATTGAGCAAGGACAAGTGAACTTGCCAACAGGAGAATGAGGAGCAAACATCTGAGCAGAAGGCATGTCACTTCAAATAGAAAGAAAGAATTAAATCCTACCTTGCACTCACAGTGTGAGCATCTCTGCTCTGCTCCAACAGGCTGTTACAAGCTGGAGTTTCCTCAATGTCTTCCTCCTCCCACCTGCCACCCTCCAGCTTGCCTTCTCAGAAAGGTTATAACTGCTCCCAGATAATGACTTCAGCTTTAGCTCACCTCACCTTGAGGAACTTGGGCCACTACCTTAGTCTGCAAGGCCATCCTCCACTTCACACCCTGAAAAGGACCTCCAAGTCACACCACAGTGACTGCAGCCACACATCTCCCTCAAAGCAAGCAGCCATGTTCTCCAGCCATCCACCCACAGGTGCCCCAGCCTTGGCAGTCAGCCTTATAACTGCTCCCTGCCTCCCCACCAGCAGGTGTTGCCTGGATTGGAGGGCTTGTTTCCCCTGCATTCTTATTCAAATTTTGTAACTCAACCCAGCTCCTGTCCATCTCCAAAAAAAAAAAAAATCTCCTGTTCCATTCAGGTGAATGCAAGTTAATTGGTCCATGGGGAGGAACAAATTTGAAGCTCAAAGTATTGCTGATGCTGGCACTGAGTTTTTCAGGTGCCCTGGAGCTGCCAAGACAGCTGCTTTCTATCAGGTGAGCACTGCTTTGCAGTGTGATGGCACTCCCTCCAGGAAGGGAATGCTAAGGGTATTTAATTCAGGCTTATTCCACAGGGAAGCCAAGCTCACCACAGAGCGTGTGAAACCCATCCTTCCTCAGCTGCCCACACGGGGAGCCAAGGGTGAGGGGCTGGGCAGCAGCAATCTGTCATGCAGACTAATGCACAAGCCCATCTCATGCCACACTGGAGCTTCCTGCAGAAATTTCAGCTTTGCTGAGTTTGGCTCAGAGTTGGAATTCATTTTGGCAGCTGTTTAGGCAGGGAACCAAGCATCTTTCATTCATGTAATTGACTTTTTTTTTTATTCATATATAGATATATGAAAAAATAATGAAAGAAACGACAGAGCAGCTCTTGCTGTGACTTGCTTTCACTCCATGAAACAAAAAGATGTGTCCTAAGGATGGCTCAGCAGCCAGGCAAACAAAGTGCTGCCCAGGGGCAGTAAAGAGTATTTAGCTCTAAAACAAGTTCTGTGACTCTCGGGTCCTGATCTTGGGAGAAGCTTCAACGTTCAGGAACAGAAGTAAAAAAAAGAATCAGCCCTCTGAAGCAAAACTCTGTTCAAGGACCTCTCCCTGCCCACTGGCCCTGAGACAGGACTGTTCCTGTAAGAAAGAGAGATACCCAACCTTTCCAGTGACCAGCCCCTCTCTCCCTGGCTTCTTTCCTTAAAGCAAATTTTCCTGCTGAATTAGCACCTCCTTCCAACTCGGTCACCTTCCAGATCTATAAAACCAGTCCAGCAGCTGTGCCCAGGCTCAGCACAGCTCCACCCGTGCTGGGGAGCAAAGAACTCTCATTAAACAAGGAAATGAAAAAAAAAAACCCAGAGCTCTCAGCTGGCTTGCTACTGGAGCAACGTGGCTCTTTTCCATAACTGCCAGCTGAATTTCCCATCCAGATGCTCTGCACACAGAGATCTATACCTATAAAATATCTATGTGGATATATAATGAATCAAAACAAAGCTTAAGGCCCCTTGGGATGCACCATGCAGCCTGCCTCTCAGTCATAAATTAACAGGAACAGATCAGTAAAAATAACTCCTCCACAGAGGTGCAAAACACATAAAGAGATGGCCTGTCTGGCTGAATCCACACCTCTCCTCACTCCGTGCCCTGTAGCATTGATCCAAGATATAAATCTGCTTATTATTTATTATTCACAGCATGATAGTGCTGGATTCCTTAGCTGTAGACCAGGAGCTCATTATGTTTTATGTGGTAAAACCACAGCCAGGGGAGTGACCAACATCCTTCCCACAGTGATTTCCCAGGGGAGACCCTGTCCCACAGGGCCACCCATGCAGGGCAGGGTGCCCAAGTCACACAGGTGGGGTCACCCCACTTTCCACCAAGCCCCTGTTCCTCCCATGAAGGCTCCTGGAGCAGGCAGCTCAGCCCATTTTTAGCCAAATACGCTCAAATCTTGATCACAGGCAATTCATGCAGAAACATCCACAGTGGAGGAAACCACCAGTCCCTCCCTCTCTTGTTCCCAGTCCTCCTCAGTCAGTATGTTGAACAGGCCCCTCACTGCTTAAAATCAAAGGACAACGAAGCAGGGTGCAGGACTTCTCCATCCCTCAACTACTCACTTGCACTCAACCCGATTCCCACTGGTTTCTCCCAGGGCTCCTTGCTGGAAGTGCTCACTTTGCTCCTGCAGTTTCTGCTCACACTTTGATGGTGCTAATGAGCCTCCTGCCTCTGCAGGCAGAGAAACCACCTTGTGCATCCCCAGGAAAGCACAGAATCAATCACCAAGGTTAGAAAAGATCTTCAAGATCGTCAAGTCCAACTGTCTGCCCTACAACCCCCAGCCACTAAACCATCTCCTGAAACACCACATCCACCCATTTTCTGAACACCTCCAGGGATGGTGCCTCCACCACCTCCCTGGGCAGCCTGTTCCAAGGCCTCACCAACAGTTTCAGTTGGAAGGGACCTTCAAGATCATTTAGTTCCAACCCCCCCTGCATGGGCAGGGACACCTCCCACTAGACCAGGTTGCTCAGAGCCCCATCCAACCTGCCGTTGAAATATCATGTTCAAACCCAGCCCACACATGGTGACAACCCAGCAACCACATTCTCCTCAGACACCAACCTCTGCCCTAGCATCCAATATCAAAAGCATTCCAGAAAAACACTTCTCATCTGATCATTTCAGAGAAGAGGTCAGATAAGAGACTGCAGCAGTCACCAGGAGCACACAGCATCTCTTGGAACAGCTTCAGTTGCCTTTTCTTGGGGGAAAAAAAAAAAAAAAAAGGCTCCTTTTATCCTGGAAGTTGCCTCCATGGATGAGGTGCCTCTAGAAGACCACTCAGGCCAAGGAGAGGGGGCACTGTTAGCCACTCTAACCTGGCACTGTAAGACAGCACTACCTGGGGAGAGCTGCAAAGAATCCAAGGGCAAACCTGGACAAGGCATTGCTGAAAGGGCCTGGCATCTACACCAGGGACTTCTTCAAAAATCAAGATTTATGCCCAGAACTTGGAAAACATAAATAAAATATCACTCTCCTGGAAGAATAATGGAAAGAGAATTAAAAGGGCAAGTAGTTAACAACTGAATATTGTATTTTTCTCTACTGCTCACTACACTTCTGCAGCAAATGACAAAATAACTATCAATCTGCTTCACCTTAATGAACTTAACTGGGCCTTTTTAATATTGGGGGAAATTAAACGTTTACAGTGTTTCAGCCAGACAAATGTACTAAGTCATGCACCAACAACGATGTGGCTACCTCTCCTCCTCCTCCTCTTCCACACTTCTCTATTCCTTTAGACTCTCAGATGCTAGGGAAGTCCTGAATGAGACATGAAAGCCTTCTCAGAAAAATAAGATAAAATCAATATAGGCCAAGCCCTACACACAAGTGCTCAAGTGAGCCCAGTGAGGTGTGAACTGAGCTGGGGATGGAACTGAAGCAGGAGCTGAAGATGGGACAGGTCTCCAGGAGAGGGACAACTACCCCGTGGACTTGAGGGGAGCCATGGGGCATCCCTGGGAAAGCCTCTGGCTTGGGTTCCCATAAGACCCCAACATAGACATGGAAAGTATCCACCCACATTTAATGTCAACCTAGCTGTGACCCTCGCCTCCTCTTGTCACTGCAGCGTGGGGACAGCCCTCCCTTCATGCCTTATTTCTCCAGAGGCAACTTAGCAAACAGTTTGCAAACAGTTAACTCCTTCACCAGCCCTCGTGCCCAGAAAGCAGCCCTCAGCCTGACCCAGGGGACTCAATGCTTCATGTCCAATTGGTGCTGCTGCCCCCAGGTGTGCGGGGACAGCCTTGGGCACAGGGACCTGCAGCTGGCCATGGGGACTGGTGCAGAAGGATTGCTTTTAATCCTTGAAAAACAGTTTGGTGCTTGCACAGAGAAGCCAGCTAAGCTCAGCAACCTGCTTGTTTGCAGCCCAGCTCTTCTCCTCCAGCCTGCCACCTTCTGGAGAGGAGTCAGGAGCTGTGCCCTCTCCACACAGGCAGTTCCTAAGACCACTGGGACAGCTGGCAGAGAGACTCACCTAACCCCTACCAGAAGCTTTGTTTGCTTATATGCTCATTCTAATTACAAGTGGAAAGGTTTTCCAGCAACAGCACCACCATGTGAGACTTGGAGATTGTTTCTCTGCTTTAAGCTGATGGCAGCAGCCTCGCTGGGTTCAAAGCCAGGGTGAGGTCACCTGTCTGCTGGGGACAGTGAACTGGTGGGCAGCAGTTTGTCACAGTTGCATTGGTATCGTCCAGAAAAGCCTTGGATGTGCCAGGAAGCAGCACTGCGTCAGGAAAGGAGGTTGTGCTTTGTTAAATGTGCTTCTCTGCCTCCATACGGGCAAGAGCAGTGGAGCTTCCAGCTGTGCCAGCTGCTGCTGTCGGGATATGAGGGTAGTGGGGCTGGCACGAGCCAACCTGCCACAAAGCCACAGCTCTCCCTGCCTGCCAAAAAGGACACAGTCATGTCCTGCCACACCACTTGGCCCTCATGTGGTCCCCCATCTCAGACCACATCCCCGTGGGGAGCTGCTCTACCTGCCCATGCAGCTGGCAGTGCCAGTTTCTGTTCCAGGTTCCAGGATCCAGGGGACCAACTGCAGCTCCATCACCAGGGTAATATCCCCCTTTAAAATGTTAATGTTAAATAACACACTGCCTTGTGGGATCTTCTCTGCAGTGCCTTTAGGAGAATTATGTACGTCCTCTGGGAGCTGGGGAAGCTGAACTAAATGGTCCACAATTCTGTTCATTGCCATTATCGTTCATTTTTGCCTTACACATTTTTAATGCTCAGTGCTTCTCTCTTGCTTCAGCCCTCCAGCTCAGACACACCGAGGCACAAACTGCTCTGCACAGGGCAGCTGGGGGGCCTCTGGATCACTAAACAAGCAGCTCAATGTCATAAGCACCTCGGGAAGGTAAGCAGACAGGGATGCAAGACCACCCAATCATAGAATCACAGAAGGGTTTGGGTTGGAAGGGACCTGAAAGATCATCTAGATCTAACCCCCCTGCATGGGCAGGGACACCTCCCACTAGACCAGGTTGCTCAGAGCCCCATCCAACCTGCCCTTCAACACTCCCAGGGATGGGGCTTCCACAGCTTCCCTGGGCAACCTGGGCCAGTGTCTCACCACCCTCACACTCCAGAATTCCCTCCTCATGTCTCACCTCAATCTCCCCTCTTCCAGTTTTAATCCATTCTCCCTTGTCCTCTCCCTCCCTGCCCTTGTCCAAAGTCCCTCCCCAGCTTTCCTGGAGCCCCTTGAGGCACTGGAAGGTGCTCTGAGGTCTCCCTGGAGCCTTCTCTTCTCCAGGCTGAACACCCCCAACTCTCTCAGCCTGTCTCCAGAGCAGAGCTGCTCCAGCCCTTGGATCATCTTTGTGGCCTCCTCTGGACTCTCTCCAGGAGCTCCATGTCCTTCTGATGTTGGAGACTCTAGGACTGGACACAGTTCTCCAGGTGGGGTCTCAC
Source organism: Hemiprocne comata (assembly GCA_020745705.1). Taxonomy (NCBI): domain Eukaryota; kingdom Metazoa; phylum Chordata; class Aves; order Apodiformes; family Apodidae; genus Hemiprocne; species Hemiprocne comata. Next base: position 4,586,847 of record CM036608.1, read on the forward strand.
AAGAGCAGAGTAAATGGGGGAGCATCCCCTCCCTTGACCTGCTGGCCACACTGCTTTTGATGCTTTGCTACGCAGGCCCAAGACAGGGTGGGAGGCAGGAAATAGAGGAGCACCATCCACTCAGTGATCCAGAAAAAGCTGGATGCACATCTCCAATCTGCCTCTTCCCACCTACTTCAGCATGCACAGCTAAATGCCAGTGCTTTCCCATGACTCCACGTGCTCTGGGCGATCCCAAGAACATTTTCTTGACATTCTAGTTCCACGACAAGAGCAGATAGAAGGGATTCACAGCCCTTTATGTATTCTAGATTTTGGAAACATGCCTAGAAAGAAGTAATAATGTTCCAGGCTGGCATTTCTAGTGCCACCCCACCATCAGTTTCTATTTGTGGAGACTTGGACCACACATTGCTCCTCTGGTGGATGGAAGCCTACCAGAAAGCACTGGGACAGCAGTGCAGACTGCTTCAATTATCAGCTGAGCAAGTGGTGGATGCAGGTCCACTGGGTATGGGCTAGAAAACCACCAGGTTTCACCAAGCAAAATACTCTGACATTTAGAGCTGCATCTTGCCTCACCCAACAAAATACTCTAAAATCTCGAGCTGCATCTTGCCTTTTGTACCAAGTTTGCAAAGTTGGGAGGTAGAGGGTGGAAAAGGATTTGGACAGAGAGAGGCAAAGACAGAAAAGTGCACTTTGAAGAGGGCTGAAGGAGGCCTTGCAAGGAGTTTGTCAGCAGGGCGTGTGTCAGGGCTGCCAAGCCTGCTGCAGTGCCCTGTATAAACTACAGCTTTGGCTCCTATATGAATTTTAAATGAGCTGTGGGTACACCCAGTGAATCTAACAAGAGAACAGCAATTTAGGGCTCTGACGGTCTGCTCCATAAGACCCAGTTAATTACTCAGTGAATAACTCAAGTAAATTACCTGACACTTTACTGAGCATGAGTGAACAAAAAACAAAATAAGAATTTCTTCTCAAGCCAGTGTAAAAAACAGAGGTAGGGGAGATGCTGGCCCAGAGGGCACTGCACCAGCCATCCTCCTTGCCTGTCTTCTGTGCTCTTGGTGTGGATGGGCAAGCATAAACTACTGGGTTTTGCTGCCAGGACATTTTTATAGGACACACATTGGCTCTTTCAAGGGCTACAGGATGTCTCAAGGCAACTTCTATATGTACCTCCTGGAAACTTTCATGAACGTGCCCATTCCTGCCTCCTTCTTCACACCCTGATCACAATGAATTTTTAGCATCTATTGAGATCAAGTTGAGCTGACTGATGAACAAAAGACATGCCTAATAAAAAGCCACTACTGTGCATAAAGCATGTGGATCAGTGCTTTTCCCCACAAAGGTCTCCAGAACATCATGAACAGGTGACTTCCTCCAGGACAGGATCAGAAGGGAACACATGGAGTTTAAGGCTGAAGGAAAATGCTTTTTGAAAAAAAGAAGTCTGTACCCATGTGTTTTCCTGCGTATCTGGGTGAGAAATAGAGCACTAGATAGGCTCCAGATTGTTCCTGTGCATGCCAAAGGCCCGGGAAGGTCACCCTGCAGCCTGCATCCTGCTCAGTTGTTTGCAGAGCTGGTGCCTCTCCAGCTCACTGCAATGCAACACTCAGTCCAGGCGAGCAAGACTTCCTGTCACTGTGCTCACAGCTTAAGCCATCTACTGCCAACAAACTCCACTGGGAAACACCAGGGCCAAGATCCACCCGAAACCCCAAGGAAGCAGCAGTGGGGAAGCTGAGGGCTTAGTTTAGAAGCCAGGCACCCCTGACTCAGCACCACTGAGCCTTCTTCCCCTCTGTAAGCCAAGAGCAGCAGGAAGTTCTCTCTTCCAGCAACTTAGTGAAGAAACCAGACGTGGCACTGCCTGTGTTCACCCCACGTTACTAATCATGTAACTGTGCATTTGAGCAGCCCATTACCAGATGGCTTTCAGAATTATTTTAAATGTTAGCTTGCATTTTCTTTGAATATTTAAATGTTCCTGCTGGTCTGTTTTCCTTTTCTATGCAGTGCATCGATTTATGTTGCTAGATACCATATCTCCCTGCCTTGCCAAAAGGATCCATTTGGGAATGATTTCAGGGCTACCGGTAATATTTTTTCTCTCTATTTTGTACTTCACTTTTATTAACTGGTTTTTTTGGCGTTTGTTTTTGGGTTTTTTTTGCTGGATATATTGTTAAAATAAAACAGTGCCTTAAGGAAACACAACCAAAACCCCAAACCCCTCCTCAGCTCTTTGCCTATCTGCTGCAGAGACCATTCAGAGAAGTTAGCTCTGTGGCCATGAGCAAAGCAAAAACAGTAGATACCTACTCAAATACCTCCCTGAGCTTCCCTTCCTACAGTGAACTCCTCCTTTAGAGTGGATTCAGGCAGGTCCAAGGCCTGGACTGCTGGTGTCCCATTCTCCAGAGGCTGCAGACACCTGTGACTTGACTGCAGGGTCTCTGGCCACTCTTAAATTCAACACTATCTGCCACAGAAGCCACAATCTCCAGTGAGTTCCAGGAGCACTGGCGAAGTTCCTCCCCATTCTTTCAACAACATCATTCCTTCTTTGAAATCTCAACTTCTACACTGTTGTTGCAAAAACCTAATACAAGTTCTTCAGTTCCAGGAGTATTCAACTGCCAGATTTCCACTGCCTTGTCCTGTGCAGGCTAAGGAAACCCAGCATTTCCATCCCGGGCTAGGCAGAGGTGGTGTAAGTTTTAAGAGCAGCTCCACTATTTGTGTAAAGGAAAAAGCAAAGAATTCCTAAACCATGAGGGCTTTAAAACTTGAGAGATGGCTCCAAGAGAGCATGGCCTCAGTGTGAGAGAGCTGAAAACCTCTGGTGCAGCAGTCTCTGGGGTGGCCACCAAAGCACCAGAGTGTGGGTGAGTGACTGCACAGCAGCCCTGGGCCTCTGCAGGTGCAGAATGCCAAGGAGATGCTCGTGTTTGACCAGCATGGGCTCAGCTATTCACCACCACACCTCTATGCTAAGGGCACAGGCATACAGCCCTGGACCTGTCTGAGACAGTGGGACCTGGACAGGGGAACCATGCCCATGTTCAAGTGGATGAGTCTTTTCTGGACATGCCTTCAGGCCCCAGCAGTGTCTCCAGATGTCCTCCACCCAGCAGACGACACCAGGGACAGAAAGTAAAGCCAGTATTTGGACAGATGGATGGAGACAGATTTTCTACCACCACAGCTGCTCATGGGTCTCCTCCACACAAAGACAACCCAGATTCTTCTCTCCTGCCCTCAGAGATCAGCACTGATGTGGCCTCACAGCAGCCACCATCCACTCCATTTGGGGAACCCTTGAACGTGCACCACCTGCAAGGCAGCAGCTCATCCCACCTGGCAGCTGCCCCCAGTGTGATGCAGCACAGATTTTCTTTTCCAGACCTCAACCAGGAACACAAAAGCACACTCCCATCTTCCCCAACAGCTTCCCACTCCACTCTGGGTTGCAGTGTGGAGGTGGACAACCACACCAGTTCCCAGGCTGGTTTGCAGCACAGTGCTGCTGAGGGACATGCCCTTCCCCTCACACTCCCAAGAACCCACAGAACTTTCCCCACGGGAGGACATGGCTGGGGCACAAGGCGTGATGAAGGAGCTGTCACCTTCAGCATCCTGGTAACATACTGCCCATCCCCACCCCTGTCTGCTGGCTCGAGTGGAGGATCTGCCCATCAACATGAAATGCAGTCTGTGGAGCTGAGGCTATGCAGCATGAGTGCTCCACATGAATCACAGATGCTGGGGATATAAAACACCCAGCCACCCTTCCCAGGCTCCTGCCAGCACAGCCCCTCCCTTGCTATAATTCTGAGCTGCTCCATGCTCCACTAGCAGAGGGGAGAAGTAATTTTGCTTCAAGTGTCACCTGTGAAAGTTGCAAATGGGGACAGGAATAGATTAGCTTCTTATCTGCAGCAAATGGTTAATAAAACCAGTGAGTAGCTCCAGAGAGAACAGTCAGGAAAAGCAGTTTCCTTTCTAAACAACAGAGCAAAGTGTCAATACTACAAAGCAAGTTTCATTACAAGGTTTCTGGATCCATTTCTTTTCCCTAATCTGCACAGGCAGCAAAGCAAAGATCATGGTGCCTCTTCCTGAACACTTTTTAATAAAGCCCAAAGGAAACCAAGTGCATAGGACTCTCTCACAAATGGAGCATTGTGGAGATACTAATGTTCCTGTGGCACCACTTAACTAGGTTCAGTTTGGGCTCAAACACTCCTTGCTCATCAATATGGGGACAAATACATTTGTGACAAAACCCATTTCCTTCTGTGTGGAGCACAGGAGAGCATCAAGGTGGGTGGGGGCACTCCTCTTCAAGGAGTGGCTTTCACTTCAAATTTATCCAAGAAGGAGATCCCTGTCATGTAACATTACCACCATAAAAATCAGAGTAAACACATACACTCACCACAAACTGAAAATAAAAAATTTACAAGATGAAGGAGGGAACATTTCCAAAATGCAGGTGGGACGCAGGACTCAGCCCAACCTGACCAGGAAGCACACCACCAAGGCAGGGAGCCCAGCCAGGCTTGGCTTCCCTCACCCCAGCACATCTCCACAGCAAGGTCCAAACGAGTGGCAGGGTGGTTGAACACAGCCCAGGGCACGTTCTGTACTCACCAATCCTCAGGGAATGGGGGCTGGCAAAGATCCTCATCAGCCACAGCAGAAGGAGCACCAGAGGCGCCAAGACACGGGGCATCTTCCATAAATCCTCATGGAGCCCTTTGGTGGTCTGGGCATGACATAACTCTGCAGAGACAGAACACACGGCCCCTGAGCACCTCTGCTCTCCAACCAGAGACTCAGCAGGATGACACTGCTTCCAGCTTGCCAAGCACTTGGGACAAAGAGTCTTATTTACCAAAGGAGGAGCAGGAGGAAGCTATTTACAGACTATGAATTATTCAGGAACTGGAGTCAAACTGGGCAAAGAGCTTCTAATAAAAAATGGAAAAGAATCACAAGGAAAAGTCCAAATATTTCATCTTGGCATTTTTAGCATTTCCACAAAAAACAAGTGGAAATCAATACTGAGTCACATCTCTAAATTATCTTTTTCTTCTCCCCTCCCCTTTTTTATTCACTCAAAGCAGCTTGCAACTTAAAATATAATATTGACTTCTTGTTTTATGATAGGACAAAACATTTTCACACCAAAACATAACTTGAGGGATGGGAGTCAGAGGCAGAGAGTCACTTTGGCCACCAAACTAGAAGCCAATTCTTTGTACTGCTCCTGCCCCATCCCAGTCATCACCTCTTTCCCTCCCTTTTAGGTGCAAGAGGATTCAGGAAAAGACCAAGAGTAGGACCAGCTTTTTTCTCCTCTTACAAGGTAACACCACCCCAACAATCAGAGAATAACTTCCAAAGTCCAAAGACCACAAAAATCAAGAGCAGTCCAGTGGAGAATCCACACACTGATTATGAGCACAGTTATTGGCACTGCTTGTCCCACAGCAGACTCATGAAGCACCTTCCAATTTTTAGCAAATACAGTTTTAAACAGCTACGTAGATGGTCAGTTTGACTTTATAGGAGAAATGCTTGTCCCTGAAGTTGATTAAATTATCTCCACAAGCAGCAATGTCCTTAAATGCTGACTTTGACTATTTAATCTGTTACCTTATCTCTCGTTTCTCCAATTTTCTGGCAAACATTCTCACTATATTCCATTTGTTTAATTCTTGGGCCAAATATTGAAGTCCTGACCCAGGCAAAGTCTTTAATCTACCTTTTGAAGCTACCAGGAGTTTTGTTCGAGCGAGACGCAGCTTTTTACTTGCCATTTTTCAATTCAGCTATTTTTAGATTCCATTTAGACTTCCTCCCACCTCATCTCAGAGCTCCCCAGAGGGAATATCCCCCTTTTGCAGACAGGGAAGGGAGGAAGAAGAACTACTGAGATGTGGCCATAGAAACAAAGGCAACGCAGGGGCTGAGCAGGGACCCCCACACACGTCCACCTTGATCTCCTTCTGGATCACATCTGCCTTGGGAAGCTCCTGCCACCAGCTGGTTTTTGAGTCTCAGTCCCTGGTTTCAAGAACATTGAGGGGTCCCATGCAGAATTGTCCATTGGACATTTAAAGACCATCCTGATTTCAGGAGCTGTGTGCTCAACACATTTTTTTTTTTTTTTAAAAGCAGAACCTGCCAAAAACCACCTGGAAATCATTGGCCACCTCTGAGGAGGGCAATGGCAATTTTCTCTTTTTTCCAGTGGGCATTACAGAGCAATGCCTAGGGAAGAAGAGCCCTAAAAGGTTCAGCACATGGTAAATGGGTTAGAAGCGTTGGCAGCAGCAGAGACAGATTGTGGAGCAACATATCATTTGAGCATTTTGAACCAGTTATTTCAAAACTTCCCAAGTTATTGACAAAACAGCAGGATCATGTCAAATTCATTCACATGGGTGTTACAGCCCAGGCTGCTGAGCTGGCGCCTGCAGCACTGAAGTCACAGACACATGTGCCCTCTCAACCCTTCCCTGCTGAGCCAGAGAAGGAGCTGAGGAGCCTCCAGCCCCTGCAGAGCCCCAAGGTGCTGACCATGCTCAGGATCAGCCCCTGGGCTGCTTGCCAAGACTCACAGGCTTGGTTTCCTCCTTTAGGTCTCTATTTTGTGCTGCTACCCTGGAATCACAGAACGGTTTGGAAGGGACCTTCAAGATCATTTAGATCCAACCCCCCTTCATGGGCAGGGACACCTCCCACCAGACCAGGTTGCTCAGAGCCCCATCCAACCTGCCCTTGGACACTTCTAGGGATGGGGCTTCCACAGCTTCCCTGGGCAACTTCCCTTCCAACCCAAACCATTCTGTGACTCTCTGAAATGGGAGGTTCTTCATTTCTGACTCTGCAAAGACAAACTGCACATGGGTAAACCACCCCAGCCAAGGTCTGGGAAAGGGCCCTGGGATTTTCACCTCTGAGAGACAGACCACCTCTCCTGTTTGCAGCCTGCTTTGGTGAAGGGGTGAAGTACAAGATTCCTAGAGAAGCAGCTGCCTTTGCACCACCAGCTTGGAGTTAACAGCAAAGCTAAATAATAACTACAGGGCACCCGCTGTGCTGCGCTACGTGAGCGGCGGGGTTGTAATTACCCAGGACATGGAGCACAGGGGGATGCTGCCTTCACCTCTCGAGTTACCCACTGCTAACAGCAGCCTCCCAGGGCTTAGATTTTGGAACACGAACCCAAAGAACAGCTGCCAGCAACAGCAATACACCTTGGGCTGCACCAGACAGCAGAACTAAGCAGGTGCCCACGGACCACCTGGATATTGGAGGGGTTGGGAAAGTCCCCAGGGAGTTCACCACAAGGACACTTCCCCACCATCACACCTGGGCCACTCAGCAGTGGGAACAGACACTGGAATTCCAGGTGGGGGATGAGAGGGAAGAGAGAGAGGGGATTTTTCCTCCTAGCCTAACATCAAGGTTTCTACCCTCCAAGGAACAAGTTGGCATTTCAGTCCTCACCACTCTCTTCATCTCCCCAGTCTCCAAGTTCTTCCTGCTCTCTAAATCCAGGCACAAAAAGGTAATAAACACAGTCCAAACCCCTTTGTTGCAAAGTAATTTATGCCTTGCTGAGCTAGCCACCCTCCCAACAGCTTCTGCTACCTTGGAGCTGCAAGGTGCAGCTGTCTATCTCATCTCCCCACCAGAAGCCATAAAACCTGCTGTCTGCCCAGGTGCAGCAATGAATCCCACATCTGACTGGGGCAGCAATTCCAGTGCAGCCCAAAATTCCACACAGAGAGGGAAGATGACATTCTTCTTTCATGCAACACAAAGCAGAAAGTCTTAGAAGCCAAGAAAACTCTTAAAAGAACAAGGATATTTAGCGACCTGCTGCACTAATCCTTGTGCACTCATCCCAGACTCATCCTCACCTTGCTGGAAATAAAACAAATCCCTTTACTGAAGTTTCCACCGAGAACACAAGGACTTTTATCAGCCTGTACTTTACACCTCTTGCATGAATGGTTCTTCTTTATTATACTGATGGCATCCTATGATAGCCTGGTTGATGGACAGCTGTTCATAAAGCAGTCTAGATCTGCTACCCCCAAAAGGAGGGGGCTGGCTGGAAAGAAATTCCAGAGGTCCTTCAGGCTGGTATGGGAATTGCTGGATCATGGGCTGGCCCCCCTGGCTTCTCTCTGCACAACACCAGTATGTAGGGTTTTTTTTCCTGTTAAGCCCTTTTTCATCTTTAGCTCTGAAAACTCAAGAGAATAAAATAAATCAAGACGATACTGAATAGTTTTGAGTTCTCTCTGGAGATGAAAGTCTCTAAATACCAAGCAGAATTATGGACGATTTGCTTCTCTGAGGAAGCAACTTGCTTCTGAAACTACTTATACATTTTTAATGACTGTGTGAGATGGTGCTCTTCTTCATTGCTATTGCCACATCTTCCTGATACGCTGAGATTTTTGCAGAAAAATTCTTAGACAATACAGCAAAAACCAAAAAGGCAGAATAAAATGTTAAATCGCTGAATAAAACTCTCCTCCTGCAGCTGCCGCACCAACAGTGAAGACATCCCTGAATGCTCCTGGAAGGCAATGCAGGACCAGGCTTTCATACACCCCAACATGTGCTTTATCCTCATGCAACCTCCAATTACTTCTACTTTTCACTGAGAAACCACAAACACCCTTTAAAAATTGGCAGCAGCTTCAATCTTACCCAGGGAACCGGGAGACAGACTTTTTACCCAACTGCGAGTTTGGAGGTGGCTTTGGTGTTGATGGATCTTTCTGTGCATCACCAGAAGCTTGATGAATGGTGAGAAAAAGCAGCTCAAGCAAAGCTAGAGTAATCCTCACAGCTGAGACAACAAATTTAACAGCTGCAGAGCAGCAAGGAATTCTGAAAAAACTATCAGGAAATATCAACAAACAACTTCACAGAGCCTTTTTCATTCTTTCGACAAGCAAAGAGAGCTATTTCCTTTTGCAAAGCTTCCTCTGTGGAGAGGCTCACATATTTAAATGGAACTGACAAGAGGGAAAGAACCTGAAAAGCATTTATTTCACCAGGTGGATGTTGCTGGGCTTGAGAAAGTACCTGGGTATCTCAGGGCGAGGGGAGGAACTAAATCACAAGCCTGTCCCAGGGATACAGAGAGGTAAGTTCAATGAAACTAAAAAAACACTTCATTTAAAGCCAGGAACAAAACATATTCCTCTACAAAATGCATAATGAGCATGGATAAATCAGTACCACGAGGTATTGTTGCAGTCAAAACCTCAGTGTGATTGGGAGAAGGATCAGATGTTGACAAAGGGAATGAAGAGCTGGAAGTACAAGAGTGAAGTTTTTAAAAGAACTTTAAAAGCAGCTACAGGATGGTGTGTAAACCCTTCACACTGCAAGACTCACTAATCCCCTGTGCTGAGGGTTAGAAGAACCACTGCCTGGGGCAAGGCTCCTCACACTGCTCCTGGAAGCAGCTAGTACTCAAAAAGGACACTTAACAATATGAAGCACACCTCTGTTCCAGTCCAGCAATTTCTGTGTCCCTATTAAAATGATGTCTCCTTTCAGATTTCACCAGCACTACAGAGCCTGCCTTCCCTCCAGCCACCATCCCCTTCCTCTCCTCCCATTGTCCTCACAACATTCACACCGTGGCTTGCCAGGGATAAACTCATCTGAGGTGAGACAGACCAGTGGTATCTCTCTTCCCCAGGTGTTGGGGGATAAAAGGCCCTCAGGCTCCCCAGCCCAGTGATGGCTCAGCTCTGGGAGGGTCATTCAGCTAGCACTGGAGTAGAGGATATTCAAGAGAAGGTGATATTAGTGATAAACACTTGCTCAGCTGATACATAAAATGGATTATACTTTTTTCCTTCTCCTAGCTGTGTTCTTTTATCTCTCCCTTTTTCTTTTTTTCCTCCCCACTTCATGACTTTCAGAAAAAAAAAGCAAGAAACTTCAAGGAGAAAAGAATTCTGGAAGCAGTGAAGCAGAAGAACAAATGTATTCCTGACATTTCTTGTCCCTGTGGATTATTTTCTTTAACTTTCTCACCCCCCAACCCTGAGTTCTCTCTGTCTCACCCTTCTCAATCCTCCCCAGCATTAGCAAAGCCTGATCAACCTTCCCTATCATTGCTCAGAGATAAAAGCAGTCTGTACCCATCCTAATTCCTCAACAAGCTGCACACAGACTCCGTTATCTCCAAGTTAGATTTTCCCCAGCTTTATCAACCACAGACCTGTGAACACAGGGAGAATTCAGCAGTTACAGTCTCGGGCTGAGTCACAGGACATCTCTATTCAATTATCCACTTCTCTGCAGGCTTCTCACACCTCCTACCAGGCCTGCCAGGGTCAGGCAGTACTTGGAAACTTTATTGGCCCAGTGAAGGGAATTACAGGTGTGAAACCCCCACTGCCCACTCAGAGTCAAAAGCCCCATTACAGACTTCCACTTTATAGCATCAAAACTCATTTCTTGGGGCAGCTTCTTTCATTCTAGGCATGGGTTTGAGCTGATTCTCTACTAGGAAATGTTGTCAGTACGACCACACTGGCAGAGCCCTTGGGGCTCAGGAAAGGACCCAGTCTGCCTGCTGCTGGAGCCTGGCAAAGCCTTCAAGCACCTCAGCAATGAAGAGAGTCCTCTGGCTGTTGAGAGATCAGGCACCAAGCTGATGGACACGCACAGCTTCTAAGCAATGATTGACACCATGCCCAGAGCAGCTGAGCCAAGGAGACAGGGGGACACCCATGCATGGGAGCTACAGGACCAGTGAGTACCCTTCCAAACCATCCCAGCACAACCCTCCTGAGATCATCTGCCAAACACTTCCCTAGGAGCACTGGGTCAAATCCATTCTATGATTCTATGGTGTGGAAAACTCCGGCCCCTGGTTCGTGGCAGCTTGCTGTCCTTGGCTGGAAGACCTCCCTTTCTGCTTCCTCCCACAGACACTCCCCTTCCCTCAGGCTCCTCGTGATTTTTCCGTTAAGATAACAGCTTCAAGCCAATTAAGAGTGTCTGAAGTGGGTAGAGCAGACATCTCTGTGTGAGACCACAGTGCTTTGAACTGCTATGGTTTGTTAATAAAAAATAAATTGTAGGCACCAGGGAGGGAGAACATCACATATGAGATAACTTTTCTCTTTTAATTGTTTTGGGTTTTTTTTTCCCCAGTGAGAAATGAATTAATAGAATCATGGAATGGTTTGGGTTGGAAGGGACCTTCAAGATCATCTAGATCCAACCCCCCCTGCATGGGCAGGGACACCTCCCACTAGACCAGGTTGCTCAGAGCCCCATCCAACCTGCCCTTCAACACTTCCAGGGATGGGGCTTCCACAGCTTCCCTGGGCAACCTGGGCCAGTGTCTCACCACCCTCACACTCCAGAATTTCCTTCTCATGTCTCACCTCAATCTCCCTTCTTCCAGTTTTCATCCATTCCCCCTTGTCCTCTTGCTACAAGCTCTTGTCAAAAGTCCCTCCCCAGTAACCCAGTCTAGTGGGAGGTGTCCCTGCCCATGCAGGGGGGTTGGATCTAGATGATCTTGAAGGTCTCTTCCATCTTAAACCATTCCGTGACAATATGATCTAGGAAGTGGCTGGAGATCACTGGGCAGCCAGGCAGGAGAAAGACCAAGCCAGGCATCTCCATTTTCCCAGTGCTATACTGGGAAAGGACCCAAACACACCACACAACTTTCCCTGAGCAGCGTCAGCCCCAAGTACCCCCATGGCATCAGACCCTCTGCTCTTCTAACTTGCCTGGCTGTTTCTCCCCAAGCTGTGATGCCAGTTCACACCCTGGAAGAAAAAAAACAGCCACCAGGACCCCAGCTTGATAACGTGTCCAGAATAAACTGCTTTAAGAAGCCCTTTCCCCGAGACCAACTGAGACTCAGTACACACCCTTTCGTCACAGAAAGCAGAGCTGCTCAGAAAACCATTTTCCCCTCCTCAGAACTGATGATTTTTCCAGCCAGATGTTTCCACAGCTCTGTTTGGATAAGGACAGAACACTCCTGGAAATCTGCTCTCAGCCCCTTGGCTGGCAGCAATTGAACCTTCTTGAAGACACACTGTCTTGCAAGAGAGCAACTTCTTTGTTGAAGCAGATCTTTATGTTTTGGGTGGGGTTTTTGGGGTGTTCTGGTTTTGGTTTTTTTTCCCCCTCCACACAAAGACTGATTTTTTTTTTTTCCTCAACATTTCCTTTTATCAAGAAATGCTTTGATGGAAACTTTCCAGCTGTCTCAGAAGAACAGAAATCCAACAAGCACTAATCCCTGTGAGCTGTTAGTGAAGAATTACTTCTACCACTGAGTCTCTTTACACATGAAGAAAGTTCTAAAACATGAATTGGATTTTTGAACATATCAGGAGTCTGGGGGGAGAAAAAGCTCTTAAATGCATCAACCTGATCTCTGGGCTACAGAAAGAAGATTATTCTATTCATTTCACTTAAAATCTCTGGCAGATTCAGGAGAGATAAGAAAAGAAAACAAAGAAGCCACTACCAAATCAACCTGCAAGCAGTGGGTTTATGGCCAAGAAGTTAGTTTTGCTGCTTTAAAATAAATTTTTAAAAGTGAAATAAATAGATTATTCTCCCATCTATCACACTTTGATGCATAGAAGCTCAAAAAAGCTTGTAGTTTGAGGCCAGGGGGAAGCAACGTGTGAATGGCTGAAGGGGATGTTTGTAAGACTCAGTTTGTATATTTGAATGGAGCAAGAATTTTGGGGTGTGCACTTGCAAGACAAGAAGCATATGGATTTGAAAGGAGGTGGGAAAGAGGACAGATGCCAAGCTAAGAATATGCACAAGGAAGCACAGGGGTGCTTGGGAGCAGGCAGAGGAGAAAAGTCTGCACAAGAGAGCAAGGAAAGAGGCAAAACTGAAGGTAGGCAAGGGAAACAGCAGCTGGATGCAGCAACACAGCTGCACACAGCAACCAGATGCCAAAGGGAGCTGCTGGAGTCCTGGACTGCCTTGTAGAAACAGTCCTGCACAAGAAAACAGAGCCCAAGCTCAAAGTGGTAAGTGATGTTGCATTTGAAAGGTGTTAATGAGCACGAGAGGAGCTTTTAATCATGTTTGTAGCGTAAGTGACACAAAAAATTATTTCAAAAGAGAAACCTACGTGTTTGATTAACAGTTTAACACCAAAAAGCACCTAATTAGAGGTGAAGTGCTACTGTGTTACTGAGATGAAACATCCAAACCCCAGAGGGATGAAGGAGAATGGGCAGCTCTGGCATTTTTCCCCTATTCATTGCATCAACAGCCCAACCACCACAGTGAGCAGCAGCAAAGCAGTGAGGGGAGTCCTGGCCACATGAGAAGTAGCACCCAGACAGGTGTCCAGTGTTTCAGAGAAAGAAATAACTGATGTGAGCCTGAGAGAACAGGGTTTTCATTTAAACCAATACAGATTTTTAAAAAGAGCTGGCTGAGGAATGAGCCCCCACCTTTCTGGCTCAGCAGGAGCAGTGATGGTGAAAGGACAGCAGAGAGGCAATGTTTGCTGACAGGAGAAAATTTCTTGCTAGGCCTGCTGATACCAGGTAAAAACCAGAGAAATCTTCACACACTCATCCTTGGCAAATAGCTGCTCATGACAGCACAGATAATTCAGGAAGAGACATGACTTCTCCCCACAGTTTTGGCTCTGACACCTCCCAGTTTCTCACCATCCCCTTCTCTCTGTCTGGTGGCCTTTCATGTATTTTTTTTCTAAGGCTCAGAGAGTCTTTTGTGTAACAGGAAATTTGGGCACAGAGCAGCTTGCCTGACAATACATGAAGTGCTTTTGAACAAAGCACCATTAAAGTTTCATAAACCTCAAGGTAACTGCTTTCTGCCTCTGCCTTATCCTTTGTTTCTCCAACATCTGGCCATGACACATACAATCCCTGTAACACTCCAGACTTCACATCTGGTTTTGCCTAAGTTATTTACCATTTCTCCCTTCAGCAAGCCAAGTGCCACCAGCCAAGTGCCTTGCCCTGAAAGAGATCTAAGCTCTTCTACACCTAAGGCCAGCAGAGATCTCTCAAAGTGCTGATGGGACTTGCACTCAATTGCCATACTAACCTTATGAATGGCCAGACTAAAATCCCACCCCAGCAGAGAATTTCACCCTTTATCCAGCCTACGTTTTACCATCACTGTGAAGAGTTAAGGATGAGATAAGTCTCACAGGCAGTTAGCAGGCTTTGAGAGAACCACAGAATGGTGAAGGTTGGAAGGGACCTTAAAGATCAGCAGATTCCAATCTCCCTGCTCTGAGCAGGGACACCTCCCACTAGCCCAGGCTGCACAAGCCTCATCCAACCTGCCCTTGAACACCTCCAGGGAGGGGGCATCCACAGCTTCCCTACTCCATTCTTACCCTAGCACAAGAATTCTCTTCCTGCCTGCAGTGAGATATAAGCAGGATGACCCCACACTTGAGGATTTTATACAGGGTTTTGACGTGGAGCAAGCAAAGATCACTTGGCTTCATTAACAAAGCATAACACAGAGGCCTACAAAGGCACAGGAGATTGCCTCAGTGTGAAAAACAAATTTGTTCACAGAACCCACTCATTCTGACCACCTTGCCTTTTTGTTGTTCCAAGTAAGCTATAATCAGGCTGTCTGTGCTCCTGACTTAGCCACATTCTCAAAACTGCTCCCAGAGCACTCATCCTCATCAGTGATATCCAATTTCCAAACTGAGCAAGAACAACCCTTTCCAGAGTTGGCTTTTCAGTTGTTCTCATCACTGGCTTAACATCAATTCCAGTTAAATGAGGGAGGTACAAAGGGACTAAGTGATGCCCACGCTGAGCACTCTGAAAACCCTGATCACATCATTCTCTGCCAGCTATAAGCATAAATTGTCCTCATTAACCAGCCTTCACCCAACTTGAATGTTTGCATCTTGACCTATAATCCATCCAAAATCCAGCACCATGTTCCAGTGCAGCTGTTATCCCTAAGCCTGACTTCACAGCCTGTCAAGCCAGATGAGCCAACAGGACTCAGACATCTGACATCCTGAATTTGCTCTTTCTAATCCAGACACTTCTAGTTTGGTCTCAATACCAGAGAAAATGAGGCTTAAGCAGTTGTGCTTTCAAATACCCATTGATGAGCCCACCCCTAATAAACCTGGAATATGACGGCCATTTTCCACCCAAATTTCATGGGGATTCACAAACTCCCAAAACTATGGGTTTCTGTTGAGTTTCATGAAATAACAGTTTAGTAGAGAAGAGAAAGATTTCTCCACAGAGGGAAGGGCTGCGAGTTTAGCTCGAGTCCCATTAGGCACCGAGGAATCCCCAGGGAAAGATGTTATGCATGCCCCAAATAGAGGGAAAATCATCAATTAGAGCTCACTGAGCCCAGCCACGAGGCATAAACTGTATGCCAGGCTGCCTTAACTCCCCAGCTCACAGGAACCACTTGGGTTTTCCCCCCCCACGCCCTGGGATTCACTTCAGCTCAGACCCACTCCAAGCAGGGGGAGCTTTGACGGGCTGTGATTCAGCACAACTCATTTTGAACCAGTTTTGAGCCCAGCAGGCTTCCAACCATCCCAGTAGCCAGCAGCCCAGCTGATTGTGGCTAACTGCTGTCAAATGGCAGCCTGGCAGCCTCTGCATCTCCTCCTGCCCCCAAAAGGAAAGCTATTAATGCTAAACTCCACACTGCTCCTTTTCAAAAGTAGCTTAGATGGTGGGAGAGGGACAAACCCTCAGAGGGACAATAACACCGAGCACTTTGAAGGTAGGAAGGCAGTCTCTTGTCAGACCCCCAGCCAGAGCTCTTCCCCCAGCCCCACGCAGAGCAGCTCTTCCTCCCTTTCCATCTCTCAGCCTGCTTTGCCAGAAGTTAAATCACTAAACATTAGGGGGCCATTTTCTCTCTGCCACCCCCAACAAATGCTGTTACTTCAACGACAAATCCTCAAAGAACGCCACGAGATGCTGACCCCAGCGTGTGGATGCTGTTATTAGCAGAACAAGGACAGCCTGGTGTGTGCAAAGAGACACTTAAATTAAAAACAAAACCAACTGCCATCACCTCGTGCTTGCTTCCTCTTATATGAATAGTCTCTGCCCTTAAGACATGTTGCTTAGGAAGCTGTCTGCATCCAGCTCTCTGCTGTCTGTGCTCAAGCAGCTATTGCCACCAAAGCAGCTCTTCTGCTGAGATGACACATGGGGAAGGTGATTTCACACCTGGATTTCAGCCACTGACCTGAACAGCATCTTCAGGGCTCATGGGCTTCATGGGGGACTCTAATTTCACCCCCTGACACAAGTGTGTGCCAGCTCAAGCACCTGCAGAGAGCAGGAGGTGGGGTGTGGGAGGAGGGTGGTTGGATAAGGGTGGTTTGGTACTGACAGAAGAAGGCAAAAACGTTTCAACACCCAAATTTCTGCAGTGGCACCAGGCAGGAGCAGCCTGAGATGCAGCAAAGAATGACCGGTGCAGAGAGTCTTGGACACACCAAGGAAAAACACATTTGCTGCAATAAACAGGGCATCATTTCCTACTGCTGAAGGCTTAACTGTGGCCCCTGACCAGCCCCAGACACACTACCCCACAGGACCTCTCCTGACAGCACTTCCAGGGAGCTGCTCATTAAGGGCTGAATGAACATCATCGCCCTTCAGATCAAGCTTCTCTCTGAAACTGCAGTGCCTTCTCCCTCTCTCCTCACAAGCAGGCAAGTAAGACTCTGCAGCCACTCAAACCTCCTAAAAACAGAGAGTTCATTTCTCTAGACTTTTGCTGTGGATGTTTATCCCAATGGGTCCCTCTTTGGAACCATTTCACTCACAAGCTGTGCAAGCTCAGTGGCTCCCCGAGCCCGGCAGCGATGGCTCAGGACAACAGGCTGCTGAAAATGGAGGCAGCTCATCTGCCTGGTGCAGCTGGTTAGATGTGCCTGTCCTTTCTGCCCTGGTTCCTACCTGCAACTGAGCATCCCACCCCTTCTCCCATCCCCACAACTAACTGGTGAAAAGGCAGCGCTGGTATCTGCCCAACACCCATTCTCACAGGCAGGAGGAACGAGCACCTGCCCCCTCCTGCTGTATAATTCAGTCCCTGGGAATGGATCCCACAGTTCTCCCCATCCCACCTGTTTATCTAAGCTGGTTCTGGTTTTCCACGCTCCTCTATGAAGATCCTTGGTCGTGTTTCTCCTCAGAGCATCCCTGCAGCAGTGCTGTGCCATTATCCCACGTATGGGCTGGCACACCAGAGGGGACACAGCGAGGCTCTGGCAGAGCACACGCAGCCCCCACAAAGCCCCACGCAGGGAAATCAACACCAGGACCACTTGCACCACGGGGAAGGCATGGTGAGAACAGACATAGCAAGGAAAAGTGGTGATGTTTGAGGGGAAATACTCGGTGCTGCACAACCCTTGGGCTGTAGCAAATTGAGCAAGGCCCCAGGTTTCATTTTGACACTGCCATTTCTGACTGCCATCCTCTACCTCAGCCCGGGAGTGCTGTACATACCTGCAACACCACCGGGCCACCCTCCTGAAGAGGGGCTTGTGGAGGTGGAGAGGGGCATCATCTCAAAATGGCATGTCTGGGGAAGAGAAGGAGTCGAAAACACTGAGCATTCAGAGCTTGAAGAGGCCACATTTCTGCCTACAAGTGAGGAGGCTGATGAGAGAAGAGCATCCAAGTCCCAGGGAAAGAATGGCTGGCCTCCAGATACTTGAATTTATGTCAACCTGGAGACTAGACAAAGACCCATTAATTCCTGGGCTGTCCAAGCAAGAATTGGATGAGTGACAACTTTAGCATTATGACTTCAATGGACCATCTCCCTGGGGTGCCAGGGAGAAGATGCTCTTTCTGGCTCTACTGTCCAAAATGCCACGAGAGATCCAAATCAACCACAGCCTGCCATCCTCATGTTAGCAGCCAGGAGCCATCTCCATCCTGCATGGCTTGTGAAGGCTGATAAAGAGAGCTGCTTGGCAGCACTCGAGTCTTTGCTCTTCCCTCACCCACCTCCTCGCAGCTCCCTGGCCTCCTCTTATGAGACTGGCTGCCACTCATGCAGGAATTGGTCTCTGGGGAGGATGGGGGGCACAGGATTTTCAAATCCCTTTTTTGAGCTGACAGCAGCCTTTCAGTCCAACAACAGCTCAAAATGCTTGTGAAGAGAGATATTTTTATGAGAGCTCACCCCCTCCAAATCTTTCCAAGCTCCTTTTCTTAGGCACTTTGAAATAATTAAAGTCTTCCATCAAATTATACTGAAGATCCCTATGAAAAGCCTTTAATTTCCATTCCCTTAATGTAACTCCATCCACCAGATGAGCTCTGCAGGGGGCTTTTTTGTTTGGGGTTTTTCTTTTTCTCTCCGTTTTTAACTTTTTCTCCCACCCTCCTAAAATATCACGCTGGGAAACTTTAATTTGATTTGAGCCTGACTAGAATTTTTGGGCTATGCCACATCCTGCCAGCCCATCACAGCTGCAGTGGTAATCTCCAGCTCTCTTTAACTTGGATGTGTTGCATTTAATGCCAGCAGCAGCAACCCCTGCACATACACTAGGGATGGGAGTAAAGCCTCCAAGTTAGCAAGAAACCCAAAGAGCACCAGAGTCTCTCCAAAATATGTTGCTCCTTCTTACAGACACACTGAAATACCAAAAATTGGTCAGGCAAGCATAGGCTTACAGCAGAGAAGTGCAGGTTTCATATTTTATCTAAATAGGGGACATTGCCAAATTGTCCTTCAGCTCACAAAATAAATGGCAGGGATTTTCTGCAGGGCAGAAATAGCTCTTTCCACCCCAGTGGCTTTTTCATCCGATAAACTCCTTAATGAAGAAGAAGTTTCCCAATAGAGAGCAAATATCCCCTTCCAAGTGACTATCAGCAGACGTTGGACAAACTGGGGCACAATGTCAACTGTTCAGAGCAAAACCTGCAGTCAGGGGCAGCTGGGGATCCCACCTGGGATGTGCAAATATGAAGAGGATTTCCCTGCACGTGCTGGAGCCTCCAGCTGCAAGCCAAGGAACCAAGCCTAAGAGTGAGCCCCAAACCATCTGAATTCCCCTGTCATTATTGCTGTAGCATTTGAGTCACGTGGAAGCCTATTTGCCTTCACACAAAGGAAGAGAATCTGCTCCCCAGACTGTTCAGGCCATCTGTGTGAGACCTGATTCTTCCCCAGGGTGAGGGAGAAGCTGAGGGAGGAGAGCCAACACCTTTGAGTTGCAGCAGGCAATGGAGGTGAAGCCAAGGAAAAGAGCCACAAATCAGGAGGAGCTGCTCCCTGAGGGGACTCTGCCAGGGGGGCAGCACAAGGTCCTGCCCAATGCAGGGGGGGGGTTTCCCTGTTTTTGTGGCTTTCTCCAGGGTCCTGCTCCCACTGGTGCTGACCCACCACTCCTCGTCAGGTCAAAAACATTCACCCTGGCTCTGGCCTAGAGGCAGTGGTGTTACATAAAGGAGAGAAACTGAGGCTCAAATCAAACCAAGAGAGATGCCCACAGCCACCCACAGGGCAGAGGAGAACCAAACCCAGCCTGGGGCATGAGAAAAATGCCCACGTTTGAGTGAGGGTGGCACAGCCAAAGAGGAGGGAGAGAGCCAGGTACACACTTGGCAGATACCTGGGTTGGTGCAAAAGGGCTGAGCAGGACCCATGCAGGAGGGGGGAACAAACCAAAAACAAACAAAAAACCCCATAAGTTGCAACAAAAAGGGTTCAACTGCTGAAAGGTGAGAGCCACAGAGCAGGGAACAGAGAAAAGGCAGAGGGACATGAAGCTGCTGTGCACCCTAGGAGAGGAACCAGGGAGGGAGAAGGGAATACAGATGCCTTTCAGGAGCAGCCAGCATATTGGACTCTCTTCTCTGATATTATTCAGCCCTTAAAGTTGGTCTGACCATACTAACCTGAGGATTATATCCCAGAAACAAGCAAAGGGATGGCTGTGTGCCTGCAGTCACTTCCTAGCAAAGAAGGGGACCAGGCAGCACTGCACACAGAGATGTGACCCTACAGGGAGCACGGGGACATGTCCCAAAACAGCCACAGGGCTCACTCTTCACCAGGTCCTTTTAGAGTGCTGCAGGAGCTCTCATATCCCCCCCCAAAAAAAAAGCCCTAAAAAATATGTGACACCCCTGCCCAGGCTTTGTGAGCAGTTTAGGAGAGTTAAAGCACTGGCATGTGGCATTCACAGCAGCTGCTCACAGAAGGAAGATGATGATAAATCTTGTTTGGTTTTGTCTGTGTAAGCACAGAGCAGTTGCTGGGAGGTAGGGTTAAGAGCACGTCATGGGGTGTCATGGAAGCTAATGGAGAAGCAAGCAAGTACAGATGCAGGGGGGTTGGATCCAAATGATCTTTAAGGTCCCTCCCAACCCAAACTATTCCATGATGCTGTGAACAAGAGGTGTAAGCCTGCTGACCTTCCAACACAGCAGAGCTTGAGTGAGCAATCAAAGCACCAGCAGAAGCCAAGAGTTGGAAAAGGCAACGGCTCCTGTGAGGCAAAGCATGACACTGTTTCAGGACACCAAGGTTTCATCCCCAGTTCTACTGCTTGGCTTACCACTTTATCTCTTAATGAATTAATTTTACCACCTGTACCTGGTGAGAATAATGTTGCAGACCTCTTCAGGGGAGGGCTTTGAGGTCTCAGGATGAAGAGTGTTCTGTAAGACTCATACATCATCATTAACTCTGGCCAGGAATAACCCAGAGGCTGAAAACCTGAAGCAACACTTTTTCCAGCTGCATGTGGAATGCATTTTCCTCCCTCCAACCTCAGTAACTCCCCACCCTGATCCTCTGCCTAGCTGGACTTTGTCATTTATTTGAACTACAGCAGCACTTCTAATGAAATCCTTGAGGCTGCAGATAATATCTGTGTCCCCACATACCAGGCTCCTGTCACCCAGAGACAAGTCCTGCTCTGCACAGCAGATCAAAGTCAGGAGGGGGACCTGAAGTAGAGAACAGCCCCCACAACTCAATGCTTTGCTCACTGCAAGATGCTGCCATTAACATTTCACACTGTAAATTTTCAGCCAGCACTCACAGAAAAGACTAATATTTAATAAAATGAGAAGATAACATCCTTTCATAACATCCCCCTTGAATGTCATAGAGCTTTTTGTTCCACGGTGCAGCCAGCCCAGCCATTCCTGTTCCCCTCCATGGTGGGACAGGGCATATGAAAAATCACCCCAACAGTTTGTTGTGAACACAGATGATGAGAGGCAACTTTCTTCTACAGAGCTGCTCTCTCTCACACCAAACAAAAGCAGTGGGCAGTGATTTAACAGTGGAAGCAATTCCAATAACTCCTGCTGAGGGCTCAGGACAGGCAACACAGTGCTGCTATCCTCAGGTCACTGCTCTGCCTCAGAGCACCATCCAGAGCAGTGCTGGGATGAAGGGAACCCACAACGTGGTAACTAATCTCTTTAGTCATCCACTGTGTCTATAATTCATTTCTGTCATGTGTAAATAGAGCATCAAAGCTCAGCATTAAGGGCTGTCAAGTAGTGTGTGGATTTGCTGGCATTTAGAGAGGAGTCTAAGTAGCCCTCCCTAAACACACATGGCCAAATAAACCTGATACTTCATAGAATTGGAGAATCCCAGACTGGTTTGGGTTGGAAGGGACCTTCAAGATCATCTAGATCCAACCCCCCTGCATGGGCAGGGACACCTCCCACTAGACCAGGTTGCTCAGAGCCCCATCCAACCATCAGGGAGCAACAGATCTTCCTTCTCAGCCCTGCTTCTCCTCACCACTCCTCAGTGCCATAAATCCATCCTGACTTTGAAAAAGGGAAAACCCAAACTCAAGGAGACAAGAAGTATTTGTCCAGACTCACAAGGGAGCTCGTGATTGACAGGACATTGAACTGAGATCACTGGACAACACAAGCCCTGAAACATCCCACTTTTCTTCCTCCCAAACAAATAACACTACAGACAAGATTTCATTAAATGTAGCTAGGAAACTTCTTTCACTTTTGGCTCTCCAGTCCAAGAAAAAAAAACAAATCAAAGCATTTTCAGTGCATTCTGACATGATTTGAGTTTGGCAGTACCTGATCCACCTGTCCAGGAGGCAGGTTAGGGTAAGTGCAGAGAGGATCTAGTCTCACCTGCATGTTTGAGATGCCCTATCGAAATGTGACCCAGGTTTTTGCATGTTCATGGGGAAGATGCTTGAGTTTCATGGTTTCATTCCCATTTTCAGCTCTGGATGGGACTGGATGGGACAAAATCACAGCTCAACAGTCTGCGGGGGAATCCACTTCTCAGGAGCTCCACAGCTAGAAATAACAGATGCTTCTCCAAGGGATCCCAGCTCAGTTTGGTAGACCCAAGGGGAGGACTTTCTTAGACTCACAGCCAGGGAAATTTTGGCAATGCCTCTAAAATTGCCTCATGGAGTGTGCAGGGTTCACCCATCAGCAGTGTCTGACACAGCAACTGAGATTAAAACTGTGTGGGTGGGTACATGTTTGTGCCTGCCTGTGAGCCTGTAAAAGAGAACATGCACAGCATGATAGTTTGGTCTGTTGCATTGGGACTCCAGGAATCCATTTTTAGCTCTGCAACTGCCCTGTTCCCTATCTTTAAATAACTCACTGTCTCTTCTTCCCACTGTCTCCCCCTCTATAAAACTGGAATACTCCCTACCAGGTCTCCTTGACTTGATACTGCATGGATCTAGCCAAGTGAGCTTCAAAAATTCCATTTCAGTCCTGCCATGCTCTTGCCTGGAAATCCCAACACAGATTCAAGCACTGCTTGTAAAGGCTCCTTCACCAGCTAAAGGGAGAGAAGATGCCTTCAAGGCAACATACACATACACTGGCAAGGTTGTTCCTTCCTTTGTAAGGAGATTTGGGAGCTAGAGCTGAGAAGCCCCACCAAAAAAAATGAAATCTCACTATTAAAAAACAAGCTTCTCAGAAATACACAGAGCTCAGCCTCAAGGTGGAAAACCTATTTGCAGAACATAAGCTTGAAGAAGCTTGATTTGACAAGAGGTAAGGAATGCTTGGCCCTGCTCCAGCAAAACATTTAGGCATGCACTCCCCAGAGAGCTCAGGCCTGGGCCTGGCTTTTAGGCTTGGACAGCACTTATTTTGAAAGGCATATTGGGGGGCACCCAAGCATTCCCCTGGGTGGGAATCACACCAAAATATGCCAACACCCCAGCAGGGGATTGACTTCAACCCGCACAGGCCTCTGAAGCACACAGGCAGAAGACTGGAGAACAGCTCAAAATGCCCTGGGAAGTCACTGGTCTCCTGGGACTAAATTCAGATGCTCTCTTCATCCCCGTCCACTTCCATTTCTATCACCATTTTATTGTGAACATTTGTGGTTTAATTTCCACCTCCCTCCCACCTTTTTTTTTTTCGTTATCCAAGCCCACTAAAACCTGACAGGTTTTAAAATCCCTGAGTATCTTGATGAGAGGAAGGCTGGAATGACTCCTTTGGGGACAATGGATTAGATTCTCTTGCAGCGTGCCTACAAAGTCCAACCCAAATTCTTCCTTTTTATAGGAATTCATTCAAAACCTATTGATCCAAGCCTGGTCTTAACAGTCTCCAAGCCTGAATTTTTTTCATCAGTGTCTAAAATGACATTCAGGTCTGTGTCCTTATCTGCTCTGTCTGCCAGCCCAGTCCCCTTTGCCTCCTCCTTGCCCATAGTGCTGTTTCCTACACACTGTGCCTCTGACCCCATGACAAACAACCCTACTTCTCCATCTCCCCCCATGCCCCCCCTACACACGTTTGTACTTTTGCTCCCCATCACCACCACTGCATTCAGCTTTTCAACAAGGGGCAAGCTGGCTGGTGACAGAGGTGTGGTTCCTCCCAGGCACAGCTGTAGGAGGTGGGTAGGGCTGGCAGGATTACAGAGGCTGGAATCACTCCCTGGGAGTCATTACCAGTTATTACTAAGCTGAACCTGGGGACTCTTTATTACCTGAGTTATTGTTCTGGAAGCAGCTCATGCAATCTGCTAAAGAGGTTGTATATGAGGACTCATGCTTATGGATTACGATGCACTGCTCCTTCAAGATGTGAAAGAGAAACTTCTTTACATGAACAGTTACAACAACAGCCACTTAGGGCTCCTGCCTGAGCATTCCAGCACTCCTGAACTGCCAAGGCAGCCATCAGATCACCCCATCTGATCTCAAGATCACTGAGCAATCCCATCAGCAGTCCTTCCAGGCTTTTGAGAGCTGGTCACCAGGTCAGCACAGCACAAACACTTCTGGAGCAGAGAAGGATGGCCCCCAGTTGCACCAAAGAAAGAGGATTGGGAAATCTTTGACCAGAAACAGCAATTCAGGACCTTACATCTCATCCTTTAAAATGGTTTCTCTTATAGGAAATAACCATTAACTTTGAGGATATAAATGGTAGCCAAGCCTTGGCAGCTCCTGCACCACCTCATGGAGTTTTCTGCACTGTTCCCTCTTCCCAGTTGATTGTAATCCAGCCCCAGACAGTTACCCCTTATCCATGTTACCAGATCCAGCCAGTTTTGCCCAGAACACACCAGGTTACACACCCGAAATGCTGCCTGAACTGTGAAAATATAACTTTCCTCCCTCCATGTGTTTCTCCAGCACCCTGCAAGCTGCAGATAAGCAAGGACACAGCCCCATGACCCCCCCAAAATTGGGATCTGAGCAGAAGAGGAGAGGCAGGCAGGCAGGCAGATATGCAACAGCGAGCACAAGGCAGCACTGAGATCACCAAGATGACTGGGAGAAGCAATAGCCCCAGATTTATGTCCAGGTTGGAATGGCTGCTGGAGCAGAAGGTCAGGGGAACAACCCTGCCTGCCAGGGATGAGCAGCAGTAAATCCTGCTTCCTACCACAGCTGGCCTGGAAACTACAGAAGAAGGATAAAATTTGTGCTATTATACAATCCTGAAAGATGACCTGGTTGCAGTTAGTACCACTGCTCTGGATTTCACATCTTTCCATATGGGACTCCTGAAATCCATGGCTGTACCTGTGTGATTAATGGAAGATTAATTAGACCCAAACAAGGAAGCTGTTCAGGATACAGCCAAGCCACAGCAGGTTCAGACCATATACACAACCACAGGGAGACAGAGCCAAGCAACCCAGGTAGAACGTGCCATCAAGAAGCTCCAGGGCCTTCATTTCAATTGCTTCAACAAAACAGAGGGATGAAGCTGGTTTCATGCAAACACAGAGCTTAGTGGCAGAGAAAAAGGGTCAGGGGGTAGCAAGAACAGGAAAAATGTGTCAAGTTCTGAAGGAAAAAAAAAGGTATTTCACATGTTTTAATAAATAAAGCATCTTTCAATTCAACACCATTCAGAAAATCAATAAATACTGAACTTGCAAAGTAGTAATTACTACGGATTGATTTCACCCCCTCCCCCTGGCCTTTTGAAAACCACTTGAGAATTGGGGTTCTTTATTCCTCCAAACCAGTGGGAATAGCAGTGCCAGGCTGCCTACAACCTGCAGGAACTGAGCCATTCTCTCAGGGACTTTCTACTCCTTCTCAGACTTCTAAGTTTCATTCATTAAAAGAAAAAAATAATAAAGATAAAAAAGGTTTCAAACACACAGTGGATTGATACCTACACATTCCCACCCCCCCACCTGCTGCCTTCCCCTTTAATGACTTTGTCAAAGGAGAAAAATAATTCAGCTGTGGCCAAGAAAGGCATTTAGAAGTGTTTGTTGGTTTATAGCCATTCATTGTGCTTAATTATAGATGTGTTACAGCTCGTGTGATCTCCCTTCCTGCAGCCACTTGCATCACCAGCCCCCACCACATGCTGCCACCTACAACAATATTACAGCATAAGGGATGGATCTTGCTAAATACTCATTTCCCAGAGCTTGTCACTGTGAGCAATCTGAGGGACACAAAGATGCAGGCACTCAGCATCTTTTGTGGTCCCCAGGAAGGCCAGGAGCCCACAGGGAGTGGTACACAGCCTGCCTGCTCATAGCCAGTGGCTGAAGTGACCTGCAGGAGCTGTGGGGCTCTGCTCCCTGGGCTGGCCACCAGGGCTAGGAGATTTCAGAAACAGCTTCAGCTGCCAACAGGTGCTGAGGTTTTGGTTTATCAGGTAGTTGTGGACTTCTCTTGCACCATCTGATACTCGGGCCATGCAACACCACTGTCCTGCCTCCTCACCTGAAGGGTTTACGAGGCTCTCTCAGGTAACAACTTCACTGACCCTGCAATTTATGAGTTCACTGGATGCCACACTTCCATGTGAGGCACTGAACTAGACACCTACTTTATTCTCCCCCCCCAAAAAAAAAATAAAATCACATGCCTTTCCATCCTTAATGGTCCCAGCCCAAACCACAAGCAGGGCAAACAATTCCTATGCCACTAACACAATCTCACTAAAAGTAACAACCCTCCAAACCTGCATTATCACATGAACTAACACATTAATACCAATATATCTTCCATCCTTAATTTCCTTCTGTTTTCTGAGCGTGCTCCTCGTGCCTAAGGTTTGTTTCACAAACAAGAAACTTATTCTGGTTCAGAAAAGGAAAGCAGCACCTGCGTGGAAGATGCAAGATACCAGGAACTGCAGCTTGCTTTCAAAATTACAAGCCCATTCAAACAAGTGCAACAAAACCAGAAAACTTGGCAACTTTTGAACCCTTCTAGAACGTGAAGATGCAGAGTGAGCTCAGCTGAAACCTCAGCCAAGGCTGGAATGGCTTTCAGGCAGGTGCTAGGTGCCAGCTAGCCTGATGCTGGCCACTGCTGTGCCAAAGAGAGGTCACCTCCCTGCCACCACTGCTGCAGAGAAAGCCCTGCCCTTCTGAAAGCCCTCCTGGAAGCACAGAGTATTTGAAAGGGCAGGTTGGATGGGGCTCTGAGCAACCTGGTCTAGTGGGAGGTGTCCCTGCCCGTGCAGGGGGGTTGGATCTAGATGGTCTTGAAGGTCCCTTCCAACCCAAACCATGCCATGACTCTGTGAAATGTGGCCCAGGCAAGAAGCTGTGCCAGTCAGAGAGCAGGGCTGGGGCCACAGGACAGCCCAAGTCCCAGCTGATCTCGGGCAGGTGACATGCTGCAGCACAAGGGAACACCTGCACGGGTCTCCAGAAGTCACAGCTCCCAGCAGCCCCGTGGAGACAGCAGTTGTCTTTCCAGTACCAGAGGAAACTGGTCTCTGCTTGTCACAGTCACACGGATGCCCTCAGTGCAGCCAACTGCCTCACAGTCTAATCCCAAGAGGCAGCCTCCAGCCACACCAGAGACTTCACAGGATCAAGTTATCAGAGTAATTAAAAAAAAAAAAAGCATTCCAAGGCTTCTGGAGCCACCAGGCAAGGAGCAGAGGAGGGGAAGGAGCTTCCCCTGGACTCTAGCAGGGCACCCTTTGTTAGCCTGCTCTGCAATAACAGATCATTGCCACCAACATCAAGAGGAGACAGCATCAGGAACCTGCCACATCCCTGGCCTTTCACATCACCTTCTTAGCTGTTCTGTTCTCTTCCTGCCTTCCTCACAGCTCCATTCCCTTTGTACTTCTGTTTCAGCCACCCAATCAAAAGGGGGAGGAGGAGGAAAAAAAAAAAAAGGATTAAGACATAAAAGTTTATCGATTGATTTAAAATTATGCTTTGAAACAAAACCCTCTGGATTGGAAAGCGTGTATTTCAGTGTGAGAAGGGATGGTGGAACACAGGAAACACGCCACGAAATAAACAACCTCATCTCAGAGCATATATTTTGTCTTCATTATGCCCCTGAGAAGGTGTTAATACACAACGTACCATGTATTAATCACCCCTCTAACTTCCAAATGCGAAATGCATCATTAACATTCATGTTGTTTGCAATTAGTTTGCTGGATGGGAAGGAGGGGCACAAAGACAGGTTTCCCTCACTACATTTGGTTTCATTTGCAAAGCTTGGGGACCATAAAAATCAGCCTGGGTGAAACTCCAGCACTCCCTGCCACACAGGAGAGCCTGCTGGCAGCAAAAGGCAGAAAGGCTTTTAATTGATGTGGCCATTGGAAAAGGGCAACGCTCTGGGGAGTGTTCTCAGGCAAACAGGTAACTTGGAAGGGGAAGTTCCACTTTCAGGAGTGATTCGAGTGCTTTGGGACAGATTTTCAAAGGATATTACAGAATCACAGAATCACCAAGGCTGGAAAAGACCTTTAAGATCATCAAGTCCAGCCTATGACCAACACCACCACACCATCTAGACCATGGCACTAAGTGCCACATCCAGCCTTGCCTTGAACACATCCAGGGATGGTGCCTCCACCACTTCCCTGGGCAGCCCATTCCAATGTCTAATCACCCTCTCCATGAGGAAGTGCTTCCTAATATCCAACCTAAACCTCCCTTGGAGCAGCTTCAGGCTGTGCCCTCTTGTCCTGTCACCAGTTGCCTGGGAGAAGAGCCCAGCCCCCACCTGACTACAACCTCCCTTCAGGTAGTTGAAGAGAGTGATGAGGTCCCCCCTGAGTCTCCTCTTCTCCAGGCTAAACAACCCCAACATCCTCAACCTCTCCCTATAAGACTTTCCCTCTAGTCCTTTCCCCAGCCTTGTTGCTCTCCTCTGGACCTGCTCCAGCACCTCAACGTCCTTCTTGAAGTGAGGGGCCCAGAGCTGCACACAGGACTCGAGGTGAGGCCTCACCAGTGCTGAGCACAGGGGGAGAATCACATCCCTGCTCCTGCTGGCCACACTATTCCTGATCCAAGCCAGGATGCCATTGGCCTTCTGGGCCACCTGGGCACACTGCTGGCTAAGAGAGGCAGACAAGCACCCAGTGGAATTTTTAAGAGCCCCTAAATATGACCCCTGAGCCCTATTGACACTTTCATTTAAAAAGAAGGGCTTTGAAGCTTTTTTGATCCCAAGTCTTAGAAGCCCTCCAGCACAGGCACAAGCTTCCTTGTGGAGAAAATCTGTTTATCACTTAAACTCTCAACTTTCACGGACTCCTTTGCCAATGGACCAAAGGTTCAAAGTCCCTCATTTAGGTCCCCATGCCTTGGTGATGACCTGCCCCTAAAGGCAGCCAAGTGCCTGCCCCTTAGGAGATGTTATCACTTCAACTTGAAAAGCTTTAGTTTCTGGGAGCTGAGCACTTCTGAAAGGAGTTTCACGCTCCTGAGACCTGGAAGAGCAACACCACCAATAGGTTAGCTCTAAAAGATTCCATCCAGGCAAACTCTTCCATGTCTCATGGCCATTCTTTCAGGAATTTGGCTTCAATGGCAAAGCTGGAGCAGTTCAAAAGAGCTTGTTGAAAATACTGGACCAGTGCTAAACCAGCTCCCACTTACAGATCAGCAAGGACCCCTGTGGTGGTCCAGGCCCCCTTCCAAAACAACCAGCCATGGGCCTTCTTGAGCTCATTCCAACTTCAACTAAAGCGTATCTTTCAGGAAAAGCATCCAATCAAATGTAAAGTTGCCATTCATGGACAATTGACCACAAGCCTTGGGAGAGATATTACAGTTTCTAATTACTCTCACTGTTCAAAAAACGTCTGGCTTATTTCTAGGCAGAACTTCTTGAGCTCCACTTACTTGCAAATGGCTCTCACTGTACTTTCTCAGAAGAAAAAAAAAAAAAAAATGGAGTCACCTTGCCAGCAGGAAGAAAAAATAGATTTTGTAGAGAGAAAGTAGACACCCTGAGCCCAGGAGGATGACTCACATCTGAGATATCACCTCCAGAGGGAACACAGCCCAGCTCCTCTACCATGTTTTAAGGAGGAGATAAGATGAAGGTAAGAGGGATGGATCCAGGGCGAGGTGTGTGTATGAGAACTGAGCCCTCCTCAAAAACATCTAACCCCTGGCCAACACAGACATGTCCCCAGCAGCCTCCACAGAGCCCAGCTGTCCAAGTAGGCCTGTAGAAACAACTTCACTCAACATGGGAATTCAAAAGGATGCACCCAAGGTCTGACAACTGAAACAGGATGGAGCCCATGTTCCAATTACAAAGATGCAGCAGGGGCTCTGCCACATCCCAAAGCTGCCACCTCTACCTGCAGAAGCAGTCACCATGTCCTGGTGCCTCCACACAGAAGGCAACAGGCTTCAGCTGTCACTCCCCAGTGCGAGAAGCAATAATCAAAAAAACTCCCACACAGATCAAGGCAAAGACAAATACTGAGCCCTTCCTAATTAGCAGGAGTTACGTGCATCTTCCTTTAACTGTGGCAGCAAATTCCACTTAATCTGTGTTATATCACATGAGCTGTTAAACAAAAGTGTTTAAAAGTGACACTCCTCTGACAACCAGAGCTGCCTGAGTCTCACATTCAGCACCAAACCATCTCTCTGCCATTTCCTATTCACCACCATCCCCTACAGTTGGTAACTGCACAGCAGCCCTGGGGGGATAAGCCAAGCCAAAAAGTTCCCATCTTCTGGACCCCTGAAACCACCCAGTGGAATGGGTTGCTATGGTTGCCAAGATTTACTCCCAATTGATACAGGTAAAAAAAAGAAAAACGTAGTGATTAAAAATAAATAAATAGACAAATCTGGGCCTTGTGCCATGAAAAATGTGAAGTTGTCCTTGACTCCAGTAGCAAATGAGGCATGAAATGTATCAAAATGTGATATTGAATATAAGGATGTATTTAATATTTTACAACACTGGAAATCTTGTTAGAGAAGAGTTAGATCATAAATCAACCTGAGAGGGCCCAGTTCTTCCCTTCTCTCCCCTCTCTTTACCTCTAATTGTTCTTAGAAAAGTTTGAGCTGCTGAATCATTTACTGGAGAAAAGAAAGCTGAACATCACTCACAAGCAAACTGGAGGAGCTTCATTTGTCCATCAAGAGCAATAAATTCTCATTAATCATCCCCCTGCTTGAAAGTCACTGCTAATTTCTGAAGATGTCTATCCTCCACAGCCATCCCCTGCAGGCCTTCAGGAAGGGCAGAAGGACTCGAGGCAAACCTCTACACTAAAGGAGATCTCTGTCATCAGTTAATGTAACCAATTGTGTTAATTGCCTATCTGGGCTTCCAGTTATCAGCTTATCACTTATTTGTATAGAAATATTTGTCATTCTGCTCTCCTGTTCTGATTTTGCCCCTGGATTTTTATGCTGGAGGCTAAGCAGAACACCAGCACCATCCCATCAACTTTAGAGCTGGGGGAGCTCATCCTTAAGGCTCCTGTGAAATCCATATTTCACTCCCCTTCCTTCTTGTTGCCCAGACCCACACACACTTCTCACTGCTTTTGTTAAAACACACTCTTGAAAACAACTAACACTAAAATGGCAAAGGGATTTTAGCAAGATTGTGGAGAAATGGATCCTTTTTTAATGCACCACCTGCCATTTAACTAACCCCTCAGGTAACAGCAGATCTGGCACTCACCAAACACAAGAGCCAACGCAGTTAAATCCCATCCACTGGTCATGGTTAACGAGCAGTTTTAATTTAAGCACCACGCTCACCCACCCTGCCTGCCAAGTCCTGTTTGTCACTGTATTAATGGACATGTTTATTCACACGCTCCCAGAATAAACCAGCTCCCAAGGGGAAAGAAAAAAAAAAAAGCTCCTTCCTCCTCTGAGAGTCCAGAAATGGTGTCACTGACTCCACCAGGGTCACATCAAAGGGACACCTTCCAAACTGTTCTTTACTCACCTTTATTTCTAAACTGCTTTCCCATGGAAACAAGCTCCCCTGAGCAGGTGTCTGCCAGCCTCCCACAGCCATAAATGAACCCACTGGCCACCTGCAGCCACGCTCAACAGAGCCAGCTCCCTCCAATGCTTCAAGTTGCCCCAAAATAGCTGCCAGACAATAGCCAGTCTCTCTGCATCCTCAGGGACAGGCAGGACGCAACGCAAGCTCCGTTCTTATTAAGAGAATTTACACACGATGCACCTTTTCTGGAGCTTTTTCTGTGGCTGGGGCATCCAAAGCTCACACTTGCTTAGTTATCAGAGAATCCAACCATGAGAAAGAAATCCATAGGAAACCAGGCTTCATTACTTCCACTGCTGATGATACTACCTCAACCAGAAGAAAGAATAAAAACATTGGTACTTGACATGATGGAGCTCCCAACACGTACCTTGAAATTTATTGCCCGGAGTCATTGGATTGAAAATTAACCCCTGCTCAAGGCTTTAAAAAGTTCAGCAGGGACAGAGAGAGGGATTCACTCAAACCAGCACCACTGCACACCAACAAACTCCTGCGTGCCTTCTCCACTGGAGAGCAGAAGTGCTTCCTCCCCAGGACTCCTTCACTTCACAGGCTGCCCACCAGCTCTCAGGGGAAACACAGAATTCTTTGTTTCAGGCTGAATAAAATGCTTTTTTTCCTATTTCAATATTTCTAACCGTAATAAAAAGATGTCACACATTTCAAAACGAAATTATTTCTTACTGGAAAACAACCAAAGCCTGTTTTTTATAAGATGCCAAACTAGCACTTTTACTCTTCTCCAGAATTTTAGCTTTAACATTCAGTTTTTCTAAGACTTCGTTTTGGGCTGAATTTACTGCAAACTTAGCAGAAGTTGCTTGATTCACCAGGTATCAAATGGCACTTGTGGAGCCCCTGTGTGCTGTGATCACCAGGCCAGAACCCCAAAGTGGTTCACACAGGTAATTCCCACCATAAGCAATGGTGGTATCCGGGCCTATTTCCATTTGTTTCCTTCCTTGGAAACAAACCTCTGCCCCCAGATGCTGGTGCCTTGGTGGTGACTCACGTTCCTGCCCTCCCACAGCAGCTGTTTTGCAAAACTCCTGCACTTTCCCTTCACTGCCACCCACCACAGCCTGCAACAGGCTCTTGTCAGCAACTGCTCTACACCTCCCTGCAGTTCCCTGCCTCCAGTGACATCTCTGCAAACCTCAACCCAACTGCCTGCACAGAAAGGTTCCACATTTCCTTCCCCCTCTGGCCTGCATCCCTTCTGACAGCAGCAGACTCCTCTGCTCAGCATCACTCATTCCCCCCCTGGCTGGACACAGCTACTGCAACAACCACCACCCTCTTTTTTTACTGAAATGAAGCAGAAAAGACACTGTGCAAGGAAGCTGTAATTTGCAGAGGACAGGGAACTGTTTCCTGTCTGGCTTCACAGCAGACCACAGCTCTCCACAATCTCTCATTATGATCAACCCCAAGTCCCATTTTGTCACAGATTTGTCCCTTCTAAGGACCTGCATCCTCTCCCCAGGGACCCAGGAGGTGCCACATATCAGCTCTACCCCTGCTTCTAACCCAGTGCTCATGCAGCTCTTGCTGGAATAAAACCAGCCCCCTTTCCTGAAATTCAAACTACCATCTGACATCTTTTTTTCGGGTTGTTTTTCTCCCTTCCCATCTCCAGAAGACATTTCCACCCAACATTCTCTGCCTCAGCAACTCTAAGAAAAACATATGAAACCGTGTCGTTATTCACTTCTCCAAGAAGTAATTAGAAGCAAGAACAGGAATCAAGCATGTAGACATTATCCTTCCTAAAAGAAAGCAGATTTCTAATTAGTGAAGGAAGCAGCTTCTGTGGGATTCTCTCTCTAAACAGCTGTTGCTGAGGGATCATCTGTCTTTCTTCTTTTCCCTTTTTGCAGTAAAAAGTTCATTTATTTTAACATATATAACTGTTGTGGAACCCAATTAAGGCAGACAGAGCAAGACTAGAATCAAGGGAAACTGCAGCAGAAAAAAGATGACTTGATGACTCCTAAGCCAAGGCAGAAGGCAGCAAGTGCCCTCATCTCTGCTAGCAGCCACGAGAAGCCAAAGAGCACTTTCTGTCTCTCCCCCCACCCCAAAATGGCTGCTGGTTCCCCTGCTCAGCCCTCCACCAGCTGGTTCCTACAGTTGGCCCTCCAACTCAGACACACATGCCACTTAAACCATCCTAATGTTTTCTCTTCCCCCGGAAGGAATACAAGAGATGGGAAAGTTGGCTCAGCTCAGAAGAAACTGAGGGACAAAAGTACTCACACTGTTGTGCCAAGGGACTTTTTTCACCCATTACTGAGCAAACACTGATCTAGGGGATCCTGCTCTGGCAGGGGGGTTGGACTAGATGATCTCCAGAGTCCCTCCCAATCCCCACCACTCTGTGATTCTGTGACTCTGCCCTCTGATGGAGGCCAGACAACTTCCATCCAAAGCAAGAGACAAGCCTCTTTCTACTGGTATCTTCTCCTCTCCTCACTTCTAGGACATGACAAAGCTGATTGTTCTCAAACCACGCCAAGATCAAAGCTGTGATATTCCCTCACACACACACACAAGTTCATCACATCAAAAAAGACATTTTCCATTAAAGAACATCTTTCACAAGATGCCTCTTTCTTATCAATTGTATTTGTTTCCCTTCATTATCATTTTAACTTGGGGAAGTTTAACAAGTTCTTTTGAAGGGGGGCTCTGTGGAAGTGGAAATCATCCCCTGCAAAGCTGCAGTGCCAAGGGCACCTTTTTTTTACTTCATGCTGAAAGAGACTTTCAAGCAAAACCCAACCCAAGAAAGCCAGCACAGACATGCTACTGGGATGCTCACATTACAGCACAATTACAGATGAAGATCAGTTCAGTAGGCAGCTCCTCTAGGTGACCATTTTATGTCCAAGGATAACAATGACACAAAAACTAATGGAGCTAAGCACTAATGGAGCTACATTCTGAATTAATTTAGGCTGAAAGTATTCCCATCCATTAGAGCAGCAAGGAATAGCCTTCCCAAAAACTATCAAGGGGAAAAAAACAATGCTAAGCTTCACCAAAGCAGATACCTGTGATGGCAGGGACTGTGTGTCTTATAAGGTCCCCATCTGGGCTTACATCCAATATTCCTTCAACACATCACCCAGAGAGAACAGAGCAATGGTACATATGTGCCACACACAGTGTTTTCAGCCAAGCTTTCCACTTCTTCAGGATGAAGGTGGCTGTGCCATACACAGACATATTGCACACCTAAGATACCTTATAAACAAACACACCTACAAAGGCATTTCATGCTGAACTGGTTTCTCTCCCATCTGTATGCCACAGCTCCCTAAAGAGCCAGAACAAACATCCCAGCATCAGGTGTTGAAACTCAAACAGTCTCTTAATAATTCAGTCAAATTCAAGCTGCTTCACTTCTGCCTGGACAAACCACTCACTCTTGGTAAGGCTCTGGTCCCTTCCTACTGCACTTCCTTTTCTGGGAATGCAGGTAAGAGAGCTTGCAAGTAGGAAACAAAGGAGGAACCCAGCCCCCTGAAGGACACTTGGTATTGCAATGCAGGCCTGCCAAAGGAAGCCCCTTTTGCCAGCCCAAAGCTGGGGACTGCCTCAGACACACAGCTGAGCTCTCATATTTCACTGCTGGAAAGGGTTACACAAACTGTATTCAGTGGCTGACCTCAAAGTCCACCCGTGCCTAGAGGCATCCAAGCCCCATCACACACATTCCCATTTGCAGAGGAACGTTCCTGTGCCCACTTGGAGCTGGGGAGAAAAGAAAAAAAATATATCTGTAAGAGGAACTGCAGCCAGAGCTGATTCCCAAGCCCTCAGTTACAGAGGAGCTAGTACAAACACAGGAATAAAAAGATGAGATTTGTACCAGTGCTGTGGGACTGGCACACCACAGGTACCACCTAGAAACTAAAGCCAAACAAGGGGGAGGGCAGAAAAAGCCACAAACCAAGAGGACTCGTGTGCCAAAGGCAGAGCAGCCTAGGCTGCATGCACCAGGGGTGCTCCTCCTGCACAGACACACACGTACCACAGATGTCTCCTGCCTCAGCCTCCCAGAAACACGGGCACTCTGCAAGCAGGCAGCACCACTGGCAGAAAGGGTCAAGAGACAGATGCAGCTACAAATTTTCCAATAGCTGAAATGGTGGTTGATCAAAGGAATGCCTGAGAAATCACTGGTGCATTGCTGGGAGAGAGCATGGGAGCAGACATTTCAAAAGTAATTCTTCACCTGCAAGAAGCCAGCATCTCCCCTCCCTCCCTGTCTTCAGGGGCTGCCTCAACTCCAGTCCTTGTTATCCAGCATATTTACATCAGGTTTCCCTAGCACTTCAGCTCACATTATACCAGCTCAATCCAGTGTTATAAACCAGCCCTTCATAAACATCAGCTTGATTACAGAGCCTGCTGCATATAATAAATGTGTATAATGTGTATGTAGGAAGCAAAAGACACCTCTATATTTTTGGGTTTGTAAAGATAAATAGCCTCAATTGTTTAATCAATAAAAAATGCCTCTCTGACTCCTACTGTTATTACAAAGCAATCTCAGACAGAGTGAAAAAGAACCACTGCATCTATATTCCTGTCAAAGGAGACAGTGGCTCATCAGCCAGGGAATCAACTACCTGGACACATCCTCTGTGTTCCTCTCAGACTGCCAGATTACACAGAATGACACACAGGATGGTGGGGTTGGAAGGGACCTCTGGAGATGATCTAGTCCAACCCCCCCCTGCTAGAGTAGGATCCCTCTCTCCAGTGCCATGGCTTCATCCAGATTAAAGCATCCCATTAACCTAACTGGAGATTCTTCCAGGAAAGGACACTGCATCCAAGCTGAAAACACAGAATCTGAAAATTATTCAGCAAATTACAGTAAAGGGGACATGGTGACTTTGGTGTTGACATCGACAGAAGAGCAGTGATCCCAGAGAGCTCAGAAGCTAAGGAAGCAGGCAGCAGTTCTGCTGAGAAGAGGGAGGAGGCTGGAACAGGTGCTGCTCCAGCAGGGAGCACTGGTCCTGCAGCAGGGACACAGAGACCCCACTGCCAGGAAGCCTTTGGAGAGGCAGGCAGTGCTGAGCAGTTGTTCCTAATTGCCAGCAATGCTTTCCTGGTGGGAACAGCAGGGACCAGCACGATGCAAGGTGTGCTACCATATGCCTCACGACTTGCTCACTCCAGCAACTCCAGCTTGGAGCTGTAGGGAGCTCTTAACTCAAAGGACAAAGAAACTACAGGTCACACAAGTTGCTCTCCTCTTTCCCCTTGGCACATCTTGTCTTTAGGCTTCTTGCTTCTGGGGACACGTCACCTTCAGGAAGAATGCAAGGTTTTCCATCACTGGATACAAGAGATCTGTTTTATCCCTCACAACCTGAGCTTGACACACAGGTTAAAAGTCAACCTCAGCTCTGAGATAGAGGAACACAATTCCCAGTGGTTCCTTGAGGCACCCACCCTGGAGAGGGCAAAAGCTCAGCACATCCAGAAACTGTCTTCTACAGGAAGGCAGCAGGAGAAAATGGCATCAGGCAAAGCTTGAAGCCAGAGCAGAGGGCAAAGTGCTGTCCCTCTCAGGGGCAGAAGATGACACAGAAACAAGAAACCACATTTCCCCACATGGACACACTTCGATCTCACCGGGCGGGTGCCCGTGGTGGGGGGATGACCCCCCTTCAAATCCAACCTGTGGCAAAAACAGATACCCCAAGTCCCAGCCTCACTGCAAACAGCTTTCTGATCAGGGTCCAGCTTCAGCTCTTGTGTTTCTCCCATCACCTTTGTCTAACCTAGAACCTCCCCACGAGAGCTCCTGGACAAGGGTTTCCCTCAGACCCTCGGGCAGATGCAATTAGCACAGACCAGGACACCTAGGAATACTGCAGAAGAAAGGAGAAAACCTCACTAAGATGCCACATATTCCCACAGCACCATTGACTCCCTTCCATATCGCTCATTTCTTTGCAACAAAGACCTTTTTTTCCCCCCTTTCCTCTCCTGGAGACTGTAAATTAACTGTCAGTTCCCTGGTATTTTGTACACTGCTCTGTCTGGCTCTTTTCCAGATCTCCAGGGTGCCATTCTTCTTTTTTTTTTTTTTTTCCCTCCTCCTCGCTGCTGTCTTTTCTTCACCTCTCCAGTTCACCCCACTTTCCCCTGAGGTTTCTTTATCCTCACAGCTCCTGGCTGATGGACTCCTGACCACCCATGTCCAGCAAGGCTGATCTCACCCATGCCCTGCTGGGTCAGTGTCTCCTTCCCCTTGCTCTTTGCACGCCAGGAATGGAGCTCGGTTGCCCTTTCTGCTGCAGGTGGCAAACTTCAGGAGGAAGGGAGGGGGAAAGAGGGAAATCTATCAACACAGCCCACAATATCCCAAAGATCCTCTGTCAATCACAGCCTGAGCAGAACTGCCCTTCAGCCCTGTCCAAGCTGAGCTGTTGCTGGCTGGGGAAAAGAACTCATTTCACTTATCAGTGAGGGAAGAGAGATTAGAGATGTTCTGGAGTCTGAAGAGAAAAATCAGTGAATGGAGAAAGAAAAGGTACTTGCAGAGAGGGAGAGGTACAAGTAGAAGCTAAGGGGAGAAAATGGGTTGAGAAGTGAAGCATGGACAGGAGAAGAGGGAAGCCAGACTACAAATTGAAGACGCTGCAAACTATTCTGCCCTGCACTTCAAAATGATTTTGAGTAAAGTGAAGAAACTGATACCACAAGCTTCTTCCTTCTGATGAGAGCAGAGCCTGCAGCTCTCTTAACATCAAAACCAGAGGTGGGCAGGGGGAAATGGTATTCTCTCTCTCATTTGCAATCCCCATTGCCCTCACACGTCCACCACAGCCCACCTCCCTCTCCCCAGTACACACACACACACCAGCACACATTTTCTCTCTGGCTTCTGGACCTCAGTTCAGGATCAGGAGATTTTTGCAGCTTGCCAAGACACTGAGGAAATGACAGATCTGAAAGGGGTAGGTCTGCTCAAACCCACCTGGTATTACATGGATAAATCATAGAAACACAGAATTGTTAAGGTTGGAAGAGACCTTAAAGATCATCTAGTTCCAACCCCTCTGCTACGAGCAGGGACCCCTACCACTAGACCAGGTTGCACAAAACCTCATCCAACCTGGCCTTAAAAACCTCCAGGGATGAAGCTGCCTGCCAAGGAGCACCCTGGTACATTTCTGAATATTTACCATATTGCTCATGCAGACCATTTTTCATCTCCCTCTGTTCAGCATCACCCATCTGGGCACCTACAGAGCAGGCAGAGGGGTTCCCAGCTCCACACTGCCAGCTCAGAGACCCCTGAGAGCAGAGAAGGCCCCTAAAGCCCCAATGCAGCCAGGCAGGCAGCCCCAGGAGCCCTGCAGCACTCCCAGCTGCTTCACTCTGGGCACACCAGCCTTCCATGGGCATCCCACACAGCCCTACAAACACAAGAAGCCTACCTCAAAGTACTTCCAATCAACACAGAAGACTCATATAAAAAGAAAGGGGAAAACAGAGAGGTTGGTAGCAAGCCCTGGAAGGGAAGAAAGTGAGCAATGTAGTAGATCCAAGGCACAGTATTTCTGCAGGGGAGAGGGAAGAAAAATCTAACCTCAGGCCTCTAAAAAGGAAGGAGGGGATAACACTGAGCTTATGAAGACTTCTCCCTCTGAAAAATTAATCCTGACAATACAAAGACACACGCAAGAAAGGATCAACTCTCTGCAGAGCACCCATGAAAGAGGAAGCCAAGTTTGGTCAGGAAAGATTATTACTTTAACATAATAATGCCCCCCATGTATTTTGAGAAAACCTGTTTTGTGTTTTCTTCTACTGCAAGGCTGCAATATCCCCACAAATACTCAGTCAGCTACAATAAAAGCCACATCACAATAAACCAGCTGAAAGGCCATTATGTGAAACACATTTTCAATAAAATAAAAAAAAAAGAGAGGAAAAAAACAATAAAGCCAATATTTTCAGAGCAAAATCCCAGTCCCTCTTGCCCATCACTTTTGTGGGCACACTCGCAGATTGGCTCAGTTCTTAAAGACCTCTCTGTTTTTCACTTCAGGAATTGTTTTTTGCAGGTCATTAGCACCCCTGAGGGAAATGCCCTTTCCCAAAAGCCTGCATTCTCAGGCACTGCATCTGGATGATAGTGGGAGAGGCCATGACCTTATTTTCTTGACCAGTATTCTGACATGGATGCAAAATATCCTCCACCAGCACAGCCAGGAGAACATAGTTTTCCTGATTTTTTTTTCCCCAGTTGTACAAAACCCTCAGAGTGGGATGGATACCTTGGAAAGCAGCACCTCCTGGGGTGGAGGGCCAGTAGATCCCTAAACTGAGCATGGACTCAGCCTCCCTTGGGACAGACAAGTGGTCTCTGGTCTGGCTCTCAGGGCCTGACAGCAGCCAGCATCTACTAGAGAAGAAATTGCAAAGGAGAGGCAGCTTGTCCTGAGGTTCAGTCTCTGCTCAGCTCTCATTAAGCAGAAGTTAGGTCATATCCTGGAGCATAAGAATTTATAACTTTCCATTCATTTATGCTTTTAAGCTTACAACTCCATAAAAAGTCTGATAAGCCACATAAATATCTACTCTCAGCTTCAATTATACCGTGTGACAAGGGATTCCATGGGCTATTTTCCCACAATACTTTGGAATTTACCGACAATCAGCAACTCCAGTTTGACTTGAAATTACCTTGTCTTTCCTGATGGATTTGCCTGAATGATCCAGCCATACATTTTTGCCTGCTCATCATACAGGAAACCTTGCACATCAAATGCAGCAAAAGAATTCTTTCTTCACAGAATCAGGTTATAGTTTGGGTCGGAAGGGACCTTCAAGATCATCTAGATCCAACCCCCCTGCATGGGCAGGGACACCTCCCACTAGACCAGGTTGATCCAAGCCCCATCCAACCTGCCCTTCAACACTTCCAGGGATGGGGCTTCCACAGCTTCCCTGGGCAACCTGGGCCAGTGTCTCACCACCCTCACACTCCAGAATTCCCTCCTCATGTCTCACCTCAATCTCCCCTCTTCCAGTTTTAATCCATTCCCCCTTGTCCTCTCCCTACTTTTGGGGTGAATTTACCTTACCACGTAGGGTTTGGTCTCCAGATCCCATCAGCAAGGCTAGAAACCTCCCTGAAAACAGACAACAGTGGAGGAGAAAAAGAGAGGATGGGGGGGACTACAGTTCCCTCTTGTTTCTCTGCAGTGCTCGTGTGCCTGGCAAAAAAACCCATTATGGCCTTTTATTATTCCCTCACTTTTAAAGTTATTGCCACAAGTTCTTAAGACATCAACAATGAAGAATCCCGTTGTTCTCCTAATTAATTCGGCAATCTCAGTGAAATAATACAAGCTGCAATTGTAATTCCAAGCTCACCCCTCGACCACTGGAATCAACTAATTAAATAACAATCAGCACTAGCGTTTGCATTTAGAAGATGGACTATTCCTTTTTATTGCTGCAATTAGGGAATGCACTCAATAATCGGAATGAAATACAAATTTACCCAGGAGCCCACTAAATTATGACCATTCATCCTTTGTTTTCTTTTCATCCCAGCAAATGATGGCAATTTTCCCCCCTTCCCTGCTTCCTCCCTTGGAAAGGGCACTTGGGAGATGGGAGGCAGGTTACCAGCTGCCAACAGCCCTGCTGTGCAGGCACCATCTTTTCTTCCTCCCACTTAGGATAACCTCTGTCCTTCTGATCAAGGTCCCTCAGAATCATCTCACACTGTGTCCTTTATGGGGTGGAGCAGCGTGGGGCTGCAGACACATTCCCACAGAGATTTGGGCTGAGAAGGGAACTGTGCTGGTGTTACTGGGAGCATAGCTAGAGCACTGTGTCCAATTCTGGAGCCCCCAACATGAGAAGGACATGGAGCTCCTGGAGAGAGTCCAGAGGAGGCCACGAAGATGATCCAAGGGCTGGAGCAGCTCTGCTCTGGAGACAGGCTGAGAGAGTTGGGGGTGTTCAGCCTGGAGAAGATAAGGCTCCAGGGAGACCTTAGAGCACCTTCCA
This sequence comes from Hemiprocne comata, assembly GCA_020745705.1. Lineage (NCBI taxonomy): Eukaryota > Metazoa > Chordata > Aves > Apodiformes > Apodidae > Hemiprocne > Hemiprocne comata. Next base: position 4,628,752 of record CM036608.1, read on the forward strand.
GTGCCTGAAGGGGCTCCAGGAAAGCTGGGGAGGGACTTTGGACAAGGGCAGGGAGGGAGAGGACAAGGGGGAATGGACTAAAACTGTGAGAGGGGAGATTTAGGTGAACTGGAATTGCTTGGCTTTCCACTGAGACTTCAATAGCACTTCTGGTGATGCCTGAGCCAGAGCAGATGATGGCATCTCCTCTAGCTGCTGTGCTGTGTCTGCAGAAGAGGTCTGACTGAAGCACATAAGTGTCCTAAGGATGAAACCACATGAAAATGACTATGAGATGGTCACTGTCATCAAGAGATGCACATCTAAGAGACTCATTAGGTACCATGGTTGGAATGGAAATGGTTGTGCCCCACTAAAAAACCCCCGCTAACCACTCTCCCCACGTTCAGTCAACACTTGAAACAGAGCTTAAAGATGTCTTGGAGCAGCAAAGCTTCTTCCCCTTCCCAAATAAGGTAATAAGGACCCAGGCTGACACCTTTGTGATGGCAGCTGCACCCCACAGCAACCACTAGACAAGTCCCCAGAGGCAGAGGAGGAACGTGACTTCCTCCCCACTGTACCAGTCTGGCAATTCCACACAGGAGCCAGACTGATGAAGGGGCTTGTTTAGATTGAAATCAGCAGGACTTCAGTACAAACCTGAAGTTAACTTCATGCTTTAGTACCATCTTGGTGGGGGTCTCAAGTGTTTTGCCTCAGGAGAGAGGGAGAGTCAGTTCTGGGAGCAGATCTGCACGTTTGGGATGGCATGGGATAGGAGTCTGCAAGGCAACCACTCCAATAAAGGAAAAAGACACCCACTGCCTAACCACAGAGCTAACTGGCAAGGACAGCAGCAGCAGGAGGAGGTGTGAAAATTAAATTGGATAAAAGGCAGGTGTTCAGGGAGGAGGGGAGGCTGAGGGGAGGGGGATGGAAGGAGAGGTAGAGTAAGGAACCAAACAGAACGGTACCAGTATTGTGCTGCTGTCACTGGCACTTCAAAACATTTGCAAAACGCTCTTGTCTGCTTCAAGGCAAGGAAATAGAAGGAGCTTTAAACTGCATCATCAATCCATCACTAAAAGTCAAAGAAAAACTACCTCTTCACTCTTCCCTGGCCCCGCTGCAGAGGCAGAGGTCAGGTGAGCTGCACTTCCAGCCAGGCAGAGCACCCTCAGTCAGGTTGGGGGCTGCCTGCCTGAGGCATAATTTGGAAAGATTTCAGATGAGGCAGCATCCATGCTCCAGAAATAATGAACTGTGATTACACAGGATGGTGGCCAAAACACATTAGAGCTAGAGCTGGGGAGAATTTCTCAAATAGTTTTTGTCAAGAGAATGGCCTTCTTCCAAAAGTTGGTAATTTTTGCAATTCAGCCCCCTCACCAAGAAGTTTCCAATTTTTCCCACAAGCCCCTCAAGTAACACCCTCAGCTTCCATCTCCTTTATTAGGGGTTACTGGAGGAAAAAGCTCCTACCAAAGGGGGAAAAAAGAAAAAAGCAGAAAAGAGGCCACGAGAAGGAGCAATGTGACTTTTGTTTTTCATCTCCAAAGCTGCAATACTTTCTCCACGGGTGTATTTTTGCCATTTTGGAGCCTCCTCCAACCCCCATGGGTTCACTCCAGCCTGCACAGAGCAGGAGGCAGGCAGGATAATTCAGGCTCCTCGTGTGCTCTCCAGCTGGGTCAGGGGAAGTTTTTCCCCATTTCCAGCATGGCAGGGCAGGAGAGCCCTTTCTGAGGAAGGTGCCAGACACACTCCTGGGCAGCAGCTATCCCTGCCTTCTATTTGCACACAAACTGACAGAGCAGAGAGGGACGGGGCTGACAAGCAGCAGGGACACGACCTGCATTTGCCTCCTCTCCCCAGTGCAACAGTTCCCATGACCTAGAAGGCAAGTGCCTCAATTCAGGGGCACAGCAGCACTTCTAGCCTAATATCAGCTAATAGTCCACTTGATTATCCTATTCATATACTTTTTACATATCTAGTTTTACTGCTTTCCCTGGCTTGAAGTGGTGCTCTGTAATAACAGCTCAGAACCTTTCTCCTCTGCCTGGATGCTGGTGCCCAGCCTGGCCCTTCTTTGCCACTGGGCTACATCCCTCCACATTTTCACCCTCACATTTTCACCCAGGAAAGGGGTCAATGGACAAACTTTTATTCCAGATGCTGTCACTGACTTGCTGTATCTTCCTTAAGATATTTCCATTCTTTTGCTGTCGATGCACAAAAAGACTTTGTACCATGCACAAAGGCTCACAGCCTGCCCCTGCTCTGTGCCTGACAGCTCTGAGCTTCAGTAGATTGGAAAAAGCACCTATTAATTAGCTAACCATAATGAACTAAAGCAGTTGATAGCAGAGCTGTTACACCCAAGTCAAGAGTCTTGTCTCGTGAATAAGTGACCTGAACATTTTGGCAGAGAGCACGAAAATCCAAGGGATGCAACACTAGTGCTGTGCTCCCAGAAATCCCTCTGCCTGTGAAAGATCCTGCAGATAAATGGGACCTACCTGCTCACATCATCTTGCTTTTAACAGTAAAGCCACCCAGAAATGGCTGGAGGCTTTTCCCATTAAAGGAGAACAAGGAGTTAGCCCAATTGGAGACAATTCATCCACAACACAGTGTGTTGTAAAGCTGGTTTATAGCTACCAAAGCAAGAAAGGATTTCAAGATTGTTTCCTCTGCCTGCTGCTTATATGAAGTGTGGTGGCTCAGGAGTTTGCTGGATCTCAGTTTCTAGAAGCCAAGAGATGACCACCAACATTTATAAATTGCTGATTAGCTGGCATGCCCAGTCCTAGGTGTGGTGTTTGACCAAAGCAGAGTGGGAACAAACTAACCTCACTGAGGAACTACCCCTTTCCATGCACAGAGAGGGGATGTTCTGCATAGACAAAACAAAATACACACTCAAGGAGCTGAAATCCTGGCCTTTTTTTTCCTCCCCTCCATTTTTTGGCTACCCTTGCAGCCATCACCAGACACCTGCATCACATGCAGCTACTAGGATTATTCATTTTTTTAAGTTTAATTTATTTCAGCTGCTTCCCTGAAAGCTAGCCCAAACTTGGAGCCCTTCTGCTGACACAAGGCCTTTAAAAAAAAAAAAAAGTGCCTTCTTGTTGCTGTCATCGTTTACAAATTCTGCTGTAACCATCTGTCCAGTTAATTACTTTGTGCAGTAGCCTGTTAGCTTCTTTAAAAAAAAAAAAAATGAAAAAGGCCCCAATTATCATTCTGGGCAGCTTCCTCCATCCCAGAGAAGCAGCACATCCCCGGTGCCACCAACGCCTTTTGTTGCCTCTGAGCTGACAAACAGGCAGAGGGAGAGAAGCACTTTATTCCAGAGGGATGAGGGCAGGATTTCCATCTCCCTCCTACTTCCAGCCCTCTGCCTGGGTGGCAGGACCCACAGATCTCCCTGCTTTTACCTCCTCCCCAGCATCTCCCCACTCCATTCATCCCTGGGCTCTCCTGCAGCCTCACCCCCCACGTCCACAGCCTTCACCTCCTTTCTACTTCTCCTGGGAATTGGCCACCTCCAAATACCAGGGACATGACACAGTGGCCCTGGTTAGGATGTGGCTGTGCCCACCACTGCCTTTTGGTGGGGTGTCCCCCCACCAGACACACACACACACACGAGTGGATGCTGGTGGCATTCAGCAGAATGAAGGCAGGAGAGTTCAGTTCCAGCTCGGCTTCAATGAGAGCATTTTTCCTGGAACAAGGGGCTGGATTCAGCTGCTTGGTGCTGTCTGCTGGCAGTTTGTTGCCAGAGTAACGGAGGTGCTGGAGCTGCCAGGGCCATGCTTCAGGGGAGGGAAGGGGCTGCTGCCTGGCACCCTGCTTGCCACCACCCTGGGGAGATGGGTAAGAGGTCCCCCAGCCCCTCTGAGGGGTGAGATCTGCCCCCAAAGCTCCTGCTGAGTGGGAAGAGGGAAAGGCCCCTGGGGATGTGAAATCCGCTCCTGGCATCTGCTGGAGATGTCCTCAAGTGACTCTGCATTGGCCACCCCTTTCCCCCTGTGAAATGGTGATACTGCCACCCAGGTCCAAGCCCAACCTTTAGACCCAGCCAGAGCCCAGTGTCTCAGACCAGTCTCTCTGTGCTGACCAGATCACTTATTTACCCCTTGCTGCAGTCCCAGAGATTACCACCCAGGTTTTCCAAAGGTTTTTTTCCCCATTTAAGGGCTTGGACACACAACTGAACAGGATAGCAGTGAGGATGCTTGGCAGGTTAACACGTCAGCTAGCTCTCAGAGAACATACTTCAGTCTGAAATAAAATGCAACCATGTCTTCTGCTTTATATAGCAAAACCTGCCCTGAGGGATCCAGCCGACCAAAGGCTGAACAGAAGTGTTTTTCTTAGACATGGACATAATTTGTGCTTTGTACACTGAGAGTGCTAACACAGCCCTCTAAGACAGAGAATGCAGTCTCTCCAGATCAAATAAAACACCCTGTGATTTTCCTTTTAAAAGGAAGGACAAGGCAGAAGTTGCCCTATTGCACATCTGAACCTTCAGCTTGACATCCTACTCCAGATCACCAGGCGACCCGTGCATTTCTCTCCTGGCCCCCTCCCCACACACATCCTTGTAAATCGGCTTTTTAACCTACTATTCAACTCCCTCCACAACTTCTCTTTGTAGAGTTTTTGCAGATTCAAACAGACAGGGAAAGCACACAGATACATGCCCCCCAGTCTCCTCAGCACTCTCGTATCACAGCACTACAAAGACAGGGAAAACACTCCTAAGTCAGTCAAACAGCTCTAGACACAAGCAGGCAGCACTGCATGGGGAGAGCTTGGAACCCACCCACACACACAGAGGAAGATCACAGCTGTGCCATACCAGGGCTCTCAGGCTGCTCTGAATATGAAGGAGCTCTGTCTCTCTGCTGATTGCCTCACACAGTCTTTCTGAAGTCAGGAGACCCAGCCAACCCTGCCATGCACACCGCCTTGCTCCCTTCCTGCCTGTTTTGCAATTTTAATTTCTCACTTTCCTAAATGGAGAAAGATTTATCGTGCTTTTGACAGAACTATTTAATTTTCCAAATGTATTTTGTTTTCCTTCCAGGGGCACTGAAAGCCTTGAGTATAACGTGTTCATATAACACCCATCCCAATTTACATAAAACCTGCTTAAAAGGAAAGGACTGCACACCCTGGGGAGCAGAACCACTCCCAGCCTGCACAAGAAGGGGTGCAGAGGTGTTGATACAGAGCAAAACCAGTTCATTACTGGTTTTGGCCCTGCTTTTATGCTCAGGAATCATGGGATACAAGTCAAGACCTTTTCTTCTTTATCACCACTATCTCATTCATTGAGTGTAAAAGAACATAATGCATCTCAAAGTCCCTATCATGGATCACAGAACAGTTTGGGTTGGAAGGGACCTTCAAGATCACCTAGTTCCAACCCCCCTGCATGGGCAGGGACACCTCCCACTAGACCAGGTTGCTCAGAGCCCCATCCAACCTGCCCTTCAACACTTCCAGGGATGGGGCTTCCACAGCTTCCCTGGGCAACCTGGGCCAGTGTCTCACCACCCTCACACTCCAGAATTTCCTCCTCATGTCTCACCTCAATCTCCCCTCTTCCAGTTTTAATCCATTCCCCCTTGTCCTCTCCCTCCCTGCCCTTGTCCAAAGTCCCTCCCCAGCTTTCATGGATGCCTCTACTTGTTGCTTAAAGTTTGGCCCATGTTCAAGAGGTCAATACAACTCACCCAAGGTTACATGGGAGGCCTCTGGCAGAGCTATGAATTAAACCTTAGTTTGTAGCAGCCCGGGGCTGCTACTCAGGTATTACTGCCAATACCTGGCACAGACTCCTCAGTGGTCAGAGGGCTAAGAAAAGGTACTTATAAAGAGCAAGGTGACCCCAGATTCCCTGCCTCCTGGGACCTGCATGCCCCAGAACCAGACTGTGCCAAGCAGAGGTGAAGTTGAGGGCTGAAAGCAAAATGCAACCACTGCCCTGCCCTCTGGGGTGGATCAAGCTGCTGGGACACTGATGAAGGAACCGTGGGAAACAGGGTGCACATGAGGAGCTCTGTTATTCCCCCCCTCTATCCAACAAAGTCCATCCTTCCAAGCCATTTGTCTAATCTGTTCTTTAAAATCTCCAGTGACAGATACTCTGCAAACTCCGTTTGCAATCTATTTTAGTGCTTCACTATTTTTACTGTTCAACAACGTTTCCCAATGTCCAGCTTCAATTTTTCTTGCTGCAATTTCTGCCGTGGAGAAGAGTTCATTCCCTTTCTTTGAGATTGTTTCTCTTTGATTCCTGTGGGCATGTGTTCAGTGCCGAGATGGCTGCAGGTTTCCAGGCTTTAATAAATCAAACATTACAGAACAGAATTGATGGCCCATCTTATTTGAACTGCCCTCTGCAAGCCCAGCTCAGAAATGTGCTGTTATGGCACCACCATCCAAGCCTATGCATATGACACAGCTCGAGCAACAGCACAAATTAGAGCTCTGTGTATTAAGAGTCTCAAACTGGCAACCCAAGTTGAAACAGTTAGAAAGAGGCACCCTCTAAAGGCACTGGCCTGATTTCCCCTTACAGGCTGGCCACAGAGAAGGCAGATCCTGGTACTCAGATTCAGGCACCCAAAGAATCAGTTTCTGTTTCAGACCAGCTAATCACCTTCAGAGATGCAACAGTCGCAGGATTATTTTCGTGCTTTAACTGTGGCCGTTGGAGTTCAGCCTTAAGCTCCCAACTTTGAAACATTGGCTTGTGGCCTTGGGAAAGCAGAAGGAGAGGAAAGCAGCACCGTGCCAGCTCGCTGGGACCTAGCAACCACCAATCAGGGCCACGGCAGCACCAGCGAGTTTTTAAACAAAGCAAAAGATGGGGGGAAAAAAATAAATAAATCAGAGCATGCTGGGAAGCAAATGAAAAAGCAGCAAAGCTCCCTGAGTAACCACAATGCAAATGAGATGGGCAAAATCTCACACCTGTTGCTGAGGCAGAACTTCAGAGCAGCCTTTCTGCTCCCAGCTCTTCCTTAGGCACAGAGATTTTTGGCTCTACACTCCCCTCCTTCTGTGCACACAGCTCGGAAAGGGATGGGATTCTGCAGACCCCCAGAGCCAGAGTGGACCGTGACAGTTTTGAGGATGGTCCTGCACAGAACTCAGCTTCTTCCTCCTTTCCATTTCACCATCAAGCATTGCACGATGAAGGGGAACTGCCTGCCTCTTGTCCATGGAGAAAAGGTGCTGCTCAGCTGACCCCACCACACCCAGCCACCCAAAGGCAGCCCAAGGACCTTGCCCTGGAGCTCCCTTGTCAGACAAGCAAGAGCTAGTCCTCAGCATGTACTCCCACATTGCTCTGTTTGCTGGTTTTGTGGCCCAAACCTCCTCTCTGCAGCACTCCTCTGTCCAACCACAGCTTTGCACAAGCCTAAAGGACTGCTCTAGCAACTCAGCTCATGCACAGCAGCCATCTCTGCCACCCTTCAGGGCCAGGGAGGACACTCACCAGCTCCCAGCACACATCTCTGCCACCCTTCAGGGCCAGGGAGGACACTCAGCAGCTCCCTGCAGCTGACACCCAGCACTGTGCCTTTGGACAGTGTCTCAGCACTGCTCCTGGAGCAGTCATTCCTGCCTTCTCCTGCCTGCCTTTCCTGGGCCCAGCACTGCCAGGACCACGGGACTCCAAAGCTCATCATCTTCATGGACAGAGGGGAAAACAAGGCAGCAAACTGTCCTCCCCATTTCATGTGCCAGGGGCTTCCTTTCACACACATAAAACCTCTTGCCAATAACTGCCTGACTGCAAATAGCTAGAACCCAGACAGATGCCTCCATTAGAGTACTTTCCTCCTCTTAGTCATTCCTCCAGACTACTCCACAATGCTGTTACACCCTTCGTTCACTCCTCTCTCTCTCAAGTTCATGCAACCTTCTTTTTTCCTCCTTGCAGGCACTTGGCCAAAGAAGGATGGGACAGCAGGCCCTGACTAATCACCTGAGACATTAACAACTGCATATGCCATCATTTGCAAGCCCTGTTTCCCTGATGAATTCCATCCTGTGCCTCTGCAGCCTGTATCCATTCATTCCCTGCCTTTTGCTCCCAAATCCCATAAAAAACTTTTCCCTGTCATCATTAGGGCTGGTGCCTTTTCACATTCACTGACTAACTGCTCCCGGAGGCTCCAGGATGTTCTGTGCCTTTCAACAAAATATTCCATGTTCCTTCATTTCACTTGCAAAATAACAATATCCCAATTCCAAACCAATTTTGAGCTCTCTTGAACCAGGAGTGGATGTACAACCTGCAAACAGACACACACAAGCACATCTCATTCTGCCAGACTAGACCAGTAATGAAGACACACCAATCAAGCCACACTTACATGTTCCCTGTTGTTTAAATTAAGTGGATACATCCACACCTAGAAGACAAAAAAAAGGCAACACACACACAGCAGCTGGTTTGATAATTCTCATGCACTGGAAGCCATTTCTCCAATAATTAGAGGTGCTGGAAGCTTTAAGAAGACTAACCCACAGGGCAAAGTTCACTTAAGAGAGCCTGGAAAAGAGTGAACAGAAAATGTGCAGTGAGTTAAAACTCCATAGCTAGTCCTCTCGGTGGGAACATCAAAATACACAAGAGCTTCCTTTAATTAAAAAATAAAAAGGCAGCTCAACCTGTTTTCCACTGCTTTTTTTTTTCTTTTAAGGATAGGAACTGTTCCTGAAATTTTTAAGGGAAATTAAGTAATGTCTGCTGGTCCAACACTACCTGTTTCCACATCCCAAATTGTTCAGAGTTAAGAAGGGTGACATGGGGTCACACTGATCCAAATTTTTACAAAGAAAACACCCTTTATGAATAATATATATCCATTGTTCTTTGAAGATGGAGCAAAAGGTCATCTGGAACAGTATCCACTTGCAGCACTTGCTGTTCCTAACAGTGTCAAGACCTGAACATGCCATGACCCCTAAAGCATTAAGAGAGCCCAGCTCCTCTACAATTATCAAACTGAACCTAACAGATGTTTTCTAAAACTGAATTCAGTTTTTTTCCAACCATTTAATCCTTTGTACTGGGATCCCATGCAACTGAAGTCCCTCACTGGTGCTCAGAGCACTCTGGTTGTAGGTGCTCTACAGCTACTGGACAGGTTCTGCCCAGAAAAGCCCATAGATTCATGTCTCAGTCGAAAAGAGCTTGCCTGTTCAGAAAAGATATTCCAAGCACAGCACCCAAACTCACCCACTCCTGCACTTTTCTCAGTCAGGAATTCAGAGACTGCTTGCACAAAAAGGAGGGGAAGAGCAAGAAGCAGGGCTGGGTTTCTGTGCTGAGGACCAGCTGAGGACCTCAGGCACAGCCAACAGGGTTAGGAGGCTCCCACAGCCTGGACTCCTGTGCTTGGCCTCTACCTCTAACCAAGTGGTGAAGAGGATCCTCCCAGTCTCCACCAAAGCTCAAGTCTTCATGTAAAGAGACCCTGGCTTTGCCCTACTTGTGGATATTCCTTCTTTTCCCCACCCTCAAGCCTCTTGGTGTTGTAAATGGACACTTGGTTCCATATTTATCAGCACGCCTTGGCCCTGCAAAGAAGCAGAGCTCCTTCTGTCTGGGGTGCCTGTGACAACCACAGGTCTCTTAATTCCAAGGAGGCTTACAGCATGAATGCACAGCCCTCCTAGGCACAGTTTGTCACCTGCTCTGGTGGGGCCCTCCTACACTCACCTGCACTCCAGGAGGTGCCAACGGCTGGCACAGGAAACATGCAGAAAAATTTCATTTCAGAGCTGTGATTTCACGTTCAGAGCAGAGGGTTGGGAGTTGGCACTGCAGAGCTGGGGGATGAGCAGGGCTAATTTGGATGGGGCAGGAGATGTGTGTGCAACTCTCAGCTCTGCCCCAGGGTTTTTCATTTTGTCCCAGGCAGATCACTTCATCCTCCTGCAACACCTTGGTGAAGAAAGGGGTTAGGGACCATCCCCTCATCTAAAGGCACTACATTTCTTGTAGCCATGTTCCACACCTCCATGTCTTCTGCTTGCCCCAGCCCGTGGGCATCAACAGCAAGCAAACAACAGTCCATCTTTTTCTCCTTGTCCACAGTCTCCATCATAAATCCAGTGTTTTCCAACTGGGAGAAAATGCCCAAATTCTAGTGCAGGGCCTACTGTTCAAGGTACCTCTAGTACAAAACGTTCTACTCCCATCTGAAGACACACCACCTCCAGCACAAACCAGCTTCTGCTGCTTTCTTCCTGCTCAACAGATTGTGATTCTGGGTCACTGCAAAGCCTGTGGACTCCAGCACTACTCCTCAGACCAAGAGGGGTTTCCTGCAGAAACAATCTGCCCCTGTCAGGCAGGACAGAGCTGTCCAGGCAAAGCAGCTGCAGTTTAGGAGCAGGGGAGAATTATTCGTATTTAAAGTAGTGTTAACTTCCCTCCTCTTTTCTGTTGTTCACATCCCATCCACCTCCCCGGGACCATTCCCAGGGTTGACTGGCAGCTGAAAGACATAGTGCCAAGAAAGCATCAGTTCAATCAGCAAGAGTTGGGGGCATGGGGACATGACCCAACCAGATGGCATAGCAGACTCCAGGTCATCTGCTGAGCTTCTCAGAGTGGAAGACAAAGCTTTGCATTAGAGAGGCAGAGAAAGATAAAAATTCTGGCACCAAATCAGCAGTGGAGCAGAAATAACTCAACTGTCCCCAGCACAGGTGTAAGTCCCTGCATTTGACCTTGTCAAAATGTTGAGGGCCAGTGCTCTTGACTGTGGCCATTGCTAAACAGAAAACACCAAAGGTGTTTGCATTAAATGATCCCAACCAGGTCATCAGCTGCTCTGTGAACAGGGGGAACACGCAGGGACACCAAAGGCATCCCAAAGGCAACAGCCAGGGAGAAAATGGCCCTCACCCTGCAAAGCCAGGTCAGCTCCTGACAGGTTCAATGCTTCAGATTTTCACTTGAACAAAAGTTCATCCCTTCACCAAGACAGACACTAATTCCTTTACCAGATTGGAGCTCTTCATCAAAGCACAAACACCCCAGTAATGGAAATGAAATTAACTGGAAGGCCTGTTGTCACTGCTCCAGGACAAGGCAGCACGTTTTCTCAAACCCCTACCACCCATCATGAGTCCTGATTGTCCCAAAAATGCAGCTCCATCAGTCAGGGACTGCCAGGATCTAACACAGGGCCTAGAAATCCTTCTTCAGCAGGGGGTTGGACTAGATGATCTCAAGAGGTCCATTCCAACCCCGACCACTCTGTGATCCTGTGACTGTGCTTGCCCAGGGGTGCACTGCTCTGCCTACAAACAGCAGCCCACACTGTGCCACATCCAGGCTGGAGCCACCACACCAGCACCCCTGAATCCCCCCCCTCCTGGGCTGGGTGTGGGGGTAAAAGGAGTCACAGCTTCCCACTGAAAGCACCAACTCTTCACTATCAAATTTTCATGGTGGGAAAGGCAAAAGAAAAGGCTCCTCTTAACCCAGCTTGAGTCTCCACTCCAACAAATGGCTGCAGGAAAATCTCTTCATTAGTCATGGCTGACAAACTTGCAAAGAATAAGAGGAACCAGTGAGTAATGCAACACTATAAAAACATAACTACCTGGATAATGGGGAAATCAAAAGCCAGCACAATCTCTCCACACAAACAAAGAAAACAGGAATGCCTGAGCCGAGGTACACAGCTCAAAAATTTCATCTGTGTAACTGCTTTTTGAGCACTTCAACTGCAGCATTGCTGTTTGCAGCAGCTTGGAAATGGTGGGTTTCTAGTCCCAACAGATGCACAAATGTATAGATCCAACCATCATCCCCATTGTCTCAGGACTCCCTTCTAAACACTGCCATTCCAAGAGGAAGCAGGTGAGGGGTAGTGGCTCTATCGAGCATATGTGACAGCTTTAAAAGCTGCATTTATGCAAGCAAATGGAGCACATCATCTGCACTGTATTAACACCAATGGCTGCAAATGGGACACGGGTATTTTTGTTGCTGTGACTGGAAATTTGCTCAACATACAGTCAAGGAGAAAACTGCTTTGAGCTGTACTTTCAGACCAGCATTTCTCCCTCCTGTAGTGTCAACCCATTTTAATCTGCCACGTTCCAGGAGCACAGGCTTGTCCATACCTGTTTTTTTTTTTCTTCTTTCCAGCATGGTGCCCCTCACCAACCAACCAGCACATCTACCAGCACAGAGAGGACAACGACTCCAACTGCTGCAGTTCACAGCAGGATGAACCCTGGCAGACCACTGCTCAAATTCCACCAATTACCTCAGTAAGGGGTACAAAAAGCTTTAAGCCACAGCTGATTTGATCATTCAACTCATGATTTCTGATATATGGATAAAAGCCCTGGATCCCCAGCTCAAGAGTTAGAAGAGGATCTCCACCTACACTTTAACAAGCTGATGGAAAGCAAGTTTCCAGTTCTTGTGGCCCTGAAGAAATGTTTAAAGCTGCACATCATTGAAAACCAAATAGGCAAAATTAATAATAAAAATAAAAATGTCAGCAGGATGCAGAGAGCCACACTGTAGCACTCTCCTAGGACAGAGGAGGATGGGGCCAGACCCTTCCCAGTGGTGTCCAGTGACAGGACAAGGGGCAATGGGCACAAACTGGTGCACAGGAGGTTTGACCTGAATATGAGAAAACACTTGTTGACTCTGAGGGTAACAGAGCACTGGGACAAGCTGCAAGTATTACAGGACAAATTTGCTTCCCCACGAAAGCTTTTCTATGCTTGTATCTTACGTATTTTAACATCACATCATTATTAAGTGATTTTTCTATTCCTGAATGCCACCTGTAGATCTCTCTTACCTTGTGCTATCCCCCCAACTTTCTAACAGCTGGGATAAACCCCTGAGGATTTTCCTTTTAACATGATGAGATTCCCAGAGACCTAAGAGCTACTGAGCGAATTCTTACACAATATGATAATTGACTCAGTCTCCAGAGATTAAACATGTCAAGATACAAAAATCATCATCTTTTTTTCTTACCAATGCAATGAAGATGTGATTGAAAATGGTGTGTTCTGGGCACATAAACAATATCTCATAACCCAGCATCTAAAATAAATTGTTCTATCATTTGTACTAGTTAGAAGAGATTCCAAGTCAGACAAGCTGAAGGTTTAAACATACTCAGCATGGCAGAAAGAATATTAATTTCCTTCCTCATATATAAATGTTGAAACATAGTCTCTCACCTAGGGTTAATTAATCTTTCAAAAGTGCTTGAGCCCACCAAACACACAACAGAAAGATCTTAAGGCTTCAGGAAAGCCCACTGCAAATCTTCAAGATTTCCTGCAAAAACCTGGCAGAGAAAAAATAATGGAATATGCAGAAAAGTCCCATGTTTTGCCACGAGTCTCATTCTTTGAGAAAAAAATGCAATTACTTTGGACACATTGGATCATCCAGTGGATACAGCAGAAGAGCATCATTTAGTGCAGGGGATTAGTGAGATGTGCTGCCAGCTCCTCAGCTTGTGTTACAGAAGCACTGGGAGGGTTCAAGGACCTGTGGATGTGGGTGCTACATCAAACCCTCTGCCCAGGCTGCTGCACCAGCCCTTCCCTTGGCTCAGCAGCACGTGTGCCCTGCACAGGAACCTTCCCACCCCTGCACAGGAACCTTCCTTCCCACCCCTGCACACACACAGGGAGCCTGAAGAGCTCCCCTGAAGCACAGGAAAAGGCTCTGACAGGTCTCCAGTGAAAAGCAGCACACGAGCACCCACACAGTCTCATTACTACACACTGAAGGACTTGTCCAGGAGCACTTGACTGTGGAGCCATTTATGTGAAAGGCATCAGAAGAGAGCTAGGGTTTGGGGTTTATTCCCCCCCTCCCATAAAACACTATTCACTTCCATAATTGAACCATCAGCAACAAAGAACCTCTAACCAATGAAGCAATTGCTGTGGAAACTCAGACCCTAAATCCACCCAGACAACAGGCTCTTGAACTGCAGTTAAATGCATCCCCTGCTCAAATCCTTGTCTCTGGCCACTTTAAAACCCTGAAGTATAAGGTGCATTAAAGGTAAAGAACGAGGATGGCATGTGGGCTGGGATCACTCCAAAGAGGAGGAGATGAGGGTAATTATACTGCTGGTGAAATGGAACCACTAGGGCAGAAAAAACTAACAGTCAAGGCAGTTAAGTGGTACAAGAGCAGCTAAACTATTGACTCAGTGGTGGGCCATCAGCCTGAGAAGAATAACAGATTACATCAAGGTAGTGACAGACAATCAATGAACACTTAATTAACAGTTACAATATTACTAACTTAAGCAAAATGTGTTTTTGCAAATGGCAATCTTCTCCCTTGTACTGTTACAACCCTAATTTAATTTTCTTCAATCCACCACCATCTGACATTGAAAGCAAAAAAATTCAGATGCCACCAGCTGAAAGGAGCTGAATCAAAGGGGTGGAAGGAGACAAGACAAGGCTGCAGGATGACCACCTGGCAGCACCTTCCATCTGGAAGGGAGAGGCAGCACAGTCCTGCATCTGGAGATGCAGACTTGACCACCCTCCTGCCCCAATCACCTGTGACACATTGTTCCAAGGTGCAATGTGTCACTGCATTGTCTTGTCATTGCTCCTTATCCACTTCTGCCTTGCTTTGCAGCTTTAAGCTTGGAGAGGAGCAAGGTATGATGTAGAAGTAACCTTCCTGAGCACACCGTGCGCCCTAATTAACAGGCCAGCCACTGATTGAATGGTAATGATGTCTCTTCATCTCTCTTGGGTGGTGGCATAAGGGATTTGTGGCTGCAGCATCCTTTGTTTCTGTGCAGACACATCCTGGAGGCTTTGCAGGTCGGTGGCTCTCATGGAAGAGCAGGTCTGATGAAAGCAGAACCCTTCAGCCACCATCAGCATGTCCAAGCACCTTCTCAGATGGCAGAAAACCAGGGGAAGGGCAGGGGAAAGGGAGGAAGCCTGCTGGAGAAGTCAGGCATGGGAGGAAGACAGGTGATCCAGGGGTGAAAGAACCATATTGAAGTGTAGTACACAGGCAACTTTGGGACTCTACCTCATTGTCCAAAGGAACAGAACTTCACCTCATCCAGAAGTCCCTTCCCCTGGTTACACACAATAATAAAATCACCCCTTAACCATCCTGTTGTTAAAAGAAACAGATTGAGCTCCAGTGTCTCTCTCCAGCACGCATTACAGACCTCACATTACCCTTGTAGCTCTTCTCTTATCTCTCCCCAGTTTGCCAACACCATATCTAAGGTGTAGATACCCTGACTGCACACAATGCTCTTCCTACTTGTATTCATTATTTCTTTGCTTAGACAGCCAAAGATAGCATTGATACTCCTGAGAATTCACAACACAGCATCAGACCAGCTAGTTATTGATAAGATAATGAAATTAAGCTCCAGCTTCTCACCTTGACATGGTGACTCCCAGGGGTTCCTCTCTCCAAGTGTGGATTTCACTCCCTGCTCTCATTACTGTGGGTTAGGGAGGTATCACATGCCAGCCTTGCTGCAAGAGATGTCCCTGCTTTTACCCTCTTCCCACTATAAATGCAAGATACCTTGACTAAACCTCACACCCTTTCTCAAACCCTCACCTTTGTCACAGTGCAGGAACATGGGTTACCCTGGCTCAGGAGACATGGGTAAATAGTTTTGCTGCAGAAACCCCAAACCAAAGCCTGGTGCATCATCTATGAGGGAACTTGATGCTGTCAGGACCCCGGGCAGAAACCCATCGCACAGACACAGCAGCAGGTCCCAAGCTGGACTTTGTGCTACTGCAACAAAATAAGCTCTGAGGAGCCAAACAAACTCCAGCAGTCAAAGCCAAGCAGGGCCACTACAGCTGCTCTCCAGGCTCCTGCCAGGATCAATCTTCCACACGAGGACTAGGGCATTTCACATCCCTTCCAACAGAGCCACCCTTAAACACAGCACTGGTTCAGATGTAGCTCAAGACACACCTCAGACCCTCCTTCCAGAGAGGTGCTCCTGCACCTGTGGCACCCACAGGACAAGGCTTTGGTGCTCCAGGGCTGGAGCAGCTCTGATCTGGAGACAGGCTGAGAGAGTTGGGGCTGTTCAGCCTGGAGAAGAGAAGGGGCTCCAGGAAAGCTGGGGAAGGACTTTGGACAAGGGCAGGGAGGGAGAGGACAAGGAGGAATGGATTAAAACTGGAAGAGGGGAGATTGAGGTGAGACATGAGGAGGGAATTCTGGAGTGTGAGGGTGGTGAGACACTGGCCCAGGTTGTCCAGGGAAGCTGTGGAAGCCCCATCCCTGGAAGTGTTGAAGGGCAGGTTGGATGGGGCTCTGAGCAACCTGGTCTAGTGGGAGGTGTCCCTGCCCATGCAGGGGGTTGGATCTAGATGACCTTTAAGGTCCCTTCCAACCACAGTTGTTCTATGAATGAATTCTGTGAAAGGATTTGGGGCCTTTGGAAGCCAGCAAAGCCTCTCTCCCCACACCCACTGGCCAAGAGCTGCATTTTGGGCAAGGCTGCCAGCACATTGCAGGCTCCCACCACAACGCCAGATGGAAATTGCAAACTCATTCAGCATTTGAAGGGATCTGGGCCCAGGGGTTTGCCTGAAGAAGTCTCCTCTCTCCCTATCCCCAGCCCTACCAGTTAGAAGCTAATGTGTTTGGATTGATCACAAAAAGTCAGAAAAAAAAATTAGTCACAGAAAATGTGTGAGCACTGACATCTTAAGACAAAAAAGATGCAGATTTCTCAACTGCTTGCAGCATATTATGGAAATACATTCTTAGGGACTATTAAATATGGGGGTTATTGACTAGCTGTGCAGCAGCTCAATGGACTAGCTTGCAAATATGTCTTTAGACAATTCTTAAAATGCAGATTAATTATCTAACAGACCAGAACCTTTTTTTTCCTACAGACTTTCTAATGATCTGTTACATAAACAAATATCCAGTTTTCTTTGCATTTCTGTTGGCTGTGATGTTCTTCAATAACTAAGTAGTGACTGAGGAGACTTAAATCTTATTTAACACTCAGCAGGAATGGAACAAAAGGCATGTCAGCCCAAATCACTGAATGTCACATCTCCTTACAGACACTTGGGGAAGTCCAACTACCATAAGACCAAAAGACCCTGTTTCCCACACACAAAACTTCAGATGTACCATGTAGCATTAGCATTTTTCTACCTTTATGCCATCAGGTTTCAGTAAAGAAACTACAACATTGACATCCAACATTTAATGACCTGTATTCCCACCATGAGCAAGGAATATCACACTGCAGAGATATTGTTAGGGCTCCCTGCAGACTCAGGAAAGTATCACTGTTGCCCAGCCATGTTAGATTTTAAAATCCACCTTGATTTTAAATTTGGCAGTGATACAGGGCCAAGCCCAGTGGTCATTTTCTCAGCGAGGGAAATTAACATGTTACTTGTAAACTGTTCCCAGCTTCCCACCACTCCACTTCTTTATGCCTTTTCTGAGAGGTTAAAATGCTGTTGGATATCAAAACCAATGCAAAGCAAGTGTGAAACATTATTATTCCAGCTTCACACCCACTTTCCCTTGGTGTGAACAATAATGCAAGCTGCAAGACAGTGATGAATTGGACCTGGAGGGGACCAGATGCTCTGTGAACATTACCACAGCCTCAGCCCCAAACATTTTTCAGCCTAAAAAGAGATGTGAGAGCCTGCTTTCAAAGCATGCACACATGCAACCTTTTAACACTAGATCTTACCAGAACACACACAAGGTGGAGGAAAAGTGGCTAAAAGAAAGCAGAGACCAAACAAACAAACAAAAAAAAAGAGACCAAGGGCAAACAATGAGTGTGGGTAATGTATAGTTTGAGCAACCTGTTATGGGTGGAAAAAAAGCAGGTTTGGAACATGTAAGAGTTTGCAGATCAGCACTGGTTTCAATGAACTGGGTAGCAGCATTAGTGTGTCTGCAGCCAAGCTCCCTCTGGGGCTTGGGTACCTCCCAGCCTTGCCACTGCTTGCCAGATAAGCCACATTAGGAGCAACTCTATCAGCCACAGCAATTTGCTTCCTCAGAGTCCACAAAGAGGAGGCCCAAGAGGATTCCCACTAAGGACTCAAACACCAGTGACAACCAGCCTTGCGATCCCTCTGTCTCTGCACAGGGCCAGAGAGCCATTAAAAAAAAAAACCCTTAGCATCAAAACACAACAGATCCTTCAGAAAAATGTCAGCTTCTGTCATTAAACCAGAAACTCCCTGTTTTTCAGCAAAAAGTTTAAAAAAAAAACAAACAACCCACGTCAAGGCTGAAGAAAAACGTTGCAGGGATTTTTAACAATCCCTCCCCTCCCTCAGGCCCAGACTATCTTTGATATCAGATTCAGATGTCCGTGCAGGAAGGGGGGAGAGAGGGTGTCTTTTCTACACAATCGTGTGGAAAGAGCTGATTTTCTGCTGAACCAGCTGACGTGTGATCACACAGTCCATCAGGCTGCAAAGTGAATGACGTCAAACTGCCTCTGGCACAGCCACGCCAGCACCCACGGGGACCCTCCCCAGGGAGGTGAGGCAGGAGATCTGATCATCCACTGCTCACCACCAGTCATCCCCACCCCCAAAAAAAACAAACCACACACATTCTGACAGCCCCAGAAAGGAAAAAAACCTGCTTTTTTAAAAATAGCAACATCTTTAAAGACCTGAGCACATGCCTGAGTGGGTGGGAAATTAGTATTATTACTTTGTGCTCACAGGGCCTAAGACCTCAGGTGACTTGTTTGTGCCCAGAATGAATTTTTGCAGACTCATTATAAACCCTTGCAAAGCAGGGTTTATAAGGTCACTGAAGAATTTCCATTAACTGTAGCCCAGCTAGGGATTGCCAATATGATCTATTTCTCTCATTTATGCATATGCAATAAGGCCAAGATGAATCTCCCTTGCTTTATTTCCACATCATTGTGCTGATGCTGAGCTAACCAAATAAACAAACTGAAAAGCCAGTGGGGAAGGGGGAGAGGAACAGAGAGACTCATGGAAAAAAAAAACAAACAACAAAACAAACCTATGCCTGGTCCTCTCCCTCATGAAGGATGCAAATAAATTCTGCAGACTTTGAAGCCAGGAGATCTCAGGGGAGATGAAGATCCCCTTGTGCTGGGCTGAGACATTGCTCGGGTATTGCAGCCACTGCCATGCAAGGGATGGGCAGAATCAACGTTGTTTCCCTGCCACCCGACTGAGACCTGGCTCAGGGATGTGCAATCAAGCAGAAACAGGAACACTCTGAGCTCTCTAACCTCCCTCCCACCACCGTGAGACCACAGCCTCTTCAGGCACTGAGCAGCAACACCCCCTTCAAACCCTGTAAGCACCTCCCAAGTCTCTGGGTAAGAGGGAATGCAGGTCCAGGTTGGAAATCAGCCATGGAGATGGCCAGGTTATATCTTATCTCCTTCTTCCCTGATAATTCAGTCACCTGGTATCTATCCCTCTGGAACATCCAGGGGAAGGTCCCACCTGACAGTCCAAAGGATCTAGTCCAAAGAATTGTCAGAGTTGGAAGGGATCTCTAGAGATCATTTAGTCCAACTCCTCTGCTAAAGCAGGATCCCCTGGAGCACATTCCCCAGGGCTGCATCCAGGTGGGTTTTGAGTATCTCCAGAGAAGGGGACTCCACAGCCCCCCTGGGCAGCCTGTCCCAGGGCTCTGTCACCCTCAGAGTAAAGAAGTTTTTCCTCATATTTAAGTGGAACTTCCTGTGTTTCAGCTTGTGCCTGTTGCCCCTCATTCTGTCCCTGGGCACTACTGAGCAGAGTCTGGCTCCATCCTCCCTGCACCCACCCTTAGATACCTGCAGGCATTCATAAGGTCTCCCCTCAGCCTTCTCCTCTCCAGGCTGAACAGTCCCAGCTCTCTCAGCCTTTCCTCATCAGGGAGATGCTCCAATCCCCCAATCATCTTTGTTGCCCTCCATTGGACTCTTTCCAGCAGTTCCATGTCTCTCTTGAACTGGGGAGCCCAGAACTGGTCCCAGTTCTCCAGATGTGGTCTCACCAGTAGAGGGGGAGAATGACCTCTCTTGACCTACTAGCCACACTCCTCCTTATGCACCTCAGGATTCCATTTGCCTTCTTGGCAATAGAGGCACATCGTTGGCTCATGGATAATTTACTATCTACCAGGACTTCCAGATCCTTCTCCTCAGAACTGCTTTCCAGCAGGTCCACCCCTAACCTACATTGGTGCCTGGGAGGAGCTCACCAGGACACAAAGTTCTCCTCCATTTTAAAGCCAGCCAGTCCAGCTGGGTGCTGGCACAGTCTGGGTGCCCACAGCCCCTGCTCCAGCCAGAGCAGCACCCTGGCCCCAGCACCATTGAGTCCCTGACATGACGTGAGGGGCTTTGGGAAGAGCTCATTGTCACTGCTGTGTCACTGCCCTGCAGAGAGCCCCTGGGTCACACACTGCCCCAGATGGAGACCACCACTGTTTGCCAGACCAGAGCATCCCCTGGGGCTCCCTGCCCAGCTGCACACACAAACCACACACACCACTTCACGCCCCTCCACATCCTCCTGGTAGAATCCCACAAAAGCACCCCGGATACATCACTAGGGAAAGATTTGCTCAGGTTTTTTTTCCTTTTTTTCACCTCCCTGTAGTGCTCAGGTCTGAGATGCACCCTGACTGCTGCCACAGGGACCAAGCCCTGGCACGCTCAAATGCTGCAGCCTTATCTCTTAATTCTTCCAAATGTTTAGCAGCAAAAGCAAACCCTTTCTGTTGGCACACTTGCTCCCTCTAACCCAGCTCTGATCCATTTCCACCTCCAGATCATTAAAGATAATAAATAAGCCTAGCCTCAGTGTGAGGAACCTTCACATAATCACCTATCTGGGCTCCCATCAACACTCCTCCATTACACTTCTATTTTCTACAGCTTAACTAGGAAAGCCAGCACTGAACTCTGCCCCTTATCCTACAGCTACTTATTGCCCACATTCTGCTATTTATTTCCCAAAATCATCTCTTTTGAGTCCATCTAATGAAAAGTCCAAATAAATTAGGTCCATTGGTACGTTTTCAGTTCCTGTTTTATCAGCCTTCCAAACTGCAAGCAGCACTAAGAAGGTTGGCTTCCCTCCTGCTCACCCATCCTCTTTAGATGAACTATGGTGATCTGACCCCCAAAGTTAGAGCTATCCAAATATTTGAGTGATAATTAGGCCCTCCCAGCTGGCACAGCACAGAAGCAAAACTCACCTGCCTTATACCCTGGTTCTTCCTCAGGTTTGGTTTCTGTAAAGGCACCATGTGATAAAACCACTTCTGCTTTACTTGGCAGTTGGGTTCCTGCCTTGGTAACTTCCCAGCAAGGAAGGAGAATCATCCCTTCCACATTAACACCTGCTGCTGTTTCACATTTTACTTACTTCAGGACCCTTGGATGAACCATTCCCAGCCCTACTGACTTACAACACTCAGGTTTCTTCCTTTGGTCTGTTCCTGTCTCTTCAAACAATTCAATCACTGCTAATTTACTGTAAATGAGGATTTCCTCAACATCCTGGTGCAGGGAAGTGACTCCCCTTTTGCCCCAGCCAACTTTTCTCTCTGCCATGGCTCCTGATACCTCCTGGGGCTCAGGGAGCCTCTGTTCACCACGGCTGCCCTCCTGCCACTAGTTCAGCATTTATTTTAAGATGCAGGTTTTGCTGCCTGGATAGCTTTGGAAGCACTTGAACCTTGCCAGCTCTGTTCCACACACTGCTGACCAGTATGGAAATAACCCTGTTCCAGCTGGTCCCCACTCCATTTTTCCTCCACATTCATTAAAAGCACTTGCCACAGCCACCCTCATCTCCTGTAGCACACTGTCTTCTGCAGACTCTGGCACAAGCAACATGAAAGGCACAGTTATTTTAACACCCCAAATGGTCCTTCCAAGCCACGTCCCACAGATCAGATGAAAAGTTGTATCTCTTCCTCACAAAGCCAAAAAGCTCACGTTTCCAATCCCATAAAAAGCCTTACTCACAGAGCCACTAATGTCCCATCAATTTCACCCTATCATTCCCTCAAGTCTAAGAGACACCCATCAAGCTGTTCTCATCCTGTTAGACCACCATGTCAGCATGTTCCTCCTCTTCCTCCACTGACACTCACCCAGGCAGGCCCCCATCCAGGCTCAAGCATCCCCCCTCTGCATGCACACCCAGCAGAAACACAGAACTTCTCTCCCAGCCACACAGACCAAACACCTGGCCTGGGTCTCCTCTGGCCCTATCACACATGCAAAAACAACTGCTTGTCCCAGAGAAAGAGGGATGTAAACCAACATGGTCAAAGCAGAGATCCTAACATTGCAGTCAGGTGCTCTCCCACCAGAACTCATAAAATCAGCCAGCATCTAGCTGAGGATCTCCCCCAAATCCTGGGTGAGTTTTAAGTTCACTCCTGTTATGCCATCAATGAAAGAAATCAACGTGAGCAACACACAAAACAGTGGAGATGGGATTTCCTGGCACACTTCAGCTTTCAGAATAGATAGTTTGGAGGCAGCACTGCACATACCTGCCTTGCTGTTCCTTTGATGAGCTCTCTGAAGACCAGCTCCTTCGAATCACTTGCCATTCACCCTCAGATTGCTGCATGCTCCTTGGCATCTAGGTATTCAGGCCTTTGCCAGCCCACATGACTCCTTGGCTTACTTTCCTTGCACAGCTTGCAAAAGAAATCTCCAGCAAGAAACTTGCAGGCAGCAGCAGCAACACTATCTCTGTGTCTCTCAGAGCCTCAGGCAGCTGCTCTAAACCCTCCATTTAGAGCCAGCCTCCCAGAGGTGACTCTTCTCAGGGAGACATCGATGCCTTTCACCAACCTGGCTCTCTCCCCTTCCCACCCACCCCCTCCACACAAGGGTCTGGGAGCCACCCTGGCCTGTCCCCACACACAGCCCTCCATTTGGGGGTTCATCTGCCTCAGGCACCCTGCTCCCCCCACCAAGAGCAGGGGAACCATCATCCCCAGAGAAGCCAGCCCACAAAGGGTTAAGAGAAACGGTCATTTAAAGCTGAAAAAGCATATTATTGTCCTTTTTGGGCTCCAGTCTCCAGCCTTCTCGCTGCCCAGCACAGAGTATCAGCTCCCTCTTCCCCACCCCCAGGCACAGGTGTCCCTGCTAAACATGGGGAAAGAAACACCTGCAAACCAAGGAGAGCCACACAGCAACTTCCCCAACTTCTGGCTCTGCTAATCAGGCCCAATGAAAATGGAAATCAACGGGGAAAAGGTTCAGCTGCTCACCATCCATTTCTCTACCCAGATGGTTCCCTTCAAACACACAGCCTAATATGCATAAATACTAAAGCAGACTCGCATCAAGACACTTTAAAAACGCCTTGGCACAGGGGGAGCCTCACTGCAGATTGTTTTAAAGGAGCACACTTCTACCTCATGCAAAATGAAGAGTAAAGCAAGCAGAAAAGCACCGAGTACAGTTAAACATCCAGCTCCTACCTGTGAGCACACACGTCCAAACAGCCGGGCACTGGTCACAGGAGCAGCTGCTGGCAGCTCTACAGGAGCACTAGCAGCTCCATGGGGATACTGGCTTGGCTCCCTGATGCCAAAAACCCTCAGTTCCTTGTCCAGGGAGGCAGAGAAAGGTCTGAACGCCTTTCTGGAAAAAAGGCTGTATTGCCTCAGAGAGACAAAGGGACTAGTTCCTGCTGGGGGCAAGCAGGTGGATCTCCTGCTGCTCAGCGGGGCAGCTGGTGCCCATCAGCAGGAATGTTCCTCATCATCTCCCCCTAGCAGGACGCCCCCAAAGCAGGCAGTGCAAAAGCTCTGAACCCTCCAACAAGAAGCACCTGGCCACAAAGCAGGCACATGAAGGAGACAAAGCAAACCTGGTGTGCATTAGGTTAACTTTCCTGAGGGTCACAACCTTGAGGTCTCAAGCCTACCAGGCTAGGAAAGAAAGAAACGAACCCCGACAGAAAATGGGAGCTTGCAGCATTTTTCTCCTATGCAGAGCTCCAGGCTGTGCCAGAGTTTATGCATAAATAACACAGAATAAAGTTGGGCCTAGGAAGAGGTTTCTGCATGGAGTTTTCCCCCCCCTGCCCAGAATCGACACTGCTTGTTCATTACAGAGTCTGTCTCAGCATCAAACCTGCACGTTTGTGCACACAATGAGTACCTCGTATCTTCTAGGACAAATTATTCACAACCACAACTCCATTAAAACGCATTCCAGAACAACGAACCTTTTCTTTCCCATCCAAAGCCTGAGAAAAATCCCGGTTTAACAGCATTTTCCTCACTGCCTACGACTGTAGCACACAGGCTGCAAATACAGCAACACACAAGTACCGGGAAGCATCCATGCCAGCCAGCTCCTGCTCTCCCCTACAGATGCCCACCGCACACTTCCACATCCCAGAGACAGCCCGGGAATCGTCCCCAGGTTATCCATAGGAGTTACAGCCATAGAGTCGCGTTCCCATCCCCGCAACGCATACACACTCTCTGAACTTCAGCTCTCCTGAAAAACCGGAGTATGACATTTTTGCAACTCTTGCTACGCTAAAAAACACTGCGGTCGCCAGCGACCCCACCACAGGGCTGGTAGGAAAGTCCTTCGGCAAGTGCTGCTGTAATCCCGGGCGGAGCGGGATGCAGCCGCCAGCATCCATCGGGAGGCCGGCAGAGATCGGCGCCGGTTGGCACCTGGCTCCGGGGCTGAGGCTGCTCGGGGCTCCGCGCGTCCCCCGGCCCCGCAGCACCGGGCGAGCGGCTCTCCCGGGGGCCGGAGCGGGCGGCGGGGCCGGGCATCCCGCGGGGGACCCCGGCCGGCCCTGCCACCCCCGGGGGAACGGTGCTGCAAGGGGGGGGGGGGACGATGGACGCTGCCTCCGAGCCCCGCTGCCCCCTCTCCGCTAGACCCTCCGGCAGGACGCGGGGACACCCGACCCCCGTCCCCTGGTTCACCTCCTCCGGTTCTGCCCCGGACGACTCCTACCTGGGCTGGGCGGCGCGGTCTCCCCGCGGCTGCTCCGGCTCCGGCCCCGCTCCGGCAGCGGCGAAGGTAGCGGCGGGTCCCCGGCGGCGAGCGGCGGAATTACAGGGGGCGGGGGGCGGCTGCCGGGGCCCGGCACCGCGGGAAAGGGGCTGCCGGGCGAGGGGGCCTCCCCGCGGGCGTGCGGGGCAGCGGCGGGATGCAGGGGAGGGGCGTGGAGAGGGCGGGGGGGGGGGCGAGGGAGGTGGGATGGGGGGAGAGCAGAGGGGCTGCGGGTCACGAACGGAGAGGGGAAGGGGGGCTGGAGAGAGGGGATAGGGAGAGGGGAGAAGCCAGGGTGGAGGGAGTAGAGGGAGCGGGGTGGAGGGCGGGCAGAGGAGTGAGGAGGGAGGGCCGACGGGGAGCAGTGGGGCACTGAACTATTGCTTCTGAAATTGACCAGTTTTCCCAAGCCGGGAGTGAGCGCTCGTGGGAGAGCCGTTTGTTTTTTGGAAAGGCAGTTCCTTCTCCCCACACACCCCACAGCCTTAACTGCTTTGGGATTCCCTGCTGTTAGCCAGGGCTCTGACCTCTCCCCATGTGTCCTTCTGCACTGCTTGAGAAGGACATAGGGTAAGATACTTCTGCCCACAGCTCCTAAAATCTTCACATGCAATGCTAATCTGCTCCTTGTGCATGCATGCTGGGCAAGAGACATCATCTAGCACAGGGAAAACGGCAGGATTGGGACAGACAGGACCTGTCCTACAGTGTAAGGCTGAGAAATGCAGCCCCAGACAGTCAGCTCCCTAAGCCATGCCCCTGTGGGCTGTCATGCTCCAGCCTTCTCTGCTACACTGCAGTTTTGTTTTCCTGCCTGCTTGTTTGTTTGCTTTCAATAGCA
The DNA here is from genome assembly GCA_020745705.1 of Hemiprocne comata. Lineage (NCBI taxonomy): Eukaryota > Metazoa > Chordata > Aves > Apodiformes > Apodidae > Hemiprocne > Hemiprocne comata. The sequence continues at coordinate 4,654,696 of CM036608.1, forward strand.
AAAAAGAACCAACAACAAAGCTTTTAAACCATCAATTAACTGGACTCTTGCATCAGGACCAATGAACTAGTATTTGACAGAAATTCATCTTCCCCTCCTGCTGAGAAGAAATAAGCTGGAGGAAAAGAATCGGCTTCACAGGAGAGGAAAAATAACAAACCGCCTGTGCTTCAGAGAAAAATCAGTCATAAGATACATAGGTGACAGGCACAGGGTGCTTTGAGCTCATCCCTTTTACACATCATTTCCCTTAGGACAATAGCTACAAGCCAATTGCTGTGTGAACGATCCTTGTGCCTTTGCACCCATGACCCTGCCCAACAGGCCATTCCAAGCACTCATCATACTCAGAATGAAAGAGCATTTCCCTACGTCTGGGCTGCACTGGCTTTTAATTTATGATTGTGGCCCTCAAGGTCCAGGTTCACAACTGTCTGGGCCGTGGTGCAGTCCTGCAGGGAGCAGCGCTTTCTTCTCGGGCCTGAGTAAGGGCAGGGCAGGGGGTCTGGGGAACAGAAACACACAGGTCTGGCTGACAGAGCTGGGATGGCTTCCAGGCCAAGAGCAGCCTCTGTGCAAGTTCCAGAAGTGGGAGATAGACACAGCCAACATCTTACCTCAGGTCTGACCACGCCTGAGCCCGGCCGGGCCTCCTCTGCACGCCCCAGACAGGCCTGGCCTCCTCCTCATCGCTCCCACCATCTCCTGCCTTTGGAGGGCTTCTCCTGGGCACCCTCACTGCCTTCTTGCAGACGTCTTTTGCACAGATCAGCTCTTCCTCTGCAAAGCCCTTCCTGCCATTGTTAGAGACTCAGCCTTGCTGTGGTACTCTTAGATGGTAACTTAAGGCCTGCGAAGCTGACCCGAGGCCTTCACCTCAGCACTGCCCTCACTGGGCCCAGCCTAGGATTCTCCCACTTCCTTCCCTCTTTCCTTCCCTCCTCCTTTCCTTCCTTCATTCCCTCCTCCTTTCTTCCCCTCACGAAGTTTGAGCAAAGATAGCGGGATTCCAATTATTTCCAACTTCATTTGCTTCCTCCAGTTTTCTCAGGAAAGTTGTGGGTTTTTTTTTTTAAAGGCTTTTGGGATCGTTACGCTTGAGATCATTCAGCAAGGGAGCAAATGGGGTAGAAACTATCTGTAAATAAATCTGGTTTGGTTTCGTTTGGAAGTAAAAAAGGATTCTAACCTTAAAGGAGAGGTTTTGAAAGTGCCTTCTGATACGAAGCGTGTGTGGGGAGAGGAGGAGGGAAGCTATCCAACTAGTTTTAAAATAGATCTTGGTCATTTTATGAATGAGGTTATCCGACACAGTTGTCTGCAATAGCAAGGCAGTTTAATGACCTAGAAAACCCTGTTTGTGGAAGGAACTACTGTTGAAGACTATAAATCCAAAGGTTACTGAGGGTTTGGGATCCTGCTTACACTTAGGGGCACAGGAAGACAGGGAAGAGACACTGACACTTCAGAGAGGCAGCATCTGTCCCAGGGGCTCAAAGGACCCTGTGGGGTGTTCAGGGCACAGGTCCCTGCTGCACCAGACAGCCCTGAAAGCTCCTTCTCTGGGAATCACTAAGATGCTCCCTAAGGTCAGCAAGGCAGAGGGGGGAAATCCCAAGGTCTTAGAAAACAAGTTAATACTTCAAAACAGGAGCTCAAAACAATAGTTGAGACCAAGATACACTTTCCCCAGCAGTGTCCATGCATGGTGTAAGAAAGCCTGCAGTGATGCACATGGATCAGTCTGCCCCTCTTTCCACTGTTCCATGGAATAATCTAACATCTACAGCTCCAAACATCTGGGGGAAACAGCCACCATCAGTAATCACACTGCTTACCTGGTGGCGTGTTATCTACCTAAGCAATTAAATTATCTTTTCCCTCTCAGCTGCACTAAGAGGGGCTCTGATCTCAAATCGACGTGAAGTTGAGTCGTGAATCATTTAACCAACTGCTACATTGATCTTCATAGGTGGTTTATATTTCAGCAGAAGAGTAAACAACAGTACCACTGGAAAAAGGAGTCAGTCAAATGCAGGGAGTTCTGAGAGATTTCTGGGGATAAAAGACATTGCAAAAGGCAAGATCTCTCATTTGATTGAAATATAAAACCCAAATCTATTATATATGTGCCAGATTTTTTTTTTCTTCAAGGTTCATAAGATCTTTATAGAGCTTTTATGAACGTGTCCAAATTAGATAATTCTATAGATAAGAACAGCTTTGAAGGAACTGGTTAGCAGAGTAAGTATCTTGTGGTAGTTACATAAAAAAGCCCATCTAATTATATATCTATTTAGATGGCTCGAAGAAGTTAGTAGTATGAGTTAGATAAATAAAGAACATTTGTGGAACAGTTTGTTTGCTTTTTTATTTCTTTTTATTTAAAAGAAAATGTGTGTGAATTTAAAAAAGCTCAAGTCAGAAATGGCATCTGTGATCCTGAGGCAGAATTTGAGGGGACAGCCAGTAATCCTGTCTGGAGAGGTGAGGATCTGCCCCTGCCAGAGCACTCACAGCAGTGAAATGCAGCAGGTGAGGCTGAGAAAAATGAGATGTGGAGACCAGCCCTTCTGCTTATCCCCAATGCATTATCCACCATTTCATGGAATCAGAATGGTTTGGGTTGGAAGGGACCTTCAAGATCATCTAGTCCCAATCCCCCTGCATGGGCAGGGACACCTCCCACCAGACCAGGTTGCTCAGAGCCCCATCCAACCTGCCCTTCAACACTTCCAGGGATGGGGCTTCCACAGCTTCCCTGGGCAACCTGGGCCAGTGTCTCACCACCCTCACACTCCAGAATTTCCTCCTCATGTCTCACCTCAATCTCCCCTCTTCCAGTTTTAATCCATCCCCCCTTGTCCTCTCCCTCCCTGCCCTTGTCCAAAGTCCCTCCCCAGCTTTCCTGGAGCCCCTTCAGGCACTGGAAGGTGCTCTAAGGTCTCCCTGGAGCCTTCTCTTCTCCAGGCTGAACAGCCCCAACTCTCTCAGCCTGTCTCCAGAGCAGAGCTGCTCCAGCCCTCGGATCAATTTAAACTCACAGATATATACACATATATATATAGTTAGTGCCCAACATTTCCAAAAGAGATTGATTACAGCCCCTCTCAGGTGCTGCACACATGGGAAGCAATCCTGGATGATCTGAGCATTTAAATGAGGTTCAGACAAGCACCCAAGGTGCCTTGCCATGGCAGAGGTGGGAAGCAGAGGGCTGGAGCAATGATATGATTTCAGGAAGGTCAGACAGGCTTGTGCAGCACATCTCAGAGCTAAACCCAGACCTCCTTTAGTCCTTGCCCTGTGTTTTCAGAAGATCTATCCTCTTCTGACAATAATGGACTATTTGCAAACTGTTTGTCTTCACTTGCATCTTAGTTTTCCTTGCTTTTTGGTGTTCTCTTCCTTGTAATTACTGCCATCAAAGGATGTTTTCTCCTGTCTGTATCCCACTCATACACCAAAGGAAAATAAAAGCAGTCATTTGAAAAGCAAGGAAAAAAAGACAAAAAATACCAACCAAAAAACAACCTCACAAAACCTACCTCTCTTTGAGATGTGAAAGCAGAAGATGAAGAGACTTTCAGGTGAGAAATAATTAAGAAATGGGAGTAATGAGGAATGAAATTGACTTCAGAGCTCTCATCAGCAGGTTGGTCCAAGGACACAGCCCAGAGAGGAGGAGATGCTGGTTGAGCTGCTCTGGCTCTGACACTCCTGGACCCAGGAGGAGCATGGCAGCTTCCTCATCTTTGCAATGGATTGAGGGAACTCCAGCCCTGGAGTCTCTGCCCTGGCTGTGACTCCCTCTGGGGCAAATTGCTCTGCCCTTAACTCTCCACCAATTCATAAAGCCTCTGGGAAAGGGTGTTCAGAGATGCAGGGCCAGCTTTTATCTCTCCAGCTTCTGAAGGAACCGTGGATGTGCCAGACTTACCTGTGTCTCAGGGTGGCAGTGCAGGTACCCAGCTGTCTCCAGCCAGCAGACACTATTCAGTCAAGCTCTGAGCATCCCCTTCTGACCCCTCTCACCAGCACAGTGCACTGTTTTCCAGCACTAACACTTCCATGGGGAGTTAATAAAGCAGAGAAGACAAAGGCTCAGGCCTGGGATGTTGGGCACCAGCATGGCCACCTCAACAGGAAGATTTAGATCTGCAGAGCCCCCGAGTCTCTGAAGCACTTGGCAGGTACAGAGACCTCAAAGAGCAGCTGAAGAGCCACTCCAGCACATGCTCCTGCTGCAGGTGTTGGTGCAGGAACACCTGCAATTGGAGGGTCAGGATTACTGAGCAGGAGAAGCCTGCAGGAGCAGCAGGAGAAGTCAGAAAGACTAGAGTCTTTCCCTGCCTTTTTACCACTTTTTTAAGCTACTCTGAGCTCTCCTCCTGACAAGGGACATCCACAGTCACTGCCACCCCAGGTGGGCTGCAGCTGCCACCCCCAGCAGCATTAGCAGCATGGCAAAAAGACTTTTCTTGGGGGGTTTCTTTTTTTCCAAGGAGGACTGATACTGTCCTACCTTACCTAAGCACTTTCTTCTTGCCAACTCCAGCCCAGATGCAGAGCCCATCTTCCAGAGAGAGAGAGAGACAGATGAGCAATAACTCAGCAGTGACAGGGGGAGTTTTATTATACTGGAATAAAGAAATGGCAGAGGAAAAAAAGATGAGTTCAATATAAGATACAATTGAGGCTATTTGACTTCTGCTGCATGCATCCACTGAAATGATGGTGATGAATGGGTCAGGGGGGCCTTCAAAACATTATCAACCTGCTTCTCCCAGGATGAAAGCTAAAAAAAAAAATAAAAAAATAAAGAAAAGGTCAGTGTTTGGAGGTGAAATAGTAGATAAAGGGCATGCACAGCTGAACAGAGAACAGGCAGCTCTATAATCAAGTTCTTGTGTTGAACAGAAAACAAAACAGCAGAACTGCTGGAGAACAGGGAGGGCAACTCTGCTGCTCAGTGCTAATTAGGCTTCAGAGTTGTAAAAAGAGAGGGTAGGAGAGGACACCCTCAGCAGGATTTAAAACTGGAATGAAGACCCACAGAAAAGGGTTTTATCCCCTTCCCATCACAAAGGTCAAAGGGCAACAGATGGAGTTACCTGAAATCCAGCTTCAGAAAACCAAAGAGCAAGTGTTCTTTCCAGCTGGAGCTGGAAAAGCTAACACAAAGCTAACTCAGAACTGAGATGATGTTTTAGCACCAGAAGTGGGATCTGGAGGAAGGAGGATGTGCTCATTAATGTCCTCGTGTAACAATAACCTCAGATAATATGAATTATTGCAAAACCTCCAGAGAGCTGATAGAAATGTAGATTTACTCTCCCATCCATGGAGCTCCACTCAGAACAGTTTATTCATCAGCACCGAGTAAACATCAACAAGAAGGTTAAAATATTGATCAGGGGAAACACTTCACACCGAATAAGCTGCAGACATCTGGAAACAAACAAACTGGTGCAAGAAAGCAGCAGAGATATTTTGGGTGTTTTATTGTGCCAAAAGCCCAGTTGATGATTTGCAGCTGTAAGCTCCCATCTGGTGAGGAAGAAGGGGAGGGATAGATGGGAGCCCTGTCACTTTTCTGGTCTGTGATATGGAGAGAGGGAGGAGGGATCTGCACTCACCTCAGTCGAGGCACACACTTCTTCCACAACTGGCTTCCAAGTCAGTTAATGGGGCTGGGAACCAGTCTGCAACACTTCCAGCTCTGCAGACTGGCTCTGAAGTCTCTCACACAGCAGCAGCCATGCTTTCCTGCTCCAGCCTTTCCAGTGTAGAGCTGGAAGTTGTATCAAACCTTTTGGCTGATTAAGCCTCTCCTTCAGCACCTACCTTGACCCTCCTTTTGAAATGTTCAGCCTTGAGAAAAGAAGCCTCAGGGGAGACCTTATCACCATGTTCCAGTACTTCAAGGGTGGCTGCCAAGAAGATGGAGACTCCCTGTTTACAAGGACTCCCATGGAAAAGACAAGGGGTCATGGACACAAGTTGCTCCTGGGGAGATTCCAACTGGACACAAGAGGTGAATTTGTCACCATGAGGACAGTCCAACATTGGAATAGTCTCCCAAGGGAAGTGCTGGATTCCCCCACATTGGGCAGTTTGAAGTCTCAGCTTGACAGGGGGGCTGAGCCACCTCATATCAACTAGAGTAGTGCCTAGAAAGGTTGGCCCAGATGATCCTTGAGGCCCCTTCCAACCTGGCATTCTGTGATTCTATGATTAAATAACTGGTGTCTAAAAAGTTCTGAGGATTTGTTAAGCCCCCACCTTGACACAGACACATGCCAGGTATCAATCTCATCCTGTAGCATCACACCCCTGTGGCTTCCTAAATGTTGGATCACATTTAGAGCAAACACATCCAAGCTTTCATTCTGTGTCACCCTGCCTGGGTCAGTTTCTCCAGGGACACATTTACCCTCCTCATCATCAGACCAACTGGCAAAGAACACAAGCCAAGGACTGGACACATCCCATTTTATGCCAACCTTCCTAAATGTTTTGGGAGAAGAAAACCACCACCACCACCACCAATCTAAAATCCACTGACAAGCTGATAAAAAGAAAGGGTAACTTATAGACAGTCTGCAGCAAATACCAAGGCCACCCTTCCCAAAAGATGTTTCCTGGAACAAAATGGAATAAATAGCCATGTGAAGGAGCCCTAGAAGATGCAGAATGGTTCTTTCCCATCCCCAGCTGGGGTTCAAGGGCACAGGCTGCAGGAGAAGACACAAAGTTCATCTTTTCTCTGAGCTGTTTTATTTTGAATCATGTATTTACAGCAGCACAGTAAAGGGAATAGATAAAATAACATTTAAATAGGCAAAACACAAACAGCATCATTAGGAAAGCATAACAGAGCTCAGATTACCAATTATAATAAAGTAATCTCTCCAGGAGCTCCACAGGCACACTGCAGAAGGAAGAAAAAAAAAAAAAGAGGACTCTAAACATCCAGGAATAAATCTGATTTAATTTGTTTTTGTTTTGGTGCTGATTTTTTTAATTCATTTCTTTTTATCAGCTTGTCTATCAGAAATGTGACTGCATTACTTCCCAGGGAAGTCAAAAGCTAAAGACAGGAGTATCACCAAATGGGAGGGATTCATGTAAAGCTTCTTCTGCAGATCATAGAATAAAACAGAGACCTTGGCACAAAACTCCTAGCAGTGATGTTCCTTATTAAAAAAAAATGTGCAAGATTCAGTTTCACTTTTCTTTCAACTTTCTGTTTGTTCCTGGTGGAGGGGAAAACATCCAGCAAAAAGAATGGAAATGGAAAGCCTCAAGTGCTCCCATGCACTGAGACAAAGCAGTATAAGAGAGCTCCTGTGATGGGACTGTCCCCATAGGTGCTCCATCCCACAGCTCCCCAAGAGCTGCCAGGCACAAGGATGAAGTTTCATCTTCTAGAAACTTTAACTTGCCAGAAGAAACCAAACTTACTCAAAGGTGTGAAGTTCAAAACCAAAAGACATCTATAAAGGCAGAAAATTCACTTGACAGAACACAACCAAAACATTTGACCCTAATGGACTCTGGCCAACATCTGATCTAAAGCTGCAGCCTCTGAGTTAAACAGCAAATGCTCACAGCAAAGATCAGGGGAAGAGCCAGTCAAGCCAGACTTAAATTATAAAAATGCATCATTTAAAAAATTATAACATTTTGTGCCTTGATAAAATTTATCAAGGAAAGCTGGGGAGGGACTTTGGACAAGGGCAGGGAGGGAGAGGACAAGGGGGAATGGATTAAAACTGGAAGAGGGGAGATTGAGGTGAGACATGAGGAGGAAATTCTGGAGTGTGAGGGTGGTGAGACACTGGCCCAGGTTGCCCAGGGAAGCTGTGGAAGCCCCATCCCTGGAAGTGTTGAAGGGCAGGTTGGATGGGGCTCTGAGCAACCTGGTCTGGTGGGAGGTGTCCCTGCCCATGCAGGGGGGTTGGATCTAGATGGTCTTGAAGGTCCCCTCTAACCCAAACCATTCTATGATTCTATGAAAATCTGCCAGATACTAAACCATAGTATCACACTGAAAGGCTCCATATGAACAGCTCCTCACTGTCAAGGCAGATTCCATTTAAAAAATAAGAATAAACTTAAAAGTTCATAAAATTAACATTATTTCATTTCGTTGGATAATGGTTCTGGTTGGATTAAAAACTGCAATGCTAGAAACACAGAAACAAGGCCAGCAGCAGAGACAGTGCTGGAGCACGGGGATGCAAAACCAACTTGAAACAGAAAGTGTCACTCAGTGCTGAGATTTAATTGCCAAACATAATCAAAGAAGCCAAAGCATTAATAGGGACAGTCATGTTGGACTTCTTAAAGTGCTCATTAAATTGCTGTTAGTGACACAAAGAGCAAAATATCAGCCAACAAAAAGCACTGCAGTGACTGCACTAGAGGGTGTTGCACCCAGGTAAGGAGATTCACCATGAAAGGCAAAACTCCATTTCCAAACCACATCAAACCACTTGTGCAAAACACAACCAAGGCATCACTTACCCCGGGGAAGGTCCTGAAGTATCATTCCCAGCTTAGATCAAGGGGCAGGTTGGTTTGTTTCCTTGCAGTTGGTGCTTTGTGCTAATTCCTCTTCACTGGGCAACACTGAAGGGAACACAGAGGGACATTCTTCCCTGCACAATAAAGACTGCATTTGGCAAGGAACCAAACACCAACATCCTTTAAAAAGCAGCTCCCAAACAAGCATCCTCTGCTGTTATTCTATTTCATTAGCTTATTTATTTATTTTTTTGGCCCTCATTGTATTATACACCATTATATATTATTACTGTGAAAGTCTCCACCTGGTGCCTTCAGTGTCAGAATTTTTAAGACTTGATTAAAATCTCTTGAGATCCAGCAGGTTGTTTCCCCCCCCCCCCGAGTCTTTTTTTCCTTTTAAAGGATGACCTTGTGCACAGAGCTTTGGAGAAGACACCCCAAAGTGTCTGCTGGACACTGCTAGAAGCAGCTCTTTAAGCAGAGACTGCTGAGTCCAGAACCAGCCATTTCTTGCACTGCTTATTCCCCAGGTTAGGGTGGGGATGAGATAAGGATGGTTACAGAGTCAGCAACTAGAACCAAAGCTGCTCAAGTGGCCCAAACATTTCCTCTGAAACCAGCAGGAGACTGCACAGCAGCAGAGCAAAGAGTCAACGCTTGGAATTCCAGGATCCTCTCACCTTGGCCAGCCAATGAAAGCAGCAGTCCATGAGCAGCAGGAGCTGGGGGAGAACTGGGGGTCCCACATTTGCAACAGCAAGAACAGGAGTCTGAAAGGTCACTGGCACCAAATGAAAGCTTCCTCTGCCCATCCAACCTACTTTGTCCTGCCAAATGCTCCAGGCAATTGAAGCAAAACAACCCCCCCCAAAAATCCAGCAGACAAAACTTCTTTCCTTTAACCTTATTTAATGATATTTGAAACGCTTAAATTTTCTATTTCCCAGATCCTGAAAACAGATATTTTTTTTTTTAAGTGACCAATATTTAATTCCAGAAACATACAACCTTATCAGCTAAGTCATAAAAGAGCTATTTTACAAACATACATCTGGATAATTAGAACAATAAAGTCTTTTTAGACATTCAAACATGATCAGTAAAAATACAGGATTATTAATAAAGATTTTTGTGTATTTTTAAAGAATACTTCCAGATTTATTTTTTTTTTCTTCTCTTTAAAGTAAATCTCTGTTAAGAGTACATGATTGTATGTTGTACAAAGAAAAATAAAAATATTCTAGTATGAAGAGAGCTCCACAAGACTTAATTCAAAATAAAACAGCAGTGTTTTGGCTGCAGTATCCCTTTTGCAGTACATCTGCTTGTCAGTTGGCACCTTTTGGGGGCAGGGAATTAAGGAATTTCTTTGGGGAAAACAATCCCAGATACCATCAAGCACTGATTATAATAATCAAGGGTCACCTGCTGAATATCATACCCCTCTTCTAGTAACAGGAACAGCATCTGTCCATCAGCATATCTGAGCCCTATGGACACACTGGGAATAGGCAGAGTGCTACCTGAAAGCTGACCCAAACCATCTAGACTTCTTAGCTCTGGGGGTTTATGTTCCTCATCCTTCTTTCTAATCCCACCTAGAGGATGTTCCATCTCTCCTCCCTACAGACAAGGTAAGTTCAACAAACCAGGCTCAGCATTTACTCTTCTGTCCTTCTAACAGGAGGAGGAAATTTCCCTTTCTGGAAAGTACCCATATGACTTGTCCATGAACTGTGGCAGCAGAAATCACTTCTCAGGAGGGTATGAAAGAACAGCTGCTGTACTACATCTTTGATCCCAAGACAAGAAACCCTTGCTCATCTTGTATTTGGGGAGGAAAAAAACCCCAAATGAAACACTGGGGAGGGGGGACGGGGGCAAACAATCCAGAGAACATATCCTGCTCTGCAACCCAGTCTGAATAAGGAACCAATCACCAACCAGGAGCAAATCAAAATGCTTCCTTATACTGGAAAGTGGAATTTTTAAAAGGGTAATCTTATGGTTTAAAGGGGAAAAAGAATCCTGAGCAGTGCATTTGAGTTCCAGCTCCTTCTGTACAGCAAGATGTGGCCTGAGGTCTGCCATACAGCAGATGTAGACAGGAAAGGGAATCAATCCCCCCTTCTTTCAGGCTACTACTGCTCCCAGAAAATGATGGATCCCTGAGCCCACCATTATTCTTCTGGAGCAGCAATGCCCTCTCTGTAAGGATGATCAATGCAGCAGAAGAAGGTGAGCTGAAACACAACCAAAACTGGACAGAGCACAAGGTCATTTCTATTGCCCATAAAACTGGGTTCAAAGGGGTTGGTCTTCTCCTAACATCCCTCAAAGCTCCCTGCAGTCTTCTGCTCTGGAGACTCCTTTTCATCCAGCACAAAGGCTTCTCTGCCACCACCATCAGGCTGGCACAAGGTGTGGATGTTTCCCCTTAATACATCCTGAGAGGTGACAGGGACACAACGACACCTGATCTCCCAGTGGACTATGTCCTAGGTAGCATGAGGGGACAGGGAGGAAAATTCCACTCCAGCAGCTCCAAAGGCAGAAACCTAAGGATGACATGGGAACAGGAATACTCTGCATTCCCAGCTTTGTCACTGGTGCTACAGCAATTAGAGATGAAAGGATATGGTGGTGGATGATGCCATAAAAGGTGAAAAAGTCAGAGGCAGCAAGGGCAGATTGCTCCCCCAGGGCCCCCTGGACACCTATGTGCTTCTCATGCAGTAGGTAGCTCACCATGAGCCTAGAAATCCATGCAACTTGGAGAAAACCAGAGAAGAAAGGATTTTATCTTCTGTCCCAAGGAAAGAGGATTAAGCAACCAGGTCTTTACAGGTCCAACCTTTGCTGGTCTTCCAGCATACTCTTGAAGAGCTAGAATAAACCTCTCTAATAGAGTTCAGTGCTAACTTTCCATCAACCATGGAAGCCCACTGGAGAGCTTTTAGACAGCTAAGGTCATAACAACTGCTCCTGTTCCTGGAATGAGCAGACCCAGGCAAGCATCATGCCAACTGATGAGGGGGAATTGAGGAGGAGAACCAAGGTCCTTTCATTTAAGGGGAAAAGGGCCTTAAACACCAAGTCTGGCTGTGGCCCAGTTCTCTTTCTGGTGGGATCAGGTGAAAGGTGCCACATCAGCATGAGGCAGTGTTCTAGCTGGGGGGCTTACCAGAGAAAGTCTAGATGTTTATCACCAAAGGAACCGTGTGGCTGAAGGCAAGGAGGGGAGGTCCCACTCTGGTGGGAATGGAAGGGCTGGGTTCCTACTGACAGTGCACCCACACCTGTGCCACAGGACAGGGCCTGCTGAATCCCAAGGAAGAGGAAGCTCCTGCCAGCCTGGAAGAGAACACTTTGGCTTGTGTTGGCAGTGAAATGCTCTGCTGGTGAAAAATGGTACTTTGTGCAATTGGCTCCTACACCAAGAGAAACTCCTCCCTGCTCTGTAAGGGCTCAGGGCTCCAACTGTCCCATCAGGCCCAACACCATCTCTGCTCAACCTCTGTTCATCTTGACCTGAACTCATCCCTTGCACATTCCTCACAGGAAGAACAAGAACTGGTTTTCTCCTACGTGAGCAGACAAAGGACAGATCTGATTTCTTGCCAGTAGCTAAAGAGGAACCGTTTGTTTTGAAGGAGCAGGAGTAAGGATCTTTCTGCTGACCAAAGACAGACCCCTCAGCACTCCATGATGCACAGGGTGATGCAAACCATAGCAGTTCTGACACCTTACTGGGATTTACAGGTTCAGCAGGTTTTGCTGTTCAGTTTGGGGGAAAGAAGGGTGCAAAAAATGGCTGCCTTACACACTCTCCACTAGCAGTTGTATTTATGGTGTCTGTGACTCTGGGGACAGCTTGAACCACCCTATGCCAAGCAACAAGTGTCTGTCCCAGGATCAGCTTCAGAGCAGGGGCACTGTCCAGTGCTGGCTCTGCTGGTAACCTGTTACCATCCTGTTCCCAGGCTGGAAGGAATTCCAACAACAAAACCCATCACAATAGGCCTGAGGAAGCACTAGAAGCTGTTTCAGCCCTGGTGTTTTGCACGTCTCTGTTTCATTGGCACAAATCAGTTAAAAACAAAACAAACCAAAACAACCTGACCCCACCCCCCCCAATAAAACCCCAAATCCCACCCCAAGCCCTCAGCAAGACATACTTTCAGGTACTAAAACTTACTGGCCCTATAATCAGCAGTACCTGTGGCTAACTCAAATGGCAGCCCTTATTCATTCAGTAGTGAATCAGGGGCAGATCTGCCCCACATCTTTGAAACACTTCTGGGTTTGCATTTTTTCTTTTTGATCCAGAGAAGAGTTACAAAAAGTGCTGCAGGTCCAAGTATTTTTATCACTTTACAAAGGAGACAATGATCAAAGCCAACAGAGTCAAGAAAAAAATTAAACCTGTCTTTCTCCTCTCCCAGTCTGATCTAGCATTTCAACAAGGAGACCCTTAGTGGGAGAGGGGAAAGAGAAAATTTGCCCATCTCAAGTGCCTGGCTATTTAGTGCATGGAAAATTCTGGTTCCACACGTGGTGACATGAGCAGTTCCCATGCAGTTGTTGGCTACAGATAGTTGCAGCCACCAGTCATCCTAACACCTTCAGAAGTAGCTCCTGGCAGTTGGAGTGCCAGCAGGGAGTGCAGAGTCCAGTCCAGTGAAGTCAAGATGCACTTGCACACAGGCACAGCCTCCCCCCTCAGCCCTGAATTAGGTTCAGGAGCAGTGGCAGGCAGGGTGTACCACATGCAGAGGGCTAGAACTGTCACTACCCAATTGAAATAGAAAAAAAAAAAGGCAGATTAAAAAATTAAAATGTGCTTTTGATACACAGAATGAAGTCAAATAAATACAATGATTTTTTTTTTTTAAATGTCTAAATACATTTTTATATCCTACACCCAAAGCTCTGTACATTTGGTTTGGTTTTTTTCTGTTCTGAAAAATGGATTTCTGGTAGCAAGGAGAGGAGCAGAATACAATAGACTCCCTCACTGACAAGATAGTGCAGATGCCCCACAGGAAAAGCACCCCATGCCCACTTTGCTGCAGTTACAGTTCATGTCTGGATGGTTCAAACCCTCTCATCTCAGAGTCCACAAGGAAGACAGCAGGTGCTGTGTCCTGATACTCTTCATCCAGTCTTCAGCCACTCCTGAAAACATGACTAGCTTTTGTCTGAAGGAGGAAAAAAAAAACAAACAGGAAGAAAGAACAAACAAACAAGGGTAGTGAGGGACAGAAGGGGCAATGAGAGAAGAATTCCTAACATTTCTGAACTACTGTAGTAGCAGAGGAAGTGTTATGTGAGAGACAGCACATGCATTTACACTTAAGATGTTTTTCAGTGGTTCCAGCAGCTACATCTCTAAGATGCCTAAGGCCAATTTAAAGGACTCATGGCAACCACTTTACACACCATCAGAGACACCCCAAAGAAATGACAGATTGTGACCATTTTACATGTTTAAAAACCTTCTTTTGGGACTTGCCATCAATCAAGCCTTCTTTTCAAGAGAAGTTGCAGGACCTGAGATGCAGGTCTTTGGCAGGCAGGGGTGAGACAGCCTGCAAAGAAGCTTTCTGGAGGAAGGAACAAGCTCCTCTGCATGTGAGAGTCTCAATGGATTCAACTGCCCTGACGTGGTCTCAACCCTGTGAGAGCTGCTCAAGTAGGTGAAACCTTTTTTTTTTGTGTGAGTGAGAAACATTAATAATTGCCTTTGTGCTTTTCATTTCATGTCTGAAGCTGACATGGGATGTGCTACCTATGGTGTACCTGAGTGCTCTCCTGTGGAGGCTGATCCAGCCAGCCCTTGGCGTCGGAGAACGGTGTAGTCTTCCTCAACCTCCTAAAAAACAAAAACAACCCCTCAACTCAAGTGCCTCCTTCTCTGTTTTCCAAGTGAACCAAGAGGGCTTCAAATGGGATAAGATGAATTTCACTGCAGTGAGCTGGAATCACCCACGTGGCACAGCGACCCACAATGGATCTCAGCTCCTTTATCAGGCAATATTCCACTTTTATTTTCAGTTTAATTAAAGGCTGGCTACTTATTTAACATGTTAGTATGCCTCAGCCATCCAGATGCTGTGCTACAAACCTACAGCAATGGTTATTACACACAGAGAATTCCCACCACACACAAAACAGCATTTTGAACATAGTGGGGCATGTCTTTTTATGTCAGGAATTCATCATCCTTAGGTCAGTAGCCCCTTCAAAACTCCACTGTTGCAGACTTGCATCAGTTTTGTCCTGTCCCTCAGGATCCTCTCCAAATTCCAATCAAAACACTGCACATCCTGGCCAGCTCTAGCAGAACTACTTGCCTCTCATAAACTGCAAGCAAAACAGCACCAAGTTTCTGTTTCAAAAGCTTCCAGAGATAAGAGCCAAAGACAAGAACAAGGCATGGGCGCCCTCCTCGCCCCTCAAAGTTATTTCCAAGCTCTTTTCTAAAATAAAACCTAAGGAATATGACAAGGGGTGGCAGGAGGATGGGTCCACTCTCATTTCTGTGGTGTCCAGTGACAGGACAAGGGGCAATGGGCACAAGGGGCATAGGAGGTTCAAGTTAAAGTGAGGAAAAACTTCTTGACTCTGAGGGTAACAGAGCACTGGGACAAGCTGCCCAGGGAGGCTGTGGAGTCTCCATCCCTGGAGACATTCCAAACCTGGAGGTGTTCCTGTGGGATCTGCTCTAGGGGATCCTGCTCTGGCAGGGGGGGTTGGACTAGATGATCTCCAGAGGTCCCTTCCAACCCTGATGACTCCATGAAACCCCTGAGCACCAACAGAAACCCATCATACCTTTAGCTTTTCAAGGTCATCCTCTATCTTCTGAATATACCGCATCACCTGCAGACGTGTCTCCAGAGAGAAGTGAGGACTTGCTGCAAAGGAGCAGGACTCTTCCACTGCCCCCCAGCGTGAGGCCATCATCTCCTCAGCAAATGGGGAGCTTCCTCCATCCGACTGGGTGTCCCGTGGGGAAAGGGGCTGCTGCTGGGCAGAGTCCAAAGAGGTGTGGCCACCCGCCGTGCACTGGAGAACTAGAGATGATACCTCCTCATCTGTGGAGCTCTCCTGCACTGTTCCGTATCCATCAAGGATCAAATAATTTCCTGTTAAGAGAACAGCTTTTTACTAACACCTCCAGCTCGATAATCACCAAGAACCACTGAACTGGAGACAGTTTAAGCAGACTTTAAGAAAGATAAGTGGTGAGAAGCCCATCCCCTGAGACATTATAAAATTGATAAGGAAAAGCATTTATGAACACTACACAGAACAGTGGCTAGAGCAGACCAGGATAGTTTGGTGCTGAATTTAGATTCATGGCTGGGTTTTAGACTGCAATTTGAGAATTACATGATTAAATCATCACCTACCTTCCTGTTTTTCCAAAATCTATTTCAATGTCTGAAAGACCTGCACCTTCACTACTGGTACCCAACAAATCAGACTGCTAGAGTTCCAGTTCCTCCAGTAACTAACTACAGCACAGAGGATGCTTTTAGATGGGTTAACTTTGGGCTCTGAGCAACCTGGTCTAGTGGGAGGTGTCCCTGCCCATGCAGGGGGGTTGGATCTAGATGATCTTGAAGGTGCCTTCCAACCCAAACCATTCCATGATCCTATGATCTGTTAAAAGATGAAGCAATTAGAGCTAGAAATGCTTTCACAACCTGCACCTTGAAATAGGATTATATTAAATAATTTCTCTACAGAATTACAGCACAGCTAGCATGTGGAGTCAGACTGACTAAAACCAGGTCAATCTAATTCTGATATCCCTGTGCAGTTAAGAAAATAAACAGTATAAGAGGTGACAAATAAATTAAGGGCTTTGAGTTGTCGGCTCAATTTTAATAATTTAAAATGCCTCAGTAATTCAGGGAGAGAAAAATGATTTTCAATATGTAGTTGGAAGGCAGCATTCAGACAGCCACAAATTGGCTTATTCACAATGATAGAATTCAATTCTTCAATAAAAGCTTATTTATGGCTAAGAGATTTCAAGACTAATGGTCATACAGAATCTACCTACCAGTAGGTACTAACAGTCCAACATGCACAGATCAACACCCACTTGTGTGCTAAGGTTGGTGCAGTGATCACTTCAGCTGATCAAAATCATGGGACTTTCCAAACACCAAGTGTGCAAAGCCCCATGGAAGTGCTCACAGCTGCTGTCTTAGAGCTAGTTTTCTGCCAAGTTACCAGCACTACCACCTTCTTGGGGGCCAGAAGAGATACACTTTAAGATGCTGCTCAGTTAACAGCCAGGTATAGCATATGTAGTAATAACACCAGAAATAACAAAACCAGCAGGCTTCTCAGAGCTTCAGACTGGGAAGAGGCCACAGGAGACATTTACAGTGCAAAGCCAAACTGTAAGACTCTTTTCTGAGGCTTCATCAGGAGAAGCCAACACAATATCCCTGAAACACCACGGGTCATGGGGCTGTGTGTACACAGACTAAGGAAGGGAAAACGTTTTCCCTCCAGGTCCCAACAGGCAGCAGAGAGATCAAGTGGTCCAGTGGCAACAGCAATCAAGGGCCTGCATTGTGCCCCTGCCTCTGTAATTCCAGTCTGCCAGAGGGTATTAACCCAGCAGTACTTCAGCTTCTCCCTTCATAAAACAGTGTTCATTAGGTACATGTTTGCACAGCCCTTTTCAGGGCTAAAATGCCTCTCAAGGACTGAGAGTTAACTTGAAAAGCTCTGTATCACGTAAGCAAGAGAGGAAAAGATACTCTTCAGTATCTTTTATTTAAAACTGATCTTGGGTCTCTAATAGTGGATGACAAAAGACTTGTGCAATGAGGGAATGAATACTCCAGGCCCCACCTGGAGCACTGGGTCCAATTCTGGAGCCCCCAACACAAGGAGGACATGGAGCTCCTGGAGAAAGTCCAGAGGAGGCCACGAAGATGATCTGAGGGCTGGAGCAGCTCTGCTCTGAAGACAGGCTGAGAGAGTTGGGGGTGTTCAGCCTGGAGAAGAGAAGGCTCCAGGGAGACCTTAGAGCACCTTCCAGTGCCTGAAGGGGCTCCAGGAAAGCTGGGCAGGGACTTTGGACAAGGGCAGGGAGGGAGAGGACAAGGGGGAATGGACTAAAACTGGCAGAGGGGAGATTGAGGTGAGACATGAGGAGGAAATTCTGGAGTGTGAGGGTGGTGAGACCCTGGCCCAGGTTGCCCAGGGAAGCTGTGGAAGCCCCATCCCTGGAAGTGTTGAAGGGCAGGTTGGATGGGGCTCTGAGCAACCTGGTCTGGTGGGAGGTGTCCCTGCCCATGCAGGGGGCTTGGAGCTGGATGATCTTGAAGGTCCCTTCCAACCCAAACCATTCCATGATTCTCTGAAACATGCTCACCTGAGATCCGTATTTGCACATCCTCTTCCTCCTTCCTTTCCATGAGTTCACCTTCAGATGGATTTTCATCACTGTGAGCTTCTCGGGCATCGAAAAAATGCTCCCCACTGTCATCAGCACTCACTCCTTCCAGCTCTGGGGCTGAGACCTCCAGGTTCATCTGGTCTATTGCTAAGCTACTACTGGACCTGGGGTCTCTCCCTGCCAGCTGCATGGCATCCCCTGGAGCTGGTGATTCAGTGGAAGTCCGGAGGCCATAACCAGCTGTGGATTCCTGAGTCCCTGTTCTGGGAAGTGTTCTGTCTGCTCCAGGCTGGTGCAGTTTGTTCCTGTCAGAGTGCTGCAGCCCAGGCTCACTTTCACTCTCTGTCTGGGCTTCTTGAGAAACGGTCCTGAACCTGGGAAAGCGCTGCCAGTCTCCAAGGGTCCCCTTCTCAGCAAAACCAAGCTGCTGCACCAGCAGCTGTTTCAGCAAGCCCACTGCAAGTGGAGAGGACATTCATCAGGCTTCACACACCATAACCTCCCTAATGGTGATTAAACCAGACCTAAGGGCCACCCTTGCAAAAAGGTGTACCTCAGAGCTGCCAGCCCTCTCATTGCTCTTTGTAGGAAAAACTGGGATGAAGATAAATATATAAGGTCTGAAGCCTTAACTCCACCTTGTACCTTAACAAGTGAAACCAAACATGTCAGTACAAGTTCCATCTTGCTCAGGGAAAAACAGAGAAATCACCTACTGACCTTAGCCAGCAAGTGAGATGGAGTACAAGTGAGTGCCCAGTACCCATGCCTCCAAATAAGCTAAAAACTATGGCTGTAATAGGGGATTCCCACCCAAGAAGCAAAAATATTGAGAATATTCCACTCAACTTGAAATGCCAGATAAAAAAAAAATTGAAGACACATTTTCCCCAAAATTTCATGCAAATTTATGCTTGCTTGAACTTCAACCCACATTCCTTTAAGCTCTCAAATTATCCCAACCAAACACTTCATAATAAGGACACATTGTTCAAAACAAAGATATGACACTGCCAAGAGCACAAGACACTGCTTCTCATCATGTAATGCTCACCCAAGAGAAGCTGTGAGTTCAGGCAACACAACAGCCCCTCATCCAAGTGGAAGGACCTTGTCACAATGTGAGTGACCCACTGCTGCTCCTTGTGGGCTTCTCTTCTAAGTCTGAAGATGCTAGGCCACCAATCCTATCTTTACACAACTCAGAGACTGAAGCTATCTTATCACTGGCCTCTGAAAACAAGCACCAAGACCCAGACTTTGTCAAGCTCCCATCTATTCCACCTCAATCGCAGGATTTTACAAAAAGATATGCAAAATCATGTTCTGCAACCTCTCCTCTTTTGCTCCAGTGCCATGAACATCAGCCCACAGGCCAAGTGGAAGGTCCTCTGGAACACTGCTGACTAGCTATGGCACTGCACAAAGGGCTGCCATATAATTTTGGCATCAAAGAACTTCATGGACAGTGAGTCACAGGTCATTGCCACCGTTGTTTTATACATGGGAAAAACAATGAGGTCCCTCAAGAAAAACAATGAGGTCCCTCAAGTCAAAGAAAGGGCCAGTAAATGAATTCAGAACTTAGAATTCCTTGCTGTCAAGGTCCACTTTGTTTTGCTGTGCTGTGATCTACAGCTGAGAGAAGACTGATATGTAACATGAATGTGCTTTTAGGTTTTATTTTAGCTCATTGGTTTAGATGGTTGACAGAACAATTCCCATCTCTCCACCATCATCCCACCAGACACTGCCCACAGATACTCACAGTTCCTCAATGCATCCAGTGCCCACTGCCCTTCTGATCCAGAAGGTGAACTGGAGGTTGGGTGCTCATAGCATGCAGAAGAATCTTTCAGTGTCAGCTCTGCCTGCTGCACTTTATCAAACTGTCTTTCTGCCACAAGAAGACTTTCCACCTTGGACTTTTCAGACAGGATGGGTGAAGAAGACTGAGCATTCAGTATTAAGGGAGATTCGAGGCCCAAATCTTTATCTAAGTGAACAGAAACAGACATTCAGGTTAAACAACTATGTCAAATATGATGATCAAGTGCAAAAATTTCTGCTCCACACAGAAATCTCTGAAAACACCAAAAAGTACAATTCCTGAGCACGGGCTTGGTAAAAGGCCAATTCTTTTCAGGGGGAAAAAGAAGCTTTCCCAGCAATTTATAAAACAGATGGAAATAGTAAGAGGTACATTTCTAAGAGGTTCAGTCTCACTTCTCTGCATCACTTGTAAAGAAATCCTTCCTTTCCAGAAAAATGTCACAGCCACCAAAAGATTCCCAAGCCACAAGGAAAGATGGCTTGGCACATTTGCACCTGATGAAGCAAATCTGCTGATCCCATTCCTCCACACCACTGTTTTACCTGGACTTTGGAGACTACTGGCAGGAATGTCATGCTGCTCTTTGAGCTTCTGGTTCTCCTCTTCTTCACGCTCCTCTCTGCAGGCAGGAAAGACAGAACATTCTTTTAGTCCCATGTATCTGAATCCCTGCAGGAGAATCAGTGGCTTGGCTGGCAATCTCTGAGCAGAAGAAGGGGTGCTGGAACAAGAAAAACAAGCCCCTCCTCCTCCAGCTACTTTTACTTACTCGCCAGGTCCTGACTGTGGTGGCAATGGAATCACTCTTCTAGTACTCTCCATTTTTACAGTTCCTGCCATCTGAGCTATAAGGTCCTGCCATCTGCAGTAGAAACATGAAATAAAAGCATGCAAGGCATGAAGCACAACGAATACTTGTCTATTAACACCTCTTCAACCCAGCTAATATTATTACTGCTTTTCTTATCAAGAGAAATATCTCATTATTTTTTAATTCTGCTACATTCAATGCAGCATCTTGCAGCCCCAAGTGAAGCACCACGGGTTCATGCTCAGCTCACCAGGATATTCTTCAGCAAAAGGAATGTCAGGACCTTGGCCAACTGGTTCTGCATGAAGATGCAGTGTTATTCCAGGTGGTTCTGTGGCAGTCAAGTCATGTAAAGCCAGAATTGCAAGGGCAAAGAAAAGCACTTTTGAGGTCAGGAAAGGGGTTGGAGTGAGCCAGACAGCAAATAACAGAAGCACTGAGTGTGTGTATGGGGTTTTTTTATGTAATATATACGTGTGTGTGTATATATACACACATACATGCACACCCTCCCTCTGCTTTTTGGAACCTGGCAGAGAGTATCCTTGGATATTTCCTACATAGGCCAACATAGCTGTATTTTCAGCTCAGCTTAGAAAAGGAACTCAGGTAATTCATGGCCACCCGCACGGTTCCCACCATCAAGCAGATGAAAAAGATCTCTCAGGTTCAACCATCAAGCAGCAGATGGAGCTGAACCTGTTACTTACACATTCTTTTCTGAGACAGTCTGTGCCACCAGTTCATAAATGTGAGCGCCGTTCTCTGACATGGAGATGACGAAGAAAGCTTTGTTATCTGCAGCAACACAGGGAGGGAAGAGGTTAACTAGATGCCTTGTCCCACACAGCTTTTCTCAACATCCCTACAACTGGGCATGACCCCAACCAGCAACAATGGAAGAAGAGTTCAGGAGATAACCCTATAATATACAAAAAATCTTTCCCTATCCAGGAAATTTGCCTATTAGTCCTGAGAGAGGAGCCATTACCACCTAAGCAATTTTGAAACAGATGTCTCCCTCCTTTTCTCCTTCCTAGTAATTGCTAGAGCACCTTTCATCTAATACAATCAGAGTACTTTAATTTAGAAGCCTATTTAAAACTCAAGCTATGCCTATTACTGATGCAAAGAAGTTAAACAGCTCACACACACAAAGCAAGATGTTGGACAACCAAGAATTAAGCCTACGCATTTTTCCATGTTCTGCTCTGGCACTCTAGACAAAACCATCTCTCCTCAACTGATCTCACCTTCATTTTTGGCTTCCTCTTTTGCCTTCCCAAGTGGTTACACTGACCTGTTGCCACCTGACGAACCAGAACAGTGTTCAGTTTGATGATGGGACTGAAGGTGTGTTTACTATCAGCTGTGGATGCCAGGATTTTACTGTGACACTTCAGGATGAGTTTATCGTCTTGTTTCTGCAACAGCACCAGAATGTCCTCCAGAAGCAGAGTGTAGAGATCTGCACCAAATAACTCAGAATGAGTTAAAGATTCATAGTTTTCTCTCACACCCCTGCAGAAAGTAAAAAAGCTGCATTTTTGATTACTCATGCAGAGGCAGTAATCAGTGCTATGCCATTCTAGGCAAAGCTTGCAAATCTTCCTCATCAGAACCACAGCAGCAAGCTACAGATGGAATTGGTTCATCTCATGACTGACTGCTGTGTCCCTGCATGGCCTTAATGATGCTCCAGCACATTTCAGAATTGACAAGAATGATTTAATCAGCTCTGAGAAACACACAGGCATTATTATAGGTGGCAGTAGGAATCATCACTGGAAGCTGCAGAAATGCTCTCTCTCTCAGCAGACACACACAAACCCAGCTGATGGAACGAGACTCACCGATCGTTTTGTCACGATTGACCTTCCAAATCAGAGGGCCTTCATGGAGCATTTTCCTCTTTGTTAGATCCAAGTTCTGTCACCAGGGGAAAGAAAAAAAAAGGGAGCACTATGAAATCTCTGTAGAAGTAGTGGTAAAGCATGGGAATGTCAGAGGGAAAGCTCCAACAGGCACTCCAGTTTGGAGATGAGCAGCAAAACCCTGTCTGGAATAGGAAATGTGGAGCAGGGAATGCTTGTAAAACATGACCTTGTGAGAGGTGTTTGTTATCACTCTTCCTCATACAGTTCTGCACAGGGCAGAGAATTTTCCCACCAAGCCAAGCTACTAAGGCGTGAGGATGTCCTCTGACTCCTAGGGGGAATTTTTCCAGTATCCCATACAAAGTTTGCAGTTCAAAGACTACAAGTGGTTAATGCCTCAGCACTCAATCTGCAAGCCAAGTGTGCCTACAAATGACACAGTGACAAACAAATCATTCCAATGATCTGATGGACTTCAGAATGTCAATGGATTCCTCAGTCATTTCAGTGCTTGTGACATTTAGATCTGCAGGCAAGAAGAAGTGACAATTTTCACAAGTCACTGCCTTCCAAGTTGCAGAGTCTACAATCAATGACAGAAAGATTTTTGTAACTGCCAGGAAGTTCTTCATTTCCTAACTAAATGCTTGCAAGTTTATTTGTGGAAGGCTCCAGCATACAGCTTTAGAGGGGGAGGGGTCTTCATACAAAAATGTCTTTGGGTACACATTGACTTGGGAGAAGACAGGGCAGTGATGAACAAACACCAGAGGACCTACACAAGACACACAAATAGTGGCAAAAATTAAGAACTGGGGATAAAGCACCAAATCCTGAGGCAAACAGGCAGAAGTGAAGAGAGAAGAGTCCTTGGGTGGCAGCTACCTATTGGGAACGTGTCTGAAAGAAAAAAACAGGTTTCAAGTTGCAAGTGGCAATTGGTGCTCAGCATTCACTTGAAATATGGACGTTCCATAAAGCTGGTCCTGCTACAAAGATGGTGACAGAAGTAACCAGCTTTGCTAATATAACTGCAGAATTTACAGGGCCCTGAAACACAGCACTTTTAGCACTGGACTTGGGCTTTATTTGGCTGTAACTGTGCATCTCCTGCACAAATCAGCCTGTGTACAAGCTCTTCTTCTGAAGTCAACTGCACTGCTACACCTCATGGCTCTCTGAGGCCTCCTCCAGTTCCAGCAGCACACCTAAGACATGTCTGTGGTCATGGGGGATACTTATCCATAATGAGGCCTATCATCCACCAGCTCTTTCTTATCTGAGAGAGAAGCACAGTAGCTTGCAGCCATCAAGATTTGTTGCACTGAACTTACAGGCTTCATGTGCAGAACCAAGTTGTTCTATCCATGAAGACCACCAGGAAAGCAGCAAAACTCAAATTTCTGAGCCTAATGGTCTTCATTTTTGTGTAATGTTTGTGTGTACATATATTATATTGTAAAATATGTGATTGTACATCAGAAGACTGTAGCAGAAAGAGCCAGCAGCTGAACTGGGCTGCAATCATGATGTACATAGAGATGGCTTTGATGTTGTCACTCACCCTGAACTCATCCATCATGGGATCCTCAGACTGCTTCAAGTACGACAGGTCGAGTCGACGCTGATAATCTTCCAAATGCTGCAGGGAAGGCAATGGAGGTGGTCACTTCCATCAGCAAAACTCACTGGCCTCACAGAGCAGGCAGTCAGGCATATTCCCAAATGCTTTCCCAAATTCCTCCTCTTACTGGCAAAACTTATCTAAGTACAATATAAAGTCACTAGCAGAGACACTCCAGGTGTCTTAAACACCTTGCTGCCCTTCAGCTCTCCCCAGCCTTCGATGCTCACTCTATTCACCTCCTTCCAACGTTGAGGTTGTTCAGCCTGGAGAAGAGAAGGCTCCAGGGAGACCTTAGAGCACCTTCCAGTGCCTGAAGGGGCTCCAGGAAAGCTGGGGAGGGGCTTTGGACAAGGGCAGGGAGGGAGAGGACAAGGGGGAAGGGATTAGAACTGGCAGAGGGGAGATTGAGGTGAGACATGAGGAGGGAATTCTGGAGTGTGAGGGTGGTGAGACACTGGCCCAGGTTGCCCAGGGAAGCTGTGGAAGCCCCATCCCTGGAAGTGTTGAAGGGCAGGTTGGATGGGGCTCTGAGCAACCTGGTCTAGTGGGAGGTGTCCCTGCCCATGCAGGGGGGTTGGATCTGGATGATCTTTAGGGTCCCTTCCAACCCAAACCAGTCTGTGATTCATGATTCTGTGATCCCACCTGCTTGTTCTCAGACTCTTTGACAGCCTGGTTCACATGGTTAAGGATCTGACGACAGTGATCTGCTGCTTGCTTCACCTTCTCTTTCTCTTCAGGCAGTTCTGCAAGAGAAAAAGGAAATTTAATGGTGCTTTCCAAGAAAAGCTGAAAAAGTCAGAAATCTAGTGCAGTTTGCTGACCTCAATTTTGAGGAAGAGAACTTAAATTCACAGAACAGCCTATCAAGAAAAGCACTGCATTTGAAAGGGGAAATGATGAAAATCCATTTGGGGCAGGAGATAATTTTCTGCCCTGGACAAGACACCAGCCTCTAATGGTCACTGTGCACAGCCCAGCCCTTGCTCCTCTCCCTTTCTTGAGGGGCTTGTGACAACAATTCACTCCACAAGCATCAACCTGAGAAGTACTCTGAGAAATCAGAAGCTTACTAAGACTCCACCATGGTACAAAGGGAGTCTTGGGGTAGATATTGAAGACCACAGACCTCCAAGCTAACCAAAGTCCCAGCATTTGGCAACTGACTATTGGCTTCTTCCTCTCTCCCAGTCCTTTTTATTTGTTTATTTTGGATGAGAGAGAAACAGGCAAAGAAACATAATCCAAAATATTTTTTTTAAGAAGTGTTACATGGTAACTTTTCCCATCCAAACAGCTTTGGGAAGAAAGTCTCTCTGGCTCCATTGATGCAGCCTGACCATAAAAACCAGTCTCCCACCACAGCAGGAGCAAAGAAGAGTTGATTTTCCAGTCAATGCCATTTGATCATACCCCAACAATTCTCACTACTATTAAGAATTCAGTTAACAGACAAATCAACAAGTCCATCAAGGACAATGGAGTATTATCAGATGCTTTTCTGTTTATGGTTAGAGTCAACTTGTAAATGCAGTCTCTTTTCTATCAGTCATGAAATCACACTGCAGCAGTTAGCAACTAGGAAACCCAAAAAGGCATTTTGTGGTATTATTAATCACATTTTTGCCTGTTATGCTGGAAATATATTTCAGTGTAACACATTGTAGCTAGACTCCACCCTCTGCAGGTTGCACTCTGAGGGCACATTTTTCCCAGATATTGGGAATTTTGAACCAATAGCACAAGAGCATTGTTAAAAACCAACCAAACAAAAAAAACACACAAACAACAAACCACCTTTGGTCGATAAAAAGAAAACCTTGACCTTAAAAAAAATCAATTTGTTCTGTATTATCTGCTTTTTGTTCTCTTCTGGAAGCAGCAGGTTGATTTACAAGCCTTCACACTACGTGATTTTTGCTTAGATTCTGTAACATTTTCCTTTTCCATTTCCTTGCTCACAAGTATGCCCTGTGTCTATCCAAGCTTGCTTAAGCAATGGCACAACTTGATTGGTTTCTATTAGATTCTCCATTTTTCACATTTTTATGTTAGTAATGGACGATTAGGGATTTCTGTTATTGAAGATCTTATTCTTTTTCTCTCCCAAATGCACCTACATAGAAATTGGAATTCACTTAAATGTGTTCTCTCTTAATATGTTGATTTAGCTATCTGAATGTCCTGGATTCTAAGAAAAAATATGTTTATCAGAGTATATTATTATTGAAAACCAATTTACTGAGACAAATAGAGCGGCATCTTCAGTGACGGAACTCTTTCTAGTTATTTCCTTCCTCAAGATTGTAGAAAGGTGCTAAATATATCTAGAAAAGCACAGAAAGAACAGGCATGCTAATGAGTATTCAAAACAGTAGCACAAATCCAACTTGCCTCTCAATAAGTTCCTCAAGATTTGGTTGCTAAGAGCATGTAATAAGGAAGAGTTACATGCTCCCTGCTCTTTTTCCTCTGTTTATTTCTGAATGTAATTCCAGCTACTGACATTACCACATACAAGCAGAAAGATAAGGGTGCAGAGACAATATTTTCTTCACTTCTGTTTGGTTGTTATAATCATTAAAACCCATTAGAAATGGATTCGTGTAAAACTAGGAAACAAACTAGGAAGTGGAGAGCAGACAGGGATTCCTGGTTTCCTTCTTCAAAAACTAAAGGCAAATCAAGTTGTTTTGGCAGTCACTTTCCTAAGCAGAGTCTGTTGGTTTATCTCCAGAACTTCAGCACTGCCCTCCCCTACATTTTCATAACTACACTGAAATGATGACCTTGCACTCTGTGCACACTACAACCAATGCAGACTGTCCTTCATTTATTTCACATTCCATTTCATCTTTTTTTTTTTTTCCCCCCTAAGAAGGCTAATGAGTTGAATTTAGAGACAAAATCTGAATTATTTTGTTTTTCACCTGCCCTCCTGTGCAGGAGGCAGGCACGTGGTGACCTGTAAAACTGAACTGTTCTTCAACACGTGCTTTGCAACCACATGTGCCTCGAAATCCTGCTGAGATGCATGCCCAGACCCTGGTGGGAAGGCTTTACCTGTGTACTTAGCAATGTTATCCAGCAGCAGAGGGTACTTAGTCAACCTCTGCATCTCTTTAGGAATGATATCCTTCAGCTGCAGCCGGCGACACAGAGGATTGCTCTCAGCATCCTAAAATTAAACAGCACAATAACGACATTTGTCATTTTTATTAAGACTATAATTACCTGAACATGTAGCATCTATTCATCACATAAAAGTCTATTACTTCACTTCCCAGTAATTAACTACAAGACAAGAAATGCCAAGATCTATCATTCAGACAACACAGTCCCTCTCCATTTGCAATTACATCTAGGAAAAGCTCATCACCTAAACAGCAGCTTCCTTCCCTCATTATTTCACAGAGACCTGGTACCACCTCAAATCAATCTCAGTCACTGCCATGCAGGGAAGACATCAGTTTAGGCTTTCATGCTATAGCAAAACTACAGTACATTTTTCATTGTAGCCTCAACCCTTGTAGCACCAGAGCTCTTCCCAGCTTGTGGTAATGAAGATAATGTTCTCTCCTCCAAGTGTCTCATGTATTCAAGCCCCTTTCCTGGCAGGCAGAATAATAGGTGTATATCATCTGTCTTCTGCATGTGGTATGCATCAAAATTGCACTAGGATAAGCAATTTTCCCCACAGAAGTATCCACTCATCCTTGGGAAACCTCAAGTGAGATGCCATCTCCTGCCTGGGACAGCATGTGCTTGCCTGCATTCTATCAGGACCTTCTGTGTTCCCCAGAATTAAAGGCTCCTCCCTCCAGGAACGATTAGCAGAGATAAATACAGTATTGGAAATGATCCCAAGCTGAAGACAATGTTAGACATGATGTCATTAATTATAATAACTGTATCTACAGCCATTCATTATGCTGTGCTGGCCACCAGCCACATCCTCAGGCAGCTCAAACCCTTGCATAAAATTCACCTGCACAAAAGTCTGGAAGCGAGAGTCCTTCTTCTGGCGGGACTTGATGACCTCTAGAGCAAAGGGCTGGTTACTGCAGAACGTGGCAGTTGCATGTTTCAGCTTCTCCTCTGCTGGTCCACTAAACTGTGCCAGAAAGCCAAGAAAGCCAAATTTAGATAGACTCAAAATCAGCATGTGCCACGTGCAACAGACACGTGGCAGAACTGGTCTCGCCACGGAAGGAAAATTACTGGCAAAATATGTGAAGTAATTTCCATCCTGCTTTTAAGGCCTCATCTTCCCAGTCTACTGAGGAACTCTTCTGCATCTCAGACTCTGCAGTTCTCCTGCCTCCAGCCCTAGCCCATCCTGTCCCTTCCATAAACACACTGCTGGTTCAGAGGGAGAATAAAGTGCCACATCTCCACGGTCAGGCACCAGGAGAGCAGAAAAACCTGCACTCACAGGAAGGACGAGGGATTATTTACCAGACTGTTGGTCAGCAAAGACCAAAGGTCACCTTCTTTCTCAGGCACAACCATGTTTAAACACCAGAACATAATGTACCATCTCCTCAAGGAAAGCATTACAAAAACCCAGCTAGGGGAAATGGCAGCCACAAGCAGGGCTGAGCAACGTGCCACAGAGATGGTTCATCTGTCACTGCAGCTCTTCCCATTCCTGCTACCCAGTCTGGGATGCAGCACAGTCACTTCTGAAAATACTCACTCTGGAGAACGAGATCTTGTGGGGTTTTGTCTTGGCCACTTAGCCAGAACACCACACAAGGGCATGTAACTATTAGCTTAAGGCCTAGCTTGCACTTCCTAGCTTCTTCATAACTGGAGAGTTGGATCTGTTTCTTTACCAGTCACATCTGATTTTCATTTTCTTCCCTTTTTTCTGGACTACTAGACAAACAGCAGGATATAAAAAACACGAAACAACACAAGAGACTTCTGCATGGGGAGCTGAGAAGAGCAAGCAGATCAATCTCCAATCCTAAATTAAGGAGGCTTGAAAACAAACAACGAAACAGGAGATTCCTGAGAGAGAATTTATTTCTTTTTCAATCACATCACTCCTGCTCCTGTAATTTGGAACCCAGAAAGGAAGCCTGCAACAGTGCTATAAATCAGAGAAGCTTCAGCTATGTGAAGTCTAGGATTGGAAGGCAGTATTTTTAACTAGCTTTTAACTGCACCACAGGAAACACAAGGCTTAGATTTCAGCGTTAGCGAAATAAATTGCGCTATTACCTTTTTTCAAAACTCTCATCTTTTTGTCTCCAAAACTACCTTTCCACTCTACTCACACATCATGGGGAGGTTATTTTTTTTCTTCCTTACATTACTCTTTACCTCTAGCCAGATAGAAATCCTGCAAGTTCTTCCTTCCCTTCAACCCTCATTCTCTGCCTCTGTGTCGGCTCCATAGAAACGTCACATCTAAGACCTTCAAGTTCCCGTTAGCTGAGAACTCCCCTCACTAACCTCTGGCTCTGTCATCCTACAACACACTCCTCTCAAGTGCAAGAAAACAAAACAGGATTTTACCCAGGAAAGCAAGTCTTCCCCAATTTGGCCAATAACAGAAGTCTCGTTCCTTTTCCGGACAGCTTTCATCTGATCATTCAATGCAACTTCATTGAAAAAAAAAAAAAATAAGAGGAAATGTTATTAACAACAACATAATAAATTTAGTAGAATATCTAAGAAAATGCTACATAATTCCTTTGCACTTCTTCAGATGACCCCTAAGACCCTTTCCAGTCTTATCTTCTCTGAGGCTCAGTATCACTGCCCTTTTAAAAATACAGGAATCATGTACAACACACTTCAAGCCACCTGCAAAAAACTATGCAGCTGATTATTCAGTGCCAGAGCTGAGGTTCTGCTCCTGGACAGACTTTTCTCTACACAATTAAAAAGGGCCACCCTTCAAAACCACCTGCAAGACATCAGTCTTTGCAGATTTGGTTTCATATTCTCCTCAGCAACAGTTGAGGTCATTTTGAACGTTGACCCATAAAGACCATTCATCAAAGAGCTGCTCCTTTTATCAGGGCATGAATCAGCAGGAGAGAGACTGTGGACATAGATAAAAAAATAGCAAGTATCTGAAAGACTGGACAGATGCATTCTCTCTCAAAATATCTTTGTAAATCAGAAATGGAAAGCTGTGTGTGAAAGGAAGAACAGCTGGAGTATTTGTCATCTCAAGTGTTGCAGGAGGTTGCCTCTTGTTTCAGGGCCACTTGCTTTCATTTTTCAGATCTCTGTATCCAGGATTCCAGTGGAGAGTACAAAGCTGAAAGGCACCTCAGCTGCTCTTACCATGAAGCCCAAGGATATCCTCCAGATTTGAAAAGATTTTCCGTTTGTCACTGGAGTTGAGGATCCCCTCCCGGGTGACACGCTGGTAGAAGACATTGTGCAGAACCTTCAGCGTGCGGACGTGAGCTCTCTCTGTGTAAAACAGCTCTGCAGAGAGAGAGGAAAGCAGCATTTTAACAACCTACTTAAGGAGGTGTGGCAGTGTGGGGCCAACTGTGAAGCAAACAGAAGGCACAAGTATGAACTTAAGAAGTCTCCCTCACCAACACTTCCCTTGCTCACCAACACGCCAGCCTGCTCCAGAATAGAGCCATGCTCTGCTACACAGAACCACAGCGTGGTGGGGGTTGGAAGGGACCTCTGGAGATCATCTAGTCCAACCCCCTGCCAGAGCAGGATCCCCTAGAGCAGATCCCACAGGAACACCTCCAGGTTTGGAATGTCTCCAGGGATGGAGACTCCACAGCCTCCCTGGGCAGCTTGTCCCAGTGCTCTGTTACCCTCAGAGTCAACAAGTGTTTTCTCATATTCAGGTCAAACCTCCTGTGCACCAGTTTGTGCCCATTGCCCCTTGTCCTGTCACTGGACAACACCGAGAAGACACTTTTTCAAGGGTTCTTTCAAACACTTCCATGTTTGAAAGAACAGAGAAGCCAATTAATCCATGACTGATAATTTAACCCCAATGGGGAGCTCTCAGCAGCTCCTATAGCCACAGGATTGCAAGACTGGAAATTGAGATGAAGTTTTGAAGATCAACTTTGGTAGTAGCTTTCCATTTGCAACAGGTGCTTTCCAATGGTCTAGATGGTGCCTGTTGCTTTATTTTGTAGAACACGACACTGCAAACTCACCTTTCAGTGTCAAATCACTTAATAGTTTTCATTGCTCCTCTAAAGACTGGGCTGCTTTCATCTCAGGATACTAACAACAACCAGGACGAGTTTCACAAGCTCAAACTCTGCAAACCCACAAGCAGCAGATGGGCAGCACTTTGAGCAAATCAGTGAAGAAAGACCTAGTTTTAAATGTTAGGAACTTCAGAGCTCCAGAGGACAGACAACCCTGTGCTAGATGAGCTAGGAATAAATGTCCCTCTCACCATTAATCACTTCTTGGCGTTTGATTTCATAGGGTTTCAGCCCCATCAACACTTCTCGGCTCACAAGTTGCTGCCAGTTGGGAGGGTCCATGTCCATGTCAAAATCATACAGCTCATCTTCACTTTGTACATCTGCAAAACCAACACTGTCCATCCTAACGTGGAAAAAAACATCTGTCAGATCCTTCCCATTTTAGGCATGGTTATAAGGAATAAAGAAGAGAAAATCTCAAGCATATCTATCAGTTGGAAACCATGATGGTTATGCTCTCCATCAGCAGCTGAAGGCTGTTAGATGTCTGAACCTACAGGCACATTTTCTAATTTTGCCCTTTACAGAACAACCTAGAAGAAATAGCTGTTCTTAGAGTCTATTTCCATAACCCTCCTTTTAATGATACAGATCAAGTGGTTTGCTTGAAGTCAAATAACAAGTTGGTGAAAGGGCAGGTTTCAATTTCTTTCCTCCATCTATCTGCAGATCCAGAACTAAGAGTAACCAACAGAGTTAAAAAGAACACGTGGAAGTCTCACCTCCCTGACCCATCAGTTCAAATCAGCAGATACAACAATCACTCCCCTTCACTCACAGATCAAAGGGCTCATCAGCATATGAACCACTCCACCTATCCCACTTATGGATGCCAGAGTCTCAGTTCATGTGTGGTATTTGAGAAAAGCTGGTGCAGACAATTGCCCTGGCTCAGAACAATGCACACTACTGCCTTCTACTTTATCATCTAATAAAATTTCAACAAATTCAGTCAAGTTCAGACATTCACAGGCATACTCACTTGCGAAAAGGCTTTGGTGTTCCCATGTCAACCATTCTGTCAAGAAGGAAAGGAATCATTAGAGAAGCTTATGCAAGAATTTCTCTCCACTCATTCAGCATCACTTGAGAGTAAAGGCTCCCCTCCCAACTAGAACATTTTGTCCACCTCTCAACTTCCCCCCTCCTCATACATAGTCTTCTAGTACTACTGTAGTAGCAGCCACAGATCAGCATTTCCTACTCCTACCAATAATGCTTAATTCAACTGCTATCACTGATAGTTTTATGGACTGAACTTCAACACCCACTGTCACATCCACTCTCTTCCAAAGGTTGAGCAACCAGGGCATCATAATCACCTCTCTGATTCTCCGTCCTCCTCCTGCAAGTTTTCCAAAGGAGATGGGAACTCAAA
Organism: Hemiprocne comata; assembly: GCA_020745705.1. Taxonomy (NCBI): domain Eukaryota; kingdom Metazoa; phylum Chordata; class Aves; order Apodiformes; family Apodidae; genus Hemiprocne; species Hemiprocne comata. The sequence continues at coordinate 4,687,411 of CM036608.1, forward strand.
GGTGTTATTAGGTGTGCGGGGTGTGCCATCCACACACTCGTTGGCAGGTGGAGCTTCTCCAGTCTGCTTCAAACCTAAACAGCAAATACAGTATGTCAACCACCATACCAAACCAGAGCACGTTAGAGAACTTCACAGCCTCTTCATGGCCTCTTGATTCACAGCCTCATTCCAGCTTGGAACCAGAGGAACTGAATTACTAGGTTGGTAAGAAAAATCCCAGTGACAAATGTTTCCAGGTGACACTGACTCGTGTTTACAAAAACAGGCACCTGAGTTGTTTTTTTTTTTCCTGTTTGATGATCCAATGCCACAGTGACAGAACCCACGTAACAGCAATTTCTGGCCATGATATGGTGTCATAATTTGAACCAGAGACTAAGCCAGATAAGATGACTAAGCAAGGAAGATCATGTCTAATGACCTGAAAACATTTCCTAATTAGTTGAGTTTGTTGCATCAGAACTGTGCTTTGCACAGCCCAGTCCCAACACAACCCTTAATCGTTCCTACCTGTTTCGCTGTCCTTGCTTCCTTCTGGAGAGGAAAAGGGACCTACTGCCAAAGGAGACATTGGGTTGGCAGGTGGATATGGTGCATCTGTGCCATCACTGGAGGATCCACTCTGGCGCATCTTGCTGGAATCTGATGGCTCTGGGCTGACAGAAGGGGCTGTGGGTACGTGCTTCGTGTGCCGGGGCTTCTGCATCTCCATGGCCCTGCCAACTGGAGCAACACACACCCATTACATTCTGAAAGAGCTTCTACCTGGTTTCAGCCATGAAGAGATAAGGCATTTCAGGACAAAACTAGGTTAGTGTGTCTTCAAAACTATGTTTTATAAACCAAAAAGTTTACTAAGATTTCCCCAATGTCAGAAGGACATGGAGCTCCTGAAGAGAGTCCAGAGGAGGCCACAAAGATGATCTGACGGCTGGAGCAGCTCTGCTCTGGAGACAGGCTGAGAGAGTTGGGGGTGTTCAGCCTGGAGAAGAGAAGGCTCCAGGGAGACCTTAGAGCACCTTCCAGGGCCTGAAGGGGCTCCAGGAAAGCTGGGGAGGGACTTTGGACAAGGGCAGGGAGGGAGAGGACAAGGGGCAATGGATTAAAACTGGAAGAGGGGAGATTGAGGTGAGACATGAGGAGGAAATTCTGGAATGTGAGGGTGGTGAGACACTGGCCCAGGTTGCCCAGGGAAGCTGTGGAAGCCCCATCCCTGAAAGTGTTGAAGGGCAGGTTGGATGGGGCTCTGAGCAACCTTGTCTAGGGGGAGGTGTCCCTGCTCATGGCAGGGGGGTTGGATCTAGATGATCTTGAAGGTCCCTTCCAACCCAAACCACTCTGTGATTCTGTGTTTCTTACTATGGATTTTTGAAAGACAGCAGAGATTTTCTCTGGCTCTCAAACCAATGGTTAGGGAACATCTGTTTCCTTGTCTGACATACTTGCACTGCTATCATGTCGACTCGGTCTCCTTGGTGGGCCCAGAATATTAGGAAAGCCTCTTCTCTTTCCTTTTTCCTCTCCTTCTTTCTCTTTCTTGATACTTTGCTGCAGTTAATACACACAAAAACAGATCACTCACTTCTTCAAATTCAGTTATTTACTGAGATACTCATTGTTTATAAAGGCAGGATTTTGGCACAGGAGAATTTCATTTCTAACAAGTTCTTGAGAGGTCAACACCCTGCAGCAGGAGAGGCAAAGCCTATGGACAGACTGTGACTGGTGCATGCCAGGTTAGCAGCAGGGAGCCACAGCATCTTAAAAGATAACTCTGCTACATGCTAAACCTCACACAGCCTGTTTTTAACTTAGCAGGAGCTAGAAACTGCTCTCCTCCACAGGGTAAAAGACCAATTTACAGCAACCAATAGCACCTTGTTTCTCTAAGGCACAACATTTTGTGACTCCTAACCCCCACAAGCACACAGACTCTGATCTGGGAGAGAGAAATACAACTTATCTCCCCAATTCAGAGAGATTCCAAATGCTTGATCTAACCTTTTCTCACTGTCAGAGCAGAATTGCTCCTAAACAGCCTTAACATTTCAAAGGAAGCTGCAACGTTGAGGAAAATAAGGAGCTACTCTGACCAGATACACCCCCATTCTGTGGGAGACAACTGAGCACACCCACAGAGGGGGAGTTTTGGTGGAAAAATTCATTACATAACTGGAAAAGTGTGGGTGGCAGGAAGAGCAGCTCTCAGGCATCATGAAGCATGAGTTTTTGGGGAAGTTTCTCAAGAAGAAAACTAAAGCATACAGCCTGATTAGCCTTAATGATTGTGATTCAAGTGATTCAAGGTTGTATTATATGAAACATTCCCCACCTAATGCTTCAACAGGGCTCAAACTGTGAAAAACAAGCAGTGAGAATTCAGGCACAGAGGAAGAAAGAGGGCAACTCATTCCTAACTCACGTGTGTGAAAACAGATCTTGAACCCAAACTCCACTGCTTTTCTGTGCAGCTCAGTAACCCCAGACCCTTTTAGTGCAGCAATGAAGACTGGAAAAACCATTCCAGCTTCTCATGTGTCACCCAAAAGTGGATTTTGAGCTCTAATGAAGCCCCCAGCTTTAAACAAATGCACTCTGGCCACAACACCACTACCTTGATCTTTGGCAAGAAACCGATCCGGCCACGCTTCTGCTCCAGGTTCCGAGGTTCTTTGACTTTGACTCCCAGGTGCTTCATGTAAGTGAGGATCACATACTGCATTGTGGAACTGCCAGGAATACACAGAAGAAAGAAGATGGATAAAGAGAAATGTATTAGGGAAAAATGCATTTTGTTAAGGACTTTTAAAAAGGTCAAATGCGAAGGTTCTATTGAGGAATTAACCATTTTTAGATGAAAAGAACTTGGTTTGTTGTTCGTTGATTTTTTTTTTCATACAAAAATACCCATCCCACACAATGGGAAAGACTCAGCCAATTAAGAATTTGTCCTCTTGTAAACAAAAGATGGAAGACACAAAAGGCATGCCAGCCTAGGAGGTCAAATGAAAAATTTGAGAATTACACAGAAGTTCCTAAAATTATACACTAAATACATGTCTGAAGTCACACTTGGAGTTATGGTAAAAATAAGTAACATCAAAAGGTAGGGTTGCTGTAAAGAGCATCATAAAAGCTACCCAGATGTTGAATAAATACCAACTAAAGAAAGCAAGGCACACACAAAATAAATGTTAGACCAGATTGAAACAGCTACTAAACAAACCCAAAAGAAACATGAACTCTCAGGAACTTTTTCAGATCTGAAACAAAAGCAAGGAACTTCAGAGCAAGAAGAGTGTGAGAGCAAGAGGCTGATGCTCTGAACTTGAATTAATTATGCCAGGGAAGTTAGAAAATGAGAGCTTGTGGCTACAGCCAGCAGAGGGCTGCCCTGTTCTGCTCAGCAGTAGGGGTTCTTACTTCCCAGACTAAGCCCACACAACGGCCATTACCTTTTATCTTCTTCCAAAGGCTGAGATGTCATCCTGAAAACAAGAAAGTATTTTAAAAGGAAGCTCAAAACCCAATCAACACCCAGTCACAACCACCCAGAGCATATCCTTTACAACGTCAGAAAGCCCAGGGGGAGGCAGGGGCCGTGAGCAAAAAATGAAGGTTCAGCTGGGAAAAACTGGATTCAGTTCACATTAAAAGAAATAATGGGTTCTGAAGCTATAGGTTCAGAAGAAAAACAGGACTCTGATCTACTAATGCACAAGCTGACAGTGGAAGCACTACCTGACCAGTAGCCTCCTTGAAAAGATATATGGACCTCACCTAACTACCAGCTTACTTTGGGTTATCGTTACTGCACATACACTGCCAGCAAACAGGGGAAGCAATGGAAATGTGATGTCAAATTGTCTCTGGTTCCCAATTCCTTTCTCTGCTGTTGTCAGGTTCAGGGTAGAACCTGTTTTACCCTCACAATTATCCTTGCTGTTACTCACAAGACTTCCTCAATTTTAGCAATAATCTGCTCTGCACATGCTCTTTCCTTCTCCACCGCATTCCGGTCCCGAACTCGTTCTGCATCCAGCTTGGTTAGTTCTCCTTCAGCCAGGGTCAATCCCATGCTACGTTTCTGCCTGAAAAATGGGGAGAGGGAAGCATCACTTGACACTAAATACTGATGTGTAACAAGGCAAAGCATTGACAAGCTTGACATTCAGAATGTCAGGCAGGTTTCATTATTGCTTGCTGTATGAAAATGGAGAAGTCGTGACATTTCACTGTGAAGTTTGCACTGTAGGACACAGCTGAGATGGCCTTGGAGGGGTGAAGTTGTATGAAAAAGAAATAGCTGAAAAGAGGGGAGATTGAGGTGAGACATGAGGAGGGAATTCTGGAGTGTGAGGGTGGTGAGACACTGGCCCAGGCTGCCCAGGGAAGCTGTGGAAGCCCCATCCCTGGAAGTGTTGAAGGGCAGGTTGGATGGGGCTCTGAGCAACCTGGTCTGGTGGGAGGTGTCCCTGCCCATGCAGGGGGTTGGATCTAGATGATCTTTAAGATGATCTTTCAACCATTCCATGATTCTATTTACTGAGACAGGCAGCCATTGCAAGGGTAGAGATAAAGCAGTTCCTCTTTCTGCAGCATCCCAGGCTGCATATTTGAAGCAGATACTTGAATTGAGACATTTTTGAACGCTTGTCTTGGTATAATGTCTCATGTTGGCACAGAGCTCTTGTGACTCCACATGAAAGGGCATATTAATTATCAAATGCTACTATATGCCCATGACAGCTTTCTAAAGTGGATTATTCCATGCCAAAAGGGGAGAGGAAAGGAAAAAAGGAGAAGGGGAAAAAAAAAAAAGATATAAGCTGATTATAAACACAATCAGTAAGAAGGATTTATATAACACCACCTAAGTAACAATATTCTGAAATTGCCTCAAATAGCTTCAAGGAGTGAAGAATTCAAGCTCTAAAATTGATTCTGCAACTGATTACTTGCAACACAGTGCCAAAAAACATTGAAGGATTGGTCACAGGGTGACCATGAAGGCCCTCTCCAGTGCTATCTTCCTATTCAGCCCAGGATTTGTCACACACCATGTCCCTCCAGTTTAGACTTGCCCTGTACTGGACATGTTGACTGAGGGCAGGTATGAATGAAGTGAGAACTACACAGACAACTTGTTGTTACCTGAAATCTTCCAGATTCTTTTGAACTTCTGGACAGACTTTATCTTGCATGGTTTGTATAAACTGGCGATGAAGCTCTTCAGGAAGGAGTTCTGGCCTTCTTCTGTCTACGAGTCAGAAAAGTTCATAGGTGGTTATTTTGAGAACATTCCTCCCCACTGTAGAATAAAGTAACTCCCATGTATACTCCAACCCATCCAGAAGCCCCCTTGTGCCTTTCACTTGCTGATAATATGCTCTTCAGAGCATTATGTGTAAGCAGCTTTGGCCAAATCACAGCAAAAAAATGTACATGCCAACGTGGCTGATGGTTCCCACCACCTACATGGGTACCAGAGCACACATTTATCTGCCTCATGACATCATGTTTGAAGGAACCCCAAGTGCATTTCAGAAACTTGCTTGGACTGCCTCAGACAGCAGGAACTAAATAACCAAGGCAAGAGCACCTTACCTAGTTCTAAGGAGATTTCATCTGGAACTGGAACTTTTAGGTTCTGCAACAGAAAAGAAAGGCTTTTGCATCCTCCTTATAAAACACACAGTACAAAACATACAAGGAAACCCCCTGAAAAGCCAAAATCATACAACCTGAACACCTGATGGTATTAAGGGGGAGACTCCCATCCTGAATAAATATGTTGTATTACACAAAGATTATTTAATCTAAACGTGTGGTGCGAGACACTATCTGGGAGTTCAGTTCATGGGAGTAAAGAAGTTTTCCAACAGACACATAACATTTCCCAACCCTTGCCATAGCCACATCAATAAATGCAGCAATTATTAACTACAATACAATGATTACATATCACAAAATTATTTCTCCTATCAGACAACACAATTTATGGAGTTACCAGGCATCTGGTAGCTATGAACCATTAATTTTGCCATATCCACTGGTGACATTTAAACAAAAAAAACCTTTTATTTTGCAGGACTTAACCACTCCTTTGTTTTCTTCCAGTTCAGCAAGGGGGAGAAAGGTACAAGTCAACTTCCTGGACATGTTTGAAAAGGAGAGAAATGAGTGGGCCTTACTGCAGCTCGGTCCAAGAAGAACTGGTAGAACTCAAGGAAGACACGCCGAGTCTCTTTGGAGTTGGTCTGCTTGTACAAGTCTGTGTAAAGGTAGCACAGCTGTGGGAAACAGGAGGAGAAGAAACTAAGTGATCCCATGAGAACTCTTCCAACACCCCAAACTCTCAGTTTTGTCTCAAATATTTCAAGGGATTCAGCACTGATGGGTGGAAGCTCTTCCCAGCTGCCTTCAGGACTGCTCAGGTAACCTCAGCTAGGCTGCCTGGCCATCAGCAGGGAAGGGAAAGGCAGGGGGGACTGTTTTCCCTGGAGACAGCTAATCCTACCACCTCAGGGTGGAATAAAGGGCTTTCAAGAGCTAAATACTTATTTGTAAATAAGGCAGACAGTTCTCTTCATTTATCTGAAATCCTCTCATGCCTGCACAGGATCTGCACCTCTCCTTGCTGATCCAGCCATGTCACTGACAATGCTACACAAGAACAAGGAGATCCTGGCACACCGTGGGGTCAGGGTTACCAATTTGGGCCAAGGAAACAAATGGAGAACATCTTACCAATGCTGCAGGGTCAAACTGGGACACCACATGATGCAGCAGAACAGCCAGGTGAGCTGGGCGAGACTTCAGGAGCTCAATGTTTTGGAAACAGCTGCATTGTCCATTAATCTGCTGACACAGATGGAAACTTCTCAATTATTCAAGAAAGCTACTGTGAGAAAAACCAAGAAGCTTTGTTCCAACAGCTTAGCTCCTCATTTGTTTAATTGGAGTAAAAACTGATCGATTCCAGAACCTTTGCAATGCTATTGTAACATCCCAGGAAGAGGTTACAATAGGAACACTTCTTTTAAATAGTCTCCTGAACACAGAGTCCAATATAATGAAATATAATTCAGAGCAAAGGGCAGCTAAAATAGCTCAGAACACACATGCCAAAAGCTGCAGCAGCTATACTGATGTGACAATAATGCAGAACTCAATAGAATCTAATTAAGCAAAAGGAAATTAATATGGCAAATAAACTTCTAGAAAGCTTGAAGTGATGAGAAGAAAGGAAGAGTACCAGAAAGAATCAGAGGTGGCATATTGTCATGAACTCCCCAAGTGCTTTTATTTGGCAAGATCAGCCATAAGAGGAATCACTTTCTCTAATCCTTAATTCACCACACAAGTCATAAACAGGTCTTGAAGCACTTGTAGTTCAGGCACAGAGGAACATCATTTTGGTTGAGGGGAAAAAGGAGTGGCTGAGGCTAAAAGTCATTCCCACCTGCTCCTGTTCAGTGTCAAAGTCATCATCCTCTGCTCCAATGATCTGAGGCCCCACTCGGGATAAAGGACTTCCAACACTGGACTGGGAATCCTGGGGTGAGGTAGGAGTAAGAGGAGAGAAGGGGAAGGGAGGGAAGGAAGAAATGTACACTGTTATTTCTCTCTTGGCACAGGAAACCTTCTTTACCAAGTCAAGAGATGTTACTATCATTTTTATTCTTCTCAAAACTCAGTGGAAACCCACATGTCTTTACCCAATGTTGTCCAAGTCTGCAGTTGTGAGATCCCCTTAGGAATGCTTCCCCCAAATTCCAAGCATTCAAAACCATTCAATGAGATGATTCAAGACCAACTGCACCATCTACAGACAGGAGCACACTAAGCATGTGGCATATGACAAGTGCCATCTTAGCACAAATGGGAGAAATATGACTTTGGAAAGTCAAGCAGATGAGTGGAAAACTACTTCAGAAGTCATCCTAAGGAATATACACAATAACACAGTCAGATAGGTCTGTACTTTCTGCTGTCTTCCACTTTTACCTGCTCTGGAGGCCATCCCTGACAATGCCAGCCTGCTAATGATGACACATCCTACAGACTGTTTCATTTACTGCTGTACCCAAGGAATAGAATCTTGTTCTACCTATTTTAGGTCCAGTTGTTTTACTGCTGAGCAAGTATTTCTCACCTCTAAGCGGGCCTGCTCTTAAGCTCCATAAAAATTTCCTCAGCTAATTAAACTTCCCTGCACAATTTTAATTGCTTTAGAAAATAAAATGCAAACTTCGTGCATGCTCCACCTAGGAAAAAAAAGGGGGAAACAGCCAGGTTTTAATGGACTGTTGTGACACTTGAAGGTTTGTACTCACAGTATCTTGAAGCTCAGTCTTTTCTGGGCTCTCATCCGGATAAATCCGCTCCTTCAGGCCACTGCGAGGACTCTGGGAAAGAAGGAAGTTCAGTCCTAGTCAGTACCAGCACAACCAGGAAAATGAGAACTGCACACTGAGTTTTTCAGCCACAACAGCCACAACTTCTCCTTTCTCACAGAGTGGACTGTTAAGCTGAGGTATGAACAACCAAACTAAAATGTGTGACCTACGTGCATAGTTCGAAAAAAATTAAAACAAACAAAAAACAGCAGTTTTGATAAGAAAGTTAGTGACACTGAGTAGCTTAATTTTGTTCTGCATTTATTATATAGAAACATGAGTGATAATCAGTCGGATTTGGAGGTGGAGGTGGAATGTTTCAATGTCTATTCACATTTTTGAGGTGTATCTAACCTACCTTCCTTTCAATTCAAACCGCTACTACCAATTTCACTCCCACAGCCTTACATGAAACAACAAACTCCAACCAGAACCCAAGTACAGTGTCTCAGCTCCTCTGCACTAATCAGGTCATGACTTCAATAAGGATTAGGTGCTGGGGCACTCCAATCCCATAGGGAGACCATAGAGCACACAGGATGGTAACTAATGAGTGAACAGACTAAGAGGCTTCACTGTTGGCAATAACTGAAGCTTCTTCAGGAGTAGCAAGGCTCTCCCCCACTTTCACAGCAACTTGTCCACTGACTGGATCTGAGTGACAGCAGTGGGAACATGCCCACACTCTTAAAAGATGCTCTCATTGGCATCTCTTTGAGTTCTGAGATGTTTTCTTCGTCTGCTAACAGGGATTGTGCCAGGAAAATATGATCCTGGGTAAAAACTCCAAACCCACACTATTTCTTCCCCAGTCCCAAATGAAGTCCAAGGTAGCATGCTTCCTCAGGGACATCTTTTTGGTGTGTACTGAGAGGCCTATTCTAGTCACAGCACTACTGAGACAGAGCACATCCTGGTGACAGACTGGACAACACAGACTCCACACAAGAAAACCAAATCCAAAAGTTAGAGAAGCAAAGTCATTGAGCTGTTCCAGACTCACATCAGCAATGTCACTGTTGGGTCGGGAGGGGCTGTCACCACTGTAATCCAGTTTGCTCACACAATCCCCACTCTCTGCCTCCACTTCACTGATTTGCAGAGATTCTGTCACAGACCTGGAGGACAAGACTCCATCCTAAAAAGATAAAAGTGAATTGGGAGGCATCACAGAGCAAGGAGGATGTTTCAAGAGACAATCCTTAAATGTTAGCTGTTTCAAAGCTCAGTTCACATTGTTTATAGAACTTGCTTCATGAATCTAGAAAAGGCTGCACTGCCTAAGAGAAGACATCAAGTCAAGTTTGCAGGACTTATTATATTGTAGGCAGAGGGAAAAAGGTAAAAATGATACCACCTACATGTATTTCTTTTTGTTTCAAAAGTAAAAGCAAAGCTGCTTTAAGTTTCCAGTCACTATTTTCCACAGTATGAATGACTTCACAGGCTTCTTTTAAGTTGTGTTGACAGACAAATGAACACATCATAGCTTTCACTTGCTGTTTTGAAAGCAGTTTTTCACAAGTGATTTGAAAGTCCATTGTAAAGTCTACTTCATTTACTCAATTGCTTGACCTGCAAGCCTAATTAGGCTCTGCAAGCCTAATGACAAGTCTCAACTCTAGAGGGTGCAGTTAGCCTGTGTAAGCACAGCAGAGCAGGGAACTCCTGCTGGCCCACAACACCATCATCCCGCAAGAATTTTCACCGGCACACACCAGAGAGCAGGCTGAGACATTCTGTTACCTGAGTGCAGCCTGTGGCTTTGGACAACTGCTCCTGCAACTGAGGAATGTGCTTCTTTGTTTCCTGGATCTCCTTGAGCAGTCGTGGGATGGGTGATCGACTATACTCTTCTTGCAGAGACTGAAAAATAATTTTAGGAGCTTTCACTCAGTATCTCCTCAACACCAAAGCTCCTTATTACTGATTTCCATTTACACACTTTCAATAATAACCAGCACATCTGCACACCTACCAAGCAGATGCTGCAGAATGTCTATTTTACACAGCTCTCCTCTCTCTCCTGTGCCATATGAAAATAACCTCATTCTAGAGGTTTACTGGAATCTCACAGAGTTTGGATGCTTCCTTGCCCAAGGATCAGAACAGACTGACAGATACATTTCCACTTAAGAAAGCTCCCACACATTTTTTTCCTGACTCTGCCAAGGATTGCAAACTCAAGAGCTGATCAGTAAAGAGTGACTAGATCTGTGCTGTTAGGCAGGTGTATAGAAAAGTGAAGCTGAAACACAAGCTGTGCAAGGGAGATGCCACCAAACAGGGATTCAATCACCAATCTTTTAATCTCCTCCATCCCTCTCAGACTCCTGCAACTCCAGTACCTGCAGCCGCTCCTGCTCCTTCTGTAGCATCTTTCTCAGAATCTCCACCTTCTGGTTGTGGACAATATTATTCTCCTCCTAGAAAATACAGAGATTAAGGGTCAGGTTTTTTAGCAGAGCTGGGAAGAAAGACAAGGAAAATGGATATGCTCATCTGGTTGCTAAATATGGGCTCTGAAAAGCCCTACGAGAAGCAATTCAGGCTTCTGAATCTATCCTATGCATTCTTCCCCACTTTTGAACATAGCTATCAACATTAAAAAAAATAAAAACAGATCAGAAATGTTTACTTATTTGCTTTCCCTCCCTTTGCCACGTCTGCACAGCTTACAATCCACTTTGTAACAGAAATTACAACATGACTAGCTTGACATACAAACTCATATCATGCAAACTGCAGTATATCTCAAAGAGAACCTGTGAATAGCCACTCAACTGCATTTGTATTATCTCAGAATGGACTGAATATTTTTAAACACACAGTTTTTTCCCATGTGATTAAATGCCCACTGTGTGGCAGGATGAATATTCCCATTCCCTTTTCTGACTTGTGCAAGAAGAGCAAAACAATTCAAGAGGAAAAAAATATATACATGACTACATTTCTTCCACACTGGTGGTTGGGAAAGAGCACTTGAAAATCTTACCCCCATAAGCACTGGGCTAGTGATCCTTTCTGCATTTCCTGAAGTGCCAGGTGAATGGGGGGATGTCATGATGCGAGACACTTGCCCAAATGCCACCAGATCCATTTCAGAATCAGCCAATGGAATCTGGGGGGACCCTGGGGGGCGCCCCTGGACAGTGAGAGCTACATAGGAACCCGCTGCAGGGAAAGCAACAACAATTCACTTTCAGACACACTTACAGATTTCTCTGGTTGATATTTCACCCTACAGACAATCATAGAATCACAGAATGGTTTGGGTTGGAAGGGACCTTCAAGACCATCTAGATCCAACCCCCCCTGCATGGGCAGGGACACCTCCCACCAGACCAGGTTGCTCAGAGCCCCATCCAACCTGCCCTTCAACACTTCCAGGGATGGGGCTTCCACAGCTTCCCTGGGCAACCTGGGCCAGGGTCTCACCACCCTCACACTCCAGAATTTCCTCCTCATGTCTCACCTCAATCTCCCCTCCTCCAGTTTTAATCCATTCCCCCTTGTCCTCTCCCTCCCTGCCCTTGTCCAAAGTCCCTCCCCAGCTTTCCTGGAGCCCCTTCAGGCACTGGAAGGTGCTCTAAGGTCTCCCTGGAGCCTTCTCTTCTCCAGACTGAACATCCCCAACTCTCTCAGCCTGTACCATAGGACCTAAATTCAGACCATCCTTCACCCATTTGTTCTTCAAACCAAAGAACCTGAGAGCACTGCCACCTCTGTTTTAGAGATATGTTTAAATTTCAGGTAAACCAAATACTTTCATGATTATTAAAAGCACACAATCCAATTTCTAGTCTATCAGGTTACATTTACCAGGTTGGATTTAGAGTATATATATGCTCATGTAGAGAATGAATCAAGAATGCATTTCTTTTAGAAATGCCAGTACTTTGCATGCATCATACAGTCTATGATTCATCTAGAGTGCCTGAATAGCTACAGTATTTCAGGTGGACTCAAGATGGGAAGATGCACAGGCAAGGCTTGATGGCAACTTCCAACACCAAGCTAAGGAGAAACTGCAGCAGCAGGTATCAGCTCAAGTCCAAGATGTCAAAATGACCCCAATTTCACTCCACTGTTCCATATCCACACCCTTTAGCTCTCAGCATGGGGTATTGTTAGATCTCATCGTTGTCACCTGATAGCTGAATCAGTCACTGGTCCTTTAAAATTCTGCCTTTCCTGCTTTAAAGTAGCCCAGTGACAAAAATAGAAACCTGGCTTTACTTACACTTGATCAGCTTTACCACCTCCAAATGGTTTGAGTGTGTTACAAGAGTGCCATTCACCTGGGGTAGGGAAGAAGAGAAAGGCAACAGTGGTTAGGTGCTGATTTCCAAAGGTACCTACACCCTACAAGGCTCACAGAGAGGAACAATATCTTATTTTCCCCCATCCCCATTAGTCTTTCAAGACACTGGTAAACAATTTATCCTTCTAACAGTTTATGTCTAAGGAGCAGAGCTCTGCAAAAGGAAAACCACACTCCACTCACCCCCCATAGAAAACCATGCAACCAAACGAAAATTTTAAAAAGGAATCCACCTCTGAGTGGGCAGAAAAGAATTTAGAGCAGCTATTTTAATTCATTAACTTGAAATGCCATCCTATCTGTGTCAGCAGCTGCTGTGGCACAACCATCATTTTGTAGCAATAGTTTAGACAGTCTTTTTAGTTACTGACTTGACTTCTTATCTGTTTGGAACTAAAACAGTACATGGATCTGTGGGCAGCTAGGAGGAAAACAATAATCCAAGAAGACTATTTATTTACAGGTAATTATTAATACCTCTCTGCTCCTTCTCTCCTCTGCCATTTGTTTTTATTGTATGCATGACACTTGAACCTTGTAGGATGCTAACTCTTATTTCAGAATTTTATGGGTGAGTTCATCTCCACAACAAAACTAGCATGCAGCAGTGGCCTTTCAGTGATGACTGTTCTGGTATCCCCAGAACATGGAAACTTAGACCATTCCTCTATCCCACAGGCAAATACCAACATCACAGCACTCATACCAATGACCTTCCTCCAGGGCAAGAGCTCATTTAATGCAAAGGATTCATCTCTCTGAAGATCTGAATGCCCTTACCTTGATAATTCTATCACCTGTTTGCACTCCAGCCCGCATGGCTGCTCCATCTAGAGAGGCAAGAAATCATTAAGTTCCAATTTCAATAGAACCACTCAAAGCACAAATGGCTCAAGCACTTCTGTAGTTCCACACAAAGCTGCTTCCTGCACCCACCCAAGCTTCCTCTGTCTCCACCTGATTAAAATCTCTGACTACCTAGACTAGTGCAGCTCTGTTCTCCTTTTGCAGTGGATACATCAAGCCACAATTCCACCACGTTTCAAGGAGCCATTCAATATACTCTCTGAGCCAAGAGCTCAGTTCCCAAATAGATCAGACCCTGAAAGGCCATTCCCTGCATCCCAACAGTGCAACACTTTGTCCTTGCACATCTATTCCAAAGCTCCATCCATCCCACCTGCGGGGAGGGCATTTAGAGTTTTCTCCTCCAGATCATGCACATGTTTCCTGGATTCACATGCAGACCATCTAGGCTGCTCTCTGGCTAGCCCCTTCAGCAAGGCTGCTTACCTTCTTTGACAGACTGCACGAAGACTGGGTTGTCTCCACTGACTGTCAGCCCAAATCCATTTTCATCCCGTTGGATAACAACACAGCGTTGAACAAGACCTGCAGAAGAAAGGTGGGGAAAGGGCAGAAGAAAGAGAAGGAGAGAAATACAAAGAGACACAAGCTAGGCATCAGTCCAAAACTTATCCTCCTAGATAATCACAGAGCACTGAAAGACACTGGTACAAAACAACGGAGGGAAAAACATATGAGAGACAGAAACAGGGCAGGAGTCCAGAAACAGACAGGAATGTCAATACAGGTCAAGCTTATTGCTTCAGTTACACAAAACAGAGAAATACAACAGCAGAGATGCAGACAGCTCTGGCACATCAGACACAACTTGAGGTAAAAGCAGCTTTTAAGGAGCAGCAGCTATGTACATGAACCAAGGAGCACCAGTTCCCTTTGTCTGCATTAACAGCTCTTCAGTAGGCAGAGTGTTGACATGTTGCCCTACACCAGCGAAGCCACCAAACAGCTTTTACAATCAACTCTAAAAAGGGAGTCACAAAACTCTCAGACTAACCACAGAATCATGGAATGGTGAAGGTTGGAAGGGACCTTCAAGATCATCAGGTTCCAACCCCCCTGCATGGGCAGGGACACCTCCCACTAGCCCAGGCTGCACAAGCCTCATCCAACCTGCCCTTGAACACCTCCAGGGAGGGGGCAGCCACAGCTTCTCTGGACAACCTATTCCAGTGCCTTGCTACCCTCATGGTGAAGAACTTCCTCCTGATGTCTAACCTAAATCTACCCTCTTTCAGCAGGTTGAACTAAATTAGATCTGTCAATCAGGAAAAGTTCTCCATATTCTCAGCAAAACTCTCATTTTGGGGCACATTTTGTTCCAGATGACAATATCACACAGATCCAGGGCAGCAGCAGTGAAGAAGTACAAGACACACCTACTGAACAAGACATGCTGCCTACTGAGCTGCTGAAGTAGAAGGCCAAAACCCCAGGATCTGCTCCTCCTTTAACTTGCTGTGTGGCATCAAAGGCAACTTGCTTTGTTTCCTGGTGTTAGGATTACCCAGTGTAATGTGAGCATAAATACTGTTGCAGGGATAAGTGTACTTGGTAGGTGCAGCATTTTGAAAAGGTGAAATGCTAAGTGGCTTTTGCTCACCTGAAAATGAAATAAGGGAAAAAAAAACCAAAACAAAGCAACAGCCCTGGTATATTCATTGCAGATTAGTTCCCTAGGAGCCTCTGCAAAAATTTACCACAACAGAGCCCTTCTCTTGAACAGTGACTTCAGGAACTCTGCAAAATGCTTCATGGATGTTCTTTTATTTCCACAGCAGAAACTACCAGCTATTAAACATCAACCTACATTCTCACAGCTTGTTTTTTTTGCTTCTGCATTTCTAAAGCCACAACAAGCCAAACTCTATCACCAGCATCTTGAAAAAGAACTGGAGTTCTCTACGATAAGAAACCAAAACTGCAACAGTTTGGTTGAGTATAGAGGGAGCAAAGGGAATTTTCAAGAAGCTGTCCCAGCAAGACTGTGTTTTCTGGAATGATTTTTAAGGAATGAACTGTAGCAGAGTGTGGAGTCATAGCCATGTCTTAAATTATTCCTTGCACCACTACCGCTCCTTTCACTTCTCTGGAGCAACTCCTAATGGAGATGAGTGAAAACACTGTCTGTCCAGTTGGCCCTGTTCTCCTCGAGTGTGGCATATAATGAAATGGGTGTGGGAGCAGAAGAAAAGGTTGCATTCCAGCACTTCTGCAGGAGTTTGGTCACAGTATCATACCCCAGTGACTCCCCTTCTTCTGATAAAGGAGAAGCAAACAGTGCTCTACACAGTGATCTGCAGGGGAGCTGATGGAAGGGATGCAAGGTGAAAGCAGAGGGAAAAACCCCACCACCTTTCCCACTTTCTTTATATGGTGAAGTGAGAGAATATGCCTCCCTTTTGTACCTCCCAGTTCTCTATATGCCCAAGCTCCTTTGAGTCTCACTTCCCAAGAATGATGCCCCAGGGTGGGGTGTGGGAAAGAGAACATGGGCTATTTCAGAAAAACAGCTCGTTTTAAGCCCTGCTGCCAGACGTGCAGGTTTTATGAGTAAGACACTAACTAATCTTTTGACTCATAAGAACTCTCCTTGCTTAAAGGCACAGTACAGCTGTGTACTCATTGCTTTCCTTTCCAGAACCAATAACCCTTGAATCTACTGATAAGCTTCCTCCTTGAATGAACTTGATGCCAAAGCTGAGGCAATGCAGTAGGAAATGCATCAACTGGGTATAACTTCAGTTCCAGGAGTAATCAAGTTAAACTCATTCACACCACAAGTCTCAATTTCACCCAAGACCACCTTTTAATTTTAGAATGGGGAGGCAACTGAAATTAGTCAAACCCAAACTAGACCATAATCTTTTTTTCCCTGTATTTGTTCCCTTCAGACTAGAAGCAGACACTTAATCCTTCTGTTAACACAATATAAAAGGCTGGGACAAGGTCTAGGTAGCCCAGCTGAGAGATACTGTGCTTGATGGAGACACACAGCAGCTGTACAGAGATTTTAAGGAAGAAAGTGTTCTGAAGATAACACTATTACCTGCACAACTACATCAGCTTTGATAGCACTCCTTGTCTGAACCAGATTGATTAGGAAGAGCAAGCTTCAAGTGTTCTCTTTTACACCTCTGTGAGGGAAAATTAGCACAGAAACCCCCAAATCTGTCTTTTGCTCACATCTGTTCTTGAAGTAAAATACATAGAATTTGCAGTCTGCTTAGTAGTGGGATTTGAAGACCAGAGCAATGTTTTCATAACCCACGTCTTGCACCTTGAAGACCTCATCAGACACTCAGGAATGGGCTGAAGGAGAAGCCACAAACCACTGGGAGCCCCGTGACACGCAACACCAAGTCTCCAACTGCCATGCCTGGATATCACAAGTAATACAGGAATTCTTACATTAAATTACTAATAAACCAACTTTTTAATTAAAAAGTCTATGCATTTGGGGCAACACTGAAGAGCACGTTTGCAAGTGGCAATCAGCTTTTCAGTCATCTTTTTTTGCTCTTGTGTTCTCTCATTCTTAGTGTTCCCTGTAGGGAAATCATGAGTCACCCACTTTGAACTATCTCACCATGGTATTTCACTTTTTCCAGCTGAAGCTTAGTAGAGATTACCAGGTCAACAGACCTCATCACTGATAGTACTCAAAATCAGATCAATGATGATAATCTTACTCCCATATTGGCTTTCACATGACAGATCTTCACGGCATGAACTGAGGAGACATCACTGTAGCTATGCTTTAAATACACAAAAATCAGACTACATGTTCATATCTTGAGTGGATTAGTAAAATTCTATGGAGTAAAATAAATCTTAAAAATCCTTTTTCATCCTCACGCATATAATCCCCCAAACTTACTGGTACAGCCTCAAGCCAAGAGTAAAGTAAAGCAGCTAAACCACGGGCTGTAGTTAAAGAAGTTTAAGATTAAAAATGAAAGCAGTTAGAAATTACCAGTCTCAGAAAAAAAGGCACTGGCAAGAAAAGCAAGGACGATCAGCTCTGCAGTAGGTGGCACTATTCCCTGCGGTGGCTCCGTTCTCCAGCTGTCACTAGTGTGCCTTTGGATAACAGGGAAAGGGGAAGTCTGAACTTCTCAAGGTCATGGACACACCACGGTAAAAAATGTCTCAAACAGCTTTGCCAGATACATTTAGATTGTCCAAGAGCTTCTAGAGTAAAGAGATCATTTACCTGCTTTTATTCTAGAGATCCTAAAGCTTTGGAAGTTACTCAATGAAATAGGGAATTTCATTTCCTTAGCAGTGCACTCAAAGAGAGCAGAGGTTCATTCTAAAAAACCTGACTCAGAGAGAATGGAGACATCAGTTCCATCTCCCATCACCCAGTGAAGCTTCTCCTCTGATCAAACTGTGTGGGACGTGGCATGGGAGGAGAGCTGTGAACTCTAACCTCCCTGGAGGCACCAGGCCACAATGGGAAAATGCAATTTAATATAGTGATTTGGCATGAATCATTCAATAAACAAAAACAAACTCCTTGGGGTTTTGAGAATGTCCAAATGCTTCACTCCATTTGGGAAGCTTTATTTCTAAAAGATATTTTCAGAAACCCTGCTCCACAAAATAAATAAAACTATCAGCTTTGACAAAGCACATTTTTCATAGGATGAAATTCTGAATTTCACTTCTTTCTAGTTCTGACCACGATCCTCCAACCAAATGCCACATTAGCAGCAATCTTCAGACTCCTCCACTGACCTGGCATCAGAAGTCATGTCACGTCTGAGGTAAAAAATACATTGTTTGAAATCAGTGCAGTGGATAGGGTGTCAATAAAGCAATACTATTAAAAAAACCCACCCCAAAACAAGGCTTGGTAACCTTTCTAGAAAATAAAGCAGCATGTATTTTAACCATGATAAATAGTCCTATCTGCTCCCATGGCAACGAGACATTCAAGCCCTGTGGTCCAGTGGCCCTTGCACTCACAGCCCCTTCTGGCTATTCTAAGGATAGTGATGAGGGGCTCCCAAGGGTCCTTTCAAGAGTCTGGAATAATGGTGTCCACAGCATCAGACACAAGGCTGACCAGAACTGTAAGAAACAAAACAGGAAGAGTAAGTTCCATTTTAAATCATCTCGACAGGGTTAAAATCTGGGGTTTCCGAACAAAAAGATTACAAAACCTGTCTCAAAGTTGGAGAGAATAAGTGAAAGAGTATGGATATGGTCTAGTCTAATATTTGGGCCAGAGACTGATGAATCCCTACTAAATAAAAAGGAAGGTATCTTTGGGGAGCAACCAAATCACAGGGAAAAGGGAGGAGTAACTGTCATCTCACCTGCCACCCAGCAAGCTAACTTCAATTTTAAGTTCATTGAAGAGACAAGAGTTCTACTTTGAGAAACAGGCATCAAATATCATGGGAGGTTATGGCACTAATTAGTATATGACAGCACATCTGAAATGACACTCAGACTCCCTCCTGATCATCTCAATCTTATTGAATATGCAGACATGAGACGGTTGGATTTACTCCTTTTCCTGCTGCCATTTAAGACTTTTCTATTAATCCCTTTCCAATGGCTAGCAAGAGAAGGAGCCAGGGAACATCCAGTCACCAGGGAGAAAAATATCAGGACACTGTTTCTACTTGTAGGTTTTTAAATAGTTTGGTCCTGTTCAAAGCAAACAGCAGACTTCTCTACACATCCCACAGAACCTGGGGAAAGCAGAGGGTAGAGACAAAAGGCAGGGCAAGGTCCAGCACAGCAAAGGCCACTGGAAAGGAAGGATGAGTGGAAACTGCTCCCAGAGATACTGGGCATGGACAGAGCATCTGCAGGAAGCTTTGGGGGAAGCAAAGGCTTATGTTAGGAAGTCATGTTTCTTTCTGCCATACATGAAAAACCAGGACACTGTACAGACTGAGGGAGAAATATAAACACAGATACATTCCAGCAGGCATACCAAACGTTTCCTGTAATTAACCCACAACAGGCTGACACCACCTCCCAAATATTATGGGTAAGCAGCGTTAGGTACAAATGAACACAGGTCCAAGCCATGGGGATCCAGTCAACCTGACTGTGCTGTCACTAACCAGTGTCTACCTGGCAAGGGGAAGAACTGGTCAAGGCTTCCACACAAGCACCATCCCAAAATATCTGCTTTCCAAGTTTCTCTGTTCATTCTCTCAGAGCACAGGAGGAAAAAAAAAAAAAAACAACAGAAGCTGCAGCCAGCCAGGTCTCCCTAAGACAGGTTTCCAGCTCTGCTGGAGCAAATCAAGGCACTCTCAAGACCTGTTCACGGTTTCTAATCAACAGTCTCACACCCTGGCATGAGGTTTATGTTCTTACATTTTTCACAATTATTTACAGATACATTTTTTCCACTTGTGTGAAACACGAAGAGGAACTGATGCGAGATTTGCTACAAGTAATGACAAATTGCTGGCTCGTCCAGATTAACTTTCACAGTTGGAGCTCCACAAACTTTCCTGCAACCGCAGAAACTCTCTCCTCACACCATGCCAAAAAGACCCAGCGGCACAAGATCTCCAAGAAGGGCAGCCCCACCCGGTTTTCCCAACTCTCAACAGATACCAGGGGACTCCAGATGACAGCCTGTGCTTGCCAGCTACTGGTTAGTTTCCAGCCACTACAAAAACTACAAGCTGATACACGGAAGCAACATTAAAACCCGGTTTCCCGCTCCCTGCGGCAGAGCCAACCATGCGGATCATGTGAAGGGTAAAAGCCTCGGGTGCACAGACAGAAAGCACAGAGCAGACTGCAAAGGTGCAAGGCTGCAGCAGCTGCTTTAGCTTACCATATGCCTCGGATCTACTCTCCTCTGAACTAGACTTTGTCTTCTTGGAGGAGCTATCTGCACGAGAGCAGGAGAAAAGGAGAGAGAGATATAGAAAATATGGAGACCAAACATGAGGAAAAAAAACCCACAAACTTCATGAAAAACACAGACTGATTTATTTGGTTAAATCGTGCAAAACACAAATAAGATGTGAACAAAACATAGGTGAAACAGAATAAGGGGGGAATAATACAAGCATGAAGACACAGGTAACACTACAAAGAAACTATTACAGGATCTCAGATACCATAAAAGTTCTCTGCAATGAACTAAGGAAAGTGTTCTGGACAAAAACCATTCCAAGCATAGTAACTCTGGTAATGTTTATCTCTAGAGTAAGTAATAAACACACATAGTCACTCAGCATTCTGAATTCACCCCTAAAATGAAAAATAAGGGATTTTAGGAAGGCTACAGTATGGAGCTCATCCATCAGACCAGACCACAAGCATCTAGTAACACCGGTGCCAGGTAACAGCTCCCAAAATTGGAATGACATTCATCAAATTAAGATTAGAGGATTCCTGAAGTTTGCTTCTGAAGAAAGCAAATTCCTCCTACAAAACAGGTTAATAGCCTGAGACCTCCCCCCAACCTGAAATAATTTCACATTAGCTGTTCCCAAGGAAAAAAAGGCAAGCACTAATTCAGGTTCTCTCCCCTACAGGATTTTACTTTTTTTAACAGACAGTAAGAGCCCATTGCAACGTGTTTGGTGCACACCAGGAAGGAGTCATGCAGCTAGTGGCAGAAAGCATTAACAAACAGGGTGGTTTACAAACATCAGCTTCAAATGTCTCGTGCAAAAACGCATTTTACAAGTTCTGCCACCTTGACATTCAACTCATCTCTTCCATAAGCCCCACGGGAAAGACTGGACTAAACAGCAGAAGGCACAGACATGAAAAAAGCACATTGTGTGGGGCCAGGAGGCTGAGACAAGAGCCTGCCATGCATTTCATGAGCATACAGTAGTCCCTGGGTTAGTGTTTCAGAGAGAGAATTAAAAACCCCTGCATGCATCCTAATTCCCAAGACAGCACTGGACAAGCTTACCAAATTGACCCAGATTTAACCTTTGGAAAGGTTAAAAAATAGGATAGCATATCCTTTAAAAATAGATGTTTATCTTAAAGGATATCATGTTGGAAAGCTCAAATTCACTTCCCAAGTGACAGAGATTGATCAAAATCCACTAAGGCTCAAAAAAAGAAAAAAAATGCAACAAACCCAACAAGGAATACCAGCCCTAATTGAGCCTCTGATCTCTCCCATTTCACACTTTGACTAAACCCGCCCAAAGAACTACTCAGCTAATTGCAG
This sequence comes from Hemiprocne comata, assembly GCA_020745705.1. Taxonomy (NCBI): domain Eukaryota; kingdom Metazoa; phylum Chordata; class Aves; order Apodiformes; family Apodidae; genus Hemiprocne; species Hemiprocne comata. The sequence goes on from CM036608.1 coordinate 4,709,189, forward strand.
CACTTGCCTACTGACATTTCAGACTGCCTTTTCTGAGAGAGGAAGTAGTTATAATTATTCTCTGATATCACTAATCTAGGTTTCTTCTTGCAGAGTTAACAGCTGCCTCGTAGATGAGCACATTTAAAAGCCCATATTCACGTCAGTGCTTCAGAAAGGCTTTGCAATGGCAGAACAACAACAACTCTGGAAGCCACAGTTCTTGACACACCAACATCAATTTTTATTCCAATCCCCAGCACTTTTCAAACCAAAGTCCAGATTTATTTTTCCCCTCCCCCTGTGAAGTTTTAGGACTTTACCTGTGGGATCAAAGTCGTGGGTGCTACTGCAGCGCTCGACCTTCTGTTTCTTGTCAGCTGGAGACTCTCTGCTCAGAATGCTGCCGTGTCTGTGTCAAACCAATGCAGAGATGGGGCTCTGAGCAACCTGGTCTGGTGGGAGGTGTCCCAGCCCATGCAGGGGGGTTGGGTCTAGGTGATCCTGAAGGTCCCTTCCAACCCCAACCCTTCTATGACCCTGACTACCAGAATACAGAAGCACTGCCTAACTGGCGAGGCTCTTGGAAATCCCCTCAGCTGGTTCTCTTTGCTACCAAGGACTTTAGATTAAAATGCCTGCATTAAGTTCACCTAAAAAAAAAATCTATTCCAAGACTGAATTCGAGTGGAAAATGATCTCTCTCAGAATCTGCTGGAGTGTATCCAAGGTTCTAGAGAGTCTTATTAATTCTTGAAATTAGCAACAGCAAGTGCATTCTCTTTATCATTCAACACCAGGCCGTATTTTATTTTAAAAGCAACATAAATTTAAGTTGCATAAAACTGAAATCTTAACTCTCCCAATAAAACTAAAAACACCTGTTTATGCCCAGCCCTGGCAAAGGAAATGTCTGTACAACACAGACCAACACAGTGTCACTTTCACTGACTGTCTCAAATCTCAGGTAAGAGGAGCCACCAGTGAAGGAAACAGAAATGCAGATGGTCACAGTATGCCATGCACTTTCAGTCCACCCCCAACTGGATTTTTGGCACTCTGTCCCAACCTGGATATTAATTTCCTTACACCTCTAACAGGTATTGCTGTCTGTGGTTGCACGTGTGGGGATTTTTTTTTTCCCCCCCTTTTAAAAACATTCCTCCTTCCTAGGTGCTGAATCCTAATTTGCAATACAGATAACTAGTCAAACTCACCTTGTAGGTTTTTTCAGAGGAAACCTGAAAAGAAGAAAGAACATAAGTTTAATAAACTTTTGTTTCTCAATATTAGGCTTCATATGAACACCACAGTTATTTTACACTTCTGTAATACCTTCACATAAGAACAAGTATTTTCTGTTCTTCTACCTCAGTCAATTATTAGTCCATTTACAGTCAATTCCACTAGGTAAAGAATTATTAGCAACATCCTTAAGGTTACAAACAGAACTCAGAACAGAAGCAGAATCTGTTTTCTCAAATCCAGCATCTACTAAGTCTTTATTTTTTAATATAGTAGCTCATGAAGCCTCTTCCTCTCAGAAGAACTAGGTCCATACACTAAAAATTAATGTAGCCTGATTTGTTTGTCCTGTTGAGTCCCTGGTGCCTAATGAAGGTCCAAACTCTAACTGAAACATCTCCTCCAGCTGAGACATTCCAGTTATCTCCCTCCTCCGTGGGTTCTGTGGTATCTGGTAACACAGGAGCAGAAAAAAGCCAGAGCAAAGTTTGCCATCCAGCTTAAGGCACCAACTTCTACTTCCATAAAGTAGAACTAGTTTGTTTTTTTCCTCAGAACTTTTCAGAAGTTTAGTTCCATTCCTACTTGTTGAATGTTATTACAGCATTTGGCTGGAAAGCAATACAAACATTCAGAGCTGAGTGTGTATGTGTAAGAAAAGAACAGACAACTTCAAGTCACCTTTTGTTCTAAATTAAGACATCTACAACTATTACAGCTGATAATTCCCCCCATATACGTCACAGTTCTCCTTATTGCACTCAGTTCCTCCTATTTACGCAGGTATTCCAAAAAGCAACAGGGTGAGGGTTAGGGTAGTCCTCTTTCCTCCTGCTCCCCCCCCCGAAAAGCACTATTTTCATCTCAGAACTCTGGGAAATCCACCCCGATTCAAGTAAGAAACATGTAAGGAAACAAGCCTCTCCTCATTCTGCTACACCTGCAAAGCCAGATCTCTGCAACGCTCAGTCCTCCCATTTACAAATTTTGGCCAGTAAAGAACTACTTTGTGCAAGACAGACAACCTGAAATCCCAAAGCAAGGAAAACAGGAGTCATCTCAGGCCAACCTAACCCTGTCTGAACACTGCATGGTAAACAGGCGCAGCAGTAACCAAGTGCTCCATCGAAAAGCAGAAAAGGAGACAAAAGAATCCAGGGAAATGCAATTTCTTATTTCTCAAGATTAAGATGAATTATATTCCATTTTTTATCTAATGCACTCGAACTTTTGAGCTGCACAAAAAACCCTAACACTACTAATAAATACTTTAATGAAGCATTTAAGTGAAAACCTTTATCGTACAGTATTTCTTACCAGGCACCCAGAACTCCAGGCTTACACTCCTGCAGCAAAAAAAACCCTTTATGAATAAAACAAAGTTAGCTCACTGTTGTACCATTTTGGTTGGTTCAGAGCTATTTATTATCAAGGATGGAGTGCAAGTGTTCTATTTTAGAGGCCTAGAAAGCTGTGTAAAACCTTCCTGCTTATTATATGTAGAGCACTGATCTTAATTACTTGGAAAGAGAACCCTAACGTTTTTTGATAGAAAATGGCACTGAAATCATCACGAATTTTTCCTGTGCTTTGAGGTTGAGTGTAGAAGTCTCTCAGTGAGGGCCAAAACCCCACAGCTTTTGGCTGAGGCTGTAACTGCATCAACAGTTGCAGGCCCGACGCCCCCAGTTGCAGGCCCGACGCCCCCAGATGCAGGCCCGACGCCCCCAGTTGCAGGCCCGACGCCCCCAGTTGCAGGCCCGACACTTGGGTGCAAACAGTCAGGACTTGCAAGGAGCCGTCTAGCTCCAAGGAATCCCCACCACAGGAATGCCAACATCCCTGGGAAGAGATGCCCAGGTCCAGGATGGCAGGAGGGCAGCTCTCGCTCCCCTTGGGCTCCGTGCCCCCCGAGCCCAGGGGCAGGCTGCTGCCGAGCGCGGCTGCGGCGCAGGCCGGGAGCGGCTCCCGGAAGCTTTGGAGCCCCTTGGCCTCCCGCCAGCTTCCTGCGTTTCTTTCTTCTCCGAAGCGGAGAGGGAGGGAGGTGGTGGGGAAGCGGGGCAGGCAGCAGGTCATGGTCACAGCAAAGCCCAAAAGGGGAAAAAAAAGTGTGCCCAAAAGGGCACACGCAGCGTGTTCACTAGAGGCGGTTGAGGCTGTGAGGATCCCTGGGCCCTCTCCTGAACTTGCTTTACTTCAGAGGTATTCCATAACACCAATGGAGAGTGGGAAGGCATCTTTGTTCAGCTAGGCTGGAAGTAAAGCTCCCCCAAACCTCCCCAAAAAATCTCCCCTCCTGGACCTGAAATCATTCCAGGCCACCAAGTTAGGAAATCACAGAAATTAGAGATGGAAGAGTCAGCTGAGCTAAGACTAAAGCAGTGACTTCACACGTGGGGAGCAATCAGTATAGAATTTCCCCCTCTCTTCCCAGTTTCCTCCCTGAATTGTACCCAGCACTTCTGGATTTGCTGAGTAAGTTTCTCAGTTCCCAAACATTGTGGCACTTGGATACCACAGCAGAAAGCAGAGGATGAGTGGAGTACAATCAAAGAACACAGAAGAGCTCCCATAAGTTTATCCAACAACTACTTGTATTTCAGTGCAACTTAGCTTCACTGTGAAGTAGTTTTAAGTTTGAAAGTAGTCCTGAAACTCCCCTCACCGTGTTGTAGCATCCAGTACTATATATATAACATATAAAATCTATTTCATCTACTATTGCAAACAGCAGGCAAGCTGAAGGCACAGCAGGGTGTGGTTAACAGCTCCAGATTTAATTCCAAATCTAGCTGGCAAGTTTAGGCTACACAATAAAACCCTGTAGACATTTTGTCTGATAACTGATGAACATCAGCACATTTTCAAACAAGTTGTTCCACTCTTCCCAAACACCAGGAACAATTAAAAGCCATTTTGTTTTTAAAATATCGGGTCAAATAATTTAAGTCATTTGAATGCATCAAATTACTAAAAGTATGTCTTATTAGTTAGGAAAATCTATTTACCGTAAAGTGAAAATAAAAAATACACCTACAACCAGTAACACTGCAGATTAAAAATTCTGCTTCTCCAAATAAACTCACACATGCATGCACCATTCCCTGCTGGACCAGTGCCTAACAAATACCTTGAAGCCAAGACAGAAAAAGATCATTTTAAGACCTAATGTGTCAAAACACAGCAGAGCGAGGAAGGATTCCCAGCTTCCAACACTACAAAGCATTCCATTCTAGCCCGGGAGGTTGAAAACACAGCTGACCAGAAATAGCCCAGCATTCAGATAACCAAGCTTAGGTTATTTTTTTCCTTCCCTCCTCCCATACTAAAATATTACCAGAATTCAAGTATCTGCTATCTTAAAAACTGATCGAAGACAAAAATATTTAGATTCAGGCCCCAATCTTGGAAATATTTATTCATGTGTCTAACTTTAGTTCCATTTGCTTCAGCAGGACTACTCACATGCCTGAAATTCAGCTTGTGTGTTTGCACGGTGCAAGTATAAATTACTACAACTTGTGCCGAGATGAGTAAGAAATATTGTGAAATCCATACAAAAGAGAACAGCCAAAAACTGCTTGCTTGACAGAACTAATCTTTAATTAGGAGATGAACAGTTGCAGAAGCTTCTTCAGTGCTTTATTAGTTTCATTTAAATAAGATGTTGCTGATTCCAGACAAACCCTCTTAGAGAATTGGGAAGAAAAGCAGCAAAAAACAGCCAGCCACCCCAAACTCAGGAGAGATGAGAAATATTAAGGTTCACTCATGTGTCTTGTTCACACATTTAGAAAGGGCAGAGGAAATCACAGTTCAATCCACCCCCCCAATGAAAACCCCAAACTATGTCTATTTAAAATGACCTCATCCTACTTCGGGAGGTTTTCACCGAGTAATTAGTTGATGAGAAGCCTTTTGCCAGCACCACCTCCATGGATTTTGGTGAAACAAACAAAAAAAAAGAGTTGTGTAACCAGCAACTACACTTCTGGAAGGCTAAGCTGGATTGTACTCTCTTCTTCATACATACTCCAACAGATCCTAAAACTGGAAGAACTGAAGTCGCTTTTTGGGTAACAGTTAAAGATCACTGAACAGTTTCATGACTATTTCATGCTGGAGTTCAAGAAGTGTTTGGATGATGCTCTCAGGCACATGGTGTGATTTCTGGGGTACCCTACACAGGGACAGGAGCTGGACTTGATGATCCTGATGGGTCCCTTCCAACTCAGCGTATTCTTAATTCTAGTGCATTCAGCTCCTTCAGTGCCATTAAGCTTCATTTTCAAACCCCTGATTGGACCTGGCTCTGAGGGACGTCAGAAAAAGGCCACATTTTCTGTCTCAATCTAGTAGGTTTAAGTGTCTTGAAAGTTTAAGTGTCTTGAAAGCACAGCAAACATGGACGTCCTAAATGCCATTCTGCAGATAATTCCCCGAATTTCATCTTGAACAAGACAGGAAGAAACGACGACACAAAAAAAGAAAGTCTGTTTGTTCTCCCAGTTTGCAGACTCACACACCCACCCGAGCAGTTTTTTTGCAGGGCTTAAAAGCCCCGAGAAAGGTATTATGGGAGAGTGCTGACATGACCTGAACAAAAGCAGTACCAACGTGACCTTAACATAGAGCTAAAGGCAGTCTTCTGTCACAACACAAAGGGGAGCCACGGTCTGCATAGGGTGGCAGGCGAGTCAAAGGAACTGATGAGATAGCAACTGACAGGGGGATAGAGAGAAACACAGATGCAGCGAGTAGGCAACTATTAGTAAGGAAATAAAAACGCAGACACAAGTCTGCCATTTCACTGCTCTGCCCACAAACTCCAGCTGTAACCACATCAGCTATTCTGTGGACAACCCCGATTCAACACATCCAGCCTATTTACCTTAGCATTAACCCACTTAAAGAGCAGCTTTATGCAGTGTCATCTTTTCCCCATATCAAAGTACATAAGCTCAGGAAACCACAGAGTTTTCTTCCTCAAAACAAAACCCCCCCCCAACACTGCAAAGTGATGAGAACAGATCGTAAGGCAAGGTGCAGAGGAACAGCGAGGCTGAAGAAATGGCCTGGATTCCTGGGAGCTGTCAGAGCCTAGGGACAGACCTTACAAACTTGCAGCAAGTGCAAGAGGAGGCGAAACTGAGCCAGGCAATAAAAGTTTCCATGTTATTTTTGTAGGAGGCCAAGGCAGCAACCACAGCTGACTCAATGACTCATGGAAGAATCGTTCATGGCATTATTAGCTTTAGATTACTGAGAGCTTTGTGACCAGGCCCAGCCACTGCTTTCTGAGAAGGAACATGGCAAGTTCAGTGAAGTGTCTGGAGAGCCCAGATCTTTCTCAACTCCACATGGTTCTCCACCTTCTGAACATTCCCAGGAACTTCAGCGTTGGATTTGCCCTCATGAAATGTCAGTGCACAACTCCATGTTATGTTGTTTGTGTGGCTCACCAATGTTTCTCTCCATAACTAGAATGTGCCATTCAATTTTCCTTTTAGGTTAGAAAACCCACAGTGACAAATACAGCCCAGAAACATACTACTTCATAGAATCATGGAATGGTTTGGGTTGGAAGAGACCTTCAAGATTATCTGGATCCAACGCCCCTGCATGGGCAGGGACACCTCCCATTAGATCAGGTTGCTCAGAGCTCCATCCAACTTGGTGGATCAGGATAAGGACCAGTGCATGGGATCAGCACTATGGCAACCAACAGTGCTGAATTAAGTACTTAATGCGAAGTAGGTTGAGGTAAATTTTATAAAAATCAAGGGGAAAAGAAAAATGCCTTTTCACAAGTGAGCTGGGAGGTGTCTGATAGTCTTTAAGAAGAGAAGGTCAGGACCCAAAGAGGAAGAAGGTATTTCTACAGGGAAAAGCATTCCACTGGTGCCAGTGAGAGTGCCTTCCCATCACAGGGATGTTTCCTCTCTGATCTTTAAAAGTATCTATATAGATCTGTTTTTCATTTTTGCAGTTCACTGGAGATCTATTCTGGGAGAGGGTTTTGTCAAGAGGGGTGAAGAGAAGGCAGCAGCATGCGAAGGGAGCAAGAACAGAGAAAAAAAAACAGTTTAAAAAGATGACAGGAAAACGGAACACAAAGATAAGTCTTCTTCATGATGCAGATGACAAGAACATGGAGATTTTGTCTCCACACAAGAAGGCACATGGAATTTCCTGATGATACAGGTAGTATGTCCATTCAAATACCCATTGGGAAGTACTCCTTTGCCAACAGATGTGACCAGCTCTCAAAGGAGCTTGCAACAATGACTGTTAAACAGACAAAATAAAAATAAAAATGACAAGCATGGTACTTTGAACATACTATATAGCCAAGTGAAGTCCTTTCCTTAACACCCTCTCTCTGTACAACTTCCAGATGGGGAAGGGTTTATATTTCTCTATGAACAGTAACATTTGGAAAGAGTAGAAGAAAAGCATCTCTAGAGAAGTTTCATCCACAGTTCAGTCATTCAGTCCCAGCCCAAGCAAGTGCCTCAGCTATTTTCCATGACACAAGCACTTGGATTTTTCCAAGAGCTGATGTCAGGGCTTTTCATGGAGAAAGAACTGCATTTACAGGGCAGGCAAGGAAGGAGGGCTTCCCCAGCAGCTATTCTCAATGTGGCCTTTGTGCTGCTCTGCTGCTGAAGCCAGGACCCTGCAAGAACTTTTAGTCCCCGCAGAAACTCTACAAAGGGGAGGGGACAGAGACATTCTCAGCAGCCAGGAGTTCTTCCACTCCTGACTGACTTCCAAGGCTCAGAAGCATCAGCTTTCCATCTACAGGGCCTGAAGTTACAACCTTTCCAGACAAGGACACCTATTGTTTAATACCTCTACAATGGGGTAGAAGCAAATAAACCAAAACTGGGGAGGGGGACAATGGAAGAGAACATAAATAAATCCAATTTCTCATGTTTCCATCATACTCCTTTTATATTCAGCCTAAAAGCAAGATTCAAGCATGAGGGATGTGGTTTGCCCACAGAATGTAGTTCAGAGCAGGAATAAACTCTCTTCAGAAACTGATGAAGAACAGAGGTTGCCAAATCACAGGTAATTTCCTACTACTTCCCCAACCTGACTGGTTGCAAGTTACTGAATTTGTCTGTTTCCACCTCTGGGAAAGAAAAATTGACATCTCTGAAGTGGAAAAAAAGCCAAACAAATTAAATAACAGAAATACTGGAAAAGGCCAAGTATTTTTCTAAAAGGACCTTCAGAAAATGTTGCCATAACAAAAAATAATCAGTAAAACTAGTCCCATGCAGAGGAGAAATGCCCACAAGTTGTTCATTTGCTGCAAGCTTTTATTACGTGACCCACTTCACAGAACTGACCAGGTACAGGAAAAAGGTCAAGCTTTGTGATCTCAGAAGTTATGACTCAGTTTTCTTCCTTATTTATTTATTGTAAAGTAGGCTATAAGCAAATATTCCCAGGCATGGAGAGCTCAGGCTTCCCTGAAGCAAGGAAAAGCAGCTGAAATCTGCACAGTTTGGTCACAGTAAAGAAGCTTCCAAAATAGCCCTTTTCTCCATATTTTCCTATCATCTTGGCAAGTTGAACTTCAGCTCTTTTTTTTTGGGGGGGGGGGGAGGGGGGAGGGAAAGTGCAGAACGTGTGTGTTCTAAAAGCCTTTTCTGAAAATTCATTTTAAATCCCCTTGCCCACAGCCTGCTGCTGTATTTAAGGATCAAATAAAGCAGCGAGGGTTCTTGCGCAGACAGGGCGTGGCAGTCAAAATTAACCTGCCTCCCTAAACTGGAGCTAATTAGGGGGAAATGAAACGTTTGCTCTGCTTGCCAATAATTGCAATACAGAACGGGCTCGATGGCAGCAGCCCGACTCCCCGCCTCCCTACCACCACTCCTCCTACACAGCGTCTGGAAAAGCTTTCTAGGCAGATGCACAAAAATCAAAGCAAGAGACAAAGGAACAAGGGGAGCTGCGCCAGACAGTTTTATTTTCCTAAACGACCCCTCGAAACCTAAAGCCATCGGCTGCCCTGGGGTTTGCTTTCACCCGGGGCTTGCAGATCACTCGTGTTGCCCCAGCGTGTCAAGCAGTTTTTGCATGTCATTAGGCACACAGCCTAGTTCCTTATTAATGCCATACCTAGCTTGTGGTTGTTGGGAACCAGCAGAGAGGCGAGTGTGGAAACAGTTCTTAAAAACAGCAAAAGACAGCAATTAGAAAGGGAGGAGAGGAAAAAAAAAAAACAACAAACACACAGTGCACGTAACACAACTGGAAATGTAGCTTTCAAAACACCGTAACACTGACTCCAATTATCCAGCTTGAAGCTTTGCAAATGTATGTACAAGGTTCAGAGGCACATTTGAATATTTGGCCCAGAGATCACATTTCTGGTGAGTAAGTGAGCACAGTTGCCTGGCACAGGGACACCACACCTCTACGTCTTGGAACTAATAAATGTAGCTGGGGTGAAAGACACCAGCAAGAATGAAGCCACATGAATCACAGAATCACAGAATCACAGAATCACAGAATCACAGAATCACAGAATCACAGAATCACAGAATCACAGAATCACAGAATCACAGAATCACAGAATCACAGAATCACAGAATCACAGAATCACAGAATCACAGAATCACAGAATGGTGAAGGCTGGAAGGGACCTTGAAGATCATCAGATTCCACACTAGGAGGTGTCCCATCAGGAACCTCCCACTAGCCCAGGCTGCACAAGCCTCATCCAACCTGCCCTTGAACACGTCCAGGGAGGGGGCAGCCACAGCTTCCCTGGGCAACCTGTTCCAGTGCCTTCCTACCCTCATGGTGAAGAATTTCTTCCTAATATCTACCCTAAACCTCCCCTCTTTCAGTTTAAAACCATTACCCCTTGTCCTATCACTACACTCTCTAGTGAAAAGTCCCTCCCCACCTTTCCTGTGGGCATTAAGACATATTTACTATTCCTCCAACATGTCTTTCAAAAGATGTTTTAAAGAACAAACAAAGCTAAGTTGTTCCTCTGCTTCTCAGCATCATATCTGACTTAATATTTCACTGTTGCTTTATCTTGCTGCAGACGTTACTACATTTTGAAAACATAGCTCAGCAACACTGATGAATTTATAAATTCAAAAAAGTATTAAAAGTTTGGCTGACCTGTCGTCTAACACAAAATTTCATTGTCACTCCTATGATAAATAAGGTCAACATCACTAAAATACTTAGTTCCAAGAAAGGCAGCTTGTCTTAATTTCAATTTTCCTTCAGTTCTCTTGTTAGCTTGCTTTAAATATTAATGAGTGTTTACTGGCCTAGAGTGTAATGCCAACATTTCAAACCCAAGATTTCCCTGCTCATCAGAACTAGGGATTTATTAGTTCAAAGCTAAGCAAACAGGCAACCAAGCAGCATTTTGGGCCCTGCCTTTCCTCCTCCCTTTAGCCATGAACCTTGGGTCAAACGACACCCGTTCTGCACGGGATGTGCAGACAACATCCACCGTCGCGACCTTTGCAAAGCTTCTAAATATTTGTCAGCTGCAATAAACTCATTTCCAGCTAATGTGTCTTTAAACTACCCAGAGGCAAAGTACTCCCAGTGGCCTCATTCACACCAGGGAAAAATTGGATCCACGCACCATTTTACAAACGAAAGCTGCAGTACAGAGAGGACCAAGAAATTACCACATTGTTGCCTGACCTGTGCAGCATATTATTACCTCTTAGTCCTTCACAGCTTCCAATTCAGCTAATTCTGCTGGAATTTTACCCACGTAGGTACAAACACCAAGGGCAACAGAAATCTAAACTATTTGAGACTAAATTAAAGATGCAACTAATTGAACATTTCGCCTCACTTGCTTCAAAGCTCCCAGGAAGTCTCAACCCTAGCATTAGCTCCTATTTTAAAAGGATCTATGGAAAGATTATCAACATCTCAGTTTGTCAGAATCTACAAAAAATAAGATGCAATACAAACTGAACTATAAATAGAACAGTTAAAGCTATCTTACTTACTTACATGGCCCAAGAAAAATACAGAGACCTCTGTGATATGCAAACCTATTATTTCTCCCCTGAAATGCAGGTCTCACCTATACAACACAAGACAAAAGATGCACATAGCACACATTGCATGAGAAGTGAAAAAAATTCACACAAGCATTCCTGGCATGCTTTGCTCCTTCACATTTCATCTTCCCCTTCATCTAAATTACAGGATAAATCCAGGATGACCAAATGTAAAGGACTGGAGCAGAACACAGGATTAGGATTTCACAGCACGCCCTGTTTCTTCTACTATAAAATGGAAGAGGGAAAAAACAGTAGTGAAGCCATGGTGCTTGTAAAATGGCTCAAGATCCTGAGAACAGCATGTGAGTCAAATACATAGCTATTTATAGGCCTCTGCATATGTTTGTATTAGTATTTTACTCTTGGGTCTCTTCAAATAAATAAAAACACAAGAAAAGAAAAACAATATTTACTCAGGAAACCTACCAGCTGCTAAGAGGTGATGGCAGCAAAATTCCTCAAGACGTGGCAGTGGTACAGAGATAACCCAGCTACCAGAAATATCAATACCACTTTTAAGCTGTTTCCCCACCCCCTTTCACTTGCACCAGGCTCTTGGTACCTCCTCCTCAGGCTCAATGCTGAGAGCTGCCAACTCTCGGGGACTTTGCTGAGAGCAGAGCTTGCCATCACTTGCAGGTCGTTGCTCAGTGTTCTGGAGAGTCACCCCTTCATGTCAGAGCCACCTACAGTGCTGCCTGCCTGGAAAACCAGCATCTCCCCACAAAGGGAAGTCCCCACTTTAGACCACATCCACTCAAAAAAAACCCCCCGAAGCTTCTTTCATATATACTTTTATAGATAATGTAAAAATCAAATCCTCCCAGCAGTGACCTTTAAAGTCCCTTCCAATCCAAACCATTCTATGATTAGCATCTCACAGCCCTTCTACATCAAATTCTGATTATCATCCAATCCATCCATGAGCAGAAACTGTTGCAAACAGAGGTAAGTGCCTTGGTGCTCTGGTGGTTGTCACTGTATTAAAGCTGTCTCAGTCCTGCACCAACAATCCTGGCCAGACCATCACTGACTGTCCTCTACTGAGGCAATGTGCTTAATTTTTAGAACACTGCACAATAAATAAATGGGAGGGGGGGGAAAAAAATCAGTGAAAACCGTATTCAGAAAACCCACCCTAAACACTCAAAGGTGGTTTCTTGAGCATCAACAGCTAATTTAACATCAACACAGATAAAATATCAGCTGATCAGAAATCACATTCACTTAGGCTGCAAAAGCTGGTGAGGAGGTTCTGCTAAGATGCTGGTATGTAATTCAGCCTTGGGAAATGGAAAGGAGGTAGTGCTGCCAGCATCTACAGCTCAGGCATCCTTCCTAGCTGTCAAAACCTTTGTTCTTGAGCTAAGACACTGAGGCACAGATCTTCCCAGCAAGCACATTGAATTGGCCATTTTCACTATGAATATACAAAAGAGAAACTAAGGTTCATAGAGCTGCTATTAAGAAGGGGGAAAAAAAAACACACCTAAAAGAGAAAAAACCTCCCCTCGCACCCTTTTTCTAATAGTTATTAAAGGAAAAACCCCTCTCTCTCTGCTCTGCATTCAAGGAAGCTATTTTCTCATCTTTCAGTATATTCATATATCACAGAATAGGAACAAAGAGTCTCCGGTATTACCTGTTTCCCCAGAGAAAGTCAGCTGGACAGGGAGATTCCAAAGGCCCATTTCCAGGGGGGAACAGACTGAGACCAAGCCCTCTCCAAGGAGCACAAGCCACCCCTCTTGGAAGCTTTCTGCTTTTTTTACGCTGATCTGAAATCCTTGAGAGGCATCTGCCTGATTGTTTCCCTGACCACTGGAGGCAAGGGAAGAAACTCCACCTCTTCTCTCCCACCTCCTCCCGAGCACCATCAGCTGTGGCCCGAGCTGCACTGCTAATGGCCACGCAGGGAACAGCATCCACCTCCACCCACAGAGACAGCAGGCAACAAGGAAGCATGGATTTCAAGCAAGGATTTGAGAGAACAAGGAGCCAGGGTTTTTAAAATGACCATTTCCAACTCTCTGGAGGGACAGAACAATCTATATCTGTTACATCTATTTATGTATTTACAATAGATAGATATGGATGTTCTGTATGCACTTATTTACATGCCTATATATGTATATATATGAATGCACGTGGTTAAATCAGATCACTGATCACAGCAGCAGCATCACGAGGCACATGAACAAAGGCTTGGCATGGTGCAGGGAGATTTATTTTTTTTTTCCTTCAATCCACTTCCACAGGTTCACTCCATGCCATGGAGTGTATTTTGTTTCCAGGCATTTTGAAAACCCCTGAGCACCTGAAAAGCACAGAGAAAAACAGCCTCTGTGTTGTTTTAGAAGAGGACAGGAAAGAGGGTGAGAATGAAAGCAAGGGAAGTCATCCAGGGGAAGAAACTGGGAGGTCAAAACAGGGGGGCAACGAGCTTACTGCTCTTACAGCTTCTATGACTGGTCAAGCCCTGGGGAAGAAGGATTGGAGGGTGAAGGGGCTGTTTTCTTTTTCTGCCCCAATAACCTAATTAAGTTTGTGAGCAGTGCTAGCGGGATAGAAATTTCTTCACGCTACACTGTCTGTTTGTGTTTGATTAATGTAAATCTTCCCAGGGCTCTAACCATGCCCCAGGCAATGTGATGCCTGCCTCCCCATTAACAAGCATCCAAGTTGCCACATCCAGCAGGATGAGGGAGAAAGCAAGAGCTCTGTTTGAGCCTTTGCCATCAAAATATCTATGGGCCTATTAAAAAGATGAAACTGCACCAAACCATGCAATGTATTAATCGTATTTTCTTCTGCACTTCTTCAGTTCCCAGGACCAAATTTTTCAGACTACACTCACCACAACTTCTGGGCTGCCCAGTCCAACATGTGCTGGTACCAAATACAATGTCCAAGCCACAAGTGCATCAAGACTACAATTACACAACAGACAGGAAGCCAGAGAAATCAACTCCTACCCCTACAACTCCACAGTTCTAAGCATGCAGTCATTTCCCAGCCAGAACTTGGATTTTCCATGCTCCTATCTTTTCCAGTGGCATGCATTATCATTTTCTCCATTTTTTTGGTTCATATTTTGAGATGTTTGCCTAGGTCCTAATTTTCTAGGAATTTCACAAATCAGAAAAGAAAATGTCAGCTCTCAGAACCAAAATGGTAACAGGAAGAAAGCAAAAATTCCAGGGCATGGCCAGTTGCTCAGATACTCAATTGCTTAGCACCCTTTCCTTCCAGAGTCTTGGTAGATGGCCTGAAGGACAGAGAAAAAAAACAAAACTCTGTTTTTAAGCAAATGTGAAATCACAACGAGTTAAGGAAGCAAGGGAAAATCATTGCAAGTCACAGTGCAGAGCTTCATACCCAGTTTGTTCGCGGCTGAGTGAGAATCATGTGCAGCAAACAGCCACTGCTAAGGCATAAGGAGGGTGTCAAAACAGAGGTTTAAACCTGGATTACATTTTAAAATCAAGTATTTCCTAATTCTTCTCCCTAATCCTCCTCATCATTAAGTGAGATGTGGTTGAAGCAATGCAAGCAGGCCAATAAGCTTTACTTTGCTAAACTACATTTTGCTTAAGACACTGTTGTTCCATTTCCTTCATTGCAGAGCACTCTTCCCAACTGCAGCAGCCCTAACAACCACTCCAACAAGCAGAGCTTGGAATGCATGGTTAGATCCAGATCTGCTCCCCTCCACAGAAATTCACATTCCCAGTTGTGTGCCTCAGCTGAGAGAGTTGGGGGTGTTCAGCCTGGAGAAGAGAAGGCTCCAGGGAGACCTTAGAGCACCTTCCAGTGCCTGAAGGGGCTCCAGGAAAGCTGGGGAGGGACTTTGGACAAGGGCAGGGAGGGAGAGGACAAGGGGGAATGGATGAAAACTGGAAGAGGGGAGATTGAGGTGAGACATGAGGAGGGAATTCTGGAGTGTGAGGGTGGTGAGACCCTGGCCCAGGGTGCCCAGGGAAGCTGTGGAAGCCCCATCCCTGGAAGTGTTGAAGGGCAGGTTGGATGGGGCTCTGAGCAACCTGGTCTGGTGGGAGGTGTCCCTGCCCATGCAGGGGGTTGGATCTAGATGATCTTGAAGGTCCCTTCCAACCCAAACCCTTCTATGATATTACTCTACTGCAGATAAATATAAGATTTGTAAGCTGATTTACAATAATATGTGCAACATTCTAACTATTACTTCCTATATCCTTGCAAAACCCAAATTCCTCTGGGTGGTTGTTTTTTTGAAATTTGGATGTAAAATATCTAATTTGAAACTATTCAGGTCAGTGAACAAATGGATAATGACTGTGTGATGCCTTTACCTCAGGAGGGACATTTTCAATCGCTTTAAACATAAAATCTCTCTTACTGGCATCAACACTTGGGAAATATGTTTGTACCATGAAACAATCTTAAAAGTTCCAGAAATAGAAATTGCAGCTTTTGCTTCGTTATATTGAAGTCAAAACCACTTGGAGGAATCCAAGGATTTAAAGCACAGCAAAAGTGCTTTTGGAAAACCATGATCAGAATGAACTCCAGCCCAACATTCAGTTTGTGCATTTCTGGCTCTGAGGTTTCTTTCACACTGCAAAAACAATCTCGAAGGGACCAGTGTGAGTAAGCAGGGTCAGCTCTGCAGATTGTTTCTTTCCTGAAATACTGAATTGCTGAAAGAAAATTGCTTTCTAAATCACCAGCCACCTTTTGAAGCCTGTTACCTCCAGACTCTAATATCACAACTTGAGACAAACTTCTCTCTCTCACTCACGACGGGGAAAGGCACGTGAATAACCAATTTTTAACAGGATAATCATCATAGAATCATATCATAGAGTGGTATCCAGTATGATCACTCCACAGACTCACCCAAGACTTAACTGTTTCCTGCAGGTTTTTGCTTACGCATGTAATAGAATTTCTAATTTTACAGTATTCATTTTTATTTGTATTTTAGCTGCAGCTTTTGGGAAAAAGCAACACAATGCATTCCTTTCAAGTACAAACCAAGGCAGCTGCCAGGAAGCAGTGTAAAAACAAGGAAGATTCAGGAATGGAAGCTTATATCTTGCTTCCTACTCTGATTTCCCAGATTTCCTTCCCTCAGTTCTCTCTCAGCCACACAACATGAGAAGAAAACAATTTGGGGGGGGGGAAGATCTTTGACAAAAAAAGGAGGAAAGAGTTTGGTTCAACCAGGTTTTTAGAAGAAATTAAAGATAACTAGGATACAACTGGGATTGTAAATATAGTATCTAAAAATCCACAGACTTCTACAGTCCTGGACAACAGCAGAAAAGAAGGAAAGAAAACAGAGAAGAGATGATACTTCCACATCCACAAAAAAGGAATCTCTCCTAAGAACACAGGAGGGATGGTAGAAGAACGAGTAGATAAATCCTCCTCATTGAGCCAGATTCATAATTTTAGAAAAAGTGCCATGAAACATAAGAAAATTAAGTTAAATAAATGCTTCTAAAATATCACACTACAAGCTACAAGCCTGCATAGTTCAGGTTTCACTTTCCAGGGTTTTCCAATCCCCATCATTCTTTGTCAAGTAACCTCAGTTCTGGTCCCTCCTGCCTCCCTCACACCCTATGGATGAAGGAATGCTTTCCTCCTTGCCCATACACACCACACACCCTGCAAAAAAACACAAACAAAAGCTCTTTTCCCTGTTCAATAACAGTATTAGCAGCTCTCAGCTGGTTAGGCTGGGATATGGTAAATATTTATGCAGAATTCACAGACCTTTACCCCAATAAGGAGGCAGCCATGGGAAAAGAGCAGCTTCCCAGAGCTGCACAGAGAGGAAGCGAAGTGGTCCCCAAGGGATGGAGTCCACAGAGCAGCAAGAGCTCCACAGCTGATCACTGCCACAAAACCTAAGGCCTCAACACATTGAACACAAAGCATCCTGTCCAGAGGAGGCCACGAAGATGATCAGAGAGGCTGGAGCAGCTCTGCTCTGGAGACAGGCTGAGAGAGTTGGGGGTGTTCAGCCTGGAGATGATTCCCTTCTGCCACGCTCAGAGCTGTGCAGATTTGACCCACGCAGAGTGGATCAGTTCACCCTCTGCCTTCTCAGATTGCCTTCCTGCCTCAGCTTTTATTGGCTTGAAATATCAACAGCTCCTGTTTGGCTACTCTGGGCATGCTGTATGGAAACCAGAAGACAACTCGATGAACAAACAAGTTCATCTTCCATTGGAGTATCTGGCTACATAGCAGGCAGTGGAAGTTAAAGTACAAAAGCCTCTTAGGAATTTCTGCAAGTCAAGAGTAGACTAATTTAAGAAGAGCTTACATCAGATAAAGCACTAATTTTACAAAACCACTGCTTCACATACACAAACCCTTCATTATTTCAGCTCCTTAGAAACATGCCTTGAATTACTGGAACTTAGTTTGAAAAATAGGAAACTGAGGTACAGAAACAGGAAACGAAAAAGTAGCTCAACAATTGCTGAAGTAGAAATACTCTCCAGATTATTTGACCAGAACTCAGGCATTCTATCAGTATCCTAGTTCCTTTTTTAAAAGATTGGTAAGAGAAGTCTGTGTGGCACCCTGGGAGGGACAGAAACCAAGTCACTCATAGAACATACTTGAGCAGGAAAGTTAAACTGAGTGCTAGCAGTGCTCATGCAAGTCAGCCAAAAGACCTGCAAGCTTTCAGGGTTCAGAGCATTTTTGACACATGAGAGTTAAGAAAATGCTTTTAGGATCCTAGATACCAGATGAGAACCCTCTCAGAAATACCTCCAACTTTCCAAACACATTAGTGGACACAGCTTCAAGAGTTACTACGTGAAACTCAAGGGACAGGATCTGTAGAATGCCAGGCAAAATTCAAATTAAAAACTGGCAGAGAAGAAACAAGAGATCAAATCAAACAGAGAACAAGCTCCCGAGAAGTACTAACCACAAAGGGAAGAGCAAGGATGGTTTAGAAATGAGAGAAATTGATAAACTGAGCAGGGTGGGAAAATAAAAAAAGAGGGTAAGAAAATATGACAGGTCTCTATTGCTGGAGATCCCAGCCCATTTATTATGCACCTCACTGAGTGACAGGCCATACAAATCCTCTAGCTCTGCTCGGAACAAAAACCACCTTCCAGGCTCCAGCCAGCTGACTGCAAAGCACATATCAGCACAAGTCAGGATTAGGCTAGCAACCTACTTTACAGAGTCAATCATTACAAGGCTGAACCACATCTGTCTGCTTTTAATGCATGGCTGCATTAACCCTGAGCAAAACGCTGGGCTTAAAAAAAACCATCTTCAAAAAAGGAAACACTGAAGTAATTAAAACTTTAAGCACCATTGTACATTATTCTAATAATAGATATTACTGAAGGAAAGAACCTTCTAACCAAAGGAAAAAATGACAGAAGGACCCACCATTTTCTATGTTACTGTACAATGAACTACAAAGAGTAATTAAGAAAATTCTGGTACAAATATGGAAACTGACTAAAAGCTGTATAGTCTGCTAAATCTGTGATGCAATCAAAAAACATACTTATCTGTCAAAGCAAAAAGTGAAGGATCCTTCATGAAAGAGAAGCCTCTTTCTTTCAGTTTCTCATTGTCTGGGCTGACTTCTGGCTTAGGAAAATGGGATCTATGGAGCTTCATTTAAAAGGTCACACTGTTTCCTTCCTCGATCTTGTGTCGTGAACAATTTTAGAAGGCATTAAACATTTCAAAACAGCCTATCTAAACAAATTTTGCTTATCCTGTCATTGAATTAAGTTCAACCAATTCCAGTAAGCCTGCTCTGGAAAAAAAAAAAAGTCCCCCAAAACAGCTCCAAAATACAATATTTATGCCAGTCACTAAATTCAAATGTGAATCAATGCCAAAACAGCATACTGAACTTGAGAGAGACAAATAATTATAGTATAGTTGAAAAGAGATAAAAATGAGAAGAGACACATTCTATTTTCTAAGACAAAACCTACTTCATTCATAGCAAACTGATGAACATAGTTGCTAAAATTGTGTCGTAATTCAAGGAGATCAAAAGCCAAGGTCAATAGCCTGGTTTTAGCATTCGACACCTTGTTGTGGTACGCTGTAGAGCTGGAAATCTTCAGCAATAAAAAGGCCTAAAAAACTCTACTGTTCACTAGATAAGAAAGGGGGTGGGGGTGCCGAGGGCTTGACTTCTTCTTTCCCAAGGATTTTCTGCACTTGGTTCTCAATTCACCATAGAAATCATCCCATCCCAGCTTTACAGTATGATAAATATAAAAAGAAAATAATAAAGGGCGTGAACTGCATCAAAATGCTGAGTCCATAAGCAAGTCAGCACTGGCTTTGTCAGCACTGTATTCCACATCTGTAGCCTCACACTCCCAAATTCTAAAAGCAGGGGGGAAAAAAATCCCCAAAATGCAAAGTAGCAATACCTGTACTCACAGCCCCAGCCTCTGAAAATGCAAAGATCCATTTCTTTAGTGCACTAGGACCTATTTTCATTGTCTCATCCCTTCGGTGCAACAAGGACCATACAAGCACCAACATCCAGAGCTTGCAGTGCTTCCAGACGTTGTCCATGAGCAAATACCAGTTGGAGTTACCACCCCTAGAATTAATTTTCTTTCCGAGTCTGTCCTATTGACAATTTCTCCTTTGCCCTCAAGCCAATGCATAATCAACAGTCTTTTCCAGGGCTCTCCATCTCCCCCTTCACAGCCATTATCATGCCTGAAGCATCAAACCCTGCACGGGGCCAGGAGATGGGCAGGGAGGAAGGGAAGGGTTTGGATCCTGTCAGAAAGCTTTCCCATTGGGACTCAACACTGCATCTGCCTCTGAAATTCCAAAGCAAGAGCGTTCACACAGCTCGTTATACCAGTGTCATGATGGCAGCACATTTCCTCGAAGAGGCAGAACAGCACTTCAGTGGGGCCTGGTAGCTGATTCCTCTGGATGTTTTAATATTTGTTCACCAGCCGAGTCCTGCTGCAGCCTCTGGAGGGGCAGCACTGCTAAAACCTGGCCCACTTGAACACAGGAGCTGCAGCTGCTATTCAGGTAACATTTGATCATCAAATATACAAAACTGAGTATTATCATTTCCATTTAAGCAGAGCCTGCACGCAGCTCACCTGCAGAAACTTTAATATACTTGGCTCTTCTTATCAGCTGGACCTGAGAACCACCCATGCTTGCAAGAAACCACAACTCCCCCAGTCAAAGCCTGCTCCAAATGCCAACATACAGACCTCCCTCTCCAATTTCCACTCTGCTGCACTAACTGAACACGCTCCCTAACCATTAGCAGTTGTCCACAGTCAAACACCCTCACAGGATTAAACAAAACGTTGTGTTACCACCATAACCAACAGCTGAGTTTAAGTAACTGACATGATTCAAGTTACCACATTTGCAAGAAACTTGGAAACATACAAATTAGGCACTGGTCACCAGCAAACCAGCAGTACACTCAGGGCATTAAATCACTACTGGAAAGATATTTTCTTTAAGTTTGTGAACAGCCCACAGAAAGGCAATTTCTCCTAAGGTCTTTTCTGCCCAAGGTTCTGAAATAAGAGCATTTGTAATCAGACCCAATGCAGCATGGAAACCACCAGGATGCCAACAGCAGTGCTTTAATCCAAAGCAAACATCTGCACGTGATGGGGAAGAGAGGAGGGGGCCAGCAGAGGCAGCTCACAGTCCTGCAAGACAAAAATCATTTGCTGCTGGGCATTTCTGCCTGCCCTTTCTCAGGCAGCTGACCTGGGGAGACTGCCACTGAGGAACAGATCCTAGGGCCACGGTGGCAGCTCAAGGATTTGTCACTGACAAGGGCTGCCTCACAGATCTGTTCTTCCACTGCCAGACCCCTGCGGCCTGACATCTCTATCCAATGTGCACGCAGCTGGGGAGGTAACAAAGAGAGAGAGGATGCAGGGCTCATGGACCCTCAGAGCTTGCAGCCACCTTCAGGAATGGCACTAGCTCTACCACGACTGAGAAAGTATTTCTTAAAATCCCAGAGGAAACAAGCTATCCATTTCTGAGTCCCAGATATTTGAGTAGGCTTCTCATTGCCACGCAGCTCATCATTGTATTTCAAATTTACTACCACAGCAAACTGATCCAAATACAACTTGGAGATGAAGAGATTTCATATGGGGATTTAAATTTAAAGAGTCCCTGAGCAGAACATTCCTTCTTTGAAGTGTCCAGAGTCCCTCTGTCCCTGTCCTTACAACTAACTACAAATTATTTTTTTATTAAACAAATCCAAACCCCACCTTATTATGTGTATGTCCTTTGTTATTTTTTTCCTCTTTACCTACCTCTTTTGGAGCAGTCTTGATCTATGTTTTATTTAAAAAAAGGTAAATAAACACTTATTTGGGGGGATATATATTCCCCTTACTCATAAAAGCAGAGGAACCAGCTTGTTTTGGTGAAGTAAACTTCAGCATGTTCCTGAAGCCATTTGCTGATCCAACAACTGATCCCAACCCACCCCCATTCCAAGTAGCATGTTCTAGATCTGAAGAAGCCATTTTCTCTGGATATGAAAAGCTACAGATGGGGAAAGATGTTCAGCAAGCTCAGAGCTCCTGTGATGTTCCTGTCATTGCAGGAAGTGGGCAGGCTCAGGGAAGGTGCCTGCCAGCACCTCTACAGCCATGATGATAAAACAGAAAAGAAATTTGAAGATTAAAACAAAAAAGGGAGGAGGAAAAGGGCAGGTTCTCTCCATCTGGCTGAATTCCAGCGAGAGCATTTAGATTTGCAGGCTGCCCAAAACTCCAACCTGTTGCAAGGATATTTCCTTTTATCCTATTAGTTCGGTTAATGGTTGGACTTGATGATCTTAAAAGGTCTTTTCCAACCAGAATGATTCTGTGATTCCTCTCCTCCTTCCAGCTAAGCTTAATTATCTACTTCTGCCTTACACGTCACCCTGGAGTTCTGCTGAGAGAAAGAGCCTCCTCCAGTAAGGCTGGTGCTGTCAAAACAAGCCCTGATCAGCACACAGTGACTCTTCCCCTTCTCCTGGCACCTGCCAGGCAGCATTATTGTAGCTCACAACCAGGCAAGGACGTTTCACACCACCAGGAGAGCTTTTCTGGCCTAAACCAGGGACTACACGCTTAGATTACTTTTACCAGACCACAGCCAGACACCCCATCTATGGAGGGGGAGTCAAAAACACGGGTGAGCAGGTGCAGATACTGAGAAACATGGTTAATGTCTCACTGATGAGTGCAAAACCTGATAATAAGTCTACTAAAAAGAAAAGGGAGAGGAGGTCAAGGCTTGGCACGCAATACATACAGCTGAACTTGCACTGGTTAACATCCAAAGTAAACAACACTCTAGCATTTAAAGTTATCAACATTCCTACATCTTTCCACACAAAAGTATGCTTGCCTTTTTTTTCCTCCCCCTAAGTATTACAGGGTTTCTTTCTCACAACAATTTCCATAACGTGAGTGGACTGAACGTTGTCCATAACTTGACAGACCTGAGATATCTGAAGGTAAAACTTGGGGCTTTCAAAACCACTCAAAGGGCTGCACTGCTTGGCAACATCGCACTTACCAACTGTTGAGTATCAAACTCACACCCCAAACACCTGCCACTGGAGCAACCAGAGCAGATACAGAGCAAAACTCTTCTAGATCATTTACCCATTTCTGAACTACTATAAGTTAATTTATTTCACTGCTGAAGATTCCATTATAACTCCCCTGTGACAAAGACACACATTTTACCAGTGCCCTACAGACTTTTGATACATCCTTACAACCAAGAAACCCCACAACAATTGCAAATGGCTCTCTCTGCAGTGTCCCCACACCACCTTCACCAGCCAAAATGATTGAGCTTGTTGCTTTGCTGAGATCAGATCTGCACCCACACGAACCACTTCCGCTGCTGAAACCGCAGGGACGTCGGCAGGGCAAACCACAACCTATCATTTTGTGTCTCTCGACAGACAGCAAGAACAAATTGCCAGCTTGAGAGCTGCAGTTCATCACTCTGAGATCTCTAAACTAAGATCTTTTATCCTTGACACTTCAGGATTTCTGATAAACCATCATTCGCCCTCACCTTGAGGGAGTTCACATCATATAAATTTGACCCCTTCTAAGACAGCTCTGGGTATTTTTTCAAAGTTATGATGCTGCCTACCTGAGTCTGGTTGTGTAGAAGTGGGAGAATTACTGTTTTAAAACCAGAAATTACCTGAGAACAGCAACTTTTGGCTGAAGTCACTGCCTTATTTGGGACACCACATAACAGTAATTTTTCAGAGGGTGGAAAAAGCCATCCCATCGACACAGAGCAGAGAACTGCATCATTTTCTTGCTTGCAAGCACCAACTCTGAAAGCCACTTAACAAAAGGACAGGAATTATTATCATCAGGGCTCAAACAATGTCACATGGGACTTGCTGTCACTCAAACCAGAGTAAAATTTTAGAAGGCAACAGCTGAAAGAGTTTTTCTGGTGCTGAACAGTATCCACACGGCCTCCTCGAGAAATAGCTGGTACTTCCAGCCACCAAACAGTTTGGTTCTCCACAGAAAACTCAACACAGGGCTTTTGGCCTTCCAGCAGCAGATCTTAGTGCTTTCTGGCTGACGTGAGGCTTCTGAGTGCAGCGTCAGGCAGGAAACCTCTCTCCTATCTGGCCGCTGCCACCACCTCTCCCATTTCTCTCCCTCTCACTCATTTCCTATTGCCTCTCTCCTGTCTTACATTGCAGCTTTTTCCTATTTCCTTTTTCTCCTCGCTCATCATAGCTCCCCTCCTTCGATTCTCTTCTTTTCCCAACACTTTTCTGGTAGCTTTGATCTCAGTCCCTGCTCATCAGAATATTCTTGTGCAGCTGGGCACAACTGGGGCACAAAGTGATGGTGCCTCCGTGCCACAGGAGTACTGAGAGGAGACACCTTGTCTGATGTGCTGCCAATAAGCTACACTAACAGCCACTATCATAACAGGGTAAAAAGACTTTCAAGCAGCCATCAGATACTTTAGGTAGGCCTGCAGGTTGAAGCTTGTGTGTTTATGGGAGTGGTGGACTCAGAATCCTGTACCTGTCTCCAATCAGTCTAGTGCTTTTATTAAAAAGATGGGTCTTTTCCTCCAGACTGGGAAGTGCTTGCTCAGGTCAACTCAAGTACAGCCTCAGCTTTCCAACCCCCTTCCAGCACTCCAGCTCACTCAGGAGTCTGTAAGAGAGTATCTAGCTCTTCACAGGTTACTGGTTCACCCTGGGAAGTCACCCAAACTCTTGGTAAAATGACTGCCTTTGATACCACAAACCAGGCTCACAGTCTGCAAATAAATTCAAGATCTGGGTCTCATATCAACAAGAATAGTTGTGCTGCTACTCAGGATTTCAAGAACTTGGATAAAATTAAATTTCCACCAATATCTCTGAAGACTTCCAATACTTCCAATTCTTCTCTTCCAAGAGCTCAGGAACAGATGCCCCTGCATACACATTTCTCATGCCAACTGAGAGCAAACAAGAACTCCCATAACCTGGGGATTCTCCCTTAGGTTTCAAGCATCAACAGTGCAACTTCTTTACACCCACCCAAAGAGGCCCTTTGGCTCAATTCACACAGTTCAGCCCATCTTTTATGGAGCCCTGTTCCCTAATCATAGGAAGCTCCATTTTTCTGAACCCTTAAATGAACCGAGACCCACATGCCACCCCCAGGACAGCACCCACTGTTAACAGGACATTTGACAGTATCCAAGTAACTAACATGACAACAATCCAGAGGGATGACAACCCAATTATTTAAAGTACAGGAATTCTCATACTGTGCCTTGGGATCTTTTCCACCCCATGGATTCAGCCCCAGGAAGGACAACAATTATCTGCTCTTCCAGTGCCAGAGCGATTTAACAAACTAACCTCACCAACTGACATCACAGAGCCCAGAAGTTTCAGTGTTGTCAAAACAAAGCTTAAAATAGCCACAAAAGATAATACTTTGGCCTTTGCCAACAAATGTAAACTGCTAAGTTTCTTATTTACCATCAGGCTTTGCTAAGTGGTGCATCTATGCAAGAAAAGGCTCCTGCCCATTTGTCTCAGAAGTCAAACAGACACAACACTGAAAATACTCCAGGAAAGGATGCAGAGTAATAACAAAAGCCCAAGTGATGTTCAGTAGACTGTTTGTCAATGTCACAGTCTGAACATTGTTTGTTTTGCTTTTACTATTTATACTTATGCTTACATTTGAAACATAAGGACACTGCTTTTTCCTGTCATTTTTAATATATTTATTTTTAAATGTTTTCTTTTAAAAGAAAAATGAGTAAAACTTGTCTCTTCCTGTCTTTTTCTAAGCGAGCTGTTCCTATTTGGTGTGTATCCTGCCTTGTATTTCATCCCTTGGACATTCTCAATCAAACACTACGGGTTTTACATCCCTTTTCATTTTACTGATTACTTTGCTGCTGCTTCCCTTGTCCTTATTTTGAGCCCTTTCTTCTGATGTTAAGACACTCTCTACATCCAGGCTCCTGACCCTTCGTTTAATCAAGCTGAGATATGAACTAACTTCCATTCTTTAAACCTAGCAATTACCCAGCACAGGGCCACAGAGCAGAACACATACCAGAAAGGATGCATTCAAGCCTATTTTCTTAGTGCTATTAACATCTCCTGCACAGGAAAGATCTAGTTATCTCAAAGTAGATAAAATATCCGGACCAGAGTGTAAGAAGGGAGAGTGCTTAGGCAGAGGAATATTTGCAGAGCCTCAGGAATGCTACAAGAAGCATTTTCACTAGCAACTTGAATCACCCAGCCTAGAAACTCGAGGATAATACAAATGCAATCAATTAGTAAGTCTCCTACTGCTAATTTTCAGAGCAAAGGAAGAGGTAGTCAATGAGAAACATCAATGATAAAGCCTTGAGAGCAAGAGCCTAAGCTTATCTTTCAAGCAGCACAGCCAACATACCTCCCCAGTGACCCAGAAGGACCACCGAGAGGTTTAAGTGGAGAATTCAGTCTCCAGACCAAGGCAAACACTGCTCCTCATCTGAGGCACTTTGCATAACTACAAGCTACAGCACCGGGCTGGTCAGGGTGGGGGTTGATGGTTGTAAGAGGCAAACAATGCTACCCAGAACACTGTGGCAAAAACAGGAAAAAACAGTTACTGTCAAAAATCCTGTTGATAATACTTCCTGGGAAAGCAGGGAAACAGCAGCAGGCACTGACGCTACTCGCTGAACAGGATTCACACAAAATGCTGAAGGCACAAATTCACCAGGAGACCCCCCCTTCTGGAAAGCATCAAAAGATCTTGGGATACAGTCAGGAAATATGTAAACTAACTGGTATAGGTGTCTGCACCACTTTCCCCAGGCAACTACAGGAATGCTCTACACTACCTTCAGATGGACTGCCAAGTAAACTTCAATGCCTAAATCACTGCTTTTACACTGTGATCCAGAATAGTTCTGAAGGTAAACACAAGACTCCTTTGATTTCCAGGACTGCAGTCAATGCTGCCACTCTCAAGGACCTCCTCCTCGAGGACTAAGAAACTCTTCCTCCTATATGGGTCACGCTCACCAATACAGAAGTCAGTTTTATAAAGCTGGGTCTGAGAAGATCACAAATGAACACCCACAAAGCCCAGCAGTGACCTCAGGAACTCCTGCATGCACATTTCTCCTCAGACATCTCTCAAGAGGCCAGCAGCAGCCATTAACAAAACAGAACAGTGATCTTAAAGCACTGCCCTGTGCAAACAATTTTCCACAGGAAGAAAGGGGAGTGGCCCAACACAGAGAGGACAATCGAGCCATGACAGCCATTAGCTCTGTCAATGCCCTACCAGCACTCCCACCCTGCCCTGATACCTGAGGGAACAGGCTGATTCAGGCTAGAAAAGTCAGAGAGGTGCCTCTATCTTGCAGCAGGGTTTATATCTTTCATGTTTACCCAGGCCCTGTCGATATCACTAACAGGAACAGCAGCTGAAGAGCTCAGGTTATCACTAGGCCCTTTCTCCAGACTTTTCATGCAATTCCTCCTGCCCTTTAAGCTTTCCATAACTAGCTTTGGGGAGTATTTTTTTGCTGCTAAGTGTATTAAGTCCCTGATTCCTGTGGACCTCGACAAGCTTTTTAAAAGGCTAAAATTGAAGTAGCCCACATGTTCCTAGTCTATCCATAGATAGGTGGACTAACTAAACACTAATAAATGCCATAATAGGATTTATGTGCACAGGGAGAATCATACAATTGAGCTAACAGATGAAATATCATTCCTGCCTCCACCCAAATAATCACGACGCCCACGGTTCTATTCAAAACTAGAAAATCAAGCTCACTTCAACTTCAGTCTCCAGCAAAAAACCCTAATAAACTATTTAGCATGAACTGGCAGCATTTGCTTCCTAGCCAATGGTAAACATCACAGACAGCACTCTCTTCTGACAGCTTCAGTAAAAGCAAAATAGAACATGAATTTATGCAAAGACTATGTCAACTACTAATTTGCAAACATAATGAAGGCCCAAGGATGGAAAGCAGAAGACTTGCCTGGATGGCTACTACACTTCTTAGTCCACAGAAACAGACGTTAGTGCAGCTCACTGTCCATAAATATTAGATGTTTCAAACTCTACTAATTAACTAAATGCATGATAATAACACCTAGCTACTCAATAACAATAAGGCATGACTTCCTATGAAGTTCTTACCTTGCTGGAAAAAAAATAAAAACCTTTTCCTACCATATAGAAAAAGAAGTCCCAGTTACTACAGGGACTTCCAAACACCCAAAGACAGGGAAAGTGCATCTCAGCAGATAAGAAACAATTAGGGTTTATTTTAGTACCAAGTCAGGAGCAAATCAGCAATTAAAACCTCTCGAGGGTAATTACGTGTCAATTCTACCTCTCCTGTTTTCCAATCATAGCAACAGAAACTACAGCACTGTTATAAATAAAACTCATTTGCAAGCAACTGCATGAGCAGAGTTATCAGTTCCTCAAGACGATACTGCAAAAGCAGCAAGGGCCTCTGCTCTTTTCTTGTGCTTTAATAAACAGACAGAAACATAAAGCAAGTTCTGTAGCCGTGCAGTTGCTCAACTCTGCAGCGTGTTTGGAATGGTTACAGGAAGAAAAGACAGTTAACTACGAGGCAGAAAAAAAATATGAATGTTTCTTTAGTGCCATAACAGGATACAGCAGAGTTCTGACCATCCTTCAGTGGCCAAGCAGAGCCTGCAAATGGCCGAATTTCATCCCGGCCCCAGTGTGGACTTGCAAAGAATAAAAGCCTTATCTGGCTCAGCCATGTGTCGCCGGCCACAAACGGCTGGGAGAGCAACGCCCAGAGGCGGCTGCCCTGCGGCAGGGCCGGGAGAGCTCCGGGGCCAGCACACAGCAGCTGCAGCCCCACAGAAGATCCAGGGAAAGATCTCCTCCAACGCACCCCAACCCAGGCACCCCCCACCAGCAGGGTCCCCCAGCCAACCTTAGATGGTCCCTATAGTCCGATCTCCTTTTAAAACCTCCACACTGACAGCCCAAAAAGGCGTCCAGCGACCAAAATGCAACCTAGCACTAGGCAGGAATTTGAGCAAGTACAAAACCATTCTCAGGCTAAAAGGTATGGCCAATCTCACCTCAGTCCAGAGGTCCATGAAGAGAAGCAGGCATTTTGTCATTCACCTAAATCCTCAAAGGAGGGGATTCTCCCCCTTTACTCGGCTCTTGTGAGACCCCACCTGGAGCTCTGTGTCCCCAGTTCTGGAGCCCCCAACATCAGAAGGACATGGAGCTCC
This sequence comes from Hemiprocne comata, assembly GCA_020745705.1. Taxonomy (NCBI): domain Eukaryota; kingdom Metazoa; phylum Chordata; class Aves; order Apodiformes; family Apodidae; genus Hemiprocne; species Hemiprocne comata. Next base: position 4,738,325 of record CM036608.1, read on the forward strand.
TGGAGAGAGTCCAGAGGAGGCTACAAAGATGATCCAAAGAGCAGCTCTGCTCTGGAGACAGGCCGAGAGAGTTGGAGGTTTTCAGCCTGGAGACGAGAAGGCTCCAGGGAGACCTTAGAGCACCTTCCAGTGCCTGAAGGGGCTCCAGGAAAGCTGGGGAGGGACTTTGGACAAGGGCAGGGAGGGAGAGGACAAGGGGGGATGGATTAAAACTGGAAGAGGGGAGATTGAGGTGAGACATGAGGAGGGAATTCTGGAGTGTGAGGGTGGTGAGACACTAGCCCAGGTTGCCCAGGGAAGCTGTGGAAGCCCCATCCCTGGAAGTGTTGAAGGGCAGGTTGGATGGGGCTCTGAGCAACCTGGTCTAGTGGGAGGTGTCCCTGCCCATGCAGGGGGGTTGGATCTAGATAATCTTTCAGGTCCCTTCCAACCCAAACCATTCCACGATTCTATGATTTTAGACACCTACTTCAGGATAAGAAATGGTCCCATAAATGTGCCTGTTTTCTTCCACTAACTATAACTCTAGACCAGCAGCTCAGATAAAGATGTCTACTTCAAAGACTTATTAAGTTAAGCAAGATAAATGCCACCTTAGGAGGCCTCTAAACAAATTCAGCACAGCTAAGAGAGGATTAAATTAAGAGGGTGTAAATGTTTACAAACAGAAAGTGGCAGAGCAATAAGGCTGGAGATGAATTGTTTGATATGGTCCACTGGGCACCAGGATTATGAAAAGAAGCAGCTGACAAAGTAAAAGAACACCCTGAAAGAAAGAAGGGAAGTACATGTCACTGCTTATATATGTCTAAATCCCAAGTATGACATTGAAACATTAATTTTTTTTCCTGCTAAAAACCTTCACACATTTCTCCAAATGCTGAGTGGCTGACTGGGAATGGCAAATATCAGCTAATTCCTCAGGAACTTTGCTGAACAGTCATTATACTCCCAGAAGCCTTAACATCTGTTCTTTTTGTTAAATACCTGGTATGCCTCCCACTCCCCCAGCCACTCACTCCAAGACACTGGAGGAAAAAGCTGCAAGAAAATGATCCTGCTTCCTGAGCCAGCTGGGTAACAGAATCCAACCCATGGATGAAGTATAACCATGATCAACATCCACTGGGTCAAGGTTTGGTCCACAGAGAAAATTATCCCAGACACATGAGGTATTAACTGGCATGACTGTATGTCAGCATAGACAGATACTAAAATCCAGTGCACTTTCTTGGGAAAAAGAAGAAAACACCATGAGAGGAAAAAAAAAAAGAAGAAAAAAAAAGGAGGAGGCTTAATGAAAACATCCATACTGGCTGCAGAGCATCACTAGAAATGGCCATGCATACATTCCTTCTATATATTTTAATGCCATACATGACATCAATAAGAATGTAAAAGACAGAAAACATGGAAAGGATGGCACAAGTGCAGCCTGGAGAAGGGAAGTGTCAAGCAGCTATCCAAACACATGGCATGATTGCCACCTTGAACTGAGGGAATACAAAAGGAAGCATTTGCTGCCTGTAACAGGGATTGAAGCAGCTACCCATATGTAACATGCAAATATGTAAAGCTGATGTGGATCAAAAAGCAGCTCCATGCTACCCTATTATATCCATGATGCTATTTAGCAATAGATGGAAGCTGGGTTTTCTGTTTTAAGGCAGCTCCTAACACAATCCCACCAAGGAAGGCCACTGAGGACTGAATATGTCATGTGATTTATACCTTGCAGACCTAATGTTGCACCTGCTTTACACTCCAAGCTGAAGAGCCAAATTTAAAAGGGCAACAGAGGCTTCTTGGGCCTACTGGGAAAGCAAGCTTTTCACCAGCAGACTGCTAGGACCACAGGGACCATCACACAACCCTGTAACTGGAAAGCTCCAACTCCCAGGGCTGTGGAGACAGCTGCTAACCTGACATTAAAAGCCTTTTGAAGCAGAACCTTAATGGAACACCAAACAGAAACATCCTCCTGACATGACTGAAAGCAAAAGGAAATGAGACTTTTTTTTTGTCTCTGCTACGTTTTCAATTTGGCTGCTCCAATTCAATAATGGAAAGTATTTTGTTTTACTAACAAGCAAATTAAATTCCCTGTCCTCATACTTTTCCTTCCCATGCATCAGTCAAATGCTTCTTGGAAGGAAAACCCTGTCATTCCTTTTGCAACCTGCCTTAAGTAATATGCTTTTAAGCATGTGACAAAATTCCCACAAAGCCACTGAGAAGACATCTTCTTTTTACTGTCACTGCCTTGTCTGGTACAGACAAAAAATGTTCTGCAGCTCAAGTTCAACACATGCATGGCAAAAGAGGAAAACATTTAAAGAGTTTTCTTTGGTCACCTGTTGTGCTAGCACAAACATACACAACTCATTTGAATGACTCCATGAACAGCACAGGCATCACCACAGACTACACCTGATTCTGAGCCCTTTCCACATGACAAGGCCTAAGTACTAAGTGAGAACTACACTTGCTTTTTCCTGCCCACACCTGGAGTCTAAAAGGTGATCCCAGGCACCACAAAACATCATCCCTCTGTCCCAGCTCTGGTTTTGTGCCAGAACTGCTTGTATTGGTCCTGAAAGGTCCAAGCAGAGAGGTCCCTGTCACACACATTCATGCCCTAACCACCAAATATGCACAATAAAGGAGAACATAATAAAAAAACATAATAAAAGAGAAGTTTTTTTTAGCTTACAAGTGTTTCCTCTCGTCAAAACAACCTGAAGCACCAAAGCTTTCCTACTTTTTTTTTTGTTTTCTCACAGTAGAAAATACTTTTTTCCCCCCCGGCTCTGAAGCATCCCAGAACAAGTGAGACAACCCCAAACGAGTACTGAAATGGACATGGCAGCACCTGCAGAGAAGCCCAGACGCCTGAGCAGGCACCCAAAGCAAGGAACAGATTGCTGCTAAGATAGAGACACCAGCAGACATTCCTGTTCATCAACTATATCCCTCCTGCCCTCACCTGAAGTGACCTCTCTTTGGAAGGCTACAATGCTTGACCTAACCAGAAGCAAGTGCATCCTCAGTATGGTTTCTGAGTTTAGATTTGAGTTGTATCCTAAAGTCTTGTCACTTTTCCCAGCAGAACTAATTCCTTTTTGGTGTTCATCCTGGCACCAACGCTTCTTGGAAGCTGAATTACAATTCCTGGTTCTTACAAAGTCAGCCTAGCAGGCTTGAAAGCTGTTGGACTTGAAATACTCCAGTTTCAAAGTTAACCCAGTTGCCTTGACAGTCAGCCACTCCAGGTACATACCAATGACCAGAAACTCAGCTTTAATCCCACCACTGAAGTCAGAACACAATTCAACAAGCTCTGGGAAGAGCCAAGGCTTCAGAAAAGGAAGAAAAATACAATCTCATTTTATACTGACCTGTCCGTGATTGTGGACTGTGTGCCACTCATTGGAGCCTTTGGCAAGAAGTCGTATTATCCAATTTACATTTTACTATTACTGCAGGAATATTAACGAGGCTTTGGCCCCCACATGCACCGAGGTTCAGGATCCAGCCTTGCTCCAGAAGAGGCATGCACAGAGGACAAATTCAGTTCAAGCGCAAGAAAAAAAAAAAATATATATAGCAAAATAAATCCAAACCAACTCCAAAACTCTTCTTGCAGTCACCCAGAATATCCAGATCACGGAAGTGGGGCGTGGGGGATGTTCAGGAAAAGCTCCCAACAACAACAACAAAAAAGACAAAACCAACAAAACGAGCTGTTCCCCTCGATGCTCCCTTAGCCCCGAGGAACAGGGGAAAAAAGAGTCGAGAAAGAAAATCTTCCGAAGCACTCAATCCTCACCGGAGCTCCAGCGCGGAGGGGAACCCCGCTGTCGGCAGGCCAGCCGGGGAAGCCTGGGGAGCGCCGGAGCGGGGCCGTCTGCTGGCGGGGCTCCCCGGGCCGCACGCCCACCGCCCCGGCTCGCTCTCGGCAGCGGGTTGCCCGCCGCGGGGTCCCCGCTCCCCGGCGCTGTTTACGGCCTTTGGCCCGCGGGGGGCGGGCGGCGCGCCCCGCCGGCTGCCGGTGTCCTGAGGGCCGCCGCGCAGGGGCCCATGTCCCGCTGCCGGCCCGCCCCGACCCCCCGCCCGCCGGCTCGCTCGCAGGGGGGTCGGGAAGGGCGGCCGCCCCGCCGCTGCTCCCTTTAGGCCTACAGGTCCATGCCCCGCCGCTCCGCCTGTCCTGCTTCGGTCCGGGCTAGAGCTTCGGCCCGGCCTGCCGGCAAGGCCCCGGGCGGGCTCGCTTCGCTCCGCCGCGGAGCTCGGCCTGCGTGCGCCTCGGTCCCGGCCCGGTTCGGGGCAAAGTCCCGCGGTGAGCACTAGCAGCGCGGCCCGCTCCTGCCGTCGCTTCGCTCCTCCTAGCCCGGTTCCGGTCCAGCTGCGCTGCTGGGAGGCGGGAGCGGCGCGTCCCGGCGGAGCCTGCGCCGAGCCGGGGCCGCCCCCGCTTTCGTCCCTCCCCCGGGCTCCCGGGGGGCTCGTACCTCCGCGGCCGCCTCACTCCCTCTCCGCCCCTCCTGCCGTGTCCTTCCGCCGGTGCTGCGCCCGCCCGACCCCTCCGCCGCCCGCCCTGCCTGCCGGCGGGGCGGTGCAACCACCAGCCACTTCCCCCAGGTTGTCCGGGCGGTTGTTTGGGGACCGGGAGTCTTTCTGCTTCCCCTTTGGAGCAGGAGAGAAGCGAGAAGGGGCTTTTCCTCACTCTCCAGGCCGCGCCCGGCCCCTTGCCCTCCTAACACGGGGTTTTTCTCTTCATGCAGTCCCTTTCCTCGGAACCGAGCCCTGCCGCCCGGGGGTCCGCCCGCTCTCGGCTCCGGCGGGCACAGCTCCCCCCGCCGCTCCGGGCCCCGCGTCAGGGCTTCCAGGGAGCCGCCGTGACCCCCACCACGGCTGCGGGGGGGACGGTGGGTGCCAGGCAGGCCCCCCCCGCACTCCCGGGACAGCCTCGGCCTTTTCCAGGCCGGCGGGGTGTTTCCTTCCCTTCCCATCACAACTTATTAACAACTGTTCCTCCTCTGGTCTGCCGGATCGCTGCGGAAGAGCTTTCCTCTCCATTCCCCGTCCCTCCCGGAGCTCCATCTCCAGCCATTCTCCTCCCTTCCCTCCTTGTTTTTCCTTGTCAAAAGGTCTCAGGGGCTGGGAAGTCCCCTGCCTCCACCTGCACGGGATGCGGCGTGGAAGATGTGACAGCCAAGAAACTCTTAAAAAGAAACGAAATAACAAAGTAAAACAGTAAGGTGGCAGGAGCCGTGCAGCTCTGGAGCCCCGGGTGTCCACCGGCTGTACTGTTTACTCACAGACCTTTCCTAGCTCTGTGTCCAAGCTCACATTCCCTGCATTCCCACAAAACATTTCGTTAGGAATTTTTCTCACAGGTGAAGGTCAACAAAAATCCAAGATCAGAACCAGACCCGATGCCTGCCTGTGCACTCTTCAGCCTTCCAGAAATACTGCAGCCAATATACTGCAATTCCTGCTACTCCAATTCCAATACTGCAGTTCCTGCTCCCCTTCTTTTAGTGAAAAAAACCCCAAACACCCAAAACCCTCCAATATGAAAAAGCAAGGAACAGACTGTATATTTACCGTATATATCGACACCAGAATACTTGGACATTCACATTTCAACATGTGTGGATTTCCCTCTCCTCAGCCACAGCTCTCCTTGCTGGGACACTGCCACGATTCCCTGCCATTTATGCCACATAAAACAGCTTTAGGAGAAGAGCCTGGCTCGACTCTGCAGACATTGAAACAGCAGAGCCTGTTTCTGACCATCAAGGGATAAATCATATTTCAGCCAGGCACTCCTTTTCTCAGTCACCAAGGAATAATGTCCATATACTAGAAGTTCAGGAACCTTCCATGCTGCTGCATCTTGTGTTGCCAGGAGTTCAGGTTGATGAGCACCACAGCAGTGGGATGGAAAGCAGGATGGCTCCATTGCCAGGAGGGCAGGCATTATTACCTGGCCTCCCAGTGCAGATGGATTCATGGACCATCAGTCTTTCCTACCAAATGCCAACAGACCAAAATAATCTTATGACCTAATCCAAATCATGTAGGACACCATCCTTCCTCCCTCTAATTAGTCTTACCTTGATACACTTCTTCAAAGTTCCAGAAAGAGTCTGGAAAAGAGGCTTCTGGAAAATCAGGAGCAGATACATCATGAAGCATACAGGGCCATTCCTGGCTTGGAGCTGTGCTCAGGACCCTGCAGCTCCACAACGTGCAGCTTTTCCCTCCTTGGAGCTAAGTGAGCACAAATCAGGAAGCCCAGAGATTCCTGACAGTCTGAAGAATTTGTTGTTTTGAAGAAGTTCAGCGCGAAGAGGGGAAGCGTGGGATGAAATCATTTTCTAGATGATACTTGACATCTATACACAGGACATGTACACTTCCTCTTTTGGTTTCCTTTTGAGGAAGATAGAGGCCTGAGAGAGAAGAGGAGAAAAAGGGAGGGGAGCCCAAGACACGCAGGCACAGCTGCCTCTCATTCTGCAGCTGTGTGCAGCACATTGGTCAGTGGCAATGGAGTGACTGAATATCTCCATCTATATTTCTTATCTCTCTCTTTATTGCATCTTCTCTGCAATAAATCCCTCCCTGCTTTTAACTTAGGGAACATGCAGTGCTGTGCCTTGAGAGAGGAAGGCTCCCGGGAGACCTTCTGTTTCATGGCAGGCCCAGCATTTGCATATGCAGCCTCACTGCTTTTTTATTGCTTTAATTATATTTTATTGGGCATGATAACGTCAAGAAAATAACAACTAGCTGGAGGAAACCCTGAAAACAATGTAGGAAGGAGGAGGAAATTTATCCCCTGCAGCAGTAAATCGATGTGAGATTCAGTGGAGTGACAGTGATTACATTTGCCAAAAAATTTGCTCAGTATTGGCAAAAGAACCATCACACAAAACTATATCAGTGACAAAAAGGAAACACAAAACCTTTATGCCACCCAGTTCAGTAGATTAACTCTTGCTCATAATGAGCTGCATTCACATTTCAGTGTTTAATGCAACAATTAAGGAGTGAAAGCACCAATAAAGCAATTCAAAAGTAGACTCTGTAGCTATAACTGCTGCTCTTTTCTGCAAATGCTGATTTTTGGGGGGAGCTGGTTGCTTACTCTCATTGAGAGGGATGCTTATTTATGACGTTTCATCCCGGGCAGTTTTACAATGTGAAATCCAGGGTGGGGAAATCAATAAGCAATTACACTGTGTGGTACCAATTACATAGATTTTTCTTTTTTGGCAGCTCTAGAGTCGTCACTGAATTTACATCAAGTACCATCCTACAGACCCAGATGCTAAAAGAGGAAACTGCTTATTAACCTCCCCAGTCCATCTCTCCAAGTCAAACCACCAGTGTCCCAAACAGTCTGGTTTTTATAATCCAGAGCTAAGAGGTTCAAGTGACCCTGGTGTGATCAAAGTTGACTCCTGTAAGAAGTATAACTTCTTATTTTTTTAATTTATTTCTCATTTAAAGTACAGGGTAGCACAAAAAAAAAAAAAATTCAGATCCTTGGTGGCTTACACAGGACTCATGGAAGGGCAGGATTATGGAGAAAGCTTTCACTGAGGATCTTTCTGAAAAACAAAACCAAAACAACCACCCAAACCCAAACCCCCAGGTTTCCAGGCTCCAGCCGGAGCTCCCTGAGGAGCTGGTGCCATCTGCTGGACAAATCCTGCATGGCAACTCTCCTCCGAGCCCACCGGCAGGTTAACGGCGAGGAGTTTCACACCTCGGTCCCCTTCTGAAACAAGGATCTCCAAGCGGTGGCAGCTTTGGGGTGCTCTGCTGGCCGCTCCCCGAGAGCCTCAGATAAGGTGGGGGTCTGGCCAGGGTCTGCTCCCCTGTGGGTTCAGCAGAAACACAGGCAGGGATCCAGCAAAAGGTGGTATTTTTTATTACTCCCTGGTGCCAGATCTCAGAATCACAGAATCACCAAGGCTGGAAAAGACCTTTAAGACCATCAAGTCCAGCCTATGACCAACACCACCACACCATCTAGACCATGGCACTAAGTGCCACATCCAGCCTTGCCTTGAACACATCCAGGGATGGTGCCTCCACCACTTCCCTGGGCAGTCCATTCCAATGTCTAATCACCCTCTCTGTGAGGAAGTGCTTCCTAATATCCAACCTAAACCTCCCTTGGAGCAGCTTCAGGCTGTGCCCTCTTGTCCTGTCACCAGTTGCCTGGGAGAAGAGCCCAGCCCCCACCTGACTACAACCTCCCTTCAGGGAGTTGAAGAGAGTGATGAGGTCCCCCCTGAGTCTCCTCTTCTCCAGGCTAAACAACCCCAACATCCTCAACCTCTCCCTATAAGACTTTCCCTCTAATCTCTCACTCTGCCTTGCCTCTGGCAGCTGGTATATCTCACAATTTTAAGCGTGAACCAACAGTGATGGTAACAAAGTTTCTTTCAGAAAAATGTCCCTTCCCAACACTTCAGGGAGGACCATCAGCCAGTAGAGCAACTTACCTGGGAGTGCAGTGGATCTGCAGACCTCAAGCAGGGAACAGGTAGCTTTGTAAAGCTGTGCTAGGAATCAGACATGATGGGCTATTCGCTGACTTTCACTGACCCCCAGTATAAAAATTAACTGGATAAAGAGATTTTTAGCTGCTGCTACTTACAAGTAATCCAATTAAAACCAATGGTAGAATGCACCAGGATTTTGGACTGTTATTCAAATTTACTAGAGCCAGCTGAGAATGTGTGTGACTTTATTGTTTGCTGAGATGGTACTTTTGAGGGAGCTGAAGACAGCAGTGATACTCTGAATCAAATCCTGATGTGTCTCTCCCTCCTTGCCCATCCACTGCCTTTTCCAGCCAGGTGCTGAGCTGACACTAACCAGCTTCACAGTGACATAAATCTGCTTCAAAAACTGATGTGACCACTAATGGATGCAACTCCAATCTGAAAAAAACCCCAAACAACCAAACCCTGTGACTTTGTGCTCCACATTGCTGTGCAATTTCCAAGCCTTTTACCATCTCATACCTTCAAATAGGCACAGGATTTGCTTCCTACAGGCAGCTTGTTCTGCATCCAGTTCCCTGGGAATGCTGGAAAAGCATACAGGGCTGGTTTTTGAAGTCACTTGGACACAAAGGTAGTACTGTGCTGACTTCATTGAGACAGAGATAGGCTAATCTATCAGAGCTGCTGCTGTGACAGCTTATTACAGCTCCTAAACCTGGATAATCCACATTGCAGTGAGCATTTTTATAGCACCAAGCTTCCTTCCCATATCAGCAAAACCAAGGCAGCATCTTTGTAAGGACAGATGAAGCTGCTCTACATCCTGTCCTGAGTTTCCTTCTTGCTCTCTGCTAGAATCAATGTCCTCTGATTGGAGAGGGGATTTAAAAACAAAAACAAAAAGGTATTATTTATTTATTATGAAGGTAAAATCTAAAGAGATGGAGAAATACATGATTTCTCATCACTGTTATTTAAAGGTTGCCAGTTACACTGAACTGATCTTGACCTTCTGACACAATTAAAACAAACATTGCTAAAACCTGCTATTTTTGTAACATTTCAGCAGCCACAGAGCCGCAATACTTTGTAACGTTTGAGAAGGCACAGGAAATGACACTTTCACTTTCCCACACAAAATTAACTACTGGTAAATGCTTCTTCCTTTGCAAAAGGCTTTTCCATGCACCTTGATCTGCTCAGCTCCCCCTTAAAGTCATTTCCTAAAGGTCCTTTCTTGCCAACTTCTCAGCTTACCCTGGAACTTGAGAGAAACAGGACAAAGCCACCAAAACACCTTCTCTTACATGGATTTACTAGAGTACATATTGAAGCTGACTTGCAAAGAGCAAAGTGCTGGTGTCTTGGTCTAACCAAAAGAGTTGCTCCTTGCCCCAAAATTGCCTCTGCAACACCAAGCCCGTGCCGACTGGTTCTCCCTCCATCTCTGAAACTGGATTTCTTTGGAAATGGCATCAGAGATGTTATTTTACTTACAGCCAAGCTAGCCTGCAAGTATCAGGAGTGTTGCTTTAAAAGAAATAATGGGAAGATTAAAAAAAAATAAAAATGAAATTGATTAGAGGCAGATTTCATTTTTTACAATCAAAGCACATTAGCCCATGGACTCAAGGCTTGATTCTGGAGTGTTGTTCCTGAAGAGATGAAACTTGGAAGACTCTTGCAGCCCTCAAGCAAAGCTGCAGAATGCTGCTGTGCTTTCTTCTCTTCTTCTGGACTACCTCAGAGAGTACACAAGCTCCCAGCATAAATTATTGCAGTCCCTGGGACCACTTCTACAAGCAGCCTGGCTGCTTGTAACCAGGCCAGCCTCTCTAGAGAGCTCCACACCACACAGCTGCTCTCCAGCGCTGGAGGATTTTGAGGTAGATTTAAGGGTTACATGCAAACAACTAAATTGGCTTAACTATTTATAGAAAACAGACTTTTGGCATGCTGGAGGTCTGGCAAAATGCTGCAACCAGGAGCAAGGCAGAGAAGCTATTCTTTGCCAACACAACACTACAGGTCTTCCCTGAGCGTGTCTTGGCTACAGAGTTTTTCAGAGCTGCTGGTACAGGCCATGCAAGGTAGGACTTTTCTTCCCTTCTGGGTCTGTTCCTGGTTCAAATAAATTCTTCCTGGTGCCTAGGCCTCTTATTGCAATTGCTGGAAGTAGCAGTCAAATAGATTGTTTCCTCTCCTCCTATTTTAGGAGCATCCTTTGAAGCAGAGCTTTTAAAAGGAGCACACAACTCTCTAAATCACTTGGCAAAGCTGCTCAGTGTGTTGGTGGCTTGCCCAGTGCTAAGCTGTTGCACAAAGGGCAAAAGAAGCCCCTGTGCAAACAGGCCTGAGCCCTGCACAAGGTCCTCCTGGCAGCTCACATCTCCCCCAGCAGACTTGGTGGCACAGTCAGAACTTTGGGACATGAACAGAACAGGATCCACACAGCTCCCAGCAGCTGCACAGCCCAGCAGTTTCTCTCTGGCTCTGAATGAAGGCAGCTTCCCAGTACAGAAGCAGTGACACCACTGCAGGCATGAAGGGACAGACCAGCACCACTCAGACCCCAGATGAAACCTTCAACCTTTGCACAGGGCTGACTTTGGCTCATCTCTGCAGCTGCAAATAACCCCACACAAGGCAACATTAAATAATGCTAAAACACATCCTCTTCCTACCATTGCCAAGGAAGCAATTTTCTAGGAAACAACGTTTAGTTAATGAATGAGACGAGCTCATTGTCCCTGGTGTGGAAACTCGGGAGAACATTCTCCTTTAGCATATAGGGCATAGAATGGTTTGGCTTGGAAGGGACCTTAAAGATCATCCAGCTCCAACCTCCCTGCATGGGCAGGGACACCTCCCACCAGACCAGGTTGCTCAGAGCCCCATCCAACCTGCCCTTCAACACTTCCAGGGATGGGGCTTCCACAGCTTCCCTGGGCAACCTGGGCCAGTGTCTCACCACCCTCACACTCCAGAATTTCCTCCTCATGTCTCACCTCAATCTCCCCTCTTCCAGGAGCCCCTTTAAGTACTAGAAGAAAACAAAAGAAACATTTTTTTCTCCATGACTTGCCTAAGAGTAGGTGAATGGAAGGCCTGGGAACAAACCTACGGAATAAACACACTCTGTTCAGCCAGTCAGCAACCTGAAAGTACCAGTTAGCACCCACCAAACTACTAAATACTCCTCATGACAACTTTGCAAAGAAGAGTGGTTCCTGTGCCTGTTCACATGTCTGAGCAGCAGTACTAGTGACAGCTGTACAAGCTGTTGGCTCAGTCCCTAAAAAGCACCCACTGCCCATCACTTTGTTCATTTACACTGGCAATGCTGGCTCACCCAGCAACACACAATCAAACTTAAGAACTGCATCCAAAGAGAGAAAACAAATTCCTCATATAATTAAATAATCTTTATTTTATAAAACATCATATAAAGCGTCTACACCATTCACTGGTGGAACATTAGTTGCTATTACACAGTAATTCAAACACAAGTTATTATTTCACACTAGTTCTGCAGTTCCCTGTTACAGTTTCTCTAGCCACTATGGACTAGCCTGAGAACAAGTCCCACCATGTGCTCCATAGCTTGAAAGTTGTACTTCTTCTGTGTCTGTGCTTCTAAGCTGGAGCCCACTAGATGGACTACGAGGCCTTGCTCTGAGACATGGTTGCTAGCTCTACCTCATTAAGCTGTTCCTAATTGCTCTTTTGTTTTCTGGTGCTCTTGTTGAACTTCTAAAGCCTCAACATTGATCACAGTGCTCTGCTTCTTCCAACCAAGTTTCCCCTCGGTTCAAAGAAGGGGACCAATCAGCCATTAAAAGTTCATTACCTTCCAAAATAATGTCACACAAGGAGTTCCACAGATACCTGCAGTCACTGACACCCTTGGGCAGGTCAGGGCTGTAACCATGCACTCAGCTGCACACCAAACCTCAGAGTCCAAATCATCAGCACTGCTGCTCAGGAAACTCTCCTTGGTGGGCAAGTCAGCAGCTGCACTGGGAAATTAACAGGCTGTCTTCACTTACATTTCTTCAGGACTTGCTGCTGAAAGCCCTTATTCCCTGGTCAGGCTGGCTGCTGAAACTCTTTTGGCTCCAGATTTACTGCAATCCTTAGGGGAAACCCACCAGACATCTTCTCTTCAACCTGGGAATCCACCTGAACAAGAGGCAGGATGGCTGATCTTGATGCAGGTGTCTGGCTTACTCCTTTTGACTCCCACCCACCAGCACCACTGCAAAACACCCTGGACTCCTGCTTTTGGGAAGCAAGCCAGATGCTGGGAAGTGCCATGCTCCAGTGACAAAGTACTGGTGATGGTGACAAGTGCTTCACTCAAAGCAACAGCCTTTTGTCTTTATCCAGCCCAGCCTGACACAGCCCACAAAGTGTTCCAAGGTGGCTTAGTGTTAACTGACAACACCCCACGAGGTAGGTAACACTGCACCCACTAAATAAAGTGGATAAGCTGAGGCAAAAAGGCTCCTTGACATGCCTGACAGCAGCAGCAGAGCTGGGGAAGAACCAGCAAGCCCCAAGTAGCCCTTCTTGTGTCCCTTTTAGCACAGCGAGAGACTCTTGAGTCTTAATGAGTCCAGTTTCCCTTTCAGGACCAGCCCACCCACCAGTGGGCTCTGCTAATCTGAAGTGCTTTGGGCTCTGCAGGTCTTTGGCTGCAATGGGCAAGGCTCCCAGGAGAACTGGCACCCGAGCTGCACGGGAGGCCTGCTGCTGAGGCTCAAAATAAATGGTCATAATCCTGAAAGCAACACCAATGCAACAGTGCTAAAGAACATGCAGTGAAATAAACACCAGAAGCTGCCAACTGGGGGGACACTTTTTTTTTTTCTCTGCAAATGGGACGAGATAAGTAACACTTATTTTTTTTCTCCCAGCCAGGTTCACTTTTTTTTTTTGCTTGAAAAAGTCCAGATTCTGTGCCTCTCACTTCTTTAATTATTAGGCTGTAAAATCAGTCTCTCTCACCCTATAAATTGCTCACTTTCACGAAGTGAGCCAGATCCAAATCAGGGAGACAGAAGTGAATTCAAAGCCCAGGGTCAAGGCATCAATTCAGATGAAGGAGGGCCAAGGTCAGGCCTCTGGCTTCAACAGGTAACTCTTCCAATCTCAGCCACCACATCTTGAAAATGCACGTTGGCCACTCTTCAACCAGAAATCCCAACGTGCATCCGAGGAAACCCTCCTGTCACAAGCAATATCTAAGGTCCTGGGGAAAAACATCAATGCCACTTTCAAGTGGTTTTCCATCATTTTTTTCCAGAGAGCTCCCAGCTTCCCCTGCAGTGCCTCACTATCCCCAGACACTGTGGCAGACTCTGGGTTCAGATGCACTGATCTGAATCTGGGATGACACTTTCAAGGGCAGCAGAAATACAGAGTCTTCCCTACAAATCAGGTTCTGGCCCCTGCTCCCTTCAGATTGCCAAAACCAGCAAGTAGTTTGCAGATGGCTGCAGTAAAACACTCCCTGCATTTGCTGTTCTTATTTTTAAAAGTTACTTTCAGCTTGGAGAAGGTATTTGACAATCTCAAGGCATGCTGTTTGGTCTCAGGCTGGCTCCACACTGTGCCTGCATTTTAGCCAAGCAGCACAGCAGAGGGAATTCTGGCATTCTGCAGAAAAAAAAAACAGGGCCCACCAGCCAGAAAACCACTTACTGGCAAGTCTTGATGGGGCTTCTCACAACGGAGAGTGTTGGTGGCTCAAGGAGGAGCTAAAAGCAGTATTTGGAGGGGCTGGGTGGAATTTAAACAGCAAGGGATTAAGAAGAGGGGAAAAAAACCAGAATTGTTTCACCCTGGGGGCTGTGTCTTTGGGTGTGTTCACAGAGCACCTAGTCCTGCAAGGTGCCAGTGCTGATTAGAGCTTCTGGACACTACTGAAAAATAAGTTATCAATATCTTATTCAGCAAGTTATTAAAAGCAATTAGGGTGCAAAACAACGACCTACCTAAAATAATGTTCTTCCTAGAGTCACACTCTAGCTCGACCACCAAAATCTTTTCTCCCAAAGGAAAATCAGGGATAATGAACAAAGTGCAGGTAACAACCATCGTTTTGCAGTTAGATAGCACCTCTCAAGTAAAGATCTGAAAGTGCATAACACAGATGGCTCAGCTCCATCCCCCGTTCACAGCTGGGGATATTAGGCACAGAGTCAGAGTTACATGACTTGCCCAAGGTCACGTAACGAGGTGGTGGAAGAGCCAGGAATCCCAACTCTGATGAAACACCAGAACATGCTTCTCCCTAACAGTGTGAAGAGTCACTCTAGCTGTCTAGACTGTACAGGACACCGAACGTGAAGATCTAGTGTTGTTTTCTCCTCTTTTCCAAGATCCTACCAGTGCTGAAGTAGTTAGCTACGAGCATTACTATTTACACCTGCACTGCTGGACTAGTTCTGTTTAGTCTGTAAAATTAGCCCTTCTTTTAGTCATATCATTTAGCATATCCTGACGTACACACTGAGCCAGCCTCTGCCAGGCCAAACACTGCAGGTCCAATGAATCCATGGCATAGCTCCATGGATTTCCGTGGAGTTACGCCAGGGACAAATTTGGCTCCAGAATTGCTAACGTGTGTTGGCTCCTCTCCCAACAGTGGCATTTCAGGCACGATCCCCTCCTTGCCAGATAGTGAACTCGAGGAAGTCTTTGCTTAGCATCCAGTCAGTGGTTTTTCAGATGTCCATTGGCTTTCAAGTATAACTCCTCACTCCTCCGGCTCCTCCAAGCCTGGTACTTCTTCATGCTCTTCCTCCGAGCGAAGCGACAGATGCTGACCATGAAAACCCAGGAGACTGCATACATGATGACACCCCCCAGCTTAATGTACCACCTGGGCTTGGGAGAAGCAAGCTCACAGTACATCAGCCAGGCCCCCACTCCAATCCGCACCCCAGTGAAGAGGACCACAAAGAAGAAATCCACCACGTCACCCGTGAAGCTGTGGTAACATCCCGTCTCCTTCAGGAACCAGCGGGCCTGCAGCAGCGGGTTGGTGATCTCACTCCCAAAGATGACAGCATTGACTTCTGCAGCTGACTCCCCCAGTGCCAGTGATGCTGTGATGCCCACGATGCTCACCAGATGGTGGGCCAGCATCAGGGCACCCTCTGCCTGGAAGTACACACACCAACAGAGGTCGAAGAGGAAGTAGCCCAAGCTAAGGCACAGCACGTGTACCTGAAGAGTTGTGTTTGGTGATCCTGAAACACAAAGGCACCAGACAGAGCTTTAAAGCATGGAGACAATAAGCAGTCAGGATCCTGGACAACAAAGGGGCATTCACCTTCAGCACTGGCAGGCTGATTTTAGTGTATGCTGACCACAGCTCAGCTGGAGAAGTCAGACAAGTCACAGTGCTGCTGTTGTCAGTCTGACAGCTGCACACACGTCACGGCCATACAACGTGACCACACACTCTGCCAGGCTGCAGCTGGGGAGGGCTGTTACACTAGCAAAATACAGTACCAGTCTCTCCATTGCTCTAGTACTTTCCATCACAAAGCAGCTCAGATATTGTTACAACCATCATTTCCCAAGTGAGCTGGACACAGAGGTGGTAGGAGAACCCCACTTTGCACCATAACCCGACTCAGGACAGTAACTTTCATTACTTACCTGGGTGACTCAGAGGCCAGGGGCCATCAATAAAGCCAATGTAAGCAGAGAGACAGGTAGCAAGGATGCCATGGGTCAGTGTGACCAGCCTGCAGCTCCACTCGTAATTCCGGTGCCTGAAGCGACGGCAGAACCAAGCGTAGAGAGACAGCCAGACCAGCAAACTGCAGGCAACCCCCAGGGGCAGGGGGAACAGCATCCTGTCCCAGAAAGACAAAACTCATCAGAAGGTCCAGCTTTTGCCAGTGTTGGCACAACCCAGTGCAGCATTTCACCAGTAACCATCCCATATGGCCCTCACCCTGCTCCACACCTCCCCTGGGCAAGGCACTGGCTGCTCCTTCCTCTGCAGTTTGAGGAGTGAAACCCACTCAGCTCTCACCACTGCACACTTCATTTCATCTTTTCTGGCACCAAGAAGCCCCAGACCTTTTTGACAGGAAAGGATTAGATGCTATGCCCATTAAGATTTTTTTTCAGCAGTATTTCATACACCTTCCCTCACTCCTTGTGCAACGCAGAAGCTCTCAAACCAGCAAAAGACATGTTGCCAGAACAAAACTACATGCATAAACATTTGCTGAGGACACTGCTCTTGTTACTAAAAGCCCCCCAAAATACTCCAATATCTACATGTTGTTCATATTTATAGTCCCTCTCCATTAAATCTGTGCCTCACTGCTCCTGAGCGTCCAGAAAAGTGCATCAAAAGAAGGTGAGTCACACTCTGGGATACACAAGATTCCAGTTGTGCAATAGCCAAAGCTCCACTGGTCCTTCTGGTAACTCCTGACCAGCTCACTGGATTCACACCCAGGGCTGGGGAACACCAAAAGGACTGCACCTGATGAGGAGTCAGAGTTGCAGTACCCAACCTTCCTGTTCAGCCTGTTGCAAGTAGACTTAGGAGGCTGGGTAAACAAAACCATTAAGGTATAATGGGCCTCAGGTACCTGGGGGAATGAAATAAGGATGTGATTAACTCCTCTGACCAGGTGTTTCCATTAACAGCCCTGACAGTTGAGGTCCATTTGTATTCAGAGTCAGGACAGATGAGGCAAAAAGAATTCTGATGTGACAGAAGGATTTGACCACCTGGAGAAGCCTGGTAGAAGGAAGATGAATGACCTTTTAAACATTTTGAAGTGTTTTCCACACCTATTCATGAACAAGATGCTTCTTCAATGCCTGGAAACAAAAATGAGGGCTACCTTCCAGCTGCACATCCAAGCTTAAATTTGTCCTTAGCACATACAATAGATCTGTGAATTATGACTGTCCCTACACACTGAAAAGGGCACGATCTGGGGAAAAAACTGCAGCAATGTTACTGTTATTTGTACCACAAGTAGCAATGGGGTCATGAACGAAAGCAGGCTCTACAATTATTACACGTGCCTAAAAATCTAGTCCACAACAGCCCTGTTCTCCCGGAAAGGGCTTAGAAATTAACTGGGCACCTCCAGCAAAGCACCGTTATTTCCTTTCTTGGTTTGGGGTTGGGTTTTTTTGGTACAAATGAGAAAACGGAGGAGCCCAGAGAGCCTAACCAACGTGCCCCAACGCACGGACACAGCCCACCCACCCAGCACCCCTCCTCTACCCCCCGCGCACCCACCCGGGGCCTCCCGCCCCGCTCCCCCCCGGGGCTGGCGGCGAAGCGAGCGCCGCTCCCCCCGCACCTCCGGTCCCGCTCCATCCCCGCGGCTGCCGCAGCTCTGCCGGGGAAGCCAGGCTGCAGGGCCAGGCTCTTCCCCTCGCCCCGGCTCCCTCAGCCCCCCCTGCACCCCCGCGCACCCACCTGCAGGGCCGCGGCTGCTGGGGCCGGACCGGCGCCTCCGCCGCCTCCCGGCGCCCGGGAAGAGGAAGCGGCGGCACCGGCGGGCGGCGGCCGAGGGGCACCTGCTGGCGGGGAGGAGGGACGGCAGGGGCTGCGGGAAGAGAAGGGAAGGGAGGGGGAAAGAGCCCCGGCTCTCCCGGCCGGCCCCGCAGCGCATCCCTTCCAAACGCGGCCGAGCGGCTGCTGACCCCCGGGGCCGGCACCGGCTGCTCTGGCTCGCAGGGCGCTCTGAATCGAAGCCCTTCCCGCCTGCAATGCCCAGCAGGTTGTAGCTCCCAGGACGTGTTCCCACCGGGCACGCACACACAGAGCACCTCTGTATCCTGCGGCCATGGGAAATTGGTCCCACGCACCCACGACCTGCTCCAAACATCCCACGTATCCCAGAGATAACAGCGGTGAGCACACAGCTGCAGGCAGATGTGGGCTCCCTTCACTCACACCCCGGCAGTGCCTGAGGTGAACTGACTCTCCCACAGAACTTGTAAAACTGCGGCAGGACAGCACCGGGATGGTGGTGCCATAGCCTAGGGGTTGGTCATCCAGGCACAGCACGGAGCAGGCAGCTTCAGCAGGCTGGGGAGCACCCAGCGCTGCCCTGGACATCCCCTCTCATCCAGTGCTTATGCAGAGATTCAGCTGAGACATGAGGAGGGAATTCTTTCCTGTGAGGGTGGTGAGACACTGGCCCAGGTTGCCCAGGGAAGCTGTGGAAGCCCCATCCCTGGAAGTGTTGAAGGGCAGGTTGGATGGGGCTCTGAGCAACCTGGTCTAGTGGGAGGTGTCCCTGCCCATGCAGGGGGGTTGGATCTAGATGATCTTGAAGGTCCCTTCCAACGCAAACCATTCTATGATTCTTCTCACTCAGTGCTAAATTGTACCTTTTCTCTCTCCTCCCTGTCCACATACACAGAATAACAAAATCCAGGACACCTGAAGTAGCTTAGCAAAACGATCCTCCAACCAACACACTTAACTCCTTTCCCAAGTCGCAATCAAAACAATCTCTCACACCCAGAAATAGCGTTTGTGGTTTTTTTTCCTTCATCATGTCAAATTTCACCTTTTGAAATGCAGATGGTGGGAGTGGCTTGTCCAGCCTCCTACAGCACTTGTAATAAGCCTGTTTTCAGCTAGGTATCTACCTTACTTTTCCAGCTGGGGCCAGGCACAAGTTCCTGTTGCTATAAAATTCTCACCCTTCAGCAACTCCAGCACAACATCCTCACTAGCATTGATAGTGCATTTGATTCTCTGAGAAATCATAGGTCTCATCCTGCTTTCCTCCACCTTTGCTGGATCAGGCACCAAGCCCCCAGCCTCACTAACACCTGAGATGGACCTGTTCTAATATTTAGTTTAGGATAAAGACCCATGGTGACTGCCACAAAACTATAGGGCTGATGTTGACTCATAGCACAGAAACAGAGCAGCCCAGAAGAACAAGAGGCAGTGACAAAAGAGCACTCAAAGTCCCAGCAAGGCAAGGACCATATCATGCCCAAGGTAGAACATAGAGGAGCTGTGGGGTGTCAGGTTTTTTTTGTCTTCAAGATCATACAATGGGCAAAATTTGCACCTAGTGAGATGCAAGGTTAAATTATCTCCCAGTGGATTGCACCAGAAGTTATGTGCAGCTTATAAACTAATTTTCTGTTTGCTTTGTGCAGAGTCAGCCATCTAAATAGGCTGAGTTGCACTGGCTCAGTTTGCCCACAGCTGAATGGCATTCAGCAAAACAGCTCAGGACAGAACCTCTGCTAACAGCTCTTGCACACTGCTGCTCATCTGAGTACAGCTACACCCTCCCTCAGCAGAACATTCTTCTTGTTTTCTTTCTGTGTCTACTCTGAGAGGTTACAACACCGAAGGGTCACAGAACATCTAAGCTTGAAAATACTGGGAACCTTCTTGTCCAAAAAGAAACTGGAAATATACAAGAACTGGAAATACACAAGAGTCCAAGAGTGCTCCCCAGTGATAGACTGAGGCTCCCTTTTTGTGACTGCAAAAACCCTCAAGGATATTTGAGAAATAAAAATCAGGCACCTGTATTAAAAATTACATAATTTGAAATGTTAGCAAACAAGAAATCCAGTGGGACACTGAGGGTGGAGCCAGATGCTTTTCTAGCACCACATTAGGATGTTTACCACTAAAACTACCCTTAGATAAGATGTGATGCATGACCACCTGAAGACACTTACTCTGCCACCACCATGCAACCCAAGCCTTATGAATTGGTCATTGCTAGGATGAAATGCAGAAAAAGAGGCATTTGTGCTACAGAGCAAAAAAAAAAAAGGCAACCTGGGATGTAGACCCTGACCAGAGTGTAAGTCACCCCGTGACCTTGCATCCATCAAGAGCAAACACCTGAGTTTCATGGCCCATTCTTAAGTTCCTTGGGATACAGAATGTGACTCATTGGCAAGTCAGGTTATGGGTTCATGAGTCAATAGTCTGAGCTTCAGCTGACCTTCACACCTCAAACCTGAGCTCCAGAGCACATGGCTTGGTCTGTGCGTGTTTCCCCACTAGCTCACTCCTTCCTGGAGGGAATAAACCAGAGCTTTGCCAGTGACTACTGGCCTTAGACACAGGCTACCCCCAAGCCTCTTTTCCTCAGCATTAACTGCAGTTCCCTCCTTAAGACCCGCAACAAAAGAACATTACAGCAATTGCTTCTTTTTTAAAAAGAGAACAACTTTATTAGAAATCTCATCACTCATGAGATTTTTCAGAAGAGCACAGTGACTCTGGCAAGGTCCAGGTCCCTTAGAGCCATGCTGGCAAGGTGTCACGAGTGCAAGGCTCCTGTTTTTTTCTAATCATATTATCCTGCTAACTTGCCTGGATTCCCAGCTGCGAGGCATCCAGAGGGCACGTCAAAAATGAGGTTATTTCATGTCATTTTTAATCTCTCCAGACACCTTGTTGTAACCCTCAGCCAAGGGGGATATCTGCACTGCACAGTGCCAAAGTTAGTGGAGATAAGAGGCATGGGGAGCTGGCAAGGCTGCAACCACCCCAGAAGCTGCACTCCCTCTGCTCCCCTCCTTCACCTCTGTGGCAAGGCTGCCACCTCACTTGAGCAAGAGCCACACAAACTGTTCCAGGGACTCTTTAGCTCCATGAAGAAGTCCATCTAAACAAGGTCTTTGAAAGCAGGAAGGAAAGGCAACCAACCTTGCTAAGCCTGAGGGCAACACAAGGCCATTAGTTTCTTAGCCATAAGCAAGGCTCTCGAGGGAGAATAAATCTGAACTGCAGCCTTAGAGGGAAATTCACATTAGAAGCCCAGGGAGGAATGTCAAAACACAATTCTGAGAGGTAAAGAAAACAAGAGAACTGGTTGATAGTCTGAGACCTGCTGCTATGGAGCAGATGTTTCACTGAGATCTGCCTAAACATTACTGTAACCCCTAAAAATACAGTAAATTATTAGACTCATTAGCCCTGCACTCAGCTTAGGTGGCTTGTAAATGAGCCAACCCCAGAAGGGAAAGAGCATCTCTCACCCACAAAATACCTCTTTTTTTTAAAGCAATCCCAGGCTAGGTGAGCACCTGCTCTTGGACTTTATTGGCACAAGTCTAATTCCTGACTTGCTTGCCAGGGCCTGCATCAATCCCAGTAAAGTCACACTGCTCCAAGATTAGTATCTGCTTGAATGCAAGTATTAAAAGAGAAATGTATCATTAAAAACAACGAGGTAAAACATTGCCTCACCTAAAGCACCATCACTTCACACACTCAAAGGACAACTCCACTACACCCTTGCAAGCACCTGAATCTTGTTCAGAGGCTTGCATAAAAAGACTAATTGTCCAACCCCAGGATTAAGGCAAATTGAGGCTCAGTAAATCTTTGCTAGGTCACACCCCTACCCAGTCCCACAGGCAGGAAGATGGGATTGTTCAGATTTGATTTTCTGGCTCTACACTGTGAAATAAATCTACCTCCAAAATTAGGATGGAGCATACAGACAGTGCAATTATTGGTTGCATACTGAACAGGTCTGGCGTTGCCAGCCTCCTTGAGACTGTACCATTGCTGGTGAAGTCAGGGAATCAGAGTTCAGTAGCAGTGCCAGGTTTCTCAGATTTCCACTCAGATCCTTCTTCTGTCAGCTTTCCCATGTTCCTAGTGTTGATTCATGTCCCCCAGGGGGAGCAGACCAGTGCCAGAAAGTCAATTCCACATCAGTTTTAGGAATTCTTTTCACAGGAATAGGATTCAGTAGCCAGCACCCTGGCCCAAGGGATTGTCCTCCACAACCCATCAATGAGCTGTCAAGTGCCCGTTAGTTTTCACAGGTACATTCAAACTCCTGAGGCTTGTCCAGGAACTATATTTTTTCAACATTTTCCTCCTGACAAAGCGGCAGATGTCCACCAAGAACCCCAAAGACACAATGTACATGGCCAGGCCTCCAGCCTTGAGGAACCAGCTGGGATCAGGGGATGTCACCATTGCATGCATGATGAAAGCTCCTCCTCCGATTCGCAGCACCAGGAAGAGGAACACAAAGAGGAAATCCACTGCCTCTCCCAGGAAAGTGTGGTAACATCCCATTTCCCGCAGAAACCAGCGAGTCTGGAGCAGTGGGTTGGTGATTTCGCTCACAAATACAACAGCATTGACTTCTGTAGCAGATGTCCCAAGCCCCAGCACCATGATCATGCCACAGATGCTCAGCACGTGATGGAACAGCATTAGGTCCCCCTCTGTCTTGAAATACAGGCACCAGCCCAGGTCAAAAAGGAAGTAACCCAAGGTCAGGGACAGCACGTGGATCTGAAGAGATGTGTTTGGTGAGCCTGAAATGAACGATGTACATAAGCCTGGGGTCTTATGTAGACATTATTCTACAATATGGAGCAACAGAGATTGGGAGTATGCCTCTTTCCTCCTCAGTTTCCAGCCTTACCTATTGGGCAAGTGCCACACTGGAGCCTTGGATGTCCATTTCTGCTCTCCCTTCACACATCAGTCTGCCCAGCAAACCCAAGCAGGTCACCCCCCTCCTGCCACTCTTTTTTCTTTCCACCTTTTTAGAAAGCAGGGCTGGAAAGCCTGACCCCCCATCAGCAGAGCTAGTCGAGATTAAATGATAGAAAACAGCAAACAAAACCCCTCAGCCAAATGGCAGCAGTAATTACACCCTTAAAGATGTGAAGAGCACTTGGTATATTCTCAACACATGGCTACAACTAATGCTGCAATAAACTCAAGCTGCAAACCTGAAAACTTCCTATTTGTACATGGATAAGACAAACAAACAAACCCCAACAAACAAACCAACAAAAAAAGACCCTAACAACAACAAAAATAAAAGTGTAACAGTAAGGAGTGGTAAGGGCTGGAGAAAATGCAGGGGAGTTAAACAAAATCCGGCCCCAAACACGCTCCAAAAACCTACACATAAGGGGACCAGACAACAAAAGCAATCAGCTCCTGCTCCATCTGAAACCAGACCTGTCCACGCTGCACAAGGACACGTGTAAGACTCCAAACGTACCTGCATGGGTCAGAGGCCAGGGGCCATCCAAGAGCGCAGAGTAACCCGAGAGGCAGGTGACAATCAGCCCATGCAGCAGGGTGACCAAGCGACAGCTCCACTCGTAGGAACGGTGCTGGTTCCAGTGGCAGAAGCAGGCGTACAGGAACAGCCAGGCAACAAGGCTGGAAGTCACCTCGACAACGATGGAAACCATCCTGCTGAACACAGAACGGGGACGCTGTGAGCACAGCAGCCCCGTGCCAAGGGCTGCTCACCCAGGGCACCTGCCTCAGTATCCACCCCAGCCCATTTGTGGAAATCCCAGGAGAAAACCAAAACAAAACCCAAAATCAAACCTGAAAAAACAAAGCTAAAAAACCAAACCAAAACCCAAACAAGAAGACAACACCAAAACACGGACGAGCAAAGCCAACCAAAGCACACCTCACACCCTCCCCACGAACACGGTGCTCTCCCGAGCCCCCCTTTAGCACCATTTCCCCTCAAGTCCCTCCTCGCTACCACGGCCCTAAAGTCGCTGGGCAAAAACAGGGACCCGGCACCCCCCCGATCCAAAGCGGCTCAGACCCCCAGACCACCTCCCACTCCCTCGTCCCCCGGGGCCGGGACACCCGGGGAGCCGGTTCCCCCCTTCCCCAGCACAACACGGGGCTGGGGGCAGAAAAGCCACCCCCGGAGCTGCGTTTGCCCCAGGGGTCCTCAACGCCCACCTTCCCGCTCCTTACCCCGGCCCCGCCGAGTCCTGCTCCGCTCCGTTCTGCCCCGCCGGGACCTGCCGCCCGGCTGCGGGCTCCGGAACCGCCCGGGAAAGGAGGCGGTACCGGTGCGCACCGAGAGGCTTTAATCTTCCGCTCCCTTTCCCTCCCCTGCCCGCCCCCGAGCGGGGCTGCTGCTGCCGGGGAGGGTCCCTCCCGCCCCCCCAGCTGCCCCTCCGCTCCCCTTCCCCGTTTGTTCTGCCCCGCTCACCTGCCCAGGAGGAGAAAAGGGATCCGAGCAGCACAGCTCGGTGCCCCCGGGCAGGGAGAGGGCTGGTGCTGCCGGGGGGCGATGCGGGGAAGGGGGAAAAGGGTGGGAGAAATAAGGACAGGCATTTGGCGTGCGGGTACCTCCCCCCAGCCTCAGCCCTCCCGGCTGTGGAAGCCCCAAAGGGTCCCCAGGCTTTCATTTGGCTGCGTGTTGTTCTCCCTAGTGAAGGAGAAGAAAAGTGGAGAATAAAGCTGGAGCAGGCGAGAGATGAGGTCCTTTGGTTGCTGTTTTAAAAAACGTGTCCTGGAGTCACCTGTCAAGTTTTGTACCTGGTTTTGACAACCGAGGCTGGGCAGGTGGGCCTATGGAACCCACCTTTGTGGTGTCCTGTGCTGACTGCCCTGGAGGGAAGGCTGAGACAGGAGTCAGGGAGTTTGGGACTGCTTGTGTCCAGAGCTGGGGAGTGGTGGGGATAGTCAGGGAGATGTGACACAGAGCATGCAGAACAGGATGAGTGAGCCAGAGCTGGGGCTGAGCAGCAGAGCTGGGCAGAAGCAGGAGTGAGTAACCAGGAAAAGGCTGTGCTTCCTCCAGGCCCTGGCAGCAAACTTCTTGTCGGTACCACGTAATTTCTGTTTATTTAATTCACTTTAAAAACTGTCTAAAGGCAACTGTGTGTTGCAAACAGCCCAAACCTTCCCTACAGCCAAAGAGCTGGGAGTGAAAGCAATCATGAGAGGCCCCATCAGTGGTCACTTAGGTCTGGTGTGTCTGCTGGACTCTACTGGATATTGGTCTGTATTATACAAGCTCAGGTAACACATTAAAATATGCTTCTAGTTGGATTGTAGATTATAAGTTGCTCTTATATTTGAGCTAAAACTTCCTGATTTTTCTCTCCTTTTGGCCCCTGCTCTGAAGCAAGCTCAGAGGCTGTGCAGGCAGGGACCCCCTGGGGTGTCCCACTGCAGCTCAGGCACTACTTGCTGCAGGCATCTGTAAAGATGAGACTGAATTTCAGCTCAGCTACTGGAGGCATCGACTGTAAATCCCAAGAGCATCAGGAATGATGAGGGCACTTGATGGACACTTAGAAATGCTCCAAGTCTTCCTTCAGGCCACAGGGAAAACTGGGAAGGGCAAGAAACAGAGCTCTGATCTCCTGGCTTGCACTCACTCTGCTCACAGGAGGGCAAGAGGAATGAACAATAAAAGTAATTAAATCCTGACAGCATATTGTTAATTAAGCTCTTCCCAGTCTTCTTTGAACTTGGGAGGTATCAGATACCCCACCTCCTGCATGGTCTGCACACTGGCTTAGAGCTCTGCAGTTGCTACAGCAGTAATGTGGAAAAGCCACCCTTGCTGTCAGTCATTAATAGGAGTGCATCTCCTATCACCATTCCAGCATCTGTCAACAGAGAGGAAAGTCAGGAGTGTTTCTCCATTTTATATTCTGAGGATGTCAGTTCAGTTGCCCATGGCTGAGAAGAGCAGGAACTGGAGAGGTTTACCTACAGACCATAACTTCCAGAGGCATACCACGTCCTTGACTTGGTTTTGGAGCAGAGAGGGCCTGGCTCGTTTCTCCAGAGAGATTGTGAGTGACCAGAGCACTGATAAAAACAAACCATGAGTGGGGTTGCACCCCTCATACTCACAAGTGATAGAGACGGGACCCACAGAGGTGTTTTTGGACTCAGCTTGATCTTCACTCACACCTGGGGTTCATGTCACTGATGCTTGAGTCCTAATGGCAGAGGGTGGACGAGCTCTTCTCCTCCAGAGCAGGGACAGAGAGCCTGGAGACTGTCCAGGCACAAGGGCTGCTTTGGTTGTTCAGGTTGTTCAGGAGATTATGAGAGTTCTTATAGGCACTGTGAGACACAGCTGCTTGTGAGCAATTGTTCCCTGCATTGTTTATCTATGGCTATGGGAGGTGACTCTTAGTCTTGGAAAGCTGGAATTTCCTGCTCTGTATATTTTTAATCCCTTAGATGCTCCTGTGAGACTGGAAATGTTCCTAGAAGACAGGGTGATGAAGGCTTTTCCCTTCCAAGTGTAGCTTTTGGTGAAACAACCTGCTAGTGTTTGTTTTCCTACTCAGGACCAGTTTATCAATAAATCTGAGACACCTGTTGTTGTGTTTATAAACTTGCCAGAGGAGATCAACCCTCACCATGTGTTTGCACAGCTTGGCTTTGATCTCAGCTGCAGCACTCAGGTGCAGAGCCTGTTATTCAGCATTTAGTAGATTTTTACTTTCCCTCCCAGCTCTCAGAAATTACCTTCCAAAATTTCCTGCAGTGGTTCTTTTGTGGAAGCAGCTTACTTTGAGGAACTTCTGAAAGTTCAATGGAATAGTCCTTGCCAGTGAAGAGCCAGATTTTGATCTTGATATATCTTCTCTATACTATCAGGGTGTATAGATGTACAGTAACTTGTACATATATCATTGTATGTAGCTGCTTTTCACAACTTTTGACAAAGTCTCCTTTGACAAAGAGGCTCACAAGCCTCTGGGAGTCTTTGCCAAGTGTTGACTGTCAACTGACTCTGAAGCCACATTACAGCTCAGCTAGGAGGTATGGGATTGATGCAGGAATTACTGGGTAAAATTGGCAGGCTGGGGTTACGAAGGCAACCAGGGTGGTCACTTCTGAGCTTTTAAATAATTGCTAATAATCTCTGCAATATTTTTGAACAATAGGAGCTAGAGCTTTGCCAAGGGTCAGTGTACTAAACGTCTTCTACCATGGCTGGCAGCAGGATCAGCTGTAATGTCCATCATTCCTGAACTATTCTATTTAGCACAAGGGAAGGATTATCATCCCCATTGCCTCATGGGGATTAAGCCACTTGTCCAAGGTCATGCAGGAAATAATGACCTAGGGTGTCTCAAACGTACAGATTAGTGGTTTAAATTTATTCTTCCTCTGTGCTAATCGTTAAATATTCATCATAGTCAAATGTAAAAAAAAAAAAGGAAAGGATAAGAGAGTGTCTTGGTCTTAGCAGCATGTGACCCTGTGATGCACTTGTTTCCTTGTAGGGTGTTAATTTTAAGATCTGTATCTTAAGAGGGAGAGGGAGGAGCAAGATCCCTTCATGCCACCTGAACATCTTCATATGAAACTGACTTCAAATAAGGCTTGTAAAATTATTGCTTCAAAAGCTGGAAGCTTCTTAAGGGGCCTTTATAAGTACAGAGTAACAACCAGATACCCCTCTTTTTCATCCCTGGCCCGGGCAGTTGTTTGGTCAGAATCCAAATCCTGCTGAGTTGATTCTTGGGGCTGCAGCATACACAGTGAAGAGTTGTTTTCTGAACTTATTTTTGGTCTTTAAAAACAACCCACTGTGACAGAATTAAAATTTTCATGTAAAAATATACTTCCCCCCCCCCCCCGTAATCTTTTAGACCAGAGAAGAGAGAAACACAACTCTGGAGAAGTGTATTTCCAACAAAACACTGGCATGTTTCAGTTCAAAAGCAAAACAAGTTTCTCCTCCCCTCCACCACTTTAGTGAAGACCCCTCAGTCCCACCCCACCAGCCTCCCAGCCAGTTTATAACTCTGCTGCTTCCATGAAATTAATGGAAACAACTCCCTGAGTTTCAATGCAGTTGCTCTAGCACAGTTGTTTTCAAATACTCTTGCAGTATCAGGCTCTTGGTTGGAGGAGAAGTTAGTTTTTTCCCCTCAAAATCCTGTGATTTTAACTCCTGTCACTTTAGCTGTAGTTCTTGCAGGCAAGTCCCTGTTTGAGACAGTAAAGGGAACCTTAAGATATCTGCCAAGAAAATCTCCTGTTTCAGCTTAGCTTTGGAATTATTATACTCATATAATTCATTTCACATCTCTAGTTGAAAAGCAATGGAGAACAAGGCTTGAAATCAACCCTCCAAATTTAATTACTGGCAGAGAGTAGGGCCATAGCCAGCAGGAAAGTTAGGTTAGTGGTTCCCATCTACCTTTCTTGCCTTCCCAACTCAAAATGGTTTTTTAAATGACAACAGATTTTGTTGGAAAAAATAAAAAAAATAACCCAAAAGGTTTCATTCATTTTAATGTTTCCACTGAAGAACAGACATGATGAAAGTGTTTCAGGTAAACGAGTCGTGGTGGGGAATCCAGGAAACAGAAATACAGTTTCTCCTTTTTTTTTGTGTTAGAACATTTTGAAAAAAAAAACAAAACAACTTATTGTAGTATTTTAAAAAAGAAATATTTTTCTTATTTCAAGAAATGTTACCTCTTTTTGTTTTTTTTTTCCTCTCATTATTATAAGTGTCTGCTTCTATAACAAAACCTCAGTCAAAGCAACAAATGCAGTTCTATTTACAACGTGCACGTAGGGCTCAATACTTTGTGTGAAGGTGGTTGATAAACTCTTAAGGTCCACAGACTCCCTGTAACAATAATTCATCCCACAGGATTGGATGAGTAGGGCAAGAAACAATAGATCCAATCTTTTTCCCCCAGAACTGACAAAGGATAATTTTTACTTAAAAAAAAAGCTCACATTTACCTAAAAAAAAAAAGCCATAAGAAAAAAAAAAGACTACTACTCAAAAATGTGTATTTACAATCTGTGAACCAGAAACTCATTTACTCACTGAATTAATTACTTGCACCCATGGACAACCTAAGCAGGAATTTGTATTACTCAAGTCTATTTTTACAAACTTAAATATCTACCTCTTTTCAAGTGGAGAGTTGCAAAGCAACAACATTTCCCTGGTGATATGCTGTGAGGGTGGAAGTTTCCTACACTCTGGCATCTCGTGGAATTATGAAATACTTGCATGTGCCAACCTCAAGATTCACACACCTGAGCAATACATCTTGTCCTCCCAGGAACAGAAGAGCATGCTGCAGGAACCAGGCAAGCTACACTACAGTTGGGGACAGACCAGGATCCATGCACACCTCTGCTCCAGAGAGGTTGGTTTGGTACCAGATCAAGACCAAAGGATGAATAAAGGAAAGGGAGGAAGGTCAAGACTAATCCTTGTCCCATCAAACCAACACAAACTGCTTTGGTGTGTTCAGTGGAGTCAGATCTTCACCCAAGGTGAAGAGGGAGGCCAGCTGTGAACAAGAACAAGACCTGGACACCATTTTTGCAAAAGACAACAATTTTTTTTTTTTTCTTAAAAGGAAAAAAATAAGAAGGTTCTAAAATACTTAATTAAAAAAAAAAAAAGCACCTTTAGAAACAGAGCAGAATGGCTCAAAGCAAAGAAAGTTTGGTAGTGGACAAAGCACAGTGCCATTGACCTTGGGAATCTGTTGAAGACCAAGGCTCACATCTAGACACAGGTCTCTGGTGAAATGAACTGGGTAACCTCGGCTCAGTTTGGGGGGTTATGGTATGTGTGCGTGAGGGTAACAGCGTGATAGACCCTTCTGGTGGGAAGCTCTGAAATGAGTGAGGGGGGAAAAGAGGGTCCTGCCATACAAATCCTTCCAGCTGAAAGATTGCCAGGCAATCCAGGGCGAAGGCAGAGGTTTGCAAGCAGAGGGCAGTGTTTCATGCTAATAGTGGCTAAGCAAGGGCTCGTTCTTGAAGTGAGGGCCTGGAAGAGTGTTATTAATGTCCCTGTTGGCGTTGAGAATCCTTGGGGAAGGTCAGCTGCAGTTTGAGTCCCTGGAGCGTTCTGCTGCTATGGGTTCCCTTAAACAAGACCTTCATTTGGCAGTGTTTTGAAGGCACTGGAATGCCAGATGTTGCCCCAAGTGTTGTTCCTAGAGAAGCTGGTCCATAGCTAGAAGTCAGAGCTCCTTTTACACATGATGGACAGAGGAGTCATCTCAGTGGAGGTAGGTAGGTTGATTCCATCGGTACCAAGATCTGTTTGCAACACAGGGAATAAGAGCTACAATTGCCATGTTGTTAACAGTTTCCCCTTTAAATAAAAAGCATTATTATGTTTGTAACCTTACTTTGACTTTGCAGCGAATGATTCCTTGCTCCTGGAGGAAGCTCCTAGCAAACCCCCTGTCCTTCAAAACAACACCTTCCGTTGTGCTGGTGACTTCACACCCTACCTGGCTGTTGGACTTTCTCCACGTAAGAGGAGGTCAGGGGACAGGGTTTGGTGGTGGATGTGGCAGAGCTAGGGTAGTGGTTGGACTTGATGATCTTGAAGGTCTTTTCCAACCAGAATGATGATACTATGATGCTCCATGACTCAGAAAGCCCAGCAGCTATGGCTAAGGCCCTCTGCTCTGTGTTGCCTTCTTAACACAGCATCCTTGTTGTGATGGAGAAGAAACTACAAGTGCAGAGAGGCCTGAGCAGCACAGACTGTGGCAGAGGCACATTCAGTGAAATAACCAGGAGGGCTCTGAGCCCATGTGTGTGGCTTGATGCTTCTGTAGCAGCTAAAGAATTAAAGAACATCTTGGGTTGGAAGGGACTTCTAAAGGTCATCTAGTCCAACCCCCCCTACGATAAGAAGGGGCATTTCCAACCAGACCAGGCTGCTCAGAGCCCCACCAAGCCTGACCTTGAATTCTCCAGGGACGAGGCCTCCACCACCTCTCTAGGCAACCTGTTCCAGTGATCCACCACCCTCCTATTAATGAACTTTTTCCTAATATCCAACCTAAATCTACCCTTCTCTAGCTTGAAACCATTACCCCTTGTCCTATCGTTTCATGCCTTGTGAACAGCTCTTCCCCAGCCTCCTCACAGCCTCTGAAGGAGGCAGAAGAAAAGCTTTGTTCTCCTTTCACCTGCCACAGTGGAACAGTCACTCTGCAGCAGAGCTCTCTGGGTGGCCCTGCAGGAGACAAAACTGTGCAGGGGGTTCTCCAAGCAGAAACAGCCAAATAAGCCTTCCTCTGCTTCCTCCCCACAAGGACACTCCTTATGGCCAGTGTTTCTAGTCAAGTTTTAAGTTGTTGGGTTTTTGTTAAATTTTTTTTTTTCTTTTTTTAAGCAGCCCAGTTTCCCAGGCAAAGCTTGATTTGCTGTTGGTCTTCGAGCAGGAAGAAGCTTCAGGTGAGATGTGAAGCTTTATAACATGCCACCACCACATAGCTCCACCTTGCTGGAGTCTCTAAGGGCTTTCACATTCTTCTCTAAGGGCCCATTCCTTTTGTCCCTAGCCCTGCCATGCCCTTGCTGAGGAGCAGGCTTTGTCCCCAACCCCACTTACCCTGAAGAGTTGAAACCAGAGGAGTTCATGGCAGCTTTGGAGTTGCTCTGGGCTGTGCCAGGGCTGCTGGCATGGAGAGCACTGCCAGGGGACGAGGGTCTGCTGGAGTTCCCTGGGGAACACGATGATGTTACTGCACGGCAGAGAAAGCAGAATAAGGCTGGGGTCTCCTTTTCCTGCCAAGGACAGCCCAAGCCTGGCCACTTCCCCCATCTTGTGCCCATCCTGCTCTCCATCTGACTCGCTGTCTGCCCAGCAGCAGTGAGGCAGGAACCGTGCCCCAGCCTCAGAGAGGGTGGGAGTCTCTCCAGGACTGCTCTCCCTCTTGCACTTGCTGTCAATTGTACTTCTTGAAGGACACCTGGCAATGTTTGCTGAAGAAACACAGTGACCTACTCTCAAGCACTCCTCTTGTTTGGCTTCTAGGTGTGCCTGGCTCCCAACCTAAACTCCCCAGTAAAATTTGCCTAGAATTACCCTGGGAATGTCACCATGTCCAGGAAACTTTCTGTGGCTTTGTTCCAGCCAAGTGAAAGACTTGGCTGTTCTCATGTGGGGATCCTTTCCCTGGCCAGACCCAAGGGTGTTTTTAAGAGTAGTAAGAGAGTAAAAACAGATGAGGGAGGGGAGGAAGGGTGAGGGAGGGTGGCTTCTCAAGTCTTACCAGTCCCAGGCATGGTGCTGTGCACCGGGTTGACGGAGAGGGGCCCCAAGGACCCTGAGGTAGAGACCTAGAGAGAAACAGAAGCCAACAGTAAGGACTTGGCATTATGAGGGCCTAGGTGACAAAATGTCACTTCCTTCACACACCCTTTAGAGTGTGCTGGCTCCCAGACAGCTTCTTAGCTACATTCGAGGCTCCCACAGATGTTTCTATTCATACTTCAGTGTGGAAGCACCATTCTTATACCCAGAACCATGACAAGGACTCAGAATGAGAATTACAGATGCCTGGTATTCTCTACTACCCAGCTTTAAATTTATGGACCAGCTGTGGAAAAGCCTGAAATGATCAAATGCAAACCAAAATTCCTGGAAATCCAGAGAACCCATTGGTAGCAGCCCCTGCCCTTCAGATGTTTCAGACTGGATGCTCCTAGTCAGAAACTCCCCACCTCTCTCTGGTCTTGGGCAAAAATAAACCCTTTTCCTTCAGGGAGTTCTTGATGGGTAAGAATTCTTAGGTGACAATTAGTAATTTGGTGGCTGCAATCAAAGCAGGCCTGAGGCATTTTTTGTTCAGCTGTGATGTTTTAAGCACAGGCAACACGTTGCTCAGAATGACTGATGAGCACAGGCATACCTTGTACAACACAGTCACAGGAAAACCACTCATCAAAGCTGCTGCTTTAAAAATTCATGGTGTGCAAGCTGCAGTTTGGTGTTTGGGACCAAACGTGTTGTGCAACAAGTGACCAGACTTCTCGTGACGTTTTCCTGCCTTCTGAGGGATAATTCCAAAACCCAGAAGATTTCAAGATTAAAATGTTGCTTGCTAGTATGTACTCTCCCTCCCACTCATGTGCTCCAGCTCTAACAACACTGTAGGGAGGTTCCTACCAACTTTCATAAGCAACTAAGCAACTATTAACTAGCAGAAATGTAATAGTAGCTGGTTATCCCCAGTAGCCACTGGCCATAGGTTACAAGGACATGATTTCACCACCTCTCAAAACAGTTTCTCTTTTCCTCATCCTTCCTGGCAACGAAAATGCACTTGTCAAACTATCAATGTACAACATAAGGACAATCAAGCACTGCTGAAGTGTATTCTGCATTTCTGCACGGATGTAAAATGACAAACTGGCACCCAAATTGTTCCCGTTAGGTTTCAGAGTTAACAAATAAATTGACATTCTCATTCCATGGATTGCTGATTCCTGCTGAACTTTGGAAAGTTTTTATTTACCAATCTCAGGGTGAAAAGTTTTGGAATAGCACCCCTATTTAGATCCATTATCCTACAATTAAACTGACCTGTATCTTCTAGGAAACTTGTATCTAATTTCTATTATTTTAATTAATAGAATAAAAATAAATGTTCCAGAAGTGCAGGCATGAGATTCCACTCCAGCTGGAATGTTGTGTGTATGCCCAACTCGTGCTGAGCCCAACTGCCTCTCTGCACACCCCTGCAGGTGTTGTCCCCCCCCCGGGCTGTGGGCTGGACTTGCCAGCAGCTCAGGGACTTGTGTGCACATGGGAATGTCCTGTCCTGTTTCATCTCCAAGCAAACCCTGCTGCGTCCTCCCACACCCTTTTCTCTTCTTGTCTAGCATGTAGAACTCCTGAATCCACAGTGTCTCACCAGTCTGGAATTGTAGATGGGTGATTTGATGGGGGATGGCATCGGGCAGCTGATCCGCTTTTCTTTCTGGCGCCGGTTGCAGAACCAGACCCGAACCACCTCCTTTTCCATGGACAGCTGCTCTGCTATCAAGGATATCTCCTCTGAACTGGGCTTGGGGTTCTGCTGAGAAAGGGCAGGAGGTTAAAGAAAGCCCAGAAAAGCTGTAACTTCCAGCACTTCTGCTGGGTGGGGTTGGCTGTAAACTGGGGATGGGAGAAAATTTGCTTCTAAGACACAGGGTAAATATTTGGGTGAGAGATCATATTCTGTGAACCAGAAAGTGCCTCTGATTCAACATCAAGTCTCATGAAATCAGAGCGGGATGAGTCCCAGTACCTGGCCCTATTATTGCATAAAGCACCATGCTCTTTGATCTTAACAACACCTAAAGTCATGGTTTAGGGAGGAAGCTGATGACTCGTGGTCTCCTCACCACCACCCAGGAGACACAAGCCCCAAGTGCTGGTTGTACCCCTACCTGCACCATCTCAGAAGAGCCATTTCTTCTCTTTCTTCCTCCATCTCTCATTTATTAAGAGAAATAAGTACCTGTATCCTCTCTTCTAACTGACACATTTTCTGGTGCATTTAGTGTTCAGCTCTATGATCAGAGTCAGAGGCTTGAAGGTCAAAAATAGCTACCATGAAGATGCCAAGACAGTTTTCCCACTACAAAGAACGCCTCATACTAGCTAAAAATGAGGTGCCCATAATAATCTGACAATGATTGTCTTTTGTTCTCATTCAGGGTCTTAGGAGGAAATTCTGATAAGAGGGAGAAACTAAGAAAAAAATGAGGCCTGGTCAAAAACTGGATGAAAAATTTTCAATGGATGATTCAGTCCTACTGATTTAAAGCTCTGCTTGCTCTCTGCAGTGATTTTTCTGGAAAATGTTGATGTTTAAAAAGCAAAAGGCTCCACTTCTGAAATGAGCCAGCAGCAATACCTGGAGCAAGTAGCTGTGTGGTCTCACAAGACCTGCCTAACGGGGCATCCGTTTCCATGCTGCCCCGTGGGCACACAGCTCTGTGACACCCCCACAACTCACAGAGGGAAGAGGGGGGTGCAGGAGATCAGCTTTGTCTGGAGCACTGATCAGTGGAAGATAATGGGGAGGTGTGGGGAGGAAACTGTAATTCCTTTGAAACAACATTTACCAAGGAAATAGTTGGGTCTGATTTTGTTTTTGATACTTCTCCTATTAACCCCTCCGAGCATCTTCTAACCTGCTATAAAACCAAAAAAAGATGTTTTGTTGTTGTTTCTTTGTTTGTTTTTGAGGTTTCAGTGCTACTATGACCTAGAAAATGCCAAAGTTCACAACAAATTGAAAGATTTTCCCCTCACATCTTGAAATCTCTTCTCCAGCGTGGAGCGGATGTTGGTCTCAATGCTGGTTCGCTTCTTTCTTTTCCGTCCAAACATCTCATTCACTGAGGGGTAGGAGTTGGGAGTGCTCATGGAAGAGTCCAAGGGAGCAGATTCTGGGGAAAGAGGGAGGGGAAGACTTATATTCAATCAGATAACTCATATTTTCATTCCTAGAGCCTTTCTGGGAACTACAACACCTCTGAAAATCAGTAAAATGTTCCTATGTTGAAGATCCTCCCTGTGACGATGATTAAAATTGCCCCAACAGTCCCCAAAGCATCAATTATCTTGTCCAACTCAGAAAAGAAATAGAAGTGCTAAAATTTTAATCAACACACTATTTTTTCCTTTTTTTCCAGCCTACTCTGCTGGGGCCCACACATTTTCTTTCCAATGATTTTCATTTCACCCGGTTAACGATGTGGATTTACACCCCTGGGATCAGGCCTCATGTAGCTGAGACACCTCCTGATACAAATTGGTCAAACATGCAAGTCCTGAGGGCTGGGTGAAGCACATGAGAACACCACCACTCCTATGGCTTGCAGCCAGCAGAGGACACCAGCCCAGTCCTGCTGCTCCTGGGGATTCCCCTTGCAGCAATACCTTTCTTTCCTAATGACTGCTCCTGGGCTGATCTTAGCTCCAGCTCCAATTGTCCTGGCTTTTACTGAAGGTTCCTGGATGGATCCTCTCATCCTGGCCATTCTGCATGGAATGTCACCTACCTGCATCACTCAGCCACTTCTCCAGCAGGGGTTTGAGCTTGCACATGTTCTTAAAGCTGAGGTTGAGGGCCTCAAAGCGGGAGATGGTGGTCTGGCTGAAATCATTACCATAGAGCTTCCCCATGGCAAGTCCAACATCACCCTGCCAAGGAAGATCACAACATGAGCTCAGGAAACCCCCTCACAGCTTCCTGCCATCAAACCACTTCTCAGGTTGCTTCCAGAACAGATACAGCCTTGTTTCCATGACCTGCCTTCCAAAAAAGTTACTTCTCTTCCCACAGGAATCTGCCCCAAGCCCCGGAGCTTTTGTGTACTGGAGAAGGTGCAGATACTGAGGTCACAGTATTAGGAAGGGTTTGTCTCTTCACATATTTAGAAGGAGATGCTCCAAAGAAAGCCAAACTGTATCTAATCCAGCCCTTCCTCCATCCATGCCTCTGCCACAAAGTCCCCCAGTTCAACATGTCCCCACCACAAGTGACACCACCCTTCCCACTGACAGGGCTGCTCACCTGTGTGAACCCCAGTTTGATTCGCCTTTGTTTGAAAGTCTTGGCAAACTTTTCCAGCTCCTCCAGGTCACTGGGTTCCTCAGATGCTCCTGATGGAGTGAGGTGCTTTGCCACTTGCAAATGCTGGGGTACGTCCAGGTGGGGTTCGACTGATGAGCCAGGGAGTCCAGAACGACCCACAGCCTGTTAGAGCAACAGAGATGCCTGAAGTCACAACAACAGACAAATACAACTTCTTCTCTGCCATTTGACCTTAAATGAAGCAGCACTTTTGTAGATGGGTGATTCTCAGGTGTATGTTGAGGCAAGTTCATAGAATCATAGACTGGTTTGGGTTTGAAAGGAGCTTAAAGATCATCTAGATCCAACCCCCCTGCATGGGCAGGGACACCTCCCACTAGACCAGGTTGCTCAGAGCCCCATCCAACCTGCCCTTCAACACCTACCTGTGATGCCAGGCTGGGTCCTGGTTGGGAGAGGAGAAGGCTGCCCTGTTGCTGAGGGAAGGAGAGGAGGTTTGGCTGCAAAGCTGAGGAGAGAAAGAGACACACATCTGGTCAGACCAGCTCCTTCAGCAGCACCCATGCAGCTGAACATCACCCTGCACAGAACAGGCTCATGGAGCTCTGGATGGAAAACATCAGGGAGCTCTTGTTCAAAATGGCAGAATTTCAGCCATGAAAAACATGGAGGGCTCTGAGTTGGATTATGAGAAAGGAAGGGTTCTTTTCATGGCTTTTTAGCCTGAAAGGGATTAATGCAGTCATAGAATCACAGAATGATTTGGGCTGGAAGGGACCTTCAAGATCATCCAGCTCCAACCCCCCTGCATGGGCAGGGACACCTCCCACCAGACCAGGTTGCTCAGAGCCCCATCCAACCTGCCCTTCAACACTTCCAGGGATGGGGCTTCCACAGCTTCCCTGGGCAACCTGGGCCAGTGTCTCACCACCAAACAATACCTACAATAAAGATGTAGGTAAAAGATCTCCTCCACCAATCCCTGCATGTAGCTCATTGACCTAAGGCTGAATTAAGGCACAGATACTTTACATTGACATCCAACTTTGATTTTAGACACCAAGCAGCACAGAATTTACTACACCCCTAAAGATGATTCCCCCCAGTGCTTAATCATTGTAGCTGTTTAAAAAAAAAAAAAAAAAGCCTCTTATTTCCAGTAGAAGCTTTTCTGACTCCATCTTCTTGTTTAAAAAAATCCTGATCCTACAGTTGGAGCCAACCCACTCTGGATTCTACCACACATTTCATTCTGAAGTGTCATTTTGAAGCCACCTGACCCTTTTTTCTCTACCATATTGTATTTCAAACAAATTGAACTTCTTTTGGAATATATAAGCTGACACAAAATGATGAAAGTAAAAAAATAAAAGAAGGGGAATCCATAAAACTAATAAAAAACTAGTATTTATGGGTGCTGCATAATTGTTCAGCTGACAAACTGCCAAGTACAAGCCTGTACCTCTTACATGCAACATCCTGAAGGATTAAGTAGTGACTGGAGCAGCTTAGTTCCCCAGAAATTCAGTTTAAGTTCTTCAAGCCTGTAGTGGGTGAAGCCTATAGAATTCAGTGAGAATTTATAACCTTTCTTGAAACACTCAATAAATTCCATTGATTGTAACTGACAATTATAGGGAAAGCTACAGGAATTTATGCACTTCGGCTAAAAAAAGGAAACAAATATCATCTCCAGAATCAATGACTCCTCCTCTCTCTCTCCTCTGTCTTTTTTTTTTTTTTAATTTAGATCTGAATGTGCAGGAATCCCATTTATTTATTTAGATTGGTGTTTCAAAAAGCCTTCCCTAATGCTGGAACAACTTTGAATTACAAATGCAGGCTGGTAATGAGGTGCACATTTTGAACAGTGGAGGTAATTAATCACTGGAATGGCTTGCCTAGGAACACGAGGGATAGTCTGTCATTTGGGGTCTTTAAAGTAATGATTGAACACCTTGGTGAAAGCTAAGCTCCAGCTCAAATGGAAATGATGGGCTGGATTCAGGAATCACTGGTTTGACAGCTGATGGCTGTGTTTTCCTAAGATGAAGACTTCAGCAGGAACATCTTGGCTGACAGCATTCCCAGCACCCACCTGGCTGCTTGCTTCCACCTTCACAGAGCAGAGCTCTCAACCCCCTTATTCCAGTGTGCCAGCATTAGCTGTTGGAAAGGCTGCACCCTTAATCCCATCAGGCCATAATATATCAGACCTGGGTACCTAACTGCCTTAAAAACAGCTTTAAAACATGAAAATCAAAGCAAAACCCATGCTCTCTTGGAAAGGGTAAGCCCACAGCCAGGTCCCTTTGGAGATGAAATCCACAAAGTGATGCACCCACCACTCAGAGCTCAGGGAGCAGGGCGTTCCCATGGTGGCCTGAGGGACAACTTCAGGAATATTTCCTGCATCTCTTTGTTAGGAGGAACACTCCACCTCTATCTGTACCAAACTGGTTCCACCAAACCCACCTGTGCCTTCACTTTCCCTCCCCAGCGGCTGTGTGAGCACGAGGGAAAGGCTCATCAGAGCCTGGCAATCCTCTAAGCAAATGGCAGTGCTCTTGCACAAAAAGCTGGCTACTGGCCAGAATATCCTGTCTTTATCAAGTCTGGAACCAAAAAGGGTCATGGCCAAACAAGTGGCCATCTGTTGGAGGGGTTATAGCTGCCAGAGGAAGTCATTGAGCAGAAGAAACTAACTCTATAAAAGGAAGCGATTTCTGTTTTGCAGCAAAACATGTTTCCTGCTAGGGATGAATAAAAGCAGGCAGTAAGCAATGGATTACCCTGACCCTGCCATTTCAAACAAACTAAGTTCTAGTGGTTTCTTTACACTTCACTCAGCATCATTTGGCAGAGAGAAGAGTTTCTATACAATGAGAAATAGGTTTCCCACTTGCCTACAATACAGATTTTCTTTTGGGGCACATACACCAGTGGATCCGTGCTGCAGGGATTTTAAGGTTTTAATTCTGAATTTTGGTTCTTACAGAGGGACCTCTGTGCTGGAATAAAACAAGAATGTGAGCAAAGGACTCAAGTCCCTTTGCATCTGCCAGGTTATGGATCAAAGCCCATGTTTGTCTCTCCAGAAGCAGCATAAAACTCCATCAATGGCATGCCTGTATCCCCACTGTTGGAGAAATGCCATAACAAACATCAGTGGTAAAAATAGAAACACAGGGACTCTCTCAAGCACTGAGCTCAGTCCTCAGGCCTTTCATCCCTTTCATGGAGCTGGTTACACTGTGTTTCAGAAGTAGGTAGATCTCCTGTCCTCTCCTGCCTTGGAGCGAGA
Organism: Hemiprocne comata; assembly: GCA_020745705.1. Taxonomy (NCBI): domain Eukaryota; kingdom Metazoa; phylum Chordata; class Aves; order Apodiformes; family Apodidae; genus Hemiprocne; species Hemiprocne comata. The sequence continues at coordinate 4,778,321 of CM036608.1, forward strand.
TTTGGGAACAACCACCAAACCTCTCAGGTCTCCTCTCGAGTTGCTCCTGGCGAGGTTCAACCTGTTTGTTCCAGTGCCAGCATTGTCCTTCCACCAGAGCAGCTCAGCTCCTTCCCTGGACTCCCTCTAAGATACTTAGATCAGCTCAACCCCTCAGCAGTTTTCTGGGAGAAGCACAGAGTGCTCCTCCAGCCAGGTGGGCTGCAAGTGCCCCGCAGGGAGCAGACTCCCAGCTGCTCTGCTGAAAGCCAAGCAGATGTTGTCCTGAATTTCAGAGGTGGGATCCCTACCAGGTCTGCCCAGCCTGGCCCCAAGGTGGCAGTCTTGGCGCACACAAGCCACAGGTGCCAGGAGCATCTCCCTTCCCTGGGGAACTCCATGGCTGTGGGATCATCCCAGGTGTGGGAAGCAGCACAGGGGGAAGAGCAGGGGGAAATGCCCCTGGTAACACGGCAGGGGAACAGGCACCATCCTAACAGACCCGATCAAAAGCAACAGTCATGAGAAGAGGGGCTTTTCCTAGATATCTGCTTGTAACACCACCCTTTCCAGATTCATTGCTCTTACCTTGTTGCCCAGCCTGAGACTGAGACAGAAGAAACTGGGGAACTGACTGCATGTGACCAGGAAGCAACACAAGCTGCTGCAGGGTGTGAAGAGAGCTCATATCCTACAGGGAAAAAGCAAAGGGAACAACAAAACTCAGATGCTTGCTCTTCAGACAGCACCACGTCTCCTAAAAACTTCCTTTCTCTTTTATCCTGTCCTTGCCCCCATTCACAGTTTTCATTTAACACGTCAGGTTTGTGTGGTCCATGCACTGGAGAGGTGCAGATCCAGAGGTGCAGCTCCAGAGGTGCTCCATGATCCAAAGTTTGCAGCTGTCCAGGAAGGATTCTGTGCCCACACAGACTACCCAGAGAATTGTCTGCCTTAATCTGAAAAAGCCAGTTATTGAAGATGACATTTTTGAGGCACTGGCAATCAAAACCTGGTTGTTAGAAGTAACGGTGGAATCTCTTTTCTTTCAATTTCTTCCAGATAATGTATTTTCATTAAATTACACAGGAAATTGCAGCTGACTGTCCCATCTCACAAGCACTACAAGCCTGCTCTCCACAGCAGGCTGATTTCCCAGCCAACAATGTGCTGAGATGGGAAAGAAGCAACACCCTGATGTTCTGCACCAACAGCAAATGCCTTGCAATAGACACAGAGACCAGATCCAAAAATGTTCCCTGTTGTTTGCCACGTAGATGCCAGGAATTCCCCACCCTGCACTGAGCACACAGTAGGTAGAGAGAAATGAGGATTATATCCTAGTGCTCTTTCACATGATCGAGGTCCCAGACCCAGGTCCTTTGTTGGGACTAGAGGATAAGAGTTTGCATTTGCTTGGGATAGACACAAAAAAATCAAAAGAAGCCCGAATTAGAGGTACATTTTTCAAGGAGCTCTTTGCTCAATCAAATGAGCTCTTTGAGCTTCTCAACAACTGTTTTGAATCCTTGGGGAACTTGAACAGTCCCTGAATTGTGTAAGGGATCCAAACACCCCTGGAAAGAATGAGGGAAGAGATAAATGAGGAGCTGTGTGGCCTTCTGGCATCCAACTCCCACTAGAATGTAACAAAAGTCAAGTGCTAAACTCCACTTTTTACCTCAGGAAAAAAAAAAAAATAAAGGACTTAATTTTTTTCTCTCGTGTAAATAAATTTGAGGCAACATATTAAAGGGTGGTTGTAATGGTTCAGACCAAGAGTTTATCTTGCCTAGTATCCCCTTCCCGTTAATGGCATTAACCAGAATTACATGGAAGAGGAAGACCAGGGCAAGCATGTCTAACATTTGCCTTTGGTGTTATCTCAGCCTCCAACTCTTTTCAATTCAAGGGATTTCCTGACCATGGTGTGGGTTGCTAACTTAGTAACACCCTCAAAGGAAACCTCATCCAAGGATGTGTCCAGTCTGCCTTTGAACCCATGTAAAACTTTCTGCAGAAAAGACAGAGGCTGAGGAGGAAGGTGACTTTTGCCAAGGCAGATTAACTTTTTCCAATTTAATCAAATTCATTAATCAAATCCTCAAGTCTCCTTTTGCCACTGGCAAAAGACAATTTGGCAAGTCTCCTAACACCAGCCTCTTCACTGGAGGTTCACTAACCAGTGCCAGTTCAGACTTACCCCTGCTATTTGGCTTCCAGGCATCATTGATGACCCCTGCACAAGGTGACCTGACCGAGGGGGGATTGTAGATTGCAAGGAGTCACTGAGGTCCTCGGTTTTGATCTGAAAAAAAGGCAAAGGAATTTCAGCATTAGAGAGCAGAGACAAGGAGATGCAGGAGGTCTGGGGCAGCTACAAGTCTGAGAGAGGCTGGAGGGGCTGGGAAAAGGGCTCCTTTCAGAGAAAAGAGAGGACTCATTTCTTCCATCCCTGGCTTTACAGAAGGGCATGATCATTTTGCTCTTCTGGTCCTCAATTTATAACATGGACACAGTTTCCCTTCTCTGCCAACTGGAGGCTTGCAGTTTGCTCAATTAAAATACTTCAGGAAATAACCAAATTCCAACTTAGGGTATAGAGCATGTGAGTGCTTTCCTTAGACAAAACACTCTGCATTTTGTGGAGTTATCAGGAAGATACAAAGCAATTCTCCTTTAGAGATCACACCTCACAACCTTATGGTGGCCTTGGGTGTAGATGGCCTCTCATTTTGTTCTGCAGGGGGGGCAGAGAATGGTACCAGGGGATGGGAAAGGACAGGTCATCAAGTAAAAGACCTCAAAAAGCAGTCCCATCTTCCAGACTTGAAAATGCAGCACCCCAGGCTCCAAACCTATTTGTTCAGCTTCTACCAGAAACTGTGAAACAAGAAACTGTGCTGGTCAAGCAAGGAAAAATCTGCTTCCTTAACTAGGACAAGCTGTGGAAAAAGAACTGGAAAACAGGAGTCAGCCCTTTGTCCAATGGTCATATTTTGGCCTACTTTAATGTTAAGATTCCTGTCTACAAAAGAATCAAGATTTTTGAGTCCACATTCTTAAGAGAAGAATTTACCCAGGCTCCAGAAGTGAATCCTTGTGCCTGGTTTATTTCAGTCTCCACGTTGATTTCTAATATTGTTAGTACATTAAAAAAAAAAAAAAAGCCAACAAAAAACTGTTATATCAATTTGTACTAGATTAAATCCTTTTGGTAAGGCTGTCTGGGACAGGAGAGAGAGGAAGAGCTATCAGATTTAGAAGAAGGGGAGAAGATTTTAGACTGATTCCTGAAAACTGAGGAGTGTCTATGTGCAGATGTCACACCCAGGAGACAAAAGTCATCCAGAGCTCTTGTAAGACATTTTCTCAAAGAAAAGATCCAAACCAACGATCCAACAACTTCCAAACTTAGGCAGAAGTTTTTTCCTAAGTGTGAGAATGCCTGGAATAAGGCTCACATCATTAGTCCCATTCCTCACTGAAGCCTTTCCAGGGCAAGAAGAGGCTCCAGTTTCCACAAATTAGAAAAACCAGGAAGACACCAGGAAGGACAGATCTTGAAAACCCTGTCCACAGGCTCAGCTTTGCAGATCTGCTCTTACTACTAGGGCTGAACCTCACCATCTCCCACCAAACAACCAAGCCCAACATCCCCCAGAAGCCAAGCAAGGTCTTGTTGGCCAGGATTCTGCAGTGGTGAAGGAGCCTTTGGGTCATACAACCTCCTACCAGCAGAGGGGGGACAAGAAATTCAACTGAGAATTGTACAACAATCGTACAACAACGGCCTAAGCGAGTATTTTTGGTAGAGGGAGGTTTTATTTCAGTTTGACTGAAGAGAACAATCACACACAATCTCTGCAACGGCAAAGGGGAAAACGTGATCCCAAGAGGCTCAGAGCTGGCCCTGAAACATTAACCTCTGCATTTTGGAAGGTGCTACGGAGAGGGAAGAGAATGACAACAACTCCTTTCATTACAACTGGAGCTCTGGACACTGCCAAAACTAGTTTTGCAATAATACCAGCTCCTTGCAACGAGAGTTGTACATGCTATGAATTCCAATACTTTCCTACCTTTCAGGTTGGCATGATCATCCCTCTCAGCCTGGCGGAAAACAAAAAAAATCAGGTGGAAAGATCTTCTTGATCACTATCAACGTGGATAGTGTCTAAATTACTAAATGACAGACAAAAGGCTGAGGAGAACACACCGTTACCTCTGAGCCATCCGGCCACTGCAGCCAAGTGGGTTCATGCACTTTTTTTTTCTTTCTTAGGGTGCGTGAAAAAATAAAGTCACCGGAGAGCCAGAAAAAGTAAAAATCAGTAAAAAGATTAAAAAAAAAATAATCAAATCAATTAATTACCCACGCTTGCAATTCACAACAACACAGTCGGCCGAGTCGGAACGGGCGCGAAAAGCAAAGTCATCCACGTCTCAGAGGACAAGGCACTTGATCCTGCCCAAGTTATGATCCCGATAGGAGCGGAGCGTGGAAGAAGCACGAGCCATTTCCAAACCAAAAAAAAAAAATCAATGTTTCCAGCTGCCAGGCGGAAGGATTTGGAAGCATTCCAGGGTGAAAGGGGCGTGTAGCTGCATCCCAGCATCGCACAAGATGGGAACGGGAGGTGGGTTTGGCAAAGGACCGGCTCCCGATTTAAAAACAACAACATCTCCCACTGCTCCTTCCCCCGTCCCTGGAATTCTCTGGCTCCCTCCTGCTCAGTGGGCGGGGAACCTGGGTGTTCTTGACAAATCCTTCTGCCCTGCACCTATTTTCATTGGGTTTAGGCTCAAATTTACCTCTCCCTCCTCTTCCTCTCCCCAACAGGCCTGCAGCTGGCTAATTGTTCATTAGTGAGAGTTCGGGGTATATCCAAAACTTTCGGGATGGTTTATGCAAATCCTGCACCTTCATTTTTTTTTTTCCCTGGCTAAACCGGCAGTATTGCCAAGTGTACATTAAACAAACCAAAATCCCAAACCCCAAAAAACCACACACATTGTGGGCGAGGCCACTCAATATCATGAGACTCCCTTAAAATAATGCAAATTTCAAATTAATAAAAGCAAGGGGAGGAGTTGCCTTCTCCTTTCCCAGTGCATCTGACTTGGACTTGCAGGCATAAATACGAGAGAAGTTTTCTTTAAAGAATCAAAAAGAAGGTTGAAATTATCACAGAATCACCTGGTGCAGGTATTTGGTGAGAATAAAAACATTGGTTAAAACATTGCTAGTGAGCAACAGGGATTTAGTTAAAACCAGATCCCACTGTGGTTCCTCAGGACCTTGGTTTGCCATGATAATCAGACCAGACAGGGAAAGGGGAACAAAAAGTCATTGAGAGCAAACCTAAGATTCTTCCCATGGAATTGGATTTGGGGATATGACAGTAGCTAAGGAAAATGAACTTGTGAAACAAGGGCACCAAGCAACGCACGGCAAAGACATCCTGATGCTCCCTGACAGCTCAGGAGAGGTGCAGAACCTGGGAATCTCCAGGCACCTTCTTCCCCTTGGGCTGGAGGGGAGTCTGGGAGCAGCTCCTCCCGAGGAGGTAACAGCAGATGGCGGCACCGGTGCGTGGAGCTTGCTGGGGCTTCTCCAGGATGGGAAAGAAATCACACTTGCAAATCTCAAGTGGATGTTTTCACAGCCTTAAAATAGGGTCAGCTGCCCCCGAGCAATCAGAGTGAAAAACACAGGAAGGGTGACTGGATGGAAAGACAGTCCTTTCCTTAGTTGGCTAGCACATCTGCTGGGCCTGGCCAAGGATACGTTATTTCTTACCTGTCTCTGGCCTAAAAACAAAAACAAAAAGCAAAACAAACTAAGAAACATATTGAGGGCGATGGAAAATGATCAAAGCTCTCCAGCTTGCTTGCGTAACTGATTTGTGGAAGGTGTTTCATAAACATTTCATAAGAAGGAGAATTATGAAGAAAACATCTCCCAACCTGCCTGCAATTACCGCACAAACTCTTCCTTACCAGTAGGAAGAAGGGGAGGAAAAAAAAAGTACATCTGTTTTGTAACTGATCTGTGAACTTTTGGCAAACATTCGGCTCATGAAAACATCCTGCAGACATATTGCAGAGCTGTAAAATCCAGCCTTACACGAGGAAGTTGGAAAGATTCACCTCAGAAGCTCTGATCTCACCGTGGGGAAGGCAGACAGACCAACAGACCAAGTTTGATGGTCAGACCTCACTCTGGCTACAGCCCTCCTGGGCTAAGCCCTCCTGGGGATCACTGCTCACTGGGAATCTGCTCTTCCTCATCTCCTGGACACCTGAGCAGGCAGCCTGGGTGCAGCCCCAAGCCATCTCCTTTTGCTGAGAACTTCTGATGTAATGCAAGCACCGCTCCATCATCCTCTTCACAAATGTGGGACCCTTTGACCCATCCAGCACTAAGAGTCTGGGATGCTTGCCCCAAATCCAAAGAAGTGATCCCCATAACTTGCCCCAGTGAGGCCATTAAAGGCCCTGTCAGCCTTCTCCAGTCCCAGCCAGTAGGCAGGAGCTGTGGTCCTTACTGTAAGAGAGAAGACAAGCCTTTTTGTTGTGCAGTTTCTATTTAGATGGTAACCTCTTTGAAACAGGTATTTATCTGCCCTCGTATCTGGCTTACCTCACAGTCAGCAGCTCAGAAGTGTTTCAGAGTTTGCCTCCCTCATATCCCTCTCTCCCCCCGTTGCAGAGCAGCAAGGCTCTTTCCCTGGATAGAAGAGGGGCAGGTGCCCACAGACTTAAAACTCTGAACCAATTGTCCCTCACTGAAAACAAAGAGGACAGTTCTTCCAGGGCTGAATCCATCCTAAAGCACAACTCAACACAACAGGGTTGTCTGAAGCTGCCCCAAGGAGTACATTTTATGGTAGAAACAGGTATCAAAACTGGATCCAAGGCTGTGGCAGTGAACTAAACCTTCCCTCCTTCCCGTGGCAGAAGCGTGCTTCTCTCTGAATTACCTGCACACGTGGGCACCATAAAATAAAAAACACACTAATAATAAATTATAGCAATAAGAATAATGGGCTTGCAATTACGATTTCCACATGTACTATCCTGCACATGCAGCAAGGCTTAACAGACACCCAGGAAGGAAGCAGAAAGATCTAATGTCAAGGCCACGATATTCACCCTGTAATATTTGATGTCCTTTCACACTGAAGGGGAGGATTTTTCAGAAGCTGTCAGCATGACATAAAGGGAGTTAATCCCATGCTGAATGCCTAAGAGACTAGATCCTAAAATTCAGCAGTGACAGCACACTGAAAAATTAAATTGTAATCCCTAACCTCAACACACCTGCAGCACAGCTATAAGAGGCCTCTGAGTTTATTAATTGAGGCCTGATCTGATGTGCTTTATCCTGGGAGCTGCAGCTCAGGATGTTAATAGTGGTGCCTTAGCTGTAGTAAAAGTGGGGGTGGGAAATGAAAACTTTCAGAGTAACCAAGCTACATGCTTCACAGAAGAAAACAAACAGAACCACACTCAGCTTTGCAGTCACGGGCTTTGTGATCCAGCATGTCCCTAAAGCTTTTGCTTGTAAACAGAGAACAGGAAAAAGAAGTCAGTCACTCCCCTGTGCTGAAAGATAAACCTCAAAACGATCATGTGGAGCAGAGCAGGCTTCAAAGCAGGTGCTGGGCAAGGGAGTGGAGAACCAGAGGTGGGAAGAGCACCTGCCCTCAGTGGCCACCTTTATATTGGTGCCTGCTCAGGTTGGCAGGTCCTGATGAAGGGCTGCTCTCCACATCAGAGGCTGCAGCCCCTGCAAAAAAGCAACACACAGAACCTGGCAAGTGCTTCCAGGAGGTGACCTGTGTTGAGGGAGCATGGGACTGGCAAGCAGATGCTGAAAAGCAGCCCCTTACAACATCTTCACTGTTACTCTTGGTACTTAGGCGTGTGGCACCTTCTCTGCAAAGGCCTGTGGACCTGCCAAATTGGAAGTATTTTAAAAATGAGGAGGGGAAGATGCTATTTTCTTGGTCAGAATGGTGAGAACCTCCAAACAAAACATCGAAAACAATTTTACCACCATTAAGGCTGTGATTCCTCTAATGTCTCCATTCTAGGACTCTCCTTGCCCCTTCCTCCCTAGCCATCCTCAGCCCAGAGGTCCTACCCTTCTCTTCCAACCTTCTCATGCGTTGCAGCACTGCTCCCTGTTTCACTTGCCCAACTTCCAAAGCTCTCCAGAACTCCACCTCTGCCTACACCTTTGTGCTTATCTTCTCTGCTCCCACCCTGGGCTGCATCCCTGCCCCTTTCCTTATCAATCCGATTTCATACACACCAGGCTCCATGGCTTCTCCCATGCCCTCCTGCATGCTCACACAGGTTCCCTGGAGACTCATCATGTTCCTGTTGAAGTCAGCAGCAAAGTTGCCTTCTTGGGCTTTTCTGGAGCCGGAATCAGACCCTTTAAGTGTTCTCCAAATTCCCTGCATAAAAAATTTCCCCCTTCCCTTCTCTTTGTCTAGGAAGAACAAACAGTGGTTGTTCCTGATTCTCTGTGCCCTCTGACTGCCACCTGGCACTGCCTCCCTGCTGTACAGCACTGATGTCCCTGTCACCCATCAAGAGGGCAGAGCAGCACCTACCTAGCCAGTTGTGGGGCAGGTAGCCCTCAGTAGCAAGGCACTTTCCACCACATCCCACATTTGAAAGGAATTAACTTGGAATCAGATGGCTCCCGTGACTGGGTTTGGCTCCATCCCAGTTCTGCAGGTTTCTGTGATTGGTTCTCAGCAGTTTTGGCACCAGTTGCTGCGCCCCAGGGAACTGGGACACAAGAAGAGCAGCTAGAGGGATTGCATTAAATACACAGGAGTAATATAATTTAAAAAAGAAAGGGAGAGTGAGAAAGATCGACTTCACTGGAGAGTATCACACAGGTTTCAAGGCTGGATGTGGCACTTAGTGCCATGGTCTAGATGGTGTGGTGGTGTTGGTCATAGGCTGGACTTGATGATCTTAAAGGTCTTTTCCAGCCTTGGTGATTCTGTGATTCTGTTTTCCTTTGGGTTGGTTGGGATGAAGTCTCGTGATTGAGGGGAAGAGGGAGCTGAGAACCAATTCTCTGCTCCCAATCTGGTGGCTCTGGACAACTTCTGTGTGTTTGGGACACAGGGCAATAGGGTTTATTGCTAGCAGAAACCCACCTTCTGACTCCTGAGGGGCTGAGTTCAGCCCACTGGTTCCACATGGAGCACAAGCAGATCAGCACCTCTGGGAAGAAAGTGCACTCTGATGTCAGGCTTCCAAAATTAAAGGCCTTGCTTGAAACCCCATCACCTTCACCTTTTTGTGCTATGACTTGCCCTTCTGCAAAATGGGTGTAGGGCCCCACCCTTGCTGGGTGGTGCAGGCTTTTGATTGAATTCTTGGAGCTCACCAGATGAAAGGCCTTCAAGAATTCAGAGTCCTCACCTTATTACCGGATGAGCCATTCTCTAGCAGGCAGAAGAGTCATATCCCTGCACAGCAGTTCGTGCAACTCCTCACTTAAAAGGTGCTGGGCAACCTAAATAGTGGTTGACAGATACAGCCCTGCCTTGAGCATGTTAAGTTTCTATTGTGAATTAAGTTTCTATTTGGAAGCCATTGTGATGTCCCTTTAGACAGGTTCATGAAACTAGTGCTTGTCCCCTGCAAGCTTAGAAAATATCTCCCAAAGGATGATAGGAACCCAGCTGGAGAGGGGAACTGCCACAAAGAGGAGACCTATCTGTCTCTCCCTCATCTCTGGAACAGCTTTGAAACAACTGTACAAGATATATTGCCAGTGGACTGAGGCAACAAGCATAGAAAATAACTTCTAAATGCAGGTTGCTCTTTAGGATCTTGGAGCAGCAAAGCAGGAGTTGCTGAATGGGCTTCAGCTGGATCTTAAGGAATCAGAATCATAGAATTGTTTAGATTGGAAAAGACCTTCAAGATCATCAAGTCCAACCATTAACCAGATACAGCCCACCCAGCTGTGAAACAGTGCTGGGTTGCTGTCAACAGTTACTGGCCAACATAAAATGAGTGCAGTGCTTTCAGTCCACTTCTTGAGAAAAAATTAAGAAGATTCAAATCCTGCCTCCCACTTCCATCCCACTTTCCCTGCCAAGCTTCCCCAGAGACTCACTGGCCTGTTTTGGGGTTCATTCCCAGCAATCTCCTCTGAGAGCCTCTGCAAGGAGTCAGAACAAAACTAGCTTGAAGAAGAGGTTCCTCTACATATCTGTCCTAAGCAAAACAGTGCCATATATAGAAACTGAGGACTTCCCCTCCAGCCAGGACTTTCTCTGATGCTTTTCCCAAAGGGCTGCATTTCAATGAAGAACCAGCAAGCACCCAAATTTATGCAATCAGTCTGTCCCTAGGACAGAGCAAGGAAACTTCAAAAGGGAAAGGCCAAGGCAGTGTTCAGCTTAGATCCAGTGTCAGTCGAGGCAGATACGGCCAGCTGGGCAGATTTCCAGTTAGGGAAGGCTCAAGAGATGAAAAGCAAGACTCAGGCTGATACCCTGGGGCAATGCAGAGAAGAAGAGAGAGTGAAATCTGAATTGATCCCCAGAGGGGAGAAGGAAGCAGGATGTGAATCTCCCCTTGAGAGGAGGGCAAAACAGGACTGGGATGGAAATCTGGAGGGCAGACTGAAACCTGAACTACCCACAGGGAAGAGCCAAGCAGGAACAGAAATGACATAGAGGGAACACTTGAGGTTAGGGGAAGGTGGGAACACAAAGTGGAATGAAAAACTATGAGAGAGATCCCTGGGGGGAGGGAAGCCCTGATGGAGCAAAATTAAATCTGCAGGGAGTTTTGCATCCCAGATATTAATAACAAACTACCTAGCAAGTTAGGCCCTTCTTTCCACCTTCAAAAGGATGGAGGGGAGGAAGAACTTGTCTGTGGTTGAGCACAAGACTATGAATCAGAGCATCAGAGTCCATATCCCAGCTCTGCCAGGGAGCAGGTCCCTGGCTTAAAATACTCCTCAATGTCCACAGGCAACTCTCCTATAAAGCATCCACTGGTTTCCACTGCACTCATGGTGCTCAGCATCTTTGGGAAAATCCAAGTAGTCTGTCTGTGTCTGCCTCATCTGTAAGAGAGGGTGAAACACCTCCCTACCTTCTGGAGGCACGGGGATGCTAAATTCATTAGCAAAGTACCTTCAGACATGTGGGTGGGAAGTACCAAACAAGGTCAGAGTGTTATTAATGGCACTGAAAGTCACCAGTGATTTTATATCTCAGATGCAGTTTGGTCTCTTTTATTTTTCCTGTCATGTGTCTACAGGACACGCGCTGTCAAGACCTGAGACAACTCTCTCTATTACCTCTAAACAACCACTAAAAACTCCACATAAACCTCAAAAATGCACATTCCCTTGCACAGTGACTCTGTCAGATATGAAGAGGGCGGGGAGGGGAACCCCTTTGGCACCTCTTGCAGAGAGCAGGACTGTAACACACTGAACCCTTCTCTTGGTTTTGGAAAGGAGGAATCTTTTCACCAGTGCCAGTCCCTCACCACTCTTTTGTGATATACTAGTAGACACTGAATTGGCAAAAAAAAAGAAGTCTATTCAGTTCCTACTGACAGGGAATCTCAAGCAGCCCAATTGTTTAATGCTGACTGACCACTGGAAGAGAAGGGTTTTGAAAACTGTCCTTTGAAAACATGGCAACATGTCTGACCTGGTGTGCAAATACAAACATTGGGCTCATGTGCACATGAAACACGAGGCCACTTCAATTCCACATCTTCTTTCATTATTTTGTTCTGGATGCTTCTGAAGACACCTCCTGGCCCAGCAATACATCTGAAGCTACCTCCTTTTCCTAGGGAAATCCATCCCCAAGATCCTATTTCTAGGAGGCCTATTTGAAAGGGATATATTCACTGGCCCAGGTTGCCCAGGGAAGCTGTGGAAGCCCCATCCCTGGGAGTGTTGAAGGGCAGGTTGGATGGGGCTTGGAGCAACCTGGTCTAGTGGGGGGTTGGAACTGGATGATCTTGAAGGTCCCTTCCAACCCAAACCATTCCATTCCATGATTCTAGGATTCTATATCCTTATTACATCCCCTGATTGGTGTAAAATAAAGTTGTAGGAGTAAAGAGCAAATAGGGAAATCTAAGCTGTGTTGAGCCCTGAGGCTGCTCAAGCACATCAGTGCCTGTTTGTCTGTCTGCAATATTGAAAAGTCTCACGGCAGGATTGCCTTTGCCTTGATACAAATATCAAACCTGTCATTATTATTAAACAAATGACAGCCTGTCTGCAAGGGCAAGCCTTGTGCTGGAGTGAAACTGCAAGGACATCTTTAGAAACAGAGCACATGCAGATCCTGCCAAGCCTTTCCTGCACTGGTAATACAGAATCTTTCAGCTTTATTCTGAGGGAGATGTATTCTCTTCCAGCACTGGAGTGCAGTTCAGTGCCTGAGAGCATGAAGGGGCTTGGAGATAACCTCTCATTCCCTGCTCTGGAAGGAGGGGAGATCTGAGCCTTTGTTCCTCCCTGGAACTCAGAGGCTGCATTGCTGCAAGGACCATCAGAGGACACAGTCCTACACATCACCTCCCTGATGGAAAAGAAATCAGTCATTCAGCATTGCCATGTTTTCCTCCTCCAGCTGTGGACGGATGCACAGCACTATGTGTTGGGTTACAACACTCACAGAAGCCCTGTCATCTCCAAAAACCATCAGCCCTAACTCCATGTGTGTATTCCAGAAGGCAGTATTATCTCAGGGATTAAGGGCAGGCAGCAAGTGGATTACCTGGCTCTCCAGAGCTGCTCTCCTCAGAGCCATCTACACAAACACTGCAGCACTGCTGGATGCTGTGTACACCAGCAAGGAAATCAACCAAACAAGACCTGGTGAGACCACAGCAGCATCACCTGGGGAGGATCACCACATTACAGCGAGGGAAATTCTGATTTCAACACTTTATCAGACCTTCTGGTCCCTTCCACGCCAAGACTCTGAAGCCACATTTGCAAAGTCACTCAGTTCTGTCCCTGAAACGCTCCTGGACACGATCCCAAACCACCAAGAAGCAGATGTCCCTCTTCAGGTTGCCAGCACTGAAAGTGAAAGTTTATTACTATCTCTTTGCATTTCCCTTGATATAAACAGGAAACAACCAGCATTAGACTCCCTAAATAAAAAGCCAAACCAGATAGGCAAGGCAGAAGATGCTGCTTTTTCCACACACACCCTTTCCCCTCTCATTCACATACAAATTACTGTTGCATCCAGGTGGGAGGAGAGTTTGAAGGGGAGGGGGAAGAAATGTTTGCCAAATAGGTTGAGGGATCAGAAGGCAGCTTTCTCATAAAGAGGAGGGCTGACCCACAAACTGCTAGAAAACCTCAAACTGCACAAGAGTTTCCCTCCTCCCCACTTTCAGGGTGAGAGCAGCCACAGCAGGGAATTGGTAGGCAAGGAAGGGGTCTAACCAGGTCACTCCACCCTTCTCTTCCTGCCTGGAGCAGAACATGGGAGGGAAACAGAACTGAAATGTAGGCCATCTACAAAGACAGGGGGAGAGGTTTAAATGATGTGAGATTTATGATCTTCAAAGAGATTAGGGCCCAGCACTCCAAATAAAGTTAAAGAGAGCTCAGCAGCTCCTGCATTCGGTTTGGAGTTGGATTTCAAACCACACTTTGGCTTCAGTTTGAAAACTTGAATTGCAAAGTAACAACAACAACAAAAAAAAAAAAAGCAAAAAAAGCCACCCAAAACCAACCTCAAACCCCAAACCAACATTAAAAAACCCACCAACCTCCACCCCTAATGAAAGAGCTCAGCACCTGATTTTACATAAAAACACTTTGATATTTCCACATCTCCCTTCTTCCTTTTTCTCAGCATTTGAAATCTATTTGCTGGATTGAAGATGGATTCCCCAATAGCTGAGGTCAAGCTGAAACGTGAGTGTGTCACCTGTGTGCATCTGGGCTGGTTTGTGTTTAAAATAAGGATGATAATGGCTCAAGTCCACACATGGCCTTGAGAGGGCCAAGAGAGGGAGACAAAGAGCCATGGTGTCCACTCACATGGACTGTTACAACCTCATCCCTGGCACCACTGCCAAACCCCTGCTGTGCACACCCCTTATGTTCTGGGGAATTGCCCCAGATTTAAGACAAAAAAAAGACTAAAATGTGCTTGTTCACAGGCGTTAGCTTTTAAAAACCTGCTACTCAGTGACACAAACTGATGCGCTGGCACAAATGACATGAATTTTGCAGTACCCCTTGGGTGGAAGGGGAAAACCAGAAGTGGGAAGTGAATGCTGCAAAAAGCCTGTCAGAAACCAGTTTTTCTTTTTTTTTGGGCAGGAGGGTGTTTCTGTCAAGAAGACTCTGACCCAAATCCTACTGACTGCAAGGCTGTCTGTCCCCAAAACCAGCATCCACTCATCCAGTGGCAGGCAGGGGATTAGGATGTTGAAGACAAGGGGTCAGATCTTTGGTGGGTGTAAATCAGCATTGCTTCACCACAGACAATGATGTTCCCTTGATTAACCCCAGCCCAGTTTCCAGTTTTAACATCTCTTGTGGTGTTGCCATAGGAAAAGTTTGCAACATGTAATGATCTTGTACTTCTTTCTATCTTGAGGGAATTTCCTTTTATCACTAGTTAGAAGCAGATTGGATTCTTCTCTTGGCGTGTGGAAAGCCTGTGCTTTGGGCTCTGCACTCCACAGAGCTGGAGACACAAGGCTTTTTGTTTTCAGCTGGGTATTCCAAAAACCTGGAAAATGGCTGAACGTGTTAAGACACCTTTGATAGGAAGTTCTGACCCACCCAAAAACCTGAGCAGCCAAACCAACCAGCAGCTTGCTGACATCTGTCAGACAAGAGCCACCCAGGCAAGCTTGAAGGACAGAGAAGTCACTGCAAGAAGCTGCCCACCTGCTGCTAACAGGAAGGCTTGGCAAAGATCTCAACCCCTGACGTTGGGGAATGCAGGGTTGGAAGCAGGGAGGTTGCTGTGCTGGTAGTGCCAACATCTGCTAGTGACTGCCCAGAGTCACTGCCCCTGTCCTGGCCAACCCCAGGAGTCCTGCAGCAGATCAGCAGTAGCTCTCCAGACCTGTTCTTCTTTCCAAGGTCGGAGTCCAGCTCCACTGATGGCCACAGGAGTCCTTAGCTCTGGACTCAGAGAGCATTTTCTCATTTGTCTGCACAGGTTCAAGCTCTGTACTCTCTGGAGGGCTGGCACCTTCCTCCCCCCCTTGCAATTCTGAGGTGAGATTCAGGGAATTCCTAGAGCCACGTGAGCAAATCTCCAGGCACTCTGAGACAGGGGATGCTTTTAGCTGCAGGAAGCAGAGGGATAACTGCAAACACAACAAAGACAATTGTCCCTCATGCATTCACATGCACTTAGGGCTTGTTTGCCCTGCAAGAAACACTTCTTTTATCTGTTGTCCCTTTCCCCACTGTCTTGCAAAGAGAAATGTGCCATTGTAGGCAGGCCTGGTCTTGACCTACACAATCCAAGACCTCAAACCACCTCGATTTCAGTCCTTGCTGATACTCCTGAGTCAGCCCCATGCTCTCAAGCTTGCCTACCACACTGCTTTCAGCCCCAGTGTCACAAACAGTACAAACACACAGGGATTTGGGGTGGGATTTGCACATTTGCCACTGTAACCGAGGTCCCTTTTGTTTCTAAATGACAATGGGGGGAAAAAAATAAAATTAAAAGCAACAAAAAGCTTCGAGCAAATGGTGATTTAAAGGAACTCTATAATTAACTGAGCTTCTATGAAATAGGAAGGCCTGGAAACCAGAAGTTTAATCTGTCATTCCATCCCACAAGGGGAATTGGGAAGAACTTATGTGGTCTGTTTAGTGGTAGCTTCTGACCTAAGTGTTTTTATCTCTTAGCAGGGGCTGCCTGGGACTCAGCAAGATGAGCAATTAAAAAACAGTAAATCAAGAAAGCAGGAGAATACCTGGTAACCCAGGGAGCCTCTTACCTGCCTGTTAAAGTCCAGCCCATTCTGTTCATTTCCTACAACAAAACAAACAGAAAAATATCTCAGTATTAACGACAGTCAGTATTGATGTAAACTTTCCAGAACTCAGAACACACATAACCAAAGCCAGGCTGCTAGCCCAGAGCAGTTTACTGTAAAAGCAAGGGGAGGAGGAGGAAGGTGGAGTCACTGTGAGTGCAGCAATGGAAGCATGAAGGTGCTTTTTCAATGTTTGGTGGTATCAGCCTTTGCTGGAGTGTCACAGAAGTGCTCCTGCCTGGGAGATCCCTGGCTAAGCAGCAAGGGGAAAGCTCACTGACCACAAGGGAGATTCCAGCAGAGGTGAGCTGGAGGATGTTACAAACCTCCAGGGAAATCCAGGCCCAAGGTATTGTACATCAAGCAAGAACTAACGGTGGGAGAGGGGCTAGCAAGCAGGTGGCCAAGGCTGTTAACCAAGGATCTTCAGGAACCCACGTGGCACTGAGCAATCATGGGATATCCAAAGGAACAGAGGGTGCCGTGGGGTTGTGCTCAAGAGGCGTCTCCTTGATTCCAAAAGAGATTGGCAGGCACAGGGGGAAAATCAGACAGGTTTCAGCCTGAAGGTACTGCACAGGCCCTCACTCATTCCCCTTTGATGATAAACATTCCCCCCCCCCTCCATCACACCTGCCAAATTCATCAAGAACATCACAGAGGCAAGGTTGTGTGCTCCACAGATATGAATGCTTTAAGGGATTCCATGAAGCTTCTTCAGTTGCAAAGGCAACCCCAAGAAACCCCTTCCCTTTGTGATCCATTCCCTAAGTCATTCTCTTCCAGTCCAACTGAGTTTGTGATAAAGTCTCAAACTGTTCACATCCCACTGGCACAAGCCCCCAGGCCTGCCTCCTGCTGTTTTTTTTTTCCAGTATAACATTCCCCATAAAGCATAGCCCATGCCCTGTGATCTGATCAAGCTTCAACACATCATGTTTTTCAGTAGTTCATGTCTTGCAAAAAGTTGGAAAGCTGTTGAGAGGCTGTGCAGGCAGGAGTGCAAGTCCAGCTCCTCCACTGACTTGCTTTCTTCAACTGAACGAGCCTCTACCCCAACCCAGCATGCATTTTTTCCAGCTTGCACCATACACAGAATATTCCCAGGTGAATCAGCATGGTTCTCTGTGATCCCCAGAGGGGAGCATGCTTGGTACAATTATTCAGAGATGGCAAAATATTTTAGGAGTCAATGATGATAATTTCATGGCACCCTGTTCTCTGCTATCTAGAAACAGCTCTGGAGATTTAATCTGCAACACATGAACAGCATCGACTGGGGAAACTGAGCTGCCTTTCTTGCTTTTGTTAAGCTGAGCTGTAGGTTCTTCATTATCAGACAATACCAGGGCACTATTTCACAGCAGAACAAGCTGTTGCACCCCCCCACCCCTGCTCTGAAATCTCCTCTATCTTCTCATCATCTGCAACTCAGTCCAGACCCAGCTCCGCACCTTCTCCCCCAGCCTGTGTTTCTGCTGGGCTAAAGCTCTGCCCTCCCTTCCTGTCCTCCTCAAAAAGCTTTTTCTGCTCCCAGTGTCAGGTCTTTATCTTCCACCGTGTAATTCCTGACTTTGCTGCGACCTCCAGCTTGCCACGTGCTCCCATGCCTCTCACTGGAACCATCTGCTCCCTGACCACCTCTCTCCAGCTGCTCCCGCCCAAGGAATTTGTTCATTCATTGCGTTCCAGCTCCTCGCCCCAAGAGCCAACAACTGCACACAGCACGATGGGAATGCTGATAGTGTTAATAGATGATCACAATCAGCATCCACACACCTGAGCAGGGCTGCGTGAGGATCTTCAAGGCCTGCAGTTTCTACCTTTCAAACCCACGGGGGGGGGGGAGTTGATGCAATCTATGGGCAGTAGCTAAAGGGAAGAGAGGAGAGGAGGAGGAAATAAAGTTCCCAGCTGCTGAAATAGAACAGAAAGGAAAAGGTAATCCTCTGGTTTCTTGGATACAGGAGTTTCACTCACATTCAGGTGCAGCATGTTGATGAGGCAAGATTCAGAGGCCTTGAGGGAAATCCCTAGGTCCCAGTGATGATGGGTCTGAGTCACTACCCTACACCCCAAAACTTTGAACTTGGGATGCACAGCTGGAACAGAGTTCCACTACACACACCACCACCGGGCCCAGGTTCTCCAGCACATTCTTTCCTCCACCTCCAAGCTCCCTGTCTCTCACTTTTTCCTCCCTGAACAAGCACATGCAGCAGACAGACTTTTACCTTTCTCTTTTCTTTCCTCTCCTACAAGGCCAGAAACCTCCCGCCCTCTGCTCTCTTGCACGTCCCACCACAGACCAACAGGGGTGTTGGGGAGAGCTTCAGCCAGGTATTTTGTGACAGTGGAGCATACTGCAAATATGCATGGAGTTTGACATTAACTCCATCATGGCTTGGGTGTCTAAGTCTGAGATAACTGCCCCAGGCTGTCTTGGTAGACAGTGAGGAGAAATAGGCACCTCCAGAGGCCATTCATCTGACCTATCTTAGACGCCTATCTTAAGCTGAGATTAATGGCCCTCTGGAGATGAGTATTTCTCTTTATTGACTACAAAAGAACCTCAGGGGCAACTACTTCAGACTTAGATGTCCAATAGTGAGATATTTAAAACTGGGCGAGGTGATTTCTGCTCCTAGTGGTTATGTAAATGGGAGCTGGATACACCAATCTCTTCAGCTTCTCAGCAGGACCAGTGAGTGTTTGTGCACAGATTTATTTGCAAACAAATCTCATGTTTTTCTATTTCAGTAAAAGCTTGTGTTCAAGGAAAATTACAATGATTCCAGCTGCAAGCCAAGGTTTGGGTGTGACAGGGATAACAGCTCTCCCTTTGCAGTTATATTCCTAAATTTCCTACAAATATTTTAAAAGCAGACTCAGTTTCCTCCCAGTTTCTATCAACATCAGGCCTCACACTGAAGCAGTCTTTTCTCTCCTTAAAGGAACAAGCTGTTCAAACAATGAGGATATGCACTTAAGATTTAATCTTTTCTAGCTCCAGGAGATAAAAAGAAAGAAAAGTGTAAGTGGCAGCAGGTTCTCAGATGCTGCAAACTGCCAGAACTGATTTTAATGGAGCTTCACACCAGCCAACAACTTGCCTCTTGCTACACCAGCCAGACACTATGGGATCCAGAGTCTCCAGCATCTGCTAGATGCAGTCCTCCCCTCTCCTGAAGTCACATTAAACTGGGGAAGCCCTGGGATTTAAATGGGGAAAGATTGCCTTGAGTCCCTAGCACCAGGGTTCCCAGGAGCTTCCCCATCAAACAAGCCTTGATCCCCCTTCTTATGAGTGTCCCGGACAGGGGAAAAAACACAGTGATAAGCTCAGCTGACTCCTCACAGCACGGCAGACAAGGACTCTGCTGCTCTCCTTGGTTCACCTGGCAGCTATTTTGCATAGCACTGGCATCAGATCTGGTGCGATTTTGCCTGGGGAGGTTTCTCTGGGGATGGGAGCAGCAGAACAGTTCCGGACAGCTTCCCCCCACCCGCTGCTCTTCCCTCCGCCTGCAACGCAGGGTTTGCTCTGAAAACCAAAGTGCTCTATCAGAACTGACACGATTCCCACTGGAAGCCACCGAGCCAGTCCAGCACTTGAGGATAAAAGTACCATAATGGGAAAAAAGGAAAATCAAGATTGCAGCGTGCCTTCATCTTTGCAAGGCAAACACATGCAGCAACATGCAGATGTCACCTACGGGGAGCGACAGCTGCCCGTGGCTTCTCACCCAACAAAACCAGAGCTGCAACCAGAAGGCTAACCTTATTCCCCTTCCCAGCCAAACTACACACTTAATTCACCTCACAGTTTGATCTCAGCTGCACAGAAGGGACAGGGAATGTGAGGTGATTTCAATCTTTAACAGGTGTTGGGGAATTCCCACAGGGAATCAGTTTTCTGCCGCGTGCATTTGGGAGGGAAATTCAGAACAGCTGAATGGCAATGGAGGAACAGTGCCAGGCAGACACCAGGCAGGAGATTCAGCTGCCTGGGCTTAGATGTCTAACTTTTAGATGTCTAATTCTGAGCCAATTGCTCTAGGCTCCCTTTAAAGCCATGCAGAGGAAGCGGGCTCTTCCAGAGGGCAACTCATCTCGCCCCTAAGATCGACAGCAAGGAGATGAATCACTTTCTGGAGGTACCTACTTTCATCACTGACTGTACAAGGAGCCCAGGGTGAGCAGGTTAGACTTCAGCCTCCAAGTATTGAACAACTAAAATTAAGATTAATCTCACCTATCCTGAAGATTTTAGCACTCCTGTTGATAAGGCACAAGAGCAGTAGAGACTGACAAAGCAGGCCAGGTGCAGAGTGCCTTTCAATGTACATTTTCTAGAAGCTGAGAAACCATCTTGCTCACATTAACTGAGACAAGAATCAAATCTCTCACCTCAAAGATGTGAAGCAAAAAGATTACCCAAGAGCAGGTAAAGGAAAGAATGGCAACAGTTATAACTATGACCAGTGCTTGACCCACATGCTGAAAATGAAACAAAATGCTCACCTGCACTGAGAAGGATGTGGTTCTGTTAGGCAAAAAAAGATACTCAGCATCAAATATACTCCTCAGAATTTCATTTCACTTTGGAGACTCAAGGAAATATCAAGTAGGAGCCCTTTCACTGCTGTCCTCAGCAGTCAGACCAACAACTTCTCCAGAACTAGCAGGAAAAGCCCTGGCTTGGTAGGAGCTCATTTAAATCACCTGCTCTCTACTTTAGTGGCCACCCCTGATTCCCTCCAGCTGTGCCCAGTTGGGAAGCAAACACTGGGGAGCACAAACCACCAGGTCCCTGGATCCTGATGTGTCCTGCTGGGATGCTCACTGTTCCCAAGGCTTACCTTAAGGAGAACTTTTTAAAGGGAGCAAGGAAAAGTGTGAACAGCATGTGGAGTTTTCAGGTTAACCACTTGCTCCAGAAACACAGACCAAACCAGGACATCAGAGCATCTCCATGGGAAAGTTGAGGCTGGTGAGCAAGAAAAGGGAAGGTGTGCTGACTCAGTCAGATGGTTACAGACTCCAAGGGAAGCTTTCACTGAAGACTCGAGTGTTTCATTTGGATGAAAACCCCTGGGTTATAAAAACATCTTTCCTTTGTCAGCAATGCCTCAAAGAAATCTCAGCTTCTAGTCCCACTGCAGCTCTGAGTCCAACATACCCTTCGTGTGGGGCAGGGAAGGGGGGGAGAAAGCAGGACAACAAGTGTGGGAGACTCAGGCAGTTTCCAGAAGGAAACCCGAGGGCAGCAGTTGTTCCCACGGAAAACATTTCACCTGCAGGTGCTGGGAGAGGGCAAGTCTCTTCTCTTAGACCAGAGGCAAGAGAGAGATCAGACCAGCTCTTCCTTTGCCCCTCTAATTCAAGTCAAACCAGCCTTTTGTTCCCCTTTCCCCTCCCCATCCTTTTTTATCCTCTTCCATAATGGGATGTTTAAGAAAAAAAAATATATATAAAAAAAAAATCACCCAACCTCAAACCCTAATCACCTTCATTTGAATTTCAAATATCCCCCTCCTGGCCTCCCCCACGCCCCAACTGACTCGGAGCTGGGAATATGGAAATTTCTCCTGCTTGCCTTAAATGTGGCTGTGCTATGAAAATCACCAGCCTTATGCAAATCCTGAGCAGGCCTAATTGCTATAGCAACCAGCTGTTTCCAGCCCAACTGCTGCTGCTTTTATTTATTTGGGACTTGTCCTGGGGCTGTTCATGGCTGCAGGGGGAAAAGACAAGAGAAATCCTGGAGGCTTTGAGGAAAGTTTCACGAGGGAGAGCTAGCCTTGGAGAGCAAAGGTGTAGCCAAGGACTAGGCTCAGCGTGGGGCCAGGGAAGGCCAAGTTTCCTCAAAAGACTCTGTTTCCAGATGGATCTGAAGAGGTAACAACAAAAGGCAAAAGAGAAAAGGCTCAGATTGTGCATCCTTCAACTTGCCTAAGTGCAACAAGGAGTGTCCCTGCACAGGCTGAGCACTCAGCAACTCACCTTACACAAGCCATTGCACTGCTCAGTCTGACATCCCTTGCTTGGGAATATTCCCTTTTCTCTGAGTTAAAAACTGACACAGAGATCAGAGCTTCCATACCCCAGAGTCCAGCACCAACCATTAGAACAGACCCTACCCAGACACCTATGGTTGGGATACCATAAACAACAGCCTCCCCAGACAGAGCCCAGCAGAGATCAGTACCCATCCCTCGGGAGAGCAGCACCTGCATCCAAGAGCTTACACCCTGGCAAAAAGGTGGGAGAAGAGATCAGGACCCTCACTTTGGAGCTGAGGAACAGAGACACACTTAATTGAGCTTGTACAGCGAGTGTGTGGCAGCAGGGCAGACTGGTCTCTGTTTCTTCATCTACCCTGATAAGGATTTCATGCAAAATGCACTGACACAGAAGCCAGAGCACTGGGAGGATCTTCTGCTTGCGTGGGAAATGTTGGTGTCCAGGTTCAGAGCTGCCCTTGCTTTCTTGCCCTCCACTGCTTGGGGACCTTAGGTGTAGTGCAGCAGAGGGAGGTGTCTCATGCTGGCATCCTTCCACAGGCACAAGCTGGCTGAAGTTGAGGATGCTGGGAGAGAAGAATGACATTCAAAGCAGTGTCTCCTCAAAAGGGACACTTTGCAAGACCATGAGAGCAGATGCAACATAGCTCCTTACCATTTTCATTTTCCTGGGGTTTAAAGGGTCTTTCTTACCCTTCGAGAGAAGGTATCTGCTCTATTGCTTCCTAATGCAGCCAGAGAGGTTTGTCCAAGCCCTGAGGGTTGGATAACCCCGCTTCCATTGCCACCAGAGTCAGAAGGAGGCCCAGGGCCCAGCTTTCTGGCTCCACGTGCCCTCTCCATGAAACCACACTCCTCTACCTGGCCGCTGCTCTTCCAGATCCCAGCCCAAACCCAGCTGGGGTGAAGCTGCCGGGTCAGCCAACCAACAACCCCCAGTGTCCCGAGGAGTGCTACCAGCTGCTCCCGAGGCAGGATGGTGCTGTGGGGCTGTCCTACATTGCACCCACACGTCCACACCCCAGCTGCTCTCCCCGTGTGCCGGGGTGCCCATCGTGCACCCCGCCCTGGGCTGCTGGCAGGCTGACCAGTTCCCCCGTCTTGCAGGGTGGGGAGGGAAGATGTTCGGAGCGCCTGCAGCTATTCAGTTACCGATGGTTGTGTTTGAAGAGCTTCCCTATCGCCCTTTTGTTAAAGCGTTGGCTTCCCCCCCATAGCCTCAACAGATGAAATCAAAGGGAAGTAGCTTTGCTTGGTGTAACCTGTTTTGATCAAGCAGATAAACGGGGAACAAGTGTCTGACACAAACAAACAGACAGACAGAGGCAAGTCCCACCTCAGCATTTTGTTGCATCAGATACAGAGGGCTTAGATAAACCACAAGAAGGGGGAGATCTCTGCCTCTCGGCTTGAAGTCCAGGGGCGACACTCTGCAGTGCCAAGCCCCCACAGTTCCCATAAAAAAAAAAAAAAAAATCAACCCAGAACTTGCTGGCATGGCTTTCATCAGTTTAAAAAGATGAAAAGAGCTTACAGCCAAGCAGAAAACTCACGCTTGTCATTACCCCCCATGGAGTCAGCAGCTCTGCCTGCCAGCCCAGCCACAGCCCAGCGTTAACCTACACCAGGAAAGGGTGAAAAGGACCCTCAGACTGCAGGGCTGGCCTGGTGGTGGGGCTGGGACTGACCTGCACGGCTCCTGGGCCATGGGGGAAGGCAGTCGGACCCCTGGGCCTTGTGGGAGAAACTTGTGCCTGGTCCCCTCTTCCCCCCTCACCCACAGACTGGGATAAAAAAATGCAGAGGTCAAGTAAAGGAAGGTTCAAGATTCCCAGGGCAGGGTAGGTGATGTCCCTTAGAATTGATTTATTTTAAATCATAGCTTTTTTGTAAAATGGCAAAACTTCATTACAACCGGCAAACACGTGTGTGTTTGTGTGCTCAAACGTGGGGTGTTGGAGAACATCTTACTAAAAATCTTTGAAGCATTTTCTGTGCAATTGGTGTGGATGAAAAGGGAAAAAAAAAAAAAAGAGCTCAGCTTTCCTAACCTCTTATGAAAGGGGAAGAATTTTGACAATTTTCTAAAAGAAAAAAGCCCCCCCCGATTGTTTTAAACACTTTCAAAGTAAAACAATGCCCCAAATTACCCTTTTTCCCCCCTCTAAGCCTGGAACTGGCAGAGATATGAAAGGATGAGATTATGCCTCTGCTACTGACACTTCCCATCAGATCTTTAAGCATCAGTTTTAGATCAAGGGCTTGGTTTACAAAAGCATCTTGGCACCCAACTCTCTCCAGTTTTGTTGGGTTTTTTTTATTTATTTATTCTTCTTGGAGCCAGGCTGCATCTTTTGGTGATGAAAGACCTTTGGAAATATGCACCTAGAAGGATTTCCATTCTTTGTAAGCTGTAATATTGTTAGTTTGGTAACTGCCCTCTGCT
This sequence comes from Hemiprocne comata, assembly GCA_020745705.1. NCBI lineage: Eukaryota > Metazoa > Chordata > Aves > Apodiformes > Apodidae > Hemiprocne > Hemiprocne comata. The sequence goes on from CM036608.1 coordinate 4,802,840, forward strand.
TTGGGGGTAACAAGATCCCAAGGGAGCCGTGTGGATTCCTTAGGAAATGGGCCTTCAAGTAATGACTCATTGGAAAGCAGATTTTCCCACATGGAGCTAGTAAACAAAACACTAAACTATTAGGTGTTGCAGTAAATATTCCTCTAACAATGTGTATAAGGGAAAATAAAAACTTCCAAGGAAGTTCAGTACAAAGAGCTTTGTTGTTTATAAACAGAAGGGTCGGAAAGGGAGGAAAAAAAATAATCCCAACTCCTGCAGTGTCTCTCAGCACAACTAGGTCTGATCTGGTGATCCTAGAAAATCCTGAACAGATCAGCCAGTCACTAGGACTGCATTAGAAAAAAAAAGAGAGGAATAATTTAAACAGGTTACTGTATCAGTCCGTAGGGAAGTGTCACTCTTGTGCAAATGAAGGAGATTTACTTGTTCTGATTTCCCTGCTTGATTTGAAGGCTCCTAGAGCAGAGCTAATGCTGCTGCAAAAGGTTTTTGTTATTTTAAAACAAATTGACTTCACTTCTCTGCTTTCTTTTCTCAATTACCACTAGAAAGAGGTGCTAGAGCTAACACTAATGGCTGTCTGGGAAGCTTAAGCTGAAAAACATATTTTATCCAATCAAGTGTGGTGCCAGCTTCTCACTTACTTAACACTACTGACTACAACAGCAGCAGCAGCCGGAGTCTCCTGCTACATTTAGCAACAGCCAAAATCAAGACCAAATACCAACTCTCACAATACTACAGCCTTCCCTAACCTTAATTCAGCTGTTGTCCACCAGCTCTGTGTGCTAAGATGCACAAGACATCTCAGGAGACTCTGGTTTTCCTGTTTTAAGGCCCTGGGACAGCTACCAGGGTTTTTCTGAAAGCCCTTGGAAAGCTGGGGACGTGTTTGTTGGTGGGTGGCTTTGCAACATTTCTCTCCAAAAACAGCTCTCTCCAAACACAGCAGAAAGCCCTGGGCAGAAGCTAACCTGACCAAAGTCAATCAGATGATCAGAATTACGTTGTATCACTAGATGATGTCAAACATCCAAACGTAATAGCAAAGAGCACAGAGGATTTCTAGTCCTCAGTGTAACATGTTAATAAAGGGTTAATTTTAGCCCCATGAAAACATTCCTAGAGTTCTCTGGCTTTCCCAAGATCTCATTATTTTCTAAGTTTGGTCAAATGACAGAAGTAAAAGAGAAACAGTAAAATCATTCCAGGCAGAGTGTTAATCTGCTGTTACACATCCCCCCACCCCAAGTTAAAGCTCTTCATGACCCCAAGAACAATCACTCTTCTACATCATGTCTCCCAGTTTTTATTTTAAAAGCAGTTTATTTCTGAGTCTGTAGGTGGGCCTGAGACTTTCTAATAAGCTTAATTTCTTACACCTAGTGGGTGCTAAAAATCTTTCTTATTGCTATTTATTTGCCTAGAAAGGTACCTGACCAAGAGCCTTTGTGAAACTACAGTCTCGAGGTCTTGCATTCAAAGCCCACTGCAGTCAGCAGTGATGCCATAAAATCCACAACTGATTTTTCTGGTGTGTTTCACACCTCGTGGCAGTGCAGGAGCCAGTAGGGAACCTGGCAGAAACCAGTGCTAACACCACTGCTGTCGTCTTGGATCACCCTGTTCTTCAGCTTTCCATATTCAAGGAAAACTGGGGCTTCCAGCCATGGAGCAGTGAGAGTCTGAGCAGCCACCAGGTGGGAGATGAGAAACCCAATCATGCTTCAAGATGAAGAGCAATCCATTTTTGCTGGAACTACCTGGCTGGTTTTTCCTTAAGTCCCTCCCATTTTTCTACATATATATGGCTAAAAAAAGGCTTAGTTCCCCGGAGTTTGGTCTGAGGAAACATTCCTGTGTAAAATGAAGAGCTGTTTGTTTGAAAACATCAAGCCTACTTCAATGGCATGATTCCTTTGGCAAGATGTAAGTGCATTTCCAAGCTAAAACCAGGGAGGACATTACTGAGACACACACACTGATTTTCCCTGCTGTCACAGAAGGATCTTGCACACTGATCAAGGCACAAACACAATCCTACCCCGGAGCACATTGTTGATCAACTCCCAGGCTGGATGGAGGAGCACAGTGTGACAGCAACAGGAGTCAAACAAAGCACAGACAGAAACTTGCAGCACCCATATCCCCCTTTTCTTCTCTTTCCCCTCCCTCCTCAGGCTCCCTCACCTGCCCCCCCCCGTGTCCTGGACCCTCCTTACCTGGCTCCACCTGGTCAGGTTCGTGTCGTGTATCTGTGGAATCTGCCGCATCACCACTCATCTTGATCTCTGGAAAAGAAGGCACAACTGATTTTAATAACAGGTCACAGTCCCAGGCAACAGGCACATGTGGCTTCCACTAAACAGCACAAATGAATGTGTAATTATAATAAACCATCAGACTTTCAAATTTCTGATTCCTCAACATACAGTCACTAGAATATTCATCAGCTCCGAGGATGCACTTTCCCTCCTGTTGCTCTTTGCCTCCCCCCACCCCCATTCCTTTCCCCCTCCCCAATTTGCTGCTGTGTTCTCACCTTTCCCATCATTCCTCTCCCACCCAGAGGACCAGGGTTTGTTGAACCACCGGGAGCCCTCCCAGCTTCTCCCCCGAGCTTTATGCAGGTTTCCCAAACCAGCTGGTGTGGCTCTCAGTTTGACACCCTCCCCCACCAGACCAGCAGAGGATCCCTCCCAGCTTCCCCCTTCCTCTCCCACATCCCTTCCTCGTCCCTTGAGACAGCCCAGCCCGGGCAGTGCTTGGTGGTGCACAAAGCACAAGCAGGGAGGGCCAGTCTCAGAAGGGCAGAGCAAGATGCTCTCAGAGAGGGAAACGAAGCAAACTCGGGTTGTTTCAATCCATCTGATCCCTATTTACAAACCATTTACCCTGCTCTCTCCCACATGTGCGTGCTCACACCCTTTGCAAACCAGTGCTCCAAAGCCCGGTCCCCAACCCAGCCACAAGAAGGGTGCTTTGCCACCAAGCTCCTTGCCTGCTTCCTCCCATCCTTATCAATGCCAATAAATTTGTCATTTACCCTTGAAGTGATGACTGCCACCGCACCCGGGGCCACGTTCTCCTTCGGGGACAGCTGAAAGAGAAGGTGGGAAGGGTCAACTTTGCACCGGATTGCTCATCTCCTCCTTAAAACTGGCAAAGTACACACAGGTGAAAGAAGGAAGAACATCTATTCAAATTCAGATGGACACCCCTGCAGCTCTCCTACCCTCTGCATGGGAATTTTAACTCTTTCCAGTCTAGTTGGGGGGGAAAAGATAATACTAGTTTTTTATATATATAAAGAACCAACTGATTTGCATGTGCTTCCTGCAGCCAATCCCGGCCACAGAAGTCCTCCAATTTGCATCGGGTAACAACAACAGTGTGGAAGCTGGGCCAGTGTTTGCTGTGGTTTTGCTGGGGTAGAAAAGGCAGGTGGAAACCTTCTTAAAGGCATCATGCAAACCTTTTCCTCTTTCCTATATGTGCCTTGTGTTCTTTCCAAACGGCCAAAACGGGCGAGAAGCATCCTGTCAGTTTTTATACCTACTTCATTATTCACACTAAAGCAAGCAGGCCTTTTATTTTGTGTGTTCAGGTTTTCTTTCCCCAGGTTTTAACAGAAACTTCCAGTCTGCAAATGGCAAATTATCTGCTTTTTGGCCAGAATTGAAATGCTTCGTTTACTTTTCCTTCAGCAAATGAAGGAAGAAAAAAATGTACAAGATTTTATACCAGAGGCAGAGTTCAGAAACATTCATGTACTTCAGAAATTTCCTTTCTTCAAAATATATTAAGGAATGAGGGGGGGAAAAGGAGAGAGAAGAGAGTTGTGGGGTTATTATTTTTTCCCCTTCAAATAAACCCACTGCAATTAAGACATGAACATTTAGTGGGGTTTCTAAGCATTTCTACTGCAGGAAGAGTAATTATCACCAGCTATAAACATCATCTTGTCTTGTAACACTGCCAAGGGACCCTAACTTAGGCAATCTACAAAGCACAAAGTTTTGCCTGCTGCCAAAAAGTAGCTTTAAAAAAAAGCCAAGTTCTCATAAAATAGAGTAAGAGAAAAAACCAACAAAACCCAAAAACTTAAATCATGCAGAAGTTTGGTGCTTGCAAGTTTGCAAAAAAAAAAGTAATGCAGGTTCCACTGTGAGCACAGAAATAAGGAATGAATGCAGGTTAGGGGAAGAAAATTACCTACTCCCTGAGACCAAGGACCTCCTCATGGGCACCAAGAGACAGAGCTGAAGAAGGGAAGCCACAAAAGCAACCTGTGAGAGGCTCTGTCCCAGGAGTGAGTCTTCAGCCCCTCTACTGTTCATAACCTGGGGTGGGCGGGGAGGAAAGGAGGAATTGCAGTTTGGCTTGATTACATATCACATGCTATCCATCACTTAAATTACCACCTCCTGGAGTCAGGAGATAACAAGATGCCCTGTGATTCTCTCATACACAGAGGAGAAGAATTTTATTTTCACAAATATTCAAATTCCCATCATAAATTTACATATATTTATTACATTTTTATTACATAAATGTAATAAAAGTTTAAATATCTCATGGGGGGGGGGGGGGGAAAAAACAAGCCAGGAAGAAAAAGAAAACCTTGCTCTAAGTGGTTTGGGGCTGGTTTCATAAACCTATGGACAACAGAGCAGAACCAGGTCTGTTCCAACTCCACATATCCTATGATTCCATGATCAGCCCAGGGGGTCCTTGAGAACAAGGAGCAGCCATACAGAGGAATTATTTTCTAACAGAAAAGTAGCCAAGATAAAGGCAACACCTTTCTTATAGACACCCCAGAGTCTTCCACTAGAAATCAAGATGGATTTGATGGCGTTTCTGGATTTGAAATTCCTCCGCCTCCGCCCTGATCTGACAAAAATATCTCAAGACAAAACCAGGCCGTGAGACTTTGAGGCCAACCAAATGCAGGCTCCACTGCACAGCTTTGCTAGGTCGGCAATATATAGGCTAGCAAAAAAAAATGTCTGGGAAAAATAATGCAACTTAGGACTGCCTAACTCCTAACCACACACCTATTAGGAGCCGCCACTGCGGCCTGGGCCATATTAAAAATGTGCTGCTCTCCCTCAGTTAGCAAACATACCTGGAGTAGGGGTAGTCTGGTTTGTTCACCCAGACCAAAGAAACTCTACCAGTGCAGACACTTCTCTGGGGATATATCTGCATCTGTATTTTTGCTGAAACAAATGGTGTCAGCAAATAAAGCTTTCCCAAGCCCTTGTTCCTGGTGTTGTTCAGACATGGGCACTGAGGTGAACCAGCCTGATGGTTTTACAAGGAAAAATGGAAGTAAAGGGGGGGGCAGTCAGCTTGACTGAGACCATTACCTGGACTCTATTGAACTTTCTGCACTCTAGGTGCCTGAGCCCCTGTGGAAGGTGAAATACTGGATTTTCTGTGCTTTTAGGTACCTGAGTCCCTCTGGAGGCTGCAGGAAGGTGAAATATCCCAAAGCCTGGGGAGGAGCAGGTGGGACACACCAGGGAATGTGCTGCTGCAGGGAAACCCTCTTAGCAGGGAGGAGGAGAGTGTGTGGAGCCCCAGCAGCCCCCCCCTTCACCTTGCATGCTGCATCTCCTCTGCAGGGCTGGGGAAGAGGAGAGAACACACCTCTGTGAGCAGCTGGCTGCTGCTGGGGGACCCCAGGATTGAACAACCTGAACTGCCTTTGCACGAGGGTGAAGAAGCACCAGGGCTGGGACATGGTTGGGCCCAGGCTGGTCTTCTGCTCTGCCAAAAGACTTGCCTAAGCCTTAGTCCCCCCTGACAGACAGCAGGGGTGGGATGATTTGGTAGAGTGGAAGTTCAACGTGCACGCAGCTCCTGGCCAAATCCAGCCTGGGAGTGATGCCACTGGCTCTGACAGAGGGCAGAGTATCGATCTGGGGAATCTTCTCATGAAGAAAGAGTCGCCCACAAGCAAAGCAGCTGGGTGGATCGGAGCCTGCGGGGGATGCGTCCCCGAGAGACACCACACACAAGCACACCCAGAGCAGGTGCTCAGACTAGTCGGGCTCACACGCTGAGCCAAGACCATGAACCTCCTGCCTCCCTCAGCCTCTCCTCGTGGCCGGCCAGGCAGTGCCAGGGGGTCCCCAGCTGCCTTCCCCAGGGCTGGCGCAGGGAGCCGGCCTGCTCAGTGAGTGCTGGTGGCCATGGAGGGGCTGCTGGAGTCCCACAGCCATGGGAGGTTGCAGCCCAGCCATGGGAGGTTGCAGCCCAGCCATGGGAGGTTGCAGCCCAGCCATGGAGCAGAGGCTTTGGCCACCTCTGCTGCCCCACTGCAGGGTGACACTGTGTTAGGTGATGGCAGTGCCACAGCATCTGCCTTGCCCAGCAAGCCTGCCTGTGAGCCCACATGCAGGCAGGGCCTGTTGAGGGGCTACAAGCAATGGGCACAGACCCCCAGGTCTCCCCTGCACAGCAGGACCACCAAACACCTTCAGCGTGCCAATAGGCATGTGAAGGGACTGAGCCTGGGACAGCCTGATGGACAGGTCTGCCCCCTCCCCTCCACACCTGGGGACAAGACACAGCATCTTCTGTTGCTCAAAGCACTAGAGACAGGTCACTAGCAGGGCACATAGCTCCCAAATCCCCAGTGTCTGCTCCTGCCACAGAAGGGGCTGTCAGGACCTGGCCCTCACTTCCACCACCACTCTGCTCCTACTCCAGTGTCACCCTCAACTCCAGCATGCCCAGGGACACTATCCTTCCCCTGGAGCACAGGGGCTTGTGCTGAGGGCAGAAGCTAAACTCACTCTGTCAGAGTGAGCCAGAGCTCAGGACGGCTGCAAGAGCCTTGGCAGTGATTGCTCTTTTTCCCCAGCTAATTCCAGAGAGGAGGTCTGCTCAGAGATGTGGGACTACCTAAGCTGTACCCCTGGGTCAGACCTCCTGGAATGAGTCTCTCTTAGAGTTTTCCCGTTCATTCATTCCTCACTCAACCCAGCCTCCTACAGCTCCTTGCTCATTCATTTCTCCCTCCTTTTTCCCTCTTTGTCATTAAGTTTCCTCCTTCCAGCCCACGTCCCATCTTGCTCTCATGCTCACACAAATACATTCCCTCCACCCTTGCCGCATCCCTCTCAATTCATCCCCTCTCATTCCTCCCAGCTCGATCCCAATAACTGGACTCATAGCTCAGGCACTAAATGCCCATTTTCTGGGTATCCAAGAGACTTCTGCTCTCTGCTCCCGGACCCCCGTTAGGGCTGGCAGCACGAGTGGTGTGCAGCTTGGCAGCCCCCTACACAGGATCAGGGCAGCATCCATCCCTGGGTAGGGATGTGAGCACCAAACCAGGCACTGGCTGTGCTAGCCGACGCCAGCGGGAGAAAAGAAGAGGGAAAGGAGGGAGGAAAGGTCACAGGAATCACATCAACCCCATTTCCTTCCTGCCCAAGTCCACGGTGTTCAGCTACGTGGTGAGCTCCAGCCCGATCCTTCCTCAAGTGCCCTTTACCTGCGTGCACAGACTCCAGGTTCACCATCCTGCTGGTGGAGGGAAATCCGCGGTGCGCCCAGCCTCCTGCCGTCAGCCCCAGGTTGCCAGGGGCTGCCAGTTTGCCCTCCCTCCTCTGCCACCCGCTGCCTCTCAAACCGGGCGTGGGTCCGCTCCCGAAGGGACCTAGAGCTCCATTGCCTGTTGCCATGCAGGGCCAGGTGAGCATGCGGCGCCTCGCCACGCCTCGCCCCACCTCCGGCTCCCTCGGGTGCCCTGACACCCAGCAGCCTGGCGCCCGGCCCATGCAAAAGCACCCATTTGCATATTAGTAACTCGGGAATGGATGAGTCCCTGTAGCGCTGCCAGGGCGTGGGGTGGGGTGGGAAGGAAGGCGGTTTGCCCGCCCTCAGCTGCGCAGAGGCACCCCGCAGCACCTGCCTGCTGGGCTGCACTGCGGGGGGCTTTGGGCGTCCCCAAGTTGTCCCCCTTTCAGCTCAGCCCCTCGGAAGGCATGGGTGAGAGAGGCCAAGGCTGGGCAGCAGCACCCAGAAGGGAAGGCGTCCAAGCTGCAGGAACAGCCCTTTCACTTCATTTTTGACGGTTCTGGTAAAGCCTGGGGTCTGCTCAGTGAGCCACAAGAGCAGCCCGTGTGGCTGAGGCTTTGCAGCCTCCAAGTCTGGGCTGACCCTGGCTGATGCCATATGAAACAACCAGCACAAAAAGGAAAGTTGAGAGCAGAAAGGTAACCTGGCTTGGCTGAAGACACAGGGCTGGGCTAGGATCAGCACAGGGAGACTCCTCTTTCCTGGCTTGTGCTGTATGCAGTACATCAGTCCCCTAAGAAGAGGACAGAAGTGCCAGACAGCCTCTTTGTCCTCCTCCATGTTGTTTTAGCTGCAATATTTAACTGGCTTCCAGGGAAGCCAGAGGAAAAAAATCCCCTATTGTCAGCTTCTTTGGTAGGAAGCTGCCAGAGGCCAGATCCTCAGCCTAGACTCTATGCTGTGACAGTCACCAACAGTCACCCTGATGGACACAGGCACTGTGGTTGCTTCCTGTCCCTGCTGTGGACCACCTTGATGACCCCTACCATGGCCTGGGGTAGCAGGATGCCTGTGCTAAGCACCTGAGCCCTAGTGCTGCTCAAACCCCTCCTTGAAAGCGTTAACACGCTCAATTGGTAGCTGCCAGGTACAAGCTATCACACATTCATCTCTCCCTGGCTAATTCACGTTCCAGGGCTCTTGGCTTTCCCACATACTGCTCTCTCTCCCTGGAAAGACAGGTTTCTCTGAAGGGATGGGTGGGCGGGTGGGAAGGCTCTCCAAGCCTCACCTCCAACCCAGTCCAAGGCTACGGGGCTGGAGAGCCTGTGTGGTCAGAGAGGACATCCTCAGGAGAGGGCAACACTCTAGCAGGAAAGGGTGGATGTGTTAAACGAAACCCTAACAAGGAAAAAGTGGAGGAAGATGGGGAGAAAGACAAAAGGGGGAAAAGCAGAGAGGGGGGGAAGTTCTGGGGCCAGACTAACATTTGCAGGACAGGGTGCGAGGGGAGCTTTCTGTGGGCTGTGTTTAGAGCTGCTCCAGGAAGCAGAAAGGTGACACGAGGTGGTTTGCACAGGCTGCTTGTTTGGAGCTGCTGGAGGGGCTGGACTCCTGCCATGGATCCTGAGGCTGTGGCAGAGCCCCAGCCATTCAGGCCCTGATCTTTGGAGTGTTCCTGGGCAGCTGCTGGGTTGTTTTCTAGTGTTTTCAGCACAACCCCCACCTCTGGGTTTTCCCCATCATGCAGACAGACTTGATCAGGTGTCTTCACTGTGTCAAACACGGATTTGCTGGTGGCTTCCAGCCAGCTTGGACATGGGACAAAGGCCCTGGAAAGTCTGGGGACCATGAGAGCTCTCCTTCCCCCTACATCAGAGCATCTTTTGTACCCCAATTAGCAGTTTCACTTGACACCGATCTTTCTCCCTGCTTCATGGTGCTCTTCCCTTGCTCCAGAGCCGAGCAGCCTGCTCCGAAGCCCCAAGAAGGCAGATCCTCCCTGGATTTCCCCCCTCGACCAGAATTCCGGGCACCCTCCGGCCGGGGATGCTGTCCCGGCCATCGGCAGGGCCGCAGTGCCCTCTCCTGGCCCTGCAGGCGCTGCCAAATCCGACCGGCAATCCTCTAGCCACCAGCTGGTGGGATCTGCTTTTTCTCACTATGACTTTGTGGTCAATGGAACAGCAGGAAAAAAAACCAACAACCCCCAACCTTAATATTTCAGTGCTTTTCACCCCAAACAGCTGTGAGAGCAAAGCCCTTCACCTGGGTACCCTTGGTATGGGTGCCATGTAGACAAGATGATGGGGCCTGAAACACCTCTGCTACCTAGGGAGAGGAAAAATAGGGGAGGGATCATAGCATCATCCCTCCTTTCTACTGTGGAAATCAGACCACCTTCTCCAGGCAAAGACAGATTTGCTTTACTTCTGTCCTGAGATGATCACTGCTAGATGCCAGCAGATACACTGCTCTTTTTTTTTTTTTTTTTTCATGGCCAGCACTGAATGATCCATCTGCTCCCATCCTCACTCTGTGCATGTGTTACTCGACTCCTGCTGCCTGTGTTTATTCCCCTCTTGGAGGAAGATAAGCTCTGCAGATAGCATTCGATTTATGGAGTATGGCCTTTGGACAGGCTCTGAAAGCACGAACTGCAGGAAGATGTTACAAAATCCCCCGCTGCTTTTTCCTAGCTGCAAGGATTTATACCAGTGCTCCTGGCCAACTGCGCCTTCTCTCTGCTCCAGGAAGGTCTCCTCTCTCCACTTGCAACAGTTGCTTTTCCAAGGTGTTAAGTGCACCAAGAAGAAGGGTTTTTCTTCGGAAAGGCAAATGCACTGCAGTGCAGGTCTGTCCCGGCCAGGCTGGGGAGATTGCGAGCTCTTGCAGGGACAAGAGGCAGAGCTGGGATTTGGGGCACAGAGTACGGGCACCCCCGATCCCCCCCCGGCGCTGAGCATCGCCTCCTGGCCCGGGGGAGGCTCGGCCGCCAACCTGCCCCCCCGGGACACGCTTCCCCTCCGCAGGGCTGAGCCGTGCTCCGCCAGCACCCACTTGTGGAGGCCGGCAAATCTGCACCGCAAGCGCTGCCCTCCGGGTCCCAGCCCAGACTGCCCCAGGCAGAGCCCCCCATCCCTGGGCAAGACCCTCACAGCCCTGAGCAGGACCCCTCTCATCCCTAGGCAAAACCCCCATCCCCAGGCAGAGCCCCCCCACTCCCGGGCACAGCATCCCTCCTCTCCATCCCTGGCCCCCTCGGTTCCCAAGCCCCCGGGGGTGCTCCAGCACTGCTGGCAAACCTTTTGGGCAGCTGCTCCAGAAACTCACGGTGGCCCTGGGGACACTTTCGAGGCCCTGGTACCCTCAGGGCAGGCTGGTGACATTAGTTTTGGGAAAGCAGAGGCACCAGCACCCTCCCACGCTTTGCAGAAGGACATGCCACACAGCTGCTTGCCTCCCCTCAAAGCCCAGCTCCACCAGAGAACACAAAAACCCAGAAATGACTATCAAGTTGAGCTCAGTCTATACTGGCCATGGTTGGAGTACATGTCCTCCCCTTATCTGGTGCTCTCAGAGCTCCCACGACACCGGGCTGGCCTTGCTGCACTCAGAAGCTCAAAACACTCTCTGACCTGTGCTGCTTAATGCAGGTCCAGCTCATAAAAGGACCCTCCATCACCCCTCAGAGCCAAGGAGATGGTTTGGTACTGCTGTCCACCCTGCTGCTTTCCCAAGGCGGCGTGGGGGATACACTGGGCAGAGAACCAGGGAAGGGCTGGGATGTTTCTGTGATCCAGGCACCCCAGAGCCCCACTGCTACACAAGAAGCACATCCAAGCTTGCTGGCCTATGGCCCAAAGCTCCCAGAGCCAGCTCCTGTTCCCTGCCAGCAGCTCTGCACAGGAGGTAACTGGAAATGGGCTCTGCAGGGCTCCCAGAACAGCACACAGCCACCCTGCAATCCCCTCCTGTCCCAGCCCACCTCACCTCACAGCTGGATTGAACTCCAGCAAGCAGGGACAAAGTCCCAGGGTGTCCTGCTCCAGCAGGAGCTGAGGCAGCAGAGAACACATCCCTGTAAGTGCTGTCCCTGTCAGTGAAAACGAAGAGATTTCAGCTTTGCTGGAAATCACAGCAAGGGGAGAAGTTGCTTTGGTGACTCAAAAGGAAAAGGGCTGAAGTTGCCGAAGTCCTTGTCCCATCTCTGCATTCACCACACTAGGGGGAATCAGCACTCCACATTTCTTTCTCAAGCAGCCACCGAGCTAAAAGCTCTGAGCTGGCCCAAAACTCTGCCACCCTCATCTCCTCTCAGCTGTAGCTGCAGAGACAAAGAACAGTTTATTGAGGCTGCTGGACCCAGACAAGCCTCCAGCCACATCTGCACAATATTCCCTCATGGGACCCCACCATCACTTGGAGAGAGGAGCAGCAGCAGCCTGCCTAACCTCAGGACCTGCTTCTACTGCTGGTCTTCTCCTTCACCAGAGCTCAGGCTTGAACTTTCCAGTTGCTTGAAAGGAGTCAAAGCTGTCTCTCAACTGAGGGGCTGGGTGGACAGCATGCTGGAGAGGCAGAACCACACTGGTAAGTACTGCCATCATAGAATGGTTTGCATTGGAAGGGACCTTACAGGTCATCTAGATCCAACCCCCCTGCATGGGCAGGGACACCTCCCACTAGACCAGGTTGCTCAGAGCCCCATCCAACCTGCCCTTCAACACTTCCAGGGATGGGGCTTCCACAGCTTCCCTGGGCAACCTGGGCCAGTGTCTCACCACCCTCACACTCCAGAATTTCCTCCTCATGTCTCACCTCAATCTCCCCTCTTCCAGCTTAAAACCATTTCCCCTGGTCCTCTCACTCCCTGCCCTTGTCCAAAGTCCCTCCCCAGCTTTCCTGGAGCCCCTTCAGGCAGTGGAAGGTGCCCTAAGGTATCTCCCTGGAGCCTTCTCTTCTCCAGAATGTGCTGGACAGCAGGATGTTGCCCCCCATCCATTGGTCTTCATTGTCCTAGGTTCAGGCTTGAGACTCACCCATAAGGGAACAACTCCTAACCAAGAACCCAAACAACTGGATCACACACAGATTATGATGCACAGAGACTCATTTAGGCCAGGGATGCTTTTAAAAAAACACAAAACAACACAGTTTATTTTACCTTACAAATGATAAATAATTTGTTTTTAAAAAAATCATTTCAACTGTGTTTTACTTCATGTTGCAATATTAAAATACCTTTCCCTTCTCCCCCCCCCTTAAGAAATCAATACAAAAATAATTGCGACCAAATTATTATTATTTTTTTTTCAAAAATTCCTGTAGTTTAGGCAAAAAGGCACATTGTGAAGGCTTTTCACCAGGAGGTACAGGGGTACACAATGACCCCAACAGCCTCTCTCCCAACCCTGCTTGTTCTAACTGGAGTGGAAGAGGACACAGGAACCAGGCAGCACTCCTGCAGTGCTTTTTGTCTCATACCCTCCAGGAATATCCAAAGGGCCAAGGTCAGCTTCAGTGTCACCCCTATTTTACAGACAGGGGAAACCAAGGCACAGCAAAGCAGTACAATTATCTACGAGCTTCTTGTGAGTAGCTGGCAGAGTAGGACACAAAACTGGACATAGGATGTTGTCTTCTTCAAAAAGGCAGTTTGAACCCACCTGGGATCATCCCCTCCCCTTGCAACCACAGTGTTATGATGGCAGCCACAAGCTCCTAAGATGTTTGTTTCTTAGTGGGAGAGTCACAGGACCAACGCAAAAAGTTGGGCCTTCATTAGTCTAAAACTGACATTAATTAAAGCCCTGTAGGGGCAAAAGTCATTGCTGGGCTATATCCCCCCATTGTACCTTCTAGCCCCAGGAAGGATGTAACAGCCAGTTGGACACTAGAAAAAGCTACAGGCAGGCTCTTGCTTTGGGTAGGCTTCATACCCTCCTTGTTCAGGGTATGTGGCCCCATCAATCAGCTGCTTTTCCATTGGGAACTGCTGTTGTGTGACCAGGAGGTGGTGAAATCAGCGAAGGGGCTTCTTCAGTGGCAGAGATGTTTGACAACCTGGGTCATCAAGACCATTTCTCTCCCTACCCTGACCACTCAGCAGGACGCTCGAGGCTGATGTCTGCTCCGAGTTGCCCCCTTTTCACATCTGCTAACTCCAGAGCAGGGCAAAAAAACATCCCTCCTGGTGCTTCACCCCAGAGACCCGCATCTCCTGCTGCTTCTAGGAAGCCGGATCTCCCAGCAGCTGGCAGGAGAGCATCAACACAGCGAGCTGAGCCTGCTTATCACAGTATGAGGCAGCATGAGGTGGGGAGGGAGTCCCAGGGGACCTGAAGGAAAGGCACACACACACACAGAGCCCTCCTGGTGCAAGGCAGCGCTGTGATCCTTGTTCCTTCTTGGGAGCAGCCAGCGCCAGGAGGCCCTTAGGATCATAAATGGAGGCAGACGAGCTGCCCCTTGAAAAGGTCTGGCCTGGCTCTGCTAGGTCTCCTCATCCCAGAGGCAGAGCTGCTTCTGAGGCACGTAGTAATCGAAGGTGTAGCCCTTCTGGCAGCTGCGGATGCCACATTTGTAGGAGGAGACCTTGCCCGCAGCATCGCGGCTCTTGCAGTACTTGAGCATGCAGGGGTACCACTGGATGCTGAGGGAGTAGCTGCAGACACAGGGTTTCCAGCGGTCAGCACACAGCCGGCAGCGCTGCAGGCCGGGCAGGTCGGCTGTCTGGGGCAGCACCTCGAACATGGAGCCATCCACCCCTGGGGGAGAAACCAGAACCATCACAGAATGGGTGGGGTTGGCGAGGACCTTTAAAGGGCACCCAGCTCCAAGCCCCCTGCATGGGCAGGGACACCTCCCACCAGACCAGGTTGCTCAGAGCCCCATCCAACCTGCCCTTCAACACTTCCAGGGATGGGGCTTCCACAGCTTCCCTGGGCAACCTGGGCCAGTGTCTCACCACCCTCACACTCCAGAATTTCCTCCTCATGTCTCACCTCAATCTCCCCTCTGCCAGTTTTCATCCATTCCCCCTTGTCCTCTCACTCCCTGCCCTTGTCCAAAGTCCCTCCCCAGCTTTCCTGGATCCCCTTCAGGCACTGGAAGGTGCTCTAAGGTCTCCCTGGAGCCTCCTCATCTCCAGGCTGAACACCCCCAACTCTCTCAGCCTGTCTCCAGAGCAGAGCTGCTCCAGCCTCTGATCATTTTTGTGGCACCATGGAGAGGCAAGGCCAGAAGAGAAAGCAACCTCAGCAAGCATTGCTCTCTCTGCACAGTCCACAGGACAGTCAAGGAGAATGAGGTTAGACAGGGCACTTTCAGGGGCATTTTGGACATAAACAGGAACGACAGGAGAGAAAAGGGCCCTGGGGAAAGCAAGCCAGAAGAGACACAAAGTGTGTAAAGAACATATTTCTTCTGGGTGTTGGACCAGGTGAAAGGTTTCCTTGAAAATACCTGCCTAATGAGGTTCACCAGTAAAGCACCACCAAAAGAAGTCAGATATGCTAACAAATAGACTATGCAACGTGCAGGCAAGCAAGGCACATGTCTTAACCACCATAAAGCTGGTGAAAGAAGCCAAAATGGTCTGTGCTGATCACCAGAAGCCTGGCAGGAAAGCTCACAGCAAAGTGCCAACTTGCTGACAGGAGCAATTCCAAAGAAACTGAAAGAAACTTACCTTTCTCCAGCCAAAATTTGACATCTTCTTCTCGGGTGTAAATTGCTTCTTTGGCCTCTGCACAGACATTGTGGATGTGAGAGCTCAGCTGGGCTCCCTTGCTGAAGTTGACAGCTACATCCATGCTGAGATGCTCCAGGCCCCTCACCTCCTCAGCCTGCCGCACCGTCCTGGGGTTTTTCTGCAGAGGGTGAAATAATGAAAAGCTGGATCCTGCTTGCAACAAATTATTCCTTTATAGCATGTCATGATTTCCTGCCAACAGCAGAAGATGTGCAAATGGATGTTTTCCTGTAAATGCACCTGCATCCTATCTGAACAGAAGGCACTTAAAATACTTGGTGATGTTGAAACTCATCACCTTGTGCGGCCTGGGCTAGTGGGAGGTGTCCCTGCTCATGGCAGGAAGGTTGGATCCGGATTATCTTTAAGGTTCCTTCCAACCTTAACCATTCTGTGATTCCATGACAGTTTATCACTGCTCTGATTTGCCTGTGATCCTTTCTCAATGCTTTGTCCTGATGAGTGGTCCCAAATCAGCCCTTGCTTCCCTGGCAACGTGAGGCAGGGATTTTCATGGTGACTGCCCAGCCATCCAGCTACCATCTGATACAGACCAGGCTGAACTAAATCGTGCCTCCTTCTAGTATATTAGTAGAACAGGATCAATAGCATTCATAAACTTAGTTTAAAACAGGCTGAGAGAGTTGGGGGTGTTCAGCCTGGAGAAGAGAAGGCTCCAGGGAGACCTTAGAGCACCTTCCAGTGCCTGAAGGGGTTCCAGAAAAGCTGGGGAGGGACTTTGAACAAGGGCAGGGAGGGAGAGGACAAGGGGGAATGGATGAAAACTGGCAGAGGGGAGATTGAGGTGAGACATGAGGAGGAAATTCTGGAGTGTGAGGGTGGTGAGACACTGGCCCAGGTTGCCCAGAGAAGCTGTGGAAGCCCCATCCCTGGAAGTGTTGAAGGGCAGGTTGGATGGGGCTCTGAGCAACCTGGTCTAGGGGGAGGTGTCCCTGCCCATGCAGGGGGGGCTGGATCTAGATCACCTTGAAGGTTCCTTCCAACCCAAACCAGTCTGTGATTCTATGAATACTGAGTCCCTCTAGCAGAAGGGGTGGTCAAAGGTGGGTGTAATAGCTGAACAACTGGGAGCTGTCTGGGAAGGGTATCCAGGCAGGATAGCTCTAAGAAGCCCTGGATGGACTGCAGGATGGAGCTGGCACTGCCACCAGCCTCTCACCTGCCGCAGCTTGGCCATCGACTCGCTGGGGATGATCTCGTTGCGGTGCAGCCGCGTGACGAAGCACAGGGCTTGGAACTGGCTCTGGCCCCTTTCCAGCTCCCCTAGGATTAAGGCACGAAAGATCTTCACCTCCTGACAAAGAGAGAAATAAATAGAGTGAGAGTCACAGGACTTTGGCAACAGTGGGGTGAACCAAGAAGCCAGGGTCCAAGAGAAAGGCTCCAGCCACAAAACCAAAGCCAAAGGACTCATACTTCTGGTGTCGCAGCACAGGGGTGTTGTCCCAGGTTCAATCCCACCCCAAAGCCTGCAGCATAACAACTGGTGTTGGCAAAGAAGTAAGGGGTTTAACAATTCCCCTGTGGCAAGGACAAATTGCTGCCAGGTCACACCCCACATCCCTGGCCTCCTCAAATGACAGCTGGGAGCTTCTGTCCTTTACCAAGAAGGAGGCGAGCCTCCAAGGGGTCTGCTTTTGTTTTGTTAAACAAATACCAGATAGCCATTATCTCCACATGTTACTGAGGACAAGCAGTCCCAAACTTCCCCTGCTGCCTTCCCTCACTTGCTTCAGAGCAACCAGTATCCTGGAGAACAAATTTCAGTTCCAAACCCAAGTGCACGTGGAACAGAAATTAAAGTCAAATTGCTAAAGCCAGAAGGACCCGTTATGGTCAGCTGCAGCTGACCTTCTCTTCTGCCCAGGTAAATAATTTTGGTATTTCATATAGAGAGCTTTTGATGTGGATTGTAGCCCATGTCTAAAACCAGCTTGGAAACCAGCCATGGTTCCCTTCATGTAGACCCAGGGGATACCTTGTTCAATCCTGTTCTCTCATAAATCAACACCGTTTTCCATGCAGGTATCAATTCATCTGGCTTCTGGCTTCAGAGGCATTTGTGCACTCTGTGGGAACCCACCATTCCCTGTCTTGGTGTCAGACCATACTCCTACAAGGGCTCAGCAAGCAGATGGATCAGAACCGTGACACCTTCTCAGTGTGAAGAGCAATGGTTGCCTTTTGGCACCCAGCCACGACCATCAGTCTTAACAGGGTCCCCCACAAAGAACTGGACAGATACTGGTGGCTAGGGACCAGCAAGCAGAAGCTATGCCAAGCTGCTAAGATCATCCCTCTCCTCCTGAGCTATTCCTGGTGCACAGCTCAGAAGCCAGGCTTCCTCCCAACCTCTTTCTGCCCCAAGAAGAAGGGAGCCTCTCTCTTTTCTACAACCTCTAAGCATTATCTACCTCAATTCCTTCTGCAGACTAGCTCATACAGCCCTCTATTTATTCCCTGCCTTCTCTTCCATGTCCAGAAGAGGGAAGGGGATGCAATTCAGTACACCTCTGGGCAGCTGAAAGAACAGCCACAATTTAGGACCTGTTTCCCTTCCCAGGACAGGAGAAATTATTTTGCTGTGTGTACTTATTGACTGAAAAATCTCAAGAGCAGGACATCAAGGAGGAAGAGATACCAGAAATACTTGTGGAATTACTATGGAATCATTTTTTTTTACATCAAGGAGGAATAAAGAGACACCAAAAATGCTTGTGAAATTACTACAGAGTCATTCTTTTTTGACAGCTTTAATGGTGAGAATTCCCACTGAGACACTGGCACCGCTGGAATGACCCATGTTCCCAACTACATTTAGTCCAGCTCCCTTCCAGCTGAGCTCTTCTGCTCTGAGCTCCCACACTGTGCAAGGCCCAAGGAGAAGCAGACTAGAACTGACCCTGGCATATTCTTCAGGTGCAGTTTTAATTTCAATTCACTTTGAACAATCAGCATTCAGCCTGGAAAGAGCAAACAGGGATAGCCACGTTTTACACTCACACCAGAAACCTCTGCAGGCAGGAGATTAAAACCATTGCAGTACTTTCCAGGTTGGAAGCAATTTTTGTCAAATGAGAACATGCTGAGCAACTGATTAATCCCTCTCATCTGCCTATTTAAAAATTAGCCTTCAGACACCCAGCCCTCTTTCCTCCTCATGGCTGATACATATGAGACATTCACAACTCTCACTGCTCCCATCACACCAGCAAACAAGTGACCCAGGACTGCTGCTCAGCTCATCTAAATATTCATCTGCCTATCTCTGTGTACTTACTGATTTATAGGTCTACAAGCCCATGTAACCCCTGGTAAAGATCCCTGCAAAAATCAAAGAGCTCATTGGTAGGGGATGGAAGGAGGGAAAGAAAAAGAAAGGTGGGGAAAGGTGGGCTTGCATTGGGGGAGGTACAGCTGCAGGAGGAAAGGGGGAAGGAGTCTCCCTCCTCCTGCCCTTGGGAACACATCAGCAAGGCCAGATCTTTATTCAAGCCAGCAGTTCCACCAGCCCTGCTGATGCTGCTGAGAGGCTGTGAGAACAACCACCCTGAGCTTCTACTCTCAACCCCTCACTCGCTGGGCTTGGATCCCCCAAAGAGGGGGTCATTTCTCCTCCTTCTCCCTGCATCCCCAGTGCTTGTGGCCAACATCCCTCTCCCAGCCCTGTCTCACTTCATGGCATCTAAAGGAAGCAACTCTGGCATGAAGACCAGGTTGGATGGGGCTCTGAGCAACCTGGTCTGGTGGGAGGTGTCCCTGCCCATGCAGGGGGGTTGGATCTAGATGTTCTTGAAGGTCCCTTCCAACCCAAACCGTTCTATGATTCTACAAAGAGGGCTATGGTGCTGCTTCAACTCCAGGTGTCAGGGATTTCCAGCCCATTTGTTGATACCAGGAGAGGTGCACTGGGAAGGAGAGGAATGGTCTGGGTTCTGCCAGCACTGAAATACCCAGCGAGCCAACGAACAGCTTTTAATCAAGCCATTTTTTTCAAGGAGCTGGCTCCAATGGCATGCATTGTTCTAAAGAGAGAAACCCCACCCCTTTGAGCAAACCCAAAGTGGCCTTTGCTGTAGATTTCACAGCAAGGCTAAAATTCTGCTGCATGCTGACCCATTTTCTGGGAGACATGTACCCTGTGGTGACCACTCTCTCCTGAGCAGGAAAAGAGTCTCTTCTTTCCCTCTGCTTCCCCTCTCTGCCTCAAAAACTCACCTGGCTTTCCCCAGCTCTCCCTGCCCTAGCTATGCAACCTCAGGGGGAGCAAAGCTTGTCTCATCACAAAATTGTCATGCTTCTCACCTGGAAAGAGCCACCAAAGTTCCTCCTACTCAGTGAGCATCGTTCTTTCCCCAGTCATCTCACTTCCTTCCCCCCAGCAACAGCAGGGTGAACCAGTGCCAAGGTGGGTACCCGGCCAAGACAACAAACAGCACCTTTAATTCTGGGTTTCTGCAAAATTTCCCAGCAGGGAACAAGTCCCAGCAGAACATTGCCCTTGCAACATGGGGACTCTCCAGATGAACTCATCCCGGGGGTGTTCAGAATCCTTGGCCCTGGACTGCAGTCGTGTGGTGGGTACAGTCACAGCTATTGTTTCAGTTCGGATGACAAACACTTGGTGTGACAGAGAACAACCAGTTCTGCTGCTGTCCTCTGACCATGGTAACCACAGCCTTGGCTTCCACAGCAAAGGGAGAGCAGCTCCTCTTTCCTCAAGGCAGAGAGGAAATCAGCCCAGGCTGCCTGTGCCTACCAAAGGGACTTCCAGCCTGCGAGGAGGAACAGTGAAATCCTTGAACTTCTTCCCTCCTCAGGCTGTCCTCAGCCAGCTCCTCCAGAGACTGTCATCTGGGGTGGGAGAACAATTCAACCTCCATTCCTAGGGTTTATCCAGTAGAGACTTACAAGCCTGTGTGGTCTAGATCTGAGCCCAGCGTCTCCACTTCACAATGAGTGGCGCAAACCAGTTCCCAGGGAAATAAATCATTTCAGTGCCTTGCTCCCCACAACCCCTGCAGCTTTCCTGCCAAGTTTCTCTCCCCCAAGGATATCAGTGCTGCTGTAGGACCCACTTGTGTCTTTGCTGTCACATGCCTGGTCAGAGTGGGGGGGCTACATGCAAAGGGGACACACGGCTGGGGCACTGGGTAATGCCAGCACCCCTGGGCTCAACTCCTCACCCTGCCAGCAGCCTTTGCTGTGCTCAGGGCTCTGCCTGCCCTGCCCCAGGGGAACAGCTACAGCCAGAAAGTCATTGGGCTTGTACAACAGAATGGCTTACTGCAGCCACACTGGGGGTCCAGCCTGTTGAGCTACCCTGGGTGGGTATTATGTTTTAACGAGCCCACCCCATCCCTCCTGCCCTCCCAGGGGGTGCTGAATCACAGAAGGGTTTGGGTTGGAAGGGACCTTCAAGATCATCTAGATCCAACCCCCTGCATGGGCAGGGACACCTCCCACTAGACCAGGTTGCTCAGAGCCCCATCCAACCTGCCCTTCAACTCTTCCAGGGATGGGGCTTCCACAGCTTCCCTGGGCCAGTGTCTCACCACCCTCACACTCCAGAATTCCCCCAAATGAACCCCCTTTTATATTTTTGGTATCTCTATAGAGAATAGACTGTTTTTCATATTACAGATATAATTTTTGGACAGATGTTTTCCTGTATCACCTGGTCATTTAGCAACTAACACAATAGACCTCTGGCATAAGGAGGTTCTCAAAACACCACCCCAGAGGATCACATAACATCAGCTTTATTAACAAGGAGACTGAAAGGACTGCCAGTGCAAGTGTTAAAATACCATTACCCCTGCTTTCTCCCTTGTGTTTCCAACACAACTTTTCCAGCAATCAAAAGGAAAAATAAACTTTTCCATATCTTTGTGCTGACCTTGGAATAAAACCATGCACTTTGTTCTCAGGCCACTGCTTAACAACTGGCAAGATCATGCTATTCAAATGAGACACAACATCTAGGGTTGCTGTTCCCTCTCAGCTTTTTTTGCAATGCATTTCATGCCTGACAGTAATATGCAGGGGGAAAAAATAAGTATTTTCATCACAGTCTTGCAAACTACAAGAACAGAAATGGTCTTTGCTACTGTACTGCCTAGAAAACATTGAGCCCCAGTTTGGAGTCCCACTGACCAGTTTGTGTTGCACTACAGCATGAGAGAGAAACCCAAACCTGGTGTGATCTGAGGACATGACTTCTTCAGGCTGAGCTCTAGAGGGAAGGCAGGGGTGGAAGAGACATGAAAATCCCACCTTTGTGGAAGATCCAACCTCTACTTAAGTCCCACCCAACTTCCACCAGCGTCAAAGAGCTGAAGAATGAACCATGATCTCATCATAATTCCTCCCTGCTCTTGCAGCAACTCCTTGTCAGCAAAGAAAAAAAAAAAAAAACACATTTAAAATTTTGGACTAACCCCCTGCAGTTTAAGCCAGAGAAGTGGAAAAATAATTTGTGCAAAACCCCAGCATCCTGGCCACAGCATGACCACACAATCTAGCTTGGGAAAGCCAGACCAACCACCCCAGCTGCTTTTAGCAAGGCTCAGAGCCTCAAGACCTTCTCTCTGGAGAGAAGAGGTGGTGTAATGTTAGAGATGAGCACCAGAGCAGAAGAGGGAAATGCTGCATGCAGCCAGGAGAACAGGTCAGAAGAGGAAGCCTGGCCAGGCAGCTGCCTGTTCACATCATTACTCACTGCACCACAAATTCAGCTCCTTGGTCCTTTATGTTTTTCTGGCTTTTTTTCAGCTGTTTTCCAGCAAAGCTGTGGAACAGAGAGAGCCAGGATCCAACTGTTCTAAAAGTGAAGGTTAAGAATGGACTCCTGCAAGTCTGATGCTTGCAAAGCCTTCCAGGGACCATCTTCTGTAAATTTCCAACAGGAGCAGAGAGGATGCATGGAGGCAAGGATTTAACATACTGAAGCCAAGATACCTTCAGAAAACCTGCCTCCAGAAGCAGCTCAACTATACGAAGGATGAGAGCAAGAGAAGAGCTAACATACACTCTTCTGGTTTATAGATGAGATCTGAGCTTCCCTCAAGAAGAGTTGAAGTGAGTGAAAAATGAATGAACAATCAACAGCTCAGGACACCAGGATTCCCCAAGTCACATCTCAGGCTCCCAAAGGGCCCACCTAGAGGATCTGTAATGAGTTTAGACTTCCCTTAGCCAGGAATATGCTGTGGTATGGAAGTTTGAAACCTGCAGGCTGAAGAGCCCTTCCTCCCTCCCTTAACTTCCCTAGTGTGCCATGTGATCTTGCAGTTTCCATCTTTTAATTATTATTTTTTTTAACAGAACTTATGGGACTGCTTCCCTGCATGTGTGCTGGAGTACGTGGAGTGAGCCACCACTTTAAAAATCATTACAAGTTCTGCTGCCACCCCAGAGAGGTGGGCTTGACACTGCACCCTCTAGAGGGATAGGAGGCCATCTCAGAGGCTTGCAGGGAGACTGGGACCAAAGAATGTAGTTGAAAGAGGCACCAGAACAATCCCTAGTAAAAGGTTCCAAGGTTCACAACAGGTTGGGACATAACACCTTTGTATCTCATGGGTTTGAGCTTCCTCAGGCTGCAAACCAAAGTCCACCTGAGCAAACAGACAACACTGCTCTGCCACCCGGACAACCATGCCACCCACATGGCAGCAAACAGCTCCTTCCTGTGCAACAGAAGGTTCCTTGCATCCAGCCAGGCTTGGCAAGCTCCAAAGAATGCCACACTGGCCCAGAAGCCACCATCTCCTGCTGAGAAGCGTGGGATCATGGGCTTCAACTCAGCAAGTATCACCTCCCTGCTGAGAGGCCACCTCTCAGCACTGGGCAAGAGGAAAGGCTGCTCTTACAGGAGAGCTGCTGTCAGTCCCACAGATAGCTGTCAGTCAAACACTTCCCACACCACAAACACAAGACATGTACTCCCCAAACCAGCAGGAGTCCATCTAAGGAACTAACTATACCCCACGTGCGTGGTGGTGAGAGATGTCCTAGAGATACCACAGAGCATCAACACCCCCATCCCAGAGTTAGGAACCTGAGATCCCACCACACAGAGACTCCTGCTCTTGCCCTGCTCCATGCTCAGTTGCTGCTGAGCCTCCCGTGCAAAACTGCTAGCAACTCAGCAAAGAGAACTAGAGTTGCTAGGGACAGCTAGGCGCGGGGAAAGCTTTCCAACCATCCCACTAGGATCTTTACCACCTCTTTTCACCACAGAGGCAGTCCACGTTCCAGCTGTCACACCCCCGGGGACAGCAGCCTACCCATGTGTGTGAGAACTGCCCTGCAGACACTGCAAACAAAGACAACCGTGCTTGAGAGTGGACGGATTTTCTCCTACACGTGTAAAGGGACCCTCCGTTCCGGCTCCTGAACCCTCAGCCAGAGTTTTCCCAGGCTCCAAGTCGGTCCCAGGTCTGGAATCACCTCGTGTACCGCTATCACCCGCACTCCTGTCCCCAAAAGCACACGCCGGAGTCCTGACCCGATCCCCTCGCTAAGCCCACCCGCTGATCCGCGAGGTGCCAGGGGCCAGAATTCCCACGCTGCCGCCTCCCATCCCCTCCAGCCCAGCCGGGAATCACCGTGCGAGCCCCGCAAAACACGCCGTGGGTTATACAGCTCCGCTGCTCCGCCCGGGGCTGCGGGACCACGGGAGGGGACAGAACAGCCTTGCAGCGCACACCTCCTGCACAAGCACGGACGGACACCCCCGCATCCCCGGGACCCAACCCCTGGCACGCTGGGGATGCCTCTCCCGATGCCAGGGCGGCATCCCGAGCCCCAGCCCGCCCCGTACCTGTCTGAAGTCGGCGGTGAGAGTAACGAGGGCGCCGTCGGCCGTGCGCAGCTCCAGGCTGATGCAGTCGGAGCCGCTGTCGGCCTGCAGGCTCTCCTCCGTCACCTGCCCGCCGGGCAGCCGCACCCGCACCCGCAGCTCGGCCCGTGCCGCGGGGCCGGGAGCGCCGGGCAGCGGGGCCAGCGCCAGCCAGAGCAGCGCGGGCAGCGCCGGCAGCCGGTGCCGCGGGCCCCGCATCCCCCCGCGGGCTCAGGGCATGGGGCGGGGGGCGCGGAGCGGCGGTGTGGGGTGGGAAGAAGGCGGCCCGACCCGCCGCGCCCCCGGCCCCGTTGGGCTGGCTCGGCGCGCCGCCCGCTCGCCCTTTTCATTCAAGCCCTCGGCGGGCTCTTCCCTCGGCACCCCCCGCCCGTCACTTCCTTCCCCAGGCCCAGGGACCTGCCCCGCGGAGCCTGCGCACCGCCCTGCCGTTAAAGGGCCAGCGGAGGAGGGACGCGCAGCGCCCGCCCACGGGCAGGACGGCGAGCCCCGGGCCCGGCCGCCTCCCGCTGCCTCCGGGCGGCGGGGATGGGAGTAGATGGAGAGCGGCAGCTCCTGCCAGCTGCGGGGCTGTCCCGCACTTGCTTTGGTTTCTTTACTTGGGAAACGCAGCTGTGTACAAACTGCGCTGGGAAGGGAGAGAGAGGGGGGGCTGCATTAACAACAGAGCCCGGCTCTCCTGCCTGCACAAACGCACAGAGATCAGAGTCTTCTAAACATGTGGTTGCTGCGAATCAAACAACATTTACATGATTGCTCAGGCAGGGCGCTGTTACAGGTCTGGCGTGAGGCGTGCTGCCTGTGCTCCTGGCCCCTGAGGATGAAACGTGGGACACTTCAGATCTTCCTTTCACAGGCACGTTGGCCTGGGTCACTTCAGGATCTGCAGTTCACAGTCGGAAGGCTCCCAATGTGCCCTTCACCCACCCAGTTCTGCAATCACTTCCAGATGGGCAGATGCTGATGAAGGGTCCCTTTGATTTCAAAAGGTCTCTCTGCAAACACAAAGGTCACTGTGGCAGCAGGATCAGGGCCTCAGAGAAAGAGCTTTGCAAGGAGAAGCACAGAAATAAATAGAAACAACCATTTTAATCCATGCTTCCAGGCAAAGAGATCGTTCTTGTACAAGTACTGCTTTTTGTGGGACCTCACACAAGTTTTAACCCTACATTTTCACAGCCTCCTTCAAACAAATGGTCTCCTTGAAATACTTCAGAAGGTAGAAACCTACAGGAGGACAGTTCCTCATGACAAAAGCTGCAAAGGAGAAGGCCTTACTCACATTTATTCAGGGGACATTATGCAAAAAGACAGGAGGACCCCAGCAGGGGCTGGAAGGGAAGGTGGGCACAAATAACCCTTGGAAGACTTCCAGTCCAAAGGGCCATACTTGCTTCTTGGACCAAGATCAGGAATGAGCTTCCTTGCTGCACCAGGGTTACTGAAGGCCCAGCACCTTGCAGCTGAGCCCCAAGCACAGCACAATCCCACATCTGTGCTGGGGGTGAAAGAGTGATAAGGCTGCAGCTCTACACATCTGCAGGAAGAGAATCCTAGCTGGAGGTTTTAGCAGTGCCCACTGGGTACCTGGATCCTGGGGTGTGAGAGGGAACTCAGGACTGTCCTGCACTGTGTTGCCAAACTAGCAAAATTGGCTGAGAAGAAGAGGTATAATTTTTCTCCTGGTACCTCCTAGAGCAAAGGAAATCAGAAAGCAGGCTGTCTCAGAGAGCTCTGTCCAAGGCTCAGCACCTTGCCAGGAGTGCTGTAGTCCTGCAGACTGCAATTTGAGCAGGGCACAGCTGAACCTTGAGTCTAACCTGGGAATGGTAGATTTGATCCCATAATGAATGGACACACAGACAAGAAATACTGGGGTTCAAAACACTGCGAGCAACAGAATTAAAGAGCAAGTAGCTCTTCAGCAGATAGCAGAGAACAGATAAGTGATCCAGGAGTGTAGGAGAGGAGAACTTTGCTGAGATTGGAATCAGACTGAAAGGGACAGACACTGCTGGTCAGCACCCAGCAAGACACACTTGCACAGGTTAGTGGTGGGTGGAGAATTACTGAAGAGCAAGAACAGCTCAAAGACTTTGGGACAGGTCTGAGTGGCCAAACTATAATACTTTACTGGTGTTAATCAGTTTCTTCTACTTTTGCTGTTTGCTAATATGGGACAGCTCGTCATGCATGGCATCTCTCTCCTGAGCTACAGGAAAGGTGAAACATGCCTTAACAGTTCAATGTTCCCATTGCAGGATCAGTTGCTGAGTTACACTTAGTTATAATGATTGTTAATGGTCTGGGCCAAGAGTTTCTGGTATGTGCACTATGGAGGAAGCTTCCATTAAAATACCTCAGCCAATGTTTGAGAACAAGGTTAATGAAAAATATGCTGTTAAAAGAAAACACTCTGCACTGGGCTTTGTTGTGAAGTTCCAGCAGGGCAGTGTGTGGGAGCAGGGGATTACAATCTGACCTGGGCTTTGCCTTGGTGCCTTAGATGCATCCTTTGTCATCCCTGGGGAAAACCATGAATATTTGGCCAAGCTACAAGTCCTCATTCCCTCTTCCTCACCTCAAAACTTCATTTACAGCAGCTCAGTGTCACAGCAGCATCTTGGAAAACAAGGAAAGGCTCGATGCCCTCGAAGACCTGGATTCAAAGACTGTAAAAGCTTAGAGCTTTAGTAGAGGCAAGGGAAAAATAGAAGAAGGAGGTGTGAGAAGTCCTACAGCATCCCACACAGGCTCTGTGGGTAAATTGCTTCCAAGAGCCTTGCCTTCCCTGCATGCAAATTTACCAGGCAAACAAAAATGTTTGCAGCCACCCTGTCTTCACCAGTTACCACCCACTTGCTGTTGTGTACCTGCTGTCCAGCCAGATGATGCATAAATACCTGCACTGACTTTGCCCTTCATCCATTCCAGGAATACATCTGCCCATCCCTCACCCCCCCCAGCCCCAAATTCTTTCCCCTCTTAATCCAAAATCAGACTGCAAGACTATCTCTTGTGCAGTCTCAGATGCTTCTTGCCCAACCCCCTGAACACAGGAGCATCCAAGACCAAAGAGAATGGAGGCCCTTTCCCCTTGGTGTTTCACTCCAAAGTGAGTAATCAGTCAATACTCTTGAGGCCATTAGGCATCTGAAGTTTACCCTCCCATGGAGGACAGAGCAATAATTACTGCTACTTTCTCATCAACTTACAGTAAGGCTCTGTGGCCAGGTCTTCTTATTACGAGCATGAAACCAAGGTATTTTAAACACCACAACAACAGTACCACAAATACATCAAAGAGTGAGGATGTTTGTTGTGAATGAGCTGCTTATTCTAAGAAACAATCTTGGTAACTCAGTGGGGAGCTGGGCTGAGCGAGGCTGGGCAGTGGGGAAGAGTGGCTTGCTGAGAACTGCTCTGCTGCCAGCAGGAATTATCATCAGGAATATTACTACAGAGAATCTATGGCTTGATCTGAAGCTCTAGGAAAGGATTTGTGTTGTGGTGTTCAGCAGAGATCTTACAGAAGGGAATCCAGCTTCAAGTAATTTTCCATTAATTAAAAAACTATTCAGGATCACTTTTGAGCATTCCCTGCTGCCCCTCCTGAATGCCCTCCTTTTCTCAGCAAGTGCATAAAATAAGCTTCTGAATGGTGTTTAAAAACAGCTGTACTGTCTTCAAACAATGCCTAGCATCTTCTGCCTCTGACCTGTTTACTATCCTAAGCTCTGTCTTGAGCAATTAAAAGGTTGAGGAGTGCAGCAGCCTGGGTGTAATTAAATGAAGAGGCCCCAGTGGCAGAGCACTGGGAGGTTAACTGGGTGCTCAACCTCTATAGCTGATGCAGACTCTCTTCCAGAGATGCTGCTGTCCTGATTAGATGTTCATTAATTGAGATACCATGCTCATTTATGCAGAGGCTGGATGCAGCTGCAGGGAGGATGAGAAAGGCAGAGGAAGGGGGGAGGAGAGCAGCCAGAGTGGTTCTTGGGGTGTGCAGGAGGGGTTCTGCCCCTTTTCTCTGGGGTAAAGTCATGGGAAGGGACTCCAGAGCATGAGCTTGCTCCTGCCATGCTCTGTGTGACCTGGGTCACAGCTAGGGGGGAATAGGGAAATGGCACAAAAATAACACCCTTGAAGCCACACCAGGAAAGACATGAGGATCCTTCACAAGGAACCTGAGGCCCTGAGAGA
Source organism: Hemiprocne comata (assembly GCA_020745705.1). NCBI lineage: Eukaryota > Metazoa > Chordata > Aves > Apodiformes > Apodidae > Hemiprocne > Hemiprocne comata. The sequence goes on from CM036608.1 coordinate 4,831,225, forward strand.
GAAATCCTGAGCCATGGGAGCCAGTGGGGACCACCCACTAACAGCAGTCAAGATCTGGACTGTCCTTCCTTAGAAAGGCCATGAGAGCTGGAAGGAACACTTGGAGAAGTCTGGTCTGAAGGAAAGAGTTCATGCTGATGGTGCAGATTTGGGAGCTACTGGGAAACACTAGAAAAATGTCCCTTGTGGCCAACACTGTCTTACAGCTCCTTACATGAGTAATAGCTGCTTCTGTGAAGCAGGCTCAGAAAACTCCTCGTGGTGTGGGACAACATAGATCACACTGGGATAGGAGAGTAGAATTCAGCAGGTTTGGTGGGTCAGTACTTCTCTTGCACTGAAGATCTGGCAGGCTTCCCTTTTGGCCCAGCTTGTGTCCACTTCTGGGAGCAGAATAGAAGTTGTACCTGAAGAGTCAAATTCACATCCCTTTTTGTGTTGAACTGGTCTAAATGGCAGGGCAGGCTTGGTGCCTCTTGCTTTCTCCTGCTCCAGCCTTTTTCTGTCCCACTCACACAACTCTGCTCCTTCCCTTCCCATCTGGATCCAACTATCAAACAACAGGCTTTCTGTAACACATTCCTTGCCTCTCTCACTGCTTCACAGAGGGAATAAACACATAGAGGGGGAGGTCAGAAGGAGACAAAGACATTGGTAGGTGAAAAGCTTTTTTCTTTTCCTTTCCTGAACCCAGCTCTTGGCCTGCTTGACATAGGCTCCCAAATGCTGCACAAATACAGGAATCCCATTGAAATCCACTGCAAAAGCCTTCAGAAACTTCCCCATGAAAGCTGCTGCTCTGCCCTGCAGTAATCACAGTGAGGAGAAGGGAAACCTTCCTGCTGTTTAAGGGACAGGGAGGATGTGCAACCCTCTGCCCTGTTCTTTGGGTTGGCAGGTACCTCACACAGCTGAGCCCCCAGTACCCTCATGTCTCAGCAGCTCTTAATATCCCTGGATACACAGCAAGCTCCAGCATCATGCTGTGTTTTGGGAAAGAAGAGATTCAGGAGGTTGCATTTGTCTGGTGTGAGGCCTCTGAGTGAGTGCACCCCTGCCACACTGAGTGATGCTCATAGAATCAAAGAATGCCAGGTTGGAAGGGACCTCAAGGATCATCTGGTCCACCTCTCTGGCTGAAGATCCTCATAGGAATTATACTCCATCAGCTCAGACCCTCAGTGGGTTTAGAGGGAAAACTGGGTGAGGTCTGGGAGCAGTGGTCCACTTGGCCCGCTGTCCTGCTCTCCAGCAGAGCCCTGAATCACATGTTTCTGGGAAAGCCACCAAATATCCTGCTGTGAACATCTGAAATAACAGCCCTCAGGGACGTGCAGTGACCCATCTCAATCTGAGGTTGGCTTTTCCCCTGAAGCACGTGGATTAGCTCCCTTCGAGCTGATTTCTTACACTGCTGTGAGCAGAGCTGGGCAGGAAACACAAAGCCAGGTCCTCTCTCTCTCTCTCTCGACTGGAAAAGCAGCTTTTCAGGGCACTGCTGCTTTCCTCCTGCTGTGGTCTTGGCTGGGGTGTTGAGGGACAGGCTCTTGCACTGGAATTTCATGTCCTGCAAGAGCTCAGCTGAAAATGAGGAGTGAGGTGGCATGGCCTTGCCTTGGTACCAGCTCCCCTTGCACAACTGTGGTCCTGGGGACACCAGAAAGTCAGAAATGCTGAGGAGAGAGAGGCCACTATGCCTGGAATTTCCAGCTCTGAGCTCTACTTAAAAATATTTGAGTATTTTCCTGGAAAAAGGGAAGTGGAGAAAGAAATGCCATTGCTCCTTCAACACCCAGTTGCTTCATGGTTAAGGACACTTGCTCCAATAGGGAAAACCTGGTTTGGAGCCTGTGTCACCCAACTGGACACTGATCCTGCATCCTGGGAGAGCCCAGTCCTGGTCCCTGCCATGCTGGGAGGGTGTGCTCAGGGTTCCTGTGATGGTTTGATATTTAGTGTAGAGCAAAGAATGGAAAAAAAGTGGTATCCCACCAACTCCCACTGAGTATTCTGAGGAACCCACTTGGTGAGATGATTTCCACTACATCCCTGTTGGTGCTGCCTTGGAAGAGGTTAATTTAAATCAGCACAGGTTATGCTGGAATAATCCCAGTGGAAATTAGGGGAGGGGATAAAACAGGTGATGAGTTCTTGCCTCATACATATATCTAACTGGGAAGCTGACCAAAGTCTAGATAAAGCAACATCAGTGTTGAGTTAAGCACTATCCTTTAAAACAAAAAGGATGTGAATCTCCTATGCAAGACAAGCCCAGCAAAAGGGATATTATAAATCTAAGTGAAGCCCTCAGATTCAAAAGGGATGTAAATCTAATTAAAGTGATATAAATCTAACTGAAGAAATAAACTGTAAATCCAGCCAAAATCATATCCATCTAAGGAAAGCAATGCAAATGCACCAGAAACACCATAAATAAAATCAAAGCAATATGTAAGATGTTATGGAAGCAATCTGAAACCTAAATCAAGTGATATAAATAAAACGGAATGATGCAAAACTAATTAAAGTGATTTATAAAATGGACATTTGAAGAAGAAGCACAGCCCCCAGAAGATGAGAATAGGTGAAAAGAGGGATCAGGATAGGTTTATGAGCAGCAAAAACACCTGCAGCTACAAAGAGAAAAAAAATGAGGTTAATGAGGTGCTGTAGCTTCAGGGCAAACTAATCTTCAAGGGAGCCCACAGGAAAACTGGGGAGGGACTTTTCACCAGAAAGGGCAGTGACAGGACAAGGGGTAATGGTTTTGAACTGAAAGAGGGGAGATTGAGGTTAGATATTAGGAAGAAATTCTTCACTGTGAGGGTAGGAAGGCACTGGAACAGGTTGCCCAGGGAGGCTGTGGATGCCCCATCCCTGGAGGTGTTCAAGGGCAGGTTGGATGAGGCTTGTGCAGCCTGGTCTGGTGGGAGGTGTCCCTGCTCATGGCAGGGGGGTTGGAACCTGCTGATTTTTAAGGTCCCTTCCAACCTTCACCATTCCATGATGCTGTAATCTCCAGTTGCAGAAGGAGTCAGGAAAGTTGCTCTGCTTTGAGCACAACACTGAGTCAGTCACTTCTGAGCCACGTTACGTGAAGGGCAACAAAGCAGAATGGGGAATGTTTGCATGGGGAAAATGTAATGGAGTTAAGATAACGACAGGGCTGCTCAGGGGAACCTCAGAGTCTTCCAGCCCAAGGTCCTGGGCACTCTGGGGGCTGCTCAGTGGAGCAGGATTTTGTGGGAATGAGCATAATCCCCTGCACGGCTGAGCGCACCCATCCTGCTCCATGGGACCTGACACAGCAGTGGGGGCTGGGAGGGTCAGACCGTGCTGAGCCTCGACTCTCTGAGCAGTGAAGAGAGCTGGGAATCACTTTAAGCCCAAAAGAAAAGATGAGGCACATTTTAGCCATATCCTGCAGGCTGCAGAGGGGCTGGGTGCACAGTGCCAGCAGCCATGGGGCCACCCCAGAGCCATTAGGATGAGCTGGGGAGGGGGTTGTGGCTTGTCCCCTCCCCTCCAGACAAGGGGACAAGCACAGAGGCAGCCAGCACAGTCCTGTCTGAACCCCCTTCCCCAGGGAGGCTCATTTCCATTTCAAACTTTCCTCTCTACAGTGAAGCAATAAAAAGAAAATGAAGTATGGGGGGATTTTTTCCCACTTCGGTTCTGAGCCATGAACCCCTCCTTCCCCCTTCGCCTCCCACGTTTAAAGGCAGAACTGTCCCAAATCGTCTGTTTGCAGAGGGAGACAGTGGTTAATCTTTTTTTTTCTCTTTAACTGGGAAAGAAAATCTTGCTGCCAGTTTCCATTTTCACATAAATGCCTGAGGAGCTTTCGGTTTTCCCTTAAACGATTTAATAAGTGACCTAAAACAACCACAATACAAATAATTAATAAGGCTCTTGCTTGTCTTTGGGGGAAAAAAAATCAATTTCAGAAAACAGTCAGTTCTTCTCAAAATTCTGTTTTCCTTTAGCTAAAAGAAAGCTCTTTCTTTTCATTCTGAATAATAAAATGTCCTCAGTTAAGCTTTACAATCGAGCTTTTCCCTTCCAATCCTATTCCAAAGCAAAGTGCCATATGTTTTATACTTACAATTTCAATTTTTTTGTGTCTGCTTGAAAGTCATTTTAAGCATTTGCAGCGGTCTGAATTTAATTTTTTCCAGAGTAAAGGAAAAGATCTATGTAGTGGAAACTTACTGAAATGTAGCAACCCCCTCCCAAAACCCCCAACCCCAACAATCTAGGTTAGAAATCAGCCTGGAGGGAAAATACAAGTATTTTTTTCTTGCAGATTTAGCTGGAAATGTTTCCTATGGTTTCCTGGAACATCAATGTAAAATTAGGCAGTCTGTTGGACTGATGGGCTCAACGAATCAAATGGCTTTAAAAAAAACAAACCCAAAAGCCCAAGTTGGCCAAAATATCTCTTCACTTCATCTATGGACAGATGCATTTCATGCTGTGTCACCTAATCTTATGTGGTCTTAAAACTCGTTGAAAATAGTCTTGTAAACTGTTGTATTATATTATATTCTTCTCATCCAAGCTATGTGGGGGGTCTAAGCATGGGGATCACCTTGAAACTGGGTTAAACAGCTGGGGATGACCAGGGGAGAGTGACTGAACAAGCCACCCTTAGCAGAGCTGGTGGTACCACACCTCTGTCTTCAGGTGCCTGCAGCAAAACCTCCTTACCTGGAATCCAGGAGGTGGGCAGACATCCAGCAGCACTGAAATTCCAGCCTGATTTAGCCCAAGCTGAAAGGAATGAGATGTGACACTTGGAATTAACAAATGAGCTGGAAATTGGAAAATAGGTCTGGTGACTAACAGCTAGATGTTCCACACCAAATCCAGAAGGAGCTCCTGACAGCCCTGGTTCCCACAGCAGCCTCCTGCTTTCCTCTGGCTGTTGGGAACCCTTCTGATTATTTGAACACAGGAGTAAGCCTCAGCTACAGTCTATCATGAGGGAGTAAATCATACAGGTCACACGAGTCATCCTTCTGTGCAAGATTTGTGTAATTTTACACGGAGAAGGATTTTGCCTCAGCATTTAGCCCGACTGGAACAGGTTGCCCAGGGAAGCTGTGGAAGCCCCATCCCTGGAAGTGTTGAAGGGCAGGTTGGATGGGGCTCTGAGCAACCTGGTCTAGTGGGAGGTGTCCCTGCCCATGCAGGGGGGTTGGATCTAGATGATCTTGAAGGTCCCTTCCAACTCAAACCAGTCTGTGATTCTATTATATGATTCTCCCCTGAAACCAGATGGGAGGGACAGTGCTGGTTCCTGGGAGCACAGGGACCAGGATCTGGCTCTGGGGATTTCACAGACTGCAAATGCAAGCTGGATCCAGCCCTGGGAATTAGTGGAGATTCCCGACCAGGCTGTTTCTCATCCTGTTCTTTTGCTGAGGTGATTGCCATCAGTATTGAATAGATGCTGAAATAATTGTGGTGATAGAATCAGGAAACAAAAGCCCCAAAGCCACACAGCACTCACTCTGTTCTGGTGAACTCCAGGAGGATGAGTGCTCTTCAGACCAGCCTGAAACACAGCAAAGGCACCTCAGGGCATTGTGTGCCATGTATGAAGACATGAAAAAGGGTATTATAACCCAGCATACTTTGAAAAATGATGGGGAACATCACTGGTTATTATAGTAGGGTAAAAGATGGGGTTGACAATGACGTTTGAAGAAGGCAAACAAATTTTTACCCATGGTCAAGTACCTCTGGGGTTAAGGCTCTTTGTTCTGCCTGTTCACAGCACCTGGCCAGTGAGATCCTGGCACTTACCCTGAGAAGCCCAGGTCTTGCTGCAACAAGTGTAGTGAGTGAGGAAATGATTATCCAACCTGGAAAGATGGATTTAACAGGATGAGGTTAAAGCAGAGAAACTCGGTAGTCTGCCCGACCTTAGAGGGGGCTAAGGAGCTGCTCCATGTCTGCCTGGGAAGGCAGGTGAAGGTGAGTGTTACCTTTCCTTCCTCCCCAGGGAAGGCTGCAAGCTCCTGTGCAGGAGGAGTGTCACCTCCCCTCCACTTCCTGAAGTGAAGCTGGCAGCAGTCACCCCACACTGGGGGCTTCAGTGGAGGAGAGGGAGGGGTAGACCTGGCTCAGGTCCAGGCCCTGGTGCTGGCTTCACCAGTCAGTCACAGCTCTTGACTTAAAACGAGTTGCAAGTCTTTGCTGGATGCTGCCAACGTGTCATCAACTAGAGATGACAGAAATAAATCCCCCCCTGTGCCTGTTCCTGCAGTCCCTCCTGCAGCTCCCAAACCCTGCTGCTGCTTTGGCTCCAGCTCCCGGGTGCCATTATCCCAACGTGTGGCTCCTGGAAATAGTCCCTCCTCCCTCATCTCTATCTTCCTAGCTGAAGGTCCTCCTGCCTGTTGTCCCTGCAGGCAGGGAGATGGAGACAGGCCAAGGGACAATCTGTTCCTCATTGAGGTCATCCTGCAGCTTGCTGCTGATGTGGCGTTTGGGGGATGGAGCAAAAAAAAGAATGAACTAAAAAAAATCTCTTCCTTGCTTGGCCTCAGTTCCAGCACTGCTGGGGGACTGATAAAGTGTGAAAAGCACAAGGCCAGCAAAGGAAACTTAACTCTCCCAGGTAACCCTTTACACCCCCCACCTCCACTCCCCCATCCTGCTCCCAGACTAGTGGCTAAAAACCACAGCAACTCACTAGCTGGGCACAGCACCAGGACTTTAGAGGAATATTTTCCATCTTCCTAGGAGGTCTTTCCTTTTCTGGTTTTCTCTCTCCCCCAGCTATGTTGGAGAAGGGGCTTTCCCCCCTCCTAAGCTCCCAGAGCCCCCCCATGCTGGGAAGCTCTCCTTCCCTGCAGCCCAGCTGAGCTGCTGTGTCATTTTAATGACCCAGCTTCCCGTGCAGCTGCCGAGCTCAGACAGTTTCTCAGATTCTGGTGAGAAATCCCAGCTGTCAGAGTTTCCTGTTGCTTTGCCTTCCCCCATTCACCCTTCCATTAAGGAGGTGGGGAAAGCAGGAATGTAAAAACCTTCAGAGCTTGAAAGTTTTTCTTTCCTCCAGTGCATCAAAGGGAAGATGCTTCTGCCTTCCCTGGCAGAAGGGAGAAATCAGCAGCACCTTTGGAGAAGCTACCTGATCCCAAATCTGAGAGCTCCCAACCCTCCCTCATGAAAGAGCTGGGCCCTGAATTGCAAACATCCCAAAGTCTGAAGAGGTTTGGGTCAAGCTGTTACTCTGGAGTTCAGGATATGTCTTTTTCAGTCACGTTGTGGAGTAAAACCAGAGCCCAGCCCCTCAGATAGTGATTCATGGGAAAGAGAAGCGTGAAAGAAAACAAAAAGGGGACGTGAGAGCTGGAGTAAAACAGCTACCACTGGGAAGTCCCCTTTGTTTGCCCAAGGGACTGTGGCGTAAGCTTGGCTAAGGACAAAACAAGATGGTCCTACTTGCAGCTGCCCTGCCAGCTAATTCCAGGGGTGCAAGTCACCCAGAGTGCCAGGGCTGAGGGAACACATCCCACTGTTTGCAGGGCACTCTGCAGCCTGGAATTAATCGAGCGGCTCTTAGCACTCCAGGAGGAATCACATCATATTCCCTTCACAGCTCCCAGGGCAGGATTGCAAGGAAACAAGAGTCCCTGACTGGGATGGAGCCACAAAAGGGTCAGGGCACTCTTGTCTGTGTTAGAGAGAAAAGAGAGAGATTCTGCTTGAGATCAGAGGCGCTAATCACAGCAGGAGGGAGGCAGAGCCTGGTGCTTTGTGCTCTGCCTGTTGAGAGCAGAGGCAGGAGAGCAGCAGCTCAGGAAGCAGATGCTGTACCCTGGTGGGGTGCCATAGAGGGGACCCACCCCTGCAAGCATGCTCAGAAACCACTTTTGCAACAGGGGGCTGGATTAATGGGAAAAGCTGCACCCCCTGGCATGCCAAGCTGGTTTCTGGCTCCAGGCAGCAAAGCTTGGGGTGTGGAAAAAGAATCTCCCCTTCTTGCTCAGTGACATTGCTGGTAACTGCCCCAGGGACCAGCTGGGGGTCTGCCCCAGGCACCCAGCACTAGGAGCTTCCCTGGTCCTGACCAAAAGCTGCTCCAGTGGGAAGAGGCCAGCCCATCTGCACCAAGAGATGAGGAGTGACCCCTGTTCTCCAGCTCCAGGAAACCATCCCACTGGTTTATGATTCACAGTTTGGGGAGAGGGGAGGCTGGTACGTGCATGTAGCCTCTTGCGTGCTAATCACAGCTGAGGATGGAGATGGGGGAGGTAGGAAGTGTAGGGGGATGAATTCCCATTCCCTGGTATGAAGAGATCCAGACAGCCCGCTGAGTCAGCACAGGGTCAGCAGGGTGAGGCCAGACAGGCTTTGATCCCCCCAGCAACTGGCTATCAGCTGGTGCCTTCCCAACCACCCAGCTCAGCCCCTGGCACAGGAACCCCATGTACAAGGGGAACTGGCTTATCCCTTTCTCATCGTAACCTTAGCTGGAGCCCTTCCCCACAATCACGTGGAGAACATGGCTCTGTTTCAAGGGACAAAGTGCAGGAGTTTCTCATTAACAGAGAATGAAAACTGCCTGCTGTGATCCAGCTGCAGTAACTCCATTGGAAGAGGGAGAAAAAAAGCTGTGCGGGGAAGAAGGAGGTAGGAAAGGAAATCAAACAAGCACAACTGCCTTGCACAGCCTGAGCCAAGAGCTCTGAGCCTTGTGGCACTGCCCCTGTGTTCCCTTCCCCATGCTGAACCCATGCTGACCCCAGTATTCATGCTGGAGAGGACATTGTTCTGCTCCCTGAACCTCTTGGGGGACCACAGCTGCAATGACCTTGGCTTCAGTGTAATGCCCAGCAAAACTTCTCTGGACACACAACATCCACCTGGGATTTCCCTGTCTTGCCCAGCCTCCTGCAGCCCATCCCTCAATGTTTGGAGCAGGATGAGAGCACTGCCCTCCCAAGGTATTTAGGAGCAGGGAACTGAACAAAGAGGAAAAGTGGGAGAATGCAAAGTGGTTGCTCCAGTGTTTACATCTCCCCCTCTTCTGCCCCCAAAAAGAAGAAACTGAGATTTCATTTCCCTGAGGCAGCTCCCAAAGAATTTACCCGGCATTCCAAGGAAAAGGCCTCTTTTTTCCCACCTACAGACTTGGCTGGAAAACCAGCCTCTCACTCTACCAGGGGAAAAAAAACCCTGTATTGTTAGTGAGAGCCCACCACTGCCAAACAGACAGACCCACGTGGGCCAGGGCTGGGAGTAGGAGTGAGACAGGGAGGGAATAAAGTGGCCCTTCATCTGGTGCCTGGGTTGCCCAGGCTGGGGGTGATGCATAGTTAGCATAACTGGAAAGGTCAAGTTTCATAACAGCCTGAAGAAGAGGATCTGTCTTCTGGGGAGTCTAGGGGAGGGATGAGGAGGAGCACCTGGTGAGCAGACAGGCAGATGGTCACTGACTTGCATATGGCTCGTGCATGATGCAGGGAAAGGAGGTGGTGTGGTAGGACGTGCTATGGGCATCACACGAGCTAGTGAGAGGATGGGAGAGCCACCCAGCCAGCCTCCTTTGGCAGCAAGAGATTCCCAGGCTGTGGAGATGAAGGAGCAGACAGGGAAGAGGTGGAGGTGGGGAATGGGTGGCTGTGGGAGAGGTGGGGTGACAGCACAGGGCAGGAGGGAAAACACTGAGCTTGGATAAGCAGGAGCACTGTTTTTCTTCCACTGCATTGGCTCAGCACCAGAGAAATCCAGTCCCAGGGGAACTCTGTTTGTGATTGTTTATGGTGAAATGAAACAAGCTGCTTTCCTTCTACCCCCAACACACACATTCACTTGCTGGCACTTTGTGCAGCAAGCTAATCTAAACTGAGCAAGGACCTGCCAGCATCTGCTGCAGCTTCCCTGATCCTCCCCTCCTCAAGGGAAGTTCCAGACAGTAGAATCATCCTTGTGTTGTCCTCCCAGCAAACGCCTCTGTTTTCCCCTAGGAAGAGGTGGTGGTGGTGTTGGCGAGAGTGGCATACTGTTCCCTTCCCAGCTCTTGGTAGAACCTCTTGTTGAGGGTGAAGGGCAGGTTGCAGGAGACAAAGCCCTGATCCTATTGCCATGGAGATGTTAATTCAAGCTGAGTTCAAAGGAAATTGTTCCAGCTAAAGCTAACAAGCCTGGCAGGAAAGCCCTGCTGTCAGTTGAAAGAGGCCAGCTTCTCGTAAAAAGGGGAAAGGAGGTGGGGTCAGCAAGAGGGGCCCCCCGTTCAAAACACAAGCTCCAAACAGACACAGTCCTGTTCCCTGCAAAGCCTCCCCCCACCACCAAAGTCACCAGCTGTGAAACAAGCCAGCAGAAGATGCCAGGCAGTCCTGCCATGCCTTACAGCACAGCAGCAGGGAGGCAGGGGATGGAGGATCTAGGAGAGCAGCCTCCCCACTCCAGGGCAGATGTGGTGGGCACGCACTCAGGCTGTCCCAGCTCTGTTGCTGGGCTCTCCCTGGCCAGCACACTCTGCTGTGGTTTATGCTGATGAGGAGAACCAGCCCAGGTCCCAGGCAAGGCTGGCTGCCTCCTGCCACGCACCAGCAAACACTGGAGGTGGGGTGGGAAGGGGAAAGGGAACCCTTGAAGCTGGTGGCAGAGCTGCCACACAAACATGAAATGCACCTTGTGATAACAAACACCTTCCTGGTGAGACTGCAAGGGACTGCTGGAGGGCAGGACAGTGAAGGGCAGGACCAGCTCTTGCTTAGCTTGTCACTGAAGTCATTCAGGTGTTTGTGTGGCCAAAGCAGTTTCAGGTTTTAAGGGAAGTGTTACATTCGGTGTAATGATTAATCCTGGCAGGTAAGGCTTGTGGTCTAATACCTCGTGTTCATGCCTGGTGTTTGGGGAATGCTTTGTCTCTGAGAGCTGGGGGTGAATATTCACAGCCCCTCTGAGGATGGTTGGGACTGACTGGTCATTATTTGGCTTAAGGGCCCATATAGAGCATCTGGAGAGAAGGCAGGTGTGCTCTGCCACACAAACACATCCCTGCAGTGACGCTGAGGAAGGGACTCGGAGAGGTGTGAGAAAGGCAGAGGCCACAGTCTGGAGTGGACAGGAGAGAATGCAAAGCTGCAAGGTCAACAAATAGCTTTGGAAGAGATGATGAAACAACCAGCTGCCAACCCCCCCTCCCCTGCCCTGCAGGAGCACTTTGAACATCTACCTTGAGTCAGAGCAGGAGCAGGCCTGCTTAGTGCAAGATTTGAAGAATTATGAGCAGCCCAGCTTAATATTAGAGGCATTAACTGTGGTTTTTTAAAAAAAGAAAGAACAAAAACCCCAAACTCAGAACAGACTCTTCCAATTGAGCTAGAATATCTTCCCATCTGTTCCTCCAGTGCCAAGAGGTGAAGCAAGCACTGGAGTCCAACTGCTCCCTGCCAGCCAGAGAGGAAGCTTTTGTCTGTACCAGAAACACCTGGCTGGCAAAGAAAGGCCCTGGGGGAGTCCTGTGCCACTGCTGGACCCTGAGGTGCCTGCTGCAAAGGGCTAGCAGCACAGTTCCCCTCCTGTTCCCCCATTCCCATCTTCATTGCTGCCTTTGCTGCTTCTTTGCAGCCCCTTCCCTCTCCTGCAAGCTCACCCTGCTCCCGGGCCCAGAGCTGGGGCCAGGGAAGGGGCAGGGAGCAAGCACTGACAGCCAGTGAGTCCTGCGGGTTCCACATCCCGCTGGTTTAGCAAGACTTGGGCCTTCTCCCACCTCTTCCTTTTCTTTCATCTTCCCCTGCTTCCAGGCTGTAGCTCGAGGCTGCAGCTGCTACAAAACCAAAGCAGGAGAAATTTGCTAACGGACAGCAAAGGAGAGGTTTCCCACCAATCAGAGCAAGAAATGCTTTTTCTCTCTTCTTTGCTTTTCCTCTACTTCTCTCATCGTGCCTCCTGCCTTTTCCTGCCACCTCAGACTCCTTTCCTTGCCAGCTGGCTCCTCTCCTCCCGTGTCCCTGCTGAGAGCACCAGGGGCTCCCTCCTGAAGCAACTCTGACTTTTGGCCTGCTCGGGAACATGCCTGAGCAGGAGGAGAGAAAGTAAGGAAAAGGGGAAGGACAGACTCGGGTTACTGTGAGCTATTAGGGCAGCCAGAGAGTCAGAGAGCACGCAGTGAAGTGGAGGAGGTGGCCTGAATATGCTGGAGTTGGAAATAACAGCAGTGACACTTGGCATCTCTTCCAGCCTCGTCCACCTTTGCACCGTGATGCCAGAGATGGGGTCACAGCCACAAACACACAGCCCAGCGGTGGGAGAGCCAAGAGCAGGACCCTGAAACTGGACTCTGGTCTGCACTGCCTCTTCAGAGGCAATTAGGAAAGCTCCAGCCACTGAAGGGCATTGCTGCCTCCAAGCTGATCAGCAGCACTACTTCTCAGAAGCCTCGTCTCCTCCTCCAGAGAAATGATCATAGAATCATAGATCGGAAGCATAGAATGGTGAAGGTTGGAAGGGAGCTTAAAGTTCATCAGGTTCCAACCTCCCTGCTATGAACAGGGACACCTCACACTGGACCAGGCTGCACAAAGCCTCCTCTGCCTATAAAGTATTAGGGGAAACTGTATCACACACTCCCTTCCATGAAATAGCTCAAGCTTCATCTAAAGCAAGCTAGAAAGGTTGTGTGTTTCCCCTCCCCCTGACACACTATCTACAAGCCGGATTATTTTAGAAAAGTGAAACAACTACTCCCTCCCAGGAAGCCACAACTTCATTTTCCATTTATGTGGAGCCTTAACACTTCTGCAAATTATGCTCTGAGAAGTGAGGTGCCATTTCTGTAATCATCTACAATAATCTCTGCCCATCTCATCCCCTTTTTAATTGTAGGTATTGAATGAGGTGCTCTGCTCCTGTGATAATGCTGAGGTGACACAAACTTATTAAACTTCTTGTTGAAGGATCTGTGATGTCCTCCACTCTTCTAGAACCAGAAGGGAGAAGGTACTTCCCTACCTCCCCTTCACCAGAAAGCGAGCTCTGAATTTTATTTCTACCAGGAACTTGGCAATTTCCCTTTTAGTAACTTTGCCTTTACTTGCCCCACATTTAGCCCTTTTTCCCACTAATGATTAAGTCCTTCTGAGGCAATATTTAGACCTGCCTTAATCTCTACCCCATGCTGACTGCAGAGTATCACCATTTCTTCCTTCCCTCCTTGCTCTTTTTCTTCCACACCCAAAGAACTCAGGGCTGGTTGCTTTAATGCCCATGGTGAGGTTAGTCATCTCAGCCTTTGACAGCTCTCATTGATTCCTCCACATGCTGACCTCTAAGCTGCTGCTTTCTCTGCTGTCTCTCCATCCCTTGCAGGCATTCTGATTACTGTCAGCATCCTTCTGAGGTGGTTGTTCATCTTAGCTAGAACTGCAAACCACACTTGGAAGGTGTCCCCACCTCTCAAACATTTTGAGCTTTGTTTTTTTGGCTTTTGACTTGGAAGAGTTGCAAGCCTCCTCTGAGCTCCTGAGTCCAATTTTCATTCCTGTGGATTTCTCTTAGCCAACAAGGATTTGCCTATTTGAAATCAAGAACCTTACTTGCAGGCTTTGTTTGTCTTTCCATTTCATTTTAATTGAATCAGCAGCTACCCTCGGAAGCCAAGGTTACTTTCTCAGTACAGTATCCTCATCACTCATCAAATCCCAGTCCAGGGCAATACCTTTCCCCACTGGTTCAGTGAAAACTGGTGAAGAAATTCACCCACTATCACATGCCAGAATATATTCCCTTCTGCTATTCATGACATTGATTTTTCATGCTAATAAGAGACTTCCACTTCCTGAGTAACACACTTTCTCAGTCTCTATCAGGCAAATAGTTACACAGGACATCATGTCCCAGTCTGACCCTAGAAATCTACAGCACATCTCCCTCCCAATGCCAGGATCAGCCCATCCTCCTTTCCTCACCAATCTTAAGTCTAAAAGATTCCTTTTATGGCATGTCAGGACTTGGAGGATTCTCACCATAAAGCTCTGCATTGCCCCTTCTACCATATATACCTTCAGGGAATTGTAGTTATTTCAGATCTTGTCTGAGAGCAAGGTTTGCAGCTAGCCTGCTGCTTCTGCACCTCATCAAATACATCCTGGAAAGCTGGGCATGCTGCAAATGGTGAGGAAATGCAGTTCCCTGAACTATATATCCACTGAAACCAAGATTCAGCACAGAATGGACAAGGCATCACCTTCCCTTTCACTTCTAATTCCTCCAGCTCCAAAAAAGCAGAGTTAAAAACCAAGGGTGTCTGCTTAGATCTTGGTTTCTCTCAAATCTTCCTCTCAGTCACCATAAGAATAGTACAAAGTGTGCTGTGCACCAGTACCTTGCTCTAACCTGTGGCACTGGTCATGAAACAGCAGCAAAATCAGCTCCAGTGCCATAACATCCCTGCAAGAACCAAACCAAAGCAATCAGTGCAGAACACTAAAGGGATTTTCTTTTCCCTGCCTTTAATCTGTATTTGAGTTGCTCTCTAAAAAGCTCACTTTCACCTCCTGATGTTTCTGCTCCCTCCCTCATCTTTAAAGCATTACTTCAGCCTGCTAAGGTGGGCGTCAGGCCAGGCTGCTGAATGATGCTGTTTGCTTAGTTTAGCACTGGCTCCTGTCAGGAGCAGAGCTGCTGGCTGAACACACTGTTTGTGGCTGTATGTGGTGTTATTTACATGGGGAAAGGAAGGAAAAAATACATCTTTGTGAAACAGGAGTTGAGCAAAAAGAGAGACACGGGCAGAACGGAGTGGGAATGTGCCCATCTGAGAAAGCCATCCCAGCCCAGACTGTGGGAGGAATTAGCACAGTGCTCATGCAGGGGAACTCTGCTTTTAAAGCAAGCTGCAAAAGTCTGCAACAAAGCTTTGTAATGGGAGAAGAAATTGGACAGACTTCTGGAATTGCTGCACGGAAGCTGTACTACCAGCTGGGAGACTAATTTCGTTTCTGTTTTGTTGTTTTTTTTTCTTCCCTTTTCCCCATCTTCCCTCTTTCTGTCTTTGAATAGGAGGGCAATGCAGCCAAGGGCTCAGCTCCAGCCAGATTGTACAAGCCGAGATGGGGCAGGCTGGGTCACTCTGTGGAGAAGTAAACATCCCAGAAAGCTGAAAGGGCTTTCTTAGGCTGTGCTTGAGCTAAAATGCTGCAGAAGAGCACAGGAAGCCCTTAAAATCCCCAACAGGTCCCAGCCTGTCTGCATCCAGCTGCATTACCTGTTGTGAAGCAGAGCAGCCCCGGGACTGCTCTAAATCCCACAGCAGCCGTGGCAGGTAATGGAAGCAGAGACAGGAAGGGGCTGAAGCTGACAAGTCCTCTATCATCTTCCTTCTGCTTAGCACAGCTCTGCTCTGCTCACTGACAGGTGGCCAGCCAGCAGCATTGCCATTTTGTCATCCCCAGTACAACCAATCTCTTCCCAGCACAGCCCATGTCAGTACTCCAAGAGATGCTGTGCTAGTGGAGGTGCCATCTTTTGGAATAAGATGTAAAACCAACTGTCTGACAGACAGCCTGGACTACAAATATTCCCTTGGCAGCTTCTGCCAGTGTTATCTTCCTCCCTCAGCCAAATTCCAGGTTAGAAACTGAACAAAACAGCAGCGAGGAGCTGCCAGTATTTTAATGAGCAGTTCCCACAGACACCTTCCTACCTCTGCCTGGGATGAAACTCCCAGAGCAGGTGCACGTGTGTGCTCCCAGAAAGGGACCTGTATTTACTTCTCACTTGTTCAAACAGCAGCAGTTACAAAAATCCTCTCTCCTAACCATCACTCAAGCAGGGAAGTGGCTTATTTGGCAAGGAAATTGCCATCGAGAGCAGTTTGCTGGAGATGTTTACACCGTGTTTCTGAGGTATAATGAGTGTGCTGATAAGATAGTGCAGGAACTAGCTGACTTGAACGAGGGGGGAATATGTTGAGGGGGAAGCTGCTAGCTGCATTCTGCAAAGCATGTGGAAAATACCCTGCTGGCACCCTACAGAGGCAACAGCATTTACTCTTGAACATTTATTTCAGGCTGCTTAGGGACAAGGTCTTTCGAGGACACAAAAGCAGGACTGGGAGAGGTTTTTCTCCCCCACGGAGAAATCTGGAGTGTTTTCCCTGCTGTAAACCCGACTATCTTTTCCCAGCATCTGGAGCATTCCAGCAGGGAGGAGGAGAGGAAGAGGCACTGTCAACCCCCCTAGGAGCCCTGGATACCTGCTGAAAATAAATCCTGAAGGCACTCACCCCGCCAGCCCCGCTTGGAACGCTGCAGGACAGGCACGGAGCAGGGAAGCAGCGCAAGGAGAGGCTGGCTCCAGCACAGGCAGGTTATCATTGCTGCTCGGTGCTTCTGAGCCCGGCTCAGCAGCTCTCTGGTTCCCCCCCCGGTCTGGCTGCATTTCAATAGCTGCGGATTCCTCTTTCCAGCAGAGCACAGGAAAGCCAGGAAGGCTATAGGTAGGAAAACTCCAGTCCTGTCCTCTACCCCTGACCTCAGTACGGACACCGCGAAGGCCCTTCCTTCTCCCTCCCAGCATCTCCAGGGATGGACAATACCCCACCAGGACGTGGCCCCGGGCTGCTCCAGGCACCCACCCTGCTGCCAAAGACGTGGGTGTGGGATAAACCCCCCGGAGCTCAGCCCCGGGCTCTCGCTCCGACCCTTGCTGGGATCTGAGCTCTGCCGGGACACGCCGGTGGAGGAGGCCGGGCCGGTCCTGGAGGGATTTTCCAGCACCCCCAGGTTTTTGGATACCCCTGTTCCCTCGGGGATACCGACAGCCGTGTGCGGGACACCGGGGCCACCTAGTGGCTGGCGAGCCGGGTCGGGGCGCCCTCGCCCACCGCACCCTGCCTGGGGGACACGGGGCGGCCGCGCTACCCCAAAGATGCTTGCCCCATGGCTCGGGAGTTCCGAACTCCCTTCTCCATCTTCAGTGCTCGCACCCAAGCCCCCGGCCCAGGGAATCGGCGCAGTCCTGTAGCTGGAGGGGGAAAGGGGGGCTCAGCCCCTGGGGTACCCTCCACGCATGAGCAGGGTAGGTGGGAGATGGTTTGAAGGCTGCGGGGTGTGGGCACAGGGGTGCAGCGAGGGGTGAGCATCTCCTGTGTATTCCCGAATCTCCCCGGGATGGTGCAGGGGATGGGTGGGATAAGGGTTGGCCAGATGATGCTGGGGGAGGCTTGCAGATGTGCCATAGGTGAAGGGGGATTTGGGTGGTCAGTACTGGCTAGCCTAGGGTCTCCCCACGACCACTGGGATGCTCAGAGAGCCCCGCTCTAGAAAAAGGTCACTAGAAGTGCACTCAGTTTCATTTCCCCTTTGTGACAGGCAGGATGTGAACACTGAGCCCAGGAAATGATGAGCACTGAGGCTGTGGGAGAGATCTGGGAACCTTCCAGCCACATCCAATAGCTCTTCACCCATCTGAAATAGCCTTTGACAAATCATCTGCTCTTCACCTGGGTGGTGAGCAGTGTGTGCTCTCCTCAGCAAGGTGTCCTTCGTGTGTGTCCCACACGCACACACTGCCTCTCTCTTTCCTTCCTGCTGCCCAGGGGCTGGAATCTCCAGAAGTACAAGCAAAGGGGTGAGAGCAGCCCCCTGCAGTGCCCTCCCTTCTCCTAGAGTGGCAGAGGTGACCCTGGATGACAATGTCCACCCACCTGCCATGGGGAAACTTGCCCTGGAAGGCTGTCCCAGCCAGCCCAGAGGGCAGGATTGTTGCTGCCAGGGCAGAGGGAGACAGGCTGGGACTGCAAGGCAAGGGCAAGCACGCCCTTCCCTGCACCAGCAGGGAGCTGCAGCTCCCAAGCCTGCAGCTTCCTCACCCCATCTTCCTCCACACCTTGGCTTCCCTTCCTGGGTGCCAGCCAGCCCCATGACGCTACGTTAGGCTGCGTTTGGACTTGACAGAGCCTCAGACTTCCATGCAATTAATGTAATAAAGACCAGCAGTGTGTGCATGCGTGGAGCCAAGCAGAGCAGCTCCCCGAGTTGCCCAAGCTCCAGGTGTTCCCTGCCCATGCACACCAAGCAACATCCCTTCTCCACTCCCTGGCATTCCTGCAGCCCACGGAGCTGCAGTGCCAGCGCAGGGCTCAGAGCTGCCTGGGAATCTCCCCCATTATTTTACCTTCTTTCACAAGTATACCACCAACGAGGAGGCCAAATCCTGCCTCTCTGCCAGCTGCAGAAGCAGGCTCTGCCAGGAGCTAGCCAGGTGGGGAGTCAGGAATGCAGGAGCTTTTGGGCCCTCTGGGTGCTGGGCACTTTCCAAAGCTCACATGCAGCTGCAAAAGAGTTCTCCAACCTGACTGGCCATCCTGCTCTGGCAGTCACAGTGCTGACTGGCATGCAGGGAGCGTGGCAAAAGCCTGGCCTGAGGCTGTGCCCCTTGCTGCTTCTGCCCAGTGTCTGCTACCCTGCACCTTGTTATGGGCACTTAATTCACCATGAATAGGTGCTCCCACAGTGACAGAGCTGCCACCAAGTCTGGATGAGAGCTCCACATGCTAGCCACACAGAAAGTCTTGCCCTGGGGGTGAGAGGTGAGAGGACAGGATGGACAGGCAGGCATCTGTGGGGCAAGGATGCAGTGGGTGGCCATGTCTGTGCCACCAAACAGCCCGTTCCCACCTCTGACTTTGAGTTAGGTCCTACCACAGAGGTTTCTTGAGCTGGAGAAAGCTTCAGATGTTTGTTTTGCTGGGTAGGGATGGAGAGGGGAACAGCTTTTTCTGCCACCCAGCCACCTAGGAGTGAAGCAAAGAAATGGAAGGAAGATAGGGATGGTTATAGGGAGGCTCTAAAGGGGATTTGGGTTGCAGGTGACCCTCTGGACTGCCCAGAGCAGCACGAATGCATCTGGAGAGAGACAGGAGATGAGACAGCAGGGGGAAAATGAGGAGAGGTTAAGTCTGAGCTCCCACCATTTTGCAGTGGGGCTTGGGAGAAGGTGTAAACAGGTGCTGAAGTGAGCTCAGTGCCAGTGACGTAGGAGCTCCCACGATCAACCTGTCCTCAGCTCCTTTCCAAGGCAAACATCAGACATTTTCCATCAGACACTGCTCTCCTTGGATGCCAAATTTCACTCCCATTTGTGCAAGCCAGGGCTGGTGTCCACACACTCCCTTTTAATTGCAGATCCCTTCCCAAGCCCCAAACACCAAGTGGCCCCTGACAGGAGCAGATAAGGGACCTGGGAAGACAAGCTGTGTCAAGGACTACCTGCCCCTTGCTCCCATCTCCATCTGAACGACAGCAACCAAAATACATTCTCTGTGCTGTTGTCTGGAGAAAAGCAGCCTTGCTGGCCTTTCCCTGCAGCTTGCTGATCCTGTTGTTCTCACCTTGAGAAGGGGATAGCATGACACTGCTGTTTCCCAGGCAGTTGCCACCACCCTAAAACCAGAGAGTGGGATTTGGCTGCAGAGGGATAATGCTGACCAAGGACAAGCAAGTCCAGGCAAGGCAGACAGCAGAGTGCTGCTCCTGATGAGTAAGGGTGGCAGATGCTTACCCTCCTTGAGGTCTGGTCCTGACCCTCGCCCAGCCTTGGGTTCTGTCAAGTTATCCTGTATTTACAGCAGTAAGGGAGGCTCAGGCCCCAAGTTCACTCTCTTATCTACCCTTTTGTATCTCTCTCCCAGAATTTTTCTGATTTATTTTTTTTCTCCTTCTTCCTTCTTTTCTCAGAGTTTTCCCTCTTCTTGATCTCTCACCCTTCAACCTCTGTCTCATTTTTCTTTTGCTGTCCTGTTTTTTTTCTTCTGTATTTTATAGAGGAAGAGAAGAGGGGAGTAAATCAAGTCACACACACGTGTGCACACACACACACATGCTAGAAGTTTGTCATGCTCAGTCACAGGGTGAATAAGCATCCTTGTTTCAACATGTTTTCTCATTCAACTTCCCAGGGGCTTTTCAGAATAAGAATTCCTCTGAACAACCAGGCACAAGAGCTGAGCTCAGTCATTTGCTGTGCCTGGTGGCCTCATTCCTCAAGCTTCTCTCCCCCACCCCATCCTGCACTCTGATTTCCAGGAACCCAACAATGACACAGACTGGGGCCCACCCACCACCTCCCCTGAAGCCTCCCGGGCAGGCAAGGAAGCCCAGGAAGGTCAGGCTGCTGTTCCCCAGGTGCTGAGCTGTTTCCTGGTGTGATGGAGCTGCAGTCCTTGCATGGGCAAGACCTGCAGTGGAGGTTTCTGTGCAGGACAAAAGCCACAGGCAGCCAGGACCCCACCTGCTGGGGCTCTTCCACATCCATGGGACTGCTCAGACCAGCCCTTCTGCCATGGGTGGGTGATGGCTCCCCATCCCTCTAAGGACCTTCCTGCATGGGGGCTTGTCACTGGAGGCTCTCTCTCCACAGAGAGAGCTCACTTGAGACACTGAGGCAAAGGGAGATTTTGGGGATGCAGCACTTGCTCTTAGCCAGGAAGTCACTAGGCAGGGGTAGAGCAGATCCCACAAGCTTGCCATCACCTCTGGGTGAGGAAGAATCTACCCCCTCCCCAGCCCCACCTGCAGTGCTGTCTTGGGGCAGAGGTACTCTGTGAGGCTGCTCAATTGCCACGGGGGCCTGGATGTCACAGGAGGGACAGAGCCACAGTTTCTGTCTCCAGGGCAGGTGAAGGCAAGGAGTGCTTCATGCACAGCTCTCCCTGCTACCCTTGCTAGAAATAACCACTGTCTGGAGGGAAGCTTGGCTTGATATTGCCAAACACAGAGGATTTCAGAGTAGTCTGTGTGTCAGGGTGACTCTATTAATAGCACCCTGTCCTTCTTATTCTTTCCCTGCCTGTCCTGGTTCTGCTCTTCTTTATCCATCCATGTTTTCCCTCTTTCTCGCCACCTGCCTCCTCCAGGCTTGGCAGGGAGAGTCACACCCTGTCCCATCATTTCACTTGTTTTCACTCCCAGACCTCAGCAGGGAGCTCAGACTTTCATCTCACAGAGACTGCACTGGCAGGGAAGCTGGGGAACAGCTGCCAGCCTGGGGGAGCATGGAGACTTGGGGAGGGGGGACAGGGAACCACGGAATTGCAGAGAAGAGGATGACCTTTAGAGACTAAAGAGGAACAAGTAGTGATGCTCCTTATAACTGCATTTTACAATCCATCACCAAATGCAGAGCTTCTCCCAGCCCCATTAGTAGATCTCACAGCTCAGTAAAATAGGCTCTAAAGGGGAAATATGCTTTTAAGCAATGGGGCAGGGACAAAAAGGGTCTCTGTTTGGGGATTTCCAGTTGCTTGAAAACCAACATCTGTCAAGTTTGGCAGGCCTTAGTTCCCTGAGGTGCAAGATGGAGATGCCATTCCCCTGCCTTGCAGAGTTTGATGCAGGGCATTGGTGGCTGAAATGCAAACCCAGAGAGAAACTAGACCTAACAAAGTAATTCCTGCTGTGGGGGGACAATAGCAAATGATGCTAAAAGTATTCCAAGCATTAGAGGAAAAAGAGCATCCTCAGAGAAGAGTACACAAAGAGATCACAGGGGCTATAGGCTCATGCTAACACCTATAGCCCAGGGCCAAATCTCTTTCTGGAAGGAGTACAATGTGTTGCAGCTATCTAGAGATCAATTAATTCAGTTCTGCCAGCTGCAAAGCAGGGAATGTTTTATCACTTCTTCTACAGGCCCCCCAAAACCATAAGATTATATGAACTGTCCATTCTACATTAATAAAATCTATCTCTTCTAGTATGTTTTGTTCCCAAAGATCCAAAAGCACTTTAGATGATCACCAGCAGGCTGGAGCAGAACAAAACCACCATCTCCCAAGTTCACATGTGGAACCATCAATGAAATCACATCTGCACAGTCACTGAGGCTGGCTTGAAAACTGGCAGTGACCACACTCCAAAGAAACCAACAGAAAATGTGTTTTCCTACAGCAGAAGGTTAAAAAGGTTCAGTGGTCCTTGTCAATCCAACCAAGGGATATTCCTTCTCGAGCCCAAATTTGCAGATTGTGTTTTAGTGCTAAGCAGACACCTCAGAGGTGCAACCAGTTCCACCCAACTTCCCCACCTCAGGTTGTGCCAATCTCCAGTGCACGAAAAGGAGGTGGAAAAGAAAACAAGGACTGAAAAACCAATGACACAGAAACCAAGTTAATCATCAAAGGGGGGGGGGGGGGAGGAGAAAAAAAATTTTCTCCTGGCCTCTTAAGGTAACCAAGGCACAAGCCTTGAAACACAGGCTTAATTAATTAAGTAAAAACAATATGAACATGGTGCAACAAGTCTTGTAAGCACATTGAAGGCATGTAGTATCATCCATACGGTTATGCAACGTGTTAATGACTGCAGCAAGCTCATCTTGAACCCAGTTCAGATCCTGGTGCCCAAGACTCTGTTTCAAAGGCCATCCCTGACCCCTGCTCCTGTGATGTCTTGAAATCATCTAATTTCTAGCCTATATTTCTTAATGAACAAATTTACCCTATTTGATCTTACACTAGGCACTGGCCTTTAATTCAAACAGATTTCCCTCTGCAGCTGGTATTCCCTTTCCTGTCCTCCTCCTGAATGTAATGCTGAGTAGTCATTTTTCCTCTTCAGCCTTTTCAAAGGTGAAGACTCAGCATAACCACTAGAAAGGGGTCCTCCCCCAGGCAGCACATATCCTCCAGTTAATGCCCTTGTCCTGCCACACACCCTCTCACTCCTCCAGTGAATCACCCTTCTGCACGCTCCCCGAGTATCGTTGTCACACAACGGGCATTTATGTCCTGCCTGTCACTCCTTCCAATCATTAAGATCCCCCAGGGTCCAGCTCATAGCCTGCAGGCCTGATTTTAGCCCTGGGAAGCTTGTGTTTGACCTGCCATGGTGGAGCTGTTCAGGTGCTCATACTACCCTACAAATCCAGGTCTTTGGATCTGAAGCCAGGTCCTGACGTGAAAATGCATCCCCCAAATAACTGGATCCTCCTGGTTCAGTTTGCCTTCCCTTCATCACCTGCTCTGAGACACGAAGCTGATTATCATATGGAGGCAGTGATCCCAAGCTGTCAAAAATATCTGAAAGTAAGTGCATGCCATATAAATTGAGCCTCTCTCATATCTTTGAAAGCCAGCCGTGTCCTGGACTGTGTCAAAAGCAGCGTGGCCAGCAAGTCAAAGGAGGGGATTCTCCCCCTTTATTCGGCTCTTGTGAGACCCCACCTGGAGCTCTGTGCCCAGTTCTGGAGCCTCCAACATCAGAAGGACATGGAGCTCCTGGAGAGAGTCCAGAGGAGGCCAAGAAGATGATCCAAGGGCTGGAGCAGCTCTGCTCTGGAGACAGGCTGAGAGAGTTGGGGCTGTTCAGCCTGGAGAAGAGAAGGCTCCAGGGAGACCTTAGAGCACCTTCCAGTGCCTGAAGGGGCTCCAGGAAAGCTGGGGAGGGACTTTGGACAAGGGCAGGGAGGGAGAGGACAAGGGGGAATGGATTAGAATTGGAGGAGGGGAGACTGAGGTGAGGCATGAGGAGGAAATTCTGGAGTGTGAGGGTGGTGAGACACTGGCCCAGGTTGCCCAGGGAAGCTGTGGAAGCCCCATCCCTGGAAGTGTTGAAGGGCAGGTTGGATGGGGCTCTGAGCAACCTGGTCTGGTGGGAGGTGTCCCTGCCCATGCAGGGGGGTTGGAACCACATGCTCTTTAAGGTCTCTTCCAACTCAAACCATTGTATGATTCTATGATAAGATTCTATGAAATGACACCTCTGAGAGTATCTGTAGATCTACTTGAAGCACACCTGCAGCATTGCTGGTTTTCCCCCATGCTCCCTGTAGCAGGACACCTCTACTGATCTCCCTGAATCTGATAGGCAGGAAAACAACATGAAGCCTTGAACTCGTTCTGCCTGCTCTGCTGTTACACTGGAAGCTGCTCAATGCGTGGTCATTGCTCAATGGTGTCTACATGCTTGAAGGATTGATCTCCTGTGCTTTCTTGTCACAGGAACAGCCTGCATGCGAGTCAGTGGGGCACCTTCTGAGCCCTGGAATTGTTTTATATAAGGTGGAAGAAATGAGAATGGACTGAAAATATGTGTGATGTGAAAGGGAGTGTGGATTAGTGGGTAGAGCACAGAGCAGGCAATTAACAGACAGGTTCCTTGCTCCCAGTTCAGTTGCAGTTGTGAGAACTGGGGCCAGTGAATCATGAGCTAATTCTCTATGACTCCCCATGACTTCATCAGTCATTGGTGTTTGTAACTCTGCTCTGGAGCTTGTCTAAAGGAGTGCCCCAGGGTTGACTTAACTGTTTCTCTCCTATTTAGTTTGAAATGGACCCAATTTTTCACTTTTTCCATCCTGGGGAAATTATTTTTTTGTAGGTACCCACCCAGGTTTTTTTTTGCTGCACAGTGGAAACACTTTGGTACAAGCAATTAACTTCCCAGGCTTACTGGTGTAAATACAATGAAAAAAACAAAGTTCAAGACAAGAACAAAAGCATGGTGGAATACTAAAAGAAAATCCAGTATTTAGAGGGGTTAGAATTACAAAAGAAAAAGGAATGAGGAAGCAAAAAGGCTGCATCATACTTTCAGAAAAGTAGTGTCTTATTTGCTGAAAAATTTCAGTCTGTTCCACAGCACATGCCTCAGTTTCCCTAATTGCTACATGGGGTTAGCAACCCAGACTTATTTTGCAAAGGTGTTGTCAGGTTTAATTTGTGAACCTTTGAAAAAGGCTCCGAGTTTTCAGATGAAAGGCCCTGCAGATGCCAAACGTGGGTGTATCCTCTGAGTCAGAGGCACAGACATGGGCAGATTGTGTGATCAGCTCCAGATAGGAGACAGTTGTCCTCTGCAGGGAATTTAGGGATGGTTGGTGCAAAAAAAGCACAGATGATGCTTACACAAGTGTGAAGTCACGCCGCAGAAATCAGAAGCCACCCTCTGGGAGGTGCAAAGACAAAGTCTGTGATAAAGAGACGTCCAGGCTGTACTTTACTTTGGCTTCTGAATTGCCTGAAGGACACATGTGTGCACAAGTCTTCTAAATATGGTTGGGAACTGAGGCACAAGCTAAAAACCCACCCTTTAACTCCAGTAGTCCTCCTGGGAATCCCAGGCAGAATTTTCCAGTGCTTATTTGCAGGGATAAGACCCTGCACACCTCAAGTTTCAGATAGGTGTGAACTGCAGAGTTGCCAGGAATAACAAGAGAGAAGTGGGGCCCATCTGCAAACCATTTTTTGGGCATGAAACAGACATGCTGAGGTGTGATGAGGTGCTGGCCAACGATGGGGAAAAAGAGTGGGCTTGGCCTTTGGCTACAGAGCAAAGCCACAGTCCCAGGACACGTGGCAGTGGTGAAGCATGGAGCTCTTGCTGGTCACCTGTGGGCCTGCCATGGTTGCACAGGTATTTGGAAGCAGGATGTGGCCAAGGTGCTAATGCCAAGCATGTCAGATGCTGTGAGAGTGAGCTGAGGTGGAAAGGGGACCAGTGAAAGTGGCATCCTGCAGAAGTGACTGGCAGCAGTGGGGAATGTTCCTTCACACACACAAGTGACATCCTGTCCTCCTTTCTGCAGACTCATGGGAGGTTCACACCAGACTACTGGCAAACAGATTCCTCTTCAGGAAATCCAGTTTGCACTTGGCTCCATTCGTGCAGCATCTGCACGACCTCCCTCTTTCTGTCTGACACAGAGGATTTAAGCTGAGGATTCTCAAAAATGAAGCAGCACGGAGAGATGCCACCCAAATTATTCAAAAGCCAAAGCAGAACCTTCAGCTTTGCAGAACATACTGCCATGAGGGCTGACAACAGCCCATCTGAGTCTGATTGGAGCAGCATTAAATGACAGACATGACAACATCTTACATCTGAAGCATGGCCATACTTCACCAGTCCTGCAACAAATGGAGGAGCCAAAGCCATCAAGGTAGGTCAGGCAAAGCACAGCCATAACCTGACTCACTGGAGGGTTCCAGTCCTGTATGTGCCTCTGCATGGACAGAAGAATCAGTAACAAAGCTCATCCTGAGCCCAGTTACTCCTGAGTCTGCTTGGAATAACTGTATGAACCTCGTTTACTCTGGATTTGCATCCGTTTGCCTTACTCCAAAACCACACACACAGAATCACAAACTAAACAAAAGTGTCAGGAACACAAGAGAAACCAAGTTAGACCTCTTCCAAGTTAGACCTCTTCATATAGATGTTTTCTTTTGTTTCTTAAGCATTGGAAAAGCTCCACTGAGTCTTTTCTGTACACGTGAGCACAGGCACCTCCACCCTCCAGTCTTTTTAATTACTTGCAGATCTATAGGACTGTTGATGTAAAGATCAGCTCAGCCCAGGAAGCCAGGGGGGGAAGAAATACATGTATGTCAGCCAACCTTTTTCTTTTATGAAATTGGCTTGTAAAAAATAGCATTGCCCTTTCTTATGCCAGAGAATGACTTCTGATTCATGAAAGGCTATAGTCCTAGTAATAAAAACCTGTCCATTAGAAATGCCAGCAAAAGGCTCAGCCTTTCCCAGCAACTGTTCTAAAAAATACCCAAAAAACCCTACTGTATACTGCCTCATTTCTCACATCCAGAGATCCATAATGACAAAATGGCAGTAAGAGGGGCTGGGTCTGTGAGCCAGGGGTCTTAAATGCATTTCAGTTGAAGAGAAAGTAAAAAGTCTCTTTCCTTTTCTCTCGTTTTGCACAGACAAAGCCCTTAGAAACTGTCAGACAGACACTTCCTGGCTCCCTTATTCTCATTTCAGATCAAAACTTTATGCTGTTCCTGGTTTGGGCTGCACCTCTCTTTCCTCCACACCTAAAAAAGAGCTGCAAAATGCAGACCTGGATTTTTCTTCCTCTACTTGCTTCCAACAGGGCTTTTGTTACAGTTTTCTAACGAGAAATTATTACAGGCTAAAAAACACATTTTCCAGCAACACCATCATTGCATTCTGTGAAAATTAAATTAAGCACAAATCTCAGGCATCATTCATTTACAACCTGGACATGAATCTCAGAGCAATCTCACTAAAATTCAGAATATAATCTATATAGCCTATGTTAAATTGGTATGATATGAGTGGAAGGTCAGCCTCCTCCTTTAGAAGTTGATGGGATTCACCAGTGCTTATAAAGAGCCTTTTTTCTTCTAGAATCTTCTGTGACTCCAACAAACTGAAGATTTCCCAGCTAGTGGAAACAGATTTATTTTTTGAACTCTCAGTTCTTTCTTCTCGCTAGAAATATTTTGGCCATCAGTAAAATCATTGCTAAAAGATTTCCTCTTCCAGGCATGTCACATGTAAGCCTCTCAGTTCAGTGGACATTCATGGGAAGAGCTACCTCAGGTAGAGCTGAACCTTCTCTTTTCTGTGAGAACATGCAATGAATAGGCCATGGGGGTTTTATTCTGCTGGTCACATCAGTGGAGATGGCCCGGCCTGTGGAAAAAAACAGGGCTAGCCAATATTTCCTGCAGGTTAGCTGTGTTATTCTGGTGGCTGGTTGGGCTATTTCCAGGTCTAGATGGATGGACCTTGCACAAACTCAACATCAAAACCAAAATCAAGATAATCGAGCCTTTTAAACCCAGCATTATCCATCCATTTCCCCTCCCTGTCCTACTGAATCCAGTAAGCCCTCAGGGGAACCCGGTGGAAGAATGTTGTATTCTAGGCGTTCATTTTAATTACAACCCTAATTATTTTTGTGCATGTGTATGACCCAGTTAACAAACCCATCTTCAGCATCTC
Organism: Hemiprocne comata; assembly: GCA_020745705.1. Classification (NCBI taxonomy): domain Eukaryota; kingdom Metazoa; phylum Chordata; class Aves; order Apodiformes; family Apodidae; genus Hemiprocne; species Hemiprocne comata. The sequence goes on from CM036608.1 coordinate 4,858,962, forward strand.
ATGGTCTTTCCTACCCTGCCCATCTCTGTGAGGAGGTAACCTCAGCTCCTGGCAACAATGAGCCAAGGTATTTTTGAAACAAGCGGTCAAACTGGTTGCTACATCTTAATGAGAATAGGGTTTTTTTAAAAAAAAAAAAAAACCAACACACAACAGTTTTCTGTATATAAACAGCCCTTCCTCCCAAACCTGGTTAGACAAGAATGTTCCTGGGTGTGGACTGCCTTGTATAATTAACTGCACAGCTGTAGCTTCTGATCCCTCCTAACGTCTGTTTCTTTCTTGCTCCCTGCGTCCACCCAGCATAATCCAGGCGTTCTCCTCCTCCTTGCAGGAGCTCCAGGTGCATCACTTGGGCAGAAACTTTGCTGCATTCCACAGTCATTCCTTGCTGAGACAACGACCAGGCAGACGTACCCGCTTTGGAGAGGGTTGAGAGACAAGGAACTGGAGGGAAAGACTCAGCAGTGAAGCCAATTTGCCCTGTTTAGACAATGGAAACGGCGAGTGCAGCAAGGACAAATGGTACCACTGGGAAGCCAGAGGATGTGAAGAGTCCATCTGCCCCCAAAAAGGAAGAAGAAGTGAAGAAGACCACAAGCCCAGGCGGTGGTGAGAAGGAACCTATCAAGGGCACTAGTGGTGCTGCTTTGGAAACAGGGCAAATCAAGAGCTCCCTCTTCTCTGGGAGTGACTGGAAGAGGCCCATCATTCAGTTTGTGGAGTCGTCCGATGAGAAGAGATCGACCTACTTCAGCATGGATTCAGCAGATTCAAAGAAGATGCAATATGCCAGTGGACAGATAGGAGACATGAGGAGACCACCCCTCTCCTTTGCAGAGAAAGGCGATCTCAGGAAGTCCCTCTTCTCCTTAGATTCCAAAAAGAGCTTCCTGCCGAGTGAAGGGGAAGGGAGGAAGTCATTGTTCTCTGGGGGGCAGATGGGGGACCTGAAGAAACCTTCCCTCCCTCTGGTGGAGACAGGGGATCTGAGAAGATCCACCTTCAATAAGCCTGACAGAGCAGCTGGGTCACGGCCCAGGGTGAAGCTTGAGGATGTTCTGTGTGATTCCTGCATTGATAACAAGCAAAAGGCTGTGAAGTCCTGTTTGGTGTGCCAGGCTTCCTTCTGCGAGCTGCACCTCAAGCCCCACCTGGAAGGAGCAGCTTTCCGGGACCACCAGCTCCTGGACCCCATCAGGGACTTTGAAGCAAGAAAATGCCCTGTGCATGGAAAGACCATGGAGCTGTTCTGTCAGACAGACCAGATGTGCATCTGCTACCTCTGCATGTTCCAGGAGCACAAGAACCACAGCACAGTGACAGTGGAGATTGAGAAAGCTGGAAAAGAGGTAATGCTCTTTTTATTGCATATTCCCAGACTTTCCAGTGGACCTTAACAGTAACACCACAGCCTGTGCTCTCCAGCCTACAGTCTCTCCTAAATTACATGCAGTGTAATTCTGGGATGCAGGGGTGGTGAATGGAAAAGAGTTTAGTGGAGAACTGGTACTGCCTGGGTTCTGCTGCAAGGGGATTGTCCTTCTCCTAACGGCTGGTCACAGCAGGATAAGCACGGGTGGTGTGTAGCAGACTGGATTCTGGGGGGGAGGAAGGTTGTGGTTTCCACCCCTGGTTGCACCAGGGACTTTCAGCAGAAGGTGAATCAGAGTCCTACATGCTAAGTTTTCAAGAAAAGGTCTCAAGTTTTGACAGTGTTTGCTCAGTGTTACACACAGCCAGACAGATGGGTCATTGCTCAAGCTCAGGACCTCCAGAATCCAGGTAGTCAGATCATTGGCTGCTCAAGTTATTAGTGCCTGCCAGGTTACTACTGAAAATTGCCACCTCAGCTACTTAGAGTGAGATGATGGGGTTTGTTTTTTCTTTTCTGTTAGGGATGTAATAGTGTCTAGCCACACCTGTGGGAAGAGGCTTTCGAAGCTTAGATGAAGAAAAAAAAAAATCCCAGTGCAAACACAAACCACTATTATTTCCTCTGAAGAGCTGCTACAATAGGTTTAGAGGATGGACATCTAAGGAGATGAGGCTTGTCTGTGGAAAAGTGCTCACTGTCATGAAAAGTCTTCCACCTTTGTTTGCTTAAAGCCTCATGCTGTTTGCTTTCTGGGTGGATGTACAATTACCCCACCAGCTCTGGTAAAGATCAGGGTCTCAGCATGTTCAGTGCTGTACATCCCCACAGCAAGAACATGTCCTGGCCTGGAGACCTTCTGGTCTAAGCAGACAGGACAGAAGTGATCACAGAAAAGAGAACCATGACATGATAATGTAAAACAATTAGAGTCACACAGCCATGGCAGAAGCTGGAAGGGCACTAAGAGCTGCTAAATCCCAGTCTTCAGCACAGCCCAAACCAGAGCTCTGGTGTGGGGAAAAGGCAAATACTAGTGTTGGGAACTCTTAAATTGTCCTTAACTTGGAAGAACAGTTTAACTCTTTCTAAGGTGCTAAGAAGATTTATCTCATAAGGCTCCAAGAGCACCTTATCTGGAATTTCTCTGTCTACTGGTGAAAACTTTCAGCCTTTTCTTGCAATGTCGTCTGCAACTTGCAGCCTTGCTGAAACCAGACAAGGTTTCTTCCCTGTCTCAACCAGTCATACTTAAAGAGATTCCTGCAGGGCTTGCTAGCCTGCTGTTTGTTTCATAATTGCCCGTTCTTGATGTCAGCTCTGAGCAGAGCACATGCCTCACTCTCACCAAGCTGTGTCTGCCAGGTTGTCCAATTCCTCTCAGACGTTTCTACTGCAGGTAAACCCTTGCTCCCTGAGTAACCAAAGTTGTCCTCAACCTTCTTCCTGTGGTTGGATAGACCTAGAACACCTTGCTTTTAAAGAGGCAGCTGGGCAGAGAAGACTTTACCTATGATTTAAATGGTGTTTGATTTCTTTCTCAGAGTCCTTGTGTTGCTCTTCTCAGCTCCATGCTTTAGTTCCTGCACTGCCCTGTGCAGTTTCTGCTGCTGCTAAGCCTGAAGGATTTAGGGGTTTATCAACATGAATCATACACATCTGCAGGTTTCTCCTGACAGCAAGTTCTGATCATGTTGTAACTTGAGTGAGTACTCACACAGACAAAAACAATTAACAGGATAGCTGTTGCTTACAAATGTTTATTCCTAACCCTGGTTTATTCCCCATTGGTGGAGCCTTAGCAAGAACCACAAAGAGGAATGAACTTTTCCAAGTCCCTTGTGTGCACCACCTGTTCTTTTCAAGTCTTGCAAATCAGCTGAGCTGGAATACGACCACAAATTCGGAGGGTGGCAAAGTGTGGCTGGTGCTGCTGGCCTTTGTGGGAAGAATAAGCAGAAAAACCCCACATCAGGTCAACCCCATCCCTGCTCCGTTTTCACAGCTTGGCATCCAAGCAGCTCCAGGGCAGCTTTACTGCTTCCAAATTTGCTAACTATGCCACGAGACTGGTGACCAGAAGACAGCTGTACCCAGGCAGACCCTTTCTCACAGGGTTGGTTGTCAAGGAAGGTTTATCTGCAAGGTTTTCCCTGGCTATCCTGGGACTCCAAAGCTAAGAGGATTCCAGCAGAACTGGGCAGGGGGGGTTTCTATTCTGTGATGCACTTAAGCCTGTCAATCAATCTAGATGCTCAGCAATTTAGTGGCACAACTGTCACATAATAAGGTGTAATATGCTTGGTTTAGTACCCCTATTCCCTTTGCATTGCAGAGTTAATGCAGGTTACAGTCTAATGAGTTCACCTTTGCTACAGGCCTGTAGGACAGAGAGGTGCTGTACTTCAGTGTTGGGAAAGCAAGGGAGAGCTTCAGATCTTTCTGTAGAATTAGGTAATTCTGCTTGCTCCACAATGCAGACAGAGGCAAGATCAGCTTGAGAGCAGAGGAATGCAAACAAGCCAGTGTACAGACACCTACTAGTTAGAGCATGTAGGCAAGCAGTGGAAAGCCTGATATGTCTCAGTCTGTGGGACAGAGGGAGAGCACAGCAGCATCTTCCACTGTTCAGGAGCATGAGGTGAGTGTGTGCTGCTCTCAGCTGGTGTGAGAGCTGAGCAGACAAAAGTGAAAGGAACAGGGCTTCAGACAGAGACAATTCATCATATTTTCTGAGTTCCCATCCAGTGGTATTTGCATATTTTACCCAGCAAACCCTTAATGTCTTCCCCAGATCCACTTTGCATCAGTTTCCTGCTACAGATTTAAAGGAAAAGTAACAACCCCACCAGAACCAGTCCAAGAAACAACCAAGAAGAAGCCTGTGAGGCTGGGCAATAGCCACACACAGCACACCAGCACAACCCTTTATCAGCAGAACTAAAGCCCCTCTTTCAGACAGAATCCCTAATGTGGAAAGGGGATCCTTCATCCAAAACCTGTTTTACAGGCCTATTCTTAAAATGAGACAGCCTCACACATGCTTGCCAGTCACAGAGCTGTAAATAACCTGGCATTATTATCCAGCCCCAGCCTTAGTACTTAGCATGTCAGGTCAGTTCTGGTGAAAGGCACTTTGATTCGTTATTTTTTTTCTTTAATTCTTCACCCTTAAAGAAAAATTCACATTGTGCAGCAGGTTTAAAGAGGCAGCAGAGAACTGCTGTGCAGAAATGGGAGCTGGGTGTTCCTCATTTCAACAAAGCAACTTTTTTAAAAAGGGGAGACTTCACAGAGGTTGGACTGGGCTTTGAAGTCAACAGTCCACAGAGATGGATCCAGAGGGATTTCCATCTGAGTCCTCTCTGTATTGCTTTCCCTGTCTGAACAGAGAGCAAACAAGAGTGTATCTATGTGCCAATAGAAGGATTTCTGGCCTTTCCCACTGGTGCTTGGTTAGGGCACAATGTGGCTCCAAGACCTTATCTACACTAGTTGTGGTTGCTCTGGGGACACAGCTTAAAATAGCTGCTCTTTCCACAGAGAGGGTGCAGTTCCCTGCAGGACATTGTTCCTTGCTGGAAGGCTGTGGAACTGACCTGCTGGAGATAGTGATTTAGACTAGGTTTGTCTGTTTGCCTGCATTCTGCATTAATACCTCTACAGGAAGGGCAGAACCCGAGGAAAATCCCCCAGTTTGCAGGTAAGGAATGATCATAGAATCATGCAATGGTTGGGGTTGGAAGGAACCTTAAAGATCACAGAATCACAGACTGGCTTGGGTTGGAAGGGACCTTCAAGATCATCTAGTTCCAACCCCCCTGCATGGGCAGGGACACCTCCCACTAGACCAGGTTGCTCAGAGCCCCATCCAACCTGCCCTTCAACACTTCCAGGGATGGGGCTTCCACAGCTTCCCTGGGCAACCTGGGCCAGTGTCTCACCACCTTCACAGTGAAGGATTATCTTCAAACTGTGCAAAAAGTAGAGAGCATTTCCTGGCCTCAGCTCATGCAGTGACTAGTGGCATTTTTGCAGGATGCTGCTGGCAGAGTCTCCAGAGATTGTGGCTCACTGACACCCACCTCTACTTAACAAAAGCTTTGATAGAAAAACATCATGGCAAAACCAGCAGAAATAATGTCTGAAACAATTTGCTGATTTCTCAGCCCTCTCATTTCCAATACGGGCCCTGCACTGGGACAACTAGTTTAAACACTTCTTCTCTAGCTTAATTATTGCATTTGGCTGTTGCTCTCAGGTAATTAGCACAGCTCTTCCAGGCTGGTGACACAGGGGTGTTCCCCAATTCAAGGATTGGGTTCCCAGAGCATTAAGACATGATGATGCTTGTATTGCTGCCTTGCAAAAATGAGTTGCCTCATGATGCAAGACTCATAATCTCCCATCTCTAGGTCCTTCACAGCAGAAGGGCTGGGTTCAGTTGTGGATGTTTAGGTGTGCACTCTGAACTTTCACTTGTGCCTCTTGACTGTCCTAATTAATTTAGACTTTACTAGGGGATCTTCTCTTAGCTCCAAGACTTAGAGCCAGCATTTCTCAACCTGCTATAGAAAAACAGTTTAAACCTGTATTTCCTGGATCATCTTCACTCTTACTGTTATTTCTGCACTGGGGGGACTCCCCCCACAATGTGTGGAGCTGCTGTATTATTTTTCACTAAGACCACCTGATCCCCACAGATTTGTTCTGGGTGGTCCATCACATCAGGCAATCAGGGTTTGTTGACTCTGGAAAATCTGAGAAAGCTAGGAGAGAAGTTTCTTCTTAGGGAATGAAGCTGAGAAGTTGACTGCCCCTAGTACCTGTGACCACCCTGCTGTAAATGGAACACAGGATTTACCTGGACAGCTAAAGCATCTTCCAGCCAGCCCCAGGCCTTAAAAACGTCATGAAATCATCCCTGCTGAACCCCCTACGTTGTGGTCCATCTCCAGAGCACCTCTACCTCCTTGTGCCCCTGTCACCAGTTCTTGTACCATTCCATAGGCTTCCTGGACCTCTTTTTAACTTTTTTTTTTTTTTTTCTATGGTTAAGACGAGTTTTAGTGTTTGTACTATCATGCAATGAAACACTTCACCTCACCTCCCTTGCTGGTCTCTCTGCCAGTGTTTCCTCCTGCCCTGGGTCTGGGTGTTCTAACCCAAGCCAACCTGATGACTGTGGTGGGGCATTTGCATTTGGGCTATTGGAACCACCTCTGTAATTTCCATTTGCAAATCATAATTCTCACTCTAAATACTAGTGTGGGTCTGCTCTTAAATAGTTGTTACATCCCATTCCAGAGGCACCCAAACTACCTTTCTGGGTGAAGGTATAACTGCAACAAGCTGTTAAGAGTTAGCTATCCCTTGAGAGCAAGTTATAGTTTGCAAAATTCCTTTGTGACCCATCTGGATTAAAAAGTACTAAAAAATTATAATAGTGTCACGACCACCCAGCCATCACCTGGAATTTTTTAATGCTAAATTTCTTATCAAATCCCTTGTGTTTGGGGGTGTCTACATGACTGTGAAAGGTCTGTTCCTCTCAAAACAAATCCCTCCAATCCCTCTCTGTATGATTTCACTCACATTCCTGTCATAAGAACGTACTGATACTTGGAGATGATGAGGGAAACAAGACCTCCCTTTGCTCAGGAGATGTGCTTTTTACTTTGCTAACAGCTCATGCCTCCTATAGCTCCGTGGCTCAAAGAAACCACTTGCATGGCAGTGTGATTTCTCAGAGTGGTTACTGCAGGGCAGTGGGTATCTGGATCTAAATTCCTTTTATCTCCTTGCTATGCAAAGATGGTCGCACACCTTTGTGCCTTGATGCAGAGAACATCTCACAGGGCACGTGAGAATGGAAAAAGAGGAGACATTCCTCCCAGTCACTGTCATGAAGGTGTGAAAACTATAGGATCAAGCTCATGCTTGTACCCTCTTAATCAGTAGTAGAGCAAATGTCCTCATCTTGATACCCATATGGTTCCCTGATGATCCTCTACCACAAAAACCTTCCATGTCTGCTCTGAACCCCTGTAGAATGAGCTCATGACTACATTCAGTTGATTACTGAAGGCTGTCAGGGTGTATGGATAATATTTAGAGGTCCAGGGCTCTCCTAACTCTCAACAATGACAATGGCAATGTGAGGCTGCAGCTCTTCTGGCACTGAGATACCTTGGAGTGCATTTGCCTCTTCTGTTCCCCCTTGTTTCACAAGGCAATGAAACAACTACAAATTGTTTTCCCTCTACAGACAGATTTTCTAAATTGGAACAGCTAGAACCAGTGGCTTTCAGAGGCAGCTGTGACTGATTCAGGCTCAAGAGGATGTTCAGTCACTGCAGTGACTGCAACCAAGACAAGAGCCCCGACTTCCTTAGTCTGAGCTGGTTGAACATTTGTTGCCTGCTCTTCATCCTGTGATGCTGATTTTCTGCTCCTTGAACAGAGAATTGAAAGCTTTTAAATTCCCACCCCGAGGGCAACTGGGATCACGAGGGAAGACCCAGGTTTTCATGCTGTGTTATGCTCTTGGATGGGTGGCAAAACAGTGGGAACTGCACTTTGTGTTTTAACAGCAGGGAGACCTCACTGTGGGGAGACCTCATCTCCCCTACCTCTAACTATTAGCCTAAATCTAAGTGCTTTGGGGTAATAGAACCATTTGCCAAAGGATCCCACATGGGCAGCAGGTTTTCAGAACTCCTCTAACATGACACAGCTCAGCTGTGGAGTACAGGTGATTTCTGCCAACTGCGTAGTTCCCAAACAGCTCTGGGCAGAAGTGTCCAGATTGCCTGTAGTTATAATTGTGTTGTGACCGACCTGTGCACACATGAAACACAGAAAGATCTTGACATGAGTAAACAAAGGCTTTGTCATGATCTGTTGGGCAGGGACGTGGTGAATATGAAGGATGGAGGGAGGGGTTGCCCAGAGTTAACGGTGCAGGGCATTACTAACCAGCCAGGTCCTGGTCTGCTGCAGGGACAAGGCAGGCCACCAACCAGCATGTGACACCAGTGCACCCCTGCCCAGCCCTCCACAGGCTCCAGGGCTGGGAACCACCTTCCATGCAATTGTCTGGTCTGAGCTTCTCTGGGAAGCCAGTGCAAAACAAAATGCAAATGAGTCCCAGTGAAGTTGCTGATCTAAGCCAAGCATGGTTGACTACACCTCCTCCCTCCTCCCCTTTGTGTTTTTTATTTTTTCCAAGCATTCCCCAGCTTCATCATAACATGAAAGCTCTCAATTCAGAGCAAATTAATCCACAATCCTGTCTAAACAGAATTCCTGCCGGAGGCATCGTCCTCTTGTTGCAACACTCGTCCAACGTCATTCCATAATTATATGAAAACTGTTCTTGCTGCAGAGGCACACCCTGGGATGGGCCCTTCACTGCATACACAGCTGAATTTTGAAACAGGCCTCTTCCCCCTCCAGCTAATGACTCTAATGTGATTAAAAGCAGCCCCATGATGGCAGGCTAGTAAGTGGGTGCTTCTGCTGCTGTCTTTGCTGAGAGAGCTGAATCGCTTGACCCAAGCCAGAAGTTCTGGGATCTTGTCCAGTGTCAGCACATGATCTCCATTTCAAGCCATGCCAGGAACCTGTACCTCCCAGCTATTATTGTTCGGGGCCAAATGCACCAGTGTGCCTCTTTGAAGTAGGCCACCCTCAGCTCCAGTTCATGAGATTCCTCTCTTCTCACAGGCTGAGCTTTCACTGCAGAAAGAGCAACTGCAGCTGAAGATCATTGAGGTAGAAGATGAAATGGATAAGTGGCAGAAGGAGAGGGACCGTATCAAGGTGCGTGTGGGATGTTCTTTTATGTTCACATCTCTCATTCTCCTGTACTTGTCACTTTCTTTTCCCTCTCCTTTCCTCAACTCCTCAGACATAACCAGCTCCTACTCACTCCATTCCTTACCCAGTGCCTATCTCATCACTCTTCAAAACTCACTCATGCCAAAGCTTGGAAACAACAACTCCTGAAGTCCTCTTGCAACATCCCCTGCAGGAGATCACCAAAAGGCAGCACAGCCTGGTTACCAAACCATCCAAGCCACCTCCCTGCTTTGGATCCCCTATAGCTCCTCACTCCCCAGTAGCCAGGCTGAGTCAGAAACAAAGGTGTGCTATTTTTTTTGTTTTTCCTTTCTTGCTAGACCACACACAAAAATCAACTCCAGAAGGGCTCTGAGCTGCCCAAACAGGGATAAGGCAAAAAAGAAACAGATGCAGTTAACCAAAAATACGTTTTGTTTATAATGAAACAGCTTGTTTCCATACTGACAGAGGGCTCCTTTAGAATTCTTTCACCACACTGAGGGTTACAATATAGTCATGATGTTATTTTATTTTTCATTTAAACCCTAACTGAACAGAGCAGTGAAAACACTATTTGGAGACACCCCAGAAAATTTGCATAATATTAATAGGCAAAGCCATTCTTTTCCCTTTCATGTGGTACATACACATTGGCTTGCCTGCTCTGCTTTTTGTCTGCTTTATTATGACTATTATGACTATTATTATTATTATTATTGGAAATCTGACCTAGAAATTTCAACTCTTAATATAGTTAGATCCACAGCCCTTCTGAGGAATATTTCAGAAGGACCTACATGTCAGGTTTGTAAATAGTGTTTCAGCACCTTTCATCCTTTGAAATGGTGGGAATTTGGTCCTTACATTCTTGAGGAGCCAGAACCATGATTTAGAAGGTTAAATAGTGTTTTTAAATCTCACCTCAGAGGGCAGTTCATGAATTGAAATAAAAGATGTGCTCTTATAATCCAGGAAGACAGCCTGTAGGTTACACACACACACCATTATTGCAAGAACAAGTATTAACTCTTGTGGCACAACTTTTCTGGTGGCAAGACTTATATCCCTAGAGTCTCCATAGTCCCAGTATAAATACTGGGAATGCTTGGAGGTATCCCCCTCTGTATCTCTCTGAAAAGTTTAATGTTTTGTTTTCTCCTGCATCTTTCCTGCTGCCTCCTCTCCTTGCCCCTTCCCTCCCCAGAACTACACCACCAATGAGAAGGCCACAGTGGACCAGCATTTCAAAGAGCTGATCCGTGACCTGGAGAGGCAGAGGGATGAAGTGAAGGCTGCACTGGACCAGAGGGAAAAGATTGCATCAGAGAACGTGAAAGAAATTGTGGATGAGCTGGAAGAGAGGGCAAAGCTTCTGCGGGAGGACAAGGAGAACAGGGAGCAGATCCACCAGATCAGTGATTCCGTGCTCTTCCTGCAGGTGACTGAGATCTCATTTTCCTTTCCTTTTTTTCCCCATGAGAACAGGATTTGTCCCAAAGACAAATCCCACATTGATGTGGTTAATCTTCTCCAGTTCAATGCACATGTATGGCAAGAACCAACCCTGGCATTTGAAGCTGTCTCTGGTAGGTGAAGAATGAACTTAGGCTTTGCCAATGCCTGTTTTATTGGCTACAGCTCATGGGCAGAACATTTCTCTGCCCCCTCCATCTTCACTGTTCTCCACTTCACACTATTTGGAGCCAAACATTATTCAGTTCCCTAGGATGTAGCCTCTGTCTCGTGTTCCTCAGTAACCTCTCTTCCTTTCTTTTTGACAGGAGTTTGGGGCTTTGATGAGGAATTACGTCCCCCCTCCATCTCTCCCAACGTACAGTGTGCTGCTTGAAGGGGAGAGCATGAGCCCATCCATGGGACTTCTCAGAGATGACCTCCTAAATGTCTGCATGAGGCACGTGGAGAAGATCTGCAAGGCTGACCTTGGACGCAACTTCATAGAGAGGAACCACATGGAGAATGGTAGAGTATCTGGGATCTCCCCCTTCCCTCCCTGGGCAAAGCCAGAGTCAGAGGAGATGGAGTGTGATGGGTGTGCTCTCACAGAGGAGAAAGTAAGAAAGGACCTTAGCAAAGTGGGAGAAACACTACCTGTAGCTGAAGCTCATTCTGGAAATCAGAGCTATCCTACCAGACCTATGTGGGGCCAGTTGAACTGCCAGGGATTTAAAGTATCTCATGTGCAGAGGACCCAGGGGTCCAAACTAGCCCAGCTTCTCTGAGTGTTTCCATGTTATGGCTTCACAGTGTTCAAGGGCAGGCTGGATGGAGCACTGAGGAACTTGATCCAGTGGGAAACATCCCAGCCCATGCAGGGGGGCTGGATCTAGATGATCTTGAAGGTCCCTTCCAACTCAAACCAATCCATGATTCTGTGAATCAGTTCAGCCACGTCCCATATGGGACTCCAAAGCAACACTTCTCTTGGGAGTGGAGAACAGTGACCTTCCCCTCCTGCAGGAGGTCAGCAGGGACACTCTGCTTGTGCCAGGCTCCAAGGAGCCTCTGCAAGCTTAGCATGACAGTTTCTACATGGAAGGCTGCACAGATCTAATAAGGCAACTCAGTGGCTCAGGAGGTAAATTGAGAAGGCAGTGGCAGAAATGTGGAGGCAGCTACCCCAGGATGGCAATTTGCTGTCATTAGCCCTGTTTGTACAGCTCAGTTTGCACATTTGCTGCTCTGGTGTGACATTCCACTCTACAACGGCCCATTTCAGTCACTGCCTGTCTGGCTGGAGCATGGAATACCCTGCAAGCACCTGTCACTGAACATCTAGTAACACATTTTCCAAGTAAAAAGCTCTCCAGTTTGGTGTTCAGATGAAGCTATGACTTGAACCAGCATAACTCTCTCTGATCCTACTTCTCTACAATGTTCCACCAGGAAGAGGTTTGTTTCCCACCTGCCCTGAGCCTGGGTGTTCAGGGGACATGTGGGGTCCCCCCCTTCAGGGATGTTTAAGGATGGGTGATCTTTCTTATGTGGATAGGGAGGTCATGGCCAGTGCCACAGCACTGCAAGGTATCTGCTAAGTTTTAGAACCCACTTTCTGTGTTTTCCAATTAGTTCTGCAGAAAGGACTTGTTCCTGCATCAAGCTCACACATAAGATTAGGACAGGGCACTAGAATGGGGCTCCACAACTGAGGTTCACTTCCCAGCTCTCCCACAAACTGCCTTTGTAACCTTGGCCAAGTTACTTAATCCCATGGAATGACCTCTTGCACTAGGAATAACAGACTGGAATTATTGTTATCTCACCAAGCTGCTCTAAGGATATAATCTATTAATAATTGGGGAACCTCAGATACCAGCACAATAAAGGTCAAGAAGCTGGATAGGTAACGTCAGGATAAATTGCACTCTGCTGTCCAGCAGGATGCATGACTTGAAAAGCTGCAGGAATAACCTCAAATCCAGTTCATGCAACACAAGCAGCTGAGGAACTCTGCTGCACATCTGTAAGATCACTGATATTTCACTCAAATTCACAGTACTTAATAGACATTCCTCCCACATTAATAAATCACCTTTTTTTCCTGGGCAACAGCCATGCAAATCCCTCCAACTTCCTCCCAGAAGGGACAGACCCACATTACAAGTTGATGTGATAAAGGAAGAGGGGAAAAAACAGCCTAAACACCCCATAAACCCCTGCTACTTCTGAAAGTAGCATGAAAGCACTTTGCATTCAAGTGACCATTACTTTGGAAGTTACCTTCCACCTGCTGAGCTGCTGGGGTTTGTTTTTTTTTTTCCAATCCTGAAGCAAAAATGTTTTACTTGGCCATTTGTAAAACCCAACCAGAATATGCATATGTTCAGTTCTAGTAGCTCTGGATAAAGACTGACTACTTCTTGACCACTTGATGGCTTTTAATTCAGGTCCCCTCCATGTTCCTGCTGCCAGAAGCCCTCAGTGGTGCTTGAAATCCGTGGGATTCAAGTGGCAAAACATTTCTGAGCAGGGCAACAATTAACTAGTGCCAGAAACCTGGGCACTTTCAGAAACTTTACCAGGGGTTTAATGGACACAGCTTGGAGTCTGCCTGATGAGAAGAGCAGTGCTATCCACTCAGTTGGGAAATGTCATTTAAGGTGAGTTGCAGAAACCTTGGAGCTCTCCGTTTTTCAAACCACAGTTACACTTGAAAGAGGACACCCTTCTGCATCTAGTGACTTCAAGGAAATAACTCCACAATTACTTAATGGATTTAATTAACTCGGACTCCCCCTGAGTCATTGCAACAAATTCATTTGCAACCGGCTTGATCTTCTAGGGGAGAAAACTTCCCAGGAAGAAATATTTTGTTAATGGAATGAAACCTGCTTAATAGCAGACTCCAAAGGGATTCACTTGCTTTTAGTTGTCATAACAGGTACCTGCTTAGTGGTGTGGCAAGGTGGCAAATAATCATAGAGCATCCAGGGAGTTTAAATAACACAGAAATAAACTGGAGAAATAACAAAGTTTCTTCAGTGACTCCAGAATCAAAGAATGGAACGATTTAAACATGGGAACCAAATTTGCAGAGAACACCAGCTTTATAGAACACCTGAGGCCTTAAAAGAAGGTATTTTTATGAGCAACTGTATTAATAGAACATAATTTCCTGTGGATCAGCATTGGAAAACCAAAACCAGGCTGCATAATAGCTGGCAAAAGGACAGGTTTCATCCTCTTTGCACTCAGCCTGAACCAAACACCCTTGTCCAAGAGCCCAGGAAGAGCTGTTTGCAACTCAGGTTTAGCATCTTTCCATAAAAATGGAACCAACACTTTGAGCCCTCCCAACGTGGACTTTGTGGAGCTTTGTAATACCTGCAGTTCAAGATCTGCTGGTGGAAAGCCAGCTCTGTGCACAAGTTAAACACACAAAAGAAGCCAAACCCAAACCACTGAGCTGCACACTAGTATTTTGGGAGGAAAATGCCTCAGCCCTCAAGTCTCCCTATGGCTTTTCAGGAGATAGTGGGTCTACTGAATGGCCAAATGCTTCAGCTGTGCTACACCACCAAGGGGACCTTCTCTTTTATCCCTGGCTTAACCTCTGGGCAGCCACAGCACTGTTTTACATCCCAGGGAGAGAGTCATGTCATACTGTAGAAGGTTTGGGTTGGAAGGGACCTTCAAGATCATTTAGATCCAACCCCCCCTGCATGGGCAGGGACACCTCCCACCAGACCAGGTTGCTCAGAGCCCCATCCAACCTGCCCTTCAACACTTCCAGGGATGGGGCTTCCACAGCTTCCCTGGGCAACCTGGGCCAGTGTCTCACCACCCTCACACTCCAGAATTCCCTCCTCATGTCTAATTCCCACAATGGTATTACAAAAATAGAGGAAATAGTTTTCAAAGAGCAGAACCATCACTCCTGCATCACTTGAGGATGAAATCCCAATATTATCCCCTTCTTCCTTCTCAAGGCCACTAAACTACCTCCTGCATCTCACACCCTGCTCTGCTCCTCCAGGTGACCACCGGTACATGATGAACAACTATGAGTGGAACCAGCCTGACAACTTGAAGAGATTCTCCATGTTCCTGTCTCCAAAAGGTATGACACCCTAATGGTGGTTAGGTTTCCTCCAAACACAGCATAGGAAAAGAATTTCATCAGTGATTTGTCCCAAAATTTGCTTTCCCTCATACTTCCTGCTGCCCCCTGGATAAGATCTGTCCCTCTGCATTTGTTTAAGCTGGGTCTTCTCTTCCAGCCTACAAAGCTTTGGGAAATGTTTGCCTTTTCATCTCCAACAAGGCAGAAAAGGTTCTCAGCTCCATGGAGGAGAGCTGGGGTGACTAAACACTTTCAGGAGCGTAGTCAGTGAATACAGGGGAGTTTTAACATGACTTACTGGGTTGAAGTAAGTGGTTTTCTCCACTGGAAGCTTACCACACTGTGTGATCAAGTGGGAAAGCTACACAAGGCTTGCTCTGCATTAGGATTTTACTTTCACCAGAAAACACACTTCTTCCCTACAGGGAAAGGATAGAAAGAGTAAAGAACATGTCCTGAAAAAGCAGAAGTCTGGGGTTCCTTTCTGAGCTCTGACACTGACTGCAAGAGCCCTGGTGATTTGCTTAGGTCCCAATTGTCACATAAACGGGACGAGTCTTTGGAATGAGTGACTGTTTTGAACACACTCAGTTGTCAAAGGGCAGTTGTCTATTTCTAAATTAGTGCCAGGACCTCCAGAGTGAAAAGCAGAGAGTGCTAAAAGCCTAAAAGCAAGGCAATGCCTGTAGAGACAAAAGAACAGAAAGGGCAACACCAAAGAAATTGCCAAATTCTCTCTGGTCCTCAGAGAGGGAGGCCCTGCCTGGCCTTGCCAGGTGTTTCCAGCTGCTGCTCTGCAAAGCCAGATGATGGGCAGGGTGAGGGATGTGCCAGCAGAGGCACTGCCCAGAAGGAGTATTTGAAGTGCCACGTTACCTGGTTTCCTGAGGATAACCCAGATCCCAACACTGAGCCCTTTGTCTGGGTTTCCACTGTTTCTCCTCTGTTATCAGCCCACACCTGGCAGCCCTGCCTGGCACTGTGGAGGTGGCAATGCCATTTGGAGCAGTAACCAGGGGCAGAACATTCTGCTGGGGCATTCCCAGTTCAGCATCAGCAAGCCTTTAGCAGGACTGTTTCCTGCAGGTCCCCCACGTGAGGGGGGCAACCTCCTCACCAGAGGCTGCAGAGGGGCATTTTGCCAGTGGTGGGTTCGTTTTGCACAGAATCTGTCTCCACGTGCTGCCTGGTTGGATGGCTGGTGCTGCTGTCCTGCCCCAGCTGCTCCAGGGCTCCACAGGTATCCACACATGTTCTCCTGAGCAGAGCTGCTGATGTTGGGGAGATACCAGCCTCGGCCCTGCATCCAAAACTGTCTTCAACCATAAGGGTTGGTGGAAAGTTAGTTCTGAAATTGCATGAATTGAACCCATTTCCATCCAAAAGGTGGAGCCTCAGGTTCAGGTGGCAAAGGGGTGAGGTGTGTGATGGGAGGAACACAGTAGATCATGCCATGCTGCTGTCACCCCCCCATGTGTGTCTGGGACAGGACTGAACCCTGACATGGCAAAAGGAAGGGAAAAGACATTTGTGGCCATGTCACAGCTTGGCACAGCCTGGCTGCTCACAGCTCTGGACTGTAGTGCCTGCTCCTCCCTCTGCTCCTCTGTGGAGGATCAGCTCCTGAGATGTGGGAGCAGGGGCTCCCTAGCTTCTAGCTGGGATCTTGCATCCCAGCCTCCTGAAGGATGTGCTAAGAGACATGAGGGATCAACAGGGACTAGTAGATGCTGGGTTTCTTATTTGTGCTGTTTCTTGGAGGGTTGTACAGCAGCCTGCAGTGCAGTGACCCACTGCCTCCTGCAACAGCCTTGGGAATATGCAAATGCTGGATGTTTGATCCACCTACACATCCACATTTTCCTTAGACCACAGACATGCTGCCTTCCAAAACTACTCATTCTGTATCTTCTACCAACAAAGTCACTTGGTCCAAAAAAACACCTGAGCACGTGATTGCACACACATTCTTTGCTGAAATGGGGATTGAACAGCACTGGATTCTCCACCAGGGTGAGGGCTTAAGCATGACAGAGAGAAACCAGCTGCTGGAATGACACTGATGGGGACTTAGGGAACAGAATGAAACAGGAGACATTGACCCACTTAGCTTGCATGCTGGTCAGCAAGGATTGCCCAAGGAATAATGCAACAAACCCATAATCACTGAACTCTCTAGAGCTCTCTATGCTCTATCAATGTGTCCTGAACAAGTCCAGCAGTGCCTCCAAGTGCATCTTTTCTAAGGAATTTCATAAAATGGGAGTAGGGGAAAAAAAAAAAGGACTACCCATAATATGCACAGAAACCTTGAATATCTCCTGGCAGTTTTGTAACACACCCTTTTTCTTGGTAGGCTGGACCACTGCACATTCTGCCTGAGGAATGCTGCCCAAGTGGTGCTCTGTGCTAATTGCAGTGGCCCATAATAAGAAAGTGCTTGGATTTGAGCTGAAGCTATAGGTTTTTAAGCCCTGCTTAATTTAAGGAGCCTTCCACTGCTCTTGTCATTAAAGAGAGTATCACGGAGCATCTGCCTGCAGGGTTAACATGATGAGGCAGAAGGGAGACATGAGAGGTTTCAAATGCTGCCTAAAAGGTAGAGGAGCAATCTGTTCAACTGCTCGACACTCCTTTCTATCCTCTTCCACTGAGCTTTCTTCTCCTGATGTTGCAAACAGTTTGGCCAAAGCCAGGAGGAGGCTGGAAAGATCACCTTGTGCCTTTGGAAGTCTTTGAATGAGAAGTAGAAGGGACTCAGCACATAGAGAGGGAGAGAGAACTGGTGAAATAGAAACACTGCTTAAATAGAACAGCAGTCCACAGGATGGCAGCATAACAGCTCGAAGTATTCGTCCCTTTTTCACTGTTCTGGGAGGCCAATGTCTCACAAAAGGGGTAAAACAGCACTAGCCTGCATCACAGCATGCTGTCCTAGTGAAACCCTGGAGCACATGCCTGTCACAGTGGCTGAGACAAGGTGTGCTTGAGCTGGAAACGCTCCTCTACTCGTGTCTCAGGAGCTCAAAACCCAACCCTCTGCCTGCAGGTCTCTCTGCAGAATAGTCATGTTGAGTAGACAAACCTGAGTTGGCAATTTAATGCAGCTAAAGACAGCTCTGTGGCAGTAAAAGTGCTTTGTTCTCTAAATAAGGAGTCTTCACCATTCCCTAGAACCCAGAGAATAAAGACCAGGCTCTCCTCTACTCCCTGGACCCAGATTTCTGGTTTGGGGCTGCTTCCAAATTGGTGGGGACTGTTCCATAGAGCAATGCCAGGCACAGGCCTTTGAGCCAGCTCATCAGGAGCCGACTGCTGAACTGGATGCTCTTGTTTTACAGCCAATTTCAACCCACGATCATGGGAATTTTCCTCCTTCCAAGCGACTGAGGAAACACTTGGTACGGGTAATTCCGACTTCAGTTTGAAAGGATCTAACCCCCCGTGCCACAGCTTTCTAGCTGGCTAACCAACCTGTTCTGCTTCCCATCTCAGCTGTCCTGTCACCTGCCAATCACTGTCTCACAGAACCATCTCTTAGCTGGGTTATCAGCACTGCCTGCATCCACCCAAACCCAGGGTGGTCTCTAGGTGCTGTGTGTATAGGAAGGAAGAGCATTCCTGATCCTCATTGTTCAGACAGTGAAAGAAGATGGAAAACATAGGTGCCAATTTGTAAAAATCCCCTGATACCAACCAACTGCAGTCACCAGGAGAGCCACCATCATACAAGGCAATCTGTGGGAGTTGTGGCAGAACCAGGAGTGGATCCCAAATACCTTCAGCCAGTCTCAGAATCCCAAGGCTGCTCTTCTCCATCACACAAACCCCTTTTTACTCAGCTCATAGGTTCTCAAAGAGGGAGCCTACCCAGTGTCCACTGTCTGTACAGCCTCCAGCACAACGGGGTGCTTTGAGCTAGAATCAGCAGCAGCAAGTCATGCCTTTTCTTCCCGGATCCTCACCTTGCCTTTTTCTTGCCTGAATTTTCTTACTCTGCTTTGTACATGCTCAGAGGGTCCTGCCTTTCATTCTGAGGCAACCCACAAGCACCCAGGGCCACCCTACCTGGGGGAGCCCTCCTGACTCACAGCCACCACACCCGAGTCATTCCTGCTTTCCATGCCACAGGCAGGGCTGTCTCCCTCTCATCATCTCTGCTCTCAGATCCATTCTGGCAGCCAGGGCCTGACCCCAAGAAGGCCAGGAGGTGAAGCCTTACTTTAATTTCAATGGGCTTTGAATAAAAAAGCCTCAGCTGCTTGGAGGCAAGGGACCTTTGGCAGTTACATAGGTTTTTGCCTCGTTACTCCAGTCTCTGGAGATGCAGTTTACCTGGAGAAGCTGCTGCTCTTCAGTCACAGCTGCACTCTGGGTCTCTCAAGAGAAAGGCTCTTCCTTGCTTGCCTGGAGCTTTGGGATCTCACATACTGTGTACACTGGGACCCCTCAACTGACTGCTCCCACCTGCCTTTTCTTCCTAAGAGAAAAGGGACACATCTACTTATTCCCATTTCCCCCCAGGCTGGTTGAAGGTAGTTTTACAGGGTGTGTTTTGAAATGCTTCCCCACCGGAGCCTGCAGCACCATGGAATAACACAACCTCTTCTGTCTTCCAGTGGGCAATGGTACTAAGCTGCCTTTTCAGTTCTCCTCGGTGGGACAGACTCCGCCTGGTGACTTCAGCAAACAGTCTGACGGGAGCCTCTTCACCAAGACCGGTACTAGGCATTGAGTTTTCCCTTTTCCTTCTGCCCCTTTTTAGGTGATAAGACATTTAACCCTCCTCTTGTTCCTCCAGAGAAGGCCTGGAGCAGTGCTACACCTGGCCCATGTCTCCTACCCTGACTTTCTTTCCTACACACGCACGTTTCCATGAGCAACTTTGCTGAACAAAGACAACAGGAGTTTATTAAAAAGCTGTATCTAGGGAATAGTCAAAGGGGCTTTAAATTTTGTTTCTAATAGGTAGACATGAGAATTTCAGATTATTTTAGAGGTGTAGGGAGCAGGGAAAGGTGGAAGCTTATGGTAGGAAATTATGTTTATGGCCATTCAACCCTTCTAACTTCAGCAACATTTTAAAATGGTTATTGCCCTGAAAGAACAGCCACTGAGAACAACCTTAAAAAGAAGACACCCTAGCTGCATGTCCTCCTTCTTCTGACCCAGAATCCCCCCGTTCACTGTCTCATAATCCTCTTCTCACTACCCACTAGCTCAGGGGCTCCAGAGGTGGAATCCAAGAGCATCAGCACCTGCCAAGCAGAGCCAGGTCTAATTAATTTGTAAATGGGAGATGGTGAGGATTGCCTGATGGCACCGAAAGTGGTTGTGATCCAGGAGTATTATTGTTGAATCAGAACTGAGCTGGTGTGGTAGAAGGGAGGGTTAGGGCTTATCACACTGCCAGTGGTGCTGTCATTAATTTCTGACATGAAACCCAGCCCTGGGCTCTTTACACTAATTAAACAGCCCGTAGGGTTCTTTGCAAGAGTCAGAATGCTTAGTTCGGGACTTGGCCTAAAATTTAATTGGACTGATTGCATTCCACCTCTCTGCATTCCTCAGACATTTTAATTAGCCAGACCTTCTTTAGACCTTCTTTACTCCCTTTTCCTAACTGATTGGGTGGTGGACTAGGCATCTGTCTGATGGCTGCTGTGTCCCACCCCAGAGATGGCTGCATTTCAATGTGAAGTAATGCAATACTAATTACGTGGCACTTCCAGTCCTGCTACTCATCCTGAGGCTGCGAGGGGAGATGGGGATGGTGGCAGGGACTGATCTGTAACAGGCTGTTTTATGTTGTCACAGCTTATCCTTCAATAGTGAGACATCAGTCTACAAAGGTGACGCCACAGACATGGAAATCCTCTAAGCAGTCTGTATTGGTAAGAAATATACCCTTGGTGTGAAAGCATGTGCACAGCTTCAGCAAGGGAACTGCCTGTTCTAGGGATACCTGAGACTTCAGAGACTAGGGCTTGGGGCCTTTGGAGATGGGAAAACAAAAGCTTCAAGCCAACAGCTTCTATTATTTTCTCTGTGGTTAACTGCATCCACAGACAGACAGTTTTACACACCACAGCTCTGGGTTGTAGGGAGGATCAATACTTCAAAATGTCGTTTTGAAAAGATTTTGCCCTGGTCTAAAATTTGATCCCAGCTTCTAGAAGCTGTACAAATACTCCAGCACACATGCTCTCTCTAGTGCTTTTCCTCCCCAAAGGGCTACCAGACACTTTTAGCAGCCTGTGACATTGATAAGAAGCAGATTGTGTAAATGCCACCAAAAACAACCGTAGAAAAGTATCATGTTAATTACATCCTATAGTGGCCAGATTCAAAGATGAGGGGTGAGACTACAGTCATCAACAACTAGAACATCTGTAAGTCACTCATTTTGCACAGGTAACAGTGCATTACAAGGGGCAGAGGACAGTGATATTTTAGGGCTTGTAATCTTAAATACACCAGGTTAACAAACAGCTCATGCATAATCACAGAAAAAACAAGTTCATCTACTTTTCTGAACATCCATTCACACTGTGCTGCTCTAAGGTTGTACATGACCTGAATCAGGATGATCTTTGCAGATGAAATCTATTTTTTGAATTCTGATTACACATTTGTGAAAGTTGATTTACTCTTCCCTGGAAATAAGGCTTGTAAGAGAAGCAAGAGGGTCAAGAATCAAGGGCATTCCCACACTGAAGGAGCTAAACAGAAGAAATACACAGCAGCTAGAAGGACTGCAGCTGTATGTCTCTGCTCAAGTTTCAAGGCCCCACCAGGAGATGAATACCTCCTTGGTAGCCTGTATCACTTTCAGAAAACCCAGCTTTGAGCCTCTGAATGTGCTACAGCAAAACCTATCTCCTAGGAACAGCAAGGTTTTGTAATGTCTTCTGTCTTGTGTTTGATCACTGCTTTTCTAAAAGATGATAGAATCATAGGATGGTTTGGGTTGGAAGGGGCCTTAAAGATCATCTAGATCCAACCCCCTGCATGGGCAGGGACACCTCCCACTAGACCAGGTTGCTCAGAGCCCCATCCAACCTGCCCTTCAACACTTCCAGGGATGGGGCTTCCACAGCTTCCCTGGGCAACCTGTTTGTGTGTGCTCAGATGGAGACTCTTCCCAGTGATTTTAGATACCAATATATCCTCCCTACAAGTGGTGTTATACTGGGGAAGTCAGGTCAGGAAAGGGAAGTCTCTCTTAGCACTGGTGGATGCCAGTAGGAGCTTTTTAGCATTAAGCACCTGCAGGACAGGCAGTGTGCTGTGCTCCATGAACACAGTGCTTTCCTTAATTCCCGCAGAGAAATCCTGGGTAACTTCCCCCATATGAAGTCACCAGGCTTTTCCTGTCCCCCTTTCTCTCTCACACATACACTTGTAGTGGCTATTTTATTTTTATAGCTTATACTCACCAGATAGCTCTGAACCTAACAATTGAGTTGATAAATATAAGCATTTAAAGAGTCCCAAAATAGAAATACATGCTCTGGACTGCAGTAGCTCTGTGGGAGGTTTTATGGTCTATTGGGCCAATAATCTACCTTTTAAAATAGTCTTAAACATGTTTTTAAGTAATACACATTCTAAAAGCTCTGTAAATATGATTTTCCCTCAAAGAACTATACTGCTTAAGGAGGAATGTCTATTTAACCCACAGGGAGTTCTTCAAAATGAAGCCCCCCTCTTCCAGCTCTTAATTATATTGGAAATTAAAGCCATAAAATGAAAAGAATTTCAACAAAAGGGAACATTGAGCAGGAGGTATTGGGAGTTGGCACTGAGCAGGCAAGATGGGTTTGCTCTGCCCTTGCTGCCAGCCTCCTGCTGTGTGCTACACAAAATTGGACCAGCACGGTCCTGGGAGGTCTCTGCCACCTTCTGGAAGGGAGATCTGGGCAGGGGATGAAACCTGAGACAGATCAGACATTACAAAACCACAGCTGCTGCATTTGTGCAAGCACATTCTTATCCAGGCTGAAGATTTGGCCTGGAACAGTGCAACCAGCACTTTTGCAGTCACACTTGGGCTGGGGGACACAACTTTGCCACGTGCTGCTTATTTGTGATGGTGCAGATAAGGATGAAATTCCAGGGGTAGATCCTGATGAGAAGAGATACAGTTAGGGACTGCAGTAAACAGGCAGGGAAATGGCTATTCCTTCAGGCTCTGCCCCTGTCTCTCCACTTATGCTGGTGTTTACACAAACATTTAGTCCTGGGCCCTGCAACATCTGGAGGCACAAATGGACAATACACCATTGGGGGAGAATTTCCATGCACCAGAGTTTTGGCTTGCCAGCCAGAGAGCACAAATAAACACCACGAGACTTAGTTGCTCACTCACACAACTGTGTGTGGCTTGAAGTGTGAAAACTCCCATGACTTCTCATGCTAGAGAGCAATTAAAAGACACTGAGAGAAGCATAAAAATAAAGGTGACATTCCTCTTCTCCCAGAAACCTCTCATCACACTGTGAGTCATAGTCTGAGATTTTATATGATGCACAGACTCACTGGGCTCAGGAATGAAGCCCATGCAAAGCATGAGTGTAAATCAAAGAGCAGCAACATTTGCATTTGATCACTCCAGCACTGAAATGAGGTGGAGCTGCTCTGCAAGAACAAAGACTGAAGGTGTTAAGATAGGAGTACGTTAAGATATGCATGGTTGGGCTACCTAGCAGGGTGAAGTGTAGGTGGTCAGAAAAAGAAGGTAGGCCAAACTCACATGCCCCAAATTCTCCATTGCAGTCCCATTACCGCCCCTTTTACGTCAACAAAGGCAATGGAGCCACTTCCAACGAGGCACCTTGATTCCTGAAGATGTAGGGAAGAGCTGGCAGCACTTGGAGTGAAGACTCAGCTGCGGATTTTCATGGATGTACCTGCTACTCTATTAACCTTACTGCTCTAATCTCTGCCAGGGAGAGGGAAGGTGCAGAAGGGAATAGCCTTTCCTAGAGGAAACAAGGACTTTTTCCAAATCATCTAATCACCTTGAAAGCTCTACAGGCCTTAACAACATAACCCCGTCCTCTGCTGTCACCTCTTTGTTCCCTCTCTGTCCCTTTGCCTCTGCAGAGCAGGCTGCTCTGCTTCTCCTGGGAAGCATGCATGCTTGGGTAGCACCCCCTCACTCTGCTATACCAGTTGTCCCTTTGTCCTCAGTGTGTTTATATGGCTATAACTGTTAAGTCCTGGTGAAGGTCTCGACCTGGGGAGACCCAAATGTCTTCCTGGAATGGAGAGGCCCCAGTCAGTGGGAGCAGTGACAGGGTAAAGGTCTTCCCATGCCTCTCTACCCCGTCACCTGGCCTTGCCTCTGGGCACACAGAGCTCCCATTGGGATCAGCTCCAGCATTCCTTGATTCCTTCAGACATCCCCCAGCCCATGACAGTGGTGGCACTCTTCCTTAGAGCCCTTGCTCAGCTCAGCTCAGCTCCTGCTGGCTTCCAAAAAGCCAGCCAACAGAAGCTATTCAGAGCTGCCACAGCCCTAGGCCAGCTCCTGGTGGAGGACAGAGAAGCTTTCTATCCCATTAAAGTACCCCCCCAGCACCTTTTCAAATTAAGAAATCAAAAGAAAATCCATCCTACTAATACAAGATTGATTAGATGCCATAGGTGTTGGGTGCTTTTTTTGTTCTGTTGTGCTTTTTTAATTCCCCCAAACCAAAATTGATTTATATATTGCAGTTCAGGGTTTGTTTTGGGTTTTTTTCTGCACTGGGAATTAGTTCCATAGCTTTTTCCTTGGGATAATATTTTTATTTGTCCCCTGGATGGGTGAATCACATCAGCACTCCACCTGCAAACCAGCCAGGGCTGGTTAACCTCTCAATGATCTCACCAAGATTATTTTCCTTCCCCTTGGACAATGCTGAGAGGTTGGATCCATACTTTGCAAAATCCTTCCCAGGCCAGTCAATGGGAGCAGATGGCCCACAGCAGGATCAGAGCTCTCCAACAGTGAGAAGCAGCTGCAGAACAGAGAACCAAGACCCCACAGCTACTTCCCATGGTTTGCTCTGTTCCAGCAGTTTTTGGAATGGCTTCTCCCCACCTTTCCTCCCTGCAAATGCTTGCAACACTTTGCTGAGAGAGGTCACACCTCTTGCTCCCTGAAAATTACTTTCTTGCTAATCCCCCTGCAAAGATACTCGCTGCTTTTTCATCCAACACCTCAGACTGAACTTCTGAGGCTGAAAGTTGGTTGCTCCAGAATACTTGAAATGGCACTTATTTTTTTTTCCTTAAATGACCAGAGAGGAAAAGAATAGCATGGTAAGGAAGGATGTGAAGAAAGAAGAAACCGGGGTAGAGTTGCTAGGAAATACACTGAGGGGTTTGAGTATGTGTGTGAAAGGAGAAAATAAGCCCCCCACAAATCTCATTGTTTGTTTTGCTCCTGAGCAGGTGCCAGAAATCACCTGGGTCCCTTATCTTCTAGTAAAAGCTTCCACCACCTCCTTCCTAGTCTCCAAAACTGTGGGCATGGCCCCTCCTCCTCCCCCAAAACTAAGATATTAAGAACACCCCCTTCCTTCCTGCCCCGAAGAAGCCTGCTGTGGGGTCTGCACAGAACCCACCAGCTGAGGAACCCAGTGTCCCCTTACCTCCAGAACCAAGTGTCCCCCCTCCTCCAGAACCCAGTATCCCCCCTTACCTCCAGAACCAAGTGTCCCCCCCTCCTCCAGAACCCAGTATCCCCCCTTACCTCCAGAACCAAGTGTCCCCCCCTCCTCCAGAACCCAGTATCCCCCCTTACCTCCAGAACCAAGTGTCCCCCCTTCCTCCAGGTGGCTCTGTCCTTCCCCACCTCTGCAGCCCCCCCAGCCTTTTTGCTCCCCCTTCCTCTCCTTGCTTCAAGGGCCTCCCTCAGACCTTGCACACACAACAGGAACTGCTCCCCATTTCCTCCCCTCCCAGCCCTTTGTCCCACCAGAGGAGTGAGGGAGGGGGCTCAGCTCCAGCCCCCCTGCACCTTTGCCATCCCAGGAACTTGCAGTGCAGCTTCCAGGTGTATTGTGCATGAACTGGTTTTATCATGTTTGTCTTGAGCAGCAAAGCAAGAGGAATTCCACCTCCTCAGACAGGACGCGACTGCGCTGATGTAAATGAGGCCCTTCAGGTGTGCAACACATACTGCAGAAATAAAGGAGAAAGCTCCATGTCTGACAAAAAAAAACCCTGGGGATGTGGCCTCTGTCTTTGGTGTTTGTGTGCTTGGAAAGAGCCCCAGTGAGGTTAAGTCTCTTGAAAATATTCTTTAGATGAGCAAGAAGTTTGGAGAACCCCCATTCTGAGCTCCTGGAGCTTTCTTTTCACTGCTTTCTGGGTATTTTGAGTCAATGTCATGTCAGCTCAGAGAAAATACCCACCTCCTTGAGAGTCAAAGCCAGACTGATGGACACACTTCTATTATAATACCTTGAGACTGGCCAGCAGATATGCTAGTTCAGTTCCCAGGCACTGGTGCCACACACAAGTCCTTCCCTACAAGAGCATTTCTAGAAACTCCTCAGCCTGTGGTTGTTCATGCTTTCAATGCCTCTCCCCTAGCAGAGTTAAACCTTTCCAGTCCCCACTGGAGGAAAGCACTTGCTCACATAAGTACAGGCCAAAAGCAGCCTGGAGGAGACCAGGCTACAAGGGATCCTGCTGAGCTGAGGCACTGTTTTGCCCCAGCCTAGACCTGACTCTCCCCAAGAGGTCGGTTCTGAGGACTATTGGGGGACCCTCCACCCACTTGAATCCTTCCAGGGCCTCCAGCTCTGCACATCTCCAATTTCTTGCTTATATCATAGCTTCTTTTGTCTCTGAAGAAGAGAATAAATCCCTTTTGGGCTGCTAAAGATGCAGATTCAAGGCTAGACACACAGAAGTAGGCCTAACAGCTGCTTAAAAGAGCAACTGTGTATGTGAATCTATGAGGATAAGAACAGAGGTAGACAAGGTTTATTCATTTCCTCTAAGGGAGATTTTCAGAGGATGCCTGGAATATTTGTCCTCCCAGGTACTGGATACCAGCTATTTTCCCCCAGACATTGCCAACAGTGATTCCTGAAGAGCAAGGATACTACAAATTCACTTGAGAAGCCAGTAAATCCTCCTTGTTTACCTCTCATGGGATTTACCAGAGAACAGAGCTCAGCTCTTTCCCATCAATTCCACTCACTGCCTCCATTACTGTTATTACTGTGATTAAAAAGCAATCGAAGAGAAATCTTTTTCCTGTCCTGAAATTGCTGCAAACATCTCAGTTCCACCATTTAAGCATGAGAAGAGCAAGTTACAAGCACAGGCTGCACTCCTGGGCTCTGTGACACTAGAAAAAGTAATGGAGCTCATGGCCTGAGCAGTCAGAGGCAGAGAGCAGGACTGACCATGCTGGCAGCAGGGGGATGGAGTAATGAACCTCCCAGCTGCAGGGCTGTGTTGTTCCTGCTTAGGGAATCTAGTCAGAGCAGCCCCAGACAGCCCATAATGAACTTCCCAGCCTGGAAGTGAGGTCTGAGCTCATGCCCAGATTGCAGACTGAGGACAGCCAGCCCAGCTGGAGGAGACAGGAATGCTTGTCTCCCTCTACTCAAGCGGACCTGAGGGGTTGGATCTGGGGTCAGGCACCAATTTGCCATCCCAGAGAGATCCCTGGGAGTTGAGATAGGGGTGATGGGTCTCTCTGATCCTGCCAGCAGCTGCAGAGGGGCAGGGGACACTTGGACATCCAAAGCTGGGTTGTCAGAGCGAGGCTCAATGCAAGATGTAGTCAGGCTGACCATGAAGGAAGTGAGCAGCTGGGACTCCTCTTGAGAGGACCTGGATGCAGATCACATCAAGAGTGGTCTTCTGCCCCTTCCCCCCCGCCCCCAAGCAGTTACAGTTTCCTGAGAGTTCAGGCTTCTGGGTTCGGTTTCTTTTCCCAGAGGCGGCTCTTTCTCCAGGCAGACTTTATTAGTGAACCTCCAGAACATCCCCAGCCTCCCCTCTGCACAGCTGTTTAGAACCACCCAGCCTGGCCCCGACCCAAAGCACCGGAGGCAGCACCGGAGGCAGCACCGGAGGCAGCACCGGAGGCAGCACCGGAGGCAGCACCGGAGGCAGCACCGGAGGCAGCACCGGGGCCGGGCCGGCAGGTGTCAGCGCTCCGCCGCGCTCCGGGAGCAACCCCGGAGCAGTGCCAAGGTATTCCTGCAAACCCATCCGAGTAACGATAGCCTTCTGATAACCCAGAATCGCGACAGACAGTAAGGAGAGAGAGAGAGAGAAATCTCAGAGGCTCTGTAGCCCCCAAACCATCCCTCCCACAGCCACTGCCCATTCGGGTTCCACCCCACGTAAGCTGCTCTTGGGTCATATGCCCAGGGAAGGATCATTTCCAAGAAGGCACGACCCCAAGGAACAGCATCCAGCCACAGCTTTGACTCCCTGTGCACGGTCTGCAAACAGGTTAGTGGCCGTTTAGAGAAGAGTGAAACTGTCATAGAAATAAAAACAAGTTTATGCAATTCTGAGCTCCTGAACTAGAACGCTCCATTATCTGTGCTAGTCCAATGGAAACATAACACAGGGACAGATCCTCTTCTTCCAAGTGCAATAGTCAGCTAAGAATCAAAGCAAATAGCTCCAAAATCTGATCATCTTTAATAATTCATTCAGTGCACTCAATCACTTGACTTCTGCCACCAAAGCAAGACAGGTCACTGTTTTGTCTGTGTACATATTAACTATAAAGTTTTAAAATCAACAATTCTTCAGGGGCATAAACAAGAATAATGAAATCTAATTGCTCATGAACCTTTAAGCTTTTGCAATGTTTTAATGACAGAAATTTGCCACTCTCTTGCACAAAGATGATGCAGAAATAAAGTGTTTGAATGTGGTAATGAGCAAGCATAAAATAAGAGGATGCATTCTTAATAAAACTATTGGGATGTTCAAATCAAAGGCTGTGATAGCTTCTGAAGTTGCATTGCCAAGGATCTTTCAGGCTACAGACCTTGAAATACTGCAGCATTAACAGAGCATTTCCTCCAGACCACACTGGGGCCAAGAGGCAAAGTGACACCAGTTTCAGACTGGACATACTTAACATCTGCAGGTGGGGCACAACTGGTAATTCTGCTGCCTCAGCCTGTCACAAGAAAAAGCTTTTTCATCTTGTTCAGCTCTCCTGGACCAGCTCACAGACAGGCAAGTGTAAAACATTCTACTGCCTGGTAAAACCAGGCCCATGTGTCACAGCAGAGTCATCCAGACACTACCCCAAAATATAACAATAAGAAATACAAATCTGGTTCAAGATGTTCTTTTAACCTCAGCTTTTTCCTCCACTTGGATATTTGAACAACTCTCCAATTAACTCAATGGAAAGAATTGCTGAAATAACTCTTCTAAGTGGAATTTTAAGGAAATGTTGGTATTCCCCTTCACCTGGGAAAAAAAAAACACACATTTGAGCCAGATAAAACCTGCGTGGATAATTGTGGTAATTCATTTGCACATTTTAGTGCTCTCAAACTAGGAATCTTACCCACTGGAAAAGTTGCCACGCACTGTCAGACAAAGCTGCCTGCATGTTAGAGTAATGAAGGATAAGCTTCTTGCTCCTTCTACTGCTTGTTATTACAGGATCTTCAGGTTTTTCTCACTTCATGTTTTGCAAACATGAGTTTTCAACACTTTCTCCCTGAAACAGCAGGGAAGCATGGCCCTCCCTCATCAGGAGACAGAGGCACAGGCCAGAGGGAGCAGTTTCCCTGGCATTCCCAATGCTGAACCTGGGGCTCTTGAATATGTTTCAGGGAGGACTCAAAGCAGATCCTGTCAAACTCTGCTTGGGTCTGTTGACTCGGATAAGGTCTGATACCAGAGTGTCATCCAATCTCCCTTGGGTTGCAGTGCTGGACAATCTTCCTACAACTGACACCCTAAACCTGGGTAGCCTAATGAGTTCTAGGATGAACTTTACAAGTTCTAAGTGCCCCCAAGTCCTGCTGATGCTGGAGTGGGTTAAATGGGCCAGCAGATCCTGAGTCACCAGGAAGAGAGCCTGCTTTGCTAGTGTCAGGAGCTGCTCATCACCCCTTGCATCAGCAGCATCAACTTACATTGATTTTATTAAACAGGCCAGTGCCAGAGCTGCTTGTGAACTGCTGCTGGGTCCCTGTAACTCTGGTGCCACAGAACACCTGTCTTGGTTTTACAGGAACAGGCACAGAAGGTATTTTTGTGGGTTCCAAGAGCAAGACCTGTCTCAAACCCCACAGCAAGAGCATTAGCCCTCTGGAGTCCAGCCCTGCCTCCCCTGCTCCAGCAGATTGACAGACCCCATTACCTTTTCACATGCCATTTGGCTGCTGTCAGAAGCAAGAAAGCTTCTTAACAGGGAAACCTTTAAAGGCCACAGCCTGCATATGTGTGCTCTTTTCATGGAGCCTCCTTCAATGAAAAGATTTACTCATTTTCTCTTCCCACTCGGGACCTCCAGGGGACGATAGCTCCATAGCCATGCCATCCTGCCTACTTATGGATTCTGTGAGTACTTTCCCACTGCAAATCCTGGAGGATTTAATATCCACTCTGTAATCTACTGGCACCAACAGGCATTATCTAACTAAACCTTAAATTGAAAATGCTAGTCTTTCCATTTTCCCCAAGCCGTTGTGAAAAAGTCGGGTTCTCACAGTCCTGTGTAATTCACTCTTGCTCTAATTAAAATAAACCAGTCAGCTTCTCCTGGCAAGATCCTCAGCTGGCTGATGCTGTGAGTGCCAAAGGCACCTCAGGACCTGTGTGGAACTGGTGGGTGGGACAGTGGTACCCAGGTCCCCCAGACTGACTGCTTTGTCAGACCTGTCTCTATTCCATCTCTCCATCCACCAGCAGCATCTGGAATTCTCCTCTCATTTGATGTGGCCCTAATTGTCAAGTTTTGGCTCTAATCAGGCAAGTTTTGGCTCTGCTGGAGCCAAGGATTGTCACTGAGGGCATCCAGCTCCTTGTCCAGACCCATTACCAAATCCCAGCAGCAGTGATCAGCAAGGAAACAGTCTAGAATCAAGTGAGGTGTTTGGTTCTCTAAGTGGTGGGAACTGATTAGCATCCACAGAAACACCCTCTTCCCACTTCACTTCCCAGGCACCTGATGCCAACAAGTGTGGCCACCTGGCTGGGCTAGCAGACACACATGACTGGACACACAATGGTGAGGGCAACAGGGACCTGAGATACACATTTAATGCAGACAGACTTAAACCAGTGATCAGGTTTTTCAACCTTGACCTTTCTGTACCACCATGTGCTTCCAAGATAAAGGAACAAGTTTTCCATAGTTCTTCCTCCCTCTCATTTATCATACCCCATTTTGGCTAAATCACCCAAGTCCAAACACCAGCCAGAAATATTCCTTTGTGATTTCCAATTTTATTAGGGGAAAAAAATAATAATAAAATATATATATATATATAGCCTTGGTCCCAATCAAGCCTGTTGCACGGATCAGGTTTCCACAGGGATAAGGTGCAGATTCTGCTCTGTAGTGATCAGCCCCCACAGACACCCAGCAAATGGAAAATGGCAACTTTTAGGGGGAAATCAGTCAGATGCAAGAACTAAGACAGTGTTGGAGTGAATTGTAGCCCAAGTCCATCTGGTTCAACAACACATCTGACAGTACCAGCTGCTTTGATGGAAGATGCCAGTAGACAGATGTGGGATAAACTGTGTTTAAGGAGAGCTATTTCCTCCTGACCCCATCAGTTAGTACTTCAGTACTTATGTCCTTAATTAACACCACTTTTAGTATTTTTTAATCCTATTAGCTACATATCTGATGTGGCTCCCTATTAATATAACAGCTGAGCATCAAGATGTCTTCTGTATTTATTTTCCCAACACTTATGGCAAATGTGAATCCATATTTTACAGCCACACAGAAGAGAAGCACAGAGAAAGTGAGATTTGCTTAAGGTCAAAAAAGGAGTTTGTAGCAAGGCAGGAACTTAAGGTCTAATCTCCAGCCAGGAAAGGATTATTTTCCTCAAACATATCTAATCTCATTTGGAATCCACTTGTCCCTTAGCTCAGGAGTGTGTGGCAGCAAGGAGTTCTACAGTCTAGCCTTACAAAAATACTTCTCTGGGAACAACTGTTGTGCAGACATCTCACATTTGAGAACCACCAGGCAGATTTGAAGGTGGTGGTAGTGCAGGGAATGAAGGACTGCAGCACAACTCCACCTGAAGAGACTCCAGGCATCACTGGGAACCTTGTCCTTGCCAGTCAAGGTGGAGGACACGATGGATATGGGGATTTCCTCCACTCTTTTTGCTCCATTTCTTGGGACAAGAATCATACAGGCTGACAGGTCCCCTTCTTGATCAAAATGGGGGGGTGGACAAGGGAGTGCTGGGGGGCAGGGGGGGCTGGACTTTAGCAACATGCTTTGCAATTGATATATGAACTCACCATGGGAGAACAGTACAGACACTGACACACAGAATATGGATAATAAAGTTAATATTTTGTGTGCAATGCTTAGGACACGATGGAAAGATGGAATAATACACACAATCAAAGAAGGAGAGGAACCTGAACAGAATAAATTGTTTTCTGAAAAAAGAAGAAAAATTAGTATGAGAAAAGGAAAATCTTCCCAGCTGAAACATTTAATTTTTTTAATATACTTTTAAGAAAAATAATTTCAGGTAAATGTAATGACTGAATATTCCCAAATCCATTAGCTTCTGCTAAAAGAACAGCTGCACAGGAAATACAGGGAAATAATCAAGAAGAAAAACCTCATCCCAGCATACTTTGATGTTCAGTAGGCATAAGGGACTTTTGCCCTTCATAACTAAACATAATAAATTTGTATTTTCATTACCCAGAGAAATGATTCATCCCCATTTGAATCTCTCTAGATGCTTCACTTCCATCACATCTCAGGCAGCAAGTTCCACTGAAATATGTAGAATCAAAAAAAGGGTCTAGGAGAGAGGACTGACTTAGACTAATGAAATATATAAACAAGGTCACAAATCTCTGTGAACAAATAAAAAAGCAGAGCTCATCTCTCCAAACAGCAATTCTGGGCACCCTTCTCTGTCACCAAGGGCTCAAACTCCTCATTTTGCAGTAAGATCCACTAAGATACTCCATACTGAACCAGCCATGTGGGAGTTCAAAGCTGGTAGGAATGAAGGACAGCACTTTTTATCATGTGCTGATGGAGTTGTGGCCAGTCACTTCTGTTATGCTCATCATTAGGAGGTTTTTTTGGGGTAATACCTTTTCATTTCGTAGACAAGCCAGGCTATGAGTGTGCACACAGCCACAGTGGCTTCACTAATGAGTGGTAAATTATTAAAGGAGCAATTAATTTCAATAAGTAATCCATACTTTCCCTGGCAGAGGGAAGGGTTGAGCCCAGCCTTTTCAGTCCCTAAGACACTCCTGTCACTTGGGGCGAGGAAGAATTTCACTTCTTCTGCTCAACTAAATCACAGTGTGGAGAAATCACCATGCCAGCCAGGCAGCAGCACAAACCAACGCCCAGAAACTGACCAGTTTCTGCTCTGACAAGACATGATGGCCACATGTTGGTACCCTCTGGGTGACCAAGGCACTGGCCCTTTTCCCTCCTGTCTTGGTGTCAAGGAACACAGCAGCCTGGCCTGGCAGGTCTCCATCCCAATGCCCAGACAGGTCTTTAAGAGCCCAGCCACAGCAAGGATTGAGGCTGCCTAGCTCCTCTCCAAGACAACTGCATGTCAAGTGGAAATCACAGAAGCCCTCTTGAGAAGCAGAGGGCAGCTCCCAGGATTAATCTAAATGCAGACCCAACAGCTGGGCACAATCAAACGTCCAGCGCAGCCTGAGTTACACCACAGAGTGGCAAAATGTCTTTGAGGCTCACACTGCCTTGCCCAAAGAAGGAGAAGCTGAATCCCTGCCCCTCCAGCAGGCACCAGTTCAAATGACAAGATGACCTCAGGAGTGAAACCTGGCCACCCAGTTCTCCTAAGAGCAATGGGCAGGAGAGAGCCAGGTTTTCATGGACCTGGAGCCCTAGCTGCCCAGGGTCAAAAGATCAGCTTTTGAAGCAATGGCAAGGTCTCCTCCAAACTGAGAGGGCACAGCACTGTGGTTAACACCACAAAAGAGGCTCTTCTGGCTCTGCTGCCAGCCAGTTAAGACCAGGGTGAGTTACTCAGGGCAGCACTGAGCCTGTGGATCACCCAGACCACAAGAAGCAGTCTCGAACCACAGAGAAAACCTCAGATGTTGCAACAAGAGTAGAGGTGAAATGAAAATGAGAAGTGTCTGACCACAAGGGTAGTGTGATTTTTACATGGCTGAAAGCAAAAGCCACTGAGGCAGTGCCACACAAGAGGGTCTGCAGGTTTCTTCCTCCTCCTATAAAGACCAGGGGATCTTGAGACTGAAAAAGATGGAGAGGTTCTGTCATAGTTGACCCATATTCAGGTCCCTGCCTGTACAGTGGAAGGGAGGTAGGAAGTGATGCAGTTTGCAATCATGACTGTGTTTGGCAAAAAAACTGAGGGCCCAGGGATTGCCATCCTGACTGCACACCTCAGTTTCATTCTGTGCACATCTCATTCATCTTAGGCCTCACAAACTGTAGAATTCAAACAATTAATAATAATCTAGCTGTCACGGCTAATGCCCCAGCATCAGTCTCCCAGAGCTTACAGTGCTGTGGGTCAAGAGGTGCACAAAGTGTCTCAGCAGCACCAGCTGGATGTGTCTGAGTGGATAAACCTGTCGATGGTGGAAGGGGTTTGGGTTGGCTCTGCCCCACAGCCAGATCTCAGGCAGAAGCAGTAAGCAAGGCTTTGTGTGGGTGGCTGCAGTCATCCTGTGCTCCCTAGAAACCAGACTACCAGTCATCTAGGAAATTTCCTAGTGAGAAGAGGCTGAATTTCCTGTCCCCAAGAGCACAGAGACCTCAGGATGACCAAGAAAATGTCATATCCAGCTGTGGCAAACTGCCCTCCTACTGGCTACTGACCCAGGACTCTGCTTGAGCTCCAAATGTGAGAGAGCTACTTCCAAGTGTTTCCTGATGATACCTGTGTGCCTAAAGGGAACATCCTTCATCCTCCAGAGATAATGCTAATGGCTGGTTTGATAACACCAGATCCTTTCTTCTTTCAAATCAAAGAATTTCAGAAACACTCCTAAATTATTGTAGCACATCAGAGAGGGCCTAGTGGGAGATGGGTTTCCCCAAGCACAAGTGACAAACAACATCCCTCAGAGAGCTCCAAGTAGTTGTAGGGCAGGGTTGGGAGGTTAGATGAGAGAAGCAACCAGATTTTGAGAGGAACATAGAACCCCAAGACAGACAGCTGCTTTCCAGCTTTTGTGCACCAAACTGGCAGCAGAAGTGAAGCTTCTGCATTTCATATTGTAAGGGGTTGCCAATATTATATGCTGTTAAAGTTGGGCAGACTAAGCTCAGAGAGAAAAAGCTAACATAATAGTGGTCAACATGATTATAGCTGGTTTGTGGCTTTGGTATGGAATCACCTTTTAATTTCATTAATTTTAATTGGTAAGAATTATGCCAGAGAAAAAACATGGACATGGGGCAAATCAAACAAGTTTCCAGCTCAGAGTATGTTACTGTCTTTTCTCTTTTTATTCTCCTTTCGGGGCATTTCTAATTTTGCTTCTGGGATGCAGTTCAGCTGCTAAGAATTTTTCTGTCTGGAAGAAAGTCCCTTGGTGGGACAAAAAGAGAGAGCTGGAGCTCCAGCCATGTGGAAACTCACTTTTGTGCAAGTGGCTGTTTCCTCTTGAAGGATAACTGTAAGTCTGTATTTAATAACAGGTGGGAAAGATGCTTTCTATTTAAAGCAGATGTGTCAAGAGTTCAGGAAAGGAGGATGAAAAGGGATCATGGGAGGAAAGGTTCCTGGAGATGTAGGGATTTGAGAGTGGAGATAGGCTGGCACTTTGCAGAAAAGAAATTACACAGGGCAATTTGTACTAAGAACTATGCTGACCTTAAATCAGTTCTTTGGTGTCTCCCCTGAGGTACCACAGTCATTTCCTTCAGCTTTTACTCAAAGGCCAGACTCTCCTCTAGGCAACTTCTTTTTCACAGGTTGCTTGGGTGATCTTAAATGGCAATTGCATTACCAGTAAGACCAGTTTCCTTAATTTTGGTCAATCAGTATGTTACAAACCCTGTTACCTGCCACAGAACATGAGTTCCTGCCTGGAGCTGTTGTTTCAACAGCTTTAAAGCCCCAAGTCCCATGTCACCTTGATGCCAGGGCCAGATCCCCAGCTGGGCTGAGGCTTCCAGACCTCAGAGCCTGTTTGGCCTCAGCTCAGGGCTGCAGAGCAGGATGCTCTTTGTCCTGGGTCACCTGCAGCACATTCCTAAGGGGCCACTGTTCAAAAAAGAACCTCTGTGGCTCTAGGCTGTAAGTCTTTCCAGGTGCCACTTCTCCACCAGAGGACACAGTGCATTTCTATGGCACTCTGAGGATCTCTGTAGCTGGACACAGTGGTGGGACCAACGTGAACTTGTGCTCCTTTGTCTATTATCCCTTACCCCATTTTTTTTTAAGCAGCACTCAAACTGTTCTTGTCAGGAATTTCTAATTCAAAATAAATAAATACATTTAAAAAATAAAATAAATAAACAAAATACTATAAAATAAATACAATAAAAATAAAATAAAATAAATAGAAGTCTCTCATTGCATAGTTTCTGTAGGAAGGGGGTGGGTTGCACCCTTGTTGAAGATATTTGCCTTGTGTATCTTTCAGATATTAACTAGTCACACAGCATTTACACCCAGGTGCACAGTGATCAGACTACTGATCACCTTTGAGACTTTTAAAAATTTTATTTCTCTCTCTCATATTCCTCTTAATTGAGAGATGCTTACCTGCCCTCCCCCCTTTTCAGGAAACCTGAAAACCAAAACCAGACAGCCCCTGGTTTCTTACACATGTCATTTTCTTTTTTTCCTTTCCTAAGAGATGACAGAGATAAACCTCACAGTCCCAGCAGCAAATCAAGAAATCCTGCAGAACAAATATCTAAAAATACTTTTTACAATAGTCATCTTGGTATTTACATATCTGCTCCCAGTCTCCCCATCTAATTATACCCTGAATCCCACATTCACTTATGCTGGCAGATAGCTCCACTGTTTCATGGCTTGGGTCTGTGACATCTGGAGGGCTACAGTATCATCCTTTGGTGCAGGATGAGGGAAAACCAAAGAGAATTGGATACTCAGGTGAGGAGGAGCCTCTTTGCAAAGTGAGGATGGCCAAGACATCTGCTAAAGCACAAGTGATAGCACAGAGCCCCTGTGCAGGGCTCAGATGCACAGCACCAACCCTGTAATTCAGTGCAAAAAGCTTGTGGGGGATTGGTCAGAAAACACTAAGCAGTGAGGAGATGGCTGTTGGCAGAGAAATTCTCTCTATTTTTGCTTTTGCTACCAACTTAAAAGCTTTCTGCCCAACAAGTCTTTCTATTATGCTGTCCCTGAGCAGGGAAGGATGGGATGTGGAGGCCCTTGCTCCATGCATTTTGTTTGTGAGTGGGATTTTGTGCCCCACTAAATACCTCGCCAGTCTACTCAAGCTGGGATCTTGCTCACCCTAAACAAGGAAAGCAGCTTCATAGCAGAAGGATCCTTATATCCCTGGGGACTACAGGGTCTTCAAACAACACCAAGTTCTTCTGCCAGTGAAGCCATTAAATTAGCCTGCTTCTCTCACACTGAGGGAAATTGTAATGGAACCAGTAGCAGCATTAATTATTTATCCCACAGAGAAGTAATAAAGAAAGAACATTTACTACAGCTGATAAAATGTCCTGTACCAGAACTTTATCCTCAGGTCAGCAGCAGAAAAAAAAACCACAACAATACTGTGAAGCCCCCTTCATGCCAAACAAGATGTGATACCTTGGTATCTCTCTGGGCATTCCTGAGTTTCAAGGCTACACTGTATTGAGGCAGGATAATCCTCATTTTTAAGGTTAAGATGATTTCTCATTTAGCTTGGATAGAGAGCTGCTTCCCAAGGAAAAGCCTCTCAGGAGACCACAGCCCCTGCTCACTACAGACATTGCTTACAACGATGCAATTTTTTCCCCATCCTCTTGGTGTGCACACACCAGCACCTCCATAAATATTGTCAGGGCACATAAATCTACATAAATTAGCAAACCCCCCCTCCCCCCACACCTGAATGTCTAGTAAAGCTGCAGTCAGCAGAAAAGAACAGATTAAAGATAAAGGGCTAGATTGTCAGGTTGCATCAAGTCTGTGCAATTCTTTTGACTTCTGTTGAAGTCACTCTGATTTACACCACTTGATGGGCTAATGCAAAGATTCTCCCATTGCCTCGAGTCTGGATGTTTTATGACCCAGTTCTATTTATTTGTACTCACAAACTAAAGTAACCTGCATTATAAATTATAGCAAATGGGGGGGGGGAATATTTTTCTCCTTCTTCCAGAAGGCTTTACATTCATCAAAGTTAATTGTAATCGGCCATTAGCTCCCATAAATAATCAGATATATTGCTGAGACACAGAATAAATCCACTCCAAATCTGCTAACGAGGAGGATTTTGAAAAAGTTTAATCAAAGTTTTGATACGGAACCGCAATCAGCAGAAAGCTGCCAGTTCTGAAAGCTCATCTGTTTGCAGTCATCACAAAAGCCCTAAAAGCAGGAAACAGTAGAAGCTTCAAGTGTTGGGTGTTGGAAATCAAATCAGCAAGGCCGTGGTCTCCTTTCTGTATCTTTAGGTCTGTGTTGATATTGCCAGCAGCAGCACTACTGTCTTCCTGCTGCCTGAACAGGATCCTAGGAATGAGGGGAATTAAGCCCAGGATAACAAGGTTTTGGGCATCTTGGCTTTATATGCCCTCATCCCAGTATCTGAAGAGGCTCCAGGAAAGCTGGGGAGGGACTTTGGACAAGGGCAGGGAGGGAAAGGACAAGGGGGAATGGATTAAAACTGGAAGAGGGGAGATTGAGGTGAGACATGAGGAGGAAATTCTGGAGTGTGAGGGTGGTGAGACACTGGCCCAGGTTGCCCAGGGAAGCTGTGGAAGCCCCATCCCTGGAAGTGTTGAAGGGCAGGTTGGATGGGGCTCTGAGCAACCTGGTCTAGTGGGAGGTGTCCCTGCCCATGCAGGGGGGTTAGAACCTGATGATCTTTCAGGTTCCTTCCAACCCAAACCATTCCATGATTCTTGCACAGTAGGGAAGAGCAGCACTCACCTCATTTGGGCTTTCCTCCCTTAGCCTGTAGCTCCAAACACCAACTCAACTGCAATCCATGACTCCTGAGAGCAAGCTCAGTTTTTCAGGTCAGCTCCCATTCTGTCTTACTAACTTTTTAAATGAAGAGGGATGCTTCACAGAGCCAGGCTGGTCTCCTTCCCTCTACATATATCAAGGAGCAGAAATGGGACATTTCTGGACTCTGAGTACCAGCTCATATTCCCTCAGTCCTTGCTGGCTGGGTGAGAAAATGAAAACCACAAGTGCCTCCCCTCCTGCTGCCAGTGTTGCTGCAGCTGCAGTACCAGGGAATTGCCCACGTAGACAATGCTCACAAACAATTTCTGTGAAGTAGGTGATGGGACTGTAATTTCATGCCTTATGTTGTGAGGGAGTCAGAGGAAACTGAATTAGAAGGGGAAAAAAGAAAAAAAAAAAGGGGGGCTGTGTGTGTATATATGTATGTCTGGGACAAAAATGATGACTGAAGTGTCCTCGTGCCCCAACAATGGGAAGTGTCTGCTTTTGATGAAAAAAGGGATTCAGAATGTGCTGAGAAAAACCAGGAGCATGACTGGGAAGGAATCTAGCTGACAAATTACATCAAGAAAAGCTCCTTCCAGGCGCGAGAGGCAAGAAGTTGCAGTTCTGATTGAACAGACTTGTTAGTAAAAATACATTGAACAAAAAATGAAATAGAGAGCAAATCCTTTCAAATATGATTTCAGTCCTGACTTAAATCCGTGGCTCTATTTATGAGTTCCTCTCTCCTTGCTCAATCAGCAGGACAGTAGAAGAAAAGGAGAGGTGAAAACCAACTGACTGATGCCATGTCCCTCCCCAGGTGTGACACACAGTGATACAGCTGGGGGGGGGGGCAGAGGTGGCAGGAATAAGCCATGGGAATTCCAAAACATCTTTCCCCTCCAGCTGCTTTAAAGTTACAGCATGTTTTCCTGGAAGTGGAGACAGCCATAAGGCAGGAAATCTTGGTCACTGCAGCCAGCTCTGCCCCATAGCCAGCCAATGTTGCACCTTTCTAGCCAGGTCTCAGCCCTTTGTTCCTTCTGCTTGTCTTTTTTCCCCCTCATCCACACTCTTGGGGTGGGTGGCACGTCCCCACTGTTGGATACAATGGCTAGAGAGCTCTGTTAGCCAGGATCAGGAGCTTCATTGACACCAAGATTCCTCTCTCCCTGGTGCCTCTTTCCAAGGGACTTTCTGGGGACTTTTTCTATAAAGTAACTTGCAAACCTCCAGCACTGCACTTGTGCATTTCACAGGTTTGTTGTTTCAGTTGCTGGAGTCGTACCAGCTCCTCAGCTGTGTAATGAGCAGACCACCACTGAGCCTCATTAGCACCCGTTTCAGGAGTAGGATTTAATTGTCAGCTTTAGAAAACACCTTCAGTGTCATGTGGGAAACATTGGAATTGGGCCACAAGATGGGGCGAGGGAAGTGCAAAGGCACTGAAAGGTGGCATGAGAAAGGCTGTAAATTGTGTAGGGCTGGAGCTGTTTTAAGATAAGACATGAAATTACAGTCTCATGTTGTCAGAGAGTCACAGCAAACTGAATTAAAAGGAAAAAAATTAAAAAGATAGGGGGATATATGTGTACATATATACATCTACCTCTGCATCTCTGAACACTTGGCACTCACAGGCCTCTAAGTCCCACTAATTTTCCAGTCCTGGAGCTGAGGTCTGTCTGGGTTTCTCTCTGCCCACTCCCTTTTGTCCAGCACCTCTCCAGTCTGACCCACAGGGGGTTTCAGTGACCATGGGATGAGAAACACAAGAAGAAATCCAAGTTCATTTCCAAATTACTCCCCTACCCCCCCCGGTCACACTTGGTGAGGCCATTTTTCAGCCTCTTTCACGCTGACAAACTCCTGCTCTCCAGGGCCCATTTGCCATCTGAGACCCATTTGCACATTGCTGAGCTTAATGGAGCAGAGGCTGTGCACAGGAGCAGGATGAGGGTGGAATGAGATGGAGCATTTCAGAGCACTCTCCTTGCATGCCTGGAGGAAAACTTCAGCTTCCTGCAATCCTTCATCCACTGATCCTTTGCTGGACAGCAATCCTGTGGTCCTGGTGCCAGCTCCCAGTGCTCCCATCTCCCTGAACCCCATTACAGGACCCCCCTGAGCTGTCCTGCCCCAACTGCCACTGTTAACTCTGGTCTTAGACCACTGAGACTCCCACTGTACAAAAACCTCTTTGTTCTATCTGTCCTGGATTCACGTTGCTGGTTGGGCTGCTTTTTGCTACCTTCTTTGGCACAGAAAGATGGTGAGCACCACTGGAGGGCCCACAAGTTGTTTGAAGGAGTCTATCCTATACTTGCCACCCCCTGGAGTTAAAATATAATGAGATCTATAAATAATAAATAAATCAGCAATTCTTTTTCATGTCTTCAGAAAGGCTATTCTCTGAGGCTACGTAGCTTTTAGAATTTTTAATGGGAGTGGAAGGAGGGAGCTAGAGAGTTTTTCTTCTTGATTTTAAAGATAAACACACCATTTGCAGAGGTGAAGCTTTCAGAAAAGAAAAAATCAAGGCAGTGAAATCTGATAAAATCATCTCTTCCAGTGCAGAGGAAAGACTGAAAGAGGAAAGTGGACAGTTTTGTTGGAACCTCCTAAGAGAAACGTTTACTCCCAGCTTATAAACATATCAAGCTTTTTTAAATGCATCTATACATGGCAATTTGAACAGATTCTTTACATGCAAAAGGGCGTTTGAAATTATGAGCTTGGTGTCTGACAGATCTACACATAGGGTGACTAAATGGTGAAGAGGAAACTGGTAAGTACTTCTTAGCATGGGTCTTGGGAGCCTTTCTGTGCTGGGGAAACAGGGTAGGCTGCCTTTAGGGTCAGGCAGTTCAGTGTGCAGGGCAAAAAGTATTGATACAAATCCCCCAAATCTGAAAGATGAACAAACTAGGGCAATTCAAGCAAAATATTATTGATGAAACTGGCACATCTGAGTTGAGGAAAAGCAAAAGAAAAGCTGATATCGCACCCCGAAGTTCTGTCTCAGCAAAGCCTGCTCTGCCTGCTGCCTCCCTAATGAGGCATTTTACAATGCTGATGAGAAAATTCCTGGTGGAATAGAAGCACCAGGGTGGGGACTAGGATTATGCTGAAATTCATATCCAGTGCAGTGAAGACTGGCACACCAGAAAGGGAACATACGTGGGGAAATGAAAGGGAATCAGGTTGATTCCTCAACATGTGCAGTGTTTATAGACTGGTTTGGATTGTGAAGGGACCTTCAAGATCATCTAGATCCAACCCCCTGCATGGGCAGGGACACCTCCCACCAGACCAGGTTGCTCAGAGCCCCATCCAATCTGCCCTTCAACACTTCCAGGGATGGGGCTTCCACACCTTCCCTGAGCCAGTGTCTCACCACCCTCACACTCCAGAATTTCCTCCTCATGTCTCACCTCAATCTCCCCTCTGCCAGTTTTAATCTATTCCCCCTTGTCCTCTCACTACAAGTTCTTGTAAGTGTTTTTACTTCCATCAGGTCCTCCTCCCTCCAGACAACAAGTCAAACTAATACACAGGCCTGTGTTTTTTATTTATGAGAACCTTCTATTCAGTTACCCCTGATCCAGCAGAGCCTCTTTTCTGCTTTTGTTTTCCCAAACGTCAGAACAACACTGCTAATCCTACAGAACAATATTAAGGTAATCAATATGAATATGCTCATGAGAAAACATCAGCCACTGTAAAACAACACAGCCAAAGGGACCCAGCAACAGAACAAAAGGAAGAACAGGAGCTTATTTTTAGCTCTGTTTTGTTGTCCTGTCATTTTCTATCCATTTCCCCCTGTACTATGAATAATAGAAATAGAATAGAATCCTTGGGCATTGCCAAAGAAAGGCAGCATTCTATTAAGGCCAAATACTTGAGGGAGACCCTCTAACTCAAGTACCTACCCTTCAGGCAGTTTGAAAAACATACCTGAAGCTATGAGTTGCCTGTTGAACCCCAGGTAAGTGCTGCCCAGGTTGGCTGTCAGGCAACGTTTGGCTGTCTAATTACCTGAACACTGGAGGTTACCAAACCCAGCCCATTACTGCTCCACCAGGTGGTGTGGACAGAGCAGAATCCAAGTGTTGCTGTCCCAGGACAGCCTTCCTGCAGGGACTGTCAACAATTATTAGCACAGCCCAGAGGCCTCGCTGATAAATGCCAAGCACAAGCATTTCCTCCCACTT
The DNA here is from genome assembly GCA_020745705.1 of Hemiprocne comata. Lineage (NCBI taxonomy): Eukaryota > Metazoa > Chordata > Aves > Apodiformes > Apodidae > Hemiprocne > Hemiprocne comata. The sequence continues at coordinate 4,902,330 of CM036608.1, forward strand.
GAAAAAAGGCTTGAAAGAAACAGAACAAGCCGAGGATCTGAGATCTTGAAAACACTTCCCCACACAGCTCTAATTAAGTGATTTTTCAAGTGCTGCCACAGCCATACCTGGATGAGCCCTGTTCTCGTATTTGGAGACTCTGTTTGTGAGATGACTCATTTCCTGCCAATTTGGGAAAACCTGGGGTTTGCTTTTGAAGGCACAGAGTTTTCTTTCTTGAGGGCTGCAGAATGCAGGAGCTGGCGGGGGGATTTGTCTCAGATGGAGCTGTCTGCACTTGGGGTTGCTAGGCAGGTTCTTCCAGCTTGATCATGGCTCTGATAGCAGCTCCCAGCTGCCCTGCTCACAAGCTGCATTGCTGAGAAAACTTCTCTTCAAGTTCCCCTTTTGGGGGTGAGCATCTCCTAGTCTGCACAACCAGTCCCTTCAGTCTTTGTTTTCTTTTTTAAATCTCCCATTACTGTGTCTGCTAAATGCTCTGAGATGGTCCCCAAAGGCCATATAAGAAAATAGAAATTGAATGAAGATTAAAATGCTGATCTAAAGCTGCTAATGCCCCTCAGGAATTACACAAACATCCACTTGGAACGAGTCCCATCTGGATAACAGCAAGAAGTGTTCAAGAACAACCTTGAAGGTTAGTTAACATATTAGCTTTCTGTAGATCTTTCCTGTTTGACTTTCATCCCTTTTCCCCAGCATTAAGGAATGGCTTTGGGACCACAAGCTCTGCCAGTGGTCACAGGGCTTTAGCCAGGAGAAAGCTGCCCCTGCTCTGGGGACTCTATGAGCCACCCATGGGTTGAGAAAGCCTGGACACTCTTCCAGGACATGACCATGACTGGCCAAGTCCCCTCACCTCCCTGAATCTAACTGTTCTCAGAGGATGAAGGGTCCTAGCATAGCTAGGAAATCAATGCCATTTCAGAAGGACTGGACTCAGATTTTTTTTCAGAAACAGGGAGAGCTGGTCAGGTGAACAGGACAATTTGGCTTGGCCCTTAATTACCATTAGAAACTTAAAAGGCAAGGTTCAGCTCTGGCAGTGGAAATACCTCTGGCACAGAGGTGTGTGTGGTAATCACCCAGCAGCCTCACCTGGCTGCTCTTGAAACCACCAGAGAGAAAGGGACACTTCTGATGTGTGATTTGTCTCCTCCTGCAGCCAACTCCTTGCCTGACTCAGCCCAAGTTCTGCTCAGGACAAACCATGGTGCTAGACTCCCTGCTCCAGCCCTCTCTCCTGTCTGCAGGCAATTCCCTCTGCACTTCAGCAGAGCATCCCATCCTCTTCTAATGCTTTTGTGATAGATTTTTGTCTGTACACACGTCTTAAACCTGGGCAGGAATGTGTTTGAACGTTTAGCTAGATTAGTCTGGGCTTTATTTATTCTTGCTGGGAAATGCTCTCCAGCCCCTGGCTGACATTATATTAATTGCTTCTGTTTCATTATCCTTACCTACAAGGAAGGAGGGGTGTGAAATGAAGAAAGCCTTGCAAACATATTTTATATCTGCCTTTTGATTCCTCACCAGCTTGTTCCAGCATCAACACCCCCTTTTAGCTGGTAACCCTGATATTTTTTGCCCCTTGGGGAGGGACACTGACTTCTCCTGTGCTCCCACCCTCTCACTGGGAAGCCACAACCAGCTGTCCATAAACTCCTGGTCTATACACTCGTGTTTATAGGGTCAGGGTGGCTGCTGGGGTCAATCTGGGATGCAGCAGAGGCTGCCCATGGTACTGGCCTGTTTGTACCTTGCTTCATTTTGGAGTAATAAAAGAAGTAGCTTCCAGATGCCTCTTGCTGCCTTTCTGTGCTGGCAGGTTATTTATATGCAAATTTCTTGTCTGTGTTTGCTGCTTATAAACATGATAACAAAAACCTTCCATGGAGATGGGCTGTGGGAGAGGCATGCAAGGGCCTTTTGATCCAGCCAGGAGAGTTAATACAGTATTATTCACATCCAATTAGACATTTTCAGACAGGAAGGGATACCTGTACACTGAGACACAGCTCATTAAACTGGGATTGCAGCTGGGAGCTAGGGAAGGCAGAGGAGAAAAGCCCCTAGAATTACACCCTGTTGGAACACCAGCCCTTGCCCACCTCAGGGTCAGTGGTCACACTTTCCTACTGCAGGAGTAAGAACTGCACCACTTGTTTGGATCCTTCAGTTTCTCCAGAAACTCCTGGGCTTTATTTATATTGCACTGTGACTTGGGACTGCAGTGAAAGCAGCTGAGCCCTTCCTGCCCTACCCTAGGATTAGACACCTTGTGTCCTTCCCCTCCTCAAAAATCTGCACAGGGACCAAACGAACACCTTCTCAGTCATTTTTGTCTTTATTTTCTGTGATGCATTTCCCCAGTTTCGGGGCCCTGCTCAAGACACAGAGTGGGATCTGCCCAACAGCATTTTTAGTTGAGTTACCTGGAGCCCCCTCCAGTCTGGTAGTGTCTGGCTGAGGGTAACTCACAGCCAAGTCCTCTCTCTGCCTTTGGCAAAATAAGCTTTAACTGAAACTCAGACATTAAGATCATTGGATGAAAAGCACTGCAGTGGCTATGAGAGCAGGAGATTCACAGACCTGAAGAAGCCACATTTATGAAAAGCTACTTCCTACCCAGAATAGGCTGCAATTTCTATATGAGCAAAATTATAGCATTTTTTTAAAGCCCCATCATCTTGAGTTTAATCCAGAGAGGGCCTAGGCTCTTCACAAAACAGCCCAGCTGTCCATTACTGCTAAGAGTAGCACCTGCATGCTCTGCTCTCAGGTTAGCACTAGCACTAAGTGTTGAAGGGTGCAAGTTTTTTTTCTGGGAAGGCAACAAACTGGGAGATTTTCCAGGAAGGATTTTTTTCTGGTAGAAAATGCCTACTGCCTTAAAGTCACTGGCAAGATGGGTCTGCTTTCCAAAAAATGAGTCCCAGTTAACCCAGAAGTGCTGGAACAGGAATTTGTGTCCCTCTGCTCTCAGGCCAGTGGACAAGCTGCTGGCTCACAGCTCCTTGTGCAAGGGACCCACTTGGCCTCACCACAAGCTCCCTCAGGCTCTACCTGTTGCCCTCACCAGTTAAGGAGCTGCTGCCTCCAGGGATCTTCCCTGGACACAGGGATGGGAGGGCCAGCCAACACAGGGACTCTTGCTGTTCAGTGTAAGCAAGGCAAGCAACCAGGCACAGGCTTTGCTGCAACTCCTGCCTCCCTCCACACCCTGAGGGGCCATCCCTGCATTCCCACCACTCCCACAAGGACACTCTGAGAGGTTGGAGCCATGTCAGGTGCTCTGTCAAGCCCACCACTCACCCCTTCCACTTGCCCAAAGAGGATGACTGGAGGCACTGCCTGTCACGACGAGTGTTTCTCACCATGACAGACCCTGTCAGCTCTTGCTCCCCCTGTCTTGACAACTTTAGGAAGTTCAGAGGCTCCACAGAGCCTCAGGCACTTAAACCTGCCTGTCGTTCCAGTGACTGCCACTGCTGGCTAAGCAGGGAATGGTAGAAAGAAAGAGGGAAATAAAATTACTCCAGGAAGGAGGGAAAAGATCAGCAGAAGAGTTCAGCTAAATAGAATAATGTTGACCAGCACATAGAAGCCAAGACTAAGCTCAGAAACACACCCCTCCTCACTCTGACCACCTGACAAAAGTCATACTAACAAGCAAGATAAGCAGCCCTGCTCCTACCCCTACTTCATCCTCCAGCCAACCCCATTTCCCACCCCTCAGCAAATGCCTTTGCCATGGGAATTGGACCTCACCAGTGCTTAAACAAACTCTAGGCCTGATTTGCCTCCAGCTTATGCCAGGTGAGGTCAGCAGCCATCCCACAAATGGGAGCTTGGCTCTGCTGGCATTACCTCCACCTCTATGTGGCTCCTCCAAGCACCTGCTTGGGCTCCATACCCTTCTGGCTGGCCACAGCACTGCTCAGCCCCACCACCTCTGCCAGTTGGCCAGACCCCTGGGTTGGGAAGAAACAAGCTGTTTGTAGTGTTTAGTGTGCTGGTGATATGGCAACACTGGCAGAGATTGATAAGCACTGAATCTGCTGGTTCCAAAGAGGTGTAATGATCACTACAGGATCCATCCACCCTCAAGAAATCCTGTTTTCAATTGCAATTTTAATTACAGAGTAAAACAGGAGTGTTTGTGTGAAGTTGCCCCCCCCAGCCAGGCTGACACAAGAAGCTGTTTTGGTTTACTCATTTCCTGTCCTCCCTCTACCTCTTGGCTGCTGAGTTATTGATGTGTCTTCCCAAGACATGGGGCTGCCAAGCCCTAGATACTTATTATAGCATTTGTTTGGCATTTTAGAGCTTTCTCACAGGCCAGAGAAGCAACCTGCAAACATGCACAGAGCCAAGTCCTTGTTCCCTTTCAGAGCTCTCCTGAAAACAGCCTTGCAAAGAAACCTGTGAACCTCTGTAGCCCATCATGATAAACCACCCTTGCTCCTTGCCTTGTTTCTGTCTGTGTTCACTCTTTATCTCCTGGCATGTTTAAATTAAACTGTCTGAGGAGAAGACAGGCTTTCTACTGAGTCCCTGTTCCTCTCTCTGCACCAAAAGGGATTGAGCTACACCTGAAGCTCCTAAACAAAACCACTGTACAAGGAAGGTGTTTATCTCGTTTACAGCAGTAATCTCATTAGAACATCATCATCAACTCTGATGGTACTGAAGTATAAATGAGCCCAAAATCTCTATATTCTGATCTTCCCTCCCTTTCCCCCCCAGCCCAAATCCCTGCCTCCTCAAAGCATGGAGTGTACTTTGGGGACTACTCCAGATTAACACTTTAACTGCTGTGACAGAGAGAAAGGACATGTGAATAACCAAGGAAGTGCTGATTTCACACGTCTGTAAAGGCTGAGAGGAGGAGAGGGGGATCTGGGTCATGATGCCATCCTTTGTGGTTCAGAACACCACGTCACCTTCAGCCCATGCTTTTTGAACAAAGGAGAGCTTTAGCCTGGCAGAGGTGTCACAGGGAGACAGGCAGGGAATGCACCTAGCTGCCTAAGGTCTCTCTTTTCTCCAGAGGGATGCAGAAGCAAAGAGCTGATGGCAGAAGGGATGGTCTGTGGGGCAGGGGCAGACCTGCACACCTTTGACACCAAGAGGGAGACCTCTCTGCTCTCAGGACTTGCCCCACAGCTGCCAAGTGGGCTCCAGCAGAGCATAACCAGGCAGAGGGAGCAGCAAATGAGCCTGACTGGCTTGGATCGTTATCCTGGTGAGTGACTCTCCCTGCAGAGATAGGGACTCTGATCTCTGGAGGAACCTGTCAGATAACGCTGGGAGCTGCACAGCAATTTATGCTGGCAGGGGCACAGTATTTCACTTCGATGACACTTGCTTTCTTAATATTTTAATCATGCTGTTAACCTCGAGACTGGAGAGAGGCAGGCGGCTGCCACCCTTCCCACTGTGCCTTCCAAGGATGGAGCCAAGCCCTGCAGCAACCACCAGCCTGACAGGGTTCAGCACAGCACACACAGCTCCCAAGTTTTCCCAGCTCGTGTGTCACAACCACGCAACCCACCAGAGATCAAGGAAGGGGCCAATTACCCATCCTCTGCCACTGAACTCAATGGTGCTCATGTCTCAGAAAAGCAGCACCATAGGAAAGGAGGAGGAAAGTCAAGGTCGAGGCAGCCAGGGCTGCAGGACTCACTTCTGCATTCCTTAGTAACTGCAGATTGCTAAATGCCACAACACGTTTGCTTTCCAGCCAGTCTGATGCTGCATCCTCAGGAGTGACTGGTCATAAAAGCACCAGAGAAAGGCAAGAAACAGACTTGTAGGATGGTTTGGGCTGGAAGGGATCTTAAAGATCATCTAGATCCAACCCCCCTGCATGGGCAGGGACACCTCCCACTAGACCAGGTTGCTCAGAGCCCCATCCAACCTGCCCTTCAACACTTCCAGGGATGGGGCTTCCACAGCTTCCCTGGGCAACCTGAGCCAGTGTCTCACCACCCTCACACTCCAGAATTCCCTCCTCATGTCTCACCTCAATCTCCCCTCTTCCCGTTTTAATCCATTCCCCCCTTGTCCTCTCACTGGACCCATAGAATCCAGTTTATGTCCAGCTGAGATGTCCAACCCACAGGATCATGTATTGCCTGACAAATTCCTTCCTTTTTCAGCAACAGGAAATTTTTTGTCATGCCCTTTATCTGTTTTATCATCTTCCCTCAAGGTTACTTCAGCTTGGGAGGTTTTGGTCTTGTTTTAAATGTATTATCCTAGCATGTATCCTAGGGAAATGTTTCCAAGATTCATGAGTAGAGAGGAGATTTTCCAGATGCTTGTGGAAACATCTATTATGGGGCTACATATTTGCAGGGGACTGTATCTGATAAGCCAGGTGATTGCTTCTAATCCACAGTCCTGTGTTATATTTGCATAAGCTGGAAATTTACACTGATCATATCCAGGTGGTGTGTTCATTTGATGCTCATTCTGTTCACAAGAGTAATCAGACCATCCCAGAGGTGTCTAAATGGATATGAAAGAGGAACCCATTCTACAGCACAGAAATATGAAATGCTTTCCTAATTCTGCAATTCAACAATCAGAGAGATCAATACAGTAACAAACTGAGTTTCCCACGTCTAACTTGCAGCTTCATGAAGTCTTTTCTAGGAGAAAGGAGCAAGCAAAGCTCTGAGGACTCAACCTCAACAGGCTGTGCAGATCAGCACTGGGCTGAGCCATGGCAAGCCCCAAGCAAGGGATGTTACAGAGCAAGTGGGGAGGCAGTAGGAAGACATCCCAGGCTGCTGTTTGGTCTGGCAAATGAGTTGTACTAGTCCTAGATGACAGAAGATTGCAGGCAGGTGCCTGGTGGCTCACAGAGACAGGGCAATAAATCCTTCCTGGCACTGACTGCACTCCTGCTCTTCACCAGTACATTTGGACAGGGAGAGAACTGAACAGTGTCACTAACAGGGAAAAAATTATAAGGTTCATTTAGAAGGCAATAAAGAGGGAATTTTCAGTTTCTTGTTAAAATCACAACATAATAATTCTTTTGTAGTGCTTTCAGGAGGGGAGAAGGAGCCAAAGGGACCTGAAAGCATTTCAGCATCCAGCTCCACAACTGGGAGGGGTCCCTGTGCTCTGGCTGAGAGAGCAGCTTTGGGACCCCAGTGGGCAGAGGACTTCAGGCAAACATAGGGACTGGTGCATGTTTTCAATTCCAGCTAAAACCATGGCCTCTTTACACTGGAGCACATCACAAATGGATAACAAACAGACCCTTTTTCTTCAGGAGCTATATTATCCTAAAGGAAACAGGACATCCTGTTATCACTGGGAAGCAAAGCCCCTCCACAGACACTAGATGAAGTGTCCAAAGCCACATCTGTGGCCATACAAAGATCTGATTCCAGGCTGGGCTCAAGTTCATGGTGAATGTAAGATCAGGCTCCTGCACTGTGTGTATCTGCATCTATATTCCAAGAAAAGCCTGGGAATGTGTGCATGCTCACACCTTAGGAGGGAGGATACATGTGACAGGATTAAAGTCAAAGCTCTGGCATTAATTCCTGTTGGTTCCTTTAATTACATGACTGCAAGTTCAGGAGCATTCCTGGAAAACTGGAACAGATATTAGGCATGTATGCAAGCATTGAGTCAAGGTCTTTAAGCCAGTGTAGATTGGTATGCATGAGTGAGGACAGGGTCCTGGAGAGGGTATGAATACCTCCACATGCCAGAACTGTAGAGCCATGGATGGAACAGGCACATAAGTAAACTATGCCTTTTGTAGTGCTAGGAAAAGTAATCACAGGGTTTCTCAGTTACTTGTTTTCCTTTTCTTCCTTCCACCTCTTTGTAAATAGCTACAAACTGGCCTCAGCTGGATGTAAATGGAGATGATTGATGCAATCAGCTCCTATGTAATTAGTGACCACAGCAATAAGGGCAGTCTCCTGGTGTTTCTTTGGGGATCTAATAATGATTTGTGCATCATATCTAGACATAGACCGTTTTCACACACACATACTTCTAGTTATGCCCGTGGTTAGATGATTAAGAGCCATGAATAGTCCTGAAGGCTGTTTTTTGCTGTTGTATTAGGGGTTTTGAGGGGATGCCAAAAGCTGATTGCTCCTGCAGTGCAAGAGTTCCTGTTTGGATCAGAAAGGCCCCACAAAAATGTATTAACTGGTATTTAAATCGACTGTGCAATACCTACTCTTTCCATTTATTCCATTTTTTATTAGTATATTTTTTCATAATATGGACAAGTGTTTCATTTGCTGAAGCCAAGTGTGATGCCACAGAAATCAATAGATAATGATAAATTTTCTGTAGCTCAGGATCTGATTCCTAATCTTTTATCTGAACTACTCTATTGATCGGTGGAAAAAATGGATTGCAAATAAAAATACAAGACAATTAAATGTTATGCAATTAGCACTAAGCCTCAAGAAAGATGACTTAAAGACAAAGGGTAGAATTCAGTAATCAGCTCTTGTTCCTACTTTTAAAAAGATAAACCTTTATGTTTCAATGCTCTGGCCAGGCTGTAATTGATGTTAGGAAGAAGCTTTCCCTATGAGAAAATATTTCTTCTAATTATCCACTGGTTACTTGCTCTCTAGCATCTGGAGCCATTTATTATGGGATGTAGATACCACTCTGGTAGGCCAATGGCTTGATCCTCTAAGGCTGTTTCTCTGGGAAAACAGCCAGGCTTGAATACCAGTTACCTCATTAGAAATCTGGAATAACTCCATTGACTTTAATGGGGATGGTTAAATTTGGAGTAACTCCATACAGTGGGTTGATCCAGCCTGAAATGTGCATCCAGGACAGTATATTTCAGTCTAAACTAGAAGAACCTCCACCACAACACCACTGGGAGCAGCATGAGAGAACAGGGGGCACTCTGAGTGCTGCTTGGAGGCAGTGTGACAACAACACTCCTACCAAAAAAAGAAAACAGTCACAAATTTGCCCCATAAATCGTTTGCTGGTACCATTAAGACTTTGTGGATGGGGAAGAGAAAGGGCAATTGGATTTATTTCCTCTGGAAATGAAAGCAAGGCATCCACCAAAAGTAGGAATGTTTTGGGATAGATTAGGCTTGACCTTTAGGCTATGCTAACTCACTTGGCTAGTATTATTCTTTGGAACCACTGGTGCAAAGTTGTATATAGGCTTTTATTTCCAATACATAAGCACCTGCATAAATTTGATAGCTCACTATTAGCTGATCTGTGGCCATAGGTCACTCTCAAATCTTCATTTCTGTCAGGTAATGCCACGCATCATTGATTTCAATTGAGGAGATCCTCATTAATAAGATTTAGTGTTCTGGCTTGTAGGACTAGCAGAAATACCATCTAAGTCATCATAATGATCCAGAGAGCTGGAATAACTCATCACATCACTATGATCTTAATTAGGGGATTGCCACAGTTTTCAATGTTAACAGCTTGTTTTGGACATCAGGGCTCTGCTGGGGATCTAAGACCCATATGGAAAATGATGTGAAGACAGCAAAGGCTTCTGTATTAAAAGAGATTAAAAATATTAAGACTCTATTAGTTTGAGGAGAAGATGAATAAAAGGTGACATGACAGAGACATGTAAGGTAATAAATGGCACAGAGGAGGTCAGCTGGAGGCTCCTAGTTTTACTTTTCATAATACAGGAAACCAATTTAACTAAAAGGCTATTCATTTAAAACTGATAAAAGGAAATACTCTTTTTACATGCAGTGGAAGACACGAGTATGAGATATTACAGAGGCAGAGAATTTAGGATTGCCCTGAAAGAGGGAGTGTTCAGAGAGGCACAATATGCATATTTAGCTTGTTAGAATAAAAGGTTTAAAGGGGATAGAGCCTCATATTAAGCACAAGAGACTTGGTATGAAGCTCAGAAGAGCTGGCCCAAAGACTCACTTTCATTTCAGAGGGACTTGGTGGGAATGATGCCCTTTCTGTCCTCACAAACTGCAACACTGGTTTTTGCTGCTGCAAAAGTAAAGTGACCATTAATCTTTGAGTCTGGTGACAGAGGAAAAAGTATCCTCAATTCCATTGTTGCATGAAAAATTTCAGCCTTATAGCTAAGTGATAGAATCATATCTATCTTTCTGTCAGAAAAATGAATAATTATAATAAATTTAATACCATTTTTTAAAGCAAACCTTTCGGAGGCACCTTCAAGTAAATTAACAGTGAGAAGACCCAGTTAGTAAGTCAAATCATAGAGTGGTTTGGGTTGGAAGGGACCTTCAAGATCATCTAGATCCAACCCCCCTGCATGGGCAGGGACACCTCCCACCAGACCAGGTTGCTCAGAGCCCCATCCCACCTGCCCTTCAACACTTCCAGGGATGGGGCTTCCACAGCTTCCCTGGGCAACCTGGGCCAGTGTCTCACCACCCTCACACTCCAGAATTCCCTCCTCATGTCTCACCTCAATCTCCCCTCTTCCAGTTTTAATCCCTTCCCCCTTGTCCTCTCCCTCCCTGCCCTTGTCCAAAGTCCCTCCCCAGCTTTCCTGGAGCCCCTTCAGGCACTGGAAGGTGCTCTAAGGTCTCCCTGGAGCCTTCTCTTCTCCAGGCTGAACACCCCAACTCTCTCAGCCTGTCTCCAGAGCAGAGCTGCTCCAGCCCTTGGATCATCTCTGTGGCCTCCTCTGGACTCTCTCCAGGAGCTCCATGTCCTAAGGCCTCTTAGGATATCAGATGAGCAGTCACCAATACACCTTCTACAATAACGATGCAATATTATTTCACTATTGTCATTATTAGCAGGCCAGAAAACATCCAGATTAGGCCCCCATTATGCTGGCAATTGTTTGTACACATGGTAAGATAAGTGCTGCTAAAAAGCACTTGTGATCTCCATTTAAATTAAGCACAACAGGTATAAGTAACAAACAAAGTAGTCAAGAAAAGAAAATGGATAAAAGCTCTAAAGATAAGAAGTGCCCAGAGGCTCTTCATGTTTGGGTTTGTTTGGGTTTTTTTCTTTGTAAGAATCACAGTAAGTGAATTGCCTGGAAAAAGTGTCTTAGACACTATGTTTTAAGTGGATACATCATTGAAAAAAAATGAATGAGTTGCATGATCATTACCTGTATAAATGCTTATCTGATGCTGTGATTTATGCTTATCCAATCAGGGATTTAAAATGTGCCATGTATCCACAGGCAGGAATCAAAGCTGCTTCAAACACCCTTCCCAGACACTCCTAACTGACAAGATTTCTCAGTAGAAACTATTCCTGAACATCATGTCACCAATAAACACGTTGCAGAAAAGTTGCAATCATGGAGTATTCACCAAAAAAAAAAAAAAGCAACAAAGTGGGTGAAGCTGACACCAAAAAATGCATTTGGAATGAAATGAATGAGGACTTGAAGGGAGATGTTTTCCATTTGAAAATGTCACTCTTTCAAAACCAAACTATGCTGTGAAATTGTGCTAATTTTGGCCAGGGGTTATAAAAGAATATTGACAATAATAAGATGTCTTGGTTTGACATCTTCAGAATAAATAGTCTCTGATGTTTCTTTGTCAGGTTATTTAAATTCTAATTTTTCACCTAATAAAATAAACCACAAATATCAACACTGAAGCAAACCATTTGGATTCTGAAAGCTGACCAAGTTCCACCTAAAAACAGGTTGGGTGGTTGTGGTTTTTTTTTATCTGTTCCTGTTATATCACTGCTTATAAAAACCTTCTCATGTCTGAGCTAAATGTATTCAGGAACCCATCTGTTGGGTCCTTTTTTAGCTTAAAACAACAAGACATGGGCTGAGACCTATGAAAAGGGATCTGCAGAACAGATAGTGCTTCCCTAGGGCTGGCTACAGGAGGGAAATCCATCCTGTCATGGTTTCCCAAACTGATTCTGCTTGAAAATTCAAAGATTTTGAAACATCTCCTCTTTCCTCCACTCCATTCTGAAAGGCTGAAGCAACATGGAAGTGCCTCTTTGCACACTTGGCTTGCACACTTATCCTGCTTGGGCTGGACTGTCCCCAACTGTCCTCTCCCCAAGGCTGCCTGGAGCAATTTATCCACTCATTCAACCACAAAAAACTGATCTTCTCTCAAACTGGATAGTCTGTGTGGCCAAAGTGCTTTAGTGCCCTTCAGTATAATGGAAAGAAAATAATTTGGTTTAATCCCTAGAATTAAATACCTGTGGCTGGGGAATCCCACTCTCCCACTTTTCTGTTTTTACCCCTTTTCTGAGCTTCTCCCTCCATTCCTCCCTTCAATTACCTGCTCTTGTGCATGATCTGTGGATGCACAGTCCTCTCGAGACCCCAGAAGGAGGTTTTGACAAAGGTCTCTGAGACAAGCCACTCTAAAAGTGACAAAAATGTAAAACCCTGCTGAGCTAAATGCAACGTGAAAAGGGCAAAGCTGAAGTCAGCTCAGCAGAAGCAGTCCCAGCTCTGCTCAGAAGAGATGGCCTCAGCAGAGACCACTGCTGGCCTGCTGTTCCCTCTCAGGTTGGAACAACAGGGCTTCCAATGTAGCACCTGGGGGAGCAGAAGGTAAAGGTCTGTTCCTGGTGACATTTCTTGTCTCTGATCCCATCTGTGGCCACCAAAAGTTCATCTGGCATCTGTGCACATGGTGTCAGTCTGAAAGGTGTCCCACTGTCAGCAAACATTCCTAAGTGGCTCAGCCACAGCATGAGCTCAGAAGGGGAAACTTCTTCTACCTTTAGCCTGAACACCTAAATTAAAACTTAGAGCTGAAGGTGTTAAGAACAGATGTGTTTGGTATCGTGTGTCCCTCTGTTTATTACACAAGCAACCTACTCATGGGTTTTAACCCGTGCAGAGACAATGGAACTCTGTCCTCCCTAGCAAGGGGGGGAAAAGAGAGCCTTGCAGAAGGAGACTGTGAGGGCAGATCTCTGTGAAGATGTGATCCCACATTAGCACTTTGGGATTGTGCCAAAACCCAAGGGAGATGGACCAGAAGTACTGCTAGAAACAGGAGCATCTGTGGAATACCACTCTGCATGTTTCAGCTTCTCCACACATGAAAGAAGTGATGGAAGGCTCTGCTTGCCCAGCTTGGGGCACAGAAAGGGAGCAAAGCAGCTGACCTGCATTCACACAGCAGCCTTTGCCACTGCTCTCCTCCGTGGGTAAGATGTTTTTCCCCTCTTCTGCCTCTAACTCTACAAGTCACAGGGCTCCGGGAGATCTGGAGAGCAGCAACACAAAATATTGCAAAACTAAAGCAAAACTTTGGCACTCACCAGGCAAAGCATCCGTGGAGGGGGGGGTTGTGTGCATGCACGGGGGATTCTTAGGCTCAGTGAGGGATTGGGATGAGTGACAACAGCCACTGGAAAGCTGGAAGCCAGCACAGCAGACACACTGCTGGCAAGAGGGACATTTGGCAGGGGCTGGTGTGCTGCACCACCGAAGGAAACAGCAGCAAAGACAAAGGTGTGAATTCAACCCACAGAAGCCCTGGAAAAGTCCTGCTCATTTCCTTACAAAATAGGCTCTAAATGCTGTGAATCACCCAATTCCCAATTTAATTCTGAAAGTCATTCAAGAGAGAGAGAACAACAGAGGAACATCTGTGCTAGTAAGATATACCAAGACCCAGATATGAACATTATTTTAGTGCAAATTAAACTTTCCCCCCTTCCTCATTCTTGCAGTTGACAAGAATATTCAAACAACTAAGGGGAAGGAAATAAAAGCACTTAGCAACACCTCAGTTGTTGCTTTTTTCCCCAGACAGCTGCTTGAGCAAGGTTTTTATCTGTCCAGAAGTTACTGTTGACTAGTTGTGCTAATGTCATCAACAACCAAAATTAAGAGCAGCTCCTCTGGAAAAGACAAACATGCATCTAACCTACTCCTGGTCCCTAGTGGTGGCCACTGGCAGATGTCTGGGGAATAGGATAAAAACAGGACAGACTGTCCTGCCTTCCCCAGACTCCCAAACTGTAACTGTAGGATTTGACTACACAGGGAATCCCAGGGGTGTTTTCCACCTCCTGACTGTAGCGTGCAGTCCAGGGTGTGTGAGAGGACAGGGGAGATGGATTAAAACTGGAATAAGGGAGATTGAGGTGAGACATGAGGAGGGAATTCTGGAGTGTGAGGGTGGTGAGACACTGGCCCAGGTTGCCCAGGGAAGCTGTGGAAGCCCCATCCCTGGAAGTGTTGAAGGGCAGGTTGGATGGGGCTCTGAGCAACCTGGTCTGGTGGGAGGTGTCCCTGCCCATGCAGGGGGGTTGGAACTAGATGATCTTTAAGGCCCCTTCCAACACAAACCATTTCATGGTTCTATGATCACCCACCTCTGTAGGGTGGCAGGGAGGTATTCTGGTGGCTCCTTAAGATCAGAATAATATTCTGCTTTGAGGAGATCACATGGACCATCAAGATCTCAGTGCTAAGGATTTTGTATCAATTAGGTCTTGAAAACCTCTCCAACAAAAGAGAAAGAAGAATTCCCATCGAATCAGGGGATTTTGGGGGAGTTTCATGGGACTTCACAGCCTCAGACAAAATACCAGGGAAGGCACTTTAACTTGCTGCTTCTCTGTATGGGCTCATTAATTAAGAACTCCTATAAAAGCATCCTATAGTTCTCTCCTGTGGTGGCCAGGCTGTTGAGAGACATGCTGCTGCTCTTCTCTCAGGGCTGTTACTGCCACACACACATGAGCTTTGAACTAAGAGAGATGGGAGCAGCTGCTCACCCAGGAACTGGGGGAGCTGCTCCAGCACATCCATTGACCAAAACCCACTGTCACTTTGCATGGCAACATGTTTTTGGAAAGGTTTGGTTCATACAGTGACTTGCTCATATGAAGGCTGCTGGTTAGAGTTCATTCTGTTTCTGAGGACAAAGAAGAGTGCCCTAGAGGATGGGAGAGCTCTCCAACAACCTGGGAGACCTCCTGCCTGTGCTGCAAGAGCCATGTTTTGCCACCTCTAATGGCAGAGGGACAGGGTGTCTCCTCCAGGACAAACAGGCTGAGCCTGCTGTGTCCTTCTTAAACATTGACAGGTAATAATGTACTTAAATCTGGCTCTCTGCATCCTTACCCTTGTAAGTGAAAGTAAACAGCTTGTGCTTTAAACAGAGACCCTGCCCTGCAGGGAATTCTTGGTTAAGAAGTGGAGTTATTCCCTGGAACAGCATCATCCAGTTATTTCCCTTTCAAGTTGGAGCTGACCAGCCTTTACAGGAGCCTTAAAACTCTCATTTCCAGCTTGCCCTAAACTTGGCCTTCATCCTCTTTCTTCCATGCCAGAAGGATGAGGGGAAAAGAAGAGATAAGGCAAGGTCTGGCTTGGTGTGTCTGGGTGTCCACAGTGTTAGGAGAAAGTCTCATTCTTATTTCTTGGCTTCTCTCAGGGCTTTGAATTTACCCACCAAACTATATTGCTGTTGCCTGGTCCATGGAGCAGCGAGCAGTAGGACAGCAGAGGACTTGCCTCCACAATAAGGTTTCCCAGGTGAGAACATTTTTTTTTCCCCCCATTCCCTTTTTTCTGCTCCAAATCCTGCCCACTTTATTGCATTCAGACTCAGCACAGCCCACTCAATCCCAGAAAAAAGCAAAGCCTTGCATTCCACCTAAAAGGACCAAATAAGGCAACAGGATGTGAATATATATATATATTTTACAAAAATAAAAACCCCAAGCCACACACAGGTGGTAAAATCAAAATGTAAAATAATTTAAAACAGGCATGGCTGTATGTAAGGGAGAATAAAGAGATACAAGGTTTCCATGAATATGTTTAGATTGAGAAATTTTCTATCAAAAGTGATGAAGCTTAGAAAGGGGGAGGGAGGCAGGGAGGGTGACAGACACAACCTGCACTACCTGGCTGCCTTCAAGGTGGAGTTTGAGCAAGACACTGTGTTCTAACTTTCCCAAGAAGCCCTGAAAATGAGTAAGAACTGCAGACAGGAGGTGGGGAGGAATAAAATGGAGACAGAAAAATGCCCTTAAAGAGATCATTTCAGATGAAGAGCATCATCTTCCACGGTGATATTACCTTTAAGATTATATACTAAAGGTACAAAAATGTCCTTAAATATCAGGCTGGAGCATTTACAGTCCTGCTTTAGAGACAGATAGATCCCAAGAGCAAGACAAATCTTCATCTATCAGTAGTTTAAGCAGAGGAGAAATCTGGACTCCTGGATTTTCCTCTCAGATTTGCACTCTAAGCCCTCTCATGCAATGCCACAAAAATCAGACCTGGAGATGGACCATTTTGTTGAAACTTTGGGATAGCCACTGATCTTTCCCTTCCTTCCTGCAATGAGAGGAGAGAAAAGGGGATCTCTAAAAACTAATTGGGTCTGCAGAATGCTTTGATGAGATGTGCAGGACAAAATGAAGAGTCCCATCACTTTATTTTGGATTTTAAAGCTGGGTGTGAACGTGAGGGGGCTGAACCTGCAACCCAGCCCAACACCAAGGAGAACAGCAGCTGTGACTTCTCCAAACTCTTACAGCTCATTTCAGTCCATTGGGGCTGCAGGAGGTTGCAGGAAAACTGGCTGCAAACTCAAAAGCAGCCCTGTCACCCCAGTGGGAATTTCAGGCATGAGGGACTTGGACATTGCTGGTTTCAACTTCTTTTCCTTCAATCCTTAGTAAGCAATTTGCAATTATCCAGCATTTTTCACCTCTCTCTTTTCCTCTCTCCCCTCCAAACCTACCAGGCAGATGCTGCTGGTAATGAATTCTTTTCAATAGGAAAATAACAAATCAGCTCCTTCCTTTTTCTGAACCTCTGAGCTTAATTAGGCTGATTCTGCACCTGTCTTAATGACATATGAAGAAAATTAATGGAACCACCAACCATTTCAGACTTCCATGTGGCCTGTGGGAGCCTCCAATTACTTCCACTATTGGGCTATGTCAGGGATAAGAATAAAGGACTTTAATTATTGACCCTGCTGTGCTGGGGAATAGCAAGAAGATGGATATTTGGCTGCAGCAGATGATCAGCACAGGGTCCTGATGGCAGAATTTGAACTGGAATACAGCAAAGGTGGTCAGGAGTGAATAAATTCTGTGTGTGAAGCCTTACAGCAGCTGACAGAAATCACAGGTCTGCCTGTGCTGGCCAGTTATCCAAGGCAGCATGAGGAACAGGGCTACTGAAGTTCAGGGGACAACTAGTGCTGTAGATGTTTCTGAGCACTTCATAGACTGGTTTGGGTTGGAAGGGACCTTCAAGATCATCTAGATCCAACCCCCCTACATGGGCAGGGACACCTCCCACTAGACCAGGTTGCTCAGAGCCCCATCCAACCTGCCCTTCAACACTTCCAGGGATCCACAGCTTCCCCTTGCACAACC
The DNA here is from genome assembly GCA_020745705.1 of Hemiprocne comata. NCBI lineage: Eukaryota > Metazoa > Chordata > Aves > Apodiformes > Apodidae > Hemiprocne > Hemiprocne comata. Next base: position 4,919,706 of record CM036608.1, read on the forward strand.
CAGCCCTAAACCAGAGCATCTGAACACCCCCAGACCCATCTTCTCCACACAAAACTTCAGACTTCACTCCCCTTGGCTTTAATCCTACATAACTCCACTGACTTTGGTGAATGCAAGCTCCTGCACAGCCCTGAGTGTGAGAGAGGAGAGAGATTATGTGCAAGAAGGAGCAGGGAGGTGCTTTGGCTGCCATCAGTCAGTGGCTGCAGCAGCACACACGTCCTGTTCTAACCCTTGGCACAAACCTGGCTCTTTTATTTGAAAAAAATCAGCATTAGAAAAACTCTGAAATGCTTAGGATGGATGAGCTAAGTATGTCGTGAGGTTTTAAACAGACCCAGCTTTCAAGTCATGGTTTCCAGTACATAACTTACTATTTCATGTAAAAGAGGTGACATTTATTACCCGTATTTTATGGAGCATCCAATGAAATTTTATAGAAAGTGTTTGACTTCTGATGAATCAAACCCCCAAAAAAGAGAGGATTTGTCATATCTCCATTAATGCAGGTCCATATTCCTGCCACTGTGGCAAAGCCAGCTATTCCTCAGCAATGGCAACATTACATTCTGCTGCAAACCAACGAAAATGGGTCTTTCTGGACCTGTATCATGTACCTGCCACCGTCATGCTTCACATTTCCCAGTTAGCACAGACACTGTGTGGGCTGAGGACCATATGGAGAAACACCAGCAATTTAGGGAGAGAGGAAACAGCTATTTGGAGTCCAATTCAGCCAGGAGTCAGCTTCTTCTGTTCCTTTTTCTAGGAAGGATTTTCAACTTAGGAGAAACTAAAGGGTAAAGAAACCTCACATTTGGCTTCCCCCTCCCTGTACCAGTTTATTTTGTGATGCTGGCTCCTAACATCAGATCCAGCAGCCAGCTTTCTCCACAGCTCCTGGAGCTGTTAAGGTAAGACCCACAACTAAGGCTCTGCAGTTATGAGCTGTGTACACCAGGAAGACAACTTCATCCTGTGTATCCAAAGCTTCACAGGCATTAACCTTTTTACTTAATAAATCATCACCTATCCCCAAATCTGGACACCACCTTCTCTTAGAGCTGTGATGGAAGAACTGCATGAAAAGATTGATGCCATTTCTGTATATCTCACTTGCCAGAGACAGTCACTCTCTTCTTTCCCTTCTTGAATGGATATAAAATATCTCATGTTTTTAAGACACATAAAAACAATGAAGCCTGAAATGATACGTAGGCGGGTATGACATGTGAAGGACAACTTCACTCAATCCTACAGCTGAATAATGGCTTTTTGGGTAATTAGCAGCTGATATTTTTAAACAGATGGGTCCCTCTGGCTGAGGGCAACTATAAGGCTGAAATCAATCCTGAACAAGGAGTCTATTAATTTCAGAGATCCTTGTCTCTGCGGACAAAAACCCGCTGTCTTCCTGTGAACGTTACAATGATGAGAACATTAATATTAGATAATTGTGACTTTGAAAGATCAAATGAGAAATGGTGATGAGGAAAAGGCATTATTATGTTAAATAAAACTCCTGCCCATGTACACTGTTAGCACTGGTCTATTGACAGATTCAGACTGAAAAAATGTAAGCGAGGGGAAGGGAGAGGTGGTTTCTGTCTCTGTCCAAAGTGGCAGAGGTGCAAGCCCTAAGGCAGGAACTCCCAGGGAAACTGTTCTTCAGATAGAAAAGCCTTCTTCATTGATCTAGAGTAGAAATGCTTAGCCCCTTTTTATAATGCTTTTCATCCTCAGAGCTTTTCATCTTTGCAGTGCATGCTCGGGGTTTTGATTTGCCCGATTATGCTCATAACAATAAAAACACAGAGCACTTTCAGACTCTTTGAAGGATCTCAGAATGTCAGGGAGAACATCTGCCCAAGCTGTGATATGGACAACTCTTCTTATCTATCATCAGAGAGATGCAGTTGTACAGGACAGAGGTCCAGGTGGGCAAGCCTTGAAGTTAGAGCCAACATGTGAAGGCAAGATAAAGACTGAGCACGTGAAAGTACAAAGAAGAGCCACGGTAGTCACCAAAGATGTGAGGATGAAGAAAGGATCAGTGAGGGAAGGATCAGAAGATGGCACTGGAGCAAGCTGAGAGGTAGAAAAGATGCTATAGCCATCAGAAGCTCCAGTTGTCCTCCCAGAAAGCAACTCCTGTCTCTCCATTGTCACAAAGGAAGCTGCTGCTCTCACTGGTCCATCACCTACACCAAGAAAAGGGAGCACAGTCCTATTTGTCCACCAGGCTGATGGCCAGAGCTCCTGTCCAGACCCAGCAGCTTTGTCAAGGAGATACCAGAGCTCACAAAGCCCAAAACAAACCCCTTACTCTCCCAGTCAAAGAGGAACCACTACCCTAAATGTCTGCCAAGCCTGAGGGGCACAGCTGGCCCCTCACACACCCCTGACACTGTCAGATTCTTTATTACACTTTCAGATTTTTGCCTCTCTCCCCTAGATATGCCCAAACTAGGTAGAAACAGGACTTTTAAGATAGACACCAACCTGTTTATGCCTGTGTCCTAGGCTAGCACAGGGCAGAATTTTAATTGCTCACCCAGCCCCATTCCAGGGCATGAAAAAGACATGTTTTCTTCCTACCTCTTTATATTTTGCTTGCTCCAAAATGTTATGAATATAAAAACCTTACCCCTCTGCAAGAAGCACAATCCTCTTAGAGCAAATCTGACAGGCACTGGGGGTACCTTAATGGATGTATTAATTCAAATGTTCCTTCCTGTTTGATATCTGGCAAGCAGAGGGAAATGTGATTAGGGGATGCTGTGTCTAGCTGGGCTTCCCTCCCACCTCTCCTACTCAGATTATTTCTCTCCTATTGGTGACCTTTTGAATCTGGCTCTGATCTAGACCTGAAGTGAAATTTACAACCCTTTAGTGAGAAAGGTAAAAGGGTTTGTGTGTGCTGAATTCCTTTTTTTTTTTTTTTTTTTTTTTTTGCTCCTTAAAAATGTTCTTAAACAATGCTCAATGAAATCCTTTAAGCCAGTTGCTTTTATCTATTTTTATAGGGAATTTAAGGATTTATGTCTTTTTTTCCCCACCTCCCTGTTGGCTCCTTTTTGGCTGAATTACATCAGGAGCAGAGAGTCACATGTTCATTGTAGCCATAAATAAAGCTCCTGTTTAAACTCTGACATCCCAGAAACTGCATCAGCAATTATTTCAGTGGGGACAGCTCTGGGTAAGGATACAAGCATCTCCTTCACCCTCACCATCATTAAGATTTTCATGCAGATTTGGCTCACTGGATAGTGAGATATTGTATTTTTTTTTTCCCCAGCTGTAACCAGACCCTGATGTCCAGGCATATCAGGCTATCAATGATCAGTCATGTCTTTATCTTTGCCCTCCCCTGCTTGACACACAAACTGTGTTTGTCTCAGACCTCTTAGTAGCTTCATGGCTTGGGCAAACCTCTTCACTATTCTCCCTTGAGGAACCTTATGTCAACAGATCCTCATCAAATCACTAATTATAATAATTGGGGCAGGATGATCCAGGAGCTAACAAGCATGGTGCCTTATACTTCATTACCCCTCACTCCCCAGCCCACAGTCAGGGCTAAAAGACAGATCTGATCCCACTCCTGGCCCCAGCAGGCTGATGGGATTCAGGCAGCTGGGATGCTCTGGAAAGGAAGGGGAGGGAGATGTCCAAGCTATCCCAGCCCTGCCGTGGGTTAATCAAAATAAATTAGGATGTGTCAGAGAAAATTTAGAAGCTGCAAAACGCAACGCAAGAAAAACTCTTGACCTGGGGTACTTTGAAAACTTGATTGCATGGGTTCTGGCCTTCAGATTTCATGGCCCTGAAAAGCTCTTCTCGATTTTAATAACACAGATCAGGTCCTGATGCAGAGTGATTTCCATTCTCTCTCTCCTTCTGTTCTGCTGCTAACACCCATTCTCTTGGGATGCAACTATCCTATTTTACCATGTTGCTTTCTCTGCAGGGGATATTGCTTCATTAGCAGTCTCAAAAGGTGGGAGGGAAGCAAGTCAGCTCTGGGACATATGGCTGAGACAGATCTATCCTGCTGCAGACTCTCTTAACTCCATGTATTCATGTGTTCTAGAAGCAAACCTGGCTTTGACCTATTTCCACGAGGGACACATGCCTTCAAGGTCCATTGCTGGGTGCTGAGCAATGCAGAGCCCCACTCTGGATGTGTCATGAGTCTGCAACGAGGCTGAGATCAAGGATCAAGTTATCTGCAGACAGAAATACAGGCAGATCAAGGGACAGATCAAAAGCACCTTCTGAGCCTTATTCTCAAGATCTCAATAGGGAAGTGGCAAGACAAGTAAAGTGATGAGAATTTGCCTTCTCTCCCCCACCTCCTGCAAAAGAAAGAATGTTTCCAAGAAAGGAAGGAAAAATAGCAAAGCTAAAAAAGCACATTTTCTCCATTTAGCTCACTGATGGCCTCAGCAGACCACAGCAAGATTAAACACAAAGCGGGGAAAAACTGCAGCTAATCAGAGAAGCAACTGAGCACAAGACAAGTACCAGAAAGTGAGGTGAGAGCCTGACATAGATGAAGCCACAGCCAGAGGAGACCAGGGCAAAAGCATCCAGGAGGCTGCAGGGAGCAAACAGCCAGCCTGTGTCACGTCACAGCAGGGTGACACCAGCCCTGTCTGGGACAGGCATTTAGAGCGAGCTATGTCTGCAGTGACAAAGTGGCACATTCCTGTGTGGCTCCCATTTGCTGCATCAAAAGTGTGGCCACCAGGTCAAGGGAGATGATGTCCATAAGAAACACATGGAGGTTCTGGAGAGAGTCCAGAGGAGGCCACAAAGATGATCCAAGGGCTGGAGCAGCTCTGCTCTGGAGACAGGTTGGGAGAAGTAGGGTTGTTCAGCCTGGAGAAGAGAAGGCTCCAGGGAGACCTTAGAGCACCTTCCAGTGCCTGAAGGGGCTCCAGGAAAGCTGGGGAGGGACTTTGGACAAGGGCAGGGAGGGAGAGGACAAGGGGGAATGGATTAAAACTGGAAGAGGGGAGATTGAGGTGAGACATGAGGAGGGAATTCTGGAGTGTGAGGGTGGTGAGACACTGGCCCAGGTTGCCCAGGGAAGCTGTGGAAGCCCCATCCCTGGAAGTGTTGAAGGGCAGGTTGGATGGGGCTCTGAGCAACCTGGTCTGGTGGGAGGTGTCCCTGCCCATGCAGGGGGGTTGGACCTAGATGATCTTGAAGGTCCCTTCCAACCCAAGCCAGTCTATGATTCCATGGAATCTAAAGAGGCTGATCCAATGCTCACCAGTATCAATGGCTCAGTCTCCCCTAATCTCAGTGTTATTTAGTCAGCCACTGCTTCCCAGCTCAGTCATTTTAGGGAATTTTGGACATCCAGGGCTCTAGAGGCTCCTGCAGCATCCTCAGTCTGTGCCCACAGTTACACTGCCAGGAGAACCTCATTGCAAGGAAGTTGCACAACGGTTTTGCTGTTCTGCTCATTGTTAAAGGCCTGATTTTCAGAAGTACTAAGCAACCTGTGGAGCTTCACAGGAACTGCTGTCACATTTGAAAAATGAGAAGAAGAAACATTCTGTCACACCAGTGTGCTGGGTGCTGCACAAGTCACCAGGAGGATCAGCACAAAAAGATGAGTTTGGGGACATGGGTGTACCAACATGTTCATAACTCCTGGCTGTTGGCAAACACTCACACATCCCTCTCTAGAAATAAATACATCTCACATGCAGATGCTCCTGCACACGGGTAAACCTGCCCAAATGCTCATAAAAATTCAAATTAGGAAGAGACTTTATTGACATGACAGGCACTGGAAGCACTGCCAAAACATAGGAAGAGAAACCTGTCAGAGAGAGACAGGATTCAGCAGCCAGGTTGAACCCACACTTCACCTGGCATGGAAAGTGGAAGGACACAGAATAAAGAGTGGGAAAAGCAGCCCTGCACCACCAGCTATGCCCAGGTGACCTAGGGCAGAGCCTGGGTCTCCTCAGCCAACATGTCCTCCCAACATGTCCTTGGCATCCTCCTCTGCCTCAATTTCTGCTGTGCCAGCAACTCCTTTTCTTATTGCCAGCACATCTTCTGGAATGCTCTTCCTTCCATCCAACACAGATTGTTCCCTCCCTTCCCTGAAGTGTGGTTCCTTCTCAATTATCACACATTCCTGTCTCCTCTTGTTGCCTCACACCTCTACAGCTTTTGGGAGAGCAATGGGGGTGGAAATGAGCTGAAGTCTCTCAACACCTTGGCAGAGCTGATGGAAACAAGGCATCGGTGGGTTCTGCATCCACTGAAAGGTCTGCAACCAGTTGAGACCAACATTCTTGAGAATTAAGGTGCAAAGCTACAGGTTGTAAGATATCTGGGTGGAAACAGCTGGGAAGAGTCCAGCACCTCAGAAATGAAACACGCAGAAATCTGAACTTGGAATGGAATTTCTCTCCAGGGTAGGAGGGTGCAGCTGATGGAGGTAATTGGGGTTAGGAAGGAATTTTCCCTAAGGGAGCATGGAGAGGATTGAGGTTGGGTAAGGAGGACAAAAAAAAAAAAGAAGTGTTTTTCTCTAGAGCACAAAACAAGAATTCAGAGAATGTGCTGTTCATCTTTATGGAAACATTCCTCTGTACCAGTCCTCAAGTCCCAACAAACACCAGCTTTGAGTGCTCCCTGTGACTCTCCCAGCCTTTGCAAGTCCAGCATGTCTGGGATTCAGACCTGTTTCTAACACAGATGTGCAGGACAACCTTGAGCAAATGCCTTTTCCTCAGTGTGCTTTAGCTGACACCTCCACCAGTTCCAAACCAACATGGCAATAATGGGGTTGGGTCAGGCTGTGGGTCCATCTGGCTCCTTGCTCATCTCCAAAAGGGATGCTAGCAAATACTGAAGGAAAGAGCAGAAGATGTAAACAATTATTCTACAGACTACAGAGAGCAGGGAGCAATGATGCCAAGAGACTTAATTTTCTGCATCTCCAGATAAAAGCCCAAGTGCAGAAGATCAAAGTTAAATGCTGCTGTCTGCTGCATGCACGTTGACCTGTTGCTCTGTGCCACCGAGATCTTTCTGCTTACAGGAAAATGGAAGTTTAAAAACAATCTTTTTGATAAACCATTAAAACAAAAGCCAATTTCTATTCCAAACATTCACAGTAGCTGCCTCCACAGGTGACTGGCTAAGGGGACCTCCAGCAGGAGAGCACATTTTGTTTGCCTTCAATGATCAGCTCTGCAAGTAAAACTACATGTGTATGATTTCTGAGATTTCCCATCATCCCCAAGTTTCCTCTGGCTAATGATTCAACTGTGACTCCTGGTCTCAGTCCTTGGGTCAGACAGTCAATGTTTCTCCTACACAGTCCTTTTTTTCCAGAGCACTCATGAACTTTCATCTATCTGCTGCCTGTGGACAATAACTGGGTTTCTCACCACTAAATCCACTCCTGGGACAGTGTAAAAACATAACATAGAATCGTATCATAGACTGGTTTGGGTTGGAAGGGACCTGAAAGATCATCTAATTCCAACCCCCCTGCATGGGCAGGGACACCTCCCACTAGACCAGGTTGCTCAGAGCCCCATCCAACCTGCCCTTCAACACTTCCAGGGATGGGGCTTCCACAGCTTCCCTGGGCAACCTGGGCCAGTGTCTCACCACCCTCACACTCCAGAATTTCCTCCTCATGTCTCACCTCAATCTCCCCTCTTCCAGTTTTAACCCATTCCCCCTTGTCCTCTTGCTACAAGCCCTTGTAAATATCCATACCTTGTATATGTACACACCTAGCTCACATCTACCATTCCTCAGGGTGGAGTTTGGCAGCTGGTTACAACAGCACACAAGAGCAAGAGAAAAGGGCTTAGGCAAGGAGATGAAGGAGAATACAACATCCATTTGACTAAACATTACTTACATGGCAAGATTCAACTCCTCACGTTGGAGCTTTGCCAGCTAATACCCCTGGGAAACACCACAGATCTGAATGGACAAAAGATTTGGAGAGCTCTGGCTTCATATCAGAGAGGACACACAGCTATTCTGCTTGAGGACAAAGTATGAAACCCTAAGAGGACTGCAGGGCAGCCAAGCAGGCTGACAGGACACCCTGCAGAACACCCTACAGAACACAACTGCTGTCAGAACAATCTAAGGACAAATGAAAGAGCAGCTTTCTGATGGAGCAGCTTTCTGATGGAGCAAGCACGGGCAACCACTGCTTTCTGCAGCCCCTGGTCCAGCATAGAGGACAGAATCAAAGGACAGGATGCAAAGCCTATTCCCTCTGCAAGCACCAAATGCTAATACACACTTGGGGCTGCAATTCTGGACTTCAGCATGCAGCAAACCTGTCTCTCACTCAAAATAATCCATCTCCCTGACTCTAGCCCTACACAATGACAATTACTTGTCCATTCTTCCACATGTAGGACCTTCCTAGAGCATCAGAAGAGCTTTCCTGAGGTGCAACATCCTGATTTAGTCAGATCAGCACAGCAACAGAAGGGGGAATGATGCTGCAAGGAACAACCCCCACTTCTGTTTGTCCTGTAAAGGTAGAAGGGAAAGAAAATGCAGGAAAAAAACCAGAAAGCAGCCAGGCAGCCCACCTCCCTCTCCTTGGGAAGGTTTGAGTTGGAGGAGCTTGCATTGCCTTGGCTGATTGCAATTACACCATCAGCTGGCTGGAAAGAAAATGAAATTGCAACAAGAGTTCCAGCTTTAATTGAAATTTCCTGGGATCTGTTATTACACAGCAGTGATTGTTCTGCAGCATTAATGAGCCTTTGCTCAGATGATTATCCCAGTGTCTCTCCAGTCCCTATTTCATTATTGTATTATTAATGATCAGATAGGGTTGTCACAGCTGAGATGAAACTTGAACATCAGACACCAGACAGAGCAGAACGTGGCTCTGAGCACACAAACATGCCTGCTCTGACACAGCCCCCTGCCATGGTGCTGCAGCAGCAGGGCTGGTACAAAACCCCAAGTCTATGCCAACATTGTTGGGGGGCAGGTGGGACCTTTTATATTTACTTTTTGGTACACTGCACTACTAGTCTGTATGAACTCTGCCATCCAGATGCCCTTTTGTGTCCAGTTGTGTGTGAGGACTACAGGAAAAACTTATACTCTCCAGACTTTCTCTTCCAAGAAAAATTTTGTTCTTCCTGGGTTTGCTCATCCCATATTTACAAAGCTAAAGCTTTTTTTTTTTTTTTTTAGGCCATTCAGTGAAATGAGCCTTCCCCTTATTGCTGTGAAGAGCCTCCAAGAATCCCCCTGAGAGTCTGTCTGGGTTTTATGGCCTGAATTGATCACCTCAATAGTTTTCACATTTAGCAACTGCTTACCCAGCCCACATTCTGGTGCTTGGAAGTACTTCAGAAGCTCCTCTCATTCAACAGATTGCCCTGTGTTGAGTCCTGCATGGAATCAGGCAGGATCCAGCAAGCTATCCACTTGGCACCAGGCCAGGCCAAGGCTGGAAGCTGTTAATTTTGGCAAGAGGAGATTTATCAGATTTGGCAGTGCAGGGGGAGACCTGGTTCACTGCAGCCCTGGTTGCTTGGGGAAACAGCTTTCCCCTGGCTCCAGGAACGGAGTTGGACAGAATGATGTTGTTGAAAGGACATAGAATTCCAGAATAATTAAGACTGGAAAAGAGCTTTAAGATCATCAAGTCCAACCAGCAACCCAAAGCCACCATGGCAACTAAACCACGCCCTGAAACACTACATCCACATAGAATCATGGGATGGTTTGGGTTGGAAGGAACCTGAAAGATCATCTAGATCCAACCCCCCTGCATGAGCAGGGACACCTCCCACTAGACCAGGTTGCTCAGAGCCCCATCCAACCTGCCCTTCAACACTTCCAGGGATGGGGCTTCCACAGCTTCCCTGGGCAACCTGGGCCAGTGTCTCACCACCTAAATTCTTATTAGGGTAAGAGATATATATAATGTATCCTTATATATATATTTTATATATATACACACACACAGAGTTATATCTGTGCAGTGAAATGCATCAGATTTACCACTATCCCATTGCTGGTTCTCCCACAAACATTTCAGCAAATGAGTGACCTATTTCCTCTGTCTGATGGAAGATCTCCCCATCTCAGAATGCCACAAAAGTCAAAAAGCCATCATTCACAGCAAAGTCTGCTACAGGCTTAAATAAGTTTATCATCTCATGTTCAAAGACTCAGAGAAAGGGCTGGTTTCCTATGCCTGAAAGGGCTGTTTCATTTCCTAAAAACGATAAATCCCACATCTCTGCTTTTAACAGCACCAGGTAGCCCACCACTACAGAAGACCAGCCCACCCAAACACAATGCAGAGCTCATCATCTTCTCTTGACTCACTGGAAAGAACATTTCAAACAGACAGAAACATTTCTCAAACACCTTCCAGCAACATTGCCCACATCCCTAGGCTGACAGAAACCCTTGACATACACAATTCTTTTCAGTTTTGACCAGAATCCTAGAGTTCTGTTTTTTGGTTGGTTGGTGAGGTTTGGGGTTGGTTTTTTTTTCCTCATTCCACGTGCTCCTTTTTGTGTGATGTTGGGCAAACAACTCCTCTGTTTCAGTTACCTTGGATGTACAATGAGGCAAAAAGTTAAACCCCAAAGCTGGGTGACATTTCAGTTCCCTTGTGAAATGCAGCCAGAAACGGAAGAGGAACAGGTTTAACACAGCAGGGAATATTTGCAAAACCAGAGTGAATGAAGACAACAGTTTCAAGTAAAAAAAACAGAACTGCTAATCCTTTCCTTATTTGAATCACCACAATTATTTTTTTCCTCCTGAAATAATTGTTTCTTGCTGATCATAGTTAAGCAAAATGTATTAACCCATGAAGGACAGATAATGGCTCCCTTGGGGCTGAGTGCTTCAGCCTCAATTAATTATTTTTATTGGGGCTTTGTTGCCCAAGATCCAAAGTATGGATTGGTAATTGGACAAGAAAGTTTATTCCCCTAATATTTGCCTTTACCATTAAATAAATATTCCAATATCTGGATAACCTTCACCCAGGATTGCAAAAAGTTTTATGATCTTCGTGGAAAACACAGTGGATAAGTGCTAGGTATTGTTCTTAATGCTGATAAGAGACAATCTACGTGTCCAATAATAATTTTCTTAAAATCCTGGCATAGATTCTTGCTCTTTTTGTTCTCTCTCAAACACACCACACACGATTAGATCATTATGGGCTATCAATTTGTCATATTTCAGCAATTTTTTCCCTTTAAGGATCCAAGATGAGAACTCGCTAAAAAGGCCTAAAGCTGGAGAAAAATCATTTTACAAAAACAATTGCTCCATTTTGGTGTCAAAACACACAGTATTCTTCTCCTTTGAAAGAACATTTAGGAAAAAAAAATAAAAATCACATCCCTCTTAGCAGCAATCATTTCCCCTGGGATGTTTTGCAGGTTGTGGTTGCAGATATCTTCCTCAGAATGTATAGTGAAGCTTTAATTTCCATGGCAGTTGCTTTCCTGGTGAGAGGCTCCACCTAAAACCACCCCCCCCCCCCCCACTTTCAGAGCATTGTCACCCTGGGTATTTATTTAATCTGAACATGCACGTGGCTACACACACGTTGCTGTGATGAGGGAGTAGGTGAGATTTAAGAAGGCTGAGAGGGTTGAAGGTGTTCAGCCTGGAGAGGAGAAGGCTCCAGGGAGACCTTAGAGCACCTTCCAGTGCCTGAAGGGGCTCCAGGAAAGCTGGGGAGGGACTTTGGACAAGGGCAGGGAGGGAGAGGACAAGGGGGAAGGGATTAAAACTGGAAGAGGGAGATTGAGGTGAGACATGAGGAGGGAATTCTGGAGTGTGAGGGTGGTGAGACACTGGCCCAGGTTGCCCAGGGAAGCTGTGGAAGCCCCATCCCTGGAAGTGTTGAAGGGCAGGTGGGATGGGGCTCTGAGCAACCTGGTCTAGTGGGAGGTGTCCCTGCCCATGCAGGGGGGTTGGATCCTGATGATCTTTCAGGTTCCTTCCAACCCAAACCATTCCATGATTCTATTATGCTGTCCCCCAAGCATCTCCCCTGTTCAGCTGCAGAGCAGGTTAGTTGTGAAATACAAAACCTGTGGGATCAGTGCAAAGTAAAGACAAGACGATGAGACAACACTGGACTAAACTGCTGGCCCAGACTGACTCCCAAGGGAGGGGAGCAGCCCTGATCCATGACTTCATCTAAAGATGCTTCTGCAAGTTCTCCACTGGTACAAGTTATCCCCTGCATCCCCAGGCCATTAGCATGTCATGTTAGCACATCAAGGAAGACAAAAATGTCCCTGTAGGTCCCATCTGCCCCACCAGAAAGGATGACCTCCTTCTGTTCTACATTCAATCACAAGAAATACTCAATCTGTAATTAAGAGACTTCTCTTCCACCCCTCTCTATCAGGTCTTTGCCTCTTCTACCCTCCCATCCCCCAGCAAACCTTCCAGCCTGAAGTCAATTTAATGAGATTTCTCAGTAACAAACGACCGGTTTGTAATAATTATATTTTCGCCCGCAATTGCTGTAAAAATGATTTAAAGCAGAGAAGGCTCCAATTTATTAAGCATCAAATTTTCTGTGGTGAACTTCTAACTATTAAAAGAGCCTTGAGACTGAGGGAGCTCTCCTCCCCCACTCTGGGCTTTGCCATTGCCCTGAAATATTGATAGTTTGTACATGAAAATGTAACGCTGGAAATTTGACTCCTTTATGAAAATAAATTAATCCCCTGGCAAGCTTCATTCTCTAGCCTTTCATCAAGCCTTATGGCAGCATGGCAAGGGAAGTGGGGAAAGAAGTCACACAGAAAACAAACCCATCTACAACCAGTTCCAGTCCCAACATTCCTTCCTTTCTTTTTGCCCACTTTGGTCACCCGGAGGAATGAAGGTGAATTAAAGAGCATCTGTCCTAATGCAGCACACAAGTAGCTCCTAAAAACCCAAAAGTTTGCCTGAAGTTTTCCCTTATGCACTGGAAGTTTTGGCAGAGTCCTTATTTTATTCTACCTGGTTTTGCCCACAACAATTCCAAGAATTAAAAAAAAAAGAAGGCAGTTTTCTGGAGCACAGAAGCAATTGCTGAACCAGCTCTCAGCATGGAGCTCATTGAAATGCAGCCCAACTCACACACTTTTACCTTCAGCTGAACAGAAAAGAAACTATCTTCTCCTAGCTGATTGACCTTTCTGCTGAATAGGTTGTCTTGCTCCAAAGCTCTGATCCATGACCCTGAGTGGAGCTGTGTGGAAGGCCATGGATAATTATAACCCAACGGGGCCATCATTGCTAAAACAAGAGGGCACTTGAATAGTTGGTGCTGGTTTCCTACTTAAAGTGGCAAGAAATATTCACAGCAACTGCTCCTTCCCATCTCTCCCTTCCTTTTCTTCCAAGGAAGAGGGGAATGGATGCAAATGGTAGATTTCCTTAAATAGAACAGGGGGCAATTCGAGGAGACAGTGAGAGACTGAACAAGTTTGGCTCACCAGGGAAGAGATTATTTTAATGAGACTTAATTCTATTATGTGAAAGATGATGAACAATCGATGTGCAATCATGCTGACAGGGAGTGGTTGAAGATTTTAGCCTTTGGTATGCATGGAAAAACAGATTTTCTACACCTAGCAGAGACAGAGCAAACATGACAGAGAAGAGGAAAGATAAAAGGAGCTGGATCCTCACATAGGATAATTTGGCACAATTTGCCTGCTTTCTGATTAATACCAGTGAAAGATATGGCCAAGGGTTTTAACCTGCATATTGTTTATCAGAGGCTGTTGAAATCCAGTGTCTTGTTTCAAAGCACACTTGTTACACCAACCTTCACAGCACACCTATAAAAGGCTGTTAATTTAATTAATTATCTCTGGTAAATGGACCCTCAAGGGTTCCCGGAGGTAACATGCATCTCAGCAAGGAAACAACACAACTGACAAGAGCATCTGCCTCAGGAAATTACAGTGCCCACCTAATGACATTAAGCAACAGAGAAGCAGCCAGGTCTCCTTGCTCCTTCCTCAGGAGGAGCAAAGCATCAGTCACTGGCCCCTGGCTCATCTCAGGACCTCTACCAGTGTCTGAGGCCAGAGAGAGTAACTGCTCAGCTGAAGGTATTTTCTGTCCTGAAAGTAAGAATGGCAATAAATATTTTACTCCTCCTTCCTGGCATATGATAAGAGAGGTTAGAGCAGCAGGGCAGGGCTGGGTGCTGGAGCAAGGTTTGTCACAGGCCAGATATTTCTAGTCAAGTTGTAGAGTGGCACATCGAGCTGCATGCCCTTGTATTGCTCAATTTCATTACTGGTTGTGAAAACACACCCACTGTTTGTGGGCACACACCCCAAGACTAAGTTCTCATGCAGCTGTTCCTGTGTGCAGCCTCCTGCTCTATCAGCTTAGTGCTCAATCAATTTTTGCTTTAGGAGCTAATGAGACCATTTTTAACAAGGTGAAGTCAATCACACCTATGGAAAGGGACTTAGCTGCCTGATGATCCCTTCCATATTGACTAAAACAAGGCATAAACTTTTCCCTCAGCTATTTACAGCTGCTGGAGGAGTCTAACTGGAGTAAATCAGATGAATTCCAGCCTCTTCTGTGAAGCTTTGTCAATATTGGAAGCTGAAGATCATGCTCAGAAGACCTTGGGAAGGTCATTCCATACATAATCTGCAAGACCTTGCCTCCTTTAGCTGGACAAAGGTCTCACATAGCACCTGAGGAGCCTATTTTATGATTGCTCTTCTTCCTTACATGCCAACCACACACTTCCCACCGTATTTTTTTTTGCCTCTGACAAAAGTGGACATAAAATAGTACAAGTCTGTCTTGCCAACATTTTACCTCTTTGTTGATCTCAGTTATTGCATTAAGACCGTGGAAGAAAGTTACCCTGAGTTTGATGTTCCTATCATTTGAGCTTTTTTCATCAATAATTTTAGATTTGTGAGCACATTCATTTCAGACACACACAAGCCTCCCTACAACTCCCTGGCTGCAGTAGAACTTTCAGTCTAAAACGAGCAGCCCAACTACAAATGAGTGATTATTTTTAGCTTAACAAGCAAAAGGACAAACAATAAAAGAGCAGGGATAATGCATCATGAAATGTACTTCGTTCGTTTATTTGACAACTGCAGTTTAGTTGTAATTAATTATGATAATACTTTATGGCACACCAGTTAATGTTCTGTGGTATAATTTGTTATAGACTCAGTAACACGAGGCCTCTCCTCCAGCCTTATACTGCTGAATCTTTACTAGGGAAAAGCCTGATGTTTAGGGAGGGGATATTAGGGAGGACACTGTGGAGGGAAGGTACAAATTAAAATTCACTTTGGGAGATCTGTCAGGGTTACGTGCCCAGAGACAGGGCTTTTGGCAGCTCTGCGTTTGATTTCCAAGGCAGATACAAGGGTCTGCACAAATCACTGACACCACAAAGAGTCTTCTGTTGCCACTTCTCGTGATGTTGAGTTGTAGCTCAAGATCTCTACAATTAGTGCCCATATCTGACTCCCTGGCTAAGCCTGAGGTCTCAGGCTAAGAGCTGGTTGGAGCAATTTGCTCTCTAGTACACAGCTCCTCCATCCATCCATCCCTCTGGATGTCTTGCCCCATCCCTGGAAGTGTTCAAGGGGAGGTTGGATGGGGCTCTGAGCAACCTGGTCTAGTGGGAGGTGTCCCTGCCCATGCAGGGGGGTTGGAACTAGATGATCTTGAAGGTTCTTTCCAACCCAAACCCGTGCATGATTCTAGGATCCCCATCACTGACCCTCACTGTGGCAATAACCTAACTCAGACTTTCCTCTGTGTGCACAGTGCAAGACAAGCACTAAATAATTGTGTCTGTCAGAGAACAAGCAGCACATACAATGCTGCAGACAGTTCTAATGGTTTTACACATTTATCCTTCAGGCCTACATAGGTTGGGTGTATCCTTTCACAGGCTGAAATGATATTAGCTTCACACTACATATTGCTTTTCTTATTAAATCTGGCCAGACCGGTTCTTGTCTAGAAACCTGTAACTGTCACAGTAGCTTTATCTTCCCTCCCTCACCCCCTCCTGCTTCTCTCTCTGAACTTTGCTGCCAGGCTCCACACATTGCTCAAGGAAATGTAGAAACAGCAGTGGAAAAGACACCCAGCTGCTGTTTCTACTTGGAACAACCTCACCTTATGGGTGAGCAGAGGGCTATTGCTTGGAGGCTGCCAATCATCCTGAACACCTTAACATAGTCCTTGAGAGGGGGAGAAAAATAACCCTTAAAGAACAGAATGAGATCAGCTCTCAGGATTCCAGACAAGACTCTTATCTCAGGAAACTCCCCACTGTAAAATTCTACAAGAGGGTTAACAACTTTCTTGTCAAAAAATGAATAATCCTCCTCTAGGGGATTTTATCATGTTACAGGAGCACCCCCAGTCCCCATGAGTGGTTTGCTCAGCATCAGATCAGGTGGGCTAAACCTTTGGCTGGTCCAGGCTAACTTGGTTCCACAGATTTAGAGCAGTCCAGGGCAATTTGCATCCATTTAGTGGTGATCTGCCAGGTTGCACTCAATTCAAAATTTGGCCTCCTGGACATTTGCAGAAGGACTTGCTCCCTCTCCGCCCAGCCTAGTGTCCTTGGTTGGCAAAGATGATCCTCTAACATCAGCTCTCCTGGCAGCATCCTTCATCTGCTAATGGCATTTTCAAGTTGCTTTTCAGGTGTCTAGGCCAGGCCTAGGGAGAAGCTGAATTACACAGGGGGCAGAAAGCTTTCCTGGAACATTCTTATTTGGTCCTAACAGTTTCCTGGATGGCAACTAACCCTCTCCTCTTGCAGAGGAACTGGTGAGTGATTTACCACTTCTCAGAGAGAAGTGACACAGAGCCATAAATAAAGAGACACTTGGCTGTTAGAGCAAGTGGCAATTTCTGACAAGCCATGGGATTCAGAGAAATCTGTGATCAGGAACTGAGCAGATAATGACTGTAGCACCAGAGGAGCTCCCTGAGTGCCCCTCTCTCCTCCTCACCCACAGTGCCTGTCAGCTGCTGTGCTGAAGCTGAGGGAAAGGCAGTTTATTGTCTCTATTAGGGTCTGGATAGATATTTGCATCTCCCCCTTTTTGAGAGCTCTGCATTAATTTACTTCATTAGTTCTGCAGAAGCCTTGGCCAGCCTCTAACACACAGTGCCTGTCCACCTCCAGGGAAAGAAATCTCCTGGATCATTCAGACAGAAGCAGTGAAGATGAGAGGGGAAAAAATAACCTAAGAGTATCTTGTCTACTTTTAACTTCTGCTAAATACAACCACTGTAGCATTTCAGAGTCACAAAGCTTGAAAAGACCTCCAGACATCACCTAACCCATCTTAATGCTTAGAGCAGGACAAACCCCATCCAAAAAAGCAGGTCAGTTATTGTTTGTCCCTCCCTCACAAACCTCCAGAAAAGTGCATCTAGAAGTACCACATTTCACTCTTACACTGCCCTGCTAGTGAAGTTTCCCACAGCACAAGTAATAATAAATAAAGGCAGATTTCAATATAGAAAAATGGTTTTGGCAGCTATAACAATATCCAAATTATCAGGTGAAAGCCTTATGGAAAAGCCACTAGGTAATAATAGACTTGTATCAGAATCAGAGACTTTTCACATTCCACTGGAAAATTAGGACCCCAGAATTAATTTGACTGGATTAAATGAAAGAACCAATCTCACCTCCTCATGATCTCCTACAAGGAACTGAAGCTTTCTAGAGCTTTGAAAAAAACACTCAACACTATGTTTCAAGATTTCCTTCATTCCTTCCCACTCTTGAAGGAGGAACATCAAATAGGAATCATCACCATCCACCTTCTCTCCCAAACAACTTTGGCTTTCTTGCATTTTTCAGGAATTCATCAGAAAAATCTCCAGATGGCCCCACTCCAAAATCCCACCAATAAATACAACAAAGTGAAAAATTGACTCACTGTTGGCACTGATCTTCCAGAGCTCCAGATGGAGGAGTTTGTCCCTCTTGACCATTCTCAGAGTGCTTGGAGCTTTGCAGATGAAACTGCTGTTTGAGGATCTACTCTGTGCCCTGCAATAAAGCACAGGACATCAGCAACCTCCAGGGAGCACCTGCTTTAGCCCAGCTCTAAACCAGACAGAAAAAACAGCCCCATAGCAGCAGTGCTGAATACCTTGTGTCAGCACCACGTTTTTTGCTCCTTTTCCTTTGTAGGATGCCTTTTATTCAGCTCCCTAGATCTTCAAGAGGGTCCTACCACCTCCTGGAAAACAATTTAGAAGGAAGAGCTGTTAAAAAAAAAGGCAGAAAGTTAGTAGAGACAGAAGACTTTCCACTGAAAAACACTTGGATGAAGGCATGGAAAAGGGTGATGGAGAAAAAGGTTGAGCAGTCTGGGAAAAGATGAGAGAGCACAGGAGAAATTGTACAAGGCCTTGAAGACAAGGACAAACCTATCAACACTCAGTGACTGTCCAGGGAACCTGAAAATATTGCTGTCATTTTAAGAAAGAACATGAAAAAAAAAATGGAGACAAGAAAGTTCCCTCCCTTTGTGCCACCTGTACCTATACTGCTCCCTCCTCTGCCTTCCCTCCCATCAGCTGAGCAATCTAATGGCTGACCTGGGTTAAAAATAGTATTCCCTGTTGTTCTGGGGGGCAGGATGCATCTTGCAAGATGCAAGACTGGTATAACTGGAGTTAATCCTTCCTGATGTAGCTGGAAGTAGAGTCCTGGGCAGAGAAGTACAGTGGCACAGTAACCAGCCATCATGCACCTGGGCTTTTTACAGCTTCACTTGTGCAGAATTTATAACCAATATGTGGGCAGAGCCAAATCCTGAGTCATAGCAACTGCATTCAGAATGAAAGAAGTCACTTAGGTCTCCACCAAGGCTTTTCCCAGTTCCTGCCTGTACTGGTGACAAGGAGATTCTGTGGCATCACTTAGTGCAGCCTAATTGCTGTTGCTCTTTACCTTCAGCTGCACTGGACTCCAATGGTATCATTGCCAAAGCAGATCCATTAGTTAGGAAATCATAAATATTTGTCCACAAAACATTTCTAACCCAGATAAGAAGCTGTAGAAAGCCTCTCTGTCCTAAGGCCCATTTAATTAGAATTTTCTGTCTCCTTCAGATAGTTTATTCAAGGTTCATGGACCCTCTAACTAAATCTATCTAAACCCAGCCTCAGTTTCTCCAGTAAGGGCCAACTGGTGGTCTTGCATGGCCATAAAAATGTGCCTTTGCAGATGGAATGTCCTGTAATGAGGACCCACCCACTTCTTTTCCAAGCTTTTTGAGTCAGGAGATCCAAAACAAACCACAGGGACTGCAAACATTTGCAAATAAAAAAACCAAGCAAATACTCTTACATCTGCAAAGGCCCTAGAAGTTGCTGTTCAAGGAGAGAAGCAGAAATTGAGAGAAATGGAGCAAATGTACAAAAGACAACATGGATCTGAATGCTCTGCACCAAGAAAGGGGCAAAGCCACTAGAAACCAGGTTCTGCTTCCTGGTTTGAAGCATCAACAGGGCGTTGTGTGAAATGCAACTGCAAACCCTGCTCCTGCCCCCCAAAGCATGTGTGGGGGGTGGAAGTTAAAGCAAACCAATCAAGTGCAGCACTGAACACAAACCCACCACACAATTTCCTGGGAAAGGCAGGCAAGCTTGAGAGCGCAGAGAGCAGGTTCAGATTTGCATGAAGATAACATGCAGGACAGCACTGGAGGTTAGACCTAATAACCTTAGACAAGAAAAAAGCGTGTGCAAACTTGGTTTACATTTTATTTTACCCCAATGCCTTCCTTCTTTTTATTTCCCATGCACCCGTGATGATTAATATCAAAGGGCATTATTGCACTGCTGACATTCAAACCAAGCATCTTCAGAGCCTGGAATAAGCACTGAAAAAAAGGAAGGGCAGGTGGTGGGGTCACCTCTCTCCCAGATCCACTCTCTTTTTCTATTTACATTAATATAAGGAAGAGCTGCACATGCAGAGAACACACAGAAAATGTCATCTCTCTTCAGACTTTTGTATTAAAGATAAAACTTGAATATTTATCTTCCCCTTCCAGGCACTGAACTCCACAGGCCTCTCAGCTCAAGGGCAGTCATGCTGTGGCTTGAGAATCCCAAACATCTACCACTCTTTTTGGGTGCATCTCTCTCTTTCCTCCCTTAAAATGCTCCAGAACTAAGAACCAAAGGGGAAAAAAAACCCACACAAACAACCCACAAAGTTTTTTCTTCAAGCTGAGAGAAAAAGCAAGTAATCTAGCAAACAGTACTTAAAATAAGAGTTTTCATAAAATGACTTGTGCTCTGCCTTTTGTTTTAAATTGTTGTTTCTTCCCTCTCCCCCTTAATTTTCTGCCACTGATTGACAGGTCCCTGTTAATAATTTCTTTCCCTTTGGCAGGTATTTTTTATAATGTTTCATTTGTGGCACTGCAAGCTGCCTGGTCCCTCCATACCTCCTTCAGCTTCCCTCCCTTTCCAATTGCTTCTAGGATGGCAGCAAAGATTGCAGAAATCAAAGCTAGTGCCTCTACACACCCTGTGTTCCTGCTGTGACAAGAAAGTGCATCAGTTTCCTAACCTGTAAACCCTCCAATGAATGTTTCCACGAGGACAGAAAAAAATAGAGCAGAAAACTCAGAAGAATAAAGAGGAAAATGACTATTTTTTTTTAACCAAGTAGGTGATGTGTTTCTCAAGCCAGCCTGGGCCACTCTTGGTGTGGCCACAACCAGCCCCACAGTGTCCCAACATGGATCTGTAGCTCCAGAACACTGGCAGCTCTAGAGAAGAGCATAAACAGTTCATATTGTCAGTTTAGTATATAATTTTCTAGGCAACCCCAAGGGATTTGAGCACTCAAGTGGCAGATTAATTCAAATCAAAACTGATCAGAGATGAGAAAATAACCACACCGTTTCTTCTGTGGGCAAACAGCAATTCCTTTTCAGTCTCGATCTCACTAAAACACTTCCCCCCTTTGTTGTGCAATCACAGCCTAAAACTCAAATTCAAAAGAGGCTCAAAATAACTCCATATTTTCTGTAAGAGCAATTTCCACAAACACTGTGTTTTCCATGTTTACTTTGTTTGCCAAAATTAGAAGCAAAAGCCAGAGCAGCAGGATGGGAGACACTCCTAGTTAGAATTCCATTTTCCTTGGGGTTTCTTACTGACAGGGTAAATTTGGGGCTCGTTATCACATTACAAGGCATCAAGCACCACACAGTTCTTGTTTTACAATCTGCTTGTTTCTGTTGCTTAGTTGTGGTGATGGTTTAAAGCTGAGCAGGAGGGGGGGAAGCCCTTGCAGTGGGAATGCTGGCTGTGCTGCTGGTTTGCCTTTCAGTTTCTGCAAAGGAGAAACAAAGGTCTTTCCTAAATACCTGGAAGCCTTCACCACCAACAGGTTGGGAAGCTGGGACTACAGAGAGGCTGGTCGATGGTTTCAGGGAAATCTCTAGTGATGGGAAGAACAAGGGGGGCATGTTGTTTAGCCTGCTGAGCCTGACTGCCTTGCTACAGAACCCAACGAGGTATTTCAGCTAGCAACTTTGAACCGGCTCTTTAAAAGGATTAAGCTCCTAAATGGCTCAGTAGAAATTAAGCACCTAAATGGCTTCAAGGATCAGAGCCTGGTCTACAGCCAGATGAGATCTGCGGAGAGATTTCCGTGCCTCGGGCTGTGGGAAGTGTCTGGTGAGACTCAGAATGTGCATATCACAATCTGCCCCAGCCCAGCTTGGCACTCTGCTTCCCATCAGGAAAATTGGAGATAATAGCACTCTTGTCTTACTAGGGAGGAGAGCACCATTAAAGATGGTGAGATGCTCACCTCGTACAGCCCCAGGGAACAGATAAGTGAGATTTTTCTCACGTATGAGAACAGAGAACAGCTCTGCTGGCTGCAGTGGGGAAACAATTTGCCCAGCCAAAGGATCGAGCTCGTGATGCTTATCTAAAGCTTCTAGGACTACAGATGAAGGCTGCAGGTATCGCAGGCACATCCTGCTGTTTGCTGCCATGAAGTGCAGCACATCAGCAGTTGTAGGAATGTGAAGCTTCTGGTGACGCTGCCCTCAAGGTGGGTAGGACATTGTGTGTGTTTTCTTGCTGGCAAAGGATAACACAATAAGTCATAATTCCTCTGGTCATGGTCCTGGAGAGAACTGCAGAGTGCAGAAGCCCTTGGCAGGGCAGGAGGACTCACAATGAACTTGCTGTGGAAGCAGATTCAAATCCAGCCCATTGTGACACCTGCAACTCCTGGGTAGTCTTCCATGCCCAGAGAGGCATGGATTGAAACAATCCATAATTTATACGTAAAAACATTTCAAAAGATGCACAAACCAGTGCGAAGATGACAACTGAGGAAAAAAAAAACAATATGCTACATTTCCAGTGTTGGAAAGTTCTTCCCCACTAAGAGGAACTTCAAGCCACTGTCTGACGTGGACAAGGGAGAACTGTAGCAAGCCTGAAAAAAATGCTTCTTGAAAGCTGTCAATCTGCAGGCTGTGTGTCACAGCTGAAATGCTGCTGTTAGCTTCACATCAAAGAGACAGGGCTCTTGGAATAGTCCTTGTTAGTGGCAAGCTGATATTCAAATTTGACAGATGCAGGTGATCTTCCTTGAGAGGATCCCTGGAGAAAAGGAGAGGAGATGAACTCCAGGAACCCAGGAATTTCTCAGGGAAATAAGGGAACAATGGGTGGGAGACCCATCTCCATCTGCATTGAAACTGCTCTGGACTTGACAGAAATATGGACGGGATTTTGTGAAGCAGATTATGGTCAGAAACAGGTACACAGGAGATTTAACCTAAATACAAGAACATACTTGTTGACTCTGAGGGTAACAGAGCACTGGGACAAGCTGCCCAGGGAGGCTGTGGAGTCTCCATCCCTGGAGACATTCCAAACCTGGAGGTGTTCCTGTGGGATCTGCTCTAGGGGATCCTGCTCTGGCAGGGGGGTTGGACTAGATGATCTCCAGAGGTCCCTTCCAACCCCCACCCCTCTGTGGTTCTGTGTGTGATTCTGTAATTTATTTTAAGCATTGTGCAAATCCAGTTAAACTTGGCCTCTTCTTCAGCCTTAAGACAAAGTTGTGTAAAACATGTGAGAGTCACACCAAGATATTAATATATATACACACACACACTTCCAGTGCCTGAAGGGGCTCCAGGAAAGCTGGGGAGGGACTTTGGACAAGGGCAGGGAGGGAGACAAAGGGGGAATGGATTAAAACTGGAGGAGGGGAGATTGAGGTGAGACATGAGGAGGGAATTCTGGAGTATGAGGGTGGTGAGACCCTGGCCCAGGTTGCCCAGGGAAGCTGTGGAAGCCCCATCCCTGGAAGTGTTGAAGGGCAGGTTGGATGGGGCTCTGAGCAACCTGGTCTGGTGGGAGGTGTCCCTGCCCATGCAGGGGGGTAGGATCTAGATGGTCTTGAAGGTCCCTTCCAACCCCAACCAGTCTGTGACTCTATGATGATTGTTTTGTCTCTGCAGTCACCAGCTGCCCAGGTCGTGCACAGAGGACAACTCAGACCAATCAGGTGCCTCAGCTCCAAGCTGGCACTGCACAAGGTAACAGAATTTCTCAGACAAGCCCACAAAAGGTGGGGAATTTTAATATCTTCTTCCACTACAAGTAATTTCCAGTGTTTATGCTCTGTGGAGCTCCTTACGAGTGTCAGAGCAGAACCAAGTGCCATTTTTAATGGACTTGCTAAATCATAAAAACCGTTTGCAAAATTGCATCTGATTAAAACACAAAAACGTTTCGTTATTCACAGGAAGACCCTGGGCAGCTTGCAAGGGTGGCAGAGGGAAATCTCACCCTGCAGGACTTCACCTCAGTATCAAAAAGTAATCCTGTAAGGTACTCTAGCCAAATGGAGGTGTTTTCCTGGAGTGAGGAGACAAAGCTTAGCATCCATCATTGCATCATTAATTCTTGTAGCAACATCTAAAAACACAGGGCAGAACATACAGCTCTGCAGCTGGATTGTCATTGGTAATGTTCAAATATTTCAGAGATGTAGATCACTGTTCCCTCTGGGAGAAGCCAGGTCTAGAACAAGCCACAGTATTTGATTTCTAGGGCATTTATCACTGAAAGTGTTTCCTATTATTTATCTCCATTCCAACCCCTCCACATTCACCAAAAAATTGCTTCTTGCTCCAGATGGAAGGGGAGTAAAAATTGAAAGTTCTTTCCCGTATGGACAAAGCAGATGTGGCAATAGAGCATAGATTATAAACAGGGGCTGCTTGAGAGAGAAAACAGCACTAAAACCAGAAAGGATCTCATCAAAATTATGATGTTACACCCTTTACTGGCAAGCACAGAGAGGCTTAGTTCTAACTCTGCTCTCTAGATGGTGATGCAGAGTAATTATGCTTTAGTTTACTGAGCGTGTAACCTTTGGAATCAGTATATTCTGAGAAGTGACAGAAGATGATTTAGCCAGACATGCTGCATCTAGGTAGCTGCCTACATCCTAGATGTCAAACAATATATCAATCAACCTTTTACTGTTAAGCTGTCATTTAATTTTCAGGGGATTTGGGAAGCGTGCGCCTTCCCAAAAGCATATTTTTTGTTTTATTTAACCAAATAATGCAGGTTCAGGGGAAGAGGTAGGAAGGGAACCAACATTATTTTTTGAAAGGCAAAAACATATCATTTAAACACATCCAAAGCCAAAACATTTAATTTCAAAAGGATCCAAACTTTCCCTTGTGCATGTCTCAAAGCAACAGATTAAGTTCTGGTTTCAAAATAGCATTTCCATGACAGAACTGATGTGTGTGTTGCTTTCTAAGAGGATAGAAGAGCATTAATAACTTCAGCATTTAAATGGTTTGTAGGGAGGCTGATTATTTGCCTTGTGGGTGCAGATACACCCTGATCTGACCATACAGGCAAAGGGAATATGCTCTTTAGTGCCTCCAGATACTCCATACATCCAATAGGAAACAAACTCTGATAGAACCATGGAACGGTTTGGGTTGGAAGGAACATGAAAGATCATCAGGTTCTAACCCCCCTGCATGGGCAGGGACACCTCCCACTAGACCAGGTTGCTCAGAGCCCCATCCAACCTGCCCTTCAACACTTCCAGGGATGGGGCTTCCACAGCTTCCCTGGCCAACCTGGGCCAGTGTCTCACCACCCTCACACTCCAGAATTCCCTCCTCATGTCTCACCTCAATCTCCCCTCTTCCAGTTTTAATCCATTCCCCCTTGTCCTCTCCCTCCCTGCCCTTGTCCAAAGTCCCTCCCCAGCTTTCCTGGAGCCCCTTCAGGCACTGGAAGGTGCTCTAAGGTCTCCCTGGAGCCTTCTCTTCTCCAGGCTGAACAACCCTAATTCTCCCAACCTGTCTCCAGAGCAGAGCTGCTCCAGCCTTCAATCATCTTCGTGGCATCATCTGGAGTCTCTCCAGGAGCTCCATGTCCTTATGTTGGGGACTCCAGAATTGGACACAGTGCTCCAGGTGGGGCCTCATGAGAGTCAAGCAAAGGGGGAGAAAGCCCTCCATCCAGCCTCTATTTACACACTGGAAATATCCACTGCAGTCTTTGCTGTACAGAGAAATTCACCTGCAGCACAACACCTGGTAACGAGCTGACCAGGATTAATTCATTAAGACAAAGGTGCTTTGTAATAGTTGGATGAAACTGTTAAGTAAGAGAAAACATCAGACTCTCAGTGATGCTGCAGCATTTCCCCCTTATGCCAAACAGTGTCAGGGAGATGCTGAAGTTCAGCTTAGGCCCATTTGCTACCACTGTGCAGCAGAGTTTTCCTGCAAAGGTTAATAACTCCTGATTCATTCTGTGAACTCAGCATTTCTCCTGCATTTCAGCTTGATGTACTGCCCTTTTCACCATGAACACTTTTCTTCCTCCCTGCCTTCCTTTTGCTAATCAGTTTCATCAACACAGCCTCAGGTGAAGAATGGCTTTCAGGATATGTAGACTGCTGGGTAGAAATTAATGCAAATGATAACAGGCAACAGAAGCCTATTAATAAACTACAGAAATCCATCCATGAACCAGAATCACAGCTGATGTAAACTGAAAGTCAATTTACACCAGAACAGAGCCTGGCCTTGCAAGTTCATAAATCTCAGTGCTCTTTAAAAAAAAACAACAAAACACTAAATCATTTTGCCTAAGAGATGAGAATATCAATTATATTGCTCTATATCCTTCACCACAGGCATTGACTTGTGCTTCCCTATTTCATCCCAGGATTTTCAAACACAGTAGAAGATTTAGGGCTCCATTCTGAGAATCCTGTCATCAGTCAGATGTGGGAATTCAGCTTCCCATCTTCGTCCCAACACGGTACAAATGCCACTCTCACCAACCTGAAAAACTGATCCCTTCCAGCCTGAGAGCTCAGTCAGCAGTGTGGAAGGTGCTCATTTTCACAAACTGCTCATCAAGGTCTCTGAAAAGAGACCCTGCATCTCCTGGCAAGTTTGGAAGATGCCAGCATGATGTTTAACCTTCCGCCCTCCCTGCCATGAACAGCTCCAGGGGATAAAATTCATTCTATTTCCACACAATTCCACAGGCACTAAATACTTCCCTCCTACCCAATGAACCCTATTTTGTGCAGTTTGATGTTGGGCCAAAGGAGAAGCAGCTGGGTGATTCGTTCTCACTGCAAGACCTTTTTTCTCCTGCTAGACTGGGACACAAGAACCCCAAACCCTGTCAAGCTTGTTCCCTAGAAGGTCACTAAAGATCTCTTGCTTCATAGCAAGCAGATGTTGGTTTAAGATGGGAACCTTGCAAGCTTCAGGTCCTTCCAACCCAAACCAGGCTGTGATTCTCCCTAGCAAGATATGGAAAACCACTTTTGGAACAAAAACCTCTTGGCCCCAGGTAACATGGTATTGTTGCTGTAGGTTTAAGTTAGAGTCAGAAACCAGAAAGAAAACAAAAAAAAACAAAGATGAGTTTTTCCTGCTGGTTCTCCTGACATCCTTGCTGGTGTCTGGTGTGACAGGAGCTCCTTGGCACATTCTAAAGGCTTGTGCCACAGGATGGCTCATCACTGCTTTTGCAAACCCTTTCATCCATAAGATCTCAGCACAAACT
The DNA here is from genome assembly GCA_020745705.1 of Hemiprocne comata. NCBI lineage: Eukaryota > Metazoa > Chordata > Aves > Apodiformes > Apodidae > Hemiprocne > Hemiprocne comata. The sequence goes on from CM036608.1 coordinate 4,946,901, forward strand.
TCAGGGGCAAGACTGTCTCCATGCATGAGATCCCAGGAATTACTTTAGGGAGCTGGAACCGAGGGCCAGCTCACTGCTTATGTCCCAGCTAATGACTGCAGGGGATGTGCCAGTGAACCTTTTGCAAAAGAAGTGAGATAAGCTCCATGAATATCTCAAGGATAACCATCAGTCAAGGACATACCTACTGCAGCTTTGAAAGAGACTGCAGCCAGAGGCACAGGAGAACTAAGTGGACAATAATCATAATTTGTCTCTTCAATATTCATTCCATAAAACTGACAACCCAATGGCTTTTGAGCTCCAGCTGCACTGACATGACTAGATATCACTTTGACCAAAATGGGAAAAAATGAAGGGCTTCTAAAGATGCAAGGAATTATACAACTACACTGTGGAAAGCATCAGCAGTTTTTCTTTTAACTTCCTGCCCCAGAAATTTGGTTAATTTTGAGCCAAAGCATTTAAAAGCTCAGTTCTTCTGTAGAAAAGCCTGATGGAAACAAATTGATAGGAGAGAAATAGAAGCACCACACAGAAAATGCCCTTCTCCCCATTATTCACACTTTGTGGTGAGAGAACATCAAAATGGGTAGGGGGAACTTCTCCTTAGTGTAGATTTGCCAAATTCTAACTCTCAAGTCACACTTCTTTTCCCCTTAAATGGCCAGCAGCCATAGAAAGAAAAAAAAAAAATAAGGACACAGGAAGTCTCACCGTTTTCTAATAGTAACAGCTCTAAAGGAGTGGATCTGGGAGTTAGAGAGGGAGAATCTCTTACCCAGAGGTCAGGCTACAAAAAAGTGTTTTCTAGAAAACACCAAGATTGCTGTAGCTGGCTCATGGCACTGATGGGTCTGATCTTTTCCTTTACCACGACTCAGCAAGTGCCGTTTGGTGGGAGGAGCTGGCATTCCAGAGCTCAGGGAGGAAGGAATGCTGAGCAATCCCTCTGTGCCTCCTGCCAGGCCCCCCTGATCACTCTGCCCGTCTGATTTCCTCCAACGGGAGGAAGCTCTGTGGTTTGTTTTGGTTTTTCTCTTTAGACTACAGCATAAAAACAAGCCAAGAATACATATAAATGTCCACGATATTACAAAATGTGGGAAAGATATACTGGTAACTCTTAATAGAAACCACAGCCAATTAACAGTATTCTTTTGCAATCACACCTTTCCTGAGCTCTCATCCCACTTCATCATTCCTCTGTTTTGCCCATGCTGGCAGCCAAATCCCATTTTTTGCTTGCAAAAGGCTCAGGCACTAATACAACACTCATCATTTCAGTTCCTAGATGAATACTCTTGCTGCCACTCTAAGCTGTCACGAGGATTTGTTTCTGCCTTCATTACATCCCTTCCAGACACAGTATAATTAAATCCGATGTTGCTTTAAGTCTCAGTGAGCAAAGGAAAATTCAAGAGATTAATCAGAATATTTTTTTGAAAAGAGTTCTAAAAATATTCTAAATAGACCAGAAAGCCAGATGAGTGGCATTCTCATTTATTACTGAGCCAGGCTCTGGATACAACAATCAATTGACTTGATAGATAACACAGATCTTCTGCCTCTCCTCCTTCGTTCTAGAAGCTCTCATTCAGAGCCAGATCAAGATGCAATTGTCTCTATTATTGTCTCTCTCACTCACTGGAGTTTATTTTTGGATGTGTGTTTTCAACATTCTCTCAAGGGGTGTTGCTGTCAGCATGATTTTGAATTAGCTTTTTCCTCTCTCATTGTCCCCATCCTGTAATATATATTTTTTGGAGCACTTGTCCTAAGATACTGTTCAATTCTGCCCTTCCAGAAGCTTAGGAGAATGTTCTTGTTGCTTCCAGGGCATGCATTGGTAGCTGCAGACATGCAAGAGAAGTTTCCCATATGGTACTCAAGGCTTTTTTACACAAGCCTGGACTGGCTTTCCATGATACATAATGAGATGTTTACAAAGTGTTGTAGCTGTTTAAGCCCCTCAGCTCTTTGCTTTTGGCCACTTCAGTCTTGATAAAATGGATTACTTTTCTGCATCAAGTAAAACATGTTCACCTCTATCATCTTTAAGAGTAACTCCATGAGTTTCTTGGCAAGCTGGATTAAAACTGGAAGAGGGGAGATTGAGGTGAGACATGAGGAGGGAATTCTGGAGTGTGAGGGTGGTGAGACACTGGCCCAGGTTGCCCAGGGAAGCTGTGGAAGCCCCATCCCTGGAAGTGTTGAAGGGCAGGTTGGATGGGGCTCTGAGCAACCTGGTCTGGTGGGAGGTGTCCCTGCCCATGCAGGGGGTTGGATCTAGATGATCTTGAAGGTCCCTTCCAACCCAAACCATTCCATGACTCAAGCTGGTGTTCTGACTGTATCCTTGCATGCTTTTCTTGCAAGACCACAAGTCTATTGGCTAGACAAAACTGACAGCTGATTTCTGGCAAGAGCACAAAACCAAAAGCAGACACTTGTCCTTTGCAGCTGGCCCAACTGAGCTGTGCTGAGGGGTGTAAATATTCCCTCTGGAGCAGCCACAGGGATCTGCTCCAGGAAGATTTCAGCACTTAGTTGGGTGTCACTTTAGCTGTTACCAAGAACATTTATTACAAATATCTAACAAGATAAGGCACTTGCTTTTCATGGTGCTAATGACCTTGCAAAGGTATAAGAAGGTGAGGGAAGAGGACAGGCAGTCTGTGCCCAGCCTGGCAATTCCTGCTCTGATTTAAAAGCATTAACTCCTGAGAAACTCCAGGTGCCATTTGGTGACCTTAGGGCAGCAGCTTTGGTGCCTCCTCAATGTCTTCTCACCTGCTCAAGCATTGCCCTTCCACAGAGAGCCCTTGGGGCTGACAGGCACCAGCAGTACTCAGCTCACAACTGAAGAACAACTCAAAGCTCCTGTCATCCCTGCCTGCTCATGTGGCTGGAACACACCCCCCAGGAGAGGTAACTCATTCAGAAATGAAGAAATAAACAAAGCAGTGTAAGCTTCAGCCTGCAGTAGATGGCCTGAATACCCTATGAACAAGGGGAATACAAGATGGAAATTACATGGGGATAGAAGTAGGTAGCACTGGAGGAAGGAGAGGATATTAAAAACACAGCATCGTGATTCAATGCCAAAACTATTAAGGAAGCAAAGGAAATATGGTCGAAAGCAGCATAATCCATATCAGTCACTGGATGCCGTTCCACTGGGGAAGGCTGGAGGTGCCAAGGTTGAAAAGCCTGCTGTTCATTATTTTTGATTTAGGGCTGCACAGACAAGAGCAGCTTGCACGATGCACTGGGTGTATATTCTTCTATTGATCTCTGAAGGCTTGGTTTTCTAAACTTCCCATCCATCACCCCTGCCAGTCCTGCTCAAATTCCCCTTGAGAGGAGGCTGAAGAGAAGCAACTGGCCTGTCTCTCAGGGCCATGGTCCAACTGGTTTCTGAGAGCCAAGGACAAGTGGGAGCTTGTGCTGATCCACTGCCTCCATGATGGATTGGCAGCATTTGCAGATATTACTTTCTCCCTGTTAGGACAGCTCTTCTGAAGGGCAAAATGAGCCTTGAGGAGCCTGTGCTCCCAGTCTTGCTTAGGGGAGACAAACTGATAATGAGAGGAAGAATTCTTCTCCAGCTCATGCACCACTCACTCCACTAACACTTCATTCCACCTCTATGGAAACTAGCTCTGAAAAACTACCTCCTCCCAGGGGAAGTCAGCCAGAGGAGACACTTGGCTCTTGGTCCTTGTGATGGGATTGTGTTGGTCTGCACCCCTGCTGACACACAAACTTAAGCAAGTCCTACAGGACTTGACAGGGCTCCAAAAAGCCTAAGAGCAACTTTGGACAAGGGCTTATAGCGAGGGGACAAGTGGGAATGGATTAAAACTGTGAGAGGGGAGACTGAGGTGAGACATGAGGAGGAAATTCAGGAGTGTGAGGGTGGTGAGACACTGGCCCAGGTTGCCCAGGGAAGCTGTGGAAGCCCCATCCCTGGAAGTGTTGAAGGGCAGGTTGGATGGGGCTCTGAGCAACCTGGTCTGGTGGGAGGTGTCCCTGCCCATGCAGGGGGGTTGGATCTAGATGATCTTGAAGGCCCCTTCCAACCCAAACTGTTCTATGATTCTAGCTTGGCCGCAACCTTCACATCAGGTTTTTAAGGACACATCGCAAACTGTCCCACCCTCTGCTCAGCCCATACCCAGTCACTTCCCAAGGAGTAGGTACATCTGAGTGGGGGAATGAGAAGACAGGTTGTGAAACAAATGCAAAAATCCCCTTTTTACACCTACTACTCTGCTTTCTCATGGGTGATCTTTGCCAGCAAGTACTATTTCTGGCCTGCGTTGGCCTGGCTGGGGAGGGCTGGGTGGGCAGAGGAAGACTCATGGTACAGGCAGCAATAGGATTTAAAACTATAGTTAAGCTACTGCAAATCTGGAGCTATGGAATCATATTTTTGTGGTCTTGAAGTAATTTCTTAACACACAGAAGCTGGGCTAAGACTTAATATGGAGGACAGGTCAGCACCCATTTTTTGGAAGCTTTTTACGCTTTCACCAGAAAAATTCAGCCTTTGCTAGAGAAAATATGGCAGCTCCTGCAGCTTAGCTTTCATGACCAGCTTAACATCTAACTCATGGGAAGAGAAAAGGTCTTTCAGAGCAGCAAAATGGAGTAGCATGAATATTCTCCACTTATCCAATTATTTCTCTGTTGCCCCATCCCAAGGAAGAACTCCCGAGGTCAGGACCAGACAAAACTCAGGAGAAGCTTGTGGCAGTTTTGCCCCAAGCAAGGACTAAGAAATAAATCATCAAATGAATTGTTTTAGGATTCATCTCCCATGTGCCCAGCTATCATTTTTGTTTGCTATGCTCTGCAAAATGTCTCAAAAACATTGATGAATCTGATGGCCTTGAATCCATCATTTCAATTCTTACAGAAAATCTGGGAGGATCTTTAAAAAAAAAATCTCACAAAGCTTCTCCCTTGCCACTTTCTTGTAAAAGATGCAGATGTTAAGAACACAAAGCATTATTCATTTCCTCCCTTTCTGACATTTCAGGTATAAAGAAGGAAGCCAGGTATGAAGGGGACATGGTAGGTTAAGAGCAATCTGGCTGTGCTCAATAAGAGATGGAAAAAGAGAGAAGTGAAATTGTACATTATTAGATGATCTCCAGTCTCAAAGAGCAGCAGCATTAGGAGAAGGAAGAGTTTAAAAACCTGTAAATGGCTCCAGGTGCTCACTGGGGGAGGGAGAAGTGTTAGTGCCTACCAGGTTACGTGCCAGGAAGTCTCAAAATCTAGCAGAAAGCTGAAGAAGGTTTTTCAGGAAAAGGTCTGCACAAACTGGGTCTGCTTTTCTCTGCAGATAGCTCAGCCAACTAACCTCCAGGAAGCTCTCCCGGGTCAGCACACAGCAAAAACCCCAAACCCACACTTGGAGTTAAGACAAGCACCAAAAAAAGAGGAAAAAGCAGATGCTTTGCTTGGTGCCACTGTGGCCCAGGAACACAATAGGGATTCAGGACAAAAGTCCCTCCAGAACACAACCAGAGTTAGCCCTGTCTGGAGAAACAGCCTTAATATAAGCTTTAGGATTAAGAAAAATACTATAATAAATCTGTTTACCTGTTGCCCAAGGGTTCTATTAACCAATTACTGAAAGGTAGGTCAAAGCAGCAGTCCTTGCTAGCCTGGCTATTACAGTTGGGTATTTCAGAGGCTGCTAATGGGAGATAAATTCATGTATGGGAAATTGGATGCAATTAGAATAATTTTAGCAATAGTGCAGAATGGAACTGACCTTTACTTCCACACGCAGGGGTCCAGAGATATTGTGTTAATATTATTCTATTTGTTGTGGGAGAAAGCTTTTGTGTTTGCAAGTACCAGAACAACTCACCTAAGCAAAGAAAACCACGATGTGAGCTAGGGCTTAGAGAATGGTCTAGGATCTCAAAATCCTACATTCTAGTCTCATCTTTGTCACCTACTCAGTGTGACTCACTTTACCCATCTTTAAGGCTTGGCTGACTCAACAATCCCTTGTAGTTCCCAGATATACCCTTTTTATTTGATACTTCCCTTATTTGGTGCTGACACCCTTACAGCACCTACAGGCTTGGTCTCAGCTTCCACTGAGAACCCACTTTGCCAAGTCAGCTGGGGGGAAATCCCTTTATTAGGATAAATATTAGGGGTCTTTTCCAAGCCTAATTTTTACAGCTGATGCACAATGCAGTCCTTAAATAGCATCTGAAAGGCTTGTATTCAAATAGCACTTCCATTTTAGGGGGGGGTTTAACCAACACAGCCACAAGTGAATACTCTTGTCTGCAGAGAGTCAGAACTGGATGGACATCAAAACCAACTCTTGTTGGATTTTCAAGCTTAACTATCTCCTCACCCTTCCCTCTGCTGTTTTATGGACCCAGCAGTGCTCCCTAGTCCCGTGTCTAACCTCTGGTTCTGCAGCTACCAGTCAAAACTCTTGGAAGTCTAGCATCATGGGCTTAATACACAAAGTTTGTATTTTTAACACAGACTGATGGCTTTTCTCCCAGATAATGATGATTGATTCTGTTTTCCATCCTTTGTCAAAGCTTGGCACATGCCTGGAATTTTAACTAGTCCTTCCGATACTTCCATGCATCCATCTGTTCCTCTGGATCCCTCTCATTCTCCAGCTTTAAATAATGAACTTTGCTACACTCAGAACAATCTATTAATAAATAACAATCTCGGAGATTACACAAGCCAATTAATAGTGAAGAGGCATCAGGAACTGATGTGATTAGATGAAACTGAATGGGAGGGCAGTGAAGCTGTTAGTCTGTGTGTACAGAGGATTAGCAGAACCCTCTACAATACCTGGGGGCAAACTTGTGCAAATAGAATCACAGAATCATTTTGTTTGGCAAACACCATCAAGTCCAACCATTCACCCAACTATACCAAGTCCAGAGCTAAACCATATCCCTCAGCACCATCTACATGGCTTTTCAGCACGTGCAGGGGTGGTGACTCCACCACCACCCTGGGCAGCCTGTGCCAGGGCCTGACAACCTGACAGGTCCTACCAGGCACACAGGAGAACAAGAACCCCAGCACCTCTACAAAATGGCTTTTAATTAATCAGCAATGTGAAGTGCCATAAAAGTCAGATGCTGAACAGCCCCACAGCCCCCAGTGAGGCAGGATGAAGCAGGGACCAGTCCCACATCATGCAGCAGGTTCTGGTGCTGAGCCCTGTCCTTCTCCTTTACCACATCTTAGAATCATAGTGCCTTAAACACACTCATGGAAATGAAGCAGCACACACTTCTGTGCAAATTATGCCTGAGCAACACCAAGGAGGAAGTCTAACTGCATTAATTCTAACATTCTCTAACATACCAAATGAAGATGTTCTTTGCAGCTATAGAATCATAGTACTATTCAGGTTGGAAAAGACCCTTGGGATCACCCAGTCAGGCCCAAAGAGAAAGTCCAGCTCCCTGAGCACTAGGGAACCAATAGCATGGATTAGTTGTTGTCCTTTAACTTCTTGTTTGGATGTAGCACAACTGACCTGGTAAAAACATCCATCTCCTAAATCTCCTCTGTCCTTTGTCATAGAATCAAAGAATGGTTAAGGTTGGAAAGGACCTTAAAGATCAGATTATCCAATCAATCCCTGGGTTTCTGCTCCCAGTACAGCAGATTCCACCTGGCATGGCACCAGTCAAGATCCCAGTTAAGGCTTCTTCACTTTCTTTGCCTCCCAGCCAAGTAACAGTGAAGCAAATGAGGTATAGAAAGAGCAGTGAAAGATGAAGACTACATCTAGGGTGCATGCTGTCCCAGATGACTTATGGATAGAACTGAGTTCCCTGTTCCCCATGGAAAGGACAGAGGCCTCCATGGGGTGACTGAGACCATCAGTGGTCTGGAAGCATGCACCCCTTGATGGACACCACCCACAGGCAGCTCTGTCTGATGGAGGATGGCTCTGCAGGGCTGTCCTGCTACCCACAACAGAGTTGGACAGTACTGTTCCCTACACCAGCTGGGCACTTAGGAATGGACTAAACCTTTGACTCAGATACATTTTTGCTTCACTTAACATTAAGCACATGCTTGAATGCTGAGCTGAATGCTCTGCCAATATCTTAATTTACTGTGTTTGCCATCTCATTTTGTTCCTTTTATTTGTGGCCTTTATTCTTCTGTCCTCTCTTCCTTTCCCTTTCATTTCTCAGTCTAACTCCTGTGGATATTTTTACCTCATTTCTCCTCCTCTCTGCCCTTCATAATGACTTAATCTGGCAGGCAGTGTGACAAGGAATGACTCGAACATGGAGTTTCCCTGCACTCCAGATTCATCTGAAGATTTCTCCCAGATGCAACTCTAAAGCCCCAGATTCAATTTCCCTTTGACATAATAACTGAATTAATCTCATATTGTCATACATAAATTACTTGCAAACCCAGTGCCAGGAGAGAGAGAAAGAGGGGGGGGGGGGAAAAAAGATAAGAATAGGATTCAAAGGAAGGTGTGACTATGACAAGCAACAACAGAATAACAATAGGAGACCAGTGGGTGACATCTATCACAGCTGACAAACAAGGAGAAAGCCATCTCTATATCAAACCTCAGAATTATTTACCTCCTCTTCTCTCAGCCCTTGAGCCATTAAACCTTAAACTGAGGGTTTCTGTGCAAAGGACACACAATCTAAAGAACTGTCCAACGGAAAAAATAATTCTATCTGAACTTTGTTTAGTGGGGTGTTTGTTTTTTCCTCAAAACACACCCTGCACAGAAGTGACCCTGCTGCTCCCAAACTCCAGCTCTGCCAGGTGGCTTTTGCTAGGAAGCTTTTAGGAGGCAGAACACTGCAGGGAACCACTGCTCCTCAAAGCAAGATCCCAGCCTCCTGCTCTCAAAGTCCCCTCAACTTTCTCCTTGTCTCCCCCTATCGCAAGAAAAACTGTGTTTACAAAGGGTACAAGGGAAACTGGAACAAAAACTGATGTAGGACTGAAATGTCCATTTGGGACTCGTGTACAGGTAGAGAAAGCTAACAGAGACTCAGTTCTTTTGCATTGGTACTGGAATGAGGCATCCAGTGGTGAAAAACATTTGGAAAATAAGTCCTTTTTTTCCCCAGTTATGATTGCAACAATGCTCCAACAAAGCTCCAGCCTGTAGATTTTAAGAGACTGACAGAAAGATTCAGCCATAAAAGATGACACAGCCAGTGGAGAGGAGGGCTAGATGGTTCAAATGCAGGCTGACTTCAAGTCTTCTGTCCTCGAGGCTACTAATTGAAATACAACCCAGAGGTTCTGCTGTGCAATGGGCTTTTGAGGGCATTTGCTACAGGATTTTGCTGGGTTAGGCTAGCAAGCACATCCCTCTGGGGAAGCCCACCTCCACCACAGCTAAATTGAGGAGGTTTGCCAAGAGCTGGCAGGAGTGGTGTGGGGATGAAACACCCTCATCCTTTCCACAAGGCTTCTTCTCATTGCAGAACTGGTTTTATGGCTGGGGCAGTGCACACCACCAGTGTGCTTAGCCCATGAGCAGGCAGGGGGTGGCAGTCCCTCAGGATAGCATAGATCATTTAAAAAGAAAAGTATCACACCAAACACTCCTCTGTCTGCCCATTCTGTCCTTTAATTCTATCTGCCTCTTGCACTGAGAGCAAACAGCTGAGTCTATAGCTCTGAGACATTAGTAAAATAGACTCTGGGAGAGCTTTCTAGCCCTAGCCAGGATGCCAAAACCATTCAGGAGTGTTTTTCAGGGTTGATAGAACAAGCACTTCCAACTTAACACAATGCTGACCACACACAACCCCCATACCCCCAAAATACAAAAATAAAGGGTACAAGGAGCCTCTGAGTTTATAAAGGGAGGGAGGAGGGTAAAGCCCAGAGCACAATCATCTGTAGTGCAGTGTCAGCCTCAGGGATGCTGAACTTCAAAAACCAAAGCCTGGGTTTATCTGCCTGTTGACAAAGCAAATGGGTTTGTTGGTCTTTCTAACCCACCTCTGAGACAGTAAAGGTCTCTTTAATCTAGCAAAGGCATAACAAAAACTAGTGGCTTAAAGCTGAAGCTAAAGAAATCCAGGCTGAAAATAGGACATGCTTGCTTTATATCCAGCAGAAAATGTAATAAGCCATTGGAGCAGCTGGCCTAGGGGATGGAGTGGATTGTATCTTCAGTCAAAACTGCCCATCTCCATCTTCAACACAATAAATAAATAGAAACAAGCCCCAAACCCCCTTAATCAAGGCAAAATTACAAGCTAGATAGAGATTATCAAGAAATGTTTCCTGCCATAGCTATGCAGAAGGCTAGTGCTCTTGACCCTGATGTCCCTTCTGTTTTTAAAAAATACACAGAAAATTTAACTGATCTTTGGATCACCCACTGTTTTGGCTTGAAACCAGCTTGGAAAAAACTCAAGGTTAGCAAATGTGAGCTATCAAATAAAGAGCATTTGCTGTGAGCCCCATCACATGCACAGCCTAGGGAAGTCTAGTTAGGAAGACTCATGTTGTTCCTGGTTGAAATCATGGCATGTACTTGGGCTTGTTTCAGGGTCTGACTCTTCCCTTACCTCTCAATTCAGCACAACTGATTCCCTTGGCACTGATGCAGCTGCAGGTCTCCTCCTGGCCAGTAAAAAGCTACTACACCCCAAGCCTGCCCCAGCTCACTGCAGCTGGTGGGGACATCTCCCTAAGCCATCATGGCCCATCACACCAGCCCTGGTGGCTGCTGGGACAGGCAAAATCCAGTCCTCAGCATCTTCCTATTTCAACAGAAAAGGAGGAACTTCATTTTATGCCCTGCCATGAAAAATTAAACAAATATTCCCAAAATAGTAATGAGCTAAATTGGCAAAGAATAAAAGTCATTTCAATGTAAGCACTTTTTTTTTTACTTTTTAACTTCTTCCAGTCCTGATACAAAACCCAACCTTCCTGGACAAATCCTTTCCTTTGGGTCTTGTCTTGTTGCAGCCACTGGAACTAACCAGGCTGTGCAGGGAGGGTCACACAGACTGTGTCCACTCCGTGCAGTGTGAGTTGGCTTCCAGAGTAGCAAGATGGATTTGGGTAGGATATTAGGAAGCATTGTGTAATAGGAGAGAGAAGCACTGGGAAAAAATGTCCAGAGCAGGAGTGAAAACCATTGGGAACTGTTTTCCATACAGCTTAATCAATGAAGAACTGTTCTTCTGTCTCCACTCAGCCTGGAGACCCAAAGATATGGCAAGCTGTTGGAAATTTAGAAGATGCTCTGAAGGGAAGAGGCTAGGCTGACTTTGAAATCACCCTTTCCTAAGTATCTGGCACTGCATGCAAACCCCACTCCCCTCTTTGCTTCCAGGAGGTGCCAAACCCCTCCAAAGAACTGAAGGAACTTCCCACAGCAAGAGAGTGGGAGATCACTCTCCCTCCTCCTCCTCCCCTTCCATAAATAACACCAGCCATTGACCTTTTCAAACACAGTGCTTGCTGTAAAATATTACTTTACAGTTCTCACCAGTACCAGTGGAGGAAGGGGCTGGGGAGAAGTCTCAAGCCTGCTGGCTTGCCAGATAAAGGGCTCTGTGGTTGTAACAACCTACATGGAAATTTTATGACTATAACCCTGGCATTTAAAATTAATATAGTTAAGAGAGATATTGTTTTACAGCATAATGGCTTTTTAACAAGGTGAATGCCACGATCCCCTGCCTCAGGGGAGGAAAAGATCAAAGGAATACAGAGGGTCTCCATGCTTTTGTGCCTCTTGAAAGATTTCCACTGGCAGAAGAACTTTAAGGACCAGTTGCACCCCTCGATGAGACCAGATTTTAATTTATGTCTCTTCTGTGCTGTTAACCCTCTGAGTTTGCAGAGGTCCACAAAGAGCAGAGAAACAGGACAGATTTAGCCCAAAGATGCTCCTGTCTCAGTGAGATGAGAGGCTGGTGGTGATAAACTCCATTTTCATCCCTTCTCTTCTGCCCTTGTTTTCTTGCCTATTCAGAAGGTATCTCAGCACAAAACTGTACTTGCTTGTCTGAAAGGCTTTTTTGCCTCGGGCTCCAGCAAACTTCCCTGGATCTAGGGCACAGAGATCACGAGCCTGCATCGATTTTGATTCACTGAACTTTATTGCTGCATTTAAGCAGATGTTTTAATAGAAAAAACCAATGAATCAAAACGTGAGACTTGTTTGGCTACTGGCTAGATAACTGCTGAAACATTCTTTGCAAAGCCACCAGGTTAAGTTTTGCTAACCGAGGCATGCTCTATTCACAACAAGATCCCTAAAAACCACCACGGATTCTGCCACATCTTCCAAAGGCTCTGGGGGTGCCAATATTTGGAGTGACTGGCTGCAGAGCCAGGCTGCATTTTGAAGATCTCATTCAAGGGGGGCTGGATTTCTCTCCTTGTTTACACTGGTTCAGATTGGGATTAGTTTTGCTACAAGCAGGATGCTTTCAAACCCGGGTTTAAGTACATCCCTTGTTATGTAAAGAGGCTTTAACACCGGGGTATTGTGCTACATTTATTTGGTAGCAGCAGCGCTTCAGAGTAGCTAAAACACTGCCCAGCAGGGCATGAATCACAGCGTGGTGGGGGTTGGAAGGGACCTCTGGAGATCATCTAGTCCAACCCCCCTGCCAGAGCAGGATCCCCTAGAGCAGATCCCACAGGAACACCTCCAGGTTTGGAATGTCTCCAGGGATGGAGACTCCACAGCCTCCCTGGGCAGCTTGTCCCAGTGCTCTGTTACCCTCAGAGTCAACAAGTGTTTTCTCATATTCAGGTCAAACCTCCTATGTACCGATTTGTGACCATATGAAGGTCTATTTTGGGCAAACTACTGAGCTCCCAGACCTTGAAATGTTAGTTCTTAGATGCATTGGATGCTTTTAGCTGTTACAGTGATTTTCTTGGACTATGAATATTTACCCAGTTTCCCTCCCACTAGAACAATAACTACAGTTGCAACACCACAAATCTTTACCTCATCTGCAATCTAGCCTAGCAAAGGACATGGATCATCAGTGAAAACATTAATAAAAGTATTGAATAGCTGTGCACCAAAACAATCCAGCCCTGGGGAACCTGCTTGAAACAACTTTCTTCATTGATATTGTTCCTGGAACAAATGCATTTCAAGCTGTCACTGAGCCACACTCTCATCCATCTAACGTGGGCCCCATTAATTCCACCTCATGGAAATTTTTCTTAATCAAAATATCAGACCATACCAAGTCTTAGAGGAAACTAAGGCTGTGCTATCAACACCACTGCACACATCAGCCAGCTCCATACACCTGTCCAAAAAGACCTACCTTAGAGAACCCTCTGCTGACTCACATTAATTTTTATCCTCTGATTTGTTGCTGCCCAAGCACCAGTTCAGCCATTCCTCTGGGTAACACAGGTTTGACCTCAGGCTGCTGCTCCTCACACCATCTGGCTTGCCTCTTTTTATGCTTATTTAAAACCTTGCAGATCTCAGAAGGGTTTTGCAGAATAGAAGGACTGTGAAGGGTGTCCATCTCCAGCCAGGCTTGGAGCTGGATAACCACCCAGACACGTGCCATGCTCCACCATACATACCCCAGCTTTCAAAAAGCCTTATTAGCTAATTAATGTAGCTGCATGGCTTCTAGACTCCAGAGCTGGCTTGCAGCCAGCCAGACCAGAACAAGGGCAGAATGAGCTCATGTCTGCCTGTATCCATGGATGTAGATGTTCCCATAAAGGTGGAAGAATCTAAATTAACACCTTGGTTCCATTCTGGGCTCCCCAGTTCCAGAAGGACAAGGAGCTACTGGGGAGAGTCCAGTACAGGGCACTGAGATGCTGAAGGGACTGGAGCAGCTGCCTGTGAGGAAAGGCTGGGAGAGCTGGGGCTGTTCAGCCTGGAGACAAGGAGGCTGAGGGGGGATCTCATCAGTGCTGATCAATATCTACAGGGGGTGGCAGGAGGATGGGGCCAGACCCTTCCCAGTGGTGTCCAGTGACAGGACAAGGGGCAATGGGCACAAACTGGTGCACAGGAGGGTTGACCTGAATATGAGAAAACACTTGTTGACTCTGAGGGTAACAGAGCACTGGGACAGGCTGCCCAGGGAGGCTGTGGAGTCTCCATCCCTGGAGACATTCCAAACCTGGAGGTGTTCCTGTGGGATCTGCTCTAGGGGATCCTGCTCTGGCAGGGGGGGTTGGACTAGATGATCTCCAGAGGTCCCTTCCAACCCCCACCACTCTGATTTTGCACATCTCTGGGAGCAGATCAGAGCCATACATGTACAGTTACAGCTAGATATCAGCAGCCACCCTGACAGAAGCTTGAGGATTTGGAAAGAAAGGTTATTTCCAGGCTAAAGCTTGGCAGGAGATGCTTCCCTCTTGTGAGTGTGATCCAGCAGAGCAGGTAAGCAAGTGGTTAAACTTCAGCACAATCCTTCAGCAGAAAATGGGACCATTTACCTGTCTTAAGTTAAACATGCAGCTCCTAGCCCTTCGGGATCCCAGATTCTCTGCATCCCAACCTACCAATTGTTCCTGCAGCCTAAATGCAAGATTCAGAGGTTTCTTCTATTAAAAACATCTCCAGCACTGCATGCAAGACTGGCAGTGCTGCACCAGCCAGCACTGTACCTGTGCTTCCCAGGCAGCAGGCACTCCAAAAGTCTTTGCAAGGAGAGGGAATAAATAAGCTCTGAGTGACACAGTTTTTAACAACAAAATCATTCTCTGGACAGTGTGTAATGAGTTCCAGACAGAGCAAGTTATGGAGGAATAATTTCCTAGTACCTGGAGCTAGCAACTGCTTCATGGATGTTTTTTATTCCTGGGCTGTAAATTGATTTTATACATCATTTATCAATGGAGGCCTGGCTATATAATAGGTATATTTTAATATTTATGCCTCTCCACCCTCATGCTCAGCAAACAAATGGGAACAATAGGACATGGTTGGTCTTACAAGCCACTGGGATATTTCCCCCTGCTTCTAGGTAGGGTGATGAAGGTCTGCAAGTAACAGATAAACCCAGAGAAATTTGGTTATGCGATGCACAAAGAATGACTCCTGTGTTACTCAAGAGGATTAAAGAAGTGCTGAGGGCCTAAGTTTTGTGCTGCATTTCCATATATTGCCTTTATAAACCAGAGGCATCAACATCCACAGAGAGACACACACAACATGTCCATGAGGCTGCAGATCCAGAGCACAAACCACAGCATTTCCCCAGGGCCACGTTTGTCCTGAGCCACTGAGGGGATGTGCTGAGGTGACCAAGGCTGCTGCATTGTAATTATTCCTCCAGATGCCACTAAACAAAAGGAGCTGAATACAGACAACAGGAAAGCATAATCCCTGCTTTGGGCAAAGGGCATGGCTTCTGCTCTGGGGACAAGATTTGGAAGCATAGGTAGCAAACTGCCCTTGCACCTCCTCAAAACACTGACCCATCCTTCCTTTTAGTGCTCACTCATCTGTAGGCTTTCCATCTCAGTGGTTTCCCTGCTAGGAAGCAGCTATTCTGAATGTTTTCCAAACATTCTGAATGTTTTCCAAAACATTTCATGCCTCTGTTTATTTTTCATCAAAACAAAGTAAAACCTCTGACACTTTTCTTCCTTCGTGCTTGGACTATCAGCTCTATTCCAGTCTACCCCAACAGGACTCCTGCAGGAAGATCTTGTGCTCAACCCTGCTGCTCCAGAGATGGAACATGAATATTCAGCAGAGAAACTAGGAAAAGACATTTACTCCCGACTCACAGCTGAAGCTGTTCTTTTCAGGCAGCTACTTAATCTGTGGGCACGGTGCTGTTTTACTTGCAGAAAGGAGATGAACACTCAGAAGTTGCACCCTGGTTCTGTGCAGAAAGCCAGACTTCATTCATGGGCACGTAATTCAGAGCCACGTTTTGCAGGCTGGTAACAAAGCCCGAGCTCTGTCTTTAAGCATGAGGATCTACCCCTCCAGAGCCATAAACTGAGGGAGTTACACTCCCCACAACTCAACTGCAATAATTATCTCCCCATTAGTGGTGTTGATTAGATGAGATATACTCTCTGCTATGTTAAACACTATGTTTGTTTATAGATAAAGGTACGATCAGGAAGTATCACAACCTCAGCCAACAACAGCAAAGCAGGAGCAGCCAAAATACCTGTTTTCCTTCCCACACACTCAAAGTATCTCAGTTAACAACAATACCTTAATATTTTGCAGCCTTACTTATCTGGGCACCTGAAAGTGCCTTTCCAGCCCCCTCCCCATGGCAGTTTGCCTTGGCAAGATCACCGAGTCACCTCGGTTGGAAAAGACCTTAAAGATGACAGACTCCAACCATCAACCTAACTCTGACAAGCTCTTAATGAAGATGAAGGCAAAGGAGTGAGGTGACTTGACCAAAACCCACACAGAACACACCTACAGAACCCTTCTTGCTTCTGCTTTAACCAGAAACCCAAGTGCCCTTTTCCAAGGGCGTTCAGGAGATCAGAAGTTGTCCCTTGCAGGCCAAAACAGAGCTGAAACTTGTAGTTACATCCCTGTAGCTTAATGTATTCCTCTGTGTCAGTCACGTGTGCTCTTGGCTTGCAGCAAAGGCAGCCAACATCATCCCACACATTCCTTAAAAGATTAGCCACCAATTTGTCTGGCTTTAAAAGCCTCGACTGTGAAAGTTGTTGGCTCAATATGGAGAGCAAAGGACAGCAATGGTTAACCAGGCAAGTAAACAACCTCAGCTTGACAGCCTGCCATCACTTCATTGTCTATTGCCAATAAAGGGGAGCATTAGAGAAAATGCAATTGAGAGGACAAGGCATAATGCAGGTAATGGGATGTGCTCATCACAATCTCAGGCTCCAGGTAATCGCTGTCTGACAAATGCTCTGGAGAATGGGAGCACTGCAAACAGGAGGGAGAAATAAACACACTGAAGAGATCTGCTCAGTAGTGGGATGAAGTCTTGAGGAGACCTTAGAGCACCTTCCAGGGCCTGAAGGGGCTCCAGGAAAGCTGGGGAGGGGCTTTGGACAAGGGCAGGGAGTGAGAGGACAAGGGGAAATGGATTAAAACTGGAAGAGGGGAGATTGAGGTGAGACATGAGGAGGAAATTCTGGAGTGTGAGGGTGGTGAGACACTGGCCCAGGTTGCCCAGGGAAGCTGTGGAAGCCCCATCCCTGGAAGTGTTGAAGGGCAGGTTGGATGGGGCTCTGAGCAACCTGGTCTAGTGGGAGGTGTCCCTGTGCATGTGGGGAGGTTGGATCTAGATGATCTTGAAGGTCCCTTCCAACAAAAACCATTCTATGATCCTGAGACTCTGCTTGTTTAGGGCAGCCTGAAAGTGCCTCTTGCTCCTTTCCCCCCCCGCCCCATTCTCCCTCTTAACAACTTCTATTTCTCCAAGTTCAGATGAAAATCTCCCAGTTTCTATGAATTGGAGGGAAGTGTGGCTTCCCTTCTGATCTTAAGATCCTGTCTCCTGACAGATGCTAACTTAGCAATGGGTAAGCAGGTGGAACCTGTTTATTGCTTTGTACAATGAGATAGATTTGAAGTTATTGGCTAATTAGATGACAGATAAATTCAGTAGCATTTGCCTAGAATAATCAGTGGTGTTAAAGCAGTAAGAGGCCAGATATGACAGATGGAGCTTACTCAAGATGATAGTTTCAATTTTTCTTTTACTTCTGATGGTCCCCTCTGCAGATTTCAGAGGCAATTACTCAGAACTGAAAGTCTCCTTGGCTGGTTCCAAAAACTGATGGTGGAGGTAGAGACCTGCCCTGCAGCACAAGGACAAGCCAGAATTTCCAGGCTATAGACTATTCCACATATTCCTGTTGCTGCCTCCTCCAAAGGAAACCAAACATCAGAGCTAAGAGCTCCAAATCCCTTCCTTTCCACACAATTTTTGCAGCAGAATGCTTTGGCAAGAATAAGCAAGTGATGAAGTCCACAGCTGAAAGAAAAGGTACTTTGGAGATCCTCTCTATTCCTTTTCCATGTAGCACTGTTAAGATACTGCTTTTCAGGTTACAACATTAACAGAAAGAACAGAAAAACTACAGTGATTTAATCTATCAAGGCAATAGTTTAAATACACAAACATGTCACAAAAAGAAGCAGCACAGGAGAAGGAAACAGATGATTGTGAACATCTATGTTCTTCCTTGTGCACTCAACTTGCTGAGTAGCATTTTTGAGGGGGAAAAAAAAAAAAGTAGTTTGAGTCTAAAAAATTTGCTTTGTCAGGCAGGAATGACTTCCTGCCCCCCCTTGCCTCCCCCACAGTAGCTTCCAAGGTCACTCCACAGTTATTCAGCATGAGGGCCTCTGAACTTATTTGGCTTGACATGCCAGTTTTGTCCTACCAGGCCACAGGCCAATGTCTGGGAGGAGCTGCAGCCCGTGGCAGCATTGGGAGACTCACCAGAAAGGGAGCATTGGAGTCACAGCTGTGCCCTGAGCAGCACTGGCCTGACAAATGTCACTGCAATCTAACTAGAAAGCTGCAAAGCCAGAGAAGCAGGGCTAAACCACCACAGCCCTGTCCCTCCCAGGAGCCCAGGGAGCTTATTTAGGATGACACATTCAACCATTCCATTTAAATAAAAGCTATGGTGTCAGCAGAGGAAGCTGGACTTGCAAACTGATCCTTTTCCTACCATCCCTTTCAGCAACAAGGCTGACATGTGAATCGAGGTCAAGCTTGTTTTCAAAAGCAAGAAGGGATTTGATGGGCTTGCTTTGCACCTGCACCAGCACAGCTGGGTGACAGGATTGCTCTGTGACTGATGTCTCACCAGCTCAGTCTCTGCACTTGATTCTTATGCTTTCTCAGAGAGGTGAAGGTACTAGAGGGAAAACTGGAGGTCTAGGCTCAGCTCCCAGCTCTACCACAAAGTCCTGCAAGAACCCAAGGAAATTATTTAATCCCTCTTGGCCCTCGTGGGTACCTTCTGAGAGAAAAATCAGCATGGCTCTTACCTGGGCTGCCCCTTGGTCAGGAGGGGTTGGATACAGTGCTGGTGTGATGAAGAATTGGTGGAGGAAAGTAACCATAATGATTGAGACCAGAACAAGCATAAAGGAAAAAAGATCCAAAAGGCTCCACTGCTGGCTCTGCCCACCTCCCAGCTGTCTCATTCAGAGCCAGAGTCCCCAAAACACATCTCAGTGACTAGTGTCTGTGCCAGCTGTTCAACCATGTGTGACTCAGCAAGCAGCAGTGACTGCCTCTGTCGTGCAGAGGTCCCCATCCCTCCAGCTTTCTCTTATCTCAGCACAAACAGAAAGGGACAGGGAAGGTACAAACCTCACAGCCCCCTCTCCATACTCTTCCTTCCTTATTATTCCCTCCCCATGACCTCAAGCAACAGATCTCAGGTCTGGGATCAAATCCATCCCTCAGCACCCCTGGCCAAGCACATTGCCTCACGTCACTGAAATAACTGGGCAACACAGAGCCCAGCCTGGCACCAAAACACTGCTGGTGATGTTCTAATCTTCCAGCTCCCCCAGTCCCTTCTTAGCCCCTCAATTCCCTCTAAACTTCTATTTATCCTAAACCTACAGCTTTAGCCTTCTGGCTCTGTGGTTCCCTGGCAGCACCAAAGTCCCTTCTCTTGTGAATGGACTCTCACTTGCAGTCTAAGGCATTAAATCTTTCAGGGACCATCTGTTGAAAAAACATCACTGAGAAATGGTTGATGTTGGGAATGCACACAGGGACACAATCATCTCTTCAAAACCAACACGTGAAGCAGTTTGTTTTGCAGATGGGGAGGTGCAGCACAAAGGAATTAAGAAACTCCCCTTTTGTGAAATCAAGGAAGTTGTGCCCACTGTCATAGAATCATAGAATGGTTTGGGTTGGAAGGAACCTGAAAGATCATCTAGATCCAACCTCCCCACATGCACAGGGACACCTCCCACTAGACCAGGTTGCTCAGAGCCCCATCCAACCTGCCCTTCAACACTTCCAGGGATGGGGCAGCCACAGCTTTCCTGGCCAACCTGGGCCAGTGTCTCACCACCCTCACACTCCAGAATTCCCTCCTCATGTCTCACCTCAATCTCCCCTCTTCCAGTTTTAATCCATTCCCCCTTGTCCTCTCCCTCCCTGCCCTTGTCCAAAGTCCCTCCCCAGCTTTCCTGGAGCCCCTTCAGGCACTGCAAGGTGCTCTAAGGTCTCCCTGGAGCCTTCTCTTCTCCAGGCTGAACACCCCAACTCTCTCAGCCTGTCTCCAGAGCAGAGCTGCTCCAGCCCTCAGATCATCTTTGTGGCCTCCTCTGGACTTGCTGCAAGCTCTGTCTTCCTGTGTTGAGGGCTCCACAACTGGACAGTGCTCCAGGAGGGGTCTCAAGTGCAGAGCAGAGGGGCTGAACCTCTCTGAACCTGCCTGTTACTCTCCAGTGCACATTCCTTAGAGCCTGATTCCTTATCACAACAGCACTTTTTGGATCTTGAAGTATTTCTTTATATATTTAGCATCCTCTATTTGCAAGGAAATCCCAAAGACACTTTTCCCACTACATCTCATTTTGGATGGAGAACAGTAAAACACCAACCAATTTGTCTCATTCTCAAAAGAGTTTCTCTTCTGTTTGACCCAAGATTAGGATTGTCGTGGGTATCTTCTCTCTACAGTAGCCAGACTGTGTGAAAGGAAGTAGATACCTGCTCTTATTCCAACACTACTTCCATCTGTGAAAATCTAAAGCTTTAGATCCTTAAATTCTTTGCCTTCTCTTGAGACAGTGATAAAATGCATTCATTACCTTTACTTCAGTGGATAGAAAATGAGGGGAAAGTGGTTGTTTATTAGATGTTGAGAAATACCAAACCCTTTTAACTTGTACTTTAAAAAAGGAGAAAAAAAAATAGGTAAAAAGGTAATTTTCCAGGAAGCTCCTGTCACTATTTGAAAAGAGAGTAAAAAGACTGCTTTTATTATCTGCTTTATTTATGGTTACTTCATAATGACACAGACAAGTACATTAGTTGCTCAGCTACTTCCCTGCTGCTGCCTTTGTAAAGACAAACAAGAAATCAAATGTACACCTGTTTGCTAAAAGCTGAACTAAAGAGTCAACCAACAGTGGTTTTGCTGTGTCTGACCTGGGGAAATCAAAGTGTGGTACAAAGTTAATGGAAATGTACACCATCCTGGGCTTAGGGCAGCAGGGTTTAGGGAGAGAGATCAACTGAGGAGGGAAAAGGGAAAACAAGGAGTTTTGCAGGATTTCCTACCTCCTTTTGGGTTAAAGAATTTTCAGACTGACAAAGGAGAACATCTTGCCATGATGGGAAGCAGAGATGGGTCTGTAGCCTGATTTCTCATCACAGCAGAGGATCAAGGTCAGCTAAGAACCAGAGACAGTAGTGAAAAGGAGGGAAAAAAAAATGAGGTTGGATTTGGGTCCAGAGCACAATGGTAAGAGCCCTTCAGGATACTTCACCACCAGGTTGAGAGATCAGCTCCCAGACCAGACTAGAAAAATTGCAGCCCTTCCTACAGGAAATCAGTTGTAGGATCCCCAAACCCTTTTCTTAGAGTTTTGGGGATCCAAGGGAACTGGTTTGGATTTAATATCCCAGCCTCTGATATTTTCTAACTGAAACTAGTACTCAGCATCAATGTGAATAAATGCTAGAGGACAAGGCTGAATAGAACAGCAACCATGTCTATCACTGTCCCCCTTCAGTACCCTTTCTCTCTTGTTTTCACATTTAAAACCAAACAAAACCAACTTAGATGCCATACAGCCTGTCCAGCTGGTGCCAGAAGAGCCTCCCAGCTGATGCTGCATGTACATTTGTCCAGCCCAGTGTGTAACATTGGATGGAAAGAGCAAAGGATGAAGGTAGGAGGGGAGGGGCACGAAAGGACAAAGTCTGAGCTTTGTCATGGAGGCTACAGCCATTTAAATGCAGAGGGATTTTTTTTTTTGGTGGTGTTTGATACAGATTTTATTGCCCTGTACACAGTCTATGATACAGCTCAAAGCTTTCTTGCTACCAGGCACAGACAGTTCTTAATTAAGTGGCTTAACTGTAGTTATTTATACTGCAGACAATGATCTCTGGATCCAGTTCTGTATCACCAGAGTACAGTTGGCTTTCAATTGCAAGCAGTTCAAAAGATTGGAGGTCTCTTCCACACAGCTGTTTAAGGTGAATGAACAATACCTCCCATGAACATTACAGCAGCCAGGAGGAGAGAAGTGATGCAGTTATTAAAATCTGTTTCCAATAATTCAGAATGGACTTGAAGTTATCCCAAACATGCTGCTATGAGGCAGAGTGGTAATAAGCCATTAACCCATCCTGGAGCAAAGTGGGGTGCTACAGCTATGAAAGGAGTTGGGAGCAAGACAATCTGTGCATGGAAAGGAAGGACAGGAGCATCAGGATCTGACTCTGGGGCAGGATGCTGCCCAGAAGGTAAGAGCTAAGGTTTTGTTACCACCCGTTTTCTTTTTCCCTTTAGCAATTTTTGCCAGTGTTGTCCAATAAAACCTGCAGCCATCCTGCTCCTGACCCCTGCACCTACCTCAGAAGAAACTGCAGGTTTGGGTAGCAGGTATCATATGCTGGGAGTGCAACAGGTTGTTGCTGAGTGGGTCACCTGGTTCATGTATCACTTCCCACTGCAATCTGCTTGACACTTGTTTACTCAAGCACAGTAAGAGCCAAGCTGTTTGTTCCTTGGTGCACATTCCATCTGGCCTGACACAGCTTCAGATAGGAGGTGTGGGGAAAGGAGAGAAACATCCTCCAGCAGCTTGTGGGAAGGCACGAGGCACGGTGATCTTTCTTTGGCTGGAGGAGTGGATGCAGGGGGGAGCAGAAAGAGAAAATGATTAAGAGGTGTGTGTTTGCACAGGAGTCTCCTCAGAGCAAACCACCCCACCCTGTCCAGTCTGGCTATTAGCAGGTGGGTAGCTCTTAGTATTAATTCTCCAATGCAGTTAACTAGGAAGGTTAAGGGGCTTTGGTCTGACTCCAACATAAATCTAACCCATTGTGTTGTTCATGAAGTAACTATCCTGACTGTCCCCTAAGAAACAGCTGCTCTTCTGACTCAGGCAGGTTTAACACAACTACAAGGAGGATATTTCCAACCTCCAGGACCAAGATGTAGCTTTTGCATCTGGGCTGCGAGTCCAGCACAGCTCAGAACTGAACAAAACTTTGGGTAATGCCCTTTTTTAAGGTAAACCAGGACAAGATCACCTCTGCATTTTCTTTTGCCTTGAATAAGGTTGCTTTCTCTGTGTTCTGGCTTTGTATTCTCACATTGCTCTCCCTCATTATGGTGTCTAAGTGCAGTGCCTGGCAGAGCAGCATCCTGACCTCTGGCACTGACTGTCAGTGCAGCCAGAATACAAATGCACAGGAACTGGGGCAGGGCCACTGCTTCCCCAGCAGCTATGCCAGTACCCACACTGATTGTTGCCAGACCAGGAGCTTTTTCAGGGAGATGATGCACTGAAGAAAGGTTGCACAGGGAGTGGGGGTAATACTGCCTGCCAGGTATTACAGCATTCCTCTGGTTCCTGACAATTCTATATCATGGCATTCAACACCTCAGACTGCAGTGGCTGTTACAGATGAAGGAACAGCTAACCCAGCTAATAAATTATGTCACTGAAGAGCTGCTAACAGGAGCAAAGTGACAAAGCAGCAGCCCTTCTGGGTGCCTAGAAGTTTCTACAAAGTAAGAGTTCCTACTTTTGTCCACCACAGGTCTTCCCTGAGGCACTCTGCCCGACAATGCTGCCAAAACAGCCAAGGCAAATCCACTTAGACCCCCAGAGCCCTCCTCAGAGGCAGAGCTCCCAGCCAAGCAACATGCTCCAGACACATCCAGCAGCAGCTTCAAGGCACCCACACTCCCCATCCCTCCTCTTACCAGCACAGTCCTGCCTGATAGAACAGTCTGAGTAGAGAAGGTAAGTGCAGGTAGGGAGAATAAAGGCCAACCAGCAGCACCAAGGATGCTGCCTTGATCAGAAACACTCTGATAAAGGATTTAGGGAGAATGGAAGGGGAAAAAATGCCCCCAAAGCACTGCAGCTCCATCTGTCTCTGACACAAGCAGGCACATTGGGCACTAAGGAGTTTGCTTTAGATATTTTTCCTCTGCTGATTGATACCATTTCCAGAGTGTTATTAACTGCACTGGACTTTAACACTTTAGGGTGATCTATGGAGCAGCAGCAGCTTAAAAGTATTTGGCTCTCCAGCCATGGATTATAGGAGAGAGTAAAAACTGAAGCAGTTGCTGAGAGCATCACCATCTGTCAATGTGTGTGTGAGCACAGGGGGGGTGGGAACATGTGCATGTCATCCAGGGGAGCAGTTGAGGAAGGGCAGCTGGCTGGTGAAATGCATCACTTCAAAATCAAGACACTGCCTTTCGTTTCCAGAAGCCCCAGCTCCTCACAGGAGTGAGAAATGGGGTGACCACTCTCAGAAAACCAAATAGGAGGGAAGAGATATTGGGTGATGGAAGGAGCTGCAGTCATTTTCAGAATGGAGATGTCAAAGGAGGAGCCTGCTCAGGACACACTGTCTTGGAGACCCAGGGTAGATGAGAACCCTGGTGTGAAGGCAGGCAAGCTCCATTTCCCACTGCATAGGAAAGATGATCAATCCTGACTTTTTTGGAAGTGGCAAGGAGCTTGAACCACCTTATCCAGCATTTCCAAAGGCAGGGGAAGGCACAGGGTGGATTCCACTCTCAATAACTGGGCATTTCATTTGCAGTGAGCTGGAATGTTGTGGGAAATGCAAGGCTGGCTGGAGAAGACACTTGCAGAGTGAGGCTGAAATATTTCCCAGGCAGCACTTGACCTGCCAGTTAGCTCTGTTCTGAGAACAGAGTTATGACCTGTAATCACAACAGCCATTTTGAAGAATTAATCTGATATTAAGCAGTTCTCCCTTCTGGATTGTGATCTACAATAAAAGTAATAATTTGTCTTTTGCTGCACCCTAAATTTATTGTGACCTCAAGGAAAAGAGGCAGCCCCACAACTGCTGGGTGTTGCCATTGCCTGACTAGTTGCAAAGGACTGGATCCACACACCAAGTTCTCTCCCTTTCTTTCCCCCATCTGAAACAACAGCACTAACATACAAATCATTTCAGTCAACCTGAAACTGGCTTCCATGATATTTATTTGCCAAATATTTATCCCACTAAGAAACTCTGCCTTGCTCCAGTTTCAGAGGCCTCATTAAATCATGGCATAAATTGGAAAAAGCCATTCTTCTAGCAAGCCTGAGCTGACCCCCTCTACTCATTTATTCACTGAGAACCAAATATGGAAGCACTCAACACCCTGGAGGGAAGAGATGCTGCACACCCCGTTGATCCCAAGCTTTTTCCTGACTTATTTTTGTTGTAGGACTGCATTCACAGATCAGAAATCACAAAAATCCTCACCCACCTCTCCCAAGGATCCAAAAGCTGCAAGGAATCACAAGGGTGGGCTCGATATTTAGAGTGGACCTGGGCAAGCCATGAAGCAGTGCAAAGGGAGCCCTAAGTGCTGTTATGAAAGGTGACAGCTGTTGCTGTTGGACAGCATTTGAAAATGTGAGTAATCATCAAGGTGGCATTTGGATTTCTCTTTCTGATCAAGGCAGGAAAGCAATGGACAGCAAAGCATCATCTTCTGCAGGGGGAATATCCAGAGGTGCTGGAAGAACCCCCAGCAGTGGCTGCCAGGCATCCAAAGCATTCTCCAGCTGTCAAAAGAAATTTAACTGTTTGCAGCCTCCTGTTCCTGTGAGCCATTAAAACCAAACAAACAACAGCTGCTTCCTTCTTCTCAGCATCGAGCAGGACTGTGTTTGTTCATTAATAATTTTGTTTGGCATTTCTAATCACAGAGGCCCAAAACCCCATCCCAGCCCTTGTGTTAGATGCTTAACACCCCCGGAGCAGACATGTACTTTGTAACCCAGTGCACTTGCAGCCTCCCAGTAGCTGTTTTGGCATGGTGCAATCCATCTAGGAACCTTCACACATCCAGCAGGAACCCATGCAGAGGGAAATCCATCATCCCTGTCCAGGTGAGGGAAGTAAGACACAGCAAAACCCAAGCAAGGTTCCCACTCCCACCTGCCTGCCTCCCATGTTCCCTGGGTCCTGCTGGCCCCAGGAGGGGGGACACAAGCTGTTCACAGCACACTTTTTCCACACTGGTGACAACAGTCTGCTCATGACATGGGACAACAGATCCTAAAAGCCCCTGTGACAATGCCATTAAAGATTTGATGGGGTAAACATCAGGTAGAAGAGCACTGAGGAGATCAGGCCAGATCAAGCAGCCTGTCTTGAGCAGACAGCCCAGAGCTTGGCTACTCAGAGGTCTCAAGGGCAGGTTGGATGGGGCTCTGAGCAACCTGGGCTGGTGGGAGGTGTCCCTGCCCATGCAGGGGGGTTGGAACTAGATGATCTTGAAGGTCCCTTCCAGCCCAAACCAGTCTGTGATTCTGTTTTCTGACACTTGCAATTAGACCTGGGGAGGGGCACAGAAAGCCAATAGCTCATGGAAGCTTTCTCTGAGCCAAGGTCCACCTCCCACTGGTATACGTGGCCACCTGATTTCCACAGCCTGCTTTGGAAATGCCACCACCCTCAACCACTGTGAAATGAAAAGGTCAAAGGAGAATTTCAGAAGCCTGAGGCTCAAAGTGAGCAAAGGAAGTTGTTGCTGCCTGTGCTTGCAGAGGATTTTGCCCTAAAAGGAGCTCCCCCAGGAGCAATGAGTCTCTTTCAGGGTTCTCCTGTTTTCTCACCCATTCGTCCCCTCCTTCTTCAGAGGAATAGAAGAGGTTCTCTGTTCTGCCTGAGGACACACATGCCCTGTTCCCTTCTGCTCTGCTCAGTCAGAAGCATGAAATATTTAATCAGGGGATTAGCTGAGGCTGCTGCACTGCCCCGTCCCTAGGAAAGGGAACACTTGCCACACAAAAGCAATGAAGAAACTGGATGAATAATGTGGCAGGACAAAAAAATCCCACGTGCTGCCCTGCACAAAAGCTCATTAGTCTGTCTCTGCCTGTGATCCATTCTTGCAGCAGAGCCCCAGAACCTAATTCTCCTCACCCATAACACTCTTTATGTCCCTGCCTGAGCCTCCTGAACAGCCCAAAAGGGGACAACCTGTCTCAGTTTTCTTGCCAAGCCAATGAAAGCAAGCAAGGAACTTCAGAGTCAAGCTTCTGTTTGTGTCAAGGTCCATGCAGGGACAGAAGGAGCACAGCCATCTCTGCATTCTCCTTCCTGTGGCAGTGCTGTGGGACAGAGCAGCATCCTGCTCTGCATGGACACACACTGGCCATGCCACAGGCTGACCTGAAGGCACACCTGGGATGTCCACAAAGCTGAGGATCCAGAAGGAAAGCTGACATTCATGCAACAAAAGCTGAACAAATCAGGTAGGACACCACCTATTTTACCATGGTCAGGAGGTGGTTTTTTTTAGATTCAGCTGTTCCCACTTAATTCCAGTCATCACACTGATGTGGGGTGGGAGCAAGAAGATTGTCTTCTCCCTCCTTTAAAATCTTGCCCCTCTGTCTGACACATGCAACCCCCTCCAATGTAAGAAATGTCCCTTTGGAAGGAGGAGACAAATTAGCTCTTTAGTGAACCTCCCTCTCTTTGCTTCCCTCCCTCCCCTCAGTTAAGTCAATCTCTAAGTGTTCCTGCACTATCTGCTCTCCTTGACCCATAGCCATGCCTGGGGGATTTTCTCCACTACTTTTTTCTGAGTCAGTTAAAAAAAAAAAGGGAATATTCATCATTCTGACATACCCCTTAGCTAGAGCCTCCGTGTAAAGTCACCATCCATCTTCCTCACTCTGAGCTGCCCTCTTCTGCACTCTGGGGGGTCTGAACCACTTTAGGGGAAAAGTGGGGCTCACTCTTAATTATTTGAGAAGGAGAAGAGAGATGGGATGGGTACATGAAGAGCTCCAGGGATTAGTCAAGAGCCTGGGTCTGCTTTCAGTTGATAAGGCTGTTTGGATCTCTCAGCCCAGATAGAAGAGTCATGTTTCCTTTTCTTCCTCCTGGCTTTTAAAGTTCACTCTGTTACCTGTCCAGCTTCACTGCCACATTTATTACCTCTCTTCTGCTCCACCTAACCCTTTGTCACCTGTGCTTTCCCACCTCTTTAGAGATAAGGAGCTGTAAAATGGAGTTTTTACCAAAATGGGAGGCTATGAGGGGATTAAGCACAGCAGATGCTAAGGAGACCTTCACACTGCTCAGCAGATTCACCTGTGGCAGTGTAAATATTTGGAAACTTAGATGTTAAAAAGCCCCACACTTATGTAAAGCATTTTTCTTGCAGTGGGAGAAGCATCTTCATTGTGCCATTTTGGCATCTGGCTGGCCTGTTCCCCACCAGTTGTGCAACTCAGAGCACATTGAAAACACTCCTGCTCAAAGAATAAATTCCTTGCTTCTCAGAGAGGAAAGTGCAGCCAACTGAGCAGAGCAACATCCTCCCTTTGACCAGGGACTGATGGTGTGGGCTTGTTCACCTTGGCACAAGGCAAAGGGAAGCACTTTCTCAAAAGCAGTAGGGTTTTTAGCCTTAACCTGCAATCCAGAGCCCCAGTTAAACCAGCTCCAACCCCTGGCATCCCCTTGGGCCAAGGGAACCACACATTCATCATCATCTCAGTGCCACAGGATGCCCAAAGCAGGACAAATGCACATTCTGAACCCAAGGCAGCCAACATCTTGACATACCCAGGCAGCCAGTTCAGTGGCAGAAGCACATGGAATTGGCCTCAGCCCAGTTTTCAACCAGAATCCACACTCTCCAAAGAGTGAAGGACTTTTCTTCAACTGTCAGCTTCTGTCTCAACCACAGGATGCTTTCTGCACATAACCCCATCTCCTGGTGTAGCCAGGGAGGGCAGCTCATCAGGAACTGCAAAGCCCTCTGACAACCCCACTAATAATTTAAAAAATCATCTCCATTGCATGTAGCAATCAAGAGCAGGAGCAGCTGGGTCCCTGCAGCTCCTGCCTTCTCTGCTCAGTGCTCTTGACTTCCCATTTCCATCTTCCCTGGCTTATCTCTCCCTCCCCTCAGCACTACAAGCACAGATTCCTGAGGCCAGTACCAGAGCCTGCTAAATTTAGTGTGTGTAGATAAGATGTGTTCTTACAGCACTTGCATGAGATGAACTAACCAACATTTTGGACAGAAAGTTCCAGAACACATACTGCACCTCTGCTCCAAGTGCAAGGGGCAGTCCCTTCCAGAAGTTCCTGAAACTGAAGCCATTAAAAACTTCCTGGATTTTGCTGAACCTTTTGCATGTCCTGGATAACCTACTCCGTGTTTTATTCTTTACATTGCATTATTCCAAGAGGTTATAGTTGAGATCAGGTCCAAGAAAGAAGGTGAAAGAGTCATTCTTCTGTCCTAGAGAGCACAAAGCTGAGAAAATGAGCCAGTCCTTGGACAAAAGGGGAAACAGAGGCAAAAAATTGACTCATCTGATTAGCAGGTTATTCATCTGCTGGGGTAACAGGCTTGTTTCTTATACTGTGGTTAAGTCTAACATCAACACTTAAATGCTCTCTCTGTACACCAGTGATCCTTGGACCCAGTAATAACCAGTAAAATGTCTCCCATGCAAGGCCTCAGCAAGGTCAACAATGAAGAAAGAGGATCCATTCCCTCATACTTTAACTGCTGGGCAATAACTGGGATGTAAAACCTTACAAATTCAAATCATTTACAGATACAAGCAGTATTTTTATTATCCAGAACCCAGCAGAGGGGTCACAGCATGGATCATACTGTTGGGCAACAAAAACACCCTACAAGACAAGCATGGGAGAGAGGCATAGCAAGAACTGAAAGTCTCCTTAGATACTGTACCAAGAGGCAAAGGAAAAAGCAAAGCAGATAAGCTACTTCTCAACACTGGGCAACATGGTTCCTCACATTACAGAGGATGGAACAGAAAAGAAATAGTGAATAAAGCTGCCCAGTGAAAGAAGCAAACTTTTCCTTCCCCTTTCTCTAAGCCTTTACAGAGTTATGCAAGTTGACTTTATGGATCACAAATCCTCCTCTCTCTTGTTAGCACTCGGGCAGTTAAAGTCCTTAATTCTCCTGCACACACTATAGGCTAGGTTGGGTAATATCCATTTTATCCTTCCTATAATGAATCCCTCCCATCTCCTCCTCCCTGGGCTGCCATGGGTATTGATCCCAGCACAACACCTTGGCTTCCTTCCTGCCAGCTCAGACATCTGCCTCTCATCTGGCCACACAGGGTTTTTTTTTATGTGGTTTCCTTTCTTGTTACTTCTGGATTCCCTTTGTTTTGCCACATCCTGAAGTGACACTGGAGTTTTGTACCATGGTGCTCCTTCACCAGCCTCTCCCTGACAGGATTCCTTGGCAGGAATCTACTCCAGGATGCCAGAGCAGGTCACTGGCAGCAGCCAGCACTAGGATAGTGCTGGGGAGAAGGGTGGCAGACACTTGATTCTTTTCCTCTTTGCTCTCTAGGGCACAGTGGATGTCTTTGCATTGCAGACCTACCCCAGCTGCAGATTCCCTTGGGCACTGCAGCTGGTGCCAGGCTCAGCTCTGCTGCACAGCTCAGGCTCACTCTGCTGCCTGCTACAAGGACAGATTTGCACAAGGCTGAACTGTAGGCTTCCAGCTGCCAGCAGGAGAGTGCCTGCAGTGTTCAGGGGTTTGAGGAGCAGGGCTGTATCTAAGGGAAAGGCTTCTGCACCAGCGTGGCAGAGCTCAGCTCTCCCCCTGTTGGAGCTGTACCTTGCACAAGGTGATGCATTCCCGGCCACCAGCTCTCAGGGAGAGCACGTTTATTGCCAGCTGAGTGCAGCAAGTCAGACTGACAAGGCAGCATCCTGGATTGGAAGGAGCTGGCCTGTCCCCAGGTACAACTCAGCTCCCTCATTCCACACCCACGGTGGGGCACCTCACAACCCAGTTCCTTAGCAAACTAATGCCCAAAAGGCAAGGACACCCCCCACTTCAAAAACCCTGTCACCCCAAGTGACAAGGTGCTGCTGCAGGCCACCTGCAGGTCCTTGGAAACATCCTGATGTTGTTCTTGCCTGTGGCATCTGCATCAGGGCACTGAAGGGGGGAGAGCTAGACAGCTCTGCTCCCAGGCTCCTTCAGGTGTGAGATGGAGGTGCTAAGAGGTAGAAGGGGGACAGGCATAGGAAGAAGGTGCAGTGGGGGGGGAAGTGCTGAAATGAAAGGCTTTCTGGAGCTGTCTCTGGCTGTGTCACAGCCTGTGTGGATCTTCAAAGTTCCCTGGCTATGCCTGACCCAAGAGGATAAGTACTTTGTTGAACATCTGCAGGACCTGCCTCGAGCTCACCCCAACAGCTCATGCTTTTAGCTCTCGAGGTCACAGCTCCTCTTCCAGCAACTGAGCTGGAAGTTCAGGTAAAGTTATCCCCAGGGAAATGGGAGGAACAACAGACCCTACCACTTAAACTCAGCATGATGCTGATCACAACAGGGAAACCAGACCACTGCCCTGATGACCCCATGTGCTTCTGCAGGATTTCAGTGGATGAATAGCAGCCAGAGGAAGAAATGCCAGGTCAGTGATTATCATTAAATCCAGGCCTATGGAGCAGACACATGCCCACTCTGAAGTCTCTGCACTATGTTTAGTCCCCTCCCCTCCACAGTTCTTGTGAGCTATCCCAACCTCATCCATGACACAGCCCTGCTTGAGAGGTAAAACCTCTCTTCAGCAGTCCTAGACTGCACAAGAGAATCTATCAGCCTTTCCAGATTCTGAAAATCACCTTCAATGAACTTTTATGAGTCTCCTCTCCCAGCATCTCGAACAGCAGCTTTCTTCTCACTGCCTCATTTGTTTGTTTGCCTTTCAAATGTTTAGCTGCAGAAGAGCTGAGCCCAGTTCTGATCATGTGGTGATGACTTGGTGGCCTTATGCATCTGCTCAGATGCAGAACTGAAGCTGGCAATAAATTTCATTGCCCTTGGGAGCACAAAGTTTACAGCTGAAGGAGGGAACAAACAGCAGCCTTAAACATCACCTTGATGCCTAAAGGGAACCAGCAGGATGGGAGCAGTTCTTCACAGGTGGTAAAGCCTCTCAGTGGTGATCCCATCAGAAGCTGGCATTCACTCCAGGCATTTTCCCCACCAGTGGATCCCAGTGCCTGAGCTCCCATACACTGACCCTGACTGGTATCAGGTCACCAGAGGTGGGACTGGTGCTCTTACAATCCCCTTTTGCATCAGCTGCTTGTTCAAAACCCTGCCAGGTATCCAAATAAGTTCACGCCCCCCTCCAGTGTCAAGGAGATCCCTCCTGCTGATTCAGAGCATGTCCCCAGCACACAAAAATGAAAACAAGTCTCATGGTGCAGGTCCTGAGCCCGGAGACTGCACTGCCATACACTGCCAACCATCTCCAGCAAAACCCCTTCCATCTCATTCACCTACATCCTTCTGTGATGATCCACTCAGCCAGAGGCAACAGTCCCACAGCAGAGCCCCCTGACCAGCTCTCAGGAGACAGTCCTCACCTCAGAGACCTTGAGGGTTGGCTGAGGACAGGACACACCAGTGCAACTGGCCAGCTCCCTCACTCTGCCTTACCACCTGCTCACCTTGCAGCTATTCATAGCTGTGGTATTTAAAGTTTTAAGCCTCTAATAATACATCCCTTACTTCTGTGCTGTGAGTGGATACACTTAACCCTGTCAGCTCCCACCTTGTCCTCAAAACACGGGGTGAGGAACACAGCAGAAGGCAGATTTTAGCTCACAGTGGTACTGGTGGAGCAGGGAGAGAGTTTGCTCCCACTCCAGAGGGAGCACCACATTGTTCCTTTATCCATTTGTACAAAAGGCTGAGAATTGATGAGAGAGACTAATGCCTCATGCTTCAGTTCCTACTGCCACTTCAGGAGTAGTTTTACAGCACCCATTTCCCCCCCTTTTTCTTTTTTTCAATTGCAATATAAAGCTTAGAAGGTCAGCTCTTCTTCTTGCAAGCATAAATTGAACTCACTATCTGTTAAAATGTCTGGCTTGGCAGAAACATGTGAAATTGCCAAAGAAAAAATAAAAACATTAATGAGATCCAAGAAATATTAACAAGTCTGGAAACTAAAGAATGTGGATGTGTTAAAGATAACAGGCTCCAATGCAGGATGTGGGGACACTCCAGCACTACTCAGAGGGGAATAGTGCTCATGGGTTGGGTTTCCCTCAGGTTGCAAAACTGAAGGAGGGTTTGTCCAGTCCTTCATCTCTTGTGTGTCTGCATGTTGGTGCTGCTGTTGCTTTGTCCTAGTTGCTATGGGACAATTTCATGCACTAGGGCACAGGAAAGGACTTGGAAGAGAGACATGCTAATATTTGGGCCTGGACTAAAGGGGCAAAATGCACATTAACTCTGATCTGACCTATATCAGGTCTGATTTTCTTCCCTGAGGAGTTTCCTCATGCCCTCACCAGCAGGCCAAGAAGCAGATTGACTGGAGCTCAGTGGGGAAGAAACAGGCAATTCCCTTCCTCAACCAGGTGGAAATTGCAGGCCCAGAAATAATGTTCTGTATTCTCCTAGCCCCAAATTAATGTAGGCATCCACCAGGATGCTGCTGAAACCCTCTGCTGTTGTCACCAATCACTGCCTCCTGCAGCTCTCTCCTGAGAACTGCCTCAAAGCTGGAGAAGGGCTGTCCCTTCCTTTCCTGACTCCCACCACCTGTAAACTGAGTGGGCTGCAGCACTAAACACAAAATGTTACCTTAAAACCTCCTATGATTAAAGGACAGGCAGTGTAAATCCACAGCTGAAATCCATAAAGGTTAAGTTGAATATCAGGGAGATGAGATTTCCCCTCCCTGGAGCTGTCAGTCAGACCTGGGCCAGGGAAGCTCTTACAAGAAATCTCTGGTGGCCTTTCCCTTTCCAGGACCCAGGAAATGCTCCCCAGCCTGGGCTTACACCTAGACAAGAACTGGAAAACTGCTGGCAGAGGACCCCAGGAAGCAGGCACAGAAAGTGTTCCCTCCTCAGGAATAGAAGACAGATGCACCTGCTCATTTCAGGTTGTTTGCTTGCACAGCCTTTGTGTTTAAAAGTGTTTCATGTTTATCATAGTCACTCTCCACTTGCTCACCCACCTCCTCTTGTGGCTCCCATATTCCTTCCAGCCCAAGGCCCAGTCCAATCTCTGTCCATCCTGTTGGGAATCACTCTGCACACAGCTGTTCAGGAAGTCTGAATATCTTTGCCTCTGAGTTCTGGGTTGCTGCATCTTCCCTCCTGCTG
Source organism: Hemiprocne comata (assembly GCA_020745705.1). Taxonomy (NCBI): domain Eukaryota; kingdom Metazoa; phylum Chordata; class Aves; order Apodiformes; family Apodidae; genus Hemiprocne; species Hemiprocne comata. The sequence goes on from CM036608.1 coordinate 4,981,292, forward strand.
CATCACTAACGCAGTGTGAATCTGGCCAAGCCAGGAAATACAAAAAAACCCAACAGGAGACATGGCTGCATCTGAAATGGTGTGCCAAGGAGAAAGAGAACAAAATAGTAATGCTTGTCCCCCAAAGACTACAGCAGCATCAGCTGAAGCTGCTGCAGCTGGCTCTGGCTGTTGGAACCTAAAAGGGGAGGGAGGGAAATCAGTGGATGGGGCAGAGGCTGCAGTGCAGACCAGCTTCATTCTGGAGACCTAAATCATCTGACTCTTCACTGGCAACTTTGGGCAGTTGCTGTTTGAGGAGAAACCAGCAGGTTCCATTAAAATTCCTCTTCAAGCTTCTGCCAGCCTCTAACTCCAAACAAGCTGCTTCTTGGTAGAGTCTTTGAAGGGTAAGTTTGTCTTGGGAGTATTTCCAGACAGCTGAAAGAGCCCTTAGAAAACCCTGACCTTGGCACTGGGGGGTGTAGGACACGA